>CM042697.1:26068849-27318849 GCA_023614405.1 Avena insularis | reverse complement strand
CTAGAGGGACAGGAGGAACCAGCACGCCTCCGCGCTCGATCCAAATGACGGGTACACAAGAGTCTTGGGAAGGGGTAGTTCGAGGCGCAAAGCGCCTCCGCCTCCCTGGGGGTTAGTGCTACGGTGGAAGCCATGGGAAAGAGTGATGAGGTTGCAGATATGAGTCTTGAGATGTGTAATGACAATGGAGGCCAACCCTATATATATATATATATAGTGAGAAATGGCAGGAAGATAACTGGAGGGAAGAACTAGCGGGAAGAACTGGTGGGAAAAAATGGCGGGAAGAAAAATGGCGGAAAGAAATGGCAGGAAGAAATGACGGGAAGAAAAATGGCAGGAAGAAAAATGGTTTTTCCGTGCGTTAGATCACGGGCGTTAGATCATCACTGAAGAAACCACATATTGCGAGTCTAAAAATAATTTTTTTCAAAAAATCACGGGCGTTAGATCATGTACCTGTAGTACAAACCGGACCCACTTCCTGCCGATTCGGCAGACATTTGTTCTATAGACGAAAAGGTTTGAGATGTTCCGGTTGGGAGATAGTACATGTAAGGTGGTCTAGTATTTTATAAAAATGGGACGCTAGCATTCTGAAACAGCATTTTGGTGGTTACTTCACAAAACGATCCGTTTTTTGCGCTTAGAAAATAGAAAATGGCTTTTCCGTGCGATAAAAAGGAAAACTTCCTCCTGCAACATTGTTTTCCATACCAATTTCCACATGCAGGCATAATATGGGCACAACATCACAAACTATGCCGTGATTCAACACATAACGTCGGTCATTTGGACCGAAAGACATGAAACCTCAAACATGTTAGGTCATTTTGTGAAGGTTTTTTTGAGACATGATCAATATACCAAGTCTGGTATTTTTCCTTTCAACTATGTCACATAATATGACACCACGCGAAGGATTTTCATTGTTCGGACTTTTTTTGAATTTCTTATGTCTGTTTTGAATTTTTTGAATTTCTAACTATGGTCGAACCGGCGTGCATGAAGATAGGGTAGGAGCATCGTTAGAACTTGCATTGGATCTCTGAAAAAACCACATATCGCGAGTCTAAAAATGATTTTTTCAAAAAATCACGGGCGTTAGATCATGTACCTGTAGTACAAACCGGACCCACTTCCTACCGATTCGGCAGACATTTGTCCTTTTTACCCAGGATGGACGAAAAGGTTTGAGATGTCCCGGTTGGGAGATAGTCCATGTAAGGTGGTATAGTATTTTAGAAAAATGGGACGGTAGTATTCTGAAACAGCATTTTGGTGGTTACTTCACAAAACGACCCCATTTTTTGTGCTCGGAAAATGGAAAATAGCTTTTCTCGTGCGACGAAAAGGAAAACTTCCTCCTGCAACATTGTTCTCTATAGCAATGTCCACATGCATGCATAATATGTGCACAACATCACAAACTATGCCTTGATTCAGCACATAACATCGGTCATTTGAACCGAAAGCCACGAAACCTCGAACATGATAGGTCATTTTGTGAAGGTTTTTTGAGACATGATAAATATACCAAGTTTGGTATTTTTCCTTTCAACTATGTCACATAATATGACACCACACGAAGGATTTTCATTGTTCGGATTTTTTTTTGAATTTCTTATGCCCGTTTTGATTTTTTTGAATTTCTAACTATGGTCGAACCGGCGTGCATGAAGATAGGGGACGAGCATCATTAGAACTTGCATTGGATATCTGAAGAAACCACATATTGCGAGTCTAAAAATGATTTTTCCAAAAAATCACGGGCGTTAGATCATGTACCTGTAGTACAAACCGGACCCACTTTCTACCGATTCGGTAGACATTTGTCCTTTTTACCCGGGATGGAAGAAATGGTTTGAGATGTCCCGGTTGGGAGATAGTCCATGTAAGGTGGTATAGTATTTTATAAAAATGGGATGGTAGCATTCTGAAACATCATTTTGGTGGTTACTTCACAAAACGACCCATTTTTTGCGCTCGGAAAATGGAAAATGGCTTTTCCGTGTGACGAAAAGGAAAACTTCCTCCTGCAACATTGTTCTCCATATCAATATCCACATGCATGCATAATATGGGCACAACAACATTGATAGGTTTATATTTAGTCCCGGTTGGAGGGATTTCGGCAGGCTGGGCCAGGCAGCACTAATGATAGGGGTGAGTGTCGATATTATGTCGTGCAGCGTGTACTTTGTCCCGGTTGGTGTCACCAACCGGGACTAAAGATGAACCTTTAGTCCCGGTTGGAGACACCAACCGGGACAAAACACGAGTCAACACTAATAATAGGAGTGAGTGTCGACATTATGTCGTAAGTGTCGACACTATGCCGAGCTGCTTGTACTATAAATAGGCATCCTTGTGAGTCCAGTCCTCCAGCCAGATTGAGGCATCTCCAATATTGTTTTCGAGAGCAGGGACACCACTACAACCAGTTTTAGGGAGATGCCGTCGGATCCTAGTCCTCTGGCATCTCCAAGAAACTGGTCATAGAGGCACTTCCTAATATGTGAAATTAGTTAGCTCCGAGGTGTATTGATCTAGTTAGAGAAGTTACAAACTGCAAGATGGTGTGCGAGAGCAGGGACACCACTACGACCAGTTTCAGGGAGATGCCGCCGGATCCTAGTCCTCCGGCATCTCCAAGAAACTAGTCATAGAGGCACTCCTTAATATGTGACCACGCGCGTTTAGAGATCAGATCTTAATGGTAAGTACGAATCAGGACAACTTCTTCATAGTTCGGGAAAGTCGTTCTACGAATCAGGACTAAAGACCCCCTTTAGTCCCGGTCCAGCCATAAAACGGGACTAACACTCAAGACATTTATTAATATTAAAAACCGAGACTACAAAACCGGGACTAAAGGCCCCCTATATATAGTCCTGGTGAAGCCACAAACTGGGACTAACACTCAATACATTTATTAAACTTGGAAAATTGCGAACATCATAAGATATCCCGGCCAGACATGAACTAGAGTTACACAATATGAGCATAAACTTCTTGGCATATGTCCTTCCTTATGATCGCTTCAGACGTAACCATGGAGCATCTTCTTTACTTAACGTAATGCTTGGGTCAGTTTTCACTGTGAAGGGCGGAATTTCATCAAACTTATTATAATCTTCTGACATGTCTATCTTGTCCTCGATTCCCACGATGTTTCTTTTCCCTGAAAGAACTATGTGACGCTTTGGCTCATCATATGATGTATTCGTTTGCATATTTTTTCTTTTTTTGATGCGGAGGACATGTCCTTCACATAGAAAACCTGAGACACATCATTGGCTAGGACGAATGGTTCATATCTATAACCAAGATTGTTGAGATCCACTGTTGTCATTCCGTACAACTGGTCTATCTTTACCCCTTCCCCATTCAGGTTGATCCATTTGCAGCGAAACAAAGGGACCTTAAAAGAGACTCCATAGTCTAGTTCCCATATCTCCTCTATGTAACCATAGTATGTGTCCTTTTGTCCATTCTCGTCTGTTGCATCAAAGCGGACACCACTATTTTGGTTGGTTCTCTTTTTATCTTGGGCGATCGTGTAGAATGTATTCCCATTTATTTTGTACCCTTGGAAATTCAATATAGTATAAGATGGTGACACGACCAACAAGTATAGCTGATCTCCAACAGTGGCGTCATTCAAGAGATGTGTCCGCATCCAACCACCGAAAGACTTCATGTGTTTATCTGTAATCCCTGATTCAGGCTTCCCCGGGTTTTTGGAGCGTACAATATTCTTGTGTTCCTCGATATACGGAGCTGCCAAGGTGGAATTATGTAGAATTGTGTAGTGTGCTTTAGTGAAAGAATCCCTGTCCCTACATATCATTGCTTTCTTTCCCAGCGTGCCTTTTCCACTTAATCTTCCCTCATGTCGCGAGTCAGAAACACCAACCGGCTTAAGGTCAGGAATAAAGTCAACACAAAACTCAATGACCTCCTCTGTTGCATATCCCTTAGAGATGCTTCCTTCTGGTCTAGCACGGTTATGAATATATTTCTTTAAGACTCCCGTAAACCTCTCAAGGGGGAACATATTGTGCAGAAATACAGGACCGAGAATGGCAATCTCTTCCACTAGGTGAACCAGGAGATGCGTCATAATATTGAAGAAGGATGGTGGGAACACCAACTCAAAACTAACAAGACATTGTACAACATCCTTCTGTAACCTTGGCAGAATATCTGGATTGATTACCTTCTGAGATATTGCATTGAGGAATGCACACAGCTTCACAATGGGTACTCGAACATTTTCCGGTAGAAGCCCCCTCAATGCAATCGGAAGCAACTGCGTCATAATCACGTGACAGTCATGAGACTTCAGGTTTTGGAACTTTTTCTCTGCCATATTTATTATCCCCTTTATATTAGATGAGAAGCCAGACGACACCTTGATACTGTAAAGGACTTTAAAAAATATTTCCTTCTCTGCTTTGGTAAGAGCATAGCTGGCACGACTTAAGTGACGCCCTTTATCCGTCTTATTATGTGTATGCATGTTCTTTGGGTCTTTCATAATTTGTTGGTCCTCCCGTGTTTCTGGTGTATCTTTTGTCTTCCCATACACGCCTAGGAATCCTAGCAGGTTCACGCAAAGATTCTTCGTCACGTGCATCATGTCGATTGAAGAGCGGACACGTAGGACTTTCTAATATGGCAACTCCCAAAATATAGATTTCTTCTTCCACATGGGTGTGTGTCCTGTAGCGATGTCATTCGGAACTGATTGACCGCCGAGACCCTTTTCAAAGATTACTTTGATGTCCTTGACCATACCAAATACATCATCACCAGCAGGGAGTTCAGGCTTCTTCTGGGTATCTACCTCACCTTTGAAATGCTTGCCTTTCTTTCTTACGGGATGATTGGTCAGAAGAAATCGTTGATTCACCAGGTACACAACCTTCTTGCATTTATGCAAATATGTACCTTCAGTCTTATCTAAATAGTGCGTGCATGCCTTATATCCCTTGTTTATCTGTCCTGAAAGGTTACTAAGAGCAGGCCAATCATTGATGGTTACGAAAAGCAACCCTCGCAGATCAAATAGCTCTTGTTTGTTCTCATCCCACGCATGTACACCTGGTTTGCCCCACAACTGTAAGAGTTCTTCAACTAATGGCCTAAGGTACACATCAATGTCGTTGCCCGGTTGTTTCGGGCCTTGGATGAGCACTAGCATCATAATGAACTTACGCTTCATGCACAACCAAGGAGGAAGGTTATAGATACATAGAGTCACAGCCAGTGTGTCGACGCAGCTCGCTCCTCAAAAGGATTCATGCCATCCGTACTTAGACCAAACCATAAGTTCCTTGCGTCACCGCAATGTCCGGGAAGTCTCTCGATTTTTCTCCACTATGACCCATCGAGGTGTCTCAACTTCCGCCTTTCTTACGGTCTTCTTTGTGCCATCGCAACAACTGGCATGCTCTTTGTTTCGAACATGAATTTCAACCTTGGTATTATAGGAGCATACCACATAACCTTAGCAGAACCCTCTTAGGAGGCTCTCCCTCAACATCACCAGGGTCATCTCGTCTGATCTTATACCGCAATGCATTGCATACCGGGCATTTATCTAAATTCTTATACTCCTTACCGCGGTAGCGGATGCAGTCATTAGTGTATGCATGTATCTTTTGCACATCTAATCCTAGAGGACAGAGAGTCTTCTTTGCTTCGTAGGTACTCTCGGGAAGTTCATTATGTTTTGGAAACTTCGGCTTCATTAGTTTCAGCATCTTTTCAAATGAGGAGTCAGTTAGAACACACTCTGCCTTCCATCGCAACAATTCCAGTGTGGTACCGAGCTTTGTGCTGCCATCTTCACAATTTGGGTACAACAATTTCTTGTGATCTTCTAACATGCCCTCTAACTTCAACTTCTCATTTTCTATTTCATAGTCTCGCTTTGCATCAGAAATGACCCTACCAAGTTCATCAGCCGGCTCATCTGATGTCCGTTCTTCACCTCCTTCCTCTTCATTGTCTTCCATTGCAAGATTATCCGTATTCAGAAACATATGCTGATAGTTGTTATCATCATCTTCTTCTTCACCGTCTTCCATCATAACCCCTCTTTCCCCGTGCTTGGTCCAGCAATTATAGTTGGGCATGAAACCTTTCATAATCAGGTGGCCGCGAATGATTTTCGAGAAAGAGTACTCCTTGTTGTTCTGACATTGAACACATGGACAACGTATAAAACCATTCTCTTTGTTTGCCGTAGCCACATCGATAAATTTATCCACGCCTTTAATGTACCCGTGTACACGCCGGTCACCGTACATCCATTCTCGACCGTTCATCTGCATCATATAAGTAAGTTTATAAAAAACAGGACAACATAAATAGTGAAATGACCAATTCACATCGACACATGCATTGTATCAATGACAGAGAAAAGATAAGATTGCTAACCTCGATCGAGGGAAATAAAGAGGAGAGAAAGCTCAAGTGCGTCTCGGACACCTTCTATATTTTTGTTCTATAAGAAATTGAACGGGATCATTCACTTAAACATTTCATCAAACACCTTGAATGCATGCATAGGGAAAAAAACTAGCACACCGCTCACACCTTACACACAAAAAAAACAGAGTGGAGACAAAGGGCTGGGACGTCGCATTTATAGAGGGCAAGATCATACGTACCGGTTTGTAACACAAACCGGGACGCATGACCCCGACCACCGTGCCCGCTCGAATACACAAACCGGGACGCATGATCCCGGCCACCGTGCCCGCTCGAACCGGGACGCGTGCCAGCATTAATCCCGATTTGTGACGGAAACGATACTAATACTGTTAGAAGGCACGAACGGATAGCCTGTTTTCTACTAGGAGCCGCCGTTGGCCAGGAAGCCGCTGCTGGACCAGTTCCAGCACCTCGTCGTCACCTGGTGCAGCCAGCGCAGAGGACCTCCCGATGGTTGTGACGGTCGTCGACACTCGACACCGACGCGGAGTCCCAGGCGGAGCTGCTGCTAGACGAGTTTTACTCGCGGTCGACGCATCATGAGATGAAGCAGCGCACTTGCGTTGATCAGAACTGAGGGAATGGTGATGTCATGTGTATAAAGGCTTTGTAATTCTGAATATGTGCAACCTCGGATGAAACTTTTATAGATTGTAGTAGGAGTACTTTTCAATGAACATTATTAATGTCGATATCGCTGCTTCTAGATAGATTTCAAAATATAAGATGTTTTAGATTTGTAAAAGAATGTATCTAAACATCTTTTAGTGTGTAAATTCACTCCAAATCTAAATGAACCTATATACTAAAAGTAGTCTAGATATGTTTACTTCACAGAACTAAAACATCTTATATTTTAAAACTCGTAAGTAGTAGTATCCATCTGGTACAACAAGCAATTTCCGGCCATCTACTGAGTAGTGATCTGGAGATGCAGAAGTGGGACAATTGGGACAAGTGGGATATTATTTTTAGACTATTAGACTAACTCAAAACTTAGTGGGGCAAGTGAGATAAGCTAGATTTGACATATCCCGCTTATCCCACTTATCTCACCTAAATTAGAGTTAGTCTAATAGTTTAAAAATAATATCCCATTGTCCCAATTATTCCAGTATCATCGCTAGATCTGGTCGGGCCAGCTAAGCTATGTGATCTGCCATGTGAGTGAGATGACATGTTTGCTGGGGTGTGCACACTGTAGTGGTACGGCTGTAGGACTGTAGTACGGTTGTGGGAGGCAGGCTGCAGTGCGTGGACAACAAAGTTGTCGGACATTCGCCACAGCAGATCGTGATGGGGATGACCATCTTTCACTGGCGCCTCTCAAGCCGGTCCCAACTGAGTTGGAGGTGGACACGGAAAAACGATCCACATCGGAGTTTCCCAACCGCTGCCGTTAGATTGGCCGTCCTCTAATCTATCTATCACCCTCTTGCCGTCCCAGCAACCAGGGGGCCAGAATAGGTTGCCGACAACGCGACAACGCGCGTCACGCTGGAAAACCAGTGCCGGACCCCTTGCCAGCCACACAAGGCAAACCGCATCTCATTCATTAGGGCTTGGCCCACGCGCTAGCAGCCACCCACCCGTCGATTCTTGTCGAGCGCTCGCTGTCGATTCAAAGCCTACCACCGCCTGAGGACACCCCCGCCCCCTCTCGCGTGGGAGACCGTTCAAATCAGGCCCGTTTTCAGATCGCTGCTGTTGTCTCTAGGGCAGAATGTGCCTCCCACTCGGCCGCGAACCACATCGAGCTCGCCGCTCACAAAAGGTGCTCGACCGTTTGCCGTGGATAGCGACGATGAGCTCATGATGGTGCAAATGCTGGAAGAGGAGGCTGAGCGTATTATGATCATTGGCGACCTCATTTGCATGCACTCCAGCCGACAGGCTCCTCAGAGGGCATGCTCTAGGCCAGGGAAGAAGAAGAACAGAGACAGGCTGGCCGATGCCATGATTTTGGAGGCAAATTACTTTCAAGATAATTCAACTCATGGGCCTGCAGTGTTTCGGTGCTGGTTTTGAATGAACAAGGAGTTGTTCATGAAGATTGTGCATAGAGTGCGAGAGTTTGATCCATATTTCATTTTCCAGAGGGGTTGCACATGATTTCCCGGTTTCATGTCTGTTCAGAAGTGCATGGATGCTTTGCGATGTGTTGTATATGGAGTTCCTGCTGATAGTCAAGACGACTACCTGCGCATGGCCGAGTCCACGACATTTGAGTGTGTATAGGTTTTGCCGTGCTATTGTCAGATACTTTGGACCAACATATCTGACGGCACCAACCAAAGAAGAAACAACTCGTATACTGGCACAGAACTCAACTAGAGGATTTTCTGGGATGCTTGGAAGTATCGACTGCATGCATTGACGATGGAAGAATTTCCCTTTCGCTTGGCAAGGTATGTTCAAAGGACATAAAGGAGAGCGCAGTGTCATACGAGAGGCCGTTGCGGATTATGACTTGTGTTTTTGGCATGCTTTCGTTGGCATGGCCGAAATGCACAACAACATTAATGCGCTATCGAGATCTCTAGTGTTTGGTAGACTTACAGATGGCCATTCACTGGCAGCGAACTTTGTGGTTGATGTCAGGAGTACACTAAAGGCTACTAGCTAGCTGATGATATTTACCCTAGATGGTTCACCTTCGTGAAGATAATCATTGAGCCTCATACTGATACAATAGCTCAGTTTGCCAAGTGTTAGGGGCTTGCAGAAATGATGTTGAGCGAGCATTTGGTGTGCTCCAAGCTCACTTTGCTATCATCGGGTAGCCTGTTCTAACCTGATCAACATCATAGATGTGGGAGATGATGAATTCTTGCGTGAGAGTGAACGTGATCATGCCGTGGTTGATCTGTTGCCATTTGAGGGCATGGTCCCTTGTTGCTGACGTTGATCACAAGATGCCAGCTGATTTTGGTGTTTTTCTTGCCATGCATCAAGAAATCCGCGATGCCTAGGTGCACGAGCAGCTACAAGATGATCTCGTCGAGTATTTTTGGGCGCTCAGAGGAAATGCACCTCAAAACCCCCAACCCACCTTCCTGCTTGATTTTCTTAAAAAATTATTTATGTAAATTAATTTGTGAATTTTCATTTGAAACATTCAATTTGTTGTATTAAACTTGATTGTATTTGCATTCGTTGTAATAAACATCCTTCCATTGTGTGATCTTTTCAAATTTGGGGTTTTTATCCCGGCATGATTGTTGTGGGAGGGGATCGCTGGTTTGGGGCAGCTTTCCTAAACCGCTGGTAGTTTGGATGCCAGTCCCCGAAGTCATTGTCGGCGCACTTGCCAGCCATCCGCGGGGAGTCGCCGAGGAAGATGCTCTTAAGTGTTTCTAGATAGAGAAGATGATCGGTGCCCGACACAAACTAACGTAAGAAGTCACATGGTAGCAGGCAAAAAACTGCATTTGCAGAAAAACATGCTTTCGAAGAGAAAATCGAAGCTTTTGATCCACTGGGCTTTTCTTTCATCCAGGGAGTAGCAGCCGGTGATGACGATAGCAAAGAAATCGTAGGGGGACGAAGACAGGTGTTGCCGACAGATTGTTAATGGGATGAGAGCATCTCCACTCGGAGGCCCTAAAGCCCTCCTAAAAGGGCTATCGAGGGCGCTGGCATCCGAATTCACGCCCAGCCCACCCCCCAAATTTTATTTGGTGCTGGCGCTGCCCATTTTGTTATCCGGCGCCGCCAGGCCAAACCTAACCCAGGGGCTAGCGGGAGCACCGGATGGAGCTAAAAATGATGTGGGCCAGCCCTGGCAGTGGGATAGACCGCTCGTCTCCCGAGCGTCGTCCGTCAACGGCGAGGCAGTAAAATTGCTCGCTAGCATGTTCTCCCGCCATGTCCTTCCCGTATTTCCACCGCTGCTCGCCCTTTCCTTGCTATTTGTAGGCGCGACGGTCATCGCCATTGCAGATCTACACTATGACCACACCTCACACCCTCTCCCGCTATATCAAGGGCGGGGGCCGGAGGTGCTGCTTTCGCCAGTAGGGTTGGCGCACAGCCATGCCTAGCCACCGTGCTTCCCCGCCTCGCCCACCGCTCGTGGGAGAGTCGTGGAACCAGTGGCCGCCTCTCCCTGGACCCAACCACACCGACTTGAAGTGCTCAAACGAGTAGTGGATCGCCTGCAATGACTCCAGCATAGCTAACACCGACGAGCTGGGCTAGGACAGTTTCGACACTGAGTCCGAGGAGCCAGAGGATCCGCCATGGGTGCCACTCAGACAACGGGTGATCAACTGCTATATTCAAGATGAGCGTAGACGAGTGCTTTCCATGGCCGCCAATACCCCATGGGCCGGCTTACCGGACCACCGACGAGCCTTATGGGTGGGACATCTTCCGCCATGCTTTCCTGCCAGAGCACCTCCGGCTGTAACAACTCGACATCGTCCACATGCATTTCCTACTTGCATCGAGCAGATACCTGACAATGCGGACTTGTGTTCCAGCTGCGACCGATCCAAGGAAGAGGCTGAGACACATCTAGCGAGATACAACTCGCTGTTTGACCTGTGGGATGTCGCCAAAGGGCCGCCGCCGCGCCCTCCTAAGGAGAGCAGCACCTCTAGCCGCTGGAGGCGTTATTTTTTATCTTTTCCTTTTTATGTAAATTGAAGTATTTGATATTTTTTGTATGGGGCATGGGTGGAAGCCAGCGTCCTCCAATTCGTGAACTAATCTAGCGCCCCCATATGGCCCAAAATCAGGCCGGACCAGACGCCGTATAGGAAGATGCGTGGAGATGCCCAAGTGGATAACCATAGCTATTAGGATTAACGCAAAAAAGTCTAAATTACCCAAAGAATCAACAGCGGCTAAATTAGATCTCATACTATTCTCTACTTGGGTGGTAGTAGGACTTTCCTCCCTCCCTTCCCCCTCCTGCTTTGAGAGTCGTGCACAGAGCTCTGTGCCTCTCCTGAGCCCTTCTCGCCGGAATAGCCGGTGAGAGGTGGCGGAGGAGCAGTGCCAGCATAGTGGTAGGTTGTAGTGTGTTTAATAGTTCTAGGCTTCGGCCTCGTGCCGCGTCGTGGCGTCATGCCGGGAGGAACTCGCCGGCTCTTCTGAGCTAGATCTGGCGATGGACGGTGTCGGTGCTGCTCGCCATGGTGCTCCAGTGGAAGGAGACAGCGACACACGATTCCTCCGTCTACTCCTTCAATAAGGCTCGTGGCCGCGCCATCTTGCTGTGGCGGCAAATGCTGCTTCCCCTTTATCTGGCCGGCTGTGGTGGCGGGGGGAGAAGTTTGGAGTGCAGAGTTGCTGGCGTCGTCATGGCGGATGCGGTGGGGTGGAGTCGAAGCTGTGTTCGAGGAGATCTTTTGGAGTTCATCAGCAGCAGCGCTTCTGCAACGGCTACAGGTTGACGTCCTGCTGCTGAACGACATGGCCGTAGGGCGACCACTCCATGCTCTGGTGCTGCAGATCTGCCAGCGCCATCTCTTCTTCCTCCAGGCAAGGATGCCGCTAGGAAGGTTCTCGCGAGATCGCTTGTGGCGTTCATCACTTCATCGTCACCAAGTGGTGCTGTCCCCGGTGATGGCGTTGGCGGCCGCAAGGAGATGCTCACCGCCGGCGGTGGAGAAGAACCTTATCGTGTTTTCAGTTTTCTTTGCAGGGTCTTTTTTGTAAAATAGCAGGATCGTGTTGCAGTTTGTGCTTCTACTATGGTCCTTGTTGTAATTTGTATTCCCACCGCTTCTCCTTAATGCAACTTCTGGACCCCTTCGGGGTCTTTACCGTTCAAAAAAAAAAGGTTGGATGGTAGTAAAAGATACAGTAAAAAGGACCAAACTAATTAACAGTGAAAATATAATAAACAAATTAAATAAAAGGACGAAACGAGAGAAAACCACGAGACAAAATAAGCCTGCAGAAGAAAGAGAAAGAAAACAACGATATGCTGTGGTGCAGGCGTGCAGCCCACTTCGAACAAACGGAAAAACTGACCATGCATCCTTATTAGTACAAGTACATTATTACATGCGACAATACGGCATATACGGCACCATGAAGTGAAATTCGTACGTGCTTGATGTACGTACGTACGTGCGAGCGCATCAGCGAGTGAACTCGCTGTAAATGGCGGGGCGGTAGCGCGACGGGTCGTCGTCATCGTCGCCGTCGCCGACGAACTCCTCAGCAGGGACGATGAGGCTGCCACTGACCGGCATGATGAACACCGCCACCGACGTCCGCGCCAGCGCCGAGTGGTTCACCACCCGGTGTTCGACGCTCTTCAGCCGGCCGTTGGTCACAACCTGAGACAAGAATTTTGTCCATGAGCCCGGCCGGTGGGATGTGGAAGAAGATAATAACGGATGATCACCTCGAGCAGGCGGCCAAAGTTGACGCTTAGGGCATCTGGCGCCACGGGCTCCACGCCGATCCACTCGCCCTTGTAGGCGACCTCTAGGCCGGGGACCGAGCCAGGGAGGAGGAGGGCGATGAGGTTCTTATCGCGGTGCGGCTTAATGCCGAGCGTCAGGCTGGGGTCCGGGCTCGGCGGGTAGTGGTTGACCTTGATGGCCAGGCCGCCGCCGGTGATATCCCCCTAGAAGTAGTCCGGCCGGAGCTCCATGCCCTCGCACAGCAGCCGCAGCAGCTCCATCCCGACTCCTCTCGTCTGCACCGCGAACTTCTCGGCAACCTCTCTGTAAATACATGGAGCTAGTCAACGCAAAATCCGCCATCCTCGCCGGCGTGCGTAAATGTTTTACCGGAGCCTCTGCGGCTTGTCGGGCCAGTCCTTGCTCGTGTCGCCGACGGGTATGGTGCAGGCGAGGCGGAGGCAGTCCCGCCAGTAACCCTTGTCGCCGAACATGTCGCCGCTAAAGACCCGGTTCGGCATGCATGTGTCCTCCGAATAATAAGCCATCTTGTCCGCGGCCGGCAGCTTGAAGAACTCCTCGCACACCGCCTCCATGTCCTGTATCGCCTGCTCCGAGACGCCATGGTTCACCACCTGCAATGCAATGCAACACGTCTTGCTAATTTATTGGTGTCACTCAGTCTCTTCACTCGTCGGGATAAAAAATGGCATGGTTGGTTTCGACTTGCCTGGAAGAATCCTAGATCCCTGCAGGCGTCGACGATGGCGCGGCGGACCTCGTCGCGCCCGCGGCCGAGGTCAATGACGGGCAAGGAGGCGGAGCCTGAGGAGGCCCTAGGGCTTGGGCGGAGTTCAGGTGGCAAGACGAAGCGGTCGGGGACGGAGGTATGGGCGGGGGCTGCGGACAGGAGTTTCTCCATGGAAGGATCGCGGCAAGGAAGGCAAGATCTTCAGCACACAGCATGCAACAGACCAGTCTCGTGTTCATTATAGTAGGAGCCACTATAGGAGTAGGGACTATTGCCAACCCCCCACCTCCCCACAAACACTTACTACTACTGTTTATGATCTGTCACTTTCTCCATGCTGTCCCCTCATTATTATATTTTGTGGTTGAAATTTTTATATTTTGTAGTATCATTTCAGTTTCATATTAGCTCTCACTCAATTGTTCATTATAACATTCTCAGCAAATGGGTTCTATGGTAATTATTCCGTTATGTCAATGCGCATCCTTGGCTTCTTAAATAATCACAAAGCGTTGTTTGATTGGGCTTATTTTTAGCTTTTGGATTTTGGTTTATCTTTACTACTCTCACCTACTCCCTCGGTCCTAAAATAAATAACGTAAGTTTGTCTGGATTCACGTGCATCTAAACATTTATAGTAAATAGATATATGTAAATTTAGACAAACACAAGTAATTATTTTGGAAAGGAGGGAGTATTAAATTGCTACATGAAGGTTCGTGGTTTTTGTCTGACTTTAACCCTCCAAAAGTTAAGAAATTGCCCATGTGTGCCATGTATAAGTCGAAAAACAATTCGTCATTTTTTGAGAGGATTCCTGACTTTTCTGACGCATTGACTATCACTATTTTGTGTCCTTTTCCTCCTTATCCTCTCTCTCTCTGCCTCCTGGATGTTGCCGCCCTCGCCTGTGACCTCGACGTCGGCGAGTCGCCACCCGCTTGAGTCCAGCGGGAGGAACGGGAAACCCGAACCCGACCTCAACGATCTTCGCGTGACCTACGCGATGCAGTCGCCCTCGCATGCCACCCTAACATCCGTGACCTAGCATCCGCCCTCGACTCATGCAGGGCCCCGAGACCTCGTCACACTTAGCTCCGATGGTTTCTAGGAGGGGACTGTCACCGAGACACGTGTTCTTGTCGCAACGGTCGCCAGCCATACTGAGTGCACGCAGCTCCGCTCTGGCTTGTGGAGGTCCTCTTCGAGGAGGAGCACTACTGGCGGCATCGAGACGAAGGTGATTGCGTGGCCCCAAATGACAAGGCACTTGGAGAGCTCGAGGAACGGGATCATGTGACCAGTGGCGGATTGAAAGGAGATCGCAACATGGCACATACTAGTAGATGCTCGGTATGTGGTGTGGAAGATTCATGGAAGCACTCACTGATTGATTGCACAATGTCACGATGTGTATGGGCTCAAGTTAATGACGAAATAACACAACACATGAGGATGACTGAAGAACCCTCTGCCAAACAATGGATATTTTGCATGATCAAGTCTCTCAATCACGCAGATTTTCTAGAGATGGTTGTTACTCTCTGGGCGATCTGGTATGCTTGTCGCTGCTTGATCCATGACAAAAAGTAGAAGATCCCTTTGTCCACCTACCTATTTGTCAAAACTGCTTACAGGACCTGGCTCTGACCTCGGCTATTTTGACGGTTTAGAGAAGGGCACCAGTACCGACATGACCGAAGTGGATAGCGCCTCCAACTTTACATGCAGTAGGGGCACGGTCCGGAGAACAAGGATCACCGGCGGTGGTGTGAAGTAGAAAAATGGGCGAGTTCCCGGGAGCGTCTTCGCTCACAGTCCGTGGCGCCTTCTCGAAATAGGCTTTCGCCTCGCTATATTAATATATCCAACCACATGGTACAACTGTTGGGGCAAACAACACAAGCATGTCCAAAAGAAAACAAAAGAAAAAAAGAAACTAAAGCCAACACCGGCAGATCGATGAAAACAAGGATGACCCGCAACTGCTGCGTCCTCCGAAGTTGTCCCACCACACTCCTAATGCTATGAGTCATCACGTACCAAGCAACACCTTCAAGAAGAAATGCGACGATGACGACGCTACTACCCGAACAAGTCCTAGGGTTTCCCCCGGCATGATGAGTAGAGTGGGGAAAGGGTACCCCTGACGCCCTTCAGGAAGGGATGGCGGCACCCGCAGGTGTCACCGCGTCGGATCCGGACAAGCCGACGGGATTTCTCACGACCCTAAAAAACCCACTGCCCCAGATGTTCCATAGCACTCCACCCAACATTGCCGCCCACAAATGAGCGCCACCACGGTATTGATGTCATACTCGTCGTCTCACTGTGGTCACCGTCGCGAGGCCTAGAAGTCGAAAGAGGAGAGCTCAGCAAGAATCGGGGCTGGCAGCACCACAGCCTGGCGGGAGGGAACTGCCTCCACCGCTTTCATGGTAGCCGTCCGGACAGACATCAGAGACACACCAGACCCCCCCAGGCCCGGTCGAACCCATATCGAGTCCACAAAGTCCCCACCGTCATGTTGTAGCAGGTCGGCCGAGCGCCACCAACACACTAGACTTGCCGTCTCACCAACTCGACCTTTAGGAGGCGTCACCACCACAGGAGGCCCCGCCAGCCCGCCCAAGCCTATATGGGCCCAAATATGGGCCGAACAAGTGCCACAGAATCTCGAGAATCGCGTCGCTGTGTCGGACCATCGTCATGGCGCCTTCAATCCCTCAACACTTGAAGCTATGGTGTGTCGGGAGGCTCTCGCACTAGCCCAAGATCTTGATCTACAACATCCGTGTGTGGCGAGCGACTATCTGGAAGTCATCAAGAATCTGGATCAACCTTACAGTGGGATCTATGGCATAGTGATTAGGGAGATCATGGAGACAACAACCTCCTTCAGGATCATGGTGTTCCGGCATGAATCCAGGAGCTCCGATGAAGAAGTTCACCGTCTTGCTCAAAGTTCTGTGAATTTAGATGTTGGTCCCCGGATCTTGGTGTTACAGTCACCCAATTATGGCTCGTGTTGACGGGATTTGTGGACTTCACCAATTATTAGCAATTCTGTTTTTCGATATTACCTTATAATTGTCGATGAGTACTATCACATTTATTGGTCGTTTCCCTTGCGTACGAAATCTTGTGTGCCCCGTACACTTGATTTTTTCCGCTTATGTCCGCACCCAATTCAATACCACCATACGATCTCTTCAAACGGATAATGGAAATGAGTTTCTTAACTCCACTATAGAAAAACTTCTCTCTCAACATGGGACGACACTCTGTCTCTCATGTCCATACACGTCCCAACAAAACGGTAAGGCTGAGTGTGCCATTCGTACCATTAATGACACAATGCGCACGCTCATGTTTCAAGGTCATCTTCCCGAGTCTTTTTGGGCTGAAGCACTTGCCACTTCTACTTTTCTTCTCAACCGCCGGCCTAGCAAGGCCATTGGCTCGTGCATCCCTTACACACGCCTCCATGATCGGTGTCCCCCATACGACACGATGCGCGTTTTTGGCTATCTTTGCTATCCCAATATTTCATCCACAATTAAACACAAACTCCTTCCTTGTTCTCTCCCTTGTGTTTTCCTTGGTTACACGTCGCAACATCGAGGTTACCGCTGTTTTGATCCCATCTCTGGGAAGATACTGATCTCACGACATGTTATTTTCGATGAGACTGTTTTTTCCGTTCGATGCGACGACTTATTCGGGTACCACCGCCTCGACGCCTCGACGCTTGGACTTCCTCTTCACCGGCATACGGGGTCCACCCTCGCCTGGGCTCTTTGATCTTGATCCATATAATGTCTCGTGAGTAGTTTGTTTAGTTCTTGAGGACATGGGAGAAGTCATGTTGTTAGTAGTAGAATTGTGTTGATGTATTATTCAATGGTTTAATATTTAAGTTGTGGTGCTATTCTTCTAGTGGTGTCACGTGAAAGTCGACTACATGATACTTCATCTTTTAAGGGCCTAGGGGAATGCATTGTGTATTTGGCTACTAATTGTGGGGTTGCCGGAGTGACAGAAACCTAAACCCCCGTTAGGAAACCTTTGCACAAGGGAGTGTAGGATCTCAGAGTTTAAGGCTGTGGTTAGGTTTATATCTTAATTGCTTTCTTGTAGTTGCGGATGCTTGCAAGGGGTTTAATCACAATTATGTATTAGTCCAAATAAGGTCGGTACATTAGCACAGGTTCACCCACACAACACTTATAAAACCAAAGAAGATTAATCAGCTATATGAAACGAAAGCACTTGACAGTATTCCCATGTGTCCTCGAGAACGTTTGGTCCTCATTAGTATTACCACTGGCTTGTCCTTTGCTAAGAAAGGATTGGTCCACTTGTTGCATTTATTTGCTGTCTTATTTACTTGCACTTTATTTCCTTGCTTTATCAGAAAACCCCTAAAAATCTGTTTGCTAAGTATTTACAGAGATTTCTTGCTCCATACCACTAGTCAGCACCTTCTGCTCCTCGTTGGGATCGACACTCCTATTTATCGGAAGTACTACGATACACCCCCTATACTTATGGGTCATCAAGACTATTTTCTGGCGCCGTTGCCAGGGAGTGAAGCGCTATTGAAGAGTGGAACTGGAAAAGGAAACTTCTACTTTGAGTATTTCTTTATATTTCTATTTGTTACTTTGTTTCCAATATGGATAACCCACTTGGTTTCCTATTTGGGAAAACTACTACCACTGTTAGGGTAGTAGATGAATCACCACCTATTGAGATAGATCCTTTTAAGATACCTACAAGTATTGTTGATAATGTTATGGATAATTATTATTTTGGGGATGGAACTATGCATCCTGGTGATCATTTGCTTTTTATCCATGGATTATGCGGGTTATTTAAGTGTGAAGGTATCACAACTGAACATGTGAAGAAGAAGTTACTCTCTATATCATTGAAAGGAAGAACCGAAGAATGGTATAAGCTGCTGAAGAATGGACAATCCATGGAATGGGAGGAATTAGTACCTCTCTTTTATTCTAAATTCTATCCTCCTAGTGAGATTCATAAGGATAGGAATCTAATACATAAATTTTGGCCTCGTGATGGATAAAGTACAACCCAAGCTTGGGGGAGATTGAAGTTACTAATGCTTACATGTCCTATTCATGAACTCCCTAATAATATTATTATTAATAACTTTTATGCAAGGCTTTCTCTTCATGATAAAGATTTATTAGATGCTTCTTGTGCTGGATCATTCACACGCATGAAGGAAGAAGCTAAATGGGATCTTCTAGACCGTATTCAAGAGAACACTGAAGCATGGGAGAATGACAAAGGAAGAAAGTCAGGTATAAATTATGATTATGAATGCATTAAATATTTTATGGGAACTGATGACTTTCATGATATAAGTACTGAGTATGGTATTGATTCTCAAAGTATTGCCAATTGTTTTAAGGCCTTTGCCTCTTATATTGAGATTCCTAAAAAGAAGTGGAACAAGTACCATGCACCTTATAAAGATGTTGTTACTCATGTTCCTGCTAGCATTGAAGTTTGTACTGTTGATCATATTTTGCCTGAACCTTATATTGAGAAAATCCCTTTTCCTGCTAAGGTAAAGGAGCATTCCATGATAATTAGTGTAGTTAGCAAAAGTACAAAGAAAACTATGGAACCTGATGAGCACATAAACATTGAACCCGTAGCAGCCATTGTGAATGATCTTGTCACTAAAAATATAGAGGATGAGCACATTGTCTTCTGTGAAGACGCTTCTAATATTGTCTCTCTGACATGGATATACCCCACGGGTACACGACATTAGTATACCTGGTCCATCCCAAGGAAGGCCCACGTCAGGACACGCAGCCCATGAAGACTTCAGGTGGCCCAAGCCCATGACGTTTTCGACTCCATGGAGGACAAGTCTATATTAGATAGAATTTTAAAGGGTATCAACCCTAATTTGTAACCGACTCGACCTAACCCGGGACCTGCCTATCTATATAAAGGATAGGTGGGTATGGAGCGAAGGATCTCTGACCATCGCATACACACCTCCACGCCAGATTGCATCTGCGCATCCCTGTAATCTTCGGTTCCACCGTAATCAAGAGCAGACAAGTAGGAGTAGGGTTTTCCCTCTGGGGGCCTAAACCTGGGTAAATCTCGTGTCTCGTGTTGCTTGTCTGTTAACCGTTCTGCGACTTCCAGCATCCCCATCTTCTCCAAAACCCATGTCCATAACAATGGGCATTGACGAGATCGAACCTCATCAATTGGCGCCGTCTGTGGGAAGCGGGGACGCTGATCGTGCGGTCGTGACGGTTCCATCCGGAGCGACCTAAAAATCATCGGCAACAGAGAGACACCTCCTCTTCAGCGCCTTCGACTTCACCGCCCACTCGCAGGCCATCCTGAAAGATTTCGAGTCTGTCGGCGACGGGCTCGAGATGCTGTTCGGGAGCTTATGCTTCCAGGTAGGGCAGACTGGCACTCTCCGCCTCCCAGAGCGGGCGCCACCACCATCCATCAGGCCCGCTTCGTGGGTCCCACCCCTTGGCGCATTGCACGCGTCGATGCTGACAGATGATTCAGACGATAGCAACAGCTACAAATCCGATCCGTGCGCCCCACTCCGAAAGCTGCGGCAGTAGTGATCCAATCCGCGGGCGCTACCTATGAACCGTAGTCATCAACAACGTGACAGACCCATCGCCAGGTTCGAGTGAGCAACGAACACCCAATCCCCCCCCAACCCACAAACTGGGAACGAAGGAAACGGGTGAGATCTGCCTAACATGCCCAACAAAGGCGATGCTCACGCCTACAACTAGATCAACCTCAACAAGGAAGGCTGGCGCCAAGCACGCCAGGCTATGGAAGGCAACATAATCTTACCCGTGAATGCCTCCCGGGATCTACTGATGGCCTACCACCTCCTCCTCATCAATGAGCATAACCGGCAGGTGAAGCTGATGGAAGAGCTCGACAAGCGAAAGAAGGCAGCTGTAGAATCCAGTGCGTGTCGAGCTGCTCTCTCTGCCGCTGGCGGCTCGAGTTCGCATGGCAACAATGCTAACAAGTATCGCTCCCGCACGGAGTGCATGGATCCCGAGGTGCGGCACGAGGTCACCAAGGCCCTTAACACATCCTTCACGATGATGGACTCGCACGACAACGTCATGCCAAAGACGCCCCAGGCCGCGATCATGGCGTCCACCACATATCTCGTGTCCCATTCGCCTCCCGTGGGCGACCCAAAGAGCGCCATGCACAAGTCCATGCTAGCAGGCCTCAGACTCGTCGAAGATGCGCTCCACGATGATGCTCCTACGGAGTCGAAGAAAAAGGCTGCGCTCAAGTTCACCTGGAGCCATACACCCTCATTCGAGGAAGATGAGCACGACCTGCCCCGGCGCCATAGCAACAACTACGCCACTCGCAATGAGCTCACCCAGCGCAAGATCGACAAGGCAGGTGCCAAACACGCGTGCTCAACTGAGTCCGAAGAAGAAGACGACGGAGAGCTGTGCGGAGCCATATGCTCCAGCAGATCCATTCGGCGAACGCGGATGTCGAAAAATTTCAAGCTCCCTTTGGACAACTCGAAGTTCGACGGCACGCAGGAGCCAAAGGCATGGCTCAATGATCACCTGTCGTCGGTCAAGCTTCATGGCGGAAACAAGAACACCGCCATCCCTGAGTACCTCAGCGACTCGTAGTCCTACATCACGTTCGATCGTTTGGATCACCCACGCCAGATATCTTGCCCAGGTCATGCTTCCCTGGTGCTCGAGCCCAGATCAGGGGATTCAAGATGAGACACATCTTCATGGAAGGCGGCAGCAACATCAACCTGATGTTCGCTAGCACACTCGCAGCGATGCGGATCCCGCTGTGCAGCCTAGAGCAATCAGACATGACGTTCCACGATGTAGTCCTAGGGAAGGGCATATACCCCCTGGGCAAGATATGGCTTGACGTCATCTTCGGCCAGCCCGAAAACTTCAGGAGCGAGCAGCTAGAGTTCGTGTGGTGGACTAGCTATCATAGTACCATGCCATCCTTGGGCGCATATCACGAGATTTTTGGTAGTACTGCGCTACGCGTACCTTCTACTGAAGATGCCAGGACCTAGGGGTGTCATCATCGTCCAAGGAAGCTTCACCAGGTTCGACCACTGTGATAGAGACTTCAATAGAATCTCCCAGTCGTTCGGCATGCAGGAGGAACTCATGAGGCTCAGAGAGGTGACGGATAACGGGGCACCCCCGGTCGCCAGACAAAACACACTTGATATGTTGTTCGACTCCATGGTCAACACGAAAAAGGTGCAGGTACACCCGACAGACGCCTCCAAGATGGCATTGATCGCCAACGACCTCAGTCCCACATAGGAAAGCACGCTCGTCGAATTCCTCCCTGAGCGCTGGGAAATTTTTGCCTGGTGTCCTGCGGACATGCCAGGATTTCCTAGGGAATTCGCCGAGCATGCACTCAATGTGTTTCCGGATGTGAAGCCAGTCAAGAAGTCAATCCGACGAGGTTCCAAACCAAGAGCCGAAGCCGTTGGAATCAAAGTCAACAGACTACTTGATGCGTACTTCATCAGGGAAATCAAGGAGAGCGAGTGGCTGGCCAACACCGTGCTGGTCCCTAAAAAGGACATGGACATCCTGTGGATGTGTGTGGACTTCACATTGATCAACAAGCACTGTCCCAAGGACCACTTCCCTCTACCACGGATCGATCAAATCATCGATTCAACTATAGGATGCAAGAAACTCTCCTTCCCCGACGCCTACTTAGGCTATAACCAGATTCGGCTCAAGGTCGAAGACCAGGAGAAAACAGCATTCATCACGCTGTTCGGAGTATTATGCTACAACACCATGCCCTTTGGGCTGAAGAACGCATGCGCCACATACCAAAGATGCATGCAAGCATGTCTGAAGAACCAAATCGGTCGAAACATTCAAGTCTATGTCGACGACATAGTAATCAAGACCAGGGAGACCAAGACGCTTATCGACGATCTCCGCGAGACATTTGATAACCTTGATCGCTACAAGATCAAGCTAAACCCAGACAAGTGCGCCTTCGGCATCCCGTCTGGCCAGTTGCTCGGCTACTTCATCTCCCAATAGGGGATCGAGGCGAATCCGAAGAAAATCAGGGCCATACTAGCCATGGAGAAGCCGAAGAACCTCAAGGGCGTCTAGCAGCTAGCTGGGCGGATCGCGGCGCTAAGCATATTCATCATCCGAATGGGCGAGAAGGCCCTACCCTTTTACCAGCTGTTGCGCAAGGCGGACAAGTTCGAGTGGACACCTAAAGCAGACAACGTGTTCGAGGACCTCAAGTGGCTGCTCTCCACCTCGCCTGTCCTGGTCACACCGAAGGAATGGGAGCCTCTGCTACTATACATTGTGATACGTTGGAAACATATCTATAATTTTTGATGCTCCATGCTTGTTTAGTATCTACTTTGCTTTACTTGTCCACTACTTCCAGGAGCATCAGATCATGGTCGTCAACGACGCCCCGCTGTCAAACATCCTGAACAACCCCGAGGCCACGGGGCGCGTAGCCTTGTGGGGCATCGAACTGTACCCTTTGGATATAATCTACGAGCAATGCACCGCCATCAAGTCTCAGGTCCTCCCTGACTTCCTCATCCATTGGATGGAGCTTCAGCTGCCGGATACTCCAGACATGTCGCAGTCCTGGATGATGCACTTTGACGGCTCCAAGCGTGAGGCTGGAGCAGGGGCCGACGTCATACTGATGCCCCCTCAAGGCGATAAGATGAAGTACGTCCTTCAGATGAAATTTCGCGCCTGCAACAATGAGGCTGAATGGGCACTCATTCACGACATGAGGATGGCCAAGGTCTACGGCGCAACACGCCTCGTCATCTATGGTGACTCTAACCTTGTCGTCTAGTAGACAATGAACGAGTGAGATGCTCAGAGCGCCAACATGATCGCGTATCGCATTCTCTACAACTCACTCGTAGGAGACTTTGACGGCTGCGAGCTTTGGCACGTCGGCAGAGAAAGCAACGAAGAAGCCGACAAGCTCGCCAACATTGGCTCCACCCGCGCACAGGTGCCACCAAGCGTGTTCCTCGAACAAATCTGTGTACCATCTATCAAGAGGAAGTTCCAAAAAGGCTCAGCCGAAGAAGCAGAGCACCTGGGGCTGCGCTACCCGTAGGCCAGGAAGAACCCGAAAAGCTAGACATAGAAGCCGAGCTGGTTTGTGTTGATGGCGCTTCATTGATATGGAGAGCAAGGTATGAAGCAGCACATCAGCAAGATTCCCCTCAATAAGAAACCAAGGTTATCAAACTAGTAGGAGGAAGGAAACGACTCAAAGGTGTTGCTAGCAACTTGGATACCTGCACAACACAAACTCAAGACTTTGCCCCAACGAATAGTGAGGTTGTCAATCTCACTGGTTTGTTGTAACAAAGGATTAACTGTATGGTGTGGAAGGTGATAGTGGTTTGCAGCAAGTAAACAGTAACAGTGGAAGATATATCAATGGTAAAGATTGGACCGGGGTCCATAGTTCAGTAGAGGTGTTCTCCTTAGATAAACAAACATAGCATGCTGGGTAAACAAATTACAGCAAGGCAATTGATAGGACTGATCAAGGCATAACATTGTAATACTAGACATCATGATCCTATGAGATTCGATTGGGAAATACAACAAGATACATAGACCGCCATCCAATTGCATCTATGACTAGAAGTCCACCTTTGGGTTATCATCCGAACCCCCTCCAGTATTAAGTTGCAAGCAACAGACAACTGCTTTAAGCAAAGTGTGTAAGGTAAACAATCCACTTGTTCCATGAACAAGAGACCGTTGTTTTCTCCCTAGTGTCAATATCACATCTACAACCTTAGGGATTTCTGTCACTTCCCTTAGATTAAATAGAGGCATGAACCCGCCATCGAGCATAAATACCCCCTCTTGGAGTCACTAGCAACTACTTGACCAAGATAGATACTAACAATGGAGAGCATGCAAGATCCCAAACAACACAGACATGATAGAATCATAAGACAAAACCATTAATCAATCTGACATAGTAATCTCAATATCCATTGGATCCCTGCAAACACAACACGCATGATTAAAAATAGATGAGATCTTGATCATGAACGGAGCTCACAAGATCTAGACATGAAAGCACAAAGGAGTAGATACAACCATCTAGGAACTACATGGACCCGTAGTCCAAGGTGGAACTACTCACGCTTCATACTAGAGGCTCGCATGATGAAGAAGAAGGCCTCCAGGATGATCTCCCCTCTGACAGGGTGCTGGGAAGAGCTTCAGATCCCCCTGATCTAGGGACGATGGTGGCGGCGGCTATAGACGGTTTCGTGGAATATTGATCGGGTACTTAGGGTTTAGGCATCGGGGGCTTCTTATAGGCGAGGCGGGAGGGTGGCAGGGGCCCACACCTTCCTCCAGACGGCCTAGGGTGGGCCTGCGGGGGGGTGTGCGGTGGCCTGGTCCCCCTCTTCCCGTCGTGACTTTGTTCTCCTCGGTAAAATATTGACTTTGGCTTTTGTCCTGTCCAATTCCGAGAATATTTCCTTACTAGATTTTCTGGAACCAAAAACAGCAGAAAACAGGCAACTGGCATAGAGGCAACTTGTTAATAGGTTAGTAGCAGAAAAGGATATAAAAGAACCTCGAAGTGTAGACAAAGCAAAGCAAAGTAGATACTAAACAAGCATGGAACATCAAAAATAATAGATACGTTTCTGACGTATCAAGCAGCCTAATGCAGGTCATGGCGGTTGAAGAGATGTGGATGCAGCCGTACCTTCGGTACCTGCTAAACAATCAACTGCCCGACGACCCGACAGATGCCCGACACATATCTCGCCGATCAAAAGCCTTCACCATCATCAACGGCGAAATGTACAAGCGCAACATTTCGGGTGTGCTCCAATGGTGCATCACCATCGGTGACGGAAAAAGCATCCTCCAAGACATCCATGAGGGTATCTGCGGCCATCACGCAGGCAGCCGCGCCCTTGTCGCCAAAGCTCTACAAGCTGGGTTCTACTGGCCAACCGCAATGAACGATGCCAAGGACATCGTCCAGAGGTGCAACGCCTGTCAGAGGTACACAGACAAGCTACACGCTCCACGATCTGAGCTGTGGCCCACACCGCTGGCCTGGCCCTTTGCCCAATGGGGCCTCGACATGATCGGCAAACTGACAAAGTCCTCGCCAGGAGGTCACGTCTTCCTCCTGGTCGCAGTCGACAAATTCACCAAGTGGATCGAGGCCATGCCCGTCACCAACCAAAGCGGCAAAACTGCAGTCAAATTTTTCGATTCCATTGTCTGCAGGTTCGGCGTGCCTCATAGCACCATAACGGACAACGGCTTGAACTTCATCTCGAAGGAATTTCGAGACTTCTGCGGCAACCTCGGCATCAACATATCATATGCTTCCGTGTTGCACCCGCAGACCAACGGTAAGGGATAAAAGGCAAACGACCTCATAGGTAACGGCATCAAGAAACGCCTGCTATGCCCACTCTAAAGGCTCGCTGGGGCCTGGGCATACGAGCTACCTTTGGTTCTCTGGATCCTCCAGACAACTCCAAACAGCTCAACTGTCTACACGCCTTTCTTCATGGTGCACGGAGCCGAAGCCGTGTGATACGTCAAAAACGTATCTATAATTTTGGATGTTCCATGCTTATTTAGTATGTACTTTGCTTTGCTTTGTCCACACTTTGAGGTTCTTTTCATATGTTTTCTGGTACTAACCTATTAACAAGTTGCCACAGCAGCCGATACTGTTTCTGCTGTTTTGGTTCCAAAAGCTAGTAAGGAAATATTTTGAATTGACGGAAAAAGCCAAAGTAAATATTTCACCGAGGAGAACACGAAGTCCAGGAGAGACGAGGCGCCACAGGCTGCACCTTCCAGTGCGGCTAGGGTGGGCTCACTGGGCAGGTGTGGGCCCCAGCCGCCTCCCTCGCCTCTTCGCCTATAAGAAGCCCCCGATGCCTAAACCCTAAGTACCCGATCAATATTCCACGGAACCGTCTGTAGCCGCCGCCACCATCGTCCCTAGATCGGGGGGATCTGAAGCTCTTCCCAGCACCCTACTAGAGGGGAATCATCCCAGAAGCCTTCTTCTTCATCATGCCAGCCTCCGATATGAAGCGTGAGTAGTTCCACCTTGGACTATGGGTCCATGTAGTAGTTATATGGTTGTATCTCCTCCTTGTGATTTCATGTCTAGATCTTGTGAGCTCCGTTCATGATCAAGATCTCATCTATTTGTAATCATGCATGTTGTGTTTACAGGGATCCGATGGATATTGAGATTACTATGTCAGATTGATTAATGGTTTTGTCTTATTGATTCTATCATGTCTGTGTTGTTTGTGATCTTGCATGCTCTCCGTTTTTAGTAGCTATCTTGGCCGAGTAGTTGCTAGTGACTCCAAGAGGATGCTCGATAGTGGGTTCATGCCTCTACTTAGTCAAGGGAAGTGATAGAAATCTCTATGGTTGTAGATGTGCTGTTACCACTAGGGAGAAAACAACGGTCTCTTGTTTATGGAACAAGTGGATTGTTTACGTTACACACTTTGCTTAAAGTAGTTGTCTGTTGCTTGCAACTTAATACTGGAGGGGGTTCGGATGATAACCCAAAGGTGGACTTCTAGTCATAGATGTAGTTGGATGGCGGCCTATGTATATTTTTGTATTGACCAATCGAATCTCATAGTGCTTTGCTCAGTCCTGTCAATTGCCCTGCTGTAATTTGTTTACCCAACATGTCATGTTTGTTTACCTAAGGAGAACACCTCTAGTGAACTATGGACCCCAGTCCAATCTTTACCATTGATACATCTTCCACTGTTACTGTTTACTTGCTGCAAACCATCATCGCCTTCCATACCATATATTTAATCCTTTGTTACAGCAACCGGTGAGATTGACAACCTCACTGTTTGTTGGGGCAAAGTCTTGAGTTTGTGTTGTGCAGGTTTCCATGTTTCTTGCAACACCTTTGAGACGTTTCCTTCCTCCTACTGGTTTGATAACCTTGGTTTCTTACTGAGGGAAAACGTGCTACTGTGGTGCATCACACCTTGCTCTTGGGGTTTCCCGACGAAGCGTTGCGCGTCAACAATCAGCTAACAAGATTTTTTGGCGCCGTTGCCGGGGAGGCTAAGGACGTATTCACAAGGGGAGTCCTCCTCAACCTTTCTCTTTACTTTGTTTTTAGTTTGCTTAGTTTCTTTTGCTTGGTTTTGTTTGCCTCTTTTTATCAAAAACTACAAAAAATTAGTTTAGTTTGGTTTGCTTTCTCTTATCAAAAACACAAAAAAATCAGTTCCTGCCCTAGTTGCTACTATGTCTGGTTTTGGTCCAATCACTGTGACACCTATGGAAAAGATCTTTACATCAAGCAAAAAAGTGAAGAGAGTTTCAAAGAAGCTTGGTCTAGAATATCTGCTTTACAAAGGGAAACTGAGCCTAAGATGAGTCTTAGCTTGGTTATTAATAGCTTCTACCACTGTATTGCTCTTTGTTATAGATATGCTTTGGATGCTGTGGCTGAGAAAGATATTTTTCAATGTACTGAGGATGAAGCTTTTGATGCCATAAAGAAATTGATTATAATTTATAATATGCCTGGCAAGTCCGATTCCTCTTTCATAGATATTTTTGCTAGGTTGAACACTCTTGAGTCCAGTACTGCTGCTTTGAACAGTCCTATCACACACTTAGGGAGTACCACAATTATGTTCCAATAAACACTAAACCTTCAAAGTGGTTTCCCACAATCAAAGTCTCTATAAATAGTGCAACTTTTGATGCTCGTTGTGATATCATGTCTGAATTTTTCCTTATGCCTAAAGATATTTATGAGTGTTTGAGTCTTTGGGGACTTTCTAAAGGAGGAGAAGAAATATCTCTTACTAATAATGCAACTTTATTACCCATTAGAATAGCTGAAGGTGTGTTTACAAAAATCTCAGGTAAAATGGTGTCTACTGATTATCTTGTTATTGAATGTGTAGGCAAAGGACAAATTACACTTGGAAGATCCCTACTGAAACACCTTGAAGCAATAATAGATGTGGGAAAAGGCATTATGCATTTTGCTCCTCCAGTAAGCAATCATATTTTTCCTAAAGAGAAGAAGAAAGGTAGGAGCAATAGAGTTGATGTTAATGCTTCTTCATTTGAAAATACTTGATTTCTTGCTTCTTGTGCCTAACTTAAAGGCGTTAAAGAAAAGTACTTGTTGGGAGATAACTGATACGTCCAAAACGTATCTACTTTCTCGAACACTTTTGCTATTGTTTCTCCTCTAAACTTGTGTGATTTGGATACAACTAACACGGACTGACGTTGTTTTCAGCAGAATTACCTTGGTGTCTAGTTTTTGTGCAGAAAATCAACTATCAGGAAAAATCCCGGAAAATATGCCAAAATCCTATTTCACCAGAAGATCCATAGAGCCAGAAGACGAGATGGAGTGGAGGCCTGGGGGTCCCACACCCCTGCCAGACACGGGTGGGCCCAACCCGCGCCTAGGGGGGTGCGGCTACCCCAGGCGACCCCTCGGGCTCCCTCTGCGCCTATAAGTTACCCCTTGACCTAAAAACCGTGGGGGGTTCGACGTTTTTCCAAAAAGAGTTCCGCTGCGACGCCACCACCAGAAGCTGCGATTCGAAACCAGAAACTCCATTCTGGCACCCTGCCGGGACGAGGAATTTGGTCAGGATCATCGCCATCGTCATCACCAACGCCTCTCCATCAACCATCAATGTTTCCCTCATCCATGAGTGAGTAATCCCCCGCTGTAGGCTATGGGGATGGTAGGGATTGGATGAGTTCTATCTTGTAATCGAATAAGATTGTTAGGGCATAGTGCCTAGTATCTCTATTAGTGCTATTTGACTTTGTTGCAACTTGTTGTGCTTAATGCTTGTCACTAGGGCCCGAGTGCCATGATCTCAGATCAGAAGTTATTATTGAATCATTATGATAGTATTGTTTGTGATCTTACCTGCAAGTTGTGTACACATATCATTTCTGGATCCAAAGGCCCCGAAGTGACAAAAATTGGGACAACTGGAGGGGATGGCTGTGATGTGAGGATCACATGAGTTCATGGACTGTTAATGCTTTGCTCCAATGCTCTATTAAAAGGAGCACCTTAATTTCCAGTAGTTCCCTAGAGGCCCTGCTGCCACGGGCTGGCTGGACAGAAGATGTTGTGCAAGTTCTCATTGCAAGCACGTATGACTATATATGGAGCACATGCCTAGGGTTGTTTAGTACTTGGATGCTTATTCTTATTTATCTGCAATGCCCTAGATCTTGAAGTTACATGTTTAGAATCGTCCATGCAATGCCCGTCCATTCATCCCTATGCCTACCACACTCGAATCCTACTGTTTGCTACTAATGTTATTATTGCTCTTGTTCTACTGTTGATGTTGCTTTGCTGTTGCTACTGATAAACTTCCGTGAGCAAGAACTATTTCCAAGTGCATCTTAATTGACAACTTGGTTGTTAAGGCTTGCAAGTATTCTTTGTCTCCCCTTGTGTCAAATCAATAAATTGGGTAATACTACCCTCGAAGACGGTTGCGATCCCCTATACTTGTGGGTCATCAAGACTATTTTTTGGCGCCGTTGCCAAGGAGCATAGCTTTATTTGTAAGTTCACTTGGATCTATTATTGTTTGCTGCTACTCCTTTCATCACGGGGAAGTCTCGTGATGGAAAGTTTCCTATTTTACCATCCACTACAAGAAGAGGTACAATCCTAAACACCTCTATTGCTCTTTATTCACCGTCTGTTATAAGTAAGCTTGTTACACCACCACATACACATGCTACACACACTGCTACCACTGCTGAGTCTAAAAATTCTTTTGATACTCATGATGTTACTTCTACTGTGCTTGATGCGAGTGGTTCATTATGTCCTTTTCTAGATGATACTATGGATGGTCTAGGAAATACTGAAACTCCTAGTGAAGACACTGTTACACCTATTAGCTCACATGAGTCTAGAGAGAGTTATGATATTAATGATGGCTACATTGAGTTTACTGATGATTTTGTTGAAGAGTGCCGAAACACACATGGTACTAGTGCTATTAAGAGTCTCCTTACAAGACGTACCATTATTCCTAAGTTGTCCTCTGATCCTAAGTTTGCTACCTCTACCATAGATATTAAAGATAAAGATTATGATTTCTCTCTTGATTTATCCTATTTAGATATTGTTGAGAAAGAACCTTTTTGTGGGACTGAAAATGAGAGTGATGTGGATCATATGAATGAGCTTTCTACTATGAGTGCTTTGTTCTCTGATGATTTTAAGATGCATAAGTACTTTGTTACAATGATCTTCCCTTTTTCACTAAAAGGAGAAGCTAGGGATTGGTTTAATATATTATCTCCTGGTTCAATTGATAGTCCTGATTGTTTGATTTCTTCTTTCTTACAAAAGTATTTTCCTCCTAGTGCTAGACATGCTGCTTTGCAAAGACTTTTTGATTTTAAACAGGGAGAAGAAGAGAATTTGCCTAAGTCATGGGCAAGGTTCTGTGCCTTGATTCATGCACATCCTGGATGTCCATTACCTAAGAATGAGCTTCTTGATATTTATTATAATGGACTAACTAATGATTCTAGGACATACCTAGATAGCTTTGCTGATTGTGTTTCCAGGAAAGCAACTCCTACAGATGCTGAAGAATTAATGGCTAAAATAAGCAAAAATTATGATGATTGGAGTTCAACTGAGCTAAATACACCTGAGCCTATTACTCCTGAACCAGTTATGCCTGAACCAGTTCCAACACCAACACCAAAGAAGAGGGGAGTTATTGCATTAAATGATGAAGTAATGAAGGAAGCTAAGAAGTGTCTAAAGGAGAATGGTATTAGAGCTGAAGATGTGAAGAATCTACCTCCTATAGAATAATTATGTAAGCCAACTCCCCACTCATCCACTATTGAGGTACACTCTCTCTAACACTTTGATGAAGGTGATATTCCTTATGGTAAGCCTCCTGATCAATGTTTAGAGGAACTTGACGTTTTCATTGTTAAGCAAGGTAATTTTAATAAAAAAGTTCAGAATCATTTATTGGAAAACTCTAGAGCTATTAAAGAGTTGAAAGATATTGTGGAAAGAACTTCTAATGATATTAAAATGCTTTTTAAACACTTTCAAATGGTTCAAACTCAACTTGATCAACGTGCTAAGGTATAAAAGGATATGCTAGTTAATGCATCAGGAGATAAACATGTTTATGGAATTATAACTAGGAGTGGTATAGCTACTCAAGATCCTTTATATCCTGAAGGACACCCTAAAAGAATTGAGCAGGATTCTCAACAAGGTGAAAGTAGTGGTAGTCCTCGTAAGATAAAGAAAAAGAAACATAAGATAGTTGTGGAACCACTTGAACTTGTTGTAGATCCCAATAGTATATCTGTCTCTGATGCTGAAACTGAGAGTGGTAATGGTAAAAATGATGCTCCTGATAAGGAGGAAGTTGAGGAAGAACCTAAGAAGCACACTAAGAAAACTAGGTACATAAAGGAAGATTTTATTGCTAACAAACATGGTAAAGAGAGAGAGCCTTGGGTGCAGAAACCTATGCCTTTTCCAGGCAAGAAACACAAGTCAAAGGAGGAAGAACACTACAACAAGTTTTGTGAGTGGATGAAACCTTTATTTTTGCAAATTCCTTTGACTGATGCTATTAAGTTGCCTCCTTATTCAAAGTATATGAAGGATATTGTCTCTAATAAAAGGAAGGTTCCTAATGAGGAGATTTCCACTCTACTTGCTAATTATTCCTTCAATGGTAAGGTTCCAAATAAACTTGGTGATCCAGGTATACCAACTATTCCTTGCTCTATTAAGAATAATTATGTTAGAATTGCTTTATGTGATTTGGGAGCTGGCGTTAGTGTTATTCCTTTTTATCTCTACAAGAGACTCCAGCTAGAAAAGTTGATACCAACTGATATATCTTTGCAAATGGCGATAAGTCAACCACTATTCCTATTGGTATATGTAAGGATGTTCCTGTTCAAGTGGCTCATAATTGCTTGGTTTTAACTGATTTTTTATGCTTGAAATGCCTGAAGATGATAATGTAGAGTTCCCAACCTTTAATAAGGTAGAGATCCCTATGTTTATAATGCTAGTCCCTGGATCAATAGCTAGCATCCACAGTTAAGATGTAATATCAAGAAACAGAGGTCATAATACAACTTTATAACCAGGAATAAAATAATTCATTACATCTTACATAGATCATTTGGCTATCACATTACATTGCAGCAGAAAATCTATAAGTATGGGGTCCTTCATCTTCAAAGTGCCACATGCAATCATGTTGGTTGTAGACTTGTAATCCTATTCATCAAACTTCACTAACATCAAACAAACCTGCAACATAATAAGTTGCAGCCACAAGGGTCAATACATTTGAATTGTATTGGCAAGTTTCACTACTATGTAGAAATAAGTGGATCCTATCATTACATGCATATTTGGCTAAGTAGGGTTTAGGCTCTTTTGCAGAAAGCAATATAGTTTTCTCCTATCTTTTCAAAATAGTTTTAATCTTTTGTCAAAAACTTTCTGAACTTCTTGGAAAACTCCAAGTGCTTCAAATCCCTTGTTGTCACCCTCAAGTTTTAACTTTGAGAAATTGGAATGTCGAGATCTTCCATAGCTTCAAGCCTTAGTTGCTCAGTGTTGTCCATAACCTGGGACACGGCTAAGTACTTAGAATTTTGATCTTCTGCAGAAGTTGTACACTTTACCCACATGACATAATCTCATCTTGATGCCACCAGTGGCCGCTGGATAAGTACTCACCAAGATGGAGTACTGGCAGATTGAGAATGTGACAAAGTCTTTCCATAGGAGTCCTCCCAATACACAATGCTAGCTTGTCATCCATGCACCAATGTAGGGTTTCAAGTTCCCTTACACAATCCTAGTTAACCTGAAGATGCCAATGCATGGGTCTTCCACTATGTAGTTGACTAAGCCAGAGCCCATTTAGCATGTGGCTGTACACGGAAGCCACTGTACGAGAAACATGTTCAATCTCTAAGTCCCTGGGTGGTTTTCTTCTAGTGCACAACAAAAAGAGATGGCCATATAAACATGGTTCCTTTTGTTGCCACCTTGTCCAAAACTTGAGTATCCTTGTCCACCCAGGTGGTTCATTGAGTACTTGTTTTATTATATAAAACATATATCTTTTCAATACTTCATATATTCATCACATGTATCCCATCCCAATATATAGCAGGGCTAAGCATACTACAACTACAATGTTTCCACTAAGGAATATATAAGGGTATCCTATTAGGATTTAGCATAGCATAAAATATAGTAAACCTTTCCATGCATGTTTCAAAATCCACTAAGTGTAATAAAAATAGTAGGACTTGGATGATAGTGTCACTTGCCTTTTTAGTAGAGAATGTTGGTTCACTTCTTGATCTTGCAAATATCACTCTCTTCTAATTCCACTACAATACAATCAAGCAAACACATATTCAACACAACATTCAAACAACTTAACACACATAAAATAACAAAAACAAGGTCGTGCATGCACGCATGCAAAAGATAGTTTTATTTGTAAAAAAATGGTTTCTACTAGGCTCTAAACATTATAAAGTTCAAAGTGGTCATTTACTAAAGTGGTAAAACCATTTGCAAAAGGTTTTATCTATAAACCATTTTTAAATCAAATCATTATTCTATGTGGTTGAAAATGCTTTTATCAAAGCAATAATTTTATATTGTTCATCAAATAAGTTTTTAATTCACAAAACTTGGTGTTTAGGGTCAGAAGGTTTGAATCAAATCATTTCCCAAAGGTTTTACTCAAAAATCATTTCCATATCAAAATCAATATTTTTATTTGACTAGAAATGAGCTAATTCAAGTATTTATTCCTAAACTTCACAAAATTCCTTTTTAAATCCATGAGTTGGTTCCTAGGGTCAGTAGGTTCACAACAATCCATTTTTCAAAGATTTCACATTAAAATTTTATCTAGAATAATTTTTATATTCAAAATAAGCCTACACAAGTTTCTGCAAATTCAACCCATTTACCAGAAGAAAAACATTAAACAAAGTGCATGGTTGCAAAGTACTTGTTCTACTGATTCTATTGATATAAAAATTTCAATTTTTGGACGTGTGGATCAAAAGTTATGCAATTTACAAATTTGCAATTCAATCAGATTCTATTTCTGTTTTTAAACCAAACTTCGTCCACGTGGCGCAATCTAATTGGACGATACCACTTCGGGTGGATCGAGCTCTCTGGACCACTGGATTTCATTTAAATCATACGGCTCAGATGCACACATACCCCTTCGTCTAAGTTCTAATCACAGCCAGACGATCAAGATCTAACGGATGACATGCGATTGACCAAGAGTGAGCGGCGCTGGCGGCGCACGCTCGGGATGCGGTGGTGCCGGCGGTACAGGACGAAAGGGAATAAGCGGAGGTGCTCACCGTGCTCGCGAGGTCGAGGTGAAGCTCAAGGTGGCGCTGGCTTGGCGAGGGGCGCTCGGAGCTGCTGGCAATTCCTCGCCGGAGTTTGCAACGGCGTTTGGCGGCTCTGGTTGATGACGGGGAGACGCTACAATTCACTCCAAGGAAAAACAAAGACACGGTTAGATGCGGGCGAACATGGGGTTCACGTGAGCGTCATCGAGAGGGCTCGGGGCGGTCGGAGTTCACCTGGGAAGTTCGCCGGAGGCGGAACAGACGGTGGTGGCGAGTTGCGGTCGACGAAGCCGAGCTTACAGAGTGCGTGGGAGCTAGCTGGGGCTATGGGAAGACGCGCAAGGGGCTGGAGAGCATGCTAGTGTGCAATGGGGGCGAGGGGCGGCGAGGTGTGGACGGAATCGACGGAGAACCTCGTCGGAGACAGAGCTGCTCGAGCTCGAAATTTACCCAGCCTGGGGGCAGAGAGGGAGAGGCGAGTGAGGGGAAAGGTAGAGGAGGGGCATGCTCTTAAGTTTGCATGGTCACCAGAGGAGTTAACGCAGGCATTAACTAGTATTCATCGCCGGAATTACTGCCAGAAACGGCGAGGCGACGAGGTTGCGAGGTTGATGACGCCTAGCTGGCGGTGGGGTCTGTCTAGCAGTGAGGGAGAGAGAGAGGGAGATGGGTCCACTGCTCAGCGTCTGTGTGGGTGCGTGTTCGCATGAAAAACGTTTCGCTGGGGAAAAAAGAGTTGGGCTGCGACTGGGCCTTGCTGGGCTTTGTTTGCTGGGCTGGATCTGTTTCATTTTTTTATTCAGATTGCCTTTTCTTTTTCCATTTGATTTTCTGTTTTGATTTTATTCAAACAATTCAAACACAAATGAATTCAAACCCTTGCCAAAGTTTGTGTAGTTTTTAATTCTGTTTAACAACATAATCCAAAGTCAAAATAAAATAATACTTTTATTCTTTTAGGATCTATTTAATAATTAAATAAATAGTCCTTAGTTATTAATTCAAATAGGATTTGATTTATTAAAATCTCCATTTGAAATCTAAATAATATCAAAACCATTTCAGTAGGTTTTATTTGAAAATATAAAACACTTGGAAATCTTATTTAAAATAAATTAACAAGTCTTAGTGTTTATTTAAAATAGAAAAACCTTTACTTTAATAAAATTGGATAATAATAAATCCTCATTATTTTATTTAAATAAACCTTTACTCTTTTATCAAATAGGAATATTTTATTTCAAAAGCTTGGCCAATATTTAATTTGGTTTTATAAAATAATATTTATTTATAATTCAACCTTTGATTTATAAAAACCATATCTTTTTATTTAAGGATCCAAAAATGGTAATTCCAACTATCCTAATTTTATTTATTAATTGTTTATCTTTTTAAGTCCTTTTAGGATTTTATTTGTTCAAATTAGGTTTGGATGTTTCCAATTGGAATCAAAAAGTTTCTTCTCACCCTAAATTTCAGCAAAATTTTATTTTGTTTATCTATTTTCACATTTCAAAATTTGGAAAATTTTGGGATGTGACAGGCAACCACCCTTAAAATAAATATCGTCCTGAGATTTTGGGAAGGCTAGAGGTTACAAGTTGGCTTCAAGGCAACTAGGGTACTACCACCCTTAAAATAAAGTCTCATAAGGTTATATTGATGGTTCACTTGACTATGGGTTCAACACTTAATATCCAGACAAGGAATCCTTATTTGACTCTTCTGAGTTAACTAGTTTCTGACATCCACTTCTTCTATCTCTTCAAAGTTTCCATCCATGTCAATGTGGTTCACATGTCCTTTCTGGGTCATATTGGAGTCATTTCCATTGGCTCTTCTGGCATCCTTTTTCTTTTTCTTCTCAGGACAGTCTGATGCATAGTGTCCAAGCTCTTTACAATTATAGCACTGCAACTGGCTAATGTCTTTCTTCTTGAAAGTGTCATGTTGGTTCTGACCAAGGTCATCTCTATTGTCAGTATCATTTCCACTATTCTCACTTCCATTGTTGTTGTGGGAATACTGATGTGGTTCAGAATCTTTATTGCTCTTTTTGAATGAATGCTTCTTTTTTGACGATCCTGAGTGATTCTTGAGTTTATGCTTCCTCTTTCTGTTCTCAACTTGATTCATCTTGTTTTCCAAAATGGTGGCTTTGTCACGGAGTGATTGATAAGTTGGGACATAGGCAACAGCTAGCTGCAGGTTCAACTCATCATTAAGTCCTTCAAGAAATTTATCTTTTCTCTTAGCATCTGTATCAACTTCATCAGGTGCATATCGTGCCAGATTGTTGAATTCTTCAATATACTCAGCCACACTGAGGTGACGCTGTTTCAGATTGTGAAATTCCTTTTTCTTCAAGTACATCACTTCAGGTGAGATGTGAGTTGTTCTGAATCCATCCTCAAAAATAGCCCAAGTTACATCTTCAAGGGGAGTGGTGATCTGAAAGTTGTCCCACCATGTTGCTGCTGGTCCTTCAAGCAGAAATGCTGCAAACCTAACTTTTTTTTCATCGGTGCAGCCAACAGTCACTAGGTCTTTGTTCACTGAACGTAACCAATCATCAGCTTCCACTGGATCAGTTGTTCCACACTACAACATGACCCCCCCCCCTACACCAACACGTAAATCTGTATCTAAACGACCATATAGGCGTTGCTAGCATGTTTACCAACGATTTAGTGTGCGTTGCATTTTTGGGCGTTGCTAGGATGTAACGCAACACATATATGTGCGTTGGTAACCAATGAATCAAGCGTTGTAAAGTTGCAACAGATGTCAAGCAACAATTATATCCATTGGTACATAACGTACGCATAGAATAATTTAATATTAAAATAAATATAATTATATGGATTGATTGCTTCAAAGATGGTAGCTTAATTTTTTTATTCGAAGAGAATATATACTGTGAGAGACATATGGTAACACACAAACCACATAATAGTAATGCATTACATGAAAAAAAATTCATTATTGATCATTGGAATCACGATCTCATACATGAAAAAATATCTTGAGAATACACATCTTATGTTTTTGCTTCCATATATGATAGTCTAACTAATCCTATATATATTCCTACTACTGTTCTCTCTCGTCTTCTAACGTGCAGAGCTGATACCGGCATATAGCATCCTCTGCTGATATCTTAGGCATGCAAAGACAAATTTCGACTTCAGAATAATGTGGCAATTTTTTTGGAAGTATAATTCTACTATTCATCAAGCAAAAATTGTCTAAAGAACTATACATATTTGAAAATGGGATATCTTCACCATGCAAAGCAACGGTCAAAATGCTTCTTTCCTAGATAATAAATTAAATAGAGACCTCAATTTAAGCAATAGTAAGAGCATGTTTGTAGGTATTTCAAGTCGCGTGTAAATATAGAGTAAATTATCAAAAAATGAAAGGAAAATAAATCTGGTCTTGTTTGATGATGCCTTTTTATTCATCAGATCTACATGCTGCTTATAACATTTTTCCAAGGTTTATCTTGGAGAACATGAATGCAGAAACAGTTTTGAGCACGAGTTTTTTTAATAAAACACCAGATTATGGTGTATGTGATTGTAAAAATATGGTACTGAATAAAACTACTCCCTCTGACTCATATTAGTTGACTTAAATTTGTCTAAATACAGATGTATCTAGCACTAAAACTTGACTAGATACATCTGTGTCTAGATGAATCTAAGTCAACTAATATGGGTCGGAGGGAGTATTAGAACTAAGAATTACTTACAGAAAGATACTCTGTATGTGTTCTATTCCGAGGTTTAATCGAAGAATAAAACGTTTCAGAAGTTAGAAGTTTGTGTACTTACAGTAGCAGCAACATCATCACCTAGCCAAGGATGCCATGGTGCTGAAAGAAAAAACATACAGTCACGGACAAACTTTGAAATCATTCTTAAGCCTGATTATGTAAACTCATTGATTAATATTTTTCTACATAAATGATACACTGCAAAAGGTATGCAGATATAACTATTTAGATTCAACATTAGCATACATATTTCCTGAACTAAAATATAATTTCAGAGTGTACTAACACAGAGAAAAAATTGAGAGGTACAGAATAAATACAAAAATTAGGACAGCGATCGTTCCATCATGCATGTGGGGGCGTATCCATTTAGTATTACAACAAGGTCGAATAATTAATATGGACTCTCCCCTTATTATAATCCATGATAGTGTCATAGATCCATAATAGTGCTGACCTATTTATCCTTGTAGATACGCTGATTATGGTCACAGGTAGGTATCCATCAGATACCATAAGTCTAGATTGAACCGGTCTGTGATGATCGGCTTCACTTGAAAACCTGCTGACACAACAGTAAAAAAACAGAGGATATTGGATCACAAGAAGCGACACTAGGAAACAATAGGATGTACATAATCTTCAGGCCACTTATTGACAGTGAACATAACGTCTTGCTGAAGATGAGTCAGATACGGAATTTAAAGAAGCAAGCCAAAAATCAAAGTAGGACATACAAACATGATGGTCCGGTCTCTGTTGAGGTCACTAAAGCACGTACCAGTTCTGCTGTGATCGACGGAAGCACGCCGGCGAAGCTGTAGGCATCAGTGAACAACAAGGGCTTAATGTAGCTGATGAGTGGCCATGTTAGGCGATGCAGCAAATTTGCACAAAAATCCTACTCGAAAAAATGGAAAACGGATCAAGCCAGAAACTGAGAGAGGAAACTGAATGGGGGAAAAGTAGATATCTCATCCTGGATTAACGGATCTCCATCATGCTGTCACTGCTCAAATCCACTGCTGCACCTTGTAGATAAGGAGAAATCTCACCCTGGATTACCGGATCTCCGTCGTGCCGTCACTGCTAACTCATGGCTGGACCTTCTGGATCGCCCATGCCATGATCTAGGGTTAGGTGGGTGACATGTTTCACGAAGTCGATACATGATATGGCGGTATGAACCGAGTGGTAGAGCATAGAGGGGGTGGGATATGCGCGCTTCTGTGGCGGCGCTAGCCGGTAGTCGGAGATTGGAGTGGCGGCGGGAGGAAGAGGCGAATATGCAGGAGGATGCGAGAGATCAGGAGATTAGAAGTCAATGGCGAAGGAATAGATGGAAGAGAGAAAACTGGCCTGTTATAGTGGCCCACTCAAACGCCAACTCCCGCATGTCCACACTTAGCGTCAACAAAAATTTTGTAAAACGCGGGCAACAAAAAAAATTCGTGTACCATCTTAATCTCACAAAAACAGATACATTCAACAACGATTATATGCGTATCTACAATAATTTTTTACAACGTCTATGAAAAGGGTTGCTAGGTACGTGTTGCTATATGATGGTTCTTCTTGTAGTGCCAGAGAATCTTGCAGGCCTAAGTTTCAAAAACTTGGTGAGCATGTCAAGTGCTGGAGGATTATTCTTGTTGTTGTTGTTGTTGTTGTTGTTGTTGTTGTTGTTGTTGTTGTTGTTGTTGTTGTTGTTGTTGTTGTTGTTGTTGTTGTTGTTGTTGTTGTTGTTGTTGTTGTTGTTGTTGTTGTTCTGATTCTGTATGTACGTGGTCATCTGCTGCATCAACTGTGTCTGAGCTGCCATCATCTGCTGCATCTCAGGGGTGATGTTGTTGTTTTGGTTGGGGTTGGCACGACGGGGAGGCATCTGTTGGTTTGATAGGGATGAGTATTGGTGGATAGGTTTTTAAGAGGTTTTAACACACAACTCAAAATCAACCAAGTTCAATCAAACAATCAAGCAATCAACAAGCAACTATTCACTTATCAACTTATGAGATTAACTCATGAGTTGAAGGAAACAACAAGTTTTCTTGAAATATATATCTTAGTATAATCATACCTCATAGGTCAATATGATCCATACTCTAACTTGATATCAATATCTTTGGTAGGCAATCTAGTGTTTCTTGGTTCTCACTTATAGTCCTTAGTGATGTCTAAGTTGAAGTCCTTGGTGAAACTATAGTTGAAAACACTTGAAGATTTGAAGTCATTAGAGTTGATGAAATCTTTTGCACATGGTGAAGTCTTTGGCCATGGGGTAGGCTTGTCCATCAAGTTGAAATAGAAGAGATGTAGAGTCAAAACCAAAATGGTTGAGGAAAGAGTTTACAAGATTGTTTGTAAATATGTTTTGGAACAAAAACAACTCCTATTTTTCTAAGGGGTTTTGTCCAATCCTAGGGTTACAATCCTACAGGCAACCTGGCTCTGATACCATCTGTAGAGTTCCCAACCTTTAATAAGGTAGAGATCCCTGTGTTTATAATGCTAGTCCCTGGATCAATAGCTAGCATCCACAGTTAAGATGTAATATCAAGAAACAGAGGTCATAATACAACTTTATAACCAGGAATAAAATAATTCATTACATCTTCCATAGCTCATTTGGCTATCACATTACATTGCAGCAGAAAATCTATAAGCATGGGGTCCTTCATCTTCAAAGTGCCACAGGCAATCATGTCGATTGTAGACTTGTAATCCTATTCATCAAACTTCACTAACATCAAACAAACCTGCAACATAATAAGTTGCAGCCACAAGGGTCAATACATTTGAATTGTATTGGCAAGTTTCACTACTATGTAGAAATAAGTGGATCCTATCATTACATGCATATTTGGCTAAGTAGGGTTTAGGCTCTTTTGCAGAAAGCAATATAGTTTTATCCTATATTTTCAAAATAGTTTTAATCTTTTGTCAAAAACTTTCTGAACTTCTTGGAAAACTCCAAGTGATTCAAATCCCTTGTTGTCACCCTCAAGTTTTAACTTTGAGAAATTGGAATGTCGAGATCTTCCATAGCTTCAGGCCTTAGTTGCTCAGTGTTGTCCATAACCGGGGACACAGCTAAGTACTTAGAATTTTGATCTTCTGCAGAAGTTGTACACTTTACCCACATGACACAATCTCATCTTGATGCCACCAGTGGCCGCTGGATAAGTACTCACCAAGATGGAGTACTGGCAGATTGAGAATGTGACAAAGTCTTTCCATAGGAGTCCTCCCAATACACAATGCTAGCTTGTCATCCATGCACCAATGTAGGGTTTCAAGTTCCCTTACACAATCCTAGTTAACCTGAAGATGCCAATGCATGGGTCTTCCACTATGTAGTTGACTAAGCCAGAGCCCATTTAGCATGTGGCTGTACACGGAAGCCAATTGCGAGAAACATGTTCAATCTCTAAGTCCCTGGGTGGTTTTCTTCTAGTGCACAACAAAAAGAGATGGCCATATAAACATGGTTCCTTTTGTTGCCACCTTGTCCAAAACTTGAGTATCCTTGTCCACCCAGGTGGTTCATTGAGTACTTGTTTTATTATATAAAACATATATCTTTTCAATACTTCATATATTCATCACATGTATCCCATCCCAATATACAGCAGGGCTAAGCATACTACAACTACAATGTTTCCACTAAGGAATATATAAGGGTATCCTATTAGGATTTAGCATAGCATAAAATATAGTAAACCTTTCCATGCATGTTTCAAAATCCACTAAGTGTAATGAAAATAGTAGGACTTGGATGATAGTGTCACTTGCCTTTTTAGTAGAGAATGTTGGTTCACTTCTTGATCTTGCAAATATCACTCTCTTCTAATTCCACTACAATACAATCAAGCAAACACATATTCAACACAACATTCAAACAACTTAACACACATAAAATAACAAAAACAAGGTCATGCATGAAAGCATGCAAAAGATAGTTTTATTTGTAAAAAAATGGTTTCTACTAGGCTCTAAACATTATAAAGTTCAAGGTGGTCATTTACTAAAGTGGTAAAACCATTTGCAAAAGGTTTTATCTATAAACCATTTTTAAATCAAATCATTATTCTATGTGGTTGAAAATGCTTTTATCAAAGCAATAATTTTATATTGTCCATCAAATAAGTTGTTAATTCACAAAACTTGATGTTTAGGGTCAGAAGGTTTGAATCAAATCATTTCCCAAAGGTTTTACTCAAAAATCATTTCCATATCAAAATCAATATTTTTATTTGACTAGAAATGAGCTAATTCAAGTATTTATTCCTAAACTTCACAAAATTCCTTTTTAAATCCATGAGTTGGTTCCTAGGGTCAGTAGGTTCACAACAATCCATTTTGCAAAGATTTCACATTAAAATTTTATCTAGAATAATTTTTATATTCAAAATAAGCCTACACAAGTTTCTGCAAATTCAACCCATTTACCAGAAGAAAAACATTAAACAAAGTGCATGGTTGCAAAGTACTTGTTCTACTGATTCTATTGATATAAAATTTTCAATTTTTGGACGTGTGGATCAAAAGTTATGCAATTTACAAATTTGCAATTCAATCAGATTCTATTTCTGTTTTTAAACCAAACTTCGTCCACGTGGCGCAATCTAATTGGACGATACCGATTCGGGTGGATCGAGCTCTCTGGACCGCTGGATTTCATTTAAATCATACGGCTCAGATGCGCACATACCCCTTCGTCTAAGTTCTAATCACAGCCAGACGATCAAGATCTAACGGATGACATGCGATTGACCAAGAGTGGGCGGCGCTGGCGGCGGCGACTGGCGGCGCACGCTCGGGATGCGGCGGTGCTGGCGGTATAGGATGCAAGGGAAGAAGTGGAGGTGCTCACCGTGCTCGCGAGGTCGAGGTGAAGCTCAAGGTGGCGCTGGCTTGGCGAGGGCCGCTCGGAGCTGCTGGCAATTCCTCGCCGGAGTTTGCAACGGCGTCTGGCGGCTCTGGTTGACGACGGGGCGACGCTGCAGTTCACCCCAAGGCAAAACAAAGACACGGTTAGATGCGGGTGAACGTGGGGTTCACGTGAGCGTCATCGAGAGGGCTCGGGGCGGTCGGAGTTCACCTGGGAAGTTCGCCGGAGGCGGAACAGACGGCGGTGGCGAGTTGCAGTCGACGAAGCCGAGCTTACAGAGTGCGTGGGAGCTAGCTGGGGCTATGGGCAGACGTGCAAGGGGCTGGAGAGCATGCTAGTGTGCAGTGGGGGGCGAGGGGCGGCGAGGTGTGGACGAAATCGACGGAGAACCTCGTCGAAGACAGAGCTGCTCGAGCTCGAAATTTACCCAGCCTGGGGGCAGAGAGGGAGAGGCGAGTGAGGGGAAAGGTAGAGGAGGGGCATGCGCTTAAGTGTGCATGGTCACCGGAGGAGCTAACACAGGCATTAACTGGTATTCATCACCGGAATTACTGCCAGAAACGGCGAGGCAACGAGGTCGCGAGGTTGATGACGCCTAGCTGGCGGTGGGGTCTGTCTGGCAGTGAGGGAGAGAGAGAGGGAGATGGGTCCACTGCTCATCGTCTGTGTGGGTGCGTGTTCGCGTGAAAAATGTTTCGCTGGGGGAAAAAGAGTTGGGCTGCGACTGGGCCTTGCTGGGCTTTGTTTGCTGGGCTAGGTCTATTTCATTTTTTATTCAGATTGCCTTTTCTTTTTCCATTTGATTTTCTGTTTTGATTTTATTCAAATAATTCAAACACTCAAATGAATTCAAACCCTTGCCAAAGTTTATGTAGTTTTTAATTCTGTTTAACAACATAATCCAAAGTCAAAATAAAATAATACTTTTATTCTTTTAGGATCTATTTAATAATTAAATAAAATAGTCCTTAGTTATTAATTCAAATAGGATTTGATTTATTAAAATCTCCATTTGAAATCTAAATAATATCAAAACCATTTCAGTAGGTTTTATTTGAAAATATAAAACACTTGGAAATCTTATTTAAAATAAATTAACAAGTTTTAGTGTTTATTTAAAATAGAAAACCTTTACTTTAATAAAATTGGATAATAATAAATCCTCATTATTTTATTTAAATAAACCTTCATTCTTTTATCAAATAGGAATATTTTATTTCAAAAGCTTGGCCAAGATTTAATTTGGCTTTATAAAATAATCTTTATTTATAATTCTACCTTGCTTTATAAAAACCATATCTTTTTATTTAAGGATCCAAAAATGGTAATTCCAACTATCCTAATTTTATTTATTAATTGTTTATCTTTTTAAGTCCTTTAGGATTTTATTTGTTCAAATTAGGTTTGGATGTTTCCAATTGGAATCAAAAAGTTTCTTCTCACCCTAAATTTCAGCAAAATTTTATTTTCTTTATCTATTTTTCACATTTCAAAATATGGAAAATTTTGGGAAGTGACAGATAATATGTCTATTATTCTTGGGAGACCTTTTCTTAATACTGCAGGTGCTTTCATCAATTGTAATCAAGGAAAAGTAACATTCAATATTAATGACAAAGAGCATACTATCTATTTCCCCAAGAAGGTTGCTAAGAGCTATTGCCTGAATTCCATTGAAAATATTTAGAGCATCAAGGTTGGAGAAATATATTGTCCCATTCCACAAGAAATTTTTGAAACTATTATGATTGGGACCATTGCTATCAAGTATGAGGTAACATAATCACCTTGTGGAATGCAAAGTTTTTTTTCATATAAGATTGTTTTGGTGACAAGACTTGATCAACCTTGTTAACAAAAGGATTTTAATGAACAAAATAATGTTTCCACTGTGGTTATACTTGCTTTCTTTTATTTTTTTCTCCTTCCTAATCTTTGCCTTTTTCTTTTGCTAGCTTTGGTTTTCTTAGTTGCTTTCTTGTTAGAGTGTCTTAGAACTTCTGTAGTTTTTTTTATATTTTGCTTCTTCTAAAAAAACTGTTTCTGCGAGAAAAATTAATTTTCATATCCTGAAAATTAGCCAAAAATAAAATTTCCCGAAAAATTCCAGAAAATTCAAAATAAGATTTTTCCTCGAAAAAGGGGCAGAGGGACACCAGGAGTGACCCAGGGGGTCCACCCTAGGCACCCACACCCCTGGTAGGCGTGGCCTACCTACAGGTGGCGCCTGGGTGGGGTGTGGCCCACCTGGGCCCCTCCAAGGTTCCTCCTCCTAGCCATCTTCTTTCTCTCTCCCAAAAAACACCGGAAATCTTTCTCAAGCCTGAGTTCTTGCTGTTCTTGCTCACGAATTTCGATCTCCTTGCTCAGCCCATCTTTGCTGCTGATTTTTGGAGGGATTGCTCCTTGGTATGTGCCTCCTTCGCTTGTCCAATTAGATTTGTGATTGGTAGATTGTATCTTGAGTATTTTGCTGCTATAGGTGACAGGTTGTGTGAGCTTGCATGCTTGTTCTATGCTTAGAGATTTCATTTTGATGCATGTGTAGCCCTGTAGCAAGTTCCTACAGTAGTTTCTCATCATTTATCAACTTGAAAATCACTTGGTTTGATATTTGTATACAAATTTCAGCAAGGAATATGAGTGCATATCCACTGAATCAATATGACTTGATGGTACCCGAGCCAATGAAAGTTCATCGCGAGGAAGGAGTCTTCCCTTCCATATATCCATGCCAGGAATTTGTGAGAACCGCGGGAATCCTCTAGGATTTCCAAACTATGATTACCAATGCAGGGTTGGAACACTTTGTTGAAGGTGAACCACTTCAATATGTTAAGCTAACCACAGATGTTGTGCATGACTTCCGGTTTACTTGGTATTCATATAATCCCATGGTCCATTACAAAATATATAATATAGCTGCCGACCTGCCATTTGTTGATTTTTGTGCAGCAATTAGAGTGCCTCAGTGGGGATCTTGTGAGAAGATCAAGGAGAGGCACAAGTTACTTATGGATTTATATGCTGGAATTTTCCAAGGTTTTGACTTCTCAAAGGGAAGTGGTAAAATTCGGAACATTCAGTTCCCATCTATTAGATATTTTGCCTATTTCATTACCAAGTGTGTTCTTGCTAGAAAGATTGCTAGAAATTATCTTCTTTTGATCTAGCTTTTATCATAGCTGCTTTGAATAGGGATAGAACTTATAACCTGGGTGCTTTGATAGCTTACCGTCTCACCACTAACCGCGAGAAGGGTGGAATTTGTGGAGGTCTCGTTGCCTCTAGGTTGCTAGCTTTCCATGGTTTTGAGCATCACCATTCAGATTATCGGTTCCCCATAGAGAGGCTTGAGATTGATTCTATGATTCAGCATAACTTTGTTTTTCTAGGGGTTACTGTGAGAAGTTTACCGTATGAACTATCTTTTGCCAAGCATGGTTGGAGAGGGGGTAGGACTGGGAAAATAGTTTATTTGCCTGCACCTGCTTTGTTTAATTTTGATAACTAGCAAGGATGGTCGCTCACGGATGAGGAGTTTGACACGTACGTGGCGGAGCTCTCCCAGTAAGAGGGGAATGCTGGAGAGGATGCCTAAGATGATTCGGTCCAGCCCTCCAACTTTGGAGAGTCTTCATACCAGCAGCCTTCTTATGATTGGGGCACGTCGTATTCTTCATCGCAAGCGCCTGACTATGATCATTCCTATGATGACCCACCAGCTTGGGACTACTACCCACGCTATTGAGCCCCACTTAGGCCAAAAGACTAAGCTTGGGGGGAGGTATACCAACATCACTCTCATCTATATATCATGTTCAGTCGGTTCTTTGTATATCCACTGTTTGCTTTCTTTTTGGTTTTTTTTTCTGATTTATCAAAACACAAAAATACCAAAAATATTTTCGTTGTTTCTCTTGGTTGGTTTCTTTTCTTTTTAGCTTTGGTTTGCCTTAAAGAAAAATCCAAAAAGATTTTGCTTTGTTTATTTTTGCTTTGTTTGGTTTGCTAAAAAATCGATAACACCAAAAATATTTGTTGTTCTTCTTTGGTTTTGTGAGTTCTTTGCAGGGTTCGGCCTTCCTCAGTGGAGTTTTGGTTTAATGTTATTATTCAAATCACACAAGTGAAGGGCAATAATGAAGATTAAGAAAACTTGAGGTGTGGTAAGAGGCTGGTAACGAACTCTATTTGTTTTCATTTTTGTACATATACTCATCATTGTGAGCATGCTTAGTCTGTTCATGTAAGGTGTATGTTTTTATGAATGCTTAGTAGTTCTTGCTTGCTTGTGATTAGCTCCAGCCTGCTAATAGTTTGTAGCATGTCATATGAATGTTTCCTTGCATTGTTTTATTCATATTTTGTTATGATATTGTGGTATCCTCCTCTGAATGTTTCATGTGAATCGACTTGTCACATGCTCACGCATGCATATGACTAAACAATAGTCAGTAAGCCTCAGCGATTTATTTTGCCTCAGAGTTCTTGTATCACTTTCATGCCATAATTGGTCCTGTTTTGTTGCAAGCATGATTATGACAATTATTTCTCTCTTTTTTGTCGCTCCCTCTCTATTTCTATCCTTCACTTGCACTGAGTATGAGCTCTACTTGTGCATCCAAACTCCCAAAACCAATATTGCCAGCAGTGTCCACCATACCTACCTACTAGCATCATTTGCTATTCAGTGCATATTCATTATGCCTTGCTTTCTTCCAAATAAAATGTTTGACTGTTTTGAGAAAGTTAGTTAGTAAAGCTCTCACAAACTCGATGGCACACTTTATTCCTTGCACTTAATAATCCTGAACCATTGTGACCTGTCCATGAAAGTTATATGCTTGCAAATTATATGCTGGGAGTTAGAAGAATCGTGCTGTCATGGGGAACGCTTTCAACACTTTTTGGATATTTTTTCTAGTTGATACCTTGCTCTTTTGTTTGCGGATGTCGCCAGTGTGAAATAAAAGGGGAGCTTGTGAGTTCATGGATTCTATACATTGTGTTAGAGAAACGCCTGGGCCGCTAGCCTAAACCATGCCTAATCATGGTGGAAACTTGCAGCATCACCATAATGAGCATTTATGAAGCATCCTCAATAAAAATCTATGCACATAGTAAATAAAAAGATCATTGAGATGCTCATTGTCTGCTTGCCTTGTCATTTTGATCACGGGATAGCTCCTGTATCATGTGCAAGGGGTACCCCGTTGGCGGTTTTCTATGATATGCATGTATTTACAATGACAAGAACTTACAGGTAACCAAAGTTGAGTAGCATGCGGAGCGGCCCTCGTACTCAAGGGACATGGGATTTCCAGTTTATGGTCTGTCAAGCATATAACTCAGACTGGACCTCACTTTCACCTTAACCATATAAAGATTCCTATGATAAGGGCAATGAGATCTCAAAGCTAATGAGTACCTTACTTTCAGCATTTGGAAGCCTTTCAAACTTTTCAAAACCTTTTCACCTCCTTGTTGAGTCACCACTTATTCTATGAGCACCTTCTTGAGAGCATAGTTGTCATTCTTGTGCTTGTTTCAAAACTTGGTTAATTATGTTGTGACTTTGATGCTTGTATCTCTAATATTTTTACTTCTAGTCTTCACTTGAACTTCAGAGGTGCCTTTGAATTTATATTGTGCTCTACAAACAAAGGCAAGTGAGATACCACTCTATCATACCTTATTATGAGCAATGCAATGTTGCTTATGTTTATGTTTCATGCTACTTATTATTATTGAGTTGGTTTTCCTTCATAGCTTGCAATGACTATTGAGTAGACTTAGTTGCATACTTATTATTATGAATGGTTTAAGTATCTACTCCTGTGCTGAGAATATATACATCATGTGAAGCAAATGCGTTCGTGAAAGTTCTTTTATCGCACTCAGTTTTCAACTGAATTTCTTGAGGACAAGCAATAAGCTAAGCTTGGGGGAGTTGATACGTCCAAAATGTATCTACTTTCCTGAACACTTTTGCTATTGTTTCTCCTCTAAACTTGTGTGATTTGGATACAACTAACACAGAATGATGGTGTTTTCAGCAGAATTACCTTGGTGTCTAGTTTTTGTGCAGAAAATCAACTATCAGGAAAAATCCCGAAAAATATTGCAAAAATCCTATTTCACCAGAAGATCCACGGAGCCAGAAGACAAGAAGGAGTGGAGGCCTGGGGGCCCACACCCCTGCCAGGCGCGGGTGGGCCCACCCCGCGCCTCGAGGGGTGCGGCTACCCCAGGCACCCCCTCGGGCTCCCTCTACAACTATAAGTTACCCCTTGACCTAAAAACCGAGGGGGGTTTGATGTTTTTCAGAAAGAGTTCCGCTGCGCCGCCACCACCAGAAGCCGCGATTTGGAACCAGAAACTCCGTTCTGGCACCCTGTTGGGACGGGGAATTTGGGGAGGATCATCGCCATCGTCATCACCAACGCCTCTCCATTAACCATCAATGTTTCCCTCATTCATGAGTGAGTAATCCCCCGCTGTAGGCTATGGGGATGGTAGGGATTGGATGAGTTCTATATTGTAGTTGAATAAGATTGTTAGGGAATAGTGCCTTGTATCTCTATTAGTGCTATTTGACTTTGTTGCAACTTGTTGTGCTTAATGCTTGTCACTAGGGCCCGAGTGCCATGATCTTAGATATGAACTTATTATTGAATCATTATGATAGTATTGTTTGTGATCTATAATCCAAGAGTTTTCTTGAGTCTTGGAAGTTATTACTTCAGTAATTACATCTCCTTATCCTTTTTATTTGCTTTTTGTGCCAAGAATGACCTCTAATGAGAGGGAAGTAATATTTGGGGAGTTGCTGTCCCGAAACAGATTTCTATCCTCCACCATAAAAATTTGTGAGGAGTCTCTGTAAGTCGAATTGAGCTGAAAATTTACGAATAAATCCCCCAGTATGTTATCTAACTTTCTTTAGTTCAACAATTTTTGATTTGAGAAACAGAAGGTCTTCGAAAAATCGGTTTCTACTTCCTGGTCTGTTTTGACATATTTCTGACATTATTTGCATTTGCTTCTTATTGATTCCTTTTTGGTTTGTTTTTGGGAAATTGAGCTTTTTGAAGGAGTTGCTACAGTAGCTTGTGTTTTTAGTGAAAGTTTTTCTGTTCCAAAGCTAAACCCAAGGGTTTATTATCTTTTGAATACACTAATGTTGCTAATGAAGATTGTGTGAAGTTTTGTATGGAGGAAAAATTTCAGGTGTAGAGAGAGAATGATGTAATGAGATGAATAATGGACAAAAGCTCAAGCTTGGGGATGCCACCTCGGTGTCACCCCAAGAAATATCCAAGAGGTACAAGCGTCAAGGCATCCCCTTCTTCATCAATAAAAAGCTCAAGTCTTTCTAGACACTTCATTTTTATTGTTTCATGCACTGTTGTGTTATTCTTGGAGCGTCTTAGTTTTCGTTTTATTTTGTTAGTTTTATTAGTTTGCTTGAATAAAGTAGTTTGGACCCCCGTTTTCGCTTTGTTGTTTCAAATAAGTCGATTGGTGTTGGAAAGGAGTAGAAAGTTTTTGCTTGAAAAGTGCAAGAGGAGCTTGCATTGACTGTGACTTAGACTTTAGCATGTCATGCTAGGTGTTGTTTTGACCTTATGCTTAGTGATTATTGCTAAAGCATGACTTGTTCCAAACAATTGGGATTGCTTAGTGTTCCTTGAAGGAATCATGCATTGTTTTAGCATACAAAAGCATATTATTGTGGTATTCTCCTTTGATGCTTTGTTTGGGTTGACTTGGCACATGCTCACACCATGTTATGACCATGAACAAGTCACCATAGCCTCTATGATCATTTAGTCCTTGACTTGTAGTACCACTCTTTGCTTTGATTAGTAATGTTTTGTCGCTCTGCATGATTATGGCCATTATTGCTCTCTTAGTTGGTTGCTCCCAGTCTTTTGGTAGCCTCCACTTCTATGAGTAAGTTCTACTCATACTTCCAACTCCCAAGAAACCAAATTATTCCAAAGTGTCCAATATAAATTCCTATGCATGGTGTGCTACACCATTCCAAGTATATTCTTGTTTTCAGCTATCTTCCAATTAAAAAGTATTTTGTTATGTGAAAACTTAGTGATTAAAGCTCTCATGAACTTGATGGCACACTTTATATTTCTTTCCCCTAATAAACTTGAACCATTGTGTCATCTATGTTGTATATGCTTGCACTTATACGTTGGAATTAGTAGAACCGTGTTTTCATGGGGAACACTTTCAACATTGCACTTGTCCTTTGTACATAGTTGATATCATGCTCTTTTGTATATGGATGTCGTCAGTGCGAAATGAAAGGGGAGCTTGTAAGTCCATGGAGTTATGTATTTTATGTTAGAGAAACGCCTGGGCCGCTAGCCTAAGCCATGGCTAATAATGGTGGAAACTTCCAGCATCACCATAGTGACATGTATGAAGCATTCTTCTTATAAAAAAGAGATTGAGAAAAAAAGAGACATATTGAGAAAATAGGAAAGACAGAAAAAAGAACCATATCCCATGGTAAATAAGAAGAATGCTGAGATGCTCATTGTCTGCTTGCCTTGTCATTTTGGTTATGGGAAAGCTCCTGTACCATGTGCAAGGGGTACCCCGTTGTCGGTTCTCTATGATACACATGTACTTACTATGACAAGAACTTTCAAGTAACTAAAAACTTGAGTAGCATTAGGAGCGGCCCTCGTATTCAAGGGACATGAGATTTCCAACTTATACTTTGTCAAGCATATACTCCATAGTTTGTTCACTTTAACCTTAATCACTTCAAGATGCTTATGATAGGGGCAATGAGAGCTGAAAGCTAACAAGTACCATAATTCTTGGAAGCTCTTTTTGAAACTTGAAAGCCCTGCTTCCCTTTATGAAGGTCCTTTCTTCCACTATTATATTGAGTCTCCACCTTCTACCTTTAGGCGCCAGTTAAGAGAGCATAGTTGCCATTCTTAGTTCTATGTGCATTGTCCCAAAACTTATTGATTGATGCATATTGTTGATATTACTTGATCTTGTGATATTGGTATCTAGTCAATCTTATGAACTTTGAAGGTGTCCTATGCATCTATTTGCTATTCTATGAGGGACAAGCTGAATGCCACTATGCCATGTTTTCTGTATGTGAAACAAACAAACGTTTTTCAATGCATGTTATTCATGATCTTTGTTTGTAGCCTTTCATGTTGCATGCATAGTTACTTTGTCTTATTGTTAGAACTCCATCTTTCATGCACATGTTTAGAGTTCTTTGATCCCAACTTTCAATGCTTGCAAATGGTTTGATATTGGTTTTGATGGTGCGTGTCACCTTAAAAATTATTGTTTTTATCACTTACCTACTCAAGGGCGTGCAGGAGTTAAGCTTGGGGATGCTTGATACGTCGGAAACATATCTATAATTTTTGATGTTCCATGCTTGTTTAGTATCTACTTTGCTTTCCTTTGTCCACACTTTGAGGTGCTTTTCATATGTTTTCTGGTACTAACCTATTAACAAGTTGCCACAGTGCCAGTTGCCTGTTTTCTGCTATTTTAGGTTCCAGAAAATCTAGTAAGGAAATATTATCGGAATTGTACGGGACAGAAGCCAAAGTCAATATATCACCGAGGAGAACACATAGTCCAGAGGAGAGAGGGAGGGGCGCCACAGGGCGGCTACACCCCCCAGGCTCGGCCTAGGGTGGGCCCGCGCCTGGGCATGGTGTTGGCCCCCTGGCCGCTTCCCAGCCTCGCCTCTTCGCCTATAAGAAGCCCCCAATGCCTAAACCCTAATTACCCGATCAATATTCCATGAAACCGTCTGTAGCCTCCACCACCATCGTCCCTATATCGGGGGGATCTGAAGCTCTTCTCGGCACCCTACCGGAGGGGAGATCATCCTGGAGGCCTTCTTCTTCATCATGCCATCCTCCGGTATGAAGCATGAGTAGTTCCACCTTGGACTACGGGTCCATGTAGTAGCTAGATGGTTATATCTCCTCCTTGTGCTTTCATGTCTAGATCTTGTGAGCTCCGTTCATGATCAAGATCTCATCTATTTGTAATCATGCATGTTGTGTTTGCGGGGATCTGATGGATATTGAGATTACTATGTCAGATTGATTAATGGTTTTGTCTTATTGATTCTATCATGTATGTGTTGTTTGTGATCTTGCATGCTCTCCGTTTTTAGTAGCTACCTTGGCCGAGTAGTTGCTAGTGACTCTAAGAGGGGGTATTTATGCTCGAGAATGGGTTCATGCCTCTACTTAATCAAGGGAAGTGATAGAAATATCTACGGTTGTACATGTGCTGTTGCCACTAGGGAGAAAACAACGGTCTCTTATTCATGGAACAAGTGGATTGTTTACCTTACACACTTTGCTTAAAGCAGTTGTCTATTTCTTGCAACTTAATACTGGAGGGGGTTCGGATGATAACCCAAAGGTGGACTTCTAGTCATAGATGCAGTTGGATGGCGGTCTATGTATATTGTTGTATTGCATTGTTATGCCCTGCTTAGTCCTGTCAATTGCCCTACTGTAATTTGTTTACCCAGCATGGCATGTTTGTTTATCTAAGGAGAACACCTCTAGTGAACTATGGACCCTGGTCCAATATTTACCATTGATACATCTTCCACTGTTACTGTTTACTTCCTGCAAACCATCATCACCTTCCACACAATATTGTTAATCCTTTGTTACAGCAACCGATGAGATTGACAACCTCACTGTTTCTTGGGGTAAAGTATTGAGTTTGTGTTGTGCAGGTTTCCACGTTGCTTGCAACACCTTTGAGACGTTTCCTTCCTCCTACTGGTTCGATAACCTTGGTTTCTTACTGAGGGAAAACTTGCTGTTGTGCTGCATCACACCATGCTCTTGGGGTTTCCCGACGAAATGCTGCATGTCAACAGCCAGCTAACACCGTGCTACCCGCCGAGGTACGCCACAAGGCCCCATGGGTCGTCGCTTACAACAAAGCTGAATCATCGGCAACACTCGAAGACGCCGTTGACACACTCGACGAGGTACGTGACATCGCCGTGGCTTGCTCAGTGGTCTACCAGCAGAGCCTCCGCAACTACCACAGCCGGCGGTTGCGCCCAAGGTCTTTCGTCGAAGGAGACCTCGTCTTGAGACTCAAGCAAGAACGGCACAAGAAGATCGAGTCACCCTGGGAAAGACCCTACATCGTTACCGAAGTCATCCCAGGTGGAACCTATCTCCTCATGGACGTCGCATCAGGAGTCGAATACTCCAACCCCTGGAACGTCACACAACTGCGATGCTTCTACCCCTAGTTACCCTTTACTTTCAATAAGGCTACTCAGTCGAACAATGTACCTCCTCGTTTGCTATGAATAAAAGCTAAGTTCCTTGGCCCAAATATCTTTTTCTCATACATTATTTCTTACTAAATACGCTCGGGGGCTATGCCTCACCTCACGACTTCGTCTACTGAGAACAATGCATACAACCTGAGTAGCTGACCACGTCAGGCTAACAAAGAGGACATGCACATAACAAAGCACCACGTGCCAATACATATAAACTTTACAAAGGGCATTACAAACCCACTTGAATACATACAAATTTTACATCGCCTCATTTTTTCCTTACAGGACCTAATTGTTTTGGAGCATAACATTTGCCCGCTGCTCAAACAAATCTACAATTTCTTCAGCGTGCTGCGCCACGGCCGCATAATGAGGGCGCATGTCCCATAAGCTGCCATCTGGTCGAAGGGGAGGTCCATTCTCCACCTTCGCAAGATTGACATCACGGAGATGCAACTGAACAAGAGACAAGGCAACCTTCACCCCAGCAATCAGCTGATGGCGCACCAACTCCTTAACGTGGACCATATTCCGAAACTTACCAAGAAGACCTAGGAAAGTAGAAGGGCGCGGCGTCCAAGGGGACCATGATGGACCAAATGGCTGCAAGTGAAGACCTCGCCTGCCTCAGCACCCGAAGAACCTGGTGTACACGATCTTGCACCCCGTCGCAAGGACGATGGCTCGATCATGGTCAATCCAGAAGAAACCACTAGCCTCTAGGTCCTACTGCGTCAGGCAATTCATCTGAATTGCGACGCGCTCCTTCTCTTCCCTCGGAATGAGATTCACATATGCTCAAAGCACGGAATAAGACAACATACAAATAAGGTGCACCCGAAAGATTATCGGTTCATGAAGACTTACATTGAAGTTGCTCACCCATCTGCCTCAACTCCCCAAGCGAGAACTCCTCCCTGACAGTGGCTCCCTCAGCCTTTGACTTCCACACATCCGCGTGGCCTAGGATGCTGAGGATATCCTTTTCTAGGCTGCGGACACGATCGCGCAGAAAGGCCAATTGGGATGCGTCATCCAAAGATGGTCGAGGCTCAGGCGCAGTCGGAGTAACCACTGGAATCTGACCCGAAGGAGCCTAGAAGCAAATAAACAAGTATAAACATCACAAGTACTTTCGGTAGAAGCTGAAAGGTAGACTTATATACATAATTAAATCCACCTCGTGGCAAAGTGAAACTTGTTCATCCGCAAGTTGTTACAAAAGAAAAAAAAGGAGAAGCTACACTAACTACATTACAAAGGCCTAAGCATCCGCATCCGGAGCAGCCTCGGAGCCAGAATGCCTGATCTTGGCCTCATGGTGCTGCTTTGCCGCGTAATCAGCTAGGAGGTCGATAAGCTTAGGCCCATAACACTTACAGCAAGAAGCAAAGAGGGAGAAAGCTACCTCAGAGCCATCTTCCGCCGTCGGCATCTTGGACGTGAACTGAGGTAGGTCCAGCTCGGCTCTAGATGCCATCGAGCCATGGCCAGCCCCATAGAAGCGTTGATGCCCTTCTGCTTGCGCTTGTACTCCACCAAGGCTTCCTCTGACAGAGCATCCGCAAGGGAGTCGACGTCATCGAGGGCAACTCCCTTGGGGGCGACCTCCTTGTAGAAGCGCGTGAGCACTTTCTTGGCTTTCTCCAAGGAGCCAGCGGCAGCGGAGCAGCGACCATCGATTGCAGCAGCAGCATTAGCCAAAGCATCTCCGTGCTCCAGCGCACCACGATCAAACGTGACGCCAGAAGCATCTAACAAGACGAAGAAAACAAGGCTCGAATGAGAAACGATAAAACGCACTCGAAAATCAGAACACCCAAATGAGACAAGGGAAAGTCACCAGAGATAGCCTTAGTCGCGGCCATAAGCTTATCGGCCACTTCCTTCTCTCGGGTGGCTACAACGGCCGTGAGCTGCTGCTCGCGATCTTTAGCCTCCTTTTGCAGGCGCTCCTTGGCTTTCGTAGCATCAGTTGCCCTCTTCTCCGCCTGGCCGAGGCTCTCTTCGAGAGCGTTCAGCCTACGAAGAGCGTCATTGTTTTCATCTGCATCATGAAGAAACACCAGATCAATGCAAGCAAAAGCCTTGGAGCAGACAAACAATAACCAAAAAGATAGCTACGCACCTTGAATCTGCTTTAGCTCATCCTCCAGCGCTAGATGCTACTGGATAAGGAGATTGGCACCATGCACAAAGGGCTACAGAAGAAACAGAAACAAAAACCGATGAATAAAGGGCTCGGGGGCTCCCCCCTAAAGAGCAAAAAGATCAACAGATCATACAAAAAGGACTCGGGGGCTCCCCTGTGGAGTATAAGATGACACTTAAGTGTTCAGGCATGGACTCCGAAGGTTTGCATGCTGTATTCTGAGTTACAACTGCCCGAGCTTCTCGCCTAGAGAAGTTCGGGTCATTGTCCTCAGAGTCGTCCACCACCTGGGGAATAGAAGCCGTCGGCTTCGATTCCGCCATAACTTCTTGACTGTCCCCGTCAAGGGCTCCTCCGAAGGATTGCTGCAAGCAACCATCAGATCAGTAGCAACTAACACTAAGCAGACAAAGAATAGAAAAAAGACTCAAGCGGAATGACTTACGACTCGATGTCCGATAAATTGAAGACGGGATCCGCCTTCTCCTTCTTCTTCTTGGCCGGTGGCTGCGGAGCCACCACCCGAATGGGCACGACGGGATAAGGCGCAGATGACGCACCTTCTTCCTCGCCGTGCTGTGCGAGGAACGACAGACCCCTTGGAGTTGGTGGGGTAGACCCATACGAAGACTCACTCTGGGTGCGCTTTCGAGTCCTCCCTTCGCTCTCCTCGGGGGCTTCCAGGGTAGGAGACTACGCCAGAGGAAGCTCGGATTCAGAATCCACAACTTCGTTGTCCTGCGCAACCAAAAATTTCTCAGGCAGAGGGGGCATCATCCCAGATACCTTGAGATCCTGCAACAAAAGACACAAGAAAACAAGGATTAGTGACATTAACAGTAAGCAAAGTACTCGAAGAAGAACAACGTGCAAGCTACAATTTTCCACCTTCGGAACTGCATTTTTGGTGTAGAACGGGGAGGTCAAGGATTTCCCCGGGAGGTCCTCATTGGCCTTGAACATCAACAGGGGCCGAAGGACTCTAACAAGGTCACCCTTGGAAAGCTCCTAAGGCGAGACCCTCGTCGGATCACTATGGCCAGCATAAAGAAACATCAGATGCGCCCTCGCTTGGAGCGGCTGCAACCGATGCTTGAGGAAGGTGCGAATGATATCGACACCATTGAACTCCTTCTCGACCACCAGCTGGAGTGCCTCCACGCTACGGTAGAGCTCCTGCACCTCCGCAGTTTCACCCTCCAAGACGTGGTTCTTCCATGACCTCTTCGGGATGATTTTCTGAGCGGATTTGAAAGGGGCAAGACCATATTCTTGTTTGTCCAATTTGGCGTTGCGGATATAGAACCACTTCTTCCGCCAATACTGGACGGACTCGCACATGGAAAAGGAGAAGAAAAGAATAGAAGATCGAATGGAGATGATGCAGCCACCGAGCGGATGAACACATTCGGTGCTGGACTGCCTCTTCACGGAATAGAGCTTCCGGAAGAAGCCAAAGTGCGGCTCGATACCGAGCCACCACTCGCAAAGGTTGATGAAACAACCGATATGGAGAAGAGAATTGGGAGACAGATGATGCAACTGAATCCCATAGAAAAAGAGGATTCCACGAAGGAATTCGTGGACAGGAAGGGAAAGACCGCGGATGACAAAGGCATTGTTGGAATTATGCCCTAGAGGCAATAATAAAGATGTTATTATTATAATTCTTGTTCATGATAAAGTTTATATTCCATGCTAGAATTGTATTAAGCGGAAACTTTAATACTTGTGTGGTTTGTGAACAACACCGTGTCCCTAGTATGCCTCTATGGACTAGCTCATTGATTAATCATGGTTAAGGTTTCCTAACCATAGACATGAGTTGTCGATTAATAATGAGATCATATCATTGGGAGAATGATATGATGGACAGACCCAAACTAAGCGGAGCAATTAGATCGTGTCATCGTGTTCATCTTTGCGAAGCTTTTCTTATGTCAAATATTGTATTCCTTAGACCATGAGATAATACAACTCCCTGGTATCGGAAGAAAGCTTTGAGGTCATCAAACGTCATTCTATGAGAGGGTGATCATAAAGGTGTCTCTCAGGTGATCGGAAAATACCTGTTGGGTTGTATGTATCGAGATGGGATTTGTCCCTCCCAAGTCGGAGAGATATACTTCGGGCCCACTCGGTAATCGATATCAACACCGCTTGCAAGCATGTGGTTAAGGAGTTAATCACAAAGTGATATCGGATTACGGAACGAGTAAAGTACTTGCTGTGAACGAGATTGAACTAGGTATGATGCAAGCGATCAAATCTCGCAAGTAAAATATCGCGAGACGAAGGGAATATATATATGGGATTGATTGAATCCTGGCATCGTGGTTCATCCGATATGATCATCGATGAATGTGTGGGAGTCAATATGGGTTTCCAGACCCCGCTATTGATTATTGATATAAGATCATGTCTGCATGTTCTCGAACCCGAAGGGTCACACACTTAACGTGTCTCGACGCTAGGATAGATTGGATAATTGGTTTATGAGTTTTTGTTCGGAGTCTCGGATGGGATCTGGGACATCACGAGAGGTTCCGGAATGGTCCGTAGAATAATATTCATATAAGGCAATGCAGTTTTTGGAGTTCGGAATTGTTTCGGGTTAATCGGTATTATACCGGAAGCTTCTAGAACCTTCCGGAAGGGGACCAACATGGTCCCACTTGTCGGGAGGGGGCATGGGCCTATGAGGGAGTGCCCTGGCCACATTGGGACAGGGGCACAAGGCCCCATAGGGCCCAGCCGGCCAAACAAGGGGAAACCCTAGTTTGGAGCTTCTAGAAGGGGGGGATTACTTGCCCCCCACTCCTCCCTCCTTTGGCCGCCGTCTTAGGCTTGGGGGAGGGGCTAGGGCTGGCGCCAACCCCTCTATATATAGAGGGCTGGGGCGCACCCCCCCCCCACACCTTCCCCTCAAGCCTAGCCGCCCTGCTGCCCCTCCTCTCTCTTCCTCCCGACTTCGTGTAGGCAAAGCCCTGCTGCAAAAACTCTCCACCACTTGCACCACGCCGTCGCGTTGTAGATCCAATCCGTCTCTCCACCATACTTGCTAGACCAAGGAAGGAGGAGACGTCGAGGTGCTGCACGTGTGCATCTCCCGGAGGCATCGCCACTTGCGGTGCTAGATCGGATTGGATCGCGAGGAGGAGAAGCGAGTACGACTACATCACCCACGAGCGTTAACGCTCACAAAGAATCTTCAAGGGTATGAAGATCTCATCTAATCTCTCTCGTTGTTTGCATCTCCTAGACTAGATCTTGGCTTTCTCGTTCGCATCCGTAGAATTTTTTTGATTTACTATGCTACGAAACCCTTTAGTGGTATCAGAGCTAGATCTATGCGTAGATGTGTTTCATGAGTAGAACGCAACATGGTTGTTGCGGGCGTTGATGTTTTCTGTTGCAAGCCTCTTGTTTGTGTTCTTCTTATGACGCGGGATAGTGAGATTGAAGCGGTCCAGGCCAACCTTACGCGACGTCGTCATGAGACCGCTGCACTTGACGTGTGGCTTGTTCCACACATGCTGCTAGTGGATGCCAGTTTCTCTCACTATAGTTGTCATGGGATTTACACCGGAGTTTGGCAACCATAATATCACCGTTGTGGCTTTCCGTAGGTAAGAATCGTTCTTAGCTTCTACTCCCATAAGCCACGTAAAACATGCAACAACAAAGTAGAGGCGTCTAACCTGTTTTTGCAGGGAGTGTTTTCTGTGATATGGTATGGCCCAAGATGTGATGTGTATATTGTATGCGATGATCATGTTTTGTAACGTTTCACGACTTGCATGTCGATGAGTACACAACCGGCAGGAGCCATATGGTTGTCTTTATAATTGTGTATGACCTGTGTGTCAACTTCTTATACGCCATGTAATAGTTTCACTTTATCGCTAAGTAGTTAGCAATAGTTGTAGTTGCTATTCGTGGTGGAGGCAATCATGGTGGAGTGATGGAGATCATGCCGGCACGCACAAGATGGAGATCATTGCGCGAAGATTGGCTATACCATGTCACATAAAGTTATATGCATGTGATGTTTATCCTTTTATGTATCTTATTATGCTTAGATTGCGACGGTAGCATTATAAGATGATTCCTCACTTAAAGATCAAGATAAAACTGTGTTCTCCCCATGTATGCACCGTTGCGAAAGTTCGTCGTGTCCAAGCATCATGTGATGATCGGGTGCTATAGACTCTACGTTCACATACAACGGGTGCAAGCCAGTTTTGCACACGTGGAAATACTTGGGTTTGACTTGACGAGCCTAGCATGTACAGACATGGCCTCGGAACACATGAACCGAAAGGTTAAATATGATTCATATGAATGATATGATCGACACTTCGTTGTCCACCATTGAAACCACATCTCTTCTCGTGAAGATCAGATTAGGTGTGGTGAATTTGGATCATGTTCACTAAACAACTTGAGGGATGTTGAATTTAGTGGGAGTTCATCTAGTAATTTGATTAAAAGTTGAACTAGTTATCATGAACATAGTCTAATTTGTACTTGCAAATATTGTAGATCAAATGGCTAAGTCCAACTTCAACTTCAACGTTTTTGCTGAGAAGGAAAAGCTTAGAAACAATGGGTCTAACTTCACCAATTGTTTCCGCAATTTGAGAATCATTCTCTCTGGTAGTCAAAAGGACTATGTCCTTGAGAATGCGTTAGGTGACGCCCCTGCTGTAGATGCGCCGGCTGATGAGAAAGTTGTCTATCAGTCGCGCAAAGATGATTATGGTGTGATTAAGAGCACCATGTTGTTTGCTATGGAATCGGACCTTCAAAATTGTTTTGAAGACTATCCCGGGCCCTTTGAGATTCTCGAGGAGCTGAAAACCATGTTTCAGACTCGGGCCCATTCTGAGAGATATGAGATCTCTGAGAAGTTCTTTAACTGCAAGATGGAGGAAGGGAGTTCCGTTAGTGAGCACGCCATTAAGATGTCGGGCTACACTCAACGCCTTGAGCAACTGGACTGCAAGATTCCAGAGGAGCTCAAGATTTACAGGGTTCTGCAATCACTCCCTCCTAGCTACAAAAGTTTTATAGTGACTCACAATCAGATTGGTTCCACTGATACGATCACCGAGCTCTTCGCAAAGCTAAAGGCTGCGGAGGTGGACATCAAAAAGGATAATCATGTGTTGATGGTCAACAAGCCCCCCACCTTCAAGAAAGGTAAGGGTGCAAAGAAGCCCTTCAAGAAAGGCGGCGGCAAGCGCGTTGTCCCTGTTGAGAAGAAGCTCAAGTCTGGTCCTAAGTCGGACACTGAGTGCTTCTATTGCAAGGACAAGGGTCACTGGAAGCGAATCGTCAAGTACTTAGCGGACAAGAAGGCTGGCACCATCAAAGGTATATTTGATATACATGTTATTGATGTTTTCCTTACTAGCCCTCGTTGTAGTGCCTGGGTATTTGATAATGGTTCAGTTTCTAATATTTGTAACTCGAAACAGGAGCTACGGAATAGACGGCGGCTTGCGAGGGATGAGGTGACGATGCGCGTTGGCAACGGATCAAGAGTTGATGTGATGGCCGTCAGCACGCTCTCCTTAGTTTTACCTTCGGGATTAGTTTTAAACCTCAATAAATGTTATTATGTGCCTGCGTTGAGCATGAACATTATTTCTGGATCTTGTTTATTGCAAGACGGTTATTCATTTAAATCGGAGAATAATGGTTGTTCTATTTATATGAGTAACATATTTTATGGTCATGCACCTGTTGTGAATGGTTTATTTCTTCTAAATCTCGAAAGGGATGAAACACACATCCATAACATTGAGGCTAAGAGATGCAAAGTAGATAGTGATAATACTACTTATTTGTGGCAATCGTCTAGGTCATATTGGTGTAAAGCGCATGAAGAAACTCCATTCGATGGACTTTTGGAGTCTCTTGATTTTGAATCATTTGACACATGCGAACCATGCCTCATGGGCAAGATGATCAAAACCCGTTCTCCGGTATGATGGAGCGAGCAACGGACTTGTTGGAAATCATACATACCGATGTATGCGGACCGATGAGTGTTTCGACGCGCGGTGGATATCGCTATTTTCTCACTTTTACCGATGACTTAAGTAGATATGGGTATATCTATTTAATGAAACATAAATCTGAAACATTTGAAAAGTTCAAGGAATTTCAGAATGAAGTGGAGAACCGTCGTAATAGAAAGATTAAGTTTCTACGATCCGATCGTGGAGGTGAATATTTGAGTTATGATTTTCTCACGCATCTTAAAGCAAGCGGAATCGTTTCGCAACTCACGCCACCCGGAACACCACAGCGCAATGGTGTGTCTGAACGCTGGAATCGAACCCTATTAGATATGGTCCGATCGATGATGTCTCTTACTGATTTGCCGTTATCATTTTGGAGTTATGCATTAGAAACCGCTGCATTCACTTTAAATAGGGAACCATCTAAATCCGTTGAGACGACACCGTATGAACTGTAGTTTGGTGCTAAACCTAAGTTGTCGTTTCTTAAAGTTTGGGGATGCGAAGCTTACGTCAAAAAGTTGATGCCAGACAAGCTCGAACCCAAAGCGGAGAAATGCGTCTTCATAGGATACCCTAAGGAAACTATTGGGTATACCTTCTATCACAGAACCGAAGGCAAAGTGTTTGTCGCAAAGAACGGTTCCTTTCTTGAGAAGGAGTTTCTCTCGAAAGAAGTGAGTGGGAGGAAAGTAGAGCTAGACGAGGTTATTGAACCTTCTCTTGAGTTGGAGAGTAGCGCAGCACCTGAAATTGTTCCAGGTCACCGCACCAACAATAGAGGAAGCTAATGACAAGGATCATGAAGCTTGGACGATCTTGTCACATCGAACGTCGCAGTCGACAAGGTCGCGTGCCCTCCCGAGTGGTACGACAACCTGTCTTGACTGCCTTGTTGGTAGAAGACGGTGAACCTACGAACTATGAGGAAGCGATGATGAGCCCAGACTCGAGAAATGGCTAGAAGCCATGAACCAATTGGGATCCATGAGCGAAAACCAAGTATGGACTTTGGTGGACCCTCCTAGCGACCGAAAGGCCGTTGAGTGCAAATGGATCTTCAAGAAGAAAACGGACGCGGATGGTAATGTTACCGTCTATAAAGCACGGCTTGTCGCGAAAGGTTTTCGACAGGTTCAAGGTGTTGACTATGATGAGACTTTTTCTCCCGTAGCGATGTTTAAGTCCATTCGGATTTTATTAGCAATTGCTGCGTTTCATGATTATGAAATATGGCAGATGGATGTCAAGACTGCGTTCCTCAATGGCAACATTGATGAAGAGTTGTATATGATGCAACCCGAAGGTTTTGTCGATCCTAAGGATGCTGATAAAGTGTGCAAACTTCAGCGTTCCATTTATGGACTAAAGCAAGCATCTCGGAGTTGGAACCTTCGTTTTGATCAAGTGATCAAGAGCTTTGGATTTGTTCCAAATTGCTATGAAGCTTGTATCTACAAGAAAGTGAGTGGGAGCTCGGTGACATTTATGGTACTATATGTGGATGACATATTGATCATTGGAAATGACATTAACATGCTTAACAATGTGAAGAGTTATTTGAACAAGTGTTTTTCAATGAAAGACCTAGGTGAAGCTGCTTATATATTGGGCATCAAAATCTATAGAGATAGACAAAGACGCCTGATAGGTTTAAGCCAGAGTACATACCTAGACAAAGTTCTGAAAAGGTTCAGAATGGATAAGGCAAAGAAAGGTTCAGTGCCTATGTTGTCAGGTCAGATATTGAGCAAGGCTCGGTGTCCAGCACGAAATGATAGGGAAGCTATGAGCAAAGTGCCTTATGCCTCGGCCATAGGTTCTATCATGTATGCCATGCTGTGTACTAGACCGGATGTGTCCAATGCTCTTAGTTTGACGAGCAGATATCAAAGTGATCTAGGAGTGGAACACTGGACAGCCGTGAAGAACATCCTAAAGTACCTAACTAGGACTAAAGAAATGTTCTTAGTCTATGGGGGTGATGAACAGCTCGTCGTAAAAGGTTACATCGACGCTAGTTTCGACACCGACAAGGATGATTCTAAATCTCAGACAGGATACGTTTATATTTTGAATGGAGGATCTGTGAGCTGGAGAAGCTGCAAGCAAAGCGTGATCGCGGGATCTACATTAGAAGCGGAATACATGGCTGCTGCAGAAGCGTCAAGTGAAGGAGTTTGGATCAGGAACTTCATCACTGAGCTTGGCGTGGTTCCAAGTGCATTGGACCCACTGGAGATATTGTGTGACAACACTGGCGCCATAGCACTCGCTAAGGAACCAAGATATCATCCAAAGACCAAGCATATCAACCGCAAGTGTCATATAATCCGAGATTATATAGCAGATGGAGATCAGAAGATTAGCAAAGTACATACAGATCTGAATGTCGTAGATCCATTGACTAAACCTCTTCCACGTGTAAAACATGATCAGCACCTTAGTGCCATGGGTGTGAGATTGTTGCCAAATGTCAACTAGATTATTGACTCTAGTGCAAGTGGGAGATCTGGAATTATGCCCTAGAGGCAATAATAAAGATGTTATTATTATAATTCTTGTTCATGATAAAGTTTATATTCCATGCTAGAATTGTATTAAGCGGAAACTTTAATACTTGTGTGGTTTGTGAACAACACCGTGTCCCTAGTATGCCTCTATGGACTAGCTCATTGATTAATGATGGTTAAGGTTTCCTAACCATAGACATGAGTTGTCGATTAATAATGAGATCATATCATTGGGAGAATGATATGATGGATGCACCAAACTAAGCGAACAATTAGATCATGTCATCGTGTTCATCTTTGCGAAGCTTTTCTTATGTCAAATATTGTATTCCTTAGACCATGAGATAATACAACTCCCTGGTATCGGAAGAAAGCTTTGAGGTCATCAAACGTCATCCTATGAGAGGGTGATCATAAAGGTGTCTCTCAGGTGATCGGAAAGTACCTGTTGGGTTGTATGTATCGAGATGGGATTTGTCCCTCCCAAGTCGGAGAGATATACTTCGGGCCCACTCGGTAATCGATATCAACACCGCTTGCAAGCATGTGGTTAAGGAGTTAATCACAAAGTGATATCGGATTATGGAACGAGTAAAGTACTTGCTGTGAACGAGATTGAACTAGGTATGACGGTACCGACGATCAAATCTCGGGCAAGTAAAATATCGCGAGACGAAGGGAATATATATATATATATGGGATTGATTGAATCCTGGCATCATGGTTCATCCGATATGATCATCGATGAATGTGTGGGAGTCAATATGGGTTTCCAGACCCCGCTATTGATTATTGATATAAGATCATGTCTGCATGTTCTCGAACCCGAAGGGTCACACACTTAACGTGTCTCGACGCTAGGATAGATTGGATAATTGGTTTATGAGTTTTTGTTCGGAGTCTCGGATGGGATCCGGGACATCACGAGAGGTTCCAGAATGGTCCGGAGAATAAGATTCATATAAGGCAATGCAGTTTTTGGAGTTCGGTATTGTTTCGGGTTAATCGGTATTGTACCGGAAGCTTCTAGAACCTTCCAGAAGGGGACCAACGTGGTCCCACTTGTTGGGAGGGGGCATGGGCCTATGAGGGAGTGCCCTGGCCGCATTGGGCCAGGGGCACAAGGCCCCATAGGGCCCAGCCGACCAAACAAGGGGAAACCCTAGTTTGGAGCTTCTAGAAGGGGGGGGGGATTACTTGCCCCCCATTCCTCCCTCCTTTGGCCGTCGGCCTAGGCTTGGGGGAGGGTCTAGGGCTGGCGCCCACCCCTCTATATATAGAGGGCTGGGGCGCACCACCCCCCCACACCTTCCCCTCAAGCCTAGCCGCCCTGCTGCCCCTCCTCTCTCTCCCTCCCGACTTCGTGTAGGCAAAGCCCTGCTGCAAAAACTCTCCACCACTTGCACCGCGCCGTCGCGTTGTAGATCCAATCCGTCTCTCCACCATACTTGCTAGACCAAGGAAGGAGGAGACGTCGAGGTGCTGCACGTGTGCATCTCCTGGAGGCATCGCCACTTGCAGTGCTAGATCGGATTGGATCGCGAGGAGGAGAAGCGAGTACGACTACATCACCCACGCCCGTTTAACGTTCATTGTAATCTTCAAGGGTATGAAGATCTCATCTAATCTCTCTCGTTGTTTGCATCTCCTAGATTAGATCTTGGCTTTCTCGTTCGCATTCGTAGAATTTTTTTGATTTACTATGCTACGAAACCCTTCAGGCATAAAACATCACCCAAAACCCTTCGGGTGGGCATGGGATTACCTCGTCGCCAGGGAGGATGGCGTCCTCCTTGTTCTTGGGGATCAACCCAGCGTCGTGTAGCTTGCGTAGATCCCCATCGCGCATTTTCGTGCGCTTCCACCCGCCGTCAGTGGCACGTGACGTAGTGGCAACCTTCTTGCCGCCGCCAGCGGTGCTCAAACCAACTCCGATGGTTGTCTTCCTTGGCTTGACCATCTTGCAGCGGCTAGTATGGCGGTGCGAGCGCAAGAAGGTGGAAGGAAAAGTGTGGAGAACGTCCAACGCGCAACAAAGGGCAGCAAAGCTCGGGAAAATGGAGGCACAGGAGATGAGCAAATGGCAAAGGGTAAAAAGAAAATCACTATTCCCTGCGGTATAAAAGGACGAAGATGACAAACAGGAGCCGTCGATCGAGAAGCCCTAGCATGCCACTCAGATCTCATCCTACACGTGTCAGCACTACACCAAACTGTCGTCAGCATGCCGTCCACTATGCACAGAAACCGAGGAGACGCCGTAATTTTCGCCATGTCTACGTGTGACTAGTCAACTTCAAGTCAGGCGGTGGGACCCATGATCATCTCGTCGCATCATCTCTGCTGCCGCAGACGGTTGAGATCATCAATCATCAGCACTGACGTCATCAAAGCAAAGCCAGCAACAGCTCGAAGTTTTCAGCTAATCAATCAAGTACTTACTCGAATCTATGATTCGAGAAACTACTCGGGGGCTACTCCTATCAGGAGCGCTGTCAGCGCACCTAAGAAATGACTAAGGTAACTACACCTCGTAATTATCTTCGAGTCCTACGTCAAGTCTGCTACTCCACTATGGACTTGGGAGCTACTCCCATAGGGAGTTTTGGCTGAGCATCCAAAAAAATTGTGTCCCTCGGACTTACACTGAAAGGACCTGAACTAAAGTCTCTGCTCGAGTCTACGACTCGAACAGACACTCGGGGGCTAGTCCTATAGGGAGCATTGGCCGCGCACCCTATGAATTCTTTGACTGCAATCCTTCGGATCAAATACGACAAAAATATTTTTGGCAACTTTGCCCAAACCAACGCTAAGTGAGAAGCATTCTCCTTGGCCACCCGAAACACCTCCGCGGTGATAAAATTTCGTATGCTGTGTCTGTGACGCAAAGATAAGCCGTACATATATCATCTGATGGCTGGTAACGCACCTGACTGCGCTCTGCCAGTAAACTCCCATGTCAACAAGCATGATGAAAATCTCGACGGACGCGTTGGGTACATCACTTGAAAATCACTAGGATTAGACTCCTGTAAGACCACAGCGGCCTGAGTCGAATCACATCAACAATCGTTCTGAATTCGAGTCCGGGGACTCGAGTTTGATGAAGATCGTGTTGTTTTGTCCTATGACAGTTAATTGGACCTAATCCATCGGGTGAGTCAGGTACACGCATCAACAATCCCTATGAACTAAAACATTTATCCTTGAAATAACATGCTCAACTGCACCCAAAAGATTGAAGAGTCCTCAGCTGAATCTACGATTCGACTGAACACTCGGGGGATACTGACATGGATATACCCCATGGGTACACGACATTAGTATACCTGGTCCAGCCCAAGGAAGGCCCATGTCAGGACATGCAGCCCATGAAGACTTCGGGTGGCCCAAGCCCATGACATTTTTGACTCCGTGGAGGACAAGTCTGGATTAGATAGAATTTTAAAGGGTATCAACCCTAATTTGTAACCGACTCGACCTAACCCGGGACCTGCCTATATATATAAAGGCCAGGAGGGTACACCGAGAAGGATATCTGACCATCGCATACACACCTCCACGCCAGATTGCATCTACGCATCCCTGTAATCTTCTGTTCCACCGTAATCAAGAGCAGACAAGCAAGAGTAGGGTTTTCCCTCTGGGGGCCTGAACCTGGGTAAATCCCTTGTCCGCGACTTCCAGCATCCCCATCTTCTCCAAAACCCAAGTCCATAACAATGGGCATTGACTAGATCGAACCTCGTCACTCTCATCCTAGAAAATCTAGGAAAACTAGTGTCCTTGAGCTTTCTGTGAGAATTGGTGATCATTGCTATTATGGTTTATGTGATATTGGTGCTAGTTCTAGTGCTATTCCTTATGAGCTTTACAGGGAAATTATGCATGAAATTGGTCCTTGTGAACTTGAGGACATTGATGTGGTTATTCACCTTGCTAATAGAGAGACAGTTTGTCCAATTGGCATTGTAGAGATGTGGAGGTTCTTTGTGGTAAGATTAAATATCCTGCAGATTTTCTAGTGCTTGGTTCAACAGCTAGTAAAACTTGTCCTATCATTTTAGGTAGACCTTTCTTGAATACTTGTGGAGCTATTATAGATTGTAAGAAGGAGAAAGTTTTAACTAAGTTTGATGGAGATTCTTATGAGTTTAACCTTTCCAAATTTGCTAAAGCTCCTTATGAAAATGAATTTCCTAATGAGGATTTCACAGTTGAGCAACTTGCTTCTATTGATCAGGGTTACGAAACGAAATAGAGGAGGAAACGGAGCCCAGGTGGGCCACACCCACCAGTGGCGCGGGCCCCAGCTGGCGGTGCCACCAGGGGGTGTGAGCCCCCTAGAGTCCGTATCCGCCCCGTTTTCGCACATTACCTTCCTTATGTAGTAAAACTACGTAATATATAACCCCCGGATCCCCCGAGGTTCGTATGTCATGTTCTCGTCGTGTTTTCGTTTCGATCTGTTTCTGTCAGGAAATTTTCTCAAATTAGAGGCACCATGGTATCCGCCAACGACAAGGTCAAGAAGCCAGTGGAAGATGATCCTCAAAACCCCAAGGAGGAGGAGATCTTGGTTGGGGATGAAGAGGACGTGAAGGAGGACGAGCATCCCGACACCCGCGCTACCGTTGCAAGCATTGGAGTGGTGGCAAACCCTACCAAGCTCAGGAGGACAGCACAGATGTTTACAGGAGGGAAACCTCCGCGTCATTGCCTCGCTCCACGGTCACTTCCTTCAAGCACCAAGAACCCCTTCCATACTCTTATACATGAGCAACAATTCCAAAAGGTGCCCAACGAGAAGTTGCCCTCTGTTTGGGATATGCCTCGTTCTAACCATGCATGGAAGGAACACTCTAAGTAGGAAGAGTGGGGAAATAATAACAAGGACTGGGATTCTTGGTTCGACATGATCATGAACCGCATTGAGCATAATTCGGAGTTGATTCGTACTCTAACCTTCAAGATTGAGGATTTGAGGAAGCTGATTGAAAATCTCATCAAGGGAACACCACCGCCACCGAAGGAGTAACTCGTCATCAGGTTTGGCATCCCCTTGGCTTGTTCCAAGCTTGGGGGAGTGCTGCGGTATCACATCATTATCTTTATCTTTTTTAACTTTTTAGTAGATTCATATCTTGAGTGGAGAAGTTATCATATAGGTTGGTTTGCATTGTGGAAGTATCTCTTCTTTAGTTGGTTATCTATGTATCCCTTGGTGTGAGTGCCTTTATGGAATATTAATGAGAAGTTTCATCTTTTACTTTTTGCACTTCTTATTTTAGTTTGCAATCTCTATTATATAATTAATATTGTTGATCAGTATTGGTATCACTTTGGGAGCATCAAGTAGATCTAAATTGGTTTTGGCAAACTGAGCTCTGGTCAGTAGCAACACTTTTTGATATTTGAAAGGAAAAGAGAAAAGCACTTACAGGTATTTTATATCGTTTCCTTTCTTTCTTGATTGGCTCATAAGCTTAGTATTCTTTATTTAAGATCTTTTGTGTCTTGAAGGAAGATTGCATGTTTGACTTTATCACTTGTATGTTTGCTAGTTTCCTTCAACTTTGTTGCTTGCTACCCAGCCTTGCTAGCCAAAAACCCGTGTTGAGAGGGAATACTTCTCATGCATCCAATCCTTTAAACTAAAACCTGTGCCATTTGTGTCCACCATATCTACCTATTAGCATTATTGCTATTCCAAGTAAATTCTTAAGCTTCATCTATCTTTCAAATTAAAAATTATTTTGTTATGTGAAAACTAGTTAGTAAAGCTCTCACGAACTTGATGGCACACCTTATTTTCTTGCCTCTAATAAACTTGAACCACTGTGTCATCAAAGTTGTATATGCTTGCATCTATACATTGGGATTAGAAGAACCGTGCTGTCACGAGGAATGCTTTCAACACCTGTAAATACATACCCAGTTGATATCATGCTCTTTTGTTTGTGGATGTCGTCGGTGTGAAATAAAAGGGGAGCTTGTAAGTCCATGGAGTTATGTATGTGTGTTAGAGAAACGCCTGGGCCGCTAGCCTAAGCCATGCCTAATCATGGTGGAAACTTGCAGCATCACCATAATGAGCAATCTATGAAGCTTTCTTATTATATAAAGAAAGAGAGACATATTGAAAAGAGGAAAGAGAAAAAAGCACCATTTTCCCATGGTAAATAAGAGATTGCTGAGATGCTCATTGTTTGCTTGCCTTGTCATTTTGATTATGGGATAGCTCCTGTATCATGTGCAAGGGGTACCCTGTTGGTGGTTCTCTATGATACACATGTACTTACCATGACAAGAACTTACCGGTAACTAAAGTTGAGTAGCATGAGGAGTGGCCCTCGTACTCAAGGGACATGAGATTGCCATTTTATATTTCATCAATCATATACTCCATCTTTGTTCACTTTAACCTTAATCACCTCAAGATGCTTATGATAGGGGCAATGAGAGCTCAAAGCTATTAAGTACCATAATCTTTTGAAAGCTCTTTATGAACATGAAATCCCTGCTTCCCTCTATGAAGGTCCTTTCTTCTACTTCTAAGTTGAGTCAGTAAACCTATTCCTCTCTATCTCTAGCAAGCATTTGAGTTGTTGTGTTTAAAGCATTCATATGATGATTTACTCAATCATGTTCTTTATCTTCCTTGTTTGCACAAGACTCTTATCTAAATGAGTATTACTTTGAAATCCATCATTGTGAAAAACCTTTTATGTTTGAGAAAATAGTACTCCTGTTGTAAACTTCTTTACAAAATCCTTGCCTGAAAACTGTTTGCCAACTGTTCTCTGACCAAGAACAAAGTTTGCCAATCCCGATTATGAAATTTATCTTTATGCATCTTTATTGTGACTCCAATACTTGTTGAAAGCTAAGTTATATAATGGTGAGTTGCTTTCTCTTATGAGTTGTGTATTGGTATGTGATGCTTCTTGTCCGTATTCTTTTTATCGACACTTCACTCCAAAAACCCGTGGACATGTTTACTGGGCTCAGTTTTCGCTTGGGGACAAGCAAGGTCTAAGCTTGGGTAGATTTGATACGTCCAATTTGCATCACCATTCTATATCATAATTTTCCTCTATTCATTGATATATTTCATATTAAGTGGTGGTACTCATGTCTTTTCATCTGTTTTTGGATGTTGGATGATTCTTGGAGGATGAACTGCCAGAGTCAGGATTCTGATGTAAAAAGCAGTGTTTTGATGCAATTTCGCGAAGATCAGAAAAATACCAGGAAAATACAGAAAATTATATTTTCCAAGAAGACGAAGGATGCCAGAAGGGGAGGCGGAGTTGGGCCACACGGGGGCCACACCCCCCAGGCGCGGCCCACCTAGTCCGTGCCTATAGGGAGTGTGGCCACCCTGGCCCACCTCTGGCTCCGCCCTCTCACCTATATCTTCTCCTCGAAACCCTAAAGTCGGGGGAGCAACCACAAAAAGATTCCGCCGCCTATGCGGGGCAGAAAACACCGACAGAGAAAGAGCTCTCCGGTAGACAGATTTCTGCAGGGAAAATTCCTTTCCGGAGAGGGGAGATCATCGTCATCAACACCATCATCAAGCTAGACTTCATCAGGATCATCATCATCATCATCCACACCATCATCTCCACCAGCACCATCATCACCACCCCAACCCACTATAACAATTGTGTTGAATCTTGCATAGTTCTTAGGACAAACTTTCCCGGTGTTGATTACTATTGTAGTTGATGCTTGTGAGTGGAACCATTGAATTATAGTTTATGTTTAGATTTTTATCCATCATCATATCATCTCTGATCTTGATCCATATGATGTCTCGTGAGTAGTTCGTTTAGTTCTTGAGGACATGGGAGAAGTCATGTTGTTAGTAGTGGAATTGTGTTGATGTATTATTCAATGGTTTAATATTTAAGTTGTGGTGCTTTTCTTCTAGTGGTGTCATGTGAACATCGACTACATGATACTTCATCATTTATGGGCCTAGGGGAATGCATTGTGTATTTGGCTACTAATTGTGGGGTTGCCACGTGACAAAAACCTGAACCCCCGTTAGGAAACCTTTGCACAAGGGAGTGTAGGATCTCAGAGTTTAAGGCCGTGGTTAGGTTTATATCTTAATTGCTTTCTTCTAGTTGCGTATGCTTGCAAGAGATTTAATTACAATTATGTATTAGTTCAAGTAAGGTCGATACATTAGCATAGGTTCACCCACACAACACTTATAAAACCAAAGAAGATTAATCAGCTATATGAAATGAAAGCACTTAACAGTATTCCCATGTGTCCTCGAGAACGTTTGGTCCTCATTAGCATTACCACTGGCTTGTCCTTTTCTAAGAAAGGATTGGGCCACTTTCTGCATTTATTTGCTGTCTTATTTACTTGCACTTTATTTCCTTGCTTTATCAAAAAACCCATAAAAATTCGTTTGCTAAGTATTTACAGAGATTTCCTGCTCCATACCACTAGTCACCACCTTCTGCTCCTTGTTGACTATATGCTTAGTGATTATTACTGTAGCATTACTTGTTCCAAACAATTGGTATTGTTTAATGTGCCTTGAAAGAATAATGCATTGTTTTAACATACAAAAACATAATATTATGGTATTCTCCTTTGATGCTTTGTTTGGGTTGACTTGGCACATGCTCACACCATGTTATGACTATGAACCAGTCACCTTAGCCTCTATGATCATTTTTTTGACTTGTGGTACGACTTTATGCTTTGATTAGTAATGTTTTGTCGCTCTGCATGATTAGGGCCATTATTGCTCTCTTAGTTGGTCGCTCCCAGTCTTTTGCTAGCCTCCACTTGTATTGAGTAATCTCTACTCATGCATCCAACTCCCAAGAAACCAAGTTATTCCAAAGTGTCCACTATAAATTCGTATGCATGGTGTGTTACACCATTCCAAGTATATTCTTGTTTTATCTATCTTCCAAATTAAACTTGTTATGCGAAAGTTAGTGATTAAAGCTCTCACAAACTTGATGGCATTTTATTTTTCTTGCCCTAAATAAACTTGAACTATTGTGTCATCTATGTTGTATATGCTTGCACTTATACGTTGAAATTAGCAGAACCATGCTGTCATGGGGAACACTTTCAACATTGCACTTATACTTTGTACACAGTTGATATCATGCTCTTTTGTCTATGGATGTCTTCGGTGTGAAATGAAAGGGGAGCTTGTAAGTCCATGGAGTTATGTATGTGTGTTAGAGAAACACCTGGGCCGCTAGACTAAGCCATGCCTAATCATGGTGGAAACTTGCAGCATCACCATAGTTACATCTATGAAGCATTCTTCTTAAAAAAAAAGAGATTGAGAAAAAGAAAAAAACTATGAGAAAAGAGGAAAGAGAGAAAAGGCACCATATTCCCATGGTAAATTAGAAGAATGCTGAGATGCTCATTTTCTTCTTGCCTTGTCATTTTGATTCTGGGATAGCTCCTATATCATGTGCAAGGGGTACCCCGTTGGCGGTTCTCTATGATACACATGTACTTACAATGACAAGAACTTGCAAGTAACTAAACTTGAGTAGCATGAGGAGCGAACCACATATTCAAGGGACATGAGATTGCAAACTTATACTTTGTCAAGCATATACTCCATAGTTTGTTCACTTTAACCTTAATCACTTCAAGATGCTTATGATAGGGGCAATGAGAGCTGAAAGCTAACAAGTACCAAAATTTTTGGAAGCTCTTTTTGGAACTTGAAATCACTGCTTCCCTTTATGAAGGGCCTTTCTTCCACCATTATATTGAGTCTCCACCTTCTATCCGTAGGCACCAATTAAGAGAGCATAGTTGCCATTCTTAGTTCTATGTGCATTGTCCAAAAACTGATTGATTGATTCATATTGTTGATATTGCTTGTTCTTGAACTATTTGTATCTAGTCACCCTTATGAACTTTGAAGGTGTCCTATGCATTTATGTTTTGCTACTCTATGAGGGACAAACTGAATGCCACTATGCTATGTTTTCTATATGAGAAACAAACAAACGTCTTTCAATGCATTGTTATTCATGATCTTTGTTTGTACCTTTTCTTGTGCAGCATAGTTGCTATGTCTTATTGTTAGAACTACATCTTTCATGCACATGTTTAGAGTACTTTGGTCCTAGCTTTCAATGCTTGCAAATGGTTTGATCATGATTGTGATGGTGCATGTCACCTAAAAAATTATTCTTTTTTATCACTTACCTACTCGAGGACGAGCAGGAGTTAAGTTTGGGGATGCTTGATACATCAGAAACATATCTATAATTTTTGATGTTCCATGCTTGTTTAGTATCCACTTTGCTATGTTTTGTCTACACTTTGAGGTATTTTTATACACTTTCTGCAACTAACCTATTGACAAGATGCCACAGTGCCAGTTGCCTGTTTTCTGCTGTTTTTGGTTTTAGAAAGCTAAAAAATGAAAATTCTCGGAATTGGACAGGACAAAAGCCAAAGTTCATATTTTCCCTGAACGATACAAAAAATCAAAGACGATACGGACGAGGACACCAGGGTGGCCACAGACTAGGGTGGCACGGGCCCACCCTGGCCATGCCACCAGGGGGTGTGGGCCCCCTGGGCCTCCACCGACCTTGCCTCCTTTGCCTATAAAAAGCTCGAGACTCAGAAACCCTAAATCATCTGGGAGAAAGCCACGAAAAGTTCCGTAGCGTTGCCGCCATCGAAGGGGAGATTCGGGGGACAGAAAGCCTCTGTTTCGGCACCGTGCCAGGACGGGGAAGTGCCCTCGGAGCCATCTCCATCGATCTCCACCACCATATCCATTGCTGATTCCCATGTTGAGGAGGGAGTAGTTCTTCCTCGAGGCTAAGGGCTCTACCGATAGCTATGTGTTCATCTCTCTCTCTCTATGCATGATCATATTGTGGTCATGAGATTTGTAATCAAGTAGATCTACTCTTCTACTCAAGTGCTTTAATAGATCTCTGCTCTCCCCATCTGTGTGAAAGTGACAGCATGCACTCCGTGGTGGCACTTAGGCTAGAGTTCATAAATACTTATTATGAGTTATATTTGGAGTTGGATGTCTTTCACTACAAGAAATGTGGCAAACTATGACCTTATGATAGTGACCGTGAATAAAATCGTCATAGATATATGACAATTTTGCACTAGATAGTCATAAGCCAGTCGAAGGGGTCAAAACCTTGAAAAATTAAGATGTTTTGACTCTAAAACGTCATATTTGCCCGAGCTAAAATCGTCATAATATGGCGGATGTAGCCTACGACATTTATTGTAGCTGATTACGATGATAGCTGATTACGACGATTCAAATTGGTCATAACGTCTAAAATAGAATAAAGTTGAAATGAGTAAGCATTTGCCCACCATTTCCATCTATGTGGCATGTCTATGTGTCATTTTTTGCATATGTGGCATACCTATGTGTCAATATTTGGTTCCAGGACACCCAACAAATTGAACTCACGCGTGCAGGAATAATAAGCAAAAAAGGGCGGCGAGGGGACTCAAACCAGAGACCTCCCCACAGATGGAAGGCACCTAACCACCAGACCAACTCAACTTAGTTGTCCCATACACGCGCTCAGCCATTTTGACTATCACCCTCGATCGCTTCCGCGGGAATAATAAGCAAAAAAGGGCTGCAGGGGGGCTCGAATCAGAGACCTGCCCAACAGATGGAAGGAACCTAACCAACAGACCAACTCAACTTTGTTGTCAGATAGATGCGCTCAACCATTTTGACTATTACTCTTGATCGCAACTGGGCCTGGCGGACAGGTTCCCCCTAATGGGCCTCGCTGGGAACATGTATTTTGGGCGGGCTTTGACCTTGGGCGCAGTAGATTAGGTCCGGTTATGTTTTTTTTTCGTTTTTCTTTTTGTGTTTCCATAATTATTGTGTATCTTTCTCATAAAAACTCCAAAATAATTGGTTTTTGTCTCTAAATTTTTATAAATTTTATTACATCATACTAGGATGTTAATTATGAATAGTATGATTACTTGAAATTGTGGATCTACTAATACCATGTTAGTCCATAGTAGGGACAATATCATAATTCAAAATACTATGATTTTGAAACTAGGGTTTTGAAGGTTCTTAGCTCGGGGCTGAGCCTGACTAAAATTGCATTGGATCTCTAAAGAAATAGCATAATGCGAGTCTAAAAATGATTTTTTCAAAAAATCATGGGCATCAGATAATGTACCTGTAGTTCAAAACGGACCCACTTCCTACCGATTCGGCAGGAATTTGTCTTTTTTGCTAGGGGTGGACGGAAAGGTTTGATATACCCAGGTTGGGACATTTGTCCATGTAAGGTTGTCTACTATTTTTGAAAAATGTGTTTGTAGCATTATAAAACTGTCATTTGGTGGTTGTTTCACAAAATGCCCCTTTTTTTGCGCTCGGAAAATGAAAAATAGATTTTCCGTGCGACAAAAAGAAAAACTTCCTCCTGCAACATTGTTCGCCATCCCACGATACATATGGGTGCACAATATGGGCTCATTATCACAAACTATGTCACGATTCGGGCCATAACATTGCTCGTTTGGCCCGAAAGCCATGAAACCTCGAACATGATAGGTCATTTCTGAGAAGGTTTTTTCGAGACACTTGCAATATACCAAGTTTGGTATTTTTCCTTGCAACTATGTCACATAATAAGACACCACGCGAAGGATTTGCATTGATCAGATGTTTTTGAATTTTTTATGCCCGTTTCAAACTATGGTCAAAACGATGGGCATGAAGGTTCTTAAATCGGGGCCGAGCCTCGCTAAAATTGCATTGGATCTCTAAAGAAATAACATATTGCGAGTCTAAAAATGATTTTTTCAAAAAATCATGGGCATTAGATAATGTACCTGTAGTTCAAATCGGACCCACTTCCTACCGATTCGGCAGGAATTTGTCTTTTTTGCCAGGGGTGGACGAAAAGGTTTGAGATACCCAGGTTGGGACATTTGTCCATGTAAGGTGGTCTACTATTTTTGAAAAATGTGTTTGTAGCATTATAAAACTGTCATTTGGTTGTTGCTTCACAAAACGCCCCGTGTTTTGCGCTCGGAAAATGAAAAATGGATTTTCTGTGCGACGAAAAGAAAAACTTCCTCCTGCAACATTGTTTGCCATCCCACGATACATATGGGTGCCCACTATGGGCCCATTATCACAAACTATATCGCGATTCGGGCCATAACATTGGTCGTTTGGCCCGAAAGCCATGAAACCTCGAACATGATAGGTCATTTCTGAGAAGGTTTTTTTGAGATACTTGCAATATACCAAATTTGGTATTTTTCCTTGCAACTATGTCACATAATAAGACACCACACGAAAGATTTGCATTGATCGGACCGTTTTTGAATTTTTTATGCCCGTTTCAAACTATGGTCAAAACGGCGGGCATGAAGGTTCTTAGCTCGGGGCTGAGTCTCACTAAAATTGCATTGGATCTCTAAATAAATAGCATATTGCGAGTCTAAAAATGATTTTTTTTTAAAAATCATGGGCATCAGATAATGTACCTGTAGTTCAAATCGGACCCACTTCCTACCGATTCGGCAGGAATTTTTCTTTTTCGCCAGGGATGGACGGAAAGGTTTGAGATACCCAGGTTGGGACATTTGTCCATGTAAGGTGGTCTACTATTTTTGAAAAATGTGTTTGTAGCATTATAAAACTGTCATTTGGTGGTTGCTTCATAAAACGCTCCGTTTTTTGCGCTCGGAAAATGGAAAATGGATTTTCTGTGCGACAAAAATAAAAACTTCCTCCTGCAACATTGTTCACCATCCCACGATACATATGGGTGCACAATATGGGCTCATTATCACAAACTATGTCGCGATTCGGGCCATAACATTGGTCGTTTGGCTTGAAAGCCATGAAACCTCGAACATGATAGGTCATTTCTGAGACGGTTTTTTCGAGACACTTGCGATATACCAAGTTTGGTATTTTTACTTGCAACTATGTCACATAATAGGACACCACGTGAAGGATTTGCATTGATCGGACCGTTTTTGAATTTTTTATGCCCGTTTCAAACTATGGCCAAAACGGCGGGCATACATATTCTTTGCTCGGGGCTAAGACTCACTAAACTTGCATTGGATCTCTGAAGAAACATGATATTGCGAGTCTAAAAATGTTTTTTTTCAAAAAATCATGGGCATCAGATAATGTACCTGTAGTTCAAATCGTACCCACACCCTGCCGAGTTGGCAGGAATTTGTCTTTTTCGCCAGGGGTTGACGAAAAGGTTTGAGATACCCAGGTTGGGACATTTGTCCATGTAAGGTGGTCTAATATTTTTTAAAAATGTGTTTGCAGCATTATAAAACTGTCATTTGGTGGTTGCTTCACAAAACGCCCCGTTTTTTGTGCTCGGAGAATGGAAAATGGATTTTCCGTGCGACAAAAAGAAAAACTTCCTCCTGCAACATTGTTCGCCATCCCACGATACATATGGGTGCACAATATGTCACATAATAATACTCCACGCGAAGGATTTGCATTGATCGGACCGTTTTTGAATTTTTTATGCCCGTTTCAAACTATGGTCAAACGGCGGGCATACATATTCTTAGCTCGGGGCTAAGCCTCACTAAACTTGCATTGGATCTCTGAAGAAACATGATATTGTGAGTCTAAAACCTAGTCGCTCACCCTAAGATTAATGTAATCGGAGGATTCATTTTCGTTGCACAAAAAATCACTTTCTATTTTCCGAGTGCAAAAAATGAGGTGTTTTGTGAAGCAACCAATCAAAACATAGGAAACTGCCTCCCACGGATCGCTCTGGTCGACGTGATCTGAATCGTTCATTGCTGATCCAACGTCTGATCTCTCACTCAAAGAAGCACAACATACTCCCCCACCACGCCCGCGGTCTCATGAACCCTAATCTCACCAACTACCCTCGCGCCGCCCCTTCCTTCCCCTGTCTATACGCCGCCAATCCACCATCTCCCTCCTAAGACTAGATCTGCCAAGCGCGTCGTCGCCGTCGCAGCCAAGCGCAAGCGCGTCACGCTCAGCAAGCTCCCCACGATCCCCAACAACGCCGACGGGTCCCAGACGCTCTTCAAGAAGCCTAGGAAGTCGTCCTCATCATCGTCCCAGGTCTCCAAGCCCAAGAGGACGGTGTGCCTCCTGCCCGCGCCCAAGCCGGCGCCTGATGCGGCCAATGAGACCGGGGACCCGCAGCTCTGCGCCCCCTACGCCTCCGATATTTACTCCTACCTCCGATCCATGGAGGTACGCGCCCTTCTCCTTCTCCTTCTCCTTCTCCCACATCGGTTTCATCGCTCGGCGTGATCCTAACGAGCCTGTCGTGACTACTGTCCAGGTCCAGCGGCGCACGGCCGGACTACATCGAGCGGGTGCAGGTGGACATCATGCCCAACATCTGCGGTATCCTCGTCGACTGGCTCGTCGAGGTCGCCGAGGAATACAAGCTCGTCTCCGACACCCTCTACCTCACCGTCTCGTACATCGACCGCTTCCTCTCCGCCAACTCACTGAACCGTTAAAAGCTGCATCTCCTCAGCGTCTCCGCCATGCTCATTGCCTCGTAAGCACCCGTCCTATCCCCATTTCACACTGCATAGAGTTTGAGAATTGGGTCTGATTTTGGATCCGTTTCTGTGGATCCAGGAAGTATGAGGAGATCAGCCCCCCAAATGTGGAGGACTTCTGCTACATCACCGACAACACATACATGAAGCAGGAGGTGAGTGTCATCTTCTCTTTCCTTCTTATTAGTTCCATCTCTGTCAGATCTTACAACTCTGTCGAACTGGGATGCTGATCTGTCTTCTTCTTGGCTATTATGTGCAGCTTGTTAAGATGGAGAGCGATATACTAAACATTCTCAAGTTTGAGATGGGCAATCACACCGCCAAGACCTTCCTAAGGTTGTTCGTCAGATCTGGCCAAGAAGACAAGAAGGTAATAATAATAATCCACAACTCTCGCATGCTAAATTTCAGTTCTGCTGATGCAGAGTTGTCTGATGCTCATGTACATTGTTGTCTCATCTAAAGTATTTTCATGCTTGCTGCAGTATCCTGCACTGTCGTTGGACTTCATGGGGAGCTACCTTGCCGAGCTGAGCCTGTTGGAGTATGGCTGTGTCCGGTTCTTACCATCAGTTGTTAGGGCTTCAGCAGTGTTTGTTGCATGACTGACCCTCAATCCTGACTCAAACCCTTGGGTATGCAATAGTTCCATCTCGTTCAGAGTGTTGCTTTGGTACTATCTGCTTTGAAATAGACTCTCATTTTGTTTTGCATGGTTGCAGAGCAAGAAATTGCAATCTGTGACCGGGTACAGGGCATCCCTGCTCACTTGATCTCCTCTGCCATCCCTCCTCAGATGCAAGCCAATCCACTACAAGGCCCGGCTGTTGCTCCTCGACGTCACCGATTTCTCACTCCGGGTCTGCTGCAAACCTTCAGTGTCTATGTACCACTGAATTTTCTGTTTGTGTTTGTTGTGATGTGGTTCTGAATTTTTTTTGTTGCTGAATGATGCTTGCAGATTTAGAGAAAATATGGGAGCTCCAGCAAAGCTTTGGTGAGTTAACACCCCTGTTGCATGCTTTATGTGATTCTTCAGATAGTCTTGTGATTGTAAGAGAGAATCTGGACATGTCAGCCTCTCTGATGTTTTGTTGATTGGGGCATCTCTAGATTATTTATTTATTTGGGCAACTAGCAAACTAGGTTCCTGATTGGTCTTAGTTGTAGCTTGTCCACAGTGACTGATACTAATAGAATAACAGATCACCATCATGCAGTGAAAGGATAGATCCGCCTGTCTTGTTCGTAATTTGCGCTTCTCCTGCCCATCGTGGTATGTGCTATGTCTGGTGTGAGGTCAAGGATGGGTGTATCGTGGGATGGATTGGTAGTCGTAGAGATGACTTGTTGGAAACTACAATTGGTTGGTTACTATCGTGGGATGGATTGGTAGTTTGTTATCAAAGAACTGTTTTCGGAAGAGTCTGATTGTGGTGTACATTCTCTCGAATGACTTGGAAAACTAAAACCTGTATCTTACGTCTCTTAAATTTACTGTTGTGCACATTTGCTTACATGGACTGCTTATTTGTATGCGTGTGTGATTGACCATGTCTTGTTAGATTAGATTAAGTGAAATGCAAAGTTGCATGGTGTCTGTATTATAATGTTTAAAACTACCTTATTGTAGAATTTATCAACAAATCTCATGATGTGTCGTTTCTCAACTATTGTTGTCTATTTTATGATTCTACTGTTTCGTAATAGTAGCCAATTATTTGTTATATCCTGACTCTAAAAACTTGTCTTTCCTCTCTTTTCCAGGAGTTCCAGCCAAAGAAATTCGAGAAAATCTTGAAGACCCTATATTTTAGAGCTACTTGTATTCTAATAGTCAAAATATCTGGCTGTTTGGAATGAACCATGTAATGATTGTAATAGACTAATAGACTATTCTTGGATGTTATTCAAAATTTGTAACGATTGTAATATCTGGCTGTTTTTTATGTTTCAGTTACACAAATGTTATGTAATGATGAATAGAAATTTGATGAGGGGAATCATCTTATAAAATTATTGAATGTGATTTTTGGGATAGAAGAAATATGGAAAAAGGGCTGAAAATTGTATTGGACCAAGTATTAATTGTTGGGCTCTAAATATGCCATGGCCCAAATAAATACATAAATGTTTCAAAAAAAATAGAAAAATCTAAGAACTAATTGGACAGTGAAAAGTCCAAGGCCCAAAAGTGAAATGCGAAACACAAGACAAAGCCCATAAGAGTAACGAATCATCGTATTAGGCCAAGTAAAAGGCCATAATTATTGGGCTCAGCCCAAGTAAGCAACCAAAATGGACTGGGCTGATTTTGATTTAAGACGATTTAATTTTGTCACAATTTTGCCACGTAGGATCAGCCACGTAGGATATGACTTGGCTAGGCTAGATGGCCCATGACGATATTGGGTCGTCATAACGTCTATGACGATCCAATATCGTCATAGACGGTTATGACGATTTTACCAAAAACATCGTTATACTTCATTTGCGACGCCTAGATTTCGACGATCTCAAAATCGTCATAAACGGACTACTATGACGATTTTGTGACCAAAATGGAGGGTCATATATAGCCAAATTCCTTGTAGTGTTTATGAAATTGTGGTGTTTGTTGGAACCATCTAGCGCTCAAGGTGATAGTGTGGGGTTATCTAGATGGGGAAGGCGGACTTTGAGGAGTGCTTTTATAGCCCTACCATGGATTAGAGTGTCCAACCGGAGAGTAGATAAGAGTAATATCATGAAGAGAATATATTTATATGAGTGTGTCCACTAGTGAAAGTATGATCCCTACTCCTTGTTTCTAAGCATCGAAACACCGTTTGCATCTAGATCTGTTGCATGTTTGCTTACTTCTATCTTTATTTCAGTTTCCCTTTAGTCTCTCCCACGTCAACAACAAGTCAGAAGCTCTTTTCTGCCACCGTTACCACTTGTATTTCACTATCTCTTCGCCGAACTAGTGCACCTCGCCGAACTAGTGTACCTATACACCTGACAAGTGTATTGGGTGTGTTGGGGACACAAGAGACTTCTTGTATCTTGATTGCAGGGTTGCTTGAGAGGGATACCTTTGACCACTTCCTCCTTGAGTTCGATAAACCTTGGGTAATCCACTTAAGGGAAACTTGCTGCTGTTCTACAAACCTCTACACTTGGAGGCCCAACAACTGTCTATAAGAATAGAAGTGCGTAGACATTAAGCCTTTTTTGGAATCGTTGCCGGGGAGGTAAGATAAAAGGTACACATCCTCCGATGTGAGTGCTCGAAGTTATTTCCTTTAGATTCTGCAATTTTGTCTTTTTGTTTCTTGTTTTCACTAGTTAGGCTTAATTGTAAACAACAAATAATTATAGAGCTTTATAGTATTTATCTTGAGTTAGGACATGAAGTGTTTGAAGAGAAAATTAAAAAACCTTGATAACCCACAAGTATAGGGGACCGCAATAGTCTTTGCGGGTAGTATTACCCAATTTATTGATTCGACACAAGGGGAGACAAAGAATACTTGCAAGCCTTAACAACTGGGTTGTCAATTCAGCTGCACCTGGAAATAGTTCTTGCTCACAGAAGTTTATCAGTAGCAATAGTTTGGTAGTAGCAATAGCAAAGCAACAACAATAGTGAAATATGAGCAATAGTAATAGTAACAGTAAATAGTGGGATTCGGGTGCGATAGGAATAGGGATGGATGGACGGGCGTTGCATGGACGAGTCTAAACATGTAACTTCAAGATCTAGGGCATTGCAGATAAATAATAACAAGCATCCAAGTACTAAACACTCCTAGGCATGTGCTCCATAAATAGTCATACGTGCTCGCAATGAGAACTTGCACAACACCTTCTGTCCAGCCAGCCCGTGGCAACGGGGCCTCTAGGGAACTACTGGCAATTAAGGTGTTCCTTTTAATAGAGCACCGGAGCAAAGCATTAATACTCCATGAACACGTGTGGTCCTCACACCACATCCATCCCCTTCGGTTGTCCCAATTATTGTCACTTTGGGGCCTTTGGATCCAGACAATGATATGTGTACACAACTTGCAGATAAGATCACAAACAATACTAACATAATGATTCAATAATAAGTTCAGATCTAAGATCATGGCACTCGGTCCCTAGTGACAAACATTAAGCACAACAAGTTGCAACAACGTCAAATAGCACTAATAGAGATACTAGGCACTATGCCCTAACAATCTTATTCGATTACATGATAGAACTCATCCAATCCCTACCATCCCCAAGCCTACAACAGGGGATTACTCACTCATGGATGAGGGAAACATCGGTGGTTGATGGAGACGTGTTGGTGATGATGATGGCGATGATCCTCTCCAAATTCCCCGTCCCGGCAGGGTGCCAGAACGGAGTTTCTGGATCCGAATCTTGGTTTCTGGTGGCGGCGGCGTGGCAGAACTCTTTCTAGAAAACTATCGAACCCCCCTCGGTTTTTAGGTCGAAAGGCAACTTATAGGCGCAGAGGGAGGCCGAGGCGCGGGCAGGGCCCACCCGCGCCTGGCATGGGTGTGGGCCCCCAGGTTCCTTCTCTGTCTCTCCTTCTAGCTTCGTGGATATTCTGGTGAAATATAATTTTTGGCATATTTTCCGGGATTTTCCTGATAGTTCATTTTCTCCACAAAAACTAGACACCAAGGTAATTCTGCTAAAAACAGCGTCAGTCTGTGTTAGTTGTATCCAAATCACACAAGTTTAGAGAAGAAACAATATCAAAGTGTTCGAGAAAGTAGATACGTTTTGGACGTATCAACTCCCCCCAAGCATAGCTTATTGCTTGTCCTCAAGCAATTCAGTTGAAAACTGAGTGCGATAAAAGAACTTTCAGGAACATAATTGCTTCACATGATGTAAATATTCTCAGAACAGGAGTAGATGCTTAGACAATTCATAATAAGGAGTATGCAACTAAGTCTACTCAATAGTCATTGCAAGATATGAAGAGAAACCAACTCAATAATAATAAGTAGCATGAAAAATAAACATAAGCAACATTGCAATGCTCATAATAAGGTATGATAGAGTGGTATATCGCTTGCCTTTGTTTGAAGAGCACAATATAAATGCCAAGGCACCTCTGAAGTTCAAGTGAAGACTAGAGATAAAGATATCAGAGATACAAGCATCAAAGTCATGACATAATTAACCAAGCTTTGGAACAAACACAAGAATGACAACTATGCTCTCAAGAAGGTGCTCATAGAATAAGTGGTGACTCGACAAGGTTGTGAAAACGGTTTTGAAAGGTTTGAAAGGCTTCCAAATGCTGAAAGGAAGGTACTCATTAGCTTTGAGCTCTCATTGCCCCTATCATAGGCATCTTCATGTGGTTAAGGTGAAAGTGAGGTCCACTCTGGATCATATGCTTGACAAACCATATACTGGAAATCCCAAGTCCCGTGAGTACGGGGCCCGCTCCGCATGCTACTCAACTTTGGTCACCTGAAAGTTCTTGTCATTGTAAATACATGCATATCATCGATAACCGCCAACGGGTACCCCTTGCACATGGTACATGAGCATTCCCATAACCAAAATGATAAGGCAAGCAAACAATGAGCATCTTAGCAATCTTTTAATTTACTATGTGTATAGCTTTTTATTGAGGATGCTTCATAAATGCTCATTATGGTGGTGCTGCAAGTTTCCACCATGATTAGGCATGGCTTAGGCTAGCGGGCCAGACGTTTCTCTAACACAATGTATAGACTCCATGAACTCAACTTTTATTTCAAATCATCGACATCCGTAAACAAAAGAGCAAGGAATCAACTAGATGAGATATCCAAAAAGTGTTGAAAGTGTTGCCCATGACAACACGGTTCTACTGACTCCTAGCATATAATTTTCAAGCATATAACTGTCATGGACTAGTCACAATGGTTCATGATTATTAAGTAGAATGAATAAAGTGTGCCATCAAGTTCATGAGAGCTTTATTAACTAACTTTCTCAAAATAGACAGACATTTTATTTTGGAAGAAAACATGTCATATAGAATATGCGCTGAAGTAGAAAATGATGTTAATAGATAGGTATGGCGGACACAACTGGCAATGTTGGTTTTGGGGAGTTGGAAGCACAGGTAGAGCTCATACTCAGTGCAAGTGAAGGCTAGCAATAGAGAGGGAGCGACAAACGAGAGAGCAATAACTGTCATAATCATGCTTGCAACAAAACATGACTAATTATGGCATGAAAGTGATACAAGAACTCTGAGGAAAAATAAATCATCGAGGCTTACTAACTATTGATTAGTCATATGCATGCGTGAGCATGTGCCAAGTCGATTCTCATGAACAGTCAGAGGAGGATAGCACAATATCATACCAAAGTATGAATAAAACAATGCAAGCAAACATTCATATGACATACTACAAACTATTATCAAGCTAGAGCTAATCATAGACAAGCAAGAACTACTAAACATCCATAATGACGTACACCTTACACAAACAGGCTAAGCATGCTCACAATGATGAGTATATGTACAAAAATGAAAACAAATAGAGTTCGTTACCAGCCTCTTACCACTCCTCAAGTTGTCTTAATCTTCATTATTGCCCTTCACTTGTGTGACTTGAATAATAACATGAAACCAAACTCCACTGAGGACGGCTGAACCCTGCAAAAAACTCACAAAACCAAAGAAGAACAACAAATATTTTTGGTGTTTTTTATTTTTTAAAGCAAGCAAACAAAAACAAAAAAAAACAAACAAAGCAAACAAAGAAAAACAAAACCAAAAACAAAAACTAGTCGCTCCAAGAACAACACAACTATGCATGAAACAATAAAAACGAAGTGTCTAGAAAGACCTCAGATTTTTATTGATGAAGAAGGGGATACCTTGGGCACCCCCAAGGTTTTACGCTTGTACCTCTTGAATATTTCTTGGGGTGACACGGGGTGGCTCCCCCAAGCTTGAGATTTTGTCCATTCTTCATCTCATTACATCATCCTCTCTCTACACCTGAAATTTTTTTCTTCATACAAAACTTCACACAATCTTCATTAGCAACATTAGTGTATTCAAAAGATAATAGACCCTTAGGCTTAGCTTTAAAACAGCAAAACTTTTCACTAAAAACACAAGCTACTGTAGCAATTCCTTAAAAAAGCTCAATTTCCCAAAAAGAACCCAAAAAGGAATCAATAAGAAGCAGATGCAAATAATGGCAGAAATCTGTCAAAACAAACCAACAGAAAGAAACCGTTTTTTTCGAAGACCTTCTGTTGCTCAAATCAAAAAGTGTTGAACTAACGAAAGTTATCTAACATACTGCGGGATTGATTCGTAAATTTTCAGCTCAATCCGACGTACAGATTCCTCATGAATTTTTATGGTGGAGGACATAAATCTGTTTCGGGACATCAACCCCCCAAATCTTACTTCCCTCTCATTAGAGGTCATTCTTGGCACAAAAAGCAAACAAAAAGGATAAGGAGAGGTAATTACTGAAGTAATAACTTCCAAGACTCAAGGAATCTCTTGGGTTATCGCCCACCTACTATATTTTCATTCCACCTACTATTTCATGACTTGTTTCTTTACAAGATTCCTATAAATAGGAAGTGGGTTAGACTTAAATTTGTTATATATTTCCTTCTTGATGCTATCTGTTTTACTTCAATTCATATTTCTTATGTGAGTATCTTCTCAAACTATGAAGCCTAACTTAAAGGCGTTTAAGAAAAGTATTTCTTGGGAGATAACCCAATAGTTTTCTTGAGTCTTAGAAGTTATTTATTCTGTAGTAACCTCTTCTTATCCTTTTTATTTTATTTTTGTGCCAAGAATAACCTCTAATGAGAGGGAAGTAAGATTTGGAGAAGTGCTGTCCCGAAACAGATTTTTTGTGTTTCACTATAAAAATTCGTGAGAAATATCTGTACATCAGATTGAGCTGTAATTTTCTGAATAAATCCCCCAGGTTGGTAGCTAACTTTCGTTAGTTCAACACTTTTAAATTTGAGCAAGAGAAGGTCTTCAAAAAAATTGTTTTTTACCTACAAGTCTGTTTTGACAGATTTCTGCCATTATTTGCATTTGCCTCTTATCGATTTCTTTTTGAGTTCTTTTTGGTGAATTGAGATTTTTAAGGGAATTGATATAATAGCTTGTGTTTTTAATGGAAGTTTTGGTGTTTTAAAAATAAACCCCAAAGGTTTATTACATTTTGATGGTGCTCGACGTGACACTTCGTTGGTAACCCCAAGCGTAGGGTGTGAAGAGCAAGCAGCAAGTTTTCCCTCAGTTGAGACCGAGGTTATCAAACCATAAGGAGGAAGGAAACGTCACACAGGTGTTGTAAGCAACGTGGAGACCTTCACAACACAAACTCAAGACTTTGTCCCAACAAATCAGTGAGGTTGTCAAGCTCACCGGTTTGTTGTAACAAATGATTAAACGTATAGTGTGGAAGGTAATGGTGGTTTGCAGCAAGTAAACAAGTAACAGTGGAAGATGTATCAATGGTAAAGATTGGACCGGGGTCCATATCTCACTAGAGGTGCTCTCCTTAGATAAACAACATGGCATGAAGGGTAAACAAATTACAGCAGGGCAATTGACAGGAACTGAGCAAGGCATAACAATGCAATTACTAGTCAGAAAGATCCTATGAGGTTGATTGGGAAATACAACAAGATACATAGACCGCCATCCAACTGCATCTATTACTAGAAGTCCACCTTCAGGTTATCATCCGAACCCCTTCCAGTATTAAGTTGCAAGCAACAGACAACTTTTTTAAGCAAAGTGTGTAAGGTAAACAGTCCACATGTTCCATGAACAAGAGACCGTTGTTTTCTCCCTAGTAGCAACAGCACATTTACAACCGAAGAGATTATTGTAACTTCCCTTGGAAACTAGAGGCATGAACCGACTATCGAGCATAAATACCCCCTCTTGGAGTCACTAGCAACTACTTGGCCAAGATAACCACTAACAACGGAGAGCATGCAAGATCACAAACAACACAAACATGATAGAATCATAAAGACAAAACCATTAATTAAACCAACATAATAATCTCAATATCCATCAGATCCCCGCAAACACAACATGCATGATTACAAACAGATTAGATCTTGATCATGAATGGAGCTCACAAGATCTATATATGAAAGCACAAAGGAGGAGATACAACCATCTAGCTACTACATGGACCCATAGTCCAAGGTGGAACTACTCACACATCGTACCGGAGAGAAGGCCTCTGGGATGATCTCCCCTCCGGCAGGGTGCCAGGAAGAACTTCAGACCCCACCGATCTAGGGACGATGGTGGCGGCGGCTATAGACGGTTTCGTGGATTTCTGATCGGGTCCTCAGGGTTTCTGCATTGGGGGATTTTTATAGGCGAAGGGGGAGACCGAGGCGGCAGCCAAGGCTGGCAAACCCTAGATAGGCGCGAGCTAGGGCCCACCCACGCCTAGGGTGGGTCTGCCCCCCTGGCTGGCCCCTCCGGCTCTCCTCTGGAATTCTTGTTCCCCACGAAAAGTAATTGACTTTGTCCTTTGTCCCATCCAATTCTGAGAATATTTCTTTACTAACTTTTCTGAAACCAAAAACAGGAGAAACAAGCATCTGGCACTGTTGCAATTTGTTAGTAGGTTAGTACCAGATAACATGTAAAAAGCACCTCAAAGTGTGGACAAGTAAAGCAAAGTAGATACTAAACAAGCATGAAGCATCAAAAAATTTAGATATGTTTCCAACGTATCAACATCCCCAAGCTTAACTCCTGCTCGTCCTCGAGTAGGTAAGTGATAAACAGAATAATTTTTGAGGTGACATGCACCCTCACAATAAAGATCCAACCATTTGCAAGCATTGAAAGCTGGGATCAAAGAACTCTAAACATGTGCATGAAAGATGTAGTTCTAACAATATGACATAGTAACTATGCATGCAACATGACAAGCTACAAACAAAGATCATGAATAACATGCATTGAAAAACGTTTGTTTGTTTCACATGCAGAAAACATAGCATAGTGGCAATCAGCTTGTCCCTCATAGAGTAGCAATAAAATGCATAGGACACCTGCAAAGTTCACAAGGGTGACTAGAAACAAATAGCACAAGAGCAAGTAATAACACAATATGCATCAATTAATAAGCTTTGGAACACTGCACACATAATGGCAACTATGCTCTCTTAATGGTGCCTAAAGGTAGAAGGTGGAGACTCAATAGTGGTGGAAGAAAGTCCTTTTTGTAAAGGAAGCAGGGATTACAAGTTTCAAAAAGAGCTTCAAAAAATTATGGTACTTGTTAGCTTTTAGCCCTCATTGCCCCTATCATAACATCTTGAAGTGGTTAAGGTTAAAGTGGCAAAGCTGGAGTATATGCTTGACGAAGTATAAGTTGGCAATCTCAAGTCCCTTGAATACGAGGGCCACACCTGATGCATACTCAACTTTGGGTACATGTAAGTTCTTCTCACTGTAAGTATTTGCATATCATTGAGAACCGCCAACGGGGTACCCCTTGCACATGGTACAGGAGCTTTCCCATAACCAAAATGACAAGGCAAGAAGAGAATGAGCATCTCAGCAATCTTTTTATTTACCATATGCATAGCTTTTTATTGAGGATGCTTCATAGATAGCTCATTATGGTGATGCTGCAAGTTTCCACCATGATTAGGCATGGCTTCGGCTAGCGGCCCAGGCATTTCTCTAACACAGAATACAAACTCCATGGACTTACAAGTACCCTCTTTATTTCACACCGGTGACATCCATAGACAAAAGAACATAATATCAACTGAGTATAGAGTACAAGTGCAATGTTGAAAACGTTCCCCGTGACAGCACGGTTCTACTAATTCCAACTTATAAGTGCAAGCATATACAAAAAAAGTTGCCACAATGGTTCAAGTTTATTAGGGGCAAAGAATATAAAGTGTGCCATCAAGTTTGTGAGGGCTTTAATAACTAAGTTTTCACATAACAAAATGGTTTTTAATTGGAATATAGTTGAAAACAAGAATATACTTGGAATGGTGTAACACACCATGCATAGGAATTTATAGTGGACACTTTGGAATAACTTGATTTCTTGGGAGTTGGAGGCATGGGTAGAACTTACTCATACAAGTGGAGGCTAGCAAAAGACTGGGAGCAACCAACTAAGAGAGCAATAATGGCTAAAATCATGCAGTGCAACAAAGCATCCTAATCAAAGAAAAGAGTGTTACTACAAGTCAAGGACAAAATGATCATAGAGGCTAATGGTGACTTATGAGAGTCATAACATGGTGTGAGCATGTGCCAAATCAACCCAAGCATCAAAGGAGAATACCAGCATGCTAAAACAACGCATAATTTCTTCAAGGAACACTAAGCAATCCCAATTGTTTGGAACAAGACACGCTACAACAATAATCACTAAGAATAAGGTCAAAACAACACCTAGCATGTCATGCTAAAGTCTAAGTCACAGTCAATGCAAGATCCTCTTGCACTTCAAGCAAGAACTTACTACTCCCTTCCAAACACCAAGCAAACTTATTTGGAAAACAACATAGCAAGAACGGGGGTCCAAACTACTTAAAAACTAAACAATCTAAGCAAAGCAAATTAAAACTAAGACGCTCCAAGAACAACACAATTGTGCATGAAACAATAAAAACAAAGTGTCTACACAAACCTGAGCTTTTTATTGATGAAGTACGGGATGCCTTGGGCATCCCCAAGCTTTGACGCTTGTACCTCTTGGATATTTCTTGGGGTGACACCATGGTGGCATCCCCAAGCTTGAGCTTTTTTCCATTCTTCATCTCATTGCATCATTCTCTCTCTACACCTGAATTTTTTTCCTTCATACAAAACTTCACACAATCTTCATTAGCAACATTAGCTTATTCAAAAGGTATTAGACCACTGGTAAAGCTTTGGAACAGCAAGGCTTTTCACTAAAAACACAAGCTACTATAGTAACTCCTTTAAAAAGCTCAATTTACCTTAAGAGAACTCAAAAAGGAATCAATAAGAAGCAAATCCAAATAATGGCAGAAATCTATCAAAACAGACCAACGGGTAGAAACCGATTTTTTCGAACATCATTTGTTGCTAAAATCAAAAAGTGTTGAACTAACGAACGTTAGCTAACATACTGGGGGATTTATTCATACATTTTGAGCTCAATCCGAGTTATAGAGCCTCGTCACGAAATTTTTTAGTGGAGGACAAAAATCTGTTTCGGGACAGCAACTCCCCGAATCTTACTTCCCTCTCATTAGAGGTCATTCTTGGCACAAAAAGAAAACAAAAAGGATAAGGAGAGGTCATTACTGAAGTAATAACTTCGAAGACTCAAGGAAACTCTTGGGTTATCTCCCAACAAGTACTTTTCTTTAACGCCTTTAAGTTAGGCACAAGAAGCAAGAAGAATCAAGTATGTTCAAATGATGAAGCATTAACATCAAACCTTGCTTTCAAAGGAGGAGAAAAAAGAAACTTCTCTCTCCTCATAGGGAAGTGTTCAATACCTTTCTTGAATGGAAATTGATATTTAATGGTGCCTTCTTTCATATCAATGATGGCGCCAACTATTCTAAGAAAAGGTCTTCCCAAAGTAATAGGACAAGAAGCATTGTATTCAACATCCAAAATGTAGAAATCCACAGGGACATAACGATTATTAACCATGATGAGAACATCATTAATACTCCCCATGAGTTACTTCTTAGCATTATCATTGAGTGGGACATCCAAATAACAATCTTCCAAAGGTGGCAAATCAAGCATTTCATAGATCTTCCTAGGCATAATAGAGATACTAGAACCAAGATCACATGAAGCTTTGAGATCAAAGTCATTCACTTGCATATTAATAATGGGTTCCCAACTATCTTCTCTTTTCCTAGGAATAGAAGCTTTGTGTTTTAGCTTCTCTTCCTTAATCTTAACAAGAGCATCTGTAATGTGTTTGGTAAAGGCAACATGCATATCACTAGCATCAGGACATCTAGCAAGCTTTTGCAAGAACATAATCACTTCAGAAATATTGCAACCATCAATATCAAAATCAAACTTGGCATTACTAGTAGTAGGCTCAACAGGCTTAGGCATAGGAGTAGGAATAACCCTAAAAAAAGGAGTAGGAATAGGGACTATTTGTGGTTTAGTGGTGATAGTGCACACACTATTGTTTCTATCAATTTCAGCTTCCCTTTCCCACTTAGCATGAAGTTGAGCTAACAACCTAACATTTTCATCAATAGTAACTTGTATGGCATGAGCAGTAGCAAAGGTGTTTTCCATAGCTTCAGGTTTAGGAGCCATTTTATTAATCAAGGAAGACTGAGCTTCAGACAAAGAGGATATATTTTTCTCAACAGTTAAAAGCTTTTCCTCTATAGTCTTATTGAAAGTGGTTTGTTTACTAATAAAGTCCTTGAGCATGACTTCAAGTTCAGAGGGGGCACTTATATCATTATTGTAAGAGCTTCCATAGGAATTGCCATTATTAGGAGGATAAGGCGTATAATTGTTGTTGCTACCAAAATTATTCCTATAGGCATTGTTGTTGAAATTGTTGTTTCTAATGAAGTTCACATCAACTTGCTATTCTTGAGCAACCAAAGAGGCTAAGGGAACACTATTAGGATCTAGAGGGGCTTTCCCATTAACAAGAATAGCCATAATAACATCAATCTTTTCACTCAAAGAGGAAGTTTCCTCAACAGAATTTACCTTCTTACCATGTGGAGTTATCTCAACATGCCATTCTGAGTAGTTAACCATCATATTATCAAGGAGCCTTGTTGCAGCACCCAAAGTGAGGCCCATAAAGGTTCCTCTAGCAGATGAATCCAACAGGTTTCTTGAGGAGAAATTCAAACCTGCATAAAAAGTCTGGATAATCATCCAATCAGTGAGTCCATGAGTAGGGCAATTGTTAACCAAAGATTTCATTTCTTTCCCAATCTGGAGCAACATATTCACTATCAAGTTGTTTAAATTTCATAATGTCACTTCTCATAGATATAATCTTAGCAGGAGGATAGTACTTTCCAGTAAAAGCATCTTTGCACTTAGTCCAAGAATCAATACTATTTTTAGGCAAAGAAAGCAATCATTCTTTAGCTTTTCCCCTCAAGGAGAAAGGAAAAAGCTTGAGCTTAATAATATCTCCATCTACATCCTTATACTTTTGCATCTCACAAAGTTCAACAAAGCTATTAAGATGGGCAGAAGGATCATCAGAACCAGCACCAGAAAATTGCTCTCTCATCACAAGATTCAACAAGGCAGGCTTAATTTCATAAAAGTTAGCATCAGGAGCAGGTGGAGCAATAGGAGTGCTAAGGAAATCATTGTTGTTGGTGCTAGTCAACTCACACAACTTGGTGTTCTCAGCGGAGTTCATTTTGGCAAAGGTGGGAAAGCCAAAAACAACAGCAACAGCTAGAGCAGGAACTAATTTTTTTTTGTTTTTGAATAAAGCAAGCAAACCAAACTAGACTATTTTTTTGGTTTTTTTTGGAAAGAGGCATACAAAACCAAGCAAAAGAAACAAAGCAAACTAAAAACAAAGTAAAGAGAAAGGATGTGAAGGACTCCCTTAGTGAAGACGTACTTAGCCTCCCCGGCAACGGCGCTAGAAAGACTTGATGGTGATCGACATGGCACTTCGTTGGTAACCCCAAGTGCAAGGTGTGAGAGCAAGCAGCAAGTTTTCCCTCAGTTGAGACCGAGGTTATGGAACCAGAAGGAGGAAGGAAACGTCACACATGTGTTGTAAGCAACGCGGAGACTTGCACAACACAAACTCAAGACTTTGTCCCAACGAATCAGTGAGGTTGTCAAGCTCACCGGTTTGCTGTAACAAAGGATTAAACGTGTAGTGTGGAAGGTAATGGTGGTTTGCAACAAGTAAACAAGTAACTGTGGAAGATGTACCAATGGTAAAGATTGGACCGGGGTCCATAGTTCACTAGAGGTGCTCTCCTTAGATAAACAACATGGCATGAATGGTAAACAAATTACAGCAGAGTAATTGACAGGAACTGAGCAAGGCATAACAATGCAATTACTAGTCAGAAAGATCCTATGAGGTTGATTGGGAAATACAACAAGATACATAGACCGCCATCCAACTGCATCTATGACTAGAAGTCCACCTTCAGGTTATCATCCGAACCCCCTCCAGTATTAAGTTTCAAGCAACAGACAACTTCTTTAAGCAAAGTGTGTAAGTTAAACAGTCCACATGTTCCATGAACAAGAGACCGTTGTTTTCTCCCTAGTAGCAACGGCACATCTACAACCGAAGAGATTATTGTCACTTCCCTTGGAAACTAGAGGCATGAACCCACTATCGAGCATAAATACCCCCTCTTGGAGTCACTAGCTACTACTTGGCCAAGATAACCACTAGCAACGGAGAGCATGCAAGATCACAAAAACACAGACATGATAGAATCATAAAGACAAAACTATTAATCAAACCAACATAATAATCTCAATATCTATCGGATCCCCACAAACACAACATGCATGATTACAAATAGATTAGATCTTGATCATGAACAGAGCTCACAAGATCTATACATGAAAGCACAAAGGAGGATATACAACCATCTAGCTACTACATGGACCCATAGTCCAAGGTGGAACTACTCACGCATCATACCGGAGAGAAGGCCTCCGGGATGATCTCCCCTCCGGCAGGGTGTCGGGAAGAACTTCAGATCCCCCCGATCTAGGGACGATGGTGGCGGCGACTACAGACGGTTTCGTGGATTTCTGATCGGGTCCTTAGGTTTTTTGCATCGGGGGCTTTTTATAGGCGAAGGGGGAGACCGAGGCGGCCGCCAGGGCTGGCAAACCCTAGCGAGGCACGGGCTAGGGCCCACTCACGCCTAGGGTCGGTCTGGCCCCCCCTGGCTGGCTCCTCCGGCTCTCCTCTGGAATTCTTGTTCCCCACAGAAAGTAATTGACTTTGTCCTTTGTCCCTTCCAAATCCGAGAATATTTCTTTAATAACTTTTCTGAAACCAAAAACAGCAGAAAACAGGCATCTGGCACTGTTGCAACTTGTTAGTAGGTTCGTACCAGAAAACATGTAAAAAGCACCTCAAATTGTGGACAAGTAAAGCAAAGTAGATACTAAACAAGCATGGATCATCAAAAATTATAGATACGTTTCTAACGTATCACTTTTTAATACACTAATGTTGCTAATGAATATTGTGTGAAGTTTTGTATGAAGGAAAATTTTCATGTGTAAGGGAAGAATGATGTAATGAGATGAAGAATGGACAAAAGCTCAAGCTTGGGGATTCCACCCCGTGTCACCCCAAGAAATATTCAAGAAGTACAATCGTCAAAGCTTGGGGATGCCCAAGGCATCCCCTTCTTCATCAATAAAAATCTCAGGTCTTTCTAGACGCTCTATTTTTATTGCTTCATGCAATATTGTGTTGTTCTTGGAGCGTCTTTGTTTTTGTTTTTAGTTTTCTTTTGCTTGGTTTGCTGCAATAAGTTTGCTGGATCCCAACACACTTATTTTGGAGAGATACACACACACTCTATTTTCATTGCCTAGAAGACTCTAGTTTTCATTCTTATTGTCTTGTGAGTGTTCTCTTTTGCAAGCACTGTGTTTCGCCTTAGTTTTCTTATGCTTTCAACTTAGAACTTTTTAGTTCTTATTTGTGGATCTGTGAGACAAGCTTACTGATCTTTGTTGATTATTATCTTTGTGAGTTTTTTCAAATAAGTCAATTGGTGCTGGAAAAGAGTAGGAAGTGTCATGCTTATAGTGGTACAAGAAGGAGCTTGATTTGACTGTGACTTAGACTTTATCATGTCATGATAGATGTTGTTTTGACTTTATGCTTAGTGGCTATTGCTGTAGCATTACTTGTTCCAAACAATTGGGATTGCTTAATGTGCCTTGAAAGAATAATGTGTTGTTTTAACATACAAAAGCATAGTATTGTGGTATTCTCCTTTGATGCTTTGTTTGGGTTGACTTGGCACATGCTCACACCATGTTATGACTATGAACCAGTCACATTAGCCTCTATGATCATTTATTTTTTGACTTGTGGTAGCACTTTATGCTTTGATTAGTAATATTTTGTCACTCTGCATGATTATGGCCATTATTGCTCTCTTAGTTGGTCGCTCCCAGTCTTTTGCTAGCCTCCACTTATATTGAGTAAGCTCTACTCATGCATCCAACTCCCAAGAAACCAAGTTATTCCAAAGTGTCCACTATAAATTCCTATGCATGGTGTGTTACACCATACCAAGTATATTCTTGTTTTATCTATCTTCCAAATTAAACTTGTTATGTGAAAGTTAGTGATTAAAGCTCTCACAAACTTGATGGCACTTTATTTTTATTGCCCTAAATAAACTTGAACCATTGTGTCATCTATGTTGTATATCCTTGCACTTATATGTTGGAATTAGCAGAACCATGATGTCATGGGGAACGCTTTCAACATTGCACTTGTACTTTGTACACAGTTGATATCATGCTCTTTTGTCTATGGATGTCGTCGGTGTGAAATGAAAGAGGAGATTGTAAGTCCATGGAGTTATGTATGTGTGTTAGAGAAACGCCTGGGCCGCTAGCCTAATCATGGTGGAAACTTGCAGCATCACCATAGTGACATCTATGAAGCACTCTTGTTATAAAAAAAGAGATAGAGAAAAAGAAAAAAAATGAGAAAAGAGGAAAGAGAGAAAAAATCACCATATTCCCATGGTAAATAAGAAGAATGCTGAGATGCTCATTGTCTGCTTGCCTTGTCATTTTGATTATGGGATAGCTCCTATATCATGTGCAAGGGGTACCCCATTGGCGGTTCTCTATGATACACATGTACTTACTATGACACAAACTTGCAAGTAACTAAACTTTAGTAGCATGATGAGCGGCCCTCGTATTCAAGGGACATGACATTGCCAACTTATACTTTGCCAAGCATATACTCCATAGTTTGTTCACTTTAACCCTAATCACTTCAAGATGCTTATTATAGGGGCAATGAGAGCTGAAAGCTAACAAGTACCATAATTTTTGGAAGCTCTTTTTGAAACTTGAAATCCCTGCTTCCCTTTATGAAGGGCCTTTCTTCCACCATTATATTGAGTCTCCACCTTCTATCCTTAGGCACCAATTAAGAGAGCATAGTTTCCATTCTTAGTTCTATGTGCATTGTCCCAAAACTTATTGATTGATTCATATTGTTGATATTGCTTGTTCTTGAACTATTTGTATCTAGTCACCCTTATGAACTTTGAAGGTGTCCTATGCATTTATGTTTTGCTACTCCATGAGGGACAAGTTGAATGCCACTATTCTATGTTTTCTATATGAGAAACAAACAAACGTCTTTCAATGCATTGTTATTCATGATCTTTGTGTTTACCTTTTCATGTTGCAGCATAGTTGCTATGTCTTATTATTAGAACTTCATCTTTCATGCACATGTTTAGAGTACTTTGATCTGAGCTTTCAATGCTTGCAAATGGTTTGATCATGATTGTGATGGTGCATGTCACCTAAAAAATTATTCTTTTTATCACTTACCTATTCGAGGACGAGCAGGAGTTAAGCTTGGGGATGCTTGATACGTCGGAATGTATCTATAATTTTTGATATTCCATGCTTGTTTAGTATCCACTTTGCTATGTTTTGTCTACACTTTGAGGTATTTTTATACACTTTCTGCAACTAACCTACACTGGTGGAAAAGAGGCCTATAGCCCCGGTTCTGGACCCGGGGCTAGCCAGGCGGGGCTATTGCTAGCCCCGATTCTTCCCTGAACCGCAGCTAATGGTGCTCCACGTGGGCGGCTGGCGAGCGAGGGGCCTAGCAGGAAAAGGTCCCAGTTTTTTATAGGCACCGGTGCTATTGCTCCCCTGCCGCGGCAGGAAAATGGCCCGTTTTTGTGCCGCGACACGATCCGTTTCCTGCTATCTTTGATTTATTGTTTTGGGCATTTTTTTTAATTTGTGTTTTGCGCTAAATTGGATGGCATAATTAATACTACATACAAAAATGAAGTAACAACTATATAGTGCACATCATCGTCACGAATATATTACACCATCTCATCCAATGTGCATTGTCAAACATATTACAAAATGTACGCACCACGAGTTATTACAGGCACATTAAAAAACATATCACACTCCATATCTACCGGCGAGGAATAGTATTCTCCATTCGGATCTAGGACCTTGGCATCTATGAATCCGGCAATTTCCTCTTGAATTGCTCGGATGCGTTCTTGTAGTAGAAGACCGTCCCGCAACCGTTCGACCTAATATAATTTAAAGAAGGGGTCAATATATATGAATTAATGAAAATGAACACAATTGATGGTAATAAACTAAAGTTGTGAATATTGTTTGTCGTTCTTCAATTTTTTAAGTCCCTCTTTGCGGTAGTATATTTCGTCGTCTGGCGAATGAACTCGCATACATAGTAGCCACATAAGTTATTCTCGGGTTCCTGCCTCAAGCACTTGACGAGAACATATATAGTTCAATCAAAATAATATTCAAGCATGATATTGAAACTAGAATCAAAGAGATGCACGGATCTAGCTAGTACTACTTACATTAAGTTGTTGAAATGTAAGCTCTGGCTTCCAAACGCCAACAGCCTTGGCGATGAACCGTTTCCAAGCCCTGCCCGGCAAAGAAGATGAATAACAGAGTTCTATATTAATCACTTGCTATCAACAAGGAAATAGTGCCGATATAGTGACATAATGATTGAAATTATCTCTGGAGGCATGCTTGCATGTCCGCCACTCATTGAGGTCTTTGCGTTTCGAGTCCATGACTTTTACTATTCCATCGTCGGGCTTAATGATTAGCAGGATATAGTGGAAGCTGCGCACGCATAACGAGTCAATTATACACTTAACATCGAGTAAGCAAAATATAATGTGTACAAGACAGTAACACTCACTTGTAGTTGTAAGGAAATATTATTTCCCTTTTGGTCTCGTGAAACCTTAACGCTTGTACCAAGTTGTTCTCTGTCACCTCGGGTCTCAGGTGGAGAACTTTTTGATAAATGATATTTGGGTCAATGAACCCAATGTCATAGAGTTGTCCTCTTTTGCATTGGAGAATCTTCATTCTGCAAAATAAATATAGTGATGAGTAAGATTATACATGCAATGAACGATAGCTGAGTTAGAAAGACTTAATTACATAAATTAATAATACTTACAAACAATAGGCACTCATGATAGATTTGTCGAGGGCGTCTTGTTGGTATAACTGAAATAATTCATCAAATTCAATCATTACCACGTCATCTCCATGCACATAATGCTTGTTTCTATGTGCAATATTGATCCAGTTTTTGTTAGCAGCAGATTGTCGCATGTACCAGATATGCAATCTTCGCATTTTTGTTGGTAGCTCCTTGACTAACTCAGGTTTGATGAGAGGGCGCCCGTGCCGATACTTGTATGCTATGTCAGAGAATTCATTTATATGGTTTAAGTACCTATGAATAGACATTCCTTGAGCCGCTGCCGCATCACCGTACAACTCTACTAACTCCGGATCAGTTTCCGGATCATACCTCTGCTTGGCCGCAGCTCTCCTTGACCGCACCTCGGCATCGGAATACACTTTTAGCGGGGGGCACGATTGATTTTTCTGTTCTCCGAGCTGGGCAACTGATTTCTCGCTTGATTTTCCACTGGAGTTGATACTCTGCAACCATTGTTCTTTTGCCTCAGCCGACTTGCGAATAGAGTGGTCATAGTCTTCTGGTAGCGGTGGCGGGTACACGGCCATGAGCTTCACCTGGGCTATTGCCTGTGCTACATCTTCTTTGGTGCGCGGAAAGATTGGCTCTATTGGCTTCTACTTGTTAGCTATGTCAATCTTCCACTTTTGATAACTGGCTTCTGAGGCCGCATCAAGTTGCTTGTTTGTCATCTCCCCAGGTCAGGGGATACTGAAATCTATATTTGCATGGGGTACTTTTGGGAGGGGCGATATCTTACGTTTTGGTGATATGAACCTCTTGCTGCTGCTGCCCCTCGTAGTCGTACAACCCCTTTTCCGCTTGGGAGATGGCGACGGTGGAGACGGCTGTGACGACGATGGAGACGGTTGCGCTGGAGAATGGTAATGTGGTGGCGAAGGTGAAGGTTGCGCTAGAGAATGGTCATGTGGCGGCGAAGGTGGATTGTTACTGATCTGAGGAGTGGGTGGCCTTGGCGACACATAATTTGGAAGATGGATGTGCTCCTTTGGCCAAACAGCAGTCCCCCTTTTTACTTCTCCTAGTTCAGTCAGCTCCCCATCTTCACCTGCGGGGTAGTCCAGCTTCAGCTCCTCATAATCTGGCATGACTTGATCCACCGTGACGACATCGTACCCTTTTGGAACCAGTTTGCAATGCCAAGTTGGTTTAGGTCCAATTGGTAGGGCCATTGCCGAGCGCCGCCATCAACCTTAAGTTAGCAACTCTCATCTTTAACTCACAAGGTGTGCTCTGTGTGATATCATCCACTGGGTAACGATGTTCCGGAGCCGTCAGTGCATCATCATCACCATCATCCTGGAGCTGCGTGGAAGCGACGCTGCTTTTCTTATTCGATGGGACGCGGGTAGCATCGAATGCAGGTTCTATCAGGTACCGCTGAGATTGGCCGCTACCTTGCTGGCTAAGTATTTCGATTTGATCCTGATGTCGCTTTAATACCTCTTCTACATTACGTAGCCGGTCTGCAGCAGCAGCTTTCTCAGCCTCAGCAACCGCTTTGTCAGCTGCCTCCCTTTCCTTCCTCCTCTGATGGCTTCTATCAGGAAATCTCTTCATTTCCTCGCAAAAGCAACTGTCCACGACTTGGATCCTTCGGTGCCCCGTGATCGTCCTTTGTGTTCTTTATTTTTAAGGGCGCGTGTCAGCTCGTCCTTCTCTCTATCAGGAACGAACCGTCCCTCTTCAACATCTTGTACCGCACTTCTAATGTCGTCGATGGGTAGCAGGGGATTATCTTTGTGTCTTTGGCTATACACTTCCTTCCCTTCTTCGTTGAACGTGCCCCATGCTCGTAAAACCAATTTTTTGCCCGTTCGATCCATGTTAAGGGCTCTGGCATGATCCCCTTGGCCAGAAATGGTGCCTCAAGTGCCTCCCACTTATGCTTGATACCGGCGTAGCCAGCAGGCCCCATAGTATGGTGGTACTTCTTCTTAGCAGCATTCGCCTTATTTACTGTAGACTTTTGCAACGCGTCTGGATTCTTCATCTTGTACTCCACAAATTCGGCCCAGTAGTCTCTTATCTTCTCATAGCCCTTATCGAAATCCGGAGTCTTATCGAGCTCGATATAGTTCTGGCATAATTTTTTCTTCCAGTCCCTGAATAGTTCGCCCATCTTCGAAAGATCCCACGCCTTGACTTTTTTCTCTAGGACCTCTTTTCGACTCCTCATTTCCGCCTCATTTGGCACCTCTTCGTCTGGATCCACCTCTAGCGCCGGCAGGGTGAAATTAAGCATGAGCTTTGTCCAAAGGTTTTCTTTGGCTGCTTGGCCGACATATGACACGGTTTCCGTCTTTGTCTGCCTCCACTCTCGAGTGGTGATAGGGATGTGGTCCCTAACGACAACTCTGCATGCCTTCACAAATTTCTTTGCAACATTATCAGGTTCAATTGGTTTCCCGACTTTATCGACCTTTTCGATTCTATACCGGACACCATCATCCATCTTCTTGTTTGGGCCTCGTTTAGTCCATACTGACGATTTCCTCGATTCGGAGGGCTAAAAGAAGAAAGAGCTAGAGCATAATATATGTATTTCATATGGTCACTTGTTAAATACATTAGTGCACATCACATATAGATAGACACCTCGCCGGAGCCGTTGACTTCTCTCTCTTCGACTTCTTGCTTGTCGTCTTCTCCCTCATCGGAGCCGCCGAGTCCTCCCTCGCCCGAGGCGTCGACGTCTACCTCACCGGAGCATCTACCTCCTCGGCTGAGAGACTCATCTCCCTCTCTGGAGTCGTTCAGAAACTTCTTGGTGACATCGCCAACAATAACTTCATCCCCGCGGATGAAACCCTCCATGATGTTCTCCTGATAATCGTCTCTGCCGAGTCCCGGATCCATAGTATCTGCAAATAAAAGAATACACAGAAATAGTTAACAAATACTGCTTTTGTTTTGATCATAGAGTCAAAAATACACAGAAGCGGCGGACGGCCTTCTCTTGACTTCGACGTAGCCACCGAGCCGCCGCCTTCCTACTCCACCACGAAGCACGGCCCGACGCCACCTCCGCGGCCCCCGTGCTCCGCCACCAAGCACGCCCCTGACGCTACCTCCGCCGCGAACGTGCATCTCTGACAGCACCCCCTCCGCCTCCCACACAGCAAATCAGCGTGGCGGCAAGCGATGCGTGCGCATGGCGGCGAGCGGCGCACGACAGCAAAGCATGGCATAGCGGCACGGGCTCGTGCACGTGCGCACGACGGCGGAGGCTCGGGCTCGTGCACGATGGCGGCGGCACCGGTGTGCGCTCACGGCAGCGGCGACTTAGGCTCGTGCACGACGGCGGTGGCTCGGGCTCGTGCACGCATGAGGAGAAAAAGGAGAGGAGACCGGCGGCTCACCTTGCGCTCGTGGAGCGGAGACCGGTGACAGTGCTCGGGAGGCGCGGGCCGGCGGGGACGCACACGGAGGCTGGCGGAGGAACGAGCGTGGAGGCACGGGCCGGCGGGGAGGACACAACAGCGACGACAGGAAGGCACGCGGAGGCGCGGGCCGGCGACGGAGTTGCGCAGCCTGACGACGCTCTTCTTCTCCTCGCGTGCGTGAATGGGGAGGAAGGAGGGCGGCGCCGATCTAAAGTAGGAGGAGCATCAGCCCCGGTTCCTCCCAAGAACCGGGGCTATTGCCCTATTAGCCCCGGGTCAACGCCAAGCCCATGGCTATTGGCCCAGAAATTTTTGGCTGGCGCGCATCGTGGGCTATTAGCCCCGGTTCTTGGGCCGAACCGGGGCTAATAAGCCTTTTTCGAAAAAAGATTGAGTTTTCTAGAGGTTCCCGCCTTTTTTTCTAGATTTAGGAGCATTATTACATATGTATTTTTCACAGCAAATTTATTTTGAATTTCAAAAATCTGTATTCCATATTTTCATATGTATTTTTCAATTAAAAATGCATTAACAAATATGTATTCCATATTTTTGAATTTGAAAACACTTTCAACATGAAAAGTCTTCAAATTTGAATAAATAATCCAAAGCCATTTTCTGTTTTCTAAAATAACTATTCTTACTAACAATTGTTGTAGGAGGAAGTTTCTGAACGGTCATTAAAAATTTAAAAATGACCCACTTTTCTCTGAAGCAACCACCAAATTAAATGTGAAACCTTACTTGGACAATTTCCCAACCGGTGTATCTAGAAGAGGCATAAATAATTCAAAAATGATCGAAACAATGTGAAACCTTCGCGTGGTGTCATATTATATGTCAAAGTTACAAGGAAAATATTAAACTTGGAAGATTAAAAACATCACATAAGTTTTAATACATGAGGGCACACATAAGTTTTACATGAAAGTCATGAATCCTTCTTCGCGTATGTCGATCCCTTGCCTATGATCGCTTCTTAGGCCGTAACCATGGAGCATCTTCATTATTTAACGGGATGCTTGGGTCAGTTTTCACGGTGAAGGGCGGAATTTCATCAAACTTATCATAATCTGCTGACATGTATGTCTTGTCCTCGATTCCCACGATGTTTCTTTTCCATGAAAGAACTATGTAACGCCTGGGCTCATCGTCTAATGTATTCGTTTGCTTATTTTTTCTTTTTTCGGTCTGGAGGACATGTCTTTCACATAGAAAACCTGAGCCACATCGTTGGCTAGGACGAATCGCTCGTCTCTATAACCAAGATTCTTGAGATCCACTGTTGTCTTTTCGTACAGTTGGTCTACCTTTACACCATTCATGTTGACCCAACTGCACCGAAACAAAGGGACCTTAAAAGTAGGTCCATAGTCATGTTCCCATATCTCCTCTATGTAACCATAGTATGTGTCCTTTTTCCCATTCTCGCCTATTGCATCAAAGCGGACACCACTGTTTTGGTTGGTGCTCTTTTTATCTTGGCTGATCGTGTAAAATGTATTCCCATTTATCTCGTACCCTTGGAAAGTCAATACAGTCGAAGATGGTGACGCAACCAACAAGTAGAGCTGATCTCCAACAGTGTTGTCATTCAGGAGACGTGCTCGCAACCAACTTCTGAAAGTCTCCATGTGTTTTTCTCCGATCTAGGAGTCAGCATTCCCCGGGAACTTGGAGCATACAACATTCCTGTGTTCCTCGATATACGGAGCCACGAAGGTGGAATTTAGTAGAACTGTGTAGTGTGCTTGAGTGAAAGAACGCCTGTCCCTACATATCACTGCTTTCTTTCCTAGCGTGCCTTTTCCACTCAGCCTCCCCTCATGCCGCGATTCAGGAACACCAAGCGGCTTAAGGCCAGGAAGAAAGTCAACGCAGAACCCAATGACCTCCTCTGTTCCATATCCCTTGGAGATGCTTCCTTCTGGTCTAGAACGGTTACGAACATATTTCTTTAAGACTCCCATGAACCTCTCGAAGGGGAACATATTGTGTAGAAATACAGGACCGAGAATGGAAATCTCGTCGACTAGGTGAACCAGGAGATGCGTCATAATATTGAAGAAGGATGGGGGGAACACCAACTCAAAACTGACAAGACATTGGACCACATCCCTCTGTAGCCTTTCTAGACTTTCTCGATTGATTACCTTCTGAGATATTGCATTGAGGAATGCACATAGCTTCACAATGGGTACTCAAACATTTTCTGGTAGAAGCCCCCTCAATGCAATCGGAAGCAACTGCGTCATAATCACGTTGCAGTCATGAGACTTCAGGTTCTGAAATTTTTTCTCTGCCATATTTATTATTCCCTTTATATTTGACGAGAAGCCAGCCGGGACCTTGATACTGCTCATACATTCAAAAAAGATTTCCTTCTCTGCTTTCGTAAGAGCATAGCTGCTTAAGTATTGCCGCCCTTTATCACTATGCTTGTTGTATGGGTCTTTCATACGTTGCTGGTCCTCCCGTGCTTTTGGTGTGTCTTTTGACTTCCCATACACGCCCAGGAAGCCTAGCAGGTTCATGCAAAGATTCTTCGTCACGTGCATCACGTCGATTGAAGATCGGACCTCTAGGCATTCCCAATAGGGTAGCTTCCAAAATATTGATTTCTTCTTCCACATGGCCGCGTGTCCGGTAACATTGTCTTTCGGAACAGATTGACCGCCAGGACCCTTTCCAAAGATTACTTCCAGGTCCCTCACCATACCAAATACATCAACACCTTTACGGAGCTTAGGATTCTTCCGGTGATCTGCCTCACCGTTGAAATGCTTGCCTTTCTTTCTCACTTGATGATTGGTCAGAAGAAATTGACGACACCCCAGGTACACAACCTTCTTACATTTCTCCAAATATATACCTTTAGTATTATCTAAACAGTGTGTGCATGCATTGTATCCCTTGTTTGATTGTCCTGAAATGTTACTAAAAGCTGGCCAATCATTGATGGTTACGAACAACAACGCTCGTAGGTCAAATTACCGCTGTTTATGCTCATCCCACACACGTACACCTGGTTCGGCCCACAACTGCAAAAGTTCATCGACTAATGGCCTTAGGTACACATCAATGTCGTTGCCGGGTTGCTTAGGTCCTTGGATGAGCACTGGCATCATAATGAACTTCCGCTTCATGCACAACCAAGGTGGAAGTTTGTAGATACATAGAGTCACGGGCCAGGTGCTGTGACTGCAGCTCTGCTCCCCAAAAGGATTCATGCTGTCTGTACTTAGACCAAACCATAAGTTTCTCGCGTCACCTGCAAAGTCCGGGTACTCTCTCTCGATTTTTCTCCACTGCGACCCATCGGCGGCGTGTCTCAACTTCAACCCGTCTTTCTTACGCTCTTCTTCGTGCCATCGCAATAATCTGGCATGCTCTTGTTTCTGAACAGACGTTTTAGCCGTGGTATTATAGGAGCATACCACATAACCTTAGCAGGAACCCTCTTCCTGGGGGGGATCGTCATCGCCCTCAACATCACCAAGTCATCTTGTCCGATCTTGTACCGAGATGCAGTGCATACCGGGCATTTATCCATATTCTCGTACTCCTTACCGCGGTACAGGATGCAGTCATTAATGCATGCATGTATCTTCTGCACATCTAATCCTAGAGGGCAGATAGTCTTCTTTGCTTCATACGTTGTCTCGGGCAGCTCGTTATCCTTTGGTAGCTTTGGCTTCATTTTTTCAGTAACTGCTCAAATCTCTTGTCAGACAAACCAGCCTCAGCCTTCCATTGCAGCAGTTCGAGTGTTGTACCGAGCTTTATGATGCCATCTTTGCAATTTGGGTACAACAGCTTTTTGTGATCCTTTAGCATGGCGTCCAACTTCATCTCCTCCCTTTCTGTATCACATTCTTGTTTTGCATCAGAAATGACCCGACCAAGACCATCAACGGGCTCATCTAATGCCTGGTGTTCTTCTTCATTGCCGCCTCCTTCTTCTTCATTGTAACCTTCTTCTTCATTGTCTTCCATTGCAGTATCCTCGTTTTCTTCATGGAACATACGATAGTTGTCATCATCCTCCTCTTCTTCATTGTCTTCCATCGTAACCCCTCTTTCTCCGTGCAAGGACCAACAATAATAGCCGGGCATGAAACCTTGGCGAAGCAGGTGGAATTGAATGGTTCTCGAGTTGGTGTACTCCTTGACGTTCCGACAGTCAACACATAGACAAGGCATAAAATTATCCACCTTTTTATCCTCTGCCACATCGATAAATTTATGCAGGCCTACAATGAAGTCGGAATCGCGTCGGTCGCTGTACATCCATCCCTTCCGTGCATTGATATGCATCATAAATATATAGTCAAATGACTATCTTACATGCACAGATGCACTATTTTTGAATCAATTACAGATGAAAAGGACAAGGTTGCTAACCTCGGACAAGGATACCATTTTTTTTCAACTTAAGTGTGGCTCGGGCATTTCACCGAACACCTTGTGTGCATAGCAACGGCAAAAATTCCTAGCACCCACCCCTCTCACAAATCTAGCCAAAAAAAACTGGGCTATGAGGGTGTATATATAGGCAGGGAGGGGCAATAGCCCAGGTTCGGGGCAAAAACCGGTGCTAATGCTCACGGGCGACACGTGTCATGCGAGCATTAGCCCTGGTTTTGCCGAACAGGCTATTGCCCAGAATCAACCGGGGCTATTGTGCTCGGGCAGCGGTGCAAACCGAACCGAGGCCATTACGGGGCATTGGTCTCGGTTTTTTATGGAACCGGAGCTAATGGGAATATGGGGGCTGGGTCATTGCCCTCTTTTCTACTAGTGCTATTGACAAGATGCCACAGTGCCAATTGCCTGTTTTCTGATGTTTTTGGTTTCAGAAAGCTAAAAAATGAATATTCTCGGATTTGGACGGGACAAAAGCCAAAGTTCATATTTTTCCCTAAATGATACGGAAAATCAAAGACGAGACAGAGGAGGACACCAGGGTGGCACGGGCCCACCCTGGTCGCGCCACTAGGGGGTGTGGGCCTCCAGCGACCTTGCCTCCGTTGCCTATAAAAAGCTCCCGACTCAGAAACCCTAAATCATCTGGAAGAAAGCCACGAAAAGTTGCAAAGCGCCGCCGCCACCGAAGGAGAGATTCGAGGGACAGAAAGTCTCTATTCCGGCACCCTACCGGGACAGGGAAGTGCCCCGGAGCCATCTCCATCGATCTCCACCACCATCTCCATTGCTGATTCCCATGTTGAGGAGGGAGTAGTTCTTCCTCGAGGCTAAGGGCTCTACCGGTAGCTATATGTTCATCTCTCTCTCTCTCTCTCTCTCTCTCTATGCGTGATCATATTGTGGTCATGATCTTTGTAATCAAGTAGATCTACTCTGCTACTTAAGTGCTTTAATAGATCTCTTCTCTCCCCATGTGTGTGAAAGTGACATCGTGCACGCCGTGGTGGCACTTAGGCTAGAGTTCACAAATATTCGTTATGAGTTATATTTGGAGTTGGATGACTTTATGAAATTGTGGTGTTTGTTGGAACCATCTAGCGCTCAAGGTGACAGTGTGGGGTTATCTAGATGGAGAAGACGGACTTTGAGGAGTGCTTTTATAGCCCTACCATGGATTAGAGTGTCCAACCGGAGAGTAGTTAAGAGTAGTGTCATGAAGAGAATATATTTATATGAGAGTGTCCACTAGTGAAAGTATGATCCCTAGGCCTTGTTTCTAAACATTGAAACACCGTTTGCATCTAGATTTGTTGCATGTTTGCTTGCTTCCATCTTTATTTCAGTTTGCCTTTAGTCTCTCCCACATCAACGACAAGTCAGAAGATCTTTTCTGGCACCGTTACCACTTGTATTTCACTATCTCTTCGCCGAACTAGTGCACCTATACACCTGACAAATGTATTGGGTGTGTTGCGGACACAAGAGACTTCTTGTATCTTGATTGCAGGGTTGCTTGAGAGGGATACCTTTGACCACTTCCTCCCTGAGTTCGATAAACCTTGGATAATCCACTTAAGGGAAACTTGCTGCCGTTCTACAAACCTCTACACTTGGAGGCCCAACAACTGTCCACAAGAATAGAAGTGCGTAGACATCAATGGCACCGTCACCGCCACCCCCACCATCGCCGACTGGGCCACGTCGGACTACACCGTCCTCAACGTCCTCCATGCCGCCATCAACGAGGATGCTGCAGACATGGTCCTCGCCCGCGACCAGACTGTGCGCTAGCTGTGGCTCGTCGTCCTCGAGGTCTTCTCCGCCAACAAGACCAGAAAGGCGATCTACCTTGACTTCGACTTTCGACAGCTGGTCCAGGGTGCCTACTCCATCACCGAGTACTACCACCTCCAGAAGAAGATCGCCGACGCCCTCTCCGAGAACGATGCCACGGTCTCCAATCGCACCCTCGTCCTCAACACCCTATGCGGCCTCGGGCCTCGGTTCTCCTCCGCGGCCACCGTGATATCCATGACGGAACCGCTGCCCACCTTCCTCCGTGTCCGGAGCATGCTCCTCATGGAGGAGATGCAGCAGGCGAACGCCGCCTCTACCGCCCTCGTCGCCCAGTACCGTCCTCCCGCCCCTCCATGCATCTGTGCGGGCTGCCGCAGTGAGTCCTCCAACTCCGGCAAGTCCCGCAAGCAGAAGACCAAGACGGGTGGCAAGCAGACCATTGGCGGCCCTGCTTTCCCTGGCAGCCCGGCGCCCCAGGGCCCATGGATTTGCTTCTCCCCAGCGCGAGTCCTTGGCGCGCTCCCACCTCCGAACCCGGCATCCTCGGGCCGCACCCCCAGGCCTTCACCACCACCGCCACGCCTCTCTACCAGACGACACCGTCCTCCTCCGTTGCACCAGCATGGGACAACGTCAGATTGATCGCGGCCCTGAACAACCTGTACCAGCAGGGCGGCTAGGTGATGGACTCCGGTGTCACTTTCCACATGACGAACGATGAGGGTAACATACTGTTCACAGCTCCTCTCTCTCGTCCACACGTCGTAACCATGGGAAACGGCACGTCCGTGCCTATTTCTTCCTCTGGTTACACTTCTTTTCGGTCTCCCTCTGGTCATATTTTTCACCTCAACCACGTGCTTCTAGTTCCTCATTTAATTCGCAACTTACTCTCCATCCGCAAATTTAATAGAGATAATTTTTACTCTGTCAAGTTTGACGCTCTTGGTTTTTCTGTGAAGGACCTGAAGACTCGTCGCGTGATCCTTCGCTGCAATAGTGAAGGGGATCTCGACACGTTTCCTGGCACCCCTCACCGTGCACCTCCCGCCGCCATGCTTTTCACCACCACCACCACTGCTGATCTTTGGCACCAAAGACTTGGACACCCCGGTCGCGATGCTATGGCGGTTCTCCAGAAGTTTTCTTTCATTTAGTGTAATAAAGCTAGGCGCGCCTCTATGTGTCATACATGCCAACTTGGCAAACATGTGCGTCTACCGTTTAGTTCGTCTACATTCATTTCTAGATACAAGTTTGAATTGATCCATTGTGATTTTTGGACTTCACCAATTATTAGCAATTCTGGTTTTCGATATTACCTTGTAATTGTCGATGATTACTCTCACTTTTATTGATCATTTCCCTTGTGTAAGAAATCTTGTGTGCCCCGTACATTTGCAAATTTTTTCGCTTATGTCCGCAACCAATTCAATACCACCATACAATCTCTTCAAACGGATAATGGAACTGAGTTTCTTAACTCCACTATAGAAACATTTCTCTCCCAACATGGGACGACACTCCGTCCGCCATTCGTACCATTAATAACACAATACACACGCTCATGTTTCAAGCTCATCTTACCAAGTCTTTTTGGGCTGAAGCACTTGCCACTTCTACTTTTCTTCTCAACCACCGGCCTAGCAAGGCCACTGGCTCGCGCATCCCTTACACACGCCTCTATGATCGGTCTCCCCCATACGACACGCTGCGCGTTTTTGGCTGTCTTTGCTATCCCAATATTTCCTCCACAATTAAACATAAACTCCATCCTCGTTCTCTCCCTTGTGTTTTCCTTGGTTACCCGTTGCAACACCAAGGTTACCGCTGTTTTGATCCCATCTCCGGGAAGATACTGATCTCACGACATGTTATTTTCAATGAGACTGTTTTTCCGTTTCAGACGACAGCTTCGGCTCGGGTACCACCCGCGCCCTCAACGCCTTGACGCTTGGACTTCCTCTTCACCAACATACGGGGTCCACCCTCGCCTAGGCCCCCCACGACAGCCGCTGCACACACTGCCGCTGCCGCGCCTGCCATTGCAGCCCGCATGTCTGCCTCCTCTGTCACGGCAAACCGCCCACCTGTCGCCCCTGCCACGGCAGCCCCGACGTCTGCCATCTCTGCCGCAGTAGCACGCCACCCTGCCGTGCCTGCTTGGTGGCCTCCTCCTGCCTCCACGTCGACCACACCACCGGTCCCGCCTCCCACCGGTCCCCCGTTGAGGACTACACGGTCTGGCCGCTTCGTGCGTCCCATTGAACGCCTGGATCTCTCCATCATGGACTCGTCAACGCCGTGCCGACCACAGCCCTACAAGATCTTCAGGATCCACTATGGCACGCTGCTATGGCCAAAGAGCACCAGGCCCTCATCGACAACGACACCTGGTCTCTTGTGCCTCGTCCGCCCCGCGCCAACGTGGTCATCGGCAAGTGGATGTTTCTACATAAGTTCCACTCCGACGGCTCCCTGGCTCGGCGGAAGGCACACTGGGTTCTCCGTGGTTTCTCCCAGCGTCCCGGCATCGACTACGTAGAGACGTTCAGCCCCATCGTGAAGCCCGCAACTATTCGGCTCGTTCTCCACCTCGCCGTCTCCAGATCCTAGCCTATACGTCAACTTGATGTCAAGAATGCTTTTCTCAATGGCACTCCTGACGAAGTTGTCTACTGCCAGCAGCCTCCAGGCTTCATCAACACCAGAAGTCCCGAGCATGTGTGTCGTCTGCAAAAATCCCTCTATGGCTTGAAGCAAGCTCCCCGTGCCTGGTACCAGCGGTTTGCTGCCTACATCGCCACTATGGGTTTCGTTGCTTCCGTTATCGACACCTCCTTATTCGTGCTGCGCTCTGGGCATGACATGGCCTACTTGCTACTCTACGTCGACGACATCATCATCACCGCCTCGACCACGCCTTTTCTTCAGCAACTGCTCGACTGGCTCCACAGTGAGTTCGCCATGACAGATCTTGGTGATCTTCACTACTTTCTCGAAATCGCCATCAGACGCTCCTCTGATAGTCTCTTTCTGTCCCAGCAACAGTACGCCGCTGACATTCTTCAACGGTCTGGCATGGTTGAGTGTCATCCGACCGCGACACTCGTCGACACTAATGCCAAGATCTCGGCAACTGATGGTGATTTGCTTCCCGATGGAACGGAGTGCAGGAGTCTTGCTGGTGGCCTTTAGTACCTTACTTTGACGCACCCTGACATCTCCTACGCCGTGTAGTAGATCTGCCTTCACATGCATGCTCCTCGCACTTCTCACCTCGCCTTGGTGAAGCATGTTCTTCGGTATGTCCGTGGCACCATGGACTTCGGCCTTCATCTCCGCGCCTCGTCCTCGACATCCCTGACGGCTTACTCCGACGCAGACTGGGCTGGTTGCCCAGACTCACATCGCTCCATGTCAGGCTACTGCGTCTACTATGGAGACAGTCTGATCTCTTGGTCCTCCAAGCGTCAGACCACTATCTAGTGCTCTAGTGCTGAAGCCGAGTATTGCGCTGTTTCCCATGCGGTGGTTGAGTGCTGCTGGCTTCGTCAGCTTCTTCAGGAGCTCCATCGCCCTCTCGCCACGGCTACACTTTTCTACTGCGATAACGTCTCCGCCATCTACATGTAGTCCAATCCAGTGCAGCATCGCCGAACCAAGCACATTGAGATCGACATCCACTTTGTTAGAGAGAGCGTCTCTCTTGGCGAAGTTCGCGTCCTATATGTTCCCTCTGCTCTACAGTCTGTTGATGTGATGACGAAGGGACTACTGAGTCATCTCTTCTTTGATTTTTGGTCCAGTCTCTGCGTCCGAGAACCTCCCTCTACGACTGCGGGGGTGGGGGTGGGGGTGGGTGGGGTGTTAGACTGTATATATTATATTTACGTAGTTAGAGACCTAACTGTAACTTGTATAAAACCCAAATTGGCCTGATAGCCTATATAAACACATGAAACCCACGGCCTTTTCGATGTGAGGCTTTCCCCCAATACCGGTTTACACCATGTCGCCACATGTGCTAGGCCTTCCTCGGGCGTTAATCCTGTTGAGCATGGCCTTCGGCCACGCGATTGCCTTGATCGGTGAAGGTGCGGTTGCCCAAATCTACCAATAGTCAATTGGCTGATTGCCAAACTCTTTGCCTCTCCGATATCATCATATGATTTATGGGTGAGTTAAATCCAAGATCTAAGTACAACATATTGATTTTGTAGTTTAATTATGCAAAGTATTACAATTGGAAATTATATTATCATTTGTACTACTAAAATTATATCTCACGAGATTAGATTGGCACACTATACTATAACTTTTTATAGAACAGCTGCATGCACGTCTAAACCTACTACCAAATTTGCAAATTGGTTTTATATAATATATAGGAATGAGTGCACAAAATAGTTGCAAACTCTAGCACCGAACAAAAATATTATTAGGTGACAAGGCTGAACATGGGTTGCTCTCAGAGGACTCGACCGGGTACAATCGTTCACGTGACGGGGGGCAAGGCTGCAACAGAGCATTATTAGGTGCTGCGTGTGCCCACTGCCCAAAGTACGAGCCACCAGCTGTATATTTTCTTTTCCATGGCCTAATTAATTTATTAATTTATTAAGAAGTTTTACGATAATATAAAAATTAAATCTATACCACTATATAGTATATGAATAATTTTAAACATTGATTGTTGAATGAAGATTGCTAAATCCCAATATTTCTAAACTTTGGATCTTTTTCATAAGTTAAATTATATCATGCCACATAGAAGATTCTATTGTTAACGTTTAGCACAATATACACTACGCGTAAAACTCAAAACGTACTTCTTCATTATTCTAAAATCTTCTATGCTTATAATATCCTAACTTACTTTTATTCATAGAGCTGTCTTTTTTTACTTTATGATTTTCTCTTGGTTCAATACAATACATTTATTAAAATTCATTCATGTTCTTATTCGGAGCACTAGCTATTTCTATTATTGTGCACTGTCAATAAGAGATAATTAATTATAACATACATCTCCCAACAAAATGTGTTTAATATATTTAGAAAAGTTTTATGTAAAGTATGTCAGGCAGTTTTCGTGTTTTAGATAGCCAATATCCTCGGTGGCAGCAGAGTATTATCCTTCATCTCAAACTGTTTCCCCCTTGATGCCACCATCCGATCTATCAAGAGATCTGTGCATGTACCTACATGCCATTTGATGTTAAACACAAACATCTCTTGCGATCAGTAATTAGAGGCAGTGATTATTTGACATCATTGTTTCAGGCGACATGGTTTGCCTCGTAGGTAGTACTACGTCTAGCTATATGGGCCACAGGATTGGAGACATGACCCTAATGCTGGTAGTAACTCTCAGTATAGTCTGGATGCTTACTTCTCATCAATGCGAGTGGAGCATTCCCTTGAATCTCTCATCAGTATGTGCATGTACGCTACACAATAGTATGTGCATTGTTCTTGTCGACATCAGTCTGATGCTACGGTAAAAATCTCTCAAACGTCTATATTTATGATCAAACGGCAGGATTTTCTTTGAAACCTTATCTATATGTTTAATTTGTGTGAGTGGTAGTTGGGAAACTAATTATTTTATAAGTAATGATATAGAGCCATAATATTCTGCAAAATAGTGCTTCATGGGTGCTACACAAGATACTAGCTACATTGAAGTCGGTCACGGGCTAATTTCTCAGCTCTGAGACCTCGTCACACTCAGCTCCAATGGTGTCCAGGAGGGGACTGCCACCGAGACACTTGTGCTTGTCGCAATGGTCGCCACCTATACTCTGCGCACGCAACTCCGCTCTGGCTTGTGGAGGTCCTCTTCGAGGAGCAGCACTATCGATGGCATCAAGACGAAGGTTATGGCGTGGCCCCGAACGACAAGACGCTTGGAGAGCTCGAGAAACGGGATCATGTGACCGGTGGCAGATCCTGAAGGTGATTGCAACATGGCAGATACTAGTAGATGCTCTGTATATGGTGTGGAAGAATCCTAGAGGCAATCACTAATTGATTGCACAATGTCGCGATGTGTATGGGATCTAGTTAACGACGAAATAGCACAACACATGAGCATGACTGAAGAACCCTTTGCGAAACAATGGATATTTTGCATAATCGAGTCTCTCAATCACGACAGATTTTGTAGAGATGGTTGTTACTCTTTGGGCGATCTGGTATGCCTATCGCCGCTTGATCCATGATGGAAATCAACATAGCTCTTTTTTCACCTACCTGTTTGTCAAAAAATTCTTAAAGGACCTAGCTCTAACCTCGGCTGTTTCGACGGTTTAGAGAACGGTACCAGCACCGACATGACTGAAGTGGATAGCGCCTCCAACTGGACATGCAAAGCTCAATGCTGATGCGGCAGGGGCACGGTTAGGAGAACAAAAATCACAGTCCGTGGCGCCTTGAGTCCCTCAACACTTGAAGCTATGGCGTGTCAGGAGGCTCTCGCACTAGCTCAAGATCTTGATCTGCAACATCTATGTGTGGCGAGCGACTATCCGGAAGTCATCAAGAATCTTCATCAACCTTACGGTGAGATTTACGGTGCAGTGATTAGGGAGATCATGGAGACCGCAACCTCCTTCAGGACCATGGTGTTCCGGCATGAATCCAGGAACTCCAATGGAGAAGTTCACTGTCTTGCTCAAAGTTCTGTGAATTTAGATGGTGGTCCCCAGGTCTTGCTGTTACAGTCACCCAAAGATTTATGTGTTCCCACAACCATTTTAAGCAATAAATAAAGAGTGGTGGGTTCTAAAAAAACCAATTGAACTGTCAACACATGACATTTACGCATACAGTAATCGCCGTCCGCCGTTCCACTCCATCCTCAATCGATCCATGTCGCCACATGTGCTAGGCCTTCCTCAGGCGTTAATCCTGTCAAGCATGGCCGTCGGCCACGCGATTGCCTTAGTAGGCGAAGGTGCGGTTGCCCAAATCTACGTATAGTTAATTGGATGATTGCCAAACTCTTTGCCTCTCTCGTCTCGCCATACGGTTAAGTTAAATCCGAGCTCTAAGTATAACATATTGATTTTGTAGTTTGATTATACAAAGTACTACAATTGGAAATTATATTATCATTTCTACTAAGTACTAAAATTAGATCTGACGAAGATTATTAGATTAGACACACTACTATAACTTTTTTTAGACCAGCTGCATGAAAGTCTAAACCTACTACGAAATTTGCAAATTGGTTATATATAATATAGGAATGAGTGCACAAAATAGTTGCAAACTCTAGCACCGACATAAATATTATTAGGTGACAAGGCTGAACATGGGTTGCTCTGAGAGGACTCGGCCGGGTATAATCGTTCACGTGACGGGGGGGAAGGCTGCAACAGAGCATTATTAGGTGCTGCGTGTGCCCACTGCCCAAAGTACGAGCCATGAGCTGTATATTTTCTTTTCCATGTCCTAATTAATCTATTAATTAATTAATTAATTAAGAAGTCTTACGATAATAAAAAAATTAAATCTATACCATTATAGTATATGAATAATTTTAAACATTGATCGTTGAATGAAGATTGCTAAATCTCAATATTTTTGAACTTTGGATCTTTTTCATAAGTTAAATTATATCATGCCACATAGAAGATTCTATTGTTAACGTTTAGCACAATATACACTATGCATAAATCTCAAAACGTACTTCTTCATTATTTTTGAATCTTCTATGCTTATAATATCCTAACTTACTTTTATTCATAGAACTGTCTTTTTTTATTTTATGATTTTCTCTTGGTTCAATACAATACATTTATTAAAATTCATTCATGTTCTTATTCGGAGCACTAGCTATTTCTATTATTGTGCACTGTCAATAAGAGATAATTAATTATAACAAACATCTCCCAACAAAATGTGTTTAACATGTTTAGCAAAGTTTCATGTAAAGTATGTTATGCAGTTTTCGTGTTTTAGATAGCCAATATCCTCGGTGGCAGCAGAGTATTATCCTTCGTCTCAAACTGTTTTCCTCTTGATGCCACCATCCGATCTATCTAGAGACCTGTGCATGTACCTACATGCCATTTGATGTTAAACACAAACATCTCTTGCGATCAGTAATTAGAGGCAGTGATTATCTGACATCATTGTTTCAGGCGACATGGTTCGCCTCGTAGGTAATACTACACAGTTGTCGTCTGTAACACGTCAGTTTTAGATAAACATTATTTAGGGTTTATTTGTGCATCATGAGCATCATGTTTTAAATTGTGCATTAAAGAACATAATGAAAAACTCTAAACCCTACTCTCTCCCTCTATTTGAAATAAATTCAAAATGGTTTTGTATTTCAAAACTATCAAAATGTTTGGAGTCTAAATGGATTAAAAGGGTCCCTGCAATATTCTCAAATATTTTACAAAGTCTTTGGTATTTTTGAAATACCTCAAACAAATTTCAAAATGGAAATACAAAGAGAGAAAAAAAAACAGATTTGGAAAAATGTTTCTGACAAAAAAATAGCAGCAGTAGCTTCACAGGCCGCAGCCCAGGCCACACAGCCCACTTCTTTTCTCCCTTTCTCCCGCGCAGTGCGGAACCCCGCAGCCCAGTTGGCCCGTACACGGCCTACCCCGGGCCCGTACCTCTTCCTGTTGTCCCCGTCGTCGTCTTCCTCGTCGAGAAGCAGCTGGCTGGCGCAGCGGAGGCCGTCGCTGTGTGCCACGATGCGCGCTGCCGCCGCGATACTCGCCGCTGCCCCCTAGCGCCTATAAGTACCCCGTGCCGCCGCTCGTCGAACCCTAGCTTCTTTCTTCCCCAATTTCCCCTCCGGCAAAACCCTAGCTCCGCTAGGCGTCCTGCCGCCCGTCATCTCCGGCCTCCCCTCGACCAGTTGTGGGTACCGTCGTGACCCCCTCGCTCTCCTCGTTCATCCCAGCCAAGCAGCAAAGCCGGAGAAGCCTCGGATAGGGAGAATCGAGTCATCATGACCGACGACGACCACCGCCTCTACCACTGATTCAGGCCTCACCGTCAAGCTTGTCGCGCTCCTGGTGAGCCACTGAGTTCCCTGTTGTCCCCCCTTCCTTCCCCTTGCTCTGGTTCCTCCCCGCCATGATCGCCTATGAGAATCGCTGTCGCGCGCCGTCACAGCCACTGTTCCAGCGACCTATTCCAAGCGGCGTTGCCACCTTAAGGTCGCCCGTGTAGAGCCGCGTCCAACGCACCCCTCCTCAAGGACCTGCATGCCCTCTTTTGCCGTCCCCGCCATCGATCTGAGGCCACCGCCGTGCTGGCGTCACGCTGACGTCAGCATGACGTCAACGAGCACGGGTCTGACCCAGTCAAACCGGCCTCTGGACCCACCTGCTTGCGTGGCAGCTGAGGTGGCCTCGGGCCTCTCTGTCAGCCGGCGTGGGTAGGCTCTGCCCCAGTGTAAAACAACCCTGACCCCCTAGCTGATGTCACATTGACGCAATAAACCTTTATATTTTTTTTAATAATTTCAGAAAAGGTTTAAATATTGTAAATTCAATAACTTATTATCCATAAGTCAGAAAAATACAAATAATATATCAAATTGTTCAGAAAAATGAGAGCTAACTACCTAAGCTATAATCATGCATTGATAATCAAATTACATGACAAGTTTAAATAGAAAAACATAGTAACCCCTCACAGGTGATTCCCCCCGTTTAAACTACCAAGCATGCCTTAGGGTTACTTTTAAATAAAATTTAACTTGTCATATCATCATCCTTGTTTGAGCATTGCATCGATGCCATTGTTGATTTTTCCCTTTCTTTCCGGTGTTTGGTTCTTCCTGGTAGAATACGAAATCGAGATCGAGATCGAAGACCAAGATCAACACCATCGAAGATCGAAGATCAACGAACAATACTTGACCAACTATAACCAAGTCAAGTACAAGCTATCTGAAGATCTTCTTATCGGTTATCAACTGGCAAAGGCAAGCATAGCCCCACCATGATATAATCCTTTGATTTTGAAAGCATTTCAATTCCTGTCATGATGCATACGATTCTACTGTGGTCTTTTATCGATAGATAGAGTATCATATCTGTTGCATTACTCCCTTTGAGCTTATATTACCTGATCCACTGCTCCTAGCATAACTAGGTTTGGCTTGTGTGCACTTCTAGAGCTTATATCTGTGTTCTGCTTAGTGATGCATAGCTGATACGTCGGCAACGTATCTATAATTTTTGATGATCCATGCTTGTTTAGTATCTACTTTGCTTTGCTTTGTCTACACTTTGAGGTGTTTTTATATCTTTTCTGGAACTAACCTATTAACAAGTTTCCACAGTGCCAGTTGCCTGTTTTCTTCTGTTTTTGGTTCCAGAAAGGCAGAAAATCAATATTCTCGGAATTGGACGGGACAAAAGCCAAAGTCAATAACTTTCCGTGCGGGACATGAATCCAGAAGGAGGGGCCGAGAGGCACCAGAGGGTGGCCAGACCCCCTGGGCGCGACCCAAGCCTGGCCCGCGCCTGGGGAGGGTGTGGGCCCTCTGGCCTCCTCCCAGGCTCGCCCCTTCGCCTATAAGAAGCCCGCGGGGAGAAAATCCTAAGTCATCAATCATACTTACAGAAAAAGTTCCGCTGCGCCGCCGCCACCGAAGGGGAGATTTGGGGGACAGAAAGTCTCTGTGTCGGCACCCTGTCGGGACGGGGAAGTGCCCCCGGAGCCATCTCCACCACCATCTCCATCACCGTTGCTGATTCCCATGATGAGGAGGGAGTAGTTATTCCTTAGGGCTAAGGGCTCTACCGGTAGCTATGTGTTCATCTCTCTCTCTATGCATGATCTTGTGGTCATGAGCTTTGTAATCAAGTAGATCTACCTTGCTACTCAAGTGCTTCATTAGATCTCTGCTCTCCCCATGTGTGTGAAAGTGACAGCGTGCACTCCATGGTGGCACTTAGGTTTGAGTCTACATAAATACTCTTTGTGCTTTAATAGATCTATGCTTTTCCCCACGTGTGTGAAAGTGACAGCGTGCATACCGTGTGTGGCACTTTGGCTAGATTGTATATTTGTTATGAGTTATATTTGGAGTTGGATGTCTCTATAAAATTGTGGTGTTTGTTGGAACCATCTAGTGCTCAAGGTGATAGTGTGGGGTTATCTAGATTGGGGAAGGCGGACTTTGAGGAGTGCTGTTATAGCCCCACTATTACTAGGAAAATGGCTATAGGTAATCAGCACATCCGTGTCTCACATGGTTGAAGTGACCCACGGCTAAAACAGGTGTGGCTCACCTATAGGCAGTGCCCTACTAGTAACTAGAACAACCGTGGCGCACATGACCATAGTGCGCCACAGATATGTGTGGGCCAGGGCCCTGTTGGCCGCACTCCAGACATCTGTAGCGCACGTAGGTTAGGTGCGCTACACCTGTTGGTGTTATCCTGGTGCACGTTGGGGGGTGCGCTACGCCTAAGCGCATGCCCCTCTGTTCTGTAAAACGGTCAGACACATCCGTTGCGCACTATGGCATGTGCGCCACGGATGTTACTAATCCCTGTGGCGCACTTGGGCCGAGTGCGCCACGGATGTGGCGATTTTTTGGCAGCTCCACTTTATGTGCACATGTGTGATCATCCACCACCCCACACTTCACTTTCCCCTTCTTCTTCCTCCTTAGATCTAGTCGGGATCTTCTCCTTCCCACCTCAATTTCTCCACCCATTCACCATTTTTAGCATGTAGAACTTGCCTTGGATGTTACATAAGTAATAGAGGAAGGTCTCCGGTCTCTCATCTCCTTCTCCGGTCTCGCGCGCACCTCTCCTTTCCATCTTTCTCGCGATTGGTCTCTCATCTCGGTAAGTTGTCCATGTAAGGATGTGTTCATGTGTATGTGGATGATATGCTCATATGTATGTAGATGATCGATGCTCATGATGTGTGTATGAGAGGACCGATGGTCATATGTGTGTATATGGAGAGTATCGATGATGCTCATGCATGTGTTTATGGAGAGGATAATGATATGTTCATGTGTGTATGGATCGGTCTCTCTCTCTTGTGTTTGTATGTGAACAAGTTGCCATTTGTTTTGCCAAACTGTTGATTCATTTCCATTTTGGCAAGACTTTGGCATTTCGCAAAGGTCCTAATTTTAGGATAGGTCATTCCGAAATTTTCTATCGACCATTGCATGCATCAATTGATTATGTGGTTCTAATAGACTTCTAATTGTACCGTGTACACCGTGCAGGCAAAAATGGTGCTCATAATGAGCGAAGACATTGTGGCTAGATTTTTGAAATGTGCGACGGCCGACATGATACGAAATAACAAGACGGAGATAAGATGTCCGTGTAGAAGATGCAAAATCAACTGGGTGATCGACCCAGATTCCGGGAATCTGCAGGCGCACCTGCTCCGCCATGGTTTCATGGATGGATACACTCGTTGGATAAGCAATGACGAAGACGATGGAGAAGGTGAAGGTGGGAAACATGACGATGATCATCATCACGGCGAGAACGGGCGAGATGATGAAGAGTCTCCTGGAGATGGTGAAGGTGCGGAAGCATACCGGGATGATGATGATCTCGATGCCGGAGGAGGAGACGACGATGGAACAACATCAGGATGGGTGCGGGACCCTTATGTGCAAGAGCTGCTTCTCAAGCAGACGAGTAACGCTAGGGCTGCCGCTAGAGAGAAAGCCAAGCTTGCGCAACTTTAGAAAGACGCGGTTACTCCATTGTATGAAGGATGCAGGCCCGATGATACCCGGTTGAATGTAACGCTCAAGGCTATGGAGATGAAGGCAAAACACAAATTGAGCGACGCAAGCTTCGACGATATGATGGCATTCTGGCACGATCGTCTCCCGGATGGGAACACATGTCTAACTAGTATTGAGGACGCCAAGAAAATCGTCTGTCCTCTCGATCTACCGCATGTTAGATATCACGTATGCATCAACGATTGCATCATTTATCGGGGCGAGGACGCGGAGAAAACCACATGTCCGGTGTGCGGCGTGAGTCAATACAAGAAAGGAAAGAAAGCACCTCGAAAAGTGGTATGGTACTTTCCTATCACTCCTCGTCTGCAGCGCTATTTCGTGGACCCTAAGGAAGCAAAGCTCATGCGATGGCATGCGGAAAGGAAGAAGCCAGGAGATGACGATGATGACCCCAAAAAGGATGAGCTGCTGACGCACCCTTCAGATGCTTGCCAGTGGAAAGCATTGGACCTCAAATTCCCAGAATTCGGTGGAGATTCGAGGAACATCAGGCTTGGTGCGAGCACCGATGGACTCAATCCGTTCGGTAGCCAGAGCAGCACGCACAGCACTTGGCACAAGATTATTTCACTATGAGAGTCGCGTTGGTCACTACGGTGCAAGACTATCCAGGTTGCGGGTATATCTCGGGGCAGGTTATCCAAGGATTCTGCGCATGCGTTAGGTGCATGGATAACACAAGCTATCTCCAACTAGAGAAAGATCTAGGGTCATCGAAAACCGTGTTCATGGCGCACTGGAGGTGGCTCGGCAAGAATGATCCATGGAGAAAACGTGGAGACCTGTTCGATGGCAAATCCGAGACCCGAGGAATCCCAGAGCATAGGAGCAGCGAAGAAGTGGAAGAGTTGCTGAAAAACTGGAAAGATTGTCCTAAGCCTGGAAAGAAGCGAAAGAGGCAGCAGCAAGACAAGCCGCTGATGAAGGTATGGAAAACAAGGTCTGTTTTCTGGGAGTTGCCATACTGGAAGTTTCTCCGCACGCCTCATAGCCTCGACATCATGCATATCACGAAAAACGTGTGCGAGAGTCTGGTCGCCACCATAATCAACATGCAAGATAGGACGAAAGATGGTCCGAAAGCAAGGCATGACCTAATATGCTTGGGTATCCGGAAGGAGCTTCATGGAGGACGCACTACTCCTAATGATCAGGAAGATAACGATGATCATGAGTCAGAGATGACACAAGGTCATCGGAAGGGTAAAAAGTTCAAGAAGAACGAATATTACTGCCCTCCTTCTTGCTTCACTCTAAGCCAGGATGAGATCAAACAGTTTTTCAAGTGCCTTCTAGGAGTCAAATTTCCTTACGGCTACGCGGGCAAGATAAGCAGATACCTAGGCGAAGCAGAGGTTCATGGCATGAAGTCTCACGATCGCGTGCTAATGACGCAGGTACTTCCGGTCGCACTAAGAGGGATAATGGACGAGCACGTCCGTGAAACGTTATTTGGCCTCTGCAAGTTTTTCGACGTCATCTCTAGGAAGTTGATTGGTGTGAATCATCTCGGGAGGCTACAGGAGGAGATCGTGGTGATACTATGCGAGCTTGAGGTCTACTTCCCACCCGCATTCTTCGACATTATGGTGCATATGCTGGTCCATGTCGTGGAGGACATCGTCCAACTCGGGCCGATGTTCCTTCGCAGGATGATGGCGTTCGAAAGGATGAACGGATACATCAAAGGATACGTTCGCAACAGGTCCCGTCCAGATGGAAGCATAGCCAAGGGCTTTCTGGCCGAAGAGTGCATCTCTTTCTGCACGAATTATCTAGACATCGAGAACCCTGTCGGTCTTCCCATCAACAGGCACCTTGGCAAGCTCGACGGATCTGGTCACCGAGAGGGTCATCGCATACTGCATGCAGACTTTGATTTTTGACGCGCAGACTTTGATCGAGCAAACCTCGTCGCGCTATAGCATTTAGAACTAGTCGATCCTTGGGTACATAAGCACAAAAGGTTAATCGAGAAGAAGTACAGTGACCGAGGCATACAGAGGATGTAGGGAGAAATAATCAAAGAGCACAACTCAGATTTCACGCGTTGGTTTAGGCAGACGCTCCTTGATAATCCCCCACGATCGCATTCTTTTGACACGGAAAATATCATATTCACCTTGTCGTAGGGACCGATGCAAAACCTGGTGACCTATCAGGCGTATGATATCAACGACTACACATTCTACACGGAGGAAAAAGACAACAAGTGTGATTATCAGAACTCAGGCGTAACGTCGGAATTCTACACCGATGACAACGTGAAGGAAAGATTCTACGGAAGAATCGAGTTGATCTGGGAGCTCGACTACTGTGGAGAAAAGGTGTCGATGTTCCGTGTCAGATGGGCAAAGAGCGTCGAAAGAGAAGACTGGTATTTCACAACCATGGTTATACCCGAAGCAGCCAAATCCAAGGCCGCGGTCTTGACGCGAAAAATGAACCGTGGGTACTGGCTACCAAAGTGGACCAATGTTTTTTCATTACCGACCCGACAAAGCCTAGCCGTGTTGTCGTGAGGAGAGGAAAAAGAAACATCATCGGAATGGAGGAGTCGCCAACGAGCAAGACTTCGACTAGTACGGCGATCCAAATATTGAAGATGATGATGACTACGATGCAGCAACATACATCACAAGAAGAAAAAGGACAACCCTACCCAAAAAAAGTAGCCCGTTCGAAAGAAGAAACATTAAAGTCCCGGGGCTAAATTATTCAACCACGACAAACAAGGGAAAAAAGATTGTAAAACGCTAGCTCAAAAAATATTATAAAACGCGTGGTCGAAAAATATTGTAATATTTATGGACAAATTATTATGAAATTTATGACATATATTATCACTTTTGGGAATTTTTGGAATATTTAAAAGTATTTTTAAAAATAAAACAAAACTGGTATGGCATATATCACCACTTTTGGGCATTTTTTGGAACATTTAAATGTATTTTTAAAACAAAAATGAAAAAGGGGGCACCAGGATTCGAACCTGGGTGCTGACAAGTTTAGAATAGAGCAGTGGACAGAACCAGTGGGATAGGCTAGTGTAGTTATCAGAGAGTGGGGCTGCAGTGTTCTTATACAGTCGTTAGAAGCCGATAGGCGTAGCGCGCTAGCCCGGAGTGCGCTACAGATATCCGTAGCGCACTATGCCCAAGTGCGCTACGCCTAACTGGCTTTATCCACACGTGCGCTCCATCTCATCCCCCTCTCTCATCCCCATCTCTCCATCTCAGCCCGAGCACGAGCCCTCCCCGCGCCGCCGCCGCTCTTGATCCGCCGCCTTGCCAGCTGCGCCAGCAGCCGCCGCTCGAGGAGGAGGCCGTGGAGGAGGAGGCCCGCCCGCGTCCGACGAGGAGGAGGCCTGCCCGCGTCCGAGGAGGAGGAGGCCCACCCGTGTCCGAGGAGGAGGAGGCCCGCGCGCGTCTGAGGAGGTGGAGGCCGCCGTCGTCCGCCCGTCGTCATCATCCATGTCGTCCGCCGTCGCCCGTCTGCTGTCGTCTGCTCGCCATCATCGCCCTGTCCTGTGAGGTGAGCTACTCCTACTTGGATCAATAATGAACAGATGAAAGTGCCTATTTGCTTTGCCCTAGAGAAGCTCTGGTGTAAACAATTAAACTATGCAAAATTGCCCATCCTTAGATCCTGCTCAACTTTGAAGTTATTCTCGATGCCTCCAAGTTGCTGTTGATCTCGTATGCCTCAAATTGCACACTACTGATCAATTTTAGTAGTTTGTTACTAACCATTTCTGCATTGATTGAATCTCGAGTAATAATTATTAGAACCAGAGATGGCAAGTGTATATTGTGTACTAGAATTAGTAAAGGTGCATGCCATTGGCCGAGATTGGTATTTGATGTTTTCATCCGTACTGTACTAGAACCAGCACTGGTTCTTGGTCTGATATGGTCTAATAATTATAATAATAGCTTGTGCTATGAGAAATCACTCCTATTTTGTCCAGTGAGGTTTGTGTATTTCAATTTAAAGTAGTTAGAATAGTGTAGTTGACTGAAATACAAGTTCTTCTGTCATGAATTTAAAGAGTAGAGGGATTAGAACTTGCTCTATCAATGTTTGTCAGTATCTAAAGATTATGAATGTTATTTCTATCATGGATAAATCTTGCATACGATCTTTGCCCATTTAACCAAAATTGGACCAACTTTCATCTAGCATGATATTCTTAGGACTAACTATTTGTGGTAGAATTTGCTGCAAGCTTGGAACAAAATTGGAAATAATTAGATACAGTAGAGCTAAATTTACATTGCTTGCTACAAGTTTGCAAGTTTATATGGTCATGATTTAGTGCTTCAGGTAGGAACTTCAGGTTTGCAAGTTTACATTTCAGTGTTTATTTCAGTCAAGATTATCTGGTCAAGTTTTCAATTAGAAGATTTCTTAGAGATAAACATTTAGGTTTAGTTAGTTGCTGTCAAGAAGTAGGTTACTATTAGCAAGCAGTAGGGCTAGGTTCAGATTAGAAGCAATATAAAATGTTTCCATCTTTTTAAGACATTGACTAGCTAGGTTCAGATTAGGGCTAGTGTTATGTAGAACAAGTTGCTATTGTGGTTCATGTCTTGCTTAAGGAAAGAAACAGAACAAGTTGGCAAACTGTAGGCAAAAGTGTTGTGTAAAACAAGTTGCTATTTTGTTTGGCTAGCAGTAGGCAAAAGTTGGCAGGACAAGTGGGATTATCATCATCTACCACAATTCCAAATGCAGCCTAAGAGTGATTTTTATCTGCATAATTTTGATTGTTTTGGAAATTGGAGCATGAGCATCTTGAAAAGTGTTGGATTAAACTCTGCACTCTCTAAACCTTGCATTAAGTGTCTAGCTGCAGTTTCTGAATCTTGTATGCAGAAAAGTGTTCAGTATGCATATGCTGGCTTGTCTGAATTTTACATGAAGCAAATGACAGCAAGCATTAAAGTGCACTTGGTTATGATCAGAAGCACTTGGTTATCCTGTATGATATGTATGATTGGAAGCACTTGGTTATGATCAGAAGCACTTGGTTATGGTGTATTCTCATTTTTGTTATTGTTGTAGCACTTCAAATTGTGCTTGTGCTTGTGCTTGTACGAAGCACTTTATTATGTCGTGTATGCAGGTTCTTGTATGAAATGAGTCCTGATTTTTACCGAAATGTTGATTAACTTCCGTTTCGGCAGAAATCGGGCACTCCTAGTTTAAGAAAATTAGCAAAGGTCATGCCGGATTTTTCCGTGCATTTAACCAATAATTTGTTTTTTATTAGTGCAAAGATGTGTGACAATGACGAGGCTGGATGTTCTAAGCACATCAGCGCTGAAGGAGAACTCAGACCTCCGAATAGACAATTGACATTCTGGGAGGCGGCCCGGTGTCGACAGCGGCCACCTGGTGGGATAACCCTTTTAACAGGGCGATGAACCGGGCCAAGAAAATAGAGCCGGTTACGAAGAAGCCGTGGTCGGCTGGCCGTCTGGCCGGCCTCAGTGGTAAGAATTGGGTGGATCATTTTGGTCCACCGCCGAGGACACATGTGGCACCGTCGGGAAGGAGCGAGGAGGAAAACCGCGAGGTTCAAGAACTTAAGGAACAAGTGGCGCGGATCCCGCAGATCGTCCAAGACAACCTGGCAATCACCCTCACGTCCTTCCTGCCTACCTTGGTGGAGTCAATAGCGAACTGGAGTGCGGGTGGTCGAGTAGGGCCCTACCCGATTCCAAGCATGGTCAGCGGCCACTCGAACAACGCGGCACCGACGAATCAGGCGAACTACGTGTTCATGACTCCGCCCGCTAGCACCGCGGTGCCGCAAGTGTTGGTGACTTCCCCTGCCATCACCGCAGCGCCGGAGTACATGTTGGTGCCCCCCTGCCATCGTCGCAGCGGCACCGGAGCTCCAAGCACCCGTCGGTAGGGAGAATACACCGGCGGCCAGCACCGCGCCATCAAGCAGCCCTTCCATCTCTTGCACGCCCGTCGTCGTATGCGGTGCGTCGACATTAGCCGATCTCGACGCCATCACGGTAAACAAATTGCTTTACCGCCTTGCACGCCATCTATTACTCTTATGGCATCTCTGACGATGCCGTACATGTTTTCCGCAAACGGATGTTCCTTGCACTCTCTTATGCTACGTGAACAACAAGCTGAGGTATGTTGCCAAGGGTACCATCGTTCAACCATTGCAGCGCACGTTCCACTCAAGGCCGATGTCAAATAGCGTGGACAGGGTTAAAATTAGTCAGGTGCTAAGGGGCTGCGACGACCTAGAACCTCCCATTCAACCCCAGGAGCGGATGAAGAAGAGCCGGTTGTCCTCAGAACTTGCTTCGGCTTCTTCTTGCAATGGCCAAAGAGCATGATCCGTTTGGGGACGGTGGGGGCCATCATGCCACAGACAACAGCACCGCCTGTCGTGCCAGCGACAAGCGGTGGCAAGGCCCCCTTACCGCCCTCGCCGTCACCTCCACGCGGTGGGTCGGATGATCATGTTGATGATATGCACATGGCGCAGGATCCAGCCGAGGACGACGAAGATTGGAATGATCACTTCTTCAACACTCAGTTTAGCAACGAAGACCTAGCTGGTGGCCTCACAGAGAAAGCCACTATCACCAAGCGTCTGTTTGGTTCTCAGGAGACGCCTCCAGCTTGCGCCTTTACAGAGCCAGCTAATACAATCAACCGGCCCTTTATTCTAAGCCCTGACACACTACATAGGGCGGCCGGTGCTTAGATTGCGGTGCCTGCCCGCTCTCCAAAAGGAAAAAAGGGCAGGAAAAGAAAATCTAGCAGCTCGAGCCAGCCGGTGGCGTCAACAACTGCGAATCCGATCAGGTTTCGGGACGGGCCACCAAGACCCGAGGGTATTATGTGGAGGATTCATGTGGCGGGTGAGCCCATGCTACCTAAGAATTTGCGGAAGCTCGCCAGTTCGGAACTACAGAGTGTGCATGACAGCATGCTGACGATAGAGAGACGCCTTCTATCGGAGAAAGATCCCTCGCACCCGGTATTCGTGGTTAAGGTGCCACCAGGCTTGGGCTTCGTTGACAATGCCCCTGCGGATCTGTTCTTCCTGCGGTTCGACAACATCTTCAATATGTTCCACCTATACCCGCTGCACTATACCATGGTCCGTCTATTTTCTCTCAGCCTGGCCATGCAGATCATTAGAGAGAACACACCGGGCATCGCTATAGTGGACCCCTACTACATGCATGACGGCTGCTTGGGTTCCCCCATCGAACGACGTATCGTGGACTCGTACCTAAAAAGAATCCTCATGGAGAACAAGACAAAGGAATACATTCTCGTGCCTTACTTTCCCGAGTAAGTCGTTATTCACTCGCCACCGTCGATTGTCTTTATTGGATTATCATCATTCTTTTTCCAACACATTCCATTTGAATTTTTTGCGTAGAGATGAACACTGCACGCTCATCTCCTTATCGCCGAAGCATTCCCACGCCACGTATTTCGACTCGGGGAGTCTAGAAAAGAAGAAAAACTACGACAAGATCAAGGAAGTTCTGGATGATGCTCTCACTGGCTTTGCCTCGACGGAAGGCACCACCTTCGTGCGTACGAAGGTCAAGTTCGGCAGGCACGTCTTCAACCACGTAACGGAGTTCCCCTGCGTGAAGCAGCCGGAAAACAGTAAGAAGGAAGCCTACTATGCACTCCATCACATGAGGGCGTTCCTACTTGACCAGCAGAATTCTACGCTGCCAGATCATCTCAAACAGTGGGCCGAAGCAAAGGCCAAGATCACTGATTCAGATATTAGACAAGAGATGTATCGCATCCAGCAGCAGTTTGGGGCAATCATCTTTCGTGATGTCATGACTTCGGGGGGGATCTTCTACGGAGGAAATATCCCGAATAACCGTGACATAGAAGATCGCCTAGAGATGCAGGGTGACTATAGGAAGTTCATGACGAGACAAGGCGTCCTCCCGTTCCCTAAGCCGAGCCAGAAGGCTTGATGTTGGCCTTGTTGTGTGTGTGTGTGTGTGGCCAGAAGACAAACTATAGATGACCTTTGTGTGTGTGTGGACAAGTGTACATGCTACTATACTTATCTTATTAGGTTTATGAATCATCGCTTACTTCTTTTGCTTATTATTATTATATATAAATCAATGCTTGGTTTTTTTGCTTACTCTTTGGTCCTTTGCTCACTTTGGTCCTTTTTTTTCCTTACTATTTTTTCGAGAATAATGCCGATGATTGAAATGTCGTGGCACACTATATATGTGAATGTGCTACGATGGGATTGTGAGCCTTGTGATATGCACAAGTCTAGGTCTTGTGCAGCCTACTTGGCTCACGGTTCCATCGTAGCATATTCCTGTGTCCAACGACCTATGTATATATATGAGGCATTCTTTTCAAGTTATTTTTGTCTTTTTCGAGAATAATGCCGATGATTGAAATGTCGTGGCACAATATATATGTGAATGTTCTACGACGGGATAGTTAGCCTTGTGATATGCACAAGTCCAGGAATTGTGCATCCTACTTGGCTAACTGTTCCGTCATAGCATATTACTGTGTCCAACGACCTAGCTAGTTATATATGAGGCATTCTTTTTGATTTACTTGGGTCTTTTTCGAGAATAATGCCGATGATTGAAATGTCTTGGCACAATATATATGTGAATGTGCTACGACGGGATTGTGAGCCTTGTGATATGCACAAGTCCAGGTCTTGTGCATCCTACTTGGCTCAAAGTTCCATCGTAGCATATTCTTGTGTCGAACAACCTAGTTATATATGAGGCATGCTTTTTAAGTTTGATCTTTTTGATTTAGGAGTACTTTCTATAAGTGTATCTTCATATACGAATTTAATTATATATGTGTTTTTTTTCAATCATCGGTTAATTATTATTGTCAACTTATAGACGACGTGGTACGTTGTGTACAGGGGACGGGTTCCCGGAGTCTACGATGATTGGGAAGACTGTCGGACACAGGTGCACCGTTTCAGCGGCAATAGCTACAAAGGGTACAACACTATGGCGGAGGCGGAATCTAGATACACGCGCTATCTAGCGGGAGTTAGGACAAGGAACCAGATAAAGACCTACACCTTCGTCGCGGCGGTGATCATGCTTATCTTCTTTGGTTGTTTATCCCGCGTTTGTGTCTAGCTAGTTTAGATGTCTAGGCGAGCTTCCGAGCTCTAACTTGTTCGATCGACACATGTATTCGCATGTCACCAACTACTTTGTAACTTGATCGAAATAATGTAACTTATACTATGTATTCATGTATGAGACTTATCTATATGTATTTGTTTTAATCTTGTTTTTCAAATTGTGTATATATATATAATTATATATCTTGTATCTGTGTGTATATCTGCCTATAATATTGTATATAATCTATATTGTATATCATCTGGCTCTGAAATTAAAAAAAAAAACACCTGTGGCACACATGACCTAGCTTTTGTGACGCACTACGTCTAAAGCGCACCTAAGCAGCTTAGTGGCGCACTGGGACGTGCGCCACAGAAGATTCAACACATAGCGCACCTGCCCACATAGCCGTGGCGCACTAGCAGGTGTGCTACGCCTATCTCGACACAACCGTGGCGCACTAGGCAGTGCGCCACGGCTAGGAGTTAGCCGCAGCGCGAGGCTAGTGGCGCACGGCTAGTGCGCCATGGATGGCCATTCCATGTGCGCCACAAACAGGCATTTTCCTAGTAGTGCCCTACTGATGATTAGAGTGTCCAACCGGAGAGTAGTTAAGAGTAGTATCATGAAGAAAGGATATTTATATGAGAGAGTGTTCACTAGTGAAAGTATGATCCCTATGCCTTGTTTCTAAGCATTGAAACACCATTTGCTACTAGATCTATTGCATGTTTGCTTGCTTCCTTCTAGTTGCCTTTAGTCTTTGCCTCACCGTTAAGCTATTTTCTAGCACCGTTACAACTTGTATTTCACTATCTCTTCACCGAACTAGTGCACCTATATTGGGTGTGTTGGGGACACAAGAGACTTCTTGTATCTTGATTGCAGGATTGCTTGAGAGGGAATACCTTTGATCACTTCCTCCCTGAGTTCGATAAACCTTAGGTAATCCACTTAAGGGAAATTTGCTTCTGTTCTACAAACCTCTACACTTGAAGTCCCAACAACTGTCTACAAGAATAGAAGTGCGTAGACATCAAGCTCTTTTCTGGCGCCGTTGCCAGGGAGGTAAGGTAAAAGGTACTCACATCCTCCGGTGTGAGTGCTCGAAGTTATTTCCTTTAGATTCTGCAATTTTTTCTTTTTGTTTCTTGTTTACACTAGTTAGGCTTAATGGAAAAAAAAATAGAGAGCTTTATAGTGTTTATCTTGAGTTAGGACATGAAGTGTTCGAAGAGAAAATTAAAAAACCTATGGAGCTTTATTTGCATGCTAATAGCAGTGTTATTAGTATGAATTCTTTGGACACCATTATTGCTAATGCTATGGAAACGTCTAAGCTTGGGGAAGCTAATTTTTATGAAAATGATCTTTTTAGCTCCCCAGCTTTGGAAGATAGCTATTATATTGCTTATGATGATACCAAACCTCCAATATATGATGATTACAATGATGAATATGATATTTTCAGTCCACCTACTATTGAGAAGAAAAGTAATTATGATTACAATATGCCTCCTATATTTTATGATTATGGTGATGAGAATAATAGTGATAGCTATGTTGTTGAATTTGCTCCCACTACAAAGAATGACTATGCTTATGTGGAGAGTAATAATTATTGTATGCATGCAGCTCATGATAAGAATGTTTTATATGATAGTTATATTGTTAATTTTGTTCATGTTGCTACTGAAAGTTATTATGAGAGAGGGAAACATGTTTTATGCATCTCAATAATATTAAGTTTCCCCTCTTTATGTTGAAAGTTTTGAAGTTGCACTTGTTTTACTTTCCTATGCTTGTTGCTTTGTGCTTTTATGACTTGTTTCTTTACAAGATTCCTATGCATAGAAAGTGGGTTAGACTTAAAATGTGTTTTGAATTTGCTTCTTGATGCTCTCTTTTACTTCAATTCATATTTCTTATGTGAGCATCTTCTCAAGCTATCAAGCCTAACTTAAAGGCATTAAATAAAAGTACTTGTTGGGAGATAACCCAAGAGTTTTCTTGAGTCTTGGAAGTTATTACTTCTGACCTCTCCTTATCCTTTTTGTTTGTTTTTTGTGCCAAAAATGACCTCTAATGAGAGGGAAGTAAGATTTGGGGTCCCGAAACAGATTTCTGTCCTCCACCATAAAAATTCGTGAGGAGTCTCTGTAAGTCGCATTGAGCTGAAAAATTACGAATAAATCCCCCAGTATGTTAGCTAACTTTCGTTAGATCAAAATATTTTGATTTGAGCAACAGAAGGTCTTCTAAAAAATCGATTTCTACCTGCTGGTCTGTTTTGACAGATTTCTGACATTATTTGCATTTGCTTCTTATTGATACCTTTTTGGGTTCTTTTTGGGAAATTAAGCTTTTTGAAGGAGTTTCTACAGTACCTTGTGTATTTAGTGAAAATTCTTGCTGTTACAAAGCTTTGCCTAAAGGTCTATTATCTTTTGAATACACTAATGTTGCAAATGAAGATTGTGTGAAGTTTTGTATGAAGGAAAATTTGCAGGTGTAGAGAAACAATGATGTAATGAGATGAAGAATGGACAAAAGCTCAAGATTGGGGATGCCACCCGGTGTCACCCTAAGAAATATCCAAGAGGTACAAGCGTCAAAGCTTGGGGATGCCCAAGGCATCCCCTTCTTCATCAATAAAAATCTCAGGTCTTTCTAGACACTTCGTTTTTATTTTTCATGCATTGTTGTGTTGTTCTTGGAGCGTCTTAGTTTTCGTTTTTGGTTTTCGTTTGCTTAGTTTGCTTGAGTAGGTTGGTTGGTTAGACCACACTTCTTTTGGAGAGAGACACACTCTGTTTCCATTGCCTAGAACACTCAAGTTTTCACTCTTATTGTTTTGTGAGTGTTCACGTTTGCTAGCATTGCGTTGAGCCTTAGTTTTCTTGTGCTTTCATCTTAGAACTTTTTAGTTCTTTTTTGTGGATTTGTGAGACAAGCTCACTGATCTTTATTTATTATTATCTTTGTGAGTTGTTTCAAATAAGTTGCTTGGTGTTGGAAAGGAGTAGGAAGTTCCTGCTTGAAAGTGCAAGAGGAGCTTGCATTGACTGTGACTTAAACTTTATCATGACATGCTAGGTGTTGTTTTGACCTTATGCTTAGTGATTATTGCTGTAGCATGTCTTATTCCAAACAATTGGGATTTCTTAGTGTGCCTTGAAGAAATTATGCGTTGTTTTAGCATGCAAAAGCATAGTATTGTGGTATTCTCCTTTGATGCTTTGTTTGGGTTGACTTGGCACATGCTCACACCATGTTATGACTATGACAAGTCACCATTATCCTCTATGATCATCTAGTCCTTGACTTGTAGTACCACTCTATGCTTTGATTAGTAATGCTTTGTTGCTCTGCATGATTATGGCCATTATGCTCTCTTAGTTGGTTGCTCCCAGTCTTTTGCTAGCCTACACTTGTATGAGTAAGCTCTACTCATGCTTCCAACTCCCAAGAAACCAAGTTATTCCAAAGTGTCCACTATAAACTCCCATGCATGGTGTGTTACACCATTCCAAGTATATTCTTGTTTTCAACTATCTTCCAATTAAAAACTATTTTGTTATGTGAAAACTTAGTGATTAAATCCCTCACGAACTTGATGGCACACTTTATATTCTTTGCCCCTAATAAACTTGAACCATTGTGACAACTTTGTTGTATATGCTTGCACTTATAAGTTGGAATTAGAAAAACCGTGATGTCACGGAGAACGTTTTCAACATTGCACTTATACCTTGTACTCAGTTGATATCATGCTGTTTTGTCTATGGATGTCACCGGTTTGAAATAAAGAGGGAACTTGTAAGTCCATGGAGTTTGTATTCTGTGTTAGAGAAACGCCTGGGCCGCTAGCCTAAGCCATGCCTAATCATGGTGGAAACTTGCAGCATCACCATAGTGAGCTATCTATGAAGCATCCTCAATAAAAAGCTATGCATATAGTAAATAAAAAGATCAGTGAGATGCTCATTGTCTTCTTGCCTTGTCATTTTGGTTATGGGAAAGCTCCTGTACCATGTGCAAGGGGTACCCCGTTGGCGGTTCTCAATGATATGCAAATACTTACAATAACAAGAACTTACCTGGACCCAAAGTTGAGTATGCATGAGGTGTGGCCCTCGTATTCAAGGGACTTGAGATTACCAACTTATACTTCATCAAGCATATACTCCAGCTTTGCCACTTTAACCTTAACCACTTCAAGATGCTTATGATAGGGGCAATTAGGGCTAAAAGCTAACAAGTACCATAATTTTTGGAAGCTCTTTTTGAAACTTTTAATCCCTACTTCCTTTACAAAAAAGGCCTTTCTTCCACCACTATTGAGTCTCCACCTTCTACCTTTAGGCACCATTAAGAGAGCATAGTTGTCATTCTGTGTGCAGTGTTCCAAAGCTTATTGATTGATGCATATTGTGATATTACTTGTTCTTGTGCTATTTGTTTCTAGTCACCCTTGTGAACTTTGAAGGTGTCCTATGCATCTATATTGCTACTCTATGAGGGACAAGTTGGTTGCATCTATGCTATGTTTTCTGTATGTGAAACAAACAAATGTTTTTCAATGCACGTTATTCATGATCTTTGTTTGTAGCCTTTCATGTTGCATGCATAGTTACTATGTCTTATTATTAGAACTCCATCTTTCATGCACATGTTTAGAGTTCTTTGATCCCAGCTTTCAATGCTTGCAAATGGTTTGATCTTGGTTGTGATGGTGCATGTCACCTCAAAAATTATTCTTTTATCACTTACTTACTCGAGGACGAGCAGGAGTTAAGCTTGGGGATGTTGATACGTCGGAAACGTATCTATAATTTTTGATGCTCCATGCTTGTTTAGTATCTACTTTGATTTGCTTTGTCTACACTTTGAGGTGTTTTTATATCTTTTCTAGAACTAACCTATTAACAAGTGGCCACAGTGCCAGTTGCTTGTTTTCTTCTGTTTTTGGTTTCAGAAAGGTAGAAAATCAATATTCTCGGAATTGGACATGACAAAAGCCAAAGTCAGTAACTTTCCGTGAGGGACACGCATCCAAAAGGAGGGACGGAGAGGCACTAGAGGGTGGCTAGACCCCCCTGGGCACGGCCAAGCCTGGCCTGCGCCTGGGGAGGGTGTGGGCCCTCTGGCTGCCTCCCAGGCTCGCCCCTTCGCCTATAAGAAGCCCCCGAGGAGAAAACCCTAAGTCATTAATCATACTTCCAGAAAAAGTTCCGTTGTGCCGCCGCCACCGAAGGGGAGATTTGGGGGATAGAAAGTCTCTGTTTCGGCACCCTGCCGGGACAGGAAGTGCCCCCATAGCCATCTCCATCGATATCCACCATCATCTCCATCATCGTTGGTGATTCCCATGATAAGGAGGGAGTAGTTCTTCCTCAGGGCTAAGGGCTCTACCGGTAGCTATGTGTTCATCTCTCTCTCTATGCATGATCTTGTGGTCATGAGCTTTGTAATCAAGTAGATCTACCTTACTCAAGTGCTTCATTAGATCTCTGCTCTCCCCATGTGTGTGAAAGTGACAGCGTGCACTCCGTGGTGGCACTTAGGTTTGAGTCTACATAAATACACTTTATGCTTTAATAGATCTATGCTTTTCCCCACGTGTGTGAAAGTGACAGCGTGCATACCGTGTGTGTGGCACTTTGGCTAGATTGAATATTTGTTAGGAGTTATATTTGAAGTTGGATGTCTCTATGAAATTGTGGTGTTTGTTGGAACCATCTAGTGCTCGAGGTGATAGTGTGGGGTTATCTAGATTGGGGAAGGAGGACTTTGAGGAGTGTTGTTATAGCCCTACCGATGATTAGAGTGTCCAACCGGAGAGTAGTTAAGAATAGTATCATGAAGAGAGGATATTTATATGAGAGAGTGTTCACTAGTGAAAGTATGATCACTAGGCCTTGTTTCTAAGCATTGAAACACCGTTTGCTACTAGATCTGTTGCATGTTTGCTTGTTTCCTTCTTGTTGCCTTTAGTCTTTGCCTCACCGTCAAGCTATTTTCTGGCACTGTTACCACTTGTATTTCACTATCTCTTCGCCGAACTAGTGCACCTATATTGGGTGTGTTGGGGACACAAGAGACTTCTTGTATCTTGATTGCAGGGTTGCTTGAGAGGGAATACCTTTGACCACTTCCTCCCTGAGTTCGATAAACCTTGGGTAATCCACTTAAGGGAAACTTGCTGCTGTCCTACAAACCTCTGCACTTGGAGGCCCAACAACTGTCTACAAGAATAGAAGTGCATAGACATCAGTAGCTGTCAGTGCTAGTTCATCCAGATGATGTATCAGATGCAGAGAATCTAGTATGACAGGAGAACGTGATGAGATGGGATCAGAGGTGATATGAGATTAAACATGCTAAGGCTTGTATGGGAGGCCACGGTGGGATCTGGTTTTTCTAGTCCCATGCTCGCCACCACTAGGAACCGAGTTCTTGCCTTTGGAACCGAGACGAGCGTACAACCACACGGGGCCTGGAAAACCTCATGACTAACTAACTTGCCTAGTAGATTCCATGAGTCACATAGTTCGGGCATTCCATTCGACATATGCATAGAAAACCTTTTGAAAGATTTGATGGGTGAAGGTGCATTCATAACAGGTAGGGAAGCATGGCCGCGGTTGCTTGGGGTAGATAGCGCCCCTGGTAAACCAACCTCGCCTCACATCTTTAAGGACTGGCTTCGGGATTTGACCCGTTATGGCAGAACCATCCTTATTGCGTGGCTCATGGTCTCGGCGAAAGCAAGGTAAAGGTCGTGTGTAACCACCCTCTGCCGGCCTTCCAAGGAAGAGGGCTTATCTAGTGGCATTAAGAGAAGGTTAGTATGTGTGGGTAAAGTTGTACACCCCTGCAGGGTTAAATCTTTTCGAAAAGCCGTGTTCACGGTTATGAATGCTTGGTGACCAGATTCTAAGATCATAGAAAACTATAACCTAATCGTAAAACTTGGCAGATCAACATGTGCTTAAGGATTCTTACTCATGGGTAGGAGGGGGTGATCCTAGATAGGGTTCAGATGATGATGACTTGGCGGATATCAAAAGATGATGATCAATACTTTGGAGACATCGCTCTCTTATACCCTTTTAAAATACTCTGACTAGACGAGCTTCTTCTCTCTCTAGTTTTATAAACAAAGATGGCTTTATGCAAAACAACTCCATCATCCATAAGTCTTATAGAGTACAAACTATACTCACCCTTGCTTTGTTGATACTTTTGGCAGATTAAGTGTTCCCTGAAGATCAGTTTGGTACTACATCGACACTAACGGGTAGCTTGGGGTTCCCGGCTGGCAGCCTAGAATCTATGGACTGGGACGTCATCGTTATGCTTCAGGCCTCCTAGGCCATTTGTTAAGTTTGCTATACTTAATAGCATAATTTTCCTTCCGTTGTTTGATGTTTGTGGTCAGTGACCTCTGTTTGTAATAATTTGGTTCTTTGCTTAGTTATGAGCTTGCTATAATAATTTTTGTGTCGTAGGGTCACTTCTGTGTTATCGATTCTTCACTGGATATCCTCGAGCTCAAGGTTAAGCTTATGTCAGGCAGAGGTCTGGAATTTGTTTAGCCCTGATCCCGGGGTTTCACTGTTTTGGTATCGAGCGATGTCTCGTAGTAGGAAAACCTTGCTATTGGTCGATGTTGAGTGTAGTGTTTGTGAAAACTATTTTAAAGATGAAAAGTATTTGCTGAAACTCTAGTATGCTTCTTTTTCTCCTTATCTAGTTTTGCTCTAATTCTGGGTCATCTTATCTTGTCTTGAATTTGGAAAGTTTTTGTATCTCTTCTAATCTTTCAAAGCTTAGGTGCCTTCTTGGAATGTCGTTTCTAAGCCAGTTGACCTAGTTTTGAGTTCTCTAGAGTTGAGTGTGTTGTGAACTCCTTGTTTCCCTTTGCTCCTATTCATTTGAGAGATTCCTTTCTATCATGATATCTCTATCTTTTGGACCCACAACATTAAATTGTTGGATCTTCAGTGTTCTGTTCTAGGCTTCGAGGTTCCATTTCACCTCGTATGCCTCCTTTTTGTTTGCTGGGTACTTCAGAAGTCGTTTCTTCTCTTGGAAGATACCTCGTGGTTATTAACTTGCAGTGTACGCTACGTCACTCAAGCAGTGGCTATTCCTTTCTTTGGGTTTTAACCCTAGACTTGAACCTAAGATCTCGGATTGTGCTGGATTCTAGTATTGTGAATCCTGTACATGAAGCTGATCTTTAAACCAAGATCCATTCCTTTGACCCCTGTCGTTAATGTTCACGCATTACCTCAGGATGGCTGGTATTGCCATTCTATCCTTCAAGCTTGTGGTTATTGTTGCGATTGAATTGCAACAACTAAGGACTTCCCCTACCACATGCTATGGCAAATGTTCTTTAATGGAACCAAAAAGATCATGACAAGAGTACTCCTCGAGAGTCTCGCATCTATACTCGTGACTCCGCCACACCTTCCCTTCTTCTGCATTGTTTACCGGAAGCTTGTTAACTTATGCATCCACATCTTGGGATTCTATCCCGACCACGTTCAGTTCTCCATGTTGCTTTTCGACCTTTGTCTACCAGTTGGTAGTCAAGTAGTAAATATGCATTGGTGTCTTCCAATGCAAGATACTCTTGTGGTCTATTATGACAAACCATTTCGGCATGTTAGGAGAAACAAACTCCAGTACCTTGTCATATCTAGGACTAGGTCAAAGTGTTGTAATCTAAAGATCAAGAGGCATTGATTAGCTTCTATCTGTTCTACCTTAAAGTTTCACATTCTTTTATACTAAGAGGTCATGTTGAGTTTCATGAACCCTTAATGAAGTGATGCTCCTACACATATTTACCCACCCTCCCTCGAGCTTTCGCGCTCGTGAGTGATGTGTGTGTGTAATAATGTGGTTATCTAAAGATTCTTAGCAATTATTATTGTTTTGATATCCAAGGACATTTGTGTCATTCTTGGCATGATTGGTTAGCCCTATCACTAAGCAAAGTTTGACTGTGCTACCAAGTCCGTTATTCTAGTACACTCTTTTCGGTCAAAGAGATAGGCTTGTGTCGAAGCTCTGAGACTATGTCATCTTGCCGTACCAAGCAAGTTCCCTCTCGAACTATGTGACATATCGGTGGTTCGTCATATCCTGGATGTCTTTCTAGAAGTATCGCCATGTTGCCACATGACCGTGTTGTCAAGTTTTTGAGCAATCAAGTTCTCTGAACTGCTCCTTTCTCCAAGGATCTGTACTAGATACCCCTGAACAAGTTGGTTGAGCTTAAACAACAACTTGGAGAGTTGTAAGACAAAAGTTCTAGTCGACTTTGTTCCTTCTTAAAGGGATGTCTAGCTCTGTTTGTGTTGAATAAAGATAGTATCTACTTTGAGGATATGTTATCTCCCCCACCTTTGATTTTATTTGGGATATCGTCAAATCAAACTCAGTTCCAAGGACTACCTTGATGGTGTTGCCACTTGTGATGTTTCACTTTAGTACATCTTCATGTCCTTTGGTTTGAACAATACTTTTGCCTTGTTCATATGACATATGAGTCCATCTTATTGGACTGTTCTGGTAAGTTTGTTGTTGAGCCCATCAATGACATCCTTATTTTCTCCATGCTAGACAAGATTCATATGGAACAATTGACATTAATGTTGGAAAATTTCAAGAACCGTCTTTGAGTCATCTCGAAGTATGTGTTCTGGATGTTAGAAGTAATCTTCTCCGATTCACGTGCAAATGTTGAAAGATGTCACCGTGGATTAGAGTAGAGTTAACTCTGTTCCTTAAGGACACATGTGTGGTTTATTGTTAGTACTTTATGTATGTGCAGTTGTCTCTCGACAAGTTGTTAAATACATGGGTTTAGCAATCTAGCTCATTCTTCTGGAGCTTAACACTGTAGTCCACATCTTGAGAATCTAGTAACTTTACCTTTGCGATAAATGTTGCGAACTTTCTATTCGGACATGCTAAGTCTGAAGTATCATCCCACCTAACCAAAGCTGAATCTCAAGCAGCAATGATGGTTGGTGCTCCTCAGGGTATTGGCATAGGTCTCTTATAAATCCGGCAAGATTGATGTAATGGTTAACATAATTAGCCGGAAGGTCCTTTGTCATATTCTCTTGATTCAGCAATAACAACCACTCTTCATGAGGCCTCTTCTATAAATTAATTATAGGAGTTGTGATTATGGTTTCCTTTGTATCCGAAGTCTGACCTTTACTTGATGTCTAATTTCTCAAACATCAAGGAGAACATCTAAAGTAGTGTTGCTAAATGTCTCTCGGCCGATCCTCCATACCCTTTATGATGGCAAGCATTTTGTTGTGCCAAGTAATGGAAGTCTAAGAATGAAGTTTCTTTTTCTCGTGTCCTCAGGAATCTTCTTGCTTATTCATCTAGTGGTGTAAAGTGATATCATGATCTTTGGCTAAGATCTTGATATACCTGGATGAATAAAGAGTATCCTTCCTTTTCTCAGCCATGTTTTAAGAGTGACTATGGTTTTGGTAATCAACAATTTCTCTTGATACATGTTCCTTGTGACTCTTATGAGTCCTCTCCACCCAAAACACATTTATGTCTTGGCCTTCTGTTGAAGGAAAGAGTGACCCTTCTGTTTCAAAAGTAGTTCAACCATTTGGTTTTGTTGATCCATATCTCTGCAACCCGAAATCTCTACTTAAGCCGTTTAGTAGAGGTTCCCTATCGAAGTCTGTGGTTATATTCTTTCCGTTGAAACCTTCCTTCTCAGAAGTTAAATTCTTCATTAAGTTCCATGGTCTCAATCCTTATGAAGACCATCTATCTAAAAATTTGACACCTTCTCCTCTTGTTTCCTCCGTTACCTTGACGTGTTTCATGTTTGTCATCTCAGAGTTGTTTCTGAACACTCCATCCATGAGTTGACCATGAGATACTTTGTGTGTTGTTTAGTGTGTTCCCTCTTATATTTAGAGTGGCCTTGTTTCTTTCCCTCTATGTCTCTTTTCCTACCTTTGGAATCTCGGGTCGAGATTCTCGTAAGGGGGATAGAGCTGTAACACCCCAGTTTTAGATAAATATTATTTAGGGTTTGTTTGTGCATCATGAGCATCATGTTTTAAATTGTGCATTAAAGAACATAATGAAAAAATCTAAACCCTACTCTCTCCCTCTATTTGAAATAAATTCAAAATGGTTTTGTATTTGGAAACTACCAAAATGTTTGGAGCCCAAATGGATTAAAAGGGTCCCTGCAATATTCTCAAATATTTTACAAAGTATCTGGTATTTTTTAAATACCTCAAACAGATTTCAAAATGGAAATACAAAGAGAGAAACAAAAACATATTTGGAAAAATGTTTCTGATAAATAATAGCAGCAGCAGCTTCACAGGCCATAGCCCAGGCTGCAGCCCAGGCCGCACAGCCCACTTCTTCTCTCACTTTCTCCTGCGCAGTGCGGAACCCCGCAGCCTAGTTGGCCCGTAAACGGCCCACCGCTGTCCCCGTCTCGTCTTCCTCGTCGATAAGCAGTTGGCTAGCGCCTTGAGGTCTCAAGTGCGCCACGACAATGCGCGCCGCGCGATACTTCGCTGCCCCCTAGCGCCTACAAGTACCACGTGCCGCCGCTCGTCAAAACCTAGCTTCTTTCTTCCCCAATTTCCCCTCCGGCCAAACCCTAGCTCCGCCAGGCGTCCTGCCTCCCGCCGTCTTTGGCCTCCCCTAGACCAGTTGTGGGTACCGTCGTGACCCCCTTGCTCTCCTTGTTCATCCCAGCCAAGCAGCAAAGCCAGAGAAGCCTCGGATAGTTGTCATGTCCAATGCCGACCACCGCCTCCGCCACTGATTCAGGCCACCCTGGACCTCACCGTCAATCTTGTCGCGCTCCTGGTGAGCCATTGAGTTCCCTGGTGCCCCCCTTCCTTCCCCTTGCTCTGGTTCCTCCCCTCCATGATCGCCTGACTCGCCACCGTGCACCGTTGCAGCCACTGTTCCGGCGACCAATTCCAAGCGACGTTGCCACCTTAAGGTCGCCCGCGTAGAGCCGCGTCCAACGCACCCCTCCTCAAGGCCCCGCATGCCCTCTTTCATCGTCCCCAGCATCGATCTGAGGCCGCTACCGTGCTGGCGTCACGCTGACGTCAACATGATGTCGGCGAGCGCGGGTCTGACCCAGTCAAACTGGCCTCTAGACCCACCTGCTTGCGTGGCAGCTGAGGTGGCGTCGGGCCCCTCTGTCAGCCAGCGTGGGTAGGATCTGCCCCGGCGTAAAACAACCCTGACCCCCTAGATGATGTCATAATGACGCAATAAACCTTTATAAATTGTTTTAATAATTTAAAAAAGGTTTAAATATTGTAAATTCAATAACTTATTATCCGTAAGTCAGAAAAATACAAATAATATATCAAATTGTTCTGAAAAAGGAGAGCTAACTATCTAAGCTATAATAATGCATTGATAATCAAATTACATGACAAGTTTAAATAGAAGAACATAGTAACCCCTCATAGGTGATTTCAGAGTTTCCCCGAGTTAGGGTTTTCACCCCTTGGAACCCCGTTTAAACTACCAAGCATGACTTAGGATTACTTTTCAATACAATTTAACTTGTCATATCATCACCCTTTTTTGAGTATTGCATCGATGCCATTGTTGATTGTTTCCCTTTCTTTCCGGTGTTTGGTTCTTCCCAGTAGAATATGATATCGAGATCGAGATCGAAGACCGAGATCAACACCGTTGAAGATCAAAGATCGACGAACAATACTTGACCAACTATAACCAAGTCAAGTACAAGCTATCTGAAGATCTTCTTATCGGTTATCAACTGGTAAAGGCAAGCATAGCCCCACCATGATATAATCCTATGATTTTGAAAGCATTTCAATTCCTTCCTTTATGCATACGATTCTATTGTGGTCTTTTATCGATAGATAGAGTATCCTATCTGTTGCATTACTCCCTTTGAGCTTATATTACCTGATCCACTTCTCCTAGCATAACTAGGTTTGGCTTGTGTGCACTGCTAGAGCTCATATCTGTGTTCTGCTTAGCCATGCGTAGCTGTCAGTGCTGGTTCATCCAGATGATGTATCAGATGCAGAGAATCTAGTATGACATGAGAACGTGATTAGATGAGATCATAGGTGATATGAGATTAAACATGCTACGGCTTGTATGGGAGGCCACGGTGGGATGTGGTTTTTCTAGTCCCATGCTTGCCACCACTAGGAACTGAGTTCTTGCCTTTGGAACCGAGACGAGCGTACAACCACACGGGGCCTGGACTACCTCATGACCAACTAACTTGCCTAGTAGATTCCATGAGTCACATATTTCGTGCGTTCCATTCGACATATGCATAGAAAAACTTTTGAAAGATTTGTCGGGTGAAGATGCATTCATAACAGGTAGGGAAGCGTGGTCGCGGTTGCTTGGGGTAGATAGCGCCACTGGTAAACCAACCTCGCCTCACATCTTTAAGGACCGGCTTCGGGATTTGACCCGTTACGGCAGAACCATCCTTATTGCGTGACTCATGGTCTCGGCGAAAGCAAGGTAAAGGTCGTGTGTAACCACCCTCTGCCGGCCTTCCAAGGAAGAGGGCTTATCTAGTGGCATTAAGAGAAGGTTAGTATGTGTGGGTAAAGTTGTACACCCCTGCAGGGTTAAATCTTTTCGAAAAGTCGTCTTCACGATTATGAGCGCTTGGTGACCATATTCTAAGATCATAGAGAACTATAACCTAATCGTAAAACTTGGCAGATCAACGTGTGCTTAAGGATGTTTCCTCATGGGTACGAGGGGGTGATCCTAGATAGGGTTCAGATGATGATGAATTGGTGGATATCAAAAGATGATGATCAATACTTTGGAGACGTCGCTCTCTGATCCCCTTTTAAAATACTCTGACTAGACAAGTTTCTTCTCTCTCTAGTTTTATAAACAAAGATGGCTTTATGCAAAACAACTCCATCAGCCATAAGTCTTGCGGAGTACACCCTGTACTCACCCTTGCTTTGTTGATACTTTTGGCAGAGTAAGTGTTCCCTGAAGAGCAGTTTGGTACTACATCGACACCGATGGGTACCTTGGGGTTCCCGGTCGGTAGCCTGGAATCTATGGGCTAGGACGTCATCGTTATGCTTCAGTCATCCTAGGCCATTTGTTAAGTTTTCTATACTTAATAGCATAATTTACCTTTCGTTGTTTGATGTTTGTGGTCAGTGACCTCTGCTTGTAATAATTTGGTTCTTTGCTCAGTTATGAGCTTGCTGTAATAATTTTTGTGTCGTAGGGTCACAGCTATGTTATCGATTCTTCACTGGATATCCTCGAGCTCAAGGTTAAGCTTATGTCAGACAGAGGTCTGGAATTTGTTTAGCCCTGATCCTAGGGGTGTCACATCGTCTAGCTATATGGGCCACACGATTGGAGACATGACCCTAATGCTTACAGGAACTCTCAGTATAATATGGATGCTTACTTCTCATCAATGCAAGTTGAGCATTCCCTTGAATCTCTCATAAGTATGTGCATGTACACTACACAATAGTATGTGCATTGTTCTTGTCGACATCAGTCTGATGCTATGGAAAAAATCTCTCAAACGTCTATATTTATGATCAAACAGTAGGATTTTCTTTGAAATCCATATCTATATGTTTAATTTGTGTGAGTGGTAGTTGGGAAACTAATTATTTTATAAGTAATGATATAGAGCCATGCTATTCTGCCAAATAGTGCTTCATGGCTGCTACACAAGATACTAGCTACATTGAAGTTGGTCACAGGATAATTTCTTAGCTCCGAGACCTCGTCACAATCAGCTCCAATGGTGTCCGGGAGGGGACTGCCACCGAGACACTTGTGCTTGTCGCATTGGTCGCCACCTATACTCTGCACACGCAACTCCGCTCTGGCTTGTGGAGGTCCTCTTCGAGGAGCAGCACTACCGATGGCATCAAGGCGAAGGTTATGGCGTGGCCCCGAACGACAAGACGCTTGGAGAGCTCGAGAAACGGGATCATGTGACCGATGGCAGATCCTGAAGGTGATTGCAACATGGAAGATACTAGTAGATGCTCTGCATATGGTGTGGAAGATTCCCGGAGGCACTCACTAATTGATTGCACAATGTCGCGATGTGTATGGGATCTAGTTAACGACGAAATAGCACAACACATGAGCATGACCAAAGAACCCTCTGCGAAACAATGGATATTTTGCATAATCAAGTCTCTCAATCACGACAGATTTTGTAGAGATGGTTGTTACTCTTTGGGCAATCTGGTATGCCTGTCGCCGCTTGATCCATGATGGAAAGCAACATTGCTATTTTTTCACCTACCTGTTTGTCAAAAACTTCTTAAAGGACCTAGCTCTGACCTCGGCTGTTTCGACGGTTTAGAGAAGGGAACCAACACCGACAGGACCGAAGTGGATAGCGCCTCCAACAGGACATGCAAAGCTCAATGCTGATGCGGCAGGGGCACGGTTAGGAGAACCAAAATCATAGTCCGTGGCGCCTTGAGTACCTCAACACTTGAAGCTATGGCGTGTCAGGAGGCTTTCGCACTAGCTCAAGATCTTGATCTGCAACATCTGTGTGTGGCGAGCGACTATCTGGAAGTCATCAAGAATCTGCATCAACCTTACAGTGATATTTACGGTGCAGTGATCAGGGAGATCATGGAGACCGCAATCTCTTTCAGGACAATGGTGTTCCGGCATGAATCCAGGACCTCCAATGTTGAAGTTCACCGTCTTGCTCAAAGTTCTGTGAATTTAGATGTTGGTCCCCGGGTCTTGCTGTTACAGTCGCCCACAGATTTATGTATTCCCACAACCATTTTAAGCAATGAATAAAGAGTGGTCGGTTCTAAAAAAAACCAGTTGACCCGTCAACACATGACATTTACACATACTCGCCGTCCGCCGTTCCACTCCATCCTCAATCGATCCATGTCGCCACATGCGCTAGGCCTTCCTCGGGCGTTAATACTGTCGAGCATGGCCGGCCACACGATTGGCTTGATAGGCGAAGGTGCAGCTGCCCAAATCTATGAATAGTTAATTGGCTGATTGCCAAACTCTTTGCCTCTCTGGTCTCGCAATACGGTTTATGGGTAAGTTAAATCCGAGCTCTAAATATAACATATTGATTTTGTAGTTTGATTATACAAAGTACTTCAATTGGAAATTATATTATCATTTCTACTAAGTACTAAAATTATATCTCACGAAGATTATTAGATTGGACACACTACTATAACTTTGTTTAGACCAGCTGCATGAACGTCTAAACCTACTACGAAATTTGCAAATTGGTTTTATATAATATAGGAATGAGTGCACAAAATTGTTGCAAACTCTAGCACCGACACAAATATTATTAGGTGACAAGGCTGAACATGGGTTGCTCTCAGAGGACTCGGCCGGGTACAATCGTTCACGTGACGGGGGGCAAGGCTGCAACAGAGCATTATTAGGTGCTGCGTGTGCCCACCGGCCAAAGTACGAGCCACGAGCTATATATTTTCTTTTCCATGTCCTAATTAATCTATTAATCTATTAAGTAGTTTTACGATAATATAAAAATTAAATCTATACCATTATATAGTATATGAATAATTTTAAACATTGATCGTTGAATGAAGATTGCTAAATCACAATATTTCTGAACTTTGGATCTTTTTCATAAGTTAAATTATATCATGCCACATAGAAGATTCTATTTCTAACGTTTAGCACAATATACACTATGCATAAATCTCAAAACGTACTTCTTCATTATTCTTGAATCTTCTATGCTTATAATATATCCTAACTTACTTTTATTCATAGAACTGTCTTTTTTTATTTTATGATTTTCTCTTGGTTCAATACAATACATTTATTAAAATTCATTCATGTTCTTATTCGGAGCACTAGCTATTTCTATTATTGTGCACTGTCAATAAGAGATAATTAATTATAACAAACATCTCCCAACAAAATGTGTTTAACATGTTTAGCAAAGTTTTATGTATAGTATGTTATGCAGTTTTCGTGTTTTAGATAGCCAATATCCTCGGTGGCAGCAGAGTATTATCCTTCATCTCAAACTGTTTTCCCCTTGATGCCACCATCCGATCTATCTAGAGATCTGTGCATGTACCTACATGTCATTTGATGTTAAACACAAACATCTCTTGGGATCAGTAATTAGAGGCAGTGATTATCTGACATCATTGTTTTAGGCGACATGGTTCGCCTCGTAGGTAGTACTACACAGTTGTCATCTAGCTATATGTTCCACACGATTGGAGACATGACCCTAATGCTTGCAGGAACTCTCAGTATAGTCTGGATGCTTACTTCTCATCTACGCAAGTGGAGCATTCCCTTGAATCTCTCATCAGTATGTGCATATACGCTACACAATAGTATGTGCATTGTTCTTGTCGACATCAGTCTGATGCTACGGAAAAAATCTCTCAAACGTCTATATTTATGATCAAACGGCTGGATTTTCTTTGAAATCCATATCTATATGTTTAATTTGTGTGAGTGGTAGTTGGGAAACTAATTATTTTATACGTAATGATATAGAACCATACAATTCTGCCAAATAGTGCTTCATGTGTGCTACACAAGATACTATCTGCATTGAAGTCGGTCATGAGCTAATTTCTCACCTCCGAGACCTTGTCACACTCAGCTCCAATGGTGTCCAGGAGGGGACTGCCACCGAGACACTTGCGCTTGTCGCAATGGTCGCCACCTATACTCTGCGCACGCAGCTCTGCTCTGGCTTGTGGAGGTCCTCTTTGAGGAGCAGCACTAATGATGGCATCAAGACAAAGGTTATGGCGTGGCCCCGAACGACAAGACGCTTGGAGAGCTCGAGAAACGGGATCATGTGACCGGTGGCGGATCCCGAAGGTGATTGCAACATGGCAGATACTAGTAGATGCTCTGTATATGGTGTGGAATATTCCTGGAGGCACTCACTAATTGATTGCACAATGTCGCGATGTGTATGGGATCTAGTTAACGACGAAATAGCACAACACATGAGCATGACGGAAGAACCCTCTGCGAAACAATGGATATTTTCATAATCGAGTCTCTCAATCATGACAGATTTTGTAGAGATGGTTGTTACTCTTTGGGCAATCTGGTATGCCTGTCGCCGCTTGATCCATGATGGAAAGCAGCATAGCTATTTTTTCACCTACCCGTTTGTCAAAAACTTCTTAAAGGACCTAGCTCTGACCTCGGCTGTTTCGACGGTTTAGAGAAGGGAACCAGCACCGACAGGACCGAAGTGGATAGCGCCTCCAACAGGACATGCAAAGCTCAATGCTGATGCGGCAGGGGCACGGTTAGGAGAACCAAAATCACAGTCCGTGGCGCCTTGAGTCCCTCAACACTTGAAGCTATGCCGTGTCGGGAGGCTCTCGCACTAGCTCAAGATCTTGATCTGCAACATCTGTGTGTGGCGAGCGACTATCTGGAAGTCATCAAGAATCTGCATCAACCTTACAGTGAGATTTACGGTGCAGTGATTAGGGAGATCATGGAGACCGCAACCTCTTTCAGGACAATGGTGTTCCAGCATGTATCCAGGACCTCCAATGTTGAAGTTCACCGTCTTACTCAAAGTTCTGTGAATTTAGATGTTGGTCCCCAGGTCTTGCTGTTACAGTCACCCACAGATTTATGTATTCCCACAACCATTTTAAGCAATGAATAAAGAGTGGTCGGTTCTAAGAAAACAGTTGACCCGTCAACACATGACATTTACGCATACAGTGATCGCCGTCCGCCATTCCACTCCATCCTCAATCGATACATGTCGCCACATGCGCTAGGCCTTCCTCGGGCGTTAATCCTGTCGAGCATGGCCGTCGGCCACGCGATTGCCTTGATAGGCGAAGGTGCGGTTGCCCGAATCTACGAATAGTTAATTAGCTGATTGCGAAACTCTTTGCCTCTCCGGTCTTGCCATACGGTTTATGGGTAAGTTAAATCCGAGGTCTAAGTATAACATATTGATTTTGTAGTTTGATTATACAAAGTACTACAATTGGAAATTATATTATCATTTCTACTAAGTACTAAAATTGAATCTCACGAGATTGTTAGATTGAACACACTACTATAAATTTTTTTAGACTAGCTGCATGAATGTCTAAATCTACTACGAAATTTGCAAATTGGTTTTATATAATATAGGAATGAGTGCACAAAATAGTTGCAAACTCTAGCACCGACAAGAATATTTAATTTACTTGTTACATAGGTAAACGTCAATCTACACCTCAAACCAGTACACAAATATGGCAAATTTAACTACTCTCCCGATCTATAGCAAGTGTCACTCATTTAGTATAAAATTTGTACCTCCGATCCTAAATAAGTGTCGCCATTTTAAACTAGAGTTAGTTCAAAACCGTAACACTTATTTAAGATCGAGACAGTATTAGTTTAGGACAAAATAAACAATACTTATTATGGATTGGAGGAAGTACAAAACATATATTACTACTGACTGATATTGATGATACATGTTAGACGTCGACAATGTTGGACACGTCGTCTTCTTAGCCTATAGTCAAATCCTGGATCATGTCACGAATAGGAAGATGATGATCGCTAGCAGTGAGAATCTCCAGAAGACAGCCTTTTATACTCCAATAGAAAGAGGGCTAGCCGCGCGGTTATTCTGACAAGGCTGAACATGGGTTTGCTCTGAGAGGACTCGGCCGGGTACAATCGGTCACGTGACGGGGGCAAACACTGCAGCAGAGCATTATTAGGTGCTGCGTGGGCCCACTGCCCAAAATACGAGCCATGAGCTGTATATTTTCTTTTCCATGTCCTAATCTATTAATTAAGAAGTTTTACGATTATTAAAAAAATTAAATCTATACCATTATATAGTATATGAATAATTTTGAATATTGATTGTTGAATGAAGATTGCTAAATCCTAATATTGCTGAACTTTTGGATCTTTTTCATAAGTTAAATTATATCATGCCACATAGAAGATTCTATTGTTAACGTTTATCACAATATATACACTATGCATAAATCTCAAAATGTACTTCTTCAACGTTCTAAAATCTTCTATGCTTATAATATCCTAAGTTACTTTTATTCATAGAACTATCTTTTTTACTTTATGATTTTCTATTGATTAAAGACAATACATTTATTAAAATTCATTCATGTTTTTATTCGGAGCACTAGCTATTTCTATTATTGTGCACTGTCAATAAGAGATAATTAATTACAACATACATCTTCCAACAAAATGTGTTTACCATATTTAGCAAAGTTTTATGTAGAGTGTGTCATGCAGTTTTTGTGTTTTAGCTAGCCAATATCCTCGGTGGCAGCAGAGTATTATCTTTCATCTCAAACGGTTGCCCCCTTGCTGGAGATCTGTGCATGTATCTACATGCCATTTGGTGTTAAACACAAACATCTCTTGCGATTAGTAATTAGAGGCAGTGATTATCTGACATCATTGTTTCAGACGACATGGTTCGCCTCGTAGGTAGTGCTACACAATTGTCATCTAACTACATGGGCCACACGATTGGAGACATAACCCTAATGCTTGCATGATCTCTCAGTATAGTCTGGATGCTTACTTCTCATCCTTGCAAGTGTAGCATTCTCTTGACTCTCTCATCAGTATGTGCATGTACGCTACACAATAGTATGTGCATTGTTTTTGTTGACATCAGTGTGATGCTACAGAAAAAATCTCTCAAACGTCTATATTTATGATCGAATGGCAAGATTTTCTCTGAAATCCATATCTATATGCTTAATTTGTGTGAGTCATAGTTGGGAAACTAATTATTTTATAAGTAATGATATATATCCATACGGTTCCGTCAAATAGTGCTTCATGGGAGCATCCTTTGAATAAACAAAACCCTTTGGATCGTCCCGAAAAACCTAGGCGCCGCCCTTGTCCTGCGTCGCCCCCCGCGCGGGCGACGGGGACGATCTCCAGTCGCCGCCGCTAGCCAGCCGCAATCCTTCTCCCTCCTTCTCCCTGCCGCCGCCGATGGCGTCACCAGGCAAATCCTGGGCGCTGGCGGTGGGGGAGGGGGGCTTCCCCCGATCATGGAGGCGACGACGCGGGCCGGGTGGCCATGGCACGCGTCTGCTCTGTGAGGGGCACGTCGGCGCAGCTTCTACAGCGCGGAGACCATGCGCCAGAGTGTGGACGACGGTTGCCCCCGACGGCGATGGTGACGGCCTGAGCTCTGCTATGGTTTTGGGAGACATCATCAGGATGGCGGAGGCGACGTAGCGTCAGAATAAGGGTGTTGGAGCTTGATCCCCATCTTGGCAAGGCCACTTGTGGCGGCACCGGTGAGCTCTTGTCCTAGTATCCTCTCAGATATACGGATCTGGGGAGGATGGTCTCTCCGGGCACGATCATTTTTCGACTCTGTCGTGGAGCTACGGGAGTCGGGGGGCTGTTGTTGTTGTTGTTGTTGTTGTTGTTGTTGTTGTTGTTGTTGTTGTTGTCTTCCCCTCGGTCGGCCGTGGTGGCGAGGGAGTGGAAGGGGATGATACAAACGCCTTCCTTGTTAGGGTTTTGTATGGTCTTTTTTTGAGATGCGACTGTCGCGTCTTGAAGCTTCTTCTGGCCCGCTGATACCTTCGATCCGGATTTTGGATGTAGTATAGCTCGTTTTCCCTAGTAGACCTAGGTTTATCGAATCCTCGGGAAGCAGAAAGCAAAGTGAGATTACTTAAATGGACCTTCGAGAGTTTTAGAATTCCTATTGCGTTTTCACCGGACCAAGAGTTTGAGATCTTTTTGTGTTGTTGACGATGGAGAGAGAGAGAGGGCCTAGGGTCTTTGGTTTTCACCAGTAGCTGTGCAAAAACATCTGATGGGAATAATAGGTAATAATAAAGTATGCATGTAATTGTTAGAGCAAGATAATTATATGTGGGCAGTGCATCCATAATTGTTATCGCATCCGCAACCACTTATAGCAATAACCTACTAGTATCATCCATAGAAGAAAGAGAACTAATGATATGCATTGTGATGTCACCATTAATCCCAAGTAAATTCCTCACATACATCTGTACTACTCTTTCTGTCACTGGGGTTCCTATGCTGCAGATCAATCATTACTCACACTCCCTTTACCTGGATCAATCTTCGAGGTCTTGGGTACCTGACAAGTCCTTAGATTGAGGCAAAAGAGGGTATTACAATCATCATGTCATACAAACTAATACATGATACCATCTATGATAAATAACATGCACAATAAGCTACATGGCTAGGACGAAGCCCTTAGCCCAAGGATAATTACTCACACATAGAGATGAAATCGACAATTATAAACATTGTAATAGAGATCATAAGGTTGATAGCATATAGTCTTACAATGTCGCCAATTAGAGAAGAGATCTACTATTACAAGTGGTGGAAGATGGCTATAGTGGTGGAGAAGGGTTTAGAGGTTTAGATCTAGATCTATTCCTCCGGTGTGGCGGCTTATGGTGGTAGGGAGAGTTGTGGTCGAAAGAGAGGCCCTTTTTCCCGTCGCCTGAAGCCTCTTTAAATAGGGGTCCCTTCACAAAAGTTGTTCTGTTTGACCTAATGAAGTCAATGCCAACTATATGGCCGGAATAAAATTCCCGCTGTATAGTTGGTCGCTAAAGCTTCAGTATTAACTTCACGACTCCTGGTTTCTTTGACGTGTTGGAAATCTCGTATCTTTGGCATTTATGTAGTGATTCCCATTCATACGTCATTATCTGCACAGGGAAAAATAGCAAGAATGGATTGCATACCCCTTTGATCATTATGCATTAGTGGCAGGTTATATAGAGATATTTCATCAAATATATGAATAATATCTAGTTTAAATGCAGACGTGGATGGCTATATTTCATAGCCATCAACGTCCCCAAGCTTAAACTTGATCGTCCTCGAGCAAGAAAACCAAGAACTCAATATTTAAACTGAAATAACAAGATGATGATCTTACTCATGATTGGTAGTCTCATGTTTGCTACACTTTATTAATCTGAGAAACTTGAGCATAGATAGAGTAATGACAAGCATATCATACGGGTTTCATGAATCCTTATAGCGCAGCAAAATTATTGTAAGCATGGATGATTCAAAAGAGTAAATTTTATTCCATGTCATGTAGTCAACTCATAAGCTTGCCTTTGAACAATAAATTGTAATCATGTAGAATTAAGAGTGTGAGAGTTTTTCATGAAAATCATATACACTAGAGTATCTCAATTCTCCCACATCAATAAATTAATAATTTTTAAGCACTACTTTTCTATTCATTGTCCTTCAAGAATTTCAGTTCTTAAGTAATTGAGAGCATGCCAAAAAAATCATTAGTTTATCGGGCTGTGATGGACACTCGTGACATCGCTAAGGTTTTGTTCCTTTTGCATAATGATTTCTCATATCAGCCAGAGGAGTGATTCCATCATGTTTACATATACCCGGGATTGCCAAGAATCTTACCCATTATAGCATTGCTGCTACGTATTATTAATCAAATCATAGCCGAAATCTAGGAGTTTCCTCCATGAAGATCGTTCATCAATTACTACTAACTACCATGGGTTTCTCAAACTTCAAAACTAGGGAGTCATAAGGCATAGCTCTCATATTTGGTTCCACTTCTCTCTTCCCTTTTTGTTTGTTTCTTGGAGACTCGAAGTTAATCACTCTCCTGCAAATTAACGAGAACTTCAAGGAGAAAAGAAAAAGAGAGAGGGGAAATAAAGATAAATGGAGAAATCTTTTTCTGATTTTTGAGAAGGGGAATTAAAGAATAGAAAATTGGCGGCAAAGCTTGGCTTGAAAATCTCAAACAAAATAAAATAACTAAGATAAAGTGTTGGGGAAACCAACACAAGTGCTTATAAACTCAAATAAAGCATAACCTCGAAAATAAAATAAAATAAAGCAAATGAAAGCCAAATAAAAATAGATAGAAAACCTCCCCAAGCTTAGGCTTTTGCAAGCCCTTCAAATCACTATGGTGGGGGGGGGGGTGGGGGAAGTTGTAACTCCAGCCCGCAAATCGAGTTGATAAGTTACTTGTTGTTTCTTAGAGGTTTAGGGCGAGATTATGCATTCCCTCCATAGTTCCTCCGAGTTCTTGGAAATCTTGATATGTAGCGAACCGGCTTCGTGGCTGCTGCTCCTGATGGTGGACTTCTTGATCCTCCTCTTGGTCATCATCCTCTTCCGGAATCTCCTCCTGGGGTTGGTGTTGCTCAACCTGCAAGTCATAAAGCACGCGTTCTTACTCGATAGAAAAAAGACAATTAGGCGAAGGAGCGGGGTAGTGATACGTCCAAAACGTATCTACTTTCCCGAACACTTTTGCTATTGTTTCCCCTCTAATTTGTGTGATTTGGATATAACTAACACGGACTAACGCTGTTTTCAGCAGAATTGCTCTGGTGTCTCGCTTTTGTGCAGAAAATGAACTTTCAGGAAAAATCCCAGAAAATATGCTGAAAATCCTATTTTTCCAGAAGATTCACGGAGCCATAAGACAGAGGGGAGAAAAGGCCCGAGGGGATCACACCACCCTCAGGCGTGGGCCAGGACTGGCTGCGCCGGGGCATGGTGTGGCCAACCCGGACTCCGACTCGACCTATCCTTTCGCCTACATATACCGTCTGACCTAAAAACACAGGGGCTAAAAATGTTTTTCCAGATAGAGTTCCGTTGCGCCGCCACCACTAGAAACCGTGATTCGAAACCAGAAACTCCGTTCTGGCACCCTGCTGGGATGGGAAATTGGAGGAGATCATCGCCATTATCATCATCGACGCCTCTCCATCAACCATCCATGATTCCCCCATCCATGTGTGAGTAATCCCCGCGGTAGGTTATGGGGATGGTAGGGATTGGATGAGATCACTCATGTAATTGCATAAGATTGTTAGGGCATGGTCCCTAGTATCTATTTTTAGTGCTTTTAACATTATTGCAACTTGTTGTGCTTAATGCTTGTCACTAGGGCCCGAGTGCCATGATCTCAGATCTGAACATGTTATTGATTTATGATGATATTATTATTTGTTATCTTACCTGCAAGTTGTGTACACATATCGTTGTCCGGAACCCGAGGCCCCAAAGTGAGAGAAATTGGGATAACCGGAGGGGATGGCTGTGATGTGAGGATCACGTGTGTTTACAGACTATTAATGCTTTGCTCCGGTGCTCTATTAAAAGGAGCCATCTTAATTGCCAGTAGATTCCCTTGAGGCCCCGCTGCAAACGGGCTGGCAGGACAAAAGATGTTGTGCAAGTTTCTCATTGCGAGCATGCACGACTATATATGGACCACATGACTATGGTTACTTAGTACTTGGATGTTTATCTTTATTATCTGCAATGCCTTTGTCTTGATTATTATATAAATTATCTTGTCCATGTAACGCATGTCCATCCATCCCTATGCCTACCGCATTTTAATCTTGTTGTTTATTACAATTGCTACCGCTGTCCTTATTTTACTGCTGCTGTTATTTTGCTACTGCTATTACAAAACTGTTGCTACTGATAAACTATTGCGAGCAAGAATCTTTCCAGGTGTAGCTGAATTGACAACTTATCTGTTAAGGCTTATAAATATTCTTTGGCTCCCCTTGTGTCGAATGAATAAATTTGGGCTTTACTTCCCTTGAAGACTGTTGGGATCCCCTATACTTGTTGGTCATTAAGACTATTTTATGGCATTGTTGCCGGGGAGCATAGATTTATTTATAAGTTCACTCGGAATTATTATTGTTCGCTGCTATCCATTCATCATGGGTAAAACTCGTGATGGAAAAGTTCCTATGTTGCCATCCACTACAAGAAGAGGTACAACTTTGAACACCTTTGCTTCTCTTTATTCACCATTTGTGATGAGTAAGCTTCTTACACCACCATATACATATGTTGTTGGAATTTTTGCCTAAATAGGCCCAGCCCATTTATTATATGCCAATAAATTCCTGAAATCCTAGAGGCCCATTTGGCCCATTCATGCAAGGCAAGAGCTGGGACAAATGTTTAGTCCCACATTGCTAGTTGAGTGGAAGTTCGACCAGCTTATAAGGAGAGCTCTTCCACCACTTGTACGAGCTTGAGAAGAGAAGACATATACACGCGCGCTCCTCCTCCTCCTTGCCTCGCATCCCCTCGACTCTTCACGACGCGCGCGCCGTGGTATGCGGGAATCTCACCGAGCCGAGCTTTATTTTGCCACCCATAAATGGTATATGAACAGTTGTACATAAGCTGAAATGTTTTGCTCGAGTGGACTTTTAATACGAACTGAGTGGAGGCTGTTCGGTGGGCTGCCGCCTGTTTTCTTCTACTTCCGTCCATTCATTTCATCTCCTGCGCAGCATGTCTGCCTTCCCCTCTGTGCCTATAAGAGAGAGGTCGCGTCTCCTCTCAGACACACTGCCACACATCCTTTGCGCCTCCAGTTCCAGAGCACTACGCTACCTAGTCTTTCCCATATCGTCTTGCGGCGTGCACCGCGAGCCGGGACAGTAGGCCTCTGAGACCCTGCTACTTCGAATCCTGTACGGGAGAAGGTCGATAAGGTTTTTGGGGAGCGCTATTGGCATGACTACTGGCTTCATCACGGACTCCTTCACGGATAGAGATTGCACCGACGTCTTCCCCAACGAGGACTTCTTCACTGACATCAGCACCCTCTTCCTCGACGACATGGCTGACGATGGTGCCAACGCGAACGTCGACGGTTCCTCTGCTGCTGCTGTCATGTATATTTTCTTTCTCAACCTTGTTCTGATCGCATATCAAGTTCTATGCCTTACAATCTGTTTGGTTATCTGGCTTAATATGTATTCGCTTTTCATATGATTAGTATACTTTCTATTATTCTAATCATGTTTTATCTAGCGTTTATTATGGGAAATTCGCTTGGTAATTTGCTCTTTTACTCAACAATCCAAAAACCTTATTTCAGGCAATTTTCCCCAAGTGGATTTGTTGCTTCTATGAATCCACCTATGTTTGAAGGTGTCAATTACAAACGACGGCATGGGAGATCAGTGCTCTGGTTTCAGACCATGAGCTGCTATAACGCCATCTATGGCGCACCTGAGGGAGATCTTAATCCCGCTCAGGAAGAGGCGTTCCAAAAACTTGATACCACTTTCAAGGCTGCCTTGATCAACATTCTTGGAGACAATATTGTTGATTCATATCTATCATTTAGCAATGGCAAGGATATGTGGGTTGCGCTCGAGAGAAAATTTGGAGTCTCCGATGCTGGCAGTGAACTGTATGTCATGGAACAATTCTATGACTATAAGATGGTTGATGATCGCCCCATTGTGGAGCACGGTCATGAAATACAGTCACTTGCTAGTGAGCTTGAGCACTTCACGTGTGTATTACCGGACAAGTTTTATGTCGGAGGCATTATTGCCAAACTTCCCCAGTCATGGAGGAATTTTGCTACTTCTCTGAAGCACAAGAGACAAGAGTTCTCCGTGACAGATCTCATTGGGACTCTTCATGTGGAAGAGAAGGCGAGAGCAAAAGACACAAGTGCTCAAGGTACCGAGGGAGGTTCTAATGCCAATCTGGTATAGAAAATGAACTTCCAGCCTCACAAGTTCAAGAACAAAGGAAAGTTTGATGGCAAAGAAAAGTTCGATGGAAAGAACAAGGCTTCACAGTCTACCAACTTCAAGAAGAAGACTGATAAGAAGAAAGGTGTTTGTCATGTGTGCGGTGATCCTGATCATTGGGCTCCTGCTTGTCCCAACCGCTTTGACAAGCGCTAGCATGGGAAGGGTAGCAAGACTGCTAATGTTGTCATGGGCGACGTTGAGATGAAAGATGTTGGTATGGTATATTACCTACTATTCTTTCATTATGTCATTCTCCTGATTGGTGGATTGACACGGGTGCTAATGTACATGTCTGTTCTTATATTTATATGTTTTCTTCATATCAGGTCAGAGGGACTCAAACCATGTTGATGGGGAACGGTTCGCATGCTTCTGTTCATGGTGTTGGTACGGTCGATCTGAAGTTCACTTCGGGAAAGACCGTGCGCCTGAAGAATGTGCATCATGTTCCCTCAATAAATAAAAATCTTGTTAGCGGATCTCTTCTTTATCGAGATGGCTACAAGATTGTATTCGAGTCCAATAAATTTGTAATTTCTAAGTATGGAACCTTTGTTGGTAAAGGCTATGAGTGCTGAGTCTTGATCCTCTTATCTCTGTTAGACATTTGTAATAAAGTTGTTAATCATATTTACACGAATTTTGAATCAAATGTCTCGCACTCTCATCTTTGTGATATTAATTTTGGTTGTATGACGCGGCTAGCCAAAATGAATTTAATCCCTGATTTCACAATTGTTGAGGGATCTAAGTGCCAAGTCTGTGTGCAAGTTAAACAACCTCGCAAGTCACATACGACTGCAGAAGTGAGAAATTTAACACCACTAGAGCTCATACATTCTGATCTTTGTGATATGAATGGTGTGTTCAAAAAAGGTGGAAAGAAATATTTCATGATTTTGATCGATGACTCTACGAGATATTGTCATGTGTATCTTCTGAAATCAAAAGATAAGGCTTTAAGTTTCTTCAAAATCTATAAAGCTGAGGCAGAAAATCAACTTGATCGAAATATTAAGAGGCTTAGGTCTGATCATGGTGGAGAGTATTTTTCCAACGAGTTTGATTTCTTTTTTGCGGAACATGGCATAATTTATGAGAGGATGCCGCCCTACTCACACCAGTCAAATGGAGTAGCCGAAAGAAAGAACCGTACTTTAATAGATTTGGTTAACGCCATGTTAGACACATCGGGTCTCTCCAAGGAATGGTGGGGGAGGCACTATTGACTATGTGTCATGTCCTAAACCGAGTTCCCACAAAGAACAAAGAAACTACTCCATTCGAAGAATGGGATAAGAAAAGATTAAAACTCTCTTACTTACGTACTTGGGGTTGTTTGGCAAAGGTTAATGTACCAATCCCCAAGAAGCGCAAGCTTGGACCAAAAACCATTGACTGTGTTTTTCTGGGCTATGCTTTTCATAGCATTGGTTATAGATTCTTGGTAGTAAAATCTGAAGTACCTGACATTCATGTCGGTACAATCATGGAGTCGACTGATGCGACTTTCTTTGATGATATCTTTCCTATGAAGGATAAATCTAACTCATCAAATCCGGAGATACCTAGTTCATCTAATCAGGAATTTGCAACATTTTCTGAACCTAGCATTCCAATTAAACACTCTGAAAGTCCAAAGGAGGATGATAATGAAATTCCTAAAAGGAGCAAGAGACAAAGGACTGCAAAGTCCTTTGGTGATGATTTCATTGTGTACCTTATGGATGACACTCCCACCTCCATTTTAGAAGAATATGCATCTCCTGATGCTGACTACTGGAAGGAAGCCGTCCATAGTGAGATGAATTCCATCTTAGATAATGGAACATGGGAGATCACTGATCGCCCTTATGGGTGCAAACCTGTAGGGTGCAAGTGGGTGTTTAAGAAAAATCTTAGACCTGATGGTACTATTGAGAAGTACAAGGCACGACTTGTGGCCAAGGGATATACTCAAAAAGTAGGTGAAGACTTCTTTGACACTTACTCACCTATTGCCAGATTGACCACCATTCGAGTATTACTCTCATTGGCTGCCTCTCATGGTATTATCGTTCATCAAATGGATGTTAATACATTTTTCCTTAATGGAGAGTTTGATGAGGAAATTTACATGGATCAGCCAGATGGCTTTGTGGTAAATGGTCAAGAAGGAAAGGTGTGCAAGTTGTTGAAGTCTTTATATGGCCTAAAACAAGCCCCTAAGAAGTGGCATGAGAAGTTCGAAAGAACTTTAACTGCTGCAGGCTTTGTTGTAAATGAAGCCGATAAATGTGTGTACCATCGCCATGGTGGGGGTGAGGGAGTCATACTTTGTTTGTATGTTGATGACATTCTGATTTTCGGAAACAACCTTAATGCAATTAAGGAGGTCAAAGATTTCTTATCTCGTTCCTTTGAGATGAAGGATATGGGAGTAGCTGATGTCATCCTGAACATCAAGATATTGAGAGATGATGACAGTGGGATTACATTGCTTCAGTCCCACTATGTGGAAAAGGTCTTGAGTCGTTTCGGGTACAGCGAATTCAAGTATTCTCCTACACCGTATGATCCTAGTGTGTTGCTTCAAAAGCATCGAGGAAAAGCTAGAGACCAACTGAGATACTCTCAAATTATTGCCTCGCTTATGTATTTAGCTAGTGCCACGAGGCCTGACATTGCCTTTGTTGTAAGCAAACTCAGTCGGTTTGTTTCAAATACTGGAGATGATCACTCGCATGCTCTTGAGAGAGTTATGCGCTATCTAAAAGGCACTGCGAGCTATGGCATTCACTATACCTGGTATCCGAGGGTACTAGAGGGTTATAGTGATTCAAATTGGATATCTCATGCTGACGAGTGATGATCCACAAGTATAGGGGATCGCAACAGTCTTCGCGGGTAGTATTACCCACTTTATTAATTTGACACAAGGGGAGCCAAAGAATACTTGCAAGCCTTAACAACTGAGTTGTCAATTCAGCTGCACCTGGAAATAGTTCTTGCTCACAGAAGTTTATCAGTAGCAATAGCAAAGCAACAGCAATAGTAGAACAAGAGCAATAGTAACCGTAGTAGAAAACAGTAGGATTCGAGTGCGGTAGGCATAGGGATGGATGGACGGGCGTTGCATGGACAAGTATAAACATGTAACTTCAAGATCTAGGGCATTGCAGATAAATAAGAATAAGCATCCAAGTACTAAACAATCCTAGGCATGTGCTCCATATATAGTCATACGTGCTCGCAATGAGAACTTGCACAACATCTTTTGTCCAACCAGCCCGTGGCAGCAGGGCCTCTAGGGAACTACTGGCAATTAAGGTGCTCCTTTTAATAGAGCACCGGAGCAAAGCATTAACACTCTGTGAACACATGTGATCCTCACACCACAGCCATCCCCTCCAGTTGTCCCAATTTCTGTCACTTCGAGGCCTTTGGATCCGGACAATGATATGTGTACACAACTTGCAGGTAATATCACAAACAATACTATCATAATGATTCAATAATAAGTTCAGATCTGAGATCATGGCACTCGGGCCCTAGTGACAAGCATTAAGCACAACAAGTTGCAACAAAGTCAAATAGCACTAATAGAGATACTAGGCACTATGCCCTAACAATCTTATTCGATTACAAGATAGATCATCCAATCCCTACCATCCCCATAGCCTACAACGGGGGATTACTCACTCATGGATGAGGGAAACATTGATGGTTGATGGAGAGGCGTTGGTGATGACGATGGCGATGATTCTCCCCAACTTCCCCGTCCCGGCAGGGTGCCAGAATGGAGTTTCTGGTTCTGAATTGCGGCTTCTGGTGGTGGCGGCGTAGCGAAACTCTTTCTAGAAAAACGTCGAACCCCCTTCAGTTTTTAGGTCAAGGGGTAACTTATAGGAGCAGAGGGATCCCGAGGGGGTGCCTGGGGTGGCCGCACACCCCCTAGGCGCGGGTTGGGCCCACCGACGCATGGGAGGGGTGTGGGCCCCCCAGGGCTCGACTCCGTCTCGTCTTTTGGCTCCGTGGATCTTCTGATGAAATAGGATTTTTGGCCTATTTTCCGGGATTTTTCTTGATAGTTGATTTTTTACACAAAAACTAGACACCAAGGTAATTCTGCTGAAAACAGCGTCAGTCCATGTTAATTGTATCCAAATCACACAAGTTTAGAAGAGAAACAATAGCAAAAGTGTTCGGGAAAGTAGATACGTTTTGGACATATCAACTCCCCCCAAGCTTAGCTTATTGCTTATCCTCAAGCAATTCAGTTGAAAACTGAGTGCGATAAAAGAACTTTCACGAACACATTTGCTTCACATGATGTATATATTCTCAGCACAGGAGTAGATACTTAAACCATTCATAATAAAAAGTATGCAACTAAGTCTACTCAATAGTCATTGCAAGCTATGAAGAGAACCCAACTCAATATGAAACATAAACATAAGAAACATTGCAATGCTCATAATAAGGTATGATAGAGTGGTATCTCGCTTGCCTTTGTTTGTAGAGCACAATATAAATGCCAATGCACCTCTGAAGTTCAAGTGAAGACTAGAAGTAAAAAATATCAGAGATACAAGCATCAAAGTCACAATATAATTAACCAAGTTTTGAAACAATCACAGGAATGACAACTATGCTCTCAAGAAGGTTTTGAAAAGTTTGAAAGGCTTCCAAACGCTGAAAGTAAGGTACTCATTAGCTTTGAGATCTCATTGCCCCTATCATAGGAATCTTTATATGGTTAAGGATAAAGTGAGGTCCAATCTGAGTTATATGTTTGACAGACCATAAACTGGAAATCCCATGTCCCTTAAGTATGAGGGCCGCTCCGCATGCTACTCAACTTTGGTTACCTGTAAGTTCTTGTCATTCTAAATACATGCATATCATAGAGAACCGCCAACGGGGTACCCCTTGCACATGATAAGGAGCTATCCCGTGATCAAAATGACAAGCCAAGTAGACAATGAGCATCTCAATGATCTTTTTATTTACTATGTGCATAGATTTTTATTGAGGATGCTTCATAAATTCTCATTATGGTGATGCTTCAAGTTTCCACCATGATTAGGCCTGGCTTAGGCTAGCGGCCCAGACGTTTCTCTAACACAATGTATATACTCCATGAACTCACAATCTCCCCTTTTATTTCACACCGACGGCATCCACAAACAAAAGAGCAAGGTATCAACTGGATAAAATATCCAAAAAGTGTTGAAAGTGTTCCCCGTGACAGCATGATTCTGCTAATTTCCAGCATATAATTTGCAAGCATATAACTTTCATGGACAGGTCACAATGGTTCAGGATTATTAAGTGCAAGGAATAAAGTGTGCCATCAAGTTTGTGAGAGATTTACTAACTAACTTTCTCAAAACAGTCAAACATTTTATTTGGAAGAAAGCAAGGCATAATGAATATGCACTGAATAGCAAATGATGCTAGTAGGTAGGTATGGTGGACACTGCTGGCAATATTGGTTTTGGGAGTTTGGATGCACAAGTAGAGCTCATACTCAGTGCAAGTGAAGGCTAGCAATAGAGAGGGAGCGACAAACAAGAGAGCAATAACTGCCATAATCATGCTTGCAACAAAACATGACTAATTATGGCATGAAAGTGATACAAGAACTCTGAGGCAAAATAAATCACCGAGGCTTACTGACTATTGTTTAGTCATATGCATGCGTGAGCATGTGCCAAGTCTATTCACATGAAACATTCAGAGGAGGATACCACAATATCATACCAAAATATGAATAAAACAATGCAAGCAAACATTCATATGACATGCTATAAACTATTAACAGGCTGGAGCTAATCACAAGCAAGCAAGAACTACTAAGCATTCATAAAAACATACACCTTACATGAAAAGACTAAGCATGCTCACAATGATGAGTATATGTACAAAAATGAAAACAAATAGAGTTCGTTACCAGCCTCTTACCACACCTCAAGTTGTCTTAATCTTCATTATTGCCCTTCACTTGTGTAATTTGAATAATAACATGAAACCAGAACTCCACTGAGGACGGCCGAACCCTGCAAAGAACTCACAAAACCAAAGAAGAACAACAAATAGTTTTGGTGTTATCGATTTTTTAGCAAACCAAACAAAGCAAAAACAAACAAAGCAAAATCTTTTTGGATTTTTATTAAGGCAAAACAAAGCTAAAAAAGCAAAGAAACCAACCAAGTGAAACAACAAAAATATTTTTGGTATTTTTGTGTTTTGAGAAAGCAGAAACAAAAACCAAAAATAAAGCGAACAGTGGATATACAAAGAACCGACCGAACATGATATATAGATGAGCGTGATGTCGGTATACCTCCCCCAATCTTAGGATTTTGGCCTAAGTGGGGCTCAACTCCATGGTGACCACGTAGGTGCACCTCCGTAGTATGTCGAGGAGGTTCCCTCTTCCTGGTATGAGCTCGAGGACTCCCCTGTGTAGTACACAGAGGGGTCGTATGAGGGAGCTTCCCCCTAATAGTGTCCATGGAATCCAAGAATATGCAGCTTGTCATCCATATCATCCTTGGAGCGTGACAAAGGTCCCTGAGAAATACTGAACAAAGTGGTTTGGGGTAGAGGGATCTCTCTCTTCCCCGTCAACAAACAGCATTCTATGAACCAAGTTCTCAAGGGTAGAGCTAGTGGTGACAAAGTGATGCGCCTTTATGGTAGCAAGATCAAGCCTCTGAGGAGCCAAAACTGTATCATTTGGATCAACAGCAAGGTCCAAGGCAGCAACAACACGTGCATCAATAATTCCCCCATAAATGGGTCCCTTAGCGGCTAAGCGACGAGCAATGAGAGAACCAAGATTATACCTAGTTTCATTGTTGAGCGCAGCAGCTATGAAGGCCAAATGATAGTTGGAAATATTACTAGTGTTCTCCCTACCAAGAACACTAGTGTCAAGATAGTAAGTAAAGTACCTAATGGATGGGATTTGAATATTTCTTATCTTTCCCCGTTGGGCTCTACGGTCATCATCATTGGTTATCTCGCGGTAAAGCTCCAACAAATCAGCGGGTTGAGCTAGAATCTTCTTCGCCGACCCAGCTGTACCAAGTCCTAGGGCCTCACAAAATTTCTCCAATGTCATATTATAAGACCTGCCATAAATTTTGAAAGACACATCTAGCTTGAACATGTTGTTAGTAAAAGAAAATCTCTCCACAAATGTTTTAGTGAGCGTAGCATATTTCACGCTCTCATCCTGCATAAGGCTTGTTAGTCCAGCCCTCTGAACCAAGGTCATAAAATCATCAAGAATCCCAGCAGCCCGCAAAAAGGTCTGGCAAGGAAAGGTGGAAGGGTGAGCATCCCCCTCATCCCCCTCATCTCCCTCGTCACCGAATCGCGGAGTAATGAGATCCTCATTGTATGAGGGCCTAGCTCAGGAGGATGATCTTGAAGGCCTTGCCCTCCTAGGTGCATCACCCTCAAATATTTCTCCAAATGTGTGGTTGTCCATGACCACTTTTTTCTTAAATTTTTAGACAAACATCAAACCAAGTGATTTCCAAGTTGATAAATGATGAGAAACTACTAAAGGAACTTGCTAGAGGGCTACACATGCATCAAAATGAAATCTCTAAGCATAGAACAAGCATTCAAGCTCACACAACCTGTCACCTATAGCAGCAAAATACTCAAGATACAATCTACCAATCACAAATCTAATTGGACAAGCGGAGGAGGCATATACTAAGGAGCAATCCCTCCAAAAATCAGCAGCAAAGATTGGCTGAGCAAGGAGATCGAAATTCGCGAGTAAGAACAGCAAGAACTCGGGCTTGAGAAAGTTTTCCGGTGTTTTTCAGGAGAGAGAAAGAAGATGGCTGGGAGGAGGCACCTTGGAGGGGGCCAGGTGGGCCACACCCTACCCAGGCGCCACCAGTAGGTAGGCCGCGCCTACTAGGGGTGTGGGTGCCTGGGGTGGCCACCTGGGTCACTGCAGGTGTCCCTCTGCCCCTTTTTTTCGAGGAAAAATTATTTTCAATTTTCTGGAATTTTTTGGGAAACTTTATTTTTGGCCAATTTTCAGGATATGAAAATTGATTTTTCTCGCAGAAACAGTTTTTTTAGAAGAAGCAAAAGAAAACAAAAACCAAACTACAGAAATTCTAAGACACTCTAACAAGCAAGCAACTAACAAAACCAAAGCTAGCAAAAGAAAAAGGCAAAGACTAGGAAGGAGAAAAAAATAAAAGAAAGCAAGTATAACCACAGTGGAAACATTATTTTGTTCATTAAAATCCTTTTGTTAACAAGGTTGATCAAGTCTTGTTACCAAAACAATCTTATATGAAACAGAACTTTGCATTCCACAAGGTGATTATGTTACTTCATACTTGATAGCAATGGTCCCAATCATAATAATTTCAAAAATTTCTTGCGGAATGGGACAATATATTTCTCCAACCTTGATGCTCTCAATATTTTCAATGGAATTCAGGCAATAGCTCTTAGCAACCTTCTTGGGGAAATAGACAGTATGCTCTTTGTCATTAATATGGAATGTTACTTTTCCTTGATTACAATTGATGACAGCACCTGCAGTATTAAGAAAAGTTCTCTCAAGAATAATGGACATATTATCATCTTCAGGCATCTTCAAGCACAACAAAATCAATTAAAACCAAGCAATTATGAGCCACTTTAACAAGAACATCCTCACATATACCAATAGGAATAGTAGTTGACTTATCAGCCATTTGCAAAGATATATCAGTTGGTATCAACTTTTCTAGCTGGAGTCTCTTGTAGAGAGAAAAAGGCATAACACTAACTCCAGCTCCCAATCACATAAAGCAGTTCTAACATAATTATTCTTAATAGAGCAAGGAATAGTTGGTATACCTGGATCACCAAGTTTCTTTGGAACCTTACCATTGAAGAAATAATTAGCAAATAGAGTAGAAATCTCCTCATTAGGAATCTTCCTTTTATTAGAGACAATATCCTTCATATACTTTGAATAAGGAGGCAACTTAATAGCACCAGTCAACGTAATTTGCAAAAATAAATGTTTCATCCACTCACAAAACTTGTTGTAGTGTTCTTCCTCCTTTGACTTGTGTTTCTTACCTGGAAAAGGCATAGGTTTCTGCACCCAAGGTTCTATCTCTTTACCATGTTTGTTAGAAATAAAATCTTCCTTTAGGTATCTACTGTTCTTAGTGTGCTTCTCAGGTTCTTCATCAAATTCCTCCTTATCAGGAGCATCATTTTTATCATTACCACTCTCAGTTTCAGCATCATAGACAGATATACTATTAGGATCTACAACAGGTTCAAGTGGTTCCTCAACTATCTTATGTTTCTTTTTCTTTCTCTTACGAGGACTACCACTACTTTCACCTTGTTGATAATCCTGCTCAATTCTTTTAGGGTGTCCTTCAGGATATAAAGGATCTTGAGTAGCTATACCACTCCTAGTTCTAATTCCATAAGCATGTTTATCTCCTGAGGCATTAACTAGCATATCCTTTTGTACCTTAGCAAGTTGATCAAGTTGGGTTTGAACCATCTGAAAGTGTTTACAAAGCATTTTAATATCATTAGAAGTTCTTTCCATAATATCTTTCAACTCTTTAATAGCTCTAGAGTTTTCCAATAAATGATTCTGAACTTGTTTATTAAAATTATCTTGCTTAACAATGAAAACGTCAAGTTCCTCTAAACATTGATCAGGAGGCTTACCATAAGGAATATCACCTTCATCAAATTGTTGGAGAGAGTGTACCTCAATAGTGGATGAGTGGGGAGTTGGCTTACATAATTCTTCTATAGGAGGTAGCTTCTCCACATCTTCATCTCTAATACCTTTCTCCTTTAGACACTTCTTAGCTTCCTTCATTACTTCATCATTTAATGCAATAAATCCCCTCTTCTTTGGTGTTGGTGTTGGAACTTGTTCAGGCACAACTGGTCCAGGAGTAATAGGCTCAGGTGTATTTATCTTAGTTGAAGTCCAATCATCATAATTCTTGCTTACTTTAGCCATTAATTCTTCAGCATATGTAGGAGTTATTTTCCTGAAAACACAATCAGCAAAGCTATCTAGGTATGTCCTAGAATCTAGGTATGTCCATTATAATAAATATCTAGGTATGTCCATTATAATAAATATCAAGAAGCTCATTCTTAGGTAATGGACATCCAGGATGTGCATGGATCAAGGCATAGAACCTTGCCCATGACTTAGTAAATTTCTCTTCTTCTCCCTGTTTAAAATCGAAAAGTCTCTACAAAGTAGCATGTCTAGCACATGGAGGAAAATACTTTTGGAAGAAAGAAGCAATCAAACAATCAGGACTATCAATGGAACCAGGAGGTAATCTATTAAACCAAGCCCTAGCTTCTCCTTTTAGTGAAAAAGGGAAGATCTTTGTAACAAAGTACTTACGCATCTTAAAATCATCAGAGAACAAAACACTCATAGTATAAAGCTCATTCATATGAGCCACATCACTCTCATTTTCAGTCCCACAAAAAGGTTCTTTCTCAACAATATCTAAATAGGATAAATCAAGAGAGAAATCATAATCTTTATCTTTAATATCTATGGGAGAGGTAGCAAACTTAGGATCAGAGGACAAATTAGGAATAATGGTACGTCTTGAAAGGAGACTCTTAATAGCACTAAAACCATGTGTGTTTCGGCACTCTTCAACAAAATCATCAGTAAACTCAATGTAGCCATCATTACTATCATAACTCTCTCTAGACTCAGGTGAGCTAACAGGTGTAACAGTGTCTTCACTAGGAGTTTTAGTATTTTATAGACCAGCCATAGTAGTATCTAGAAAAGGACCTAATGAACCACTCGCATCAAGCACAGTAGAAGTAACATCATGAGCATCCAAAGCAGTTTCAGACTCAGCAGTAGTAGCAGTGTGTGTGGCATGTGTATGTGGTGGTATTGTAACAAGATTACTTATAACAGACGGTGAATCAAGAGCAACAGAGGTGTTTAGGATTGTACCTCTTCTTGTATTGGATGGTAAAATAGGAAACTTTCCATCAGAGACTTCCCCATGATGAAAGGAGTAGCAGCGAACAATAATAGAACCAAGTGAACTTACAAATAAAGCTATGCTCCCCGGCAACGGCGCCAGAAAATAGTCTTGATGACCCACAAGTACAGGGGATCGCAACAGTCTTCGCGGGTAGTATTACCCAATTTATTGATTTGACACAAGGGGAGCCAAAGAATACTTGCAAGCCTTAACAACTGAGTTGTGAATTCAGCTGCATCTAGAAATAGTTCTTGCTCACAGAAGTTTATCAGTAGCAACAGTTTGTAGTAGCAATATCAAAGCAACAGCAACAGTAGAACAAGAGCAATAGTAACAGTAGTAGCAAATAGTAGGATTCGAGTGCGGTAGGCATAGGGATGGATGGACGGGCGTTGCATGGACGAGTCTAAACATGTAACTTCAAGATCTAGGGCATTGCAGATAAATAAGAATAAGCATCCAAGTACTAAAAATCCTAGGCATGTGCTCCATATATAGTCATATGTGCTCGCAATGAGAACTTGCACAACATCTTCTGTCTAGCCAGCCCGTGGCAGCGGGGCCTCTAGGGAACTAGTGGCAATTAAGGTGCTCCTTTTAATAGAGCACTGGAGCAAATCATTAACACTCCATGAACACATGTGATCCTCACACCACAGCCATCCCCTCCGGTTGTCCCAATTTTTATCACTTCGGGGCCTTTGCATCCGGACAATGATATGTATACACAACTTGCAGGTAAGATCACAAACAATACTATCATCATGATTCAATAATAAGTTCAGATCTGAGATCATGGCACTTGGGCCCTAGTGACAAGTACTAAGCACAACAAGTTGCAACAAAGTCAAATAGCACTAATAGAGATACTAGGCACTATATATGCCCTAACAATCTTATTCGATTACAAGATAGAACTCATCCAATCCCTACCATCCCCATAGCCTACAACAGGGGATTACTCACTCATGGATGAGGGAAACATTGATGGTTGATGGAGAGGCGTTGGTGATGACGATGATCCTCCCCAAATTCCCCGTCCCGGCAGGGTGCCAGAACGGAGTTTCTGGTTCTGAATCGCGGCTTCTGGTCGTGGCGGCGCAACGGAACTCTTTCCGGAAAAATGTCAAACCCCCCATCCGTTTTTAGGTCAAGGTGTAACTTATAGACGCAGAGGGAGCCCGAGGGGGTGCCTGAGGAGGTCGCACCCCCTAGGCACGGGCTAGGCCCACCCGCGCCTGGTAGGGGTGTGGGCCCCCCAGGCCTCCACTCCGTCTCGTCTTCTGGCTCCGTGGATCTTCTCGTGAAATAGGATTTTTGGCATATTTTCCGGAATTTTTCCTGATAGTTGATTTTCTGCACAAAAACTAGACACCAAGGTAATTCTGCTGCAAACAGCGTTAGTCTGTGTTAGTTGTATTCAAGTCTCATAAGTTTAGAGGAGAAAAAATAGCAAAGTGTTCGGGAAAGTAGATACGTTTTGGATGTATCAACGAGATAAAGGCCATGAGTGGATATGTATTCACACTTGCTGGTGGCGCTGTTTCTTGGAAGTCTTGCAAGCAGACCATCTTAACGAGGTCAACTATGGAAGCAGAACTCACAGCATTAGACACAACCACTGTTGAATCAGAGTGGCTTCATGAACTCTTGATGAACTTACCTGTGGTTGAAAAACCAATACCCGCAATCCTTATGGACTGCGATAATCAAACTATGATTTTCAAGGTAAATAGTTCTAAGGATAATATGAAGTCATCAAGACATGTGAAGAGGAGACTGAAATCTGTCAGGAAAATGAGAAACTCTAGAGTTATTGCGTTGGACTATATCAAAACATCTAAAAACTTGGCAGATCCCTTCACAAAGGGTCTATCACGCAACATGATAGAAAATGCATCGAAGGAGATAGGTATGAGACCCACAATTTAACCTTTCCACAGTGGTAAACCACTCTGTGTGATCGGAAATCCCGTGAATTAGAATTGGGAGACAAGCTGTTGGTTAGCTGAGAGGAAAGTATCCATACTTTAATAAACACCACTCCATAAAGATGCAATACTTTCCTATTCTGCACGGCAGGTTGATTTATTATCTTAATCTGTTCTAAGTGGCTTATCCTAAGCAAAGATGTTGTCCTGCAGAACATCTTTTCAAGAACACACCTATTTGAGTCTGACTGTTAAAACGATGCAGTCTATGAGAGTAGGGTGCTCTCTAATAAACTCATGAAAGGTCATGGAGTATGGGAAGTCCCACGGTAGCCTAGTATCGGTCAAGACTTTTTGTGAAGCTAGGTTCACAGGAAACTTGCAGTTCAAGGCATAGTCCACTGTACAAGTTGCATCCTAGTATAACATAGAGCTCTAGGTGGAAGTTCAACTTAACAGTCTACACTATAGTACTGGTATATAAACAATGTTTTCGAACCAAAGGCAAACTTCATGTGCCTCTGGGATATGGTGGGGAATTGTTGGAATTTTTGCCTAAATAGGCCTAGCCCATTATTATATGCCAATAAATTCCTGAAATCCTAGAGGCCCATTTGGCCTATTCATGCAAGGCAAGAGCTAAGACAAATGTTTAGTCCCACATTGCTAGTTGAGTGGAAGTTGGACCAGCTTATAAGGAGAGATCTTCCACCACTTGTACGAGCTTGAGAAGAGAGGACATACACACGCGCGCTCCTCCTCCTCGCTCGCCTCGCCACGCCTCGTCACGACGCGCGCTCGCACGCCCGGGTTGTAGGAATCTCGACGACCCGAGCTTTATTTTGCCACGCATGAATGGTATATGAACAATTGTACAGAAGCTGAAACGTTTTGCTCAAGTGGACTTTTAATACAAACTAAGTGGAGGCTGTCCGGTGAGCTGCCGCCTGTTCGCTTCAACTTCCGTCCATTCATTTCATCTCCTGTGCAGCCTGTCTGCCTTCCCCTCTGTTCCTATAAGAGAGAGGTCGCACCTCCTCTCAGAGACACTGCCACACATCCTTTGCGCCTCTAGTTCCAGAGCACTGCACTACCTAGTCTTTCCCATCCTGTCTTGCAGTGTGCACCGCGAGTCGGGACAATAGGCCTCCGAGACCCCGCTACTTCGAGTCCTGTACGGGAGAAGGGCGATAAGGTTTTTGGGGAGCGCTATTGGAGCGACTACTGGCTTCATCACAGACTCCTTCACAAATAGCGATTGCACCGACGTCTTCCCCAACGAGGACTTCTTCCCCGACATCAGCACCCTCTTCCTCGACGACATGGCTGACGATGGTGCCAACGCAAATGCCGGCGGTTCCTCTGGTGCTGCTATCGTGTATATTTTCTTTCTCAACCTTGTTCTGATCGCATCTCAAGTTCTACGCCTTGCAATCGGTTTGGTTATCTGCCTTAATATGTATTTGCTTTTTCACATGATTAGTATACTTTCTATTATTCTAATCATGTTTTATCTAGCGTTTATTATGGGCAATTCGCTTGGTAATTTGCTCTTTTACTCAACACATGTTACATATACTGCTACTTCTGCTGAATATGAAAATGCTTGTGATAATTTTGATGCTGCTTCTACTGTGCTTGATGAGAGTGGTTCATTAGGTCCTTTTCTAGATGCTACAATTGCTAGAACTATAATGGGAAACACTAAAACTCCTAATGAAAATATTGCTACACCTGTTTGTTCACCTGAGTCTAGAGAGTATCCTAGTGATGATCTTGATGAATATTATATTGAAATTAGTGATGAAATTATTGAGGAATGTCAAAACACTAGAGGTGCAAGTGCTATTAAGAGTCTTCTTGAGATACATGTTGTTAGATATAAATTATCTCCTGATGCTAAGTTTGCCTCTTCTTCCATAAACATTAAAGATAAGGATTATGATTACTCTCTTGATTTATCTTATATAACGATTGTTGAGAAAGAACCTTTTTGTGGGACTGAAAATGAAAGTGTTGTGGCACATATGAATGATCTCTCTACTTTGAGTGGCTTATTTTCTGATGATATTAATAAACACACCTACTTTGTTGATAAAATTTTCCATTTTTCATTGAAAGGTGAAGCTAAAGCTTGGTTTAATAATTTATCTCCTGGATCTATTGATAGTCCTATTGGCTTGGTTAATACTTTCTTTCAAAAATATTTCCCTGCTAGTGCTCAACATGCTGTTTTGCAGAAACTCTTTTATTCTAAGCAGGGAGAAGGAGAGAAATTGCCTAAATCATGGGAAATGTTTTGTTCTTTAATTAGAGCATAGCCTGGATATCTAGTAGCTAAAATGAACTTCTTTATATATATTATAATGGACTAAACGCTGAATCTAGGACATACCTAGATAGTTGTGCTGGTTGTGTTTTCAGGAAATAACTCCCGATGAAGGTGAGGAATTAATGGCTAAAATAAGCAAGAATTATGATGATTGTACTATACCTGAGCCAACCCCAACACCAACACCAAAGAAGAGGGGAATGATTGAATTAAATGATGAAGTGATGAAGGAAGCTAAGAAATGTCTTAAGGACAAGGGTATTAAATCTGAAGATGTGAAGAATATACCTCCTATAGAAGAATTATGTAAGCCAATCTCTCACTCACCCACTATTTAGGTACACTCTCTCCAACATTTTGATAATGGTGATATTCCTTACTCTAAACCTCCTGATTAATGCTTAGATGAATTTGATAATTATGTTGTTAAGCAAGATAATTTTAATATGAGAGTGTAGAATCATTTAATGGAAAATTCTAGAGCTATTAACAAATTGCATGATATTGTGGAGAGAACCTCTAATGATGTTAAAATGCTTGTTAAACATTTCCAAATAGTTCAAACTCAAATTGATCAACTTACTAAGGTGCAAAAAGATTTGCCAGTTAATGCTTCTAGAGAAAAACATGCTTATGAAATTAGAACTAGAGGTGGCGCTTCTACTCAGGATCATTTATATCCTGAGGGATGTCCTAATAGAATTGAGCAAGATTCTCAATAAGCTAAAAATAGTGGTACTCCTTCTAAGAAAAAGAAACATAAAATAGTTGTAGAATCTTCTGAACCTGCTAAATATCCTAATATTATATCTATCTCTGATGCTGAAACTAAAAGTGGTAATGATAAAGATGATGCTTCTAATAAAGAATAAATTGAAGAAGAACCTAGAAGGCACACTAAGAATACCAAGTACAATAAGGAAGATTTTGCTGCTAATAATCATGGTAGTGAAAGAGAGCCTTGGATGCAAAAACCAATGCCTTTTCCTGATAAGAAACACAAGTCAAAGGAAGAATAAAACTATAACAAGTTTTGTGAGTGGATGAAACCTTTGTTTTTTAAAATTCCTTTGACTGATGCTATTAAATTGCCTCCTTATTCAAAGTATATGAAGGATATTGTCTCTAATAAAATGAAGATTCCTAATGAGGAAATTTCCACTTTGCTTGCTAATTATTCCTTCAATGGAAAGGTTCCAAAGAAACTTGGAGATCTAGGTATTCCAACTATTACTTTCTCTATTAAAAACAATTATGTTAGAACTGCTTTGTGTGATTTTGGAGCAGGAGTTAGTGTTATGCCTTTTTCTCTGTACAAGAGACTTCACCTAGAAAAATTGATACCAACTGATATATCTTTGCAAATGGCTGATAAATCTACTACTATTCCTGTTGGTATATGTGAGGATGTTCCTATTCAAGTGGCTAATAATTGTTTGATATTAACTAACTTTGTTGCGCTTGAAATGCCTGAAGATGATAATATGTCTATTATTCTTGGGAGACCTTTTCTTAATACTGCAGGTGCTATCATTGATTGTAATCAAGGAAAATTAACTTTTAATGTTAATGACAAGGAACATACTATTTATTTCCCCAAGAATATTGATAAGAAATATGGCCTAAATTCAATTGAAAATATTGAGGGCATCAAAGTTGGAGAAATATATTGTCCCATGCCACAAGAAGATTATGAAATTATTATGATTGGGACTATTGCTATCAAGGTTGAGGTAACATAATAATTTAGTGAAATGCAAGTTTTGCTTCATATAAAATTGTTTTGGTAACAAGACCTGATCAACCTTGTTAACAAAGTGATTTGGATGAACGAAACAACATTTTCACCATGATTATCTTTGTTTACTCTTATTTTCTCTATTCCAATTTTTGCTTTCAACTTTCTCATCTTTGTATTGCTAGTTGTTTGCATATTTGAGTGTCTTAGAACTTCTGAAGTTTTGGTTTTGATTTGGTTTTCCATCGATCCAAAATCAATTTTCTGCGAGAAAATCATTTATCAATTTCTGAAAATGGCTCAAAAATAAAGTTTCTCGAAAAATTCCAGAAAATTCATATTAAATTTTTACGTCAAAAAAGGGACAGAGAGGCACCTGGAGTGACCCAGGGGTCCCACCAGGCAGGCTCACCACCTGGTGGTGCGGCTAGCCCTCGGGCACGCCCAACCATGGTGTGGGCCACCCCTGGCCCTCCACTTATCTAGGCACTACCACTTCACTCTCTCTCCCGAGAAAATACCGAAAAATTACTCAAACCCATGTTCTTGCTGTTCTTCACCGCAATTTTCGATATCCTTACTTAGCCACTCTTTGCTGCTGAGTTTTGGAGCATTTGTTCTTCGGTATGTGACTCCTCCGCTTGTCCAAGTAGATTTTTGATTAGTGGATTATATCTTGAGTATTTTGCTACTATAGTTGATAGGTTATGTGAGCTTGCATTCTTGTTATATGCTTAGAGAAATTATTTTGATGCATGTTTAGCCCTCTTGCAAGTCCCTATAGTAGTTCCCTTCATTTAGTAGCTTTGAAATTATTTTTTGTGATGTTTGTCTAAAAATTTCAGAAAAGAGAGAGATGGACAACCATACTTTTGGAGAAGTTTTTGGGAGAGACACACCAAGGGTGGCAAGGCCTTTGAGATCAACTTCTCTATTTAGACCATCATATAATGAAGATCTTATTGCGCCACGCTTTGGTGATGAGGGAGATGATGGAGATGCACATCCATATACCTTCCCTTGTTTTGACTTTTTGAAAACTACAGGGATCCTTGATGAATTATTTCTTCTTGAGGGTTGATCTAACCACTTACATGCAGGATGAGAGTGAGCAATATGCTTTGCTCACCAAAACTTTTGTTGAGAGCTTCACTTTCACTATTTCATTTAAAATCTATGATATGCCTATTACCATGAACTTGGAAAGATTTTGCGACATTATAGGTATTGGCATGACTGGGACGACAAAGAAGATCCAAAGTCGACCCACTGATTTGTTAGAGCTCTACTGAGGTGTAACAAATGATGATGACCACACAGCCCAGCGCAGCCAGATAAGAAACATTCAGCTCCCAGCTCTTAGATATTTTGCTTACTATCTTGCTACTAGCTTTCTTGGTAGGGAGAAGACTAGTAATATTTCTAACTACCATTTAGATTTTCTTGCTGCTGTGCTTCATAATGAAACCAAGTATAATCTTGGTTCTCTCATTGCTCGCGTCTTAGCTACTAGAGGACCCATTTATAGGGGTATTATTGTTGCGTGCATGGTTGTTGCTTTGGGCCTTTCTGTTGATCCTAATGATACAATGTTGGCCCCACAGAGACTTGATCTTGCGGCTATCAAATCCCATCACTTTGTTACTGCTAACTCTCGTGCAGAGAGTTTAGTTTATAGGATGTTGGTTACTAACGGAGATGAGAGGGAAATCCCTTGCCACAACCTACTTTGCTCAGTATTTGTAGGAGGTCGTGGTCGCGCGCGCTCCAAGGATGAGATGGATGAGCAGCTCCACTTGCTTGGTTTCCACATGCAGCACTAGGAGGGGGATGCGCCATCTTATGACTACGCTGCGCACTATGCCGGGGCGTCCTCGAGTTTGTATCAGGACGAAAATACTTCTTCGTCATATTATGGAGGCACCTCTTCTTGGCCAGCTTGGGATTGATATCCACTTAGTCCAAAATCCTAATCTTGGTGGAGGTATACCGACATCACACTCATCTACATATCACATTATGTCGGTACTTTGAATATCTATGTTTTGCTTTCTTTCTTTTTAGTTTTTGTTCTTGTTTTGTTTTTGCTTTCCAAAACACAAAAATACCAAAAAAAAATTCATTTTTTCTCTTTGTTTGCTTCTTTAGCTTTTAGCTTTAGTTTGCTTGCCCTTTTTAGCTTTGGTTTTTTATTCAAAAAACCCAAAAATATTTTGCTTTGTTTGCTTTTTTCCTTTAGGTCTTTCTTTAAAAAAATTGAAAACCCAAAAATATTTGTTGTTCTTCTCTGGTTTTGTAAAGTTCGTTGCAGGGTTCAGCAGTCCTCAGTGACTCCTTTGGAGTTTGGTTTTCATATTATTATTCAAGCCACACAAGTGAAAGGCAATAATGATGATTTATGACAATTCGAGATGTGGTAAGAGGCTGGTATGAACTCTATATGTTTTCATTTTTGTACATATACTCACCTATGTGTGCATTCTTAGTATGTGCATGTAAGGTGTATGTTATTCAATGGATGCTTAGTAGTTCTTGTTCTCTTATGATTAGTTCCAATTTTCTAATAGTTTGTAGCATGTCATATAAATATTTGCTTGCATTGTTCTATTCATAACATGGTATAACGTTGTGGTATCCTCCTTTGAATGTTTTATTTGAATCGACTTGGCACATGCTCACGCATGCATATGACTAAACAAAATTCAATTAAGCCTCGATGATTTATTTTGCCTCAGAGTTCTTGTGTCACTTTTATGCCACTGTTGATTTTGTTTTGTCGCAAGCATGATTATGACAGTTACTGCTCTCTCGATTGTCGCTCCCTTCTATTGCTAGCCTTCACTTGTATTGAGTATGAGCTCTACTCGTGCAGCCAACTCCCCAAAACCAAAGTTGTCAAAAAGTGTCCACCATATCTACATATTAGCATCATTGCTATTCCTTGCATACTTATTTTGCTTTGTTTTCTTCCAAATAAAAATGTTTCCTTATTATGCGAAAATTAGTTAGTAAAGCTCTCACAAACTTGATGGCACACTTTATTTCTTGCACTTAATAAACCTAAACGATTGTGACCATCTATGTAGTTATATGCTTGCAAATTATAAGTTGGGACTTAACAAAACCATGCTGTCATGGGGCTCGCTTTAAACATTGCACTTATTTCTATTTATTTGATATCATGTTCTTTTGTTTACGGATGTCGTCGGTGTGAAATGAGATGGGAGCTTGTAAGTCCATGGAGTTTGTATATGTGTTAGAGAAACGCCTGGGCGGCCAGCCTAAGCCATGCCTAATCATGGTGGAAACTTGCAGCAAAATCATAGTGGGAATTCTATGAAGCATCTCCAATAAAAAACTATGCAAATATCAAATAAAAAGATCATTGAGATGCCCATTGTTTGTTGCCTTGTCATTGTGATATGGGATCGCTCCTGTGTCATGGGGCAAGGGGTACCCCGTTGGCGGTTCTCGATGATACGCATATATTTACAATGACAAGAACTTAACTGGGACCAAAGTTGAGTAGCATGAGGCCTCGGTACTCGTACTCAAGTTGCATGATATTTTCAACTTGTGATTTGTGATCAACAGCTTAATCACCTAAATTCCAAGTATATTTAAGTGCATAATTCACTTACATGTGATGCTTTATTGATCATTTATGCTACTGAAATATTACAATATAGGCAATGTTGATTATATGACCCACTTTACAGCCTAGTTGCCATATTTGCAGGAAAGGTGCGCAAGGGCACCCAAATCCCAGGGCAGTGCAAACATATTCCTGAAGCAGTACATATGCAGTGCCAAGCCTCAATGCAGCAGCACCAAGCACACATGCAGCACAAGCCAGTGCAGAGCAAGTGCAATGGCAGTGCAAGGCAGAGCAGAGGCAGTGCAACGCTAACCAAGAGGCAGTGCACAGCCAGTGCAGAGCTAGGATAGACCCATTGCACCCCTGTAGCTTTGCACTGTTACCCTGGGTAGTACACATTATTCACAGAAGGCAGTATGAGAAGGACCAACTTGGGAAAGAAGCAGAAGAAGAGGAGGGACTAAAGGGAAAAAAGGCAGTGCACGCGCACTAGAAGAGCAGTAGTGCAGACACGGAGAAGGAGGATTCGAACCCACAGACACGCACGGTGGGGGGACCAGAGGCCGTGCATGCAAGGCGTGTGAGGCAGCACACCGCAGGAGGCGGAACCCTATCTCCTTCTTCCTGGCGATCAATTCCTTCAGCAAGTTCTTCTTCCGGGCGACTTAGGGATCAGGAGCAGGACCTCTCTTGGCGATTCTTCCTCGACATCTTCTTCCTCCATCTGTACTCTCTTGCTGATCTCTCCCTCTCCTCTCTGTATCTAATCTTCTGCTTGGCTGGAACTTGTGAGAAATTGAAGTTGTAATCTGAATCTGTGTATCCCTTTGCTGTGAAATTAATCTGAGTATAATTGTGATTGTGTGATTTCTGTACTTCTAGCCCTTTGTTGTTACATAATCTCTGCTTGTATGCTCGACTCTGTCTCCTTCATCTGATTGCTGTGTATTACTGCTTACTCCTTTGTATCTGTACTGCCTCCCTCTCTAGTTCTTCCTCTATCTGCTTGTTCTGTTCTGTCATGTGTGGATACTTCATGTTTATCTATTTCTGCAATGCTTGCCTAGTTCTCTTCTCCCTTCTAATCTTACTCTTTCTCCCTCTAAATCTCTCCTTCTCTCCCTAGATTTCCATCTCTCTCTCTAGTTCTTAATATGTTCTGTTTCTTCTGCTCTGCTCTGTCATATACTACCTAGTTCTCTGTTTCTGCACTGCCTGTCTGATCATCTTCTTCCCTGCTATTCTCTCTCTCTTACTCTCTATCTCTCTCTAGATCTCTCTCTATTTCCCTCTCCCTAACCTGTTCATCTTATCTTGTGCTTGTTTCTCCTCTGTTTGGTTAGATACTGCCTAGATCTCTAGATAGTTCTTCCTGCTTCTTCATGTGTTCTTCCAGTGTTTCTCTGTTCTGTATGAAAACTGCTCAGTGTGTGCAATAGAACTGCTATGTTCTAGTTGTTTTGCCTCTTCTAGTGATTTGTACTGCCTGTTTCCGTTGTCTCTTTCCTTAAACCCTTTGTTGTTGTGTAGAATCAGTGCGATCATACCCTCATACCCATGTTTCTCCTCGATCCTTGACTGTTTCTTCTTTGTTCTGTCTAATCACTGCTTGACAGCCTCTAAAACAATTATGCTTGCTAAGCTGTGTGAATCCAGACCTACGTAGCTTGATCCCTGTGGAAAGAACACGACAACACTCTATACTAAAATCTCATGCCAATTTGTCAAGCATATAACTCATATTTTCCCTCACTTTAACCTTAACCATTTAAATATGCTTATGATAGGGGCAATGAGAGATCAAAGCTAATGAGTACCATACTTTCAAGCATTTGGAAGCCTTTCAAACTTTTTAATCTTTTCTTTCACTTTTATGTCGAGTCACCATATTTTCTATCAGCACCTTCCCGAGAGCATAGGTGTCATTCTTAGTGTAATGTGTTTGTCTCAGAACACGGTTAATTGCGACATAACTTTGACGCTTGTATATTTGATATTTTTACTTCTAGTCTTCACTTGAACCTCAGAGGTGCCTTGGCATTTATGTTTTTCTCCAAAAAGAAAGGCAAGCGAGATACCACTTTATCATATCTTCTTTTGAGCATTACAATATTGCATATGCTTATGTTTCATGTTGCTTATTGTTATTGTGTTGGAATCTCTTCATAGCTTGCATGACTATTGGGTAGACTTATTTGCATACTCCTTACTATGAATTTCCTAAGTACTTTCTCATATGCTAAGAATATTTACATCTTACGAAGAAAATGTGTTCGTGAAAGTATCTTTTATCGCACTCAGTTTTCAACTAAATTGCTTGAGGAGAAGCAATAAGCTAAGATTGGGGGAGTTGATCTGTCCAAAACGTATCTACTTTCCCGAACACTTTTGCTATTGTTTCCCCTCTAATTTGTGTGACTTGGATATAACTAACACGAGCTAACGCTTTTTTCAGGAGAATTGCTCTGGTGTCTCGTTTTGGTGCATAAAATCAACTTTCAGGAAAAAAAACCAAAGATATGCCGAAAATCCTATTTTTCCAGAAGACTCACAGAGCCAGAAGACGGAGGGGAGAAAATGCCTAAGGGGCTCGCACCATCCCCAGGCGTAGACCAGGCCTGGCCGCGCCGGGGCATGGTGTGGCCACCACAGACTCCGACTCGACCTCTCCTTTCACCTACATATAACCTCTGACCTAAAAACATAGGGGGGTTCAACATTTTTCCAGATAGAGTTCCGTTGCGCCGCCACCACCAGAAACTGCGATTCGGAACCAGAAACTCCATCCTGGCACCCTGCCAGGACGAGGAATTGGAGGAGATCATCACCATCATCATCACCGATGCCTCTCCATCAACCATCCATGATTCCCCCATCCATGTTTGAGTAATCCCTACAGTAGGTTATGGGGATGGTAGGGATTGTATGAGATCACTCATGTAATTGCATAAGATTGTTAGGGCATGGTGCCTAGTATCTATTGTTAGTGCTTTTGACATTGTTGCAACTTGTTGTGCTTATTGCTTGTCACTAGGGCCCGAGTGCCATGACCTCAGGTCTAAACATGTTATTGATTCATGATGATATTATTGTTTGTGATCTTACTTGCAAGTTGTGTACACATAATTGGGATAACATGAGGCCCCAAAGTGACAGCAATTGGGATAACCAGATGATATGGCTATGATGTGAGGATCACGTGTGTTTATGGAGTGTTAATGCTTTGTTCTGGTGCTTTATTAAAAGGAGCACCTTAATTGCCAGTAGATTCCCTTGAGGCCCCGCTGCAAACGGGCTGGCAGGACAAAAGATGTTGTGCAAGTTTCTCATTGCGAGCACGCACAAATATATACGGAACACATGCCTATGGTTATCTAGTACTTGGATGCTTTATCTTTATTATCTGCAATGCCTTTGTATTGATTATTACATAAATTATCTTGTCCATGCAACGCCTGACCATCCATCCCTATGCCTACCGCATTTTAATCCTGTTGTTTATTACAATTTCTACCACTGTCCTTATTTTACTGCTACTGTTATTTTGCTACTGCTATTAAAAAACTATTGCTACTGATAAACTATGGCGAGCAAGACTATTCCCAGGTGCAGATGAATTGATAACTCATTTGTTAAGGCTTAAAAATATTCTTTGGCTCCCCTTGTGTCGAATCAATAAATTTGGGTTTTACTTCCCTCGAAGTGTAGGGTTTGTAGCATATAAAACAATAAATTTCCTATGATTGGAACAACTACGTACCAAGATATATCTACTAGATACAAGCAACGGGTGGATATACATACACAGAGAACATACCCTTGTAAACCGACAAAGTTTAACGAGGTTCTACTCGTGGATGATGTAGACGAACGCTTGCCGATCTCAAGATCGAGAATAAGTTTAGCGTCGCAAATCAGCAGCGTATCCGTGCTCGCACACACGTCCAAGCCAGCGAGCAACCTCCGCCTCCTCGCTCCAGCGATGCAGCAGAAGCAACAACTCTTTCTTGCCGAAAATCCACTGGGAACATGTTTCTCACTAGTCCGAGACCATGGGGGATAAACTAGAGGGGGAGAGAGATCCTTCACGAGGAGGTGTGAGTATGAGAGAGAGGGAGAGGGGGGCTTTATATAGGAGGGAGGGGCACCCCAAGGGGGTGGCCGGCGCATGGGGGCTACCTCCTCCCCTCCTCCATTCATGTGGGTGGAGCTCCCACTCACTTTTTAGCCCCTTCATTTCTCCACTCAAAATCCCACTCAAAAAACCCATTAAATTTCCACCAAATTTAATGCAATCTGTCTTTAAATAAAACTCCTTTTATTTATTTATTTAGAATTCTGTCAATTACTTTAATGTACAAACATTCACATAAAACCTCTTGCTAGTATTTTATTTCACATGCATAAACACTTTCATCAATTTCACCCGAAACAATTCCGGTGTCTAGTGAAATAAATTCTTGCGCTTTGTAAATCTTTTTGACAAGAAACTATTTGTTCCAAATGGTGTTTGTGTCTCTTAAGTGTGTCACCCTACGATTTGCGAATAATGCGGACATGATCGAGACCCCTCTTGGATCAATAATCAGAAGCGGGACCTGGAGATCCATACTGACTCTCATACATTCAACGATGACTTCTTGTGATCGTGAGAACATTTTATGCTAGAATCTTAATCCCTTTGTCTCGCGATATATTACATGTACAAGATTCGATCATCGGTATCTTCATACCTAGTTTGATCTCGTTACCGACATGTACTATTTTCTTGCTCTCGTGATATAACATTCTAGTGATCAAATCACTTCCTTGCAAGCTAACCAATGTGATATCACCGAGAGGGCCCAGAGTATATCTATCCGTCATCGGGATGGACAAATTCCACTCTTGATCCATGGGCCTCAACATAACACCTTAGTAGCACTGAACCCATCTTTATAGTCACCCTATTACGGTGTGACGTTTGAAGTTATCAGGATACTCTTCTAGTGTTAGTGATTGACATGATCTCATGGTCTAAGGATTAGGATTACTTCGTATGATGTTATAGCAATATAAACTCAATGACTTTGATCATAATAATATACTTTGGATGAATGTTCATGACACCATTCCAATAATGTTGTGACCTTGTTATTAACAACATCCCATGTCTATGATCAGGAAACCTTGATCATCTTGTTAATCAACGAGCTAGTTTATAAGAGAGGCCTAACTAGGAACTTTTTGTTTATTTATTAAACACACATGTATTAATGTTTCCGTATTAATACAATTATAGCATGCAAAATAAACATCTATCATACACTTGGAATATACATAATAATAACTTTATTATTGCCTCTCAGGGCATATTCCCTTCACGAAGACTGTTGTGATCCCCTATACTTGTCGGTCATCAGGTAGAGACGCCCAGCTTCGGCAATATGCAGATAATAAACACCACCTCTCCTAGTGAGCATTCCACAAACACTCAAAGTAGACAAACCAACACGTCGCTCACCTAATACCGGTTGTAACTCACCTAGGTTGATGCCTAGGACATTGGAGAGCACGGTGATGATGCCTCCACAAGTGATTGGTCCTTGACTTTGGTTGGATTGGTACTCCAAGTATCACACAAGAATTGTGCCCAAGTGAAGTGACAAGTTGACATTGTTGAAAGCAGCTTTTGCAAGGACAAAGATGTCCTCCTCATTGAGTCTTTTAAACTCATTACGTGCGTGAAATGTGTTAGCAATAACATAGAACAAATAGCAAATAGCAGGATGTTGAATATTTTTCCCTTTGCTAATTCTAGAAGTAAAGCTCATTCTATTATTGCAGAATTCAGGGGATGGTTCTATGTCGGTAAAAGATGCACGCAGAGCATTAGGATCATTGTTGGGTAAACCAAAACAATTGCACGATTCATCAAGTGATAAAGAATGATTATTGTTCATGAGTCGGAAAGAAATTCTATCCTAGCCATGCCATGCTTTAACTGTGCTTTTCAAAGAACTAAGTAATTTAATGGTTAACCGACGATAGGTTAGTGCATCATGAAATACAAAGTTTTGCAGGCAAACTCTATTGCAAAGTAAATTAAAGTCATCAGAAATAATGAGTTAGTTCAATGTGATGGGGCAGCCCACTTGGTTGCCTTGACTTCTCGGGCTTTGATCCTGTCAAAACGATCATGGTGGGAGTCATTCTTGAATCGAATCCTCATGCGTTCTTGAGCTACAGCCTGAGAAGATGTTGGGGGGATGACCCCAGGTAGGGTCAAGATAGTGGAAAGAAGGAAGGAACCTTTCTTACCATATGCCGAGTTATAAACTAATCCGGCTGAGTTACGCAAGGCTCGGCCGAATAAGGCATGGCTTAGCCAAAATCGAGCGATCAATACCTAACTCGACCGACATATGAGCTAAGTCGGCCGAATAAGGTTGATCAGCTCATACGCAGGAGAAGGTAGAGCCGAGTTATGCGACACGAGGCCGAGTAACGGGAAGCTTGCAGGAGAAGGAGAAGGATCCTAGAGTCAAACCCTAGCTACTGGCTAGGAGGAATCTACATAGGGCCAAGCGCTAAATACAAAGAGCAGAGCCGCAGAGGGGCAGACAGGCGTCACAGAGGTGACAATGGGCAAGCCCGAGGCTCACATGAGGGGGTTCTGAGTCTTTGTCGTCGATAGAAGGGAGACGTGGAAAGGAGTCCGCCGAGTTACCACTTTGGGACAAGCATATGCCAAGAATATGCTTGCCATGTCAGCCCTAGAGGAACCAAGGGACCCTTTTATAAGGAGGGGAACGGCCTCCTGGAAGAGGATGGATTCATTTGTGACCAGAGTGCATGCGTAGTAGTGATGTTCTTCCTCTTCTCTCTGATATAGCTCAAGGAGCACTTGTAACTTGGATGAGGAGAAATAAAGATATGTGTTCGAGTCAGTTGTGTGTAGAAAACACTACATCTTCCCTCCCCAGATCCCACTAGCATCCATTGGCCACATACTTTAGCCTACCCATGGCATCTGCCGTGCCACCACCACGACAGTTGGCGCCCACCTTGGGGCCAGCAGCGGTGCTAGCTGGAGTCAAGATCCGGATGGGGAAACTTCATCGACACCGGCGAGCGGGTTGTTTCTGGCCTAGTCCAGAGATTTGACATATGGGACTACGTTAGCGACAACACTGGCAGTTTCAGGAGGAGGGCGCCTCCACACAACGGCATCTTCATCAACCTAGGCTCTCACAAGATCTATGTCGGTGTCGACACCTCCTGCGTCTATCCGGGCCGAGTCATCGTTGCAGGAGATCCTCCCCTCAGTGCTGCCAGCGGTCAGCGTGGCGTTTGCCTCACAAGCAGCGTAGAGGTGATGATGACGGCTCCAGCACCAGCAGCAGGGGCAGGCGCCGGACCAAGCAAGGACCCGGCGGCAGGAGGACAGGTAACAACGAAGGAAGTAGCTCCAAAGCCAACTGTAGCAGATCCTCTGGTGACCAGGGCAGTCGAGGTGCAGGAGATAACTCCAAAAGCAGCAAGGGTAAGGTGGACACCTCTAGAGAGGCCGGAGAATGTCCTCCAGGTAGCTATAGATAACTTGACTACACCTATAGTGCCGATAGTTGACCCGGCTAACGCATAGGCGGAATTAGAAGAAACTAGGTTGAAATGTTAGAGGAGGCAAAAAAGGTGTCAACCTTGCAGGAGTCCTTTAACAGGACCTTGCGAGAATATGCTAGGGCAAACAAGCTAGATACAGCCCCTTGCCGAGTAGATGATCTGAGATTAAGAGGAAAGAACCTCATGAATGATATCAACAAAGAGCACGAGGCTCAACCAGATGATTCGGTTGACCCAGGTTTGCCGAGGTATAGTACCCCGGCAAATAACCTCAGGGCAGCAAATGCAACAGCCCTAGAATTGGAAGGACTAAGCGGGGATGCCCTACAAAAGCAGCAAGAAAGAGTAAACGAGCTAGTACACATTGCGAACCAGCAGAATGAAGAAATTCTTAAGGCTAACCCGACAAAACCGGGAGCTTCCCGCATGGTTCATTCGGCAGGGGCTGCCCCCGCATTATCCGCGGCAGCGGCATCCTCGCCCGGAAACAATGCATGGAAAGACAAAGCAATAACTTTGGGAAAGATAAACAAGCAAATTGTCCCATATGACCCGACAGTGGCCAGAAAGATCAATAAGAATAGAGGAAATGGAGGCCGAGGTAATAGTAGTGATAGAAACCCCGACCGTGTAAACAGAGAGCATGGGAATCTCAGAAGGGGAACCCCCGAGAACAATAACCCGGTGGAAGGAAGGAGGTACCTTCCGCAAGATCATCAGCCGAGGCATGAACCTCGGCAAGAATGAGAAGCAATACAAGCTTCGCATAATCAGGCAAATGACATATACAATTATGGTTACTTGGAAATGGAAAATGCAGAGCATGGTGGGCAAAACCGTTATGGAGTACAGGAGAGAATTATCTATAGAAACTTGCCCAACTGACGCAAGATTGATGCTGGATAGACTGTATCGGTCCGAGCTGTTGGAAGAACAGGGTCCGCCTGACCCGACATGTTTTGGACCTCGGATTATGGGCGACCCGCCCATGCCTAACTTTCAGTTGCGAGAGGCACGAAAACGTACAATGGAAGTACAAAGCCGCAAGAATTGCTAATTGATTATGCCACAGCCGTAAAGATAGGGGAAATTTGAGATGGGCTGTGAGATATGTTCCCCAGATGTTAGAAGGCTCGGCCAGAGTTTGGCTAAATAATTTGCCACCAGGCAGTATCAACTGCTAGTTGGATTTTGAGAAAATGTTTGTTAGTAATTTCACCAGTACATATAAGAGGCCAAACAGGCCACAGCGGCTTGCAATGTGCAAGCAGAAGCCGAATGAAACTGATAGAAAGTTCTTGACTCCGTGGTGCAACCTCAGAAATTCGTGTGAGGGAGTTATAGAATCCCAGGCAATCGCCTGGTTCGCACAAGGATGCAGGTATGGAAGTGTATTGTGGCAGAGGTTGCAAAGAGATATGCCAACCTCATTGGCAGAAACGATCAGAGTAGCAGATTTGTATGCCTTAGGTGATCTGACTCAACTAGAGCTTATGTCGGCCGAACATCGTGAGCAACAGGACCATTACATCCGAGATGGTGCCGGATCATCGCGGTGCAATGCTTACCGAGGTAGAAGAAGGGATGAGAGGTCGGATTACAGATACAATTCAGATTAGGTGGCAGCGGTTGTGCAGGATCAGCCGAGTCTTGGGAGCAATCAACGACAAAAGAATGGTCCTCAGCAGTGGACACCGAGAAATGATGGGAAGAAGCAGTGGACACCTGAACAGAAGAAACAGTGGCAAGAGAGGCCGAAGTACACGTTTGAGTCCATGTTGGATCCGCCGTGTAAATTTCACACGCCAAACCCGGCCAAACCAGCCAATCACACCACTCGCCAATGCGCCTGGATGAAGAGCGCAATGGGAAACCCGGCAGCCATGCAAGCACCATAGTATCAAGTGCATCACCAGCAGCAGCCACAACTGACTGGGGGAATGCACAACAACTGATGTTGCCTCCACCGCCTCCGAGGTATGAGAATCAGTATCGGAGGGATACGGTTCATCAAGTGATAAATCAGAACCAGGATGGAAGGGGAAACCTCGGAAATAATGGACGCAATGATTACAGGGAACATCACCAATCATACTGTGTGTTCGCAACAGAGCAACAAGATAGACAGAGCGTGCAACACCAACATATGGAAGTGAATGTAGTAATGCCGGCAGTTCCACGATACGTGTCGTGGTCCGACCAGGAGATAACCTGGAGCATCAGGGATCATCCGAAGATCATGTCGAACCCAGGATCATATACTTTAGTGTTGGATCCGACATTTGTCGGGCCTAGCATCAACATCAAGTTCTCAAAAGTACTGATAGACAATGGCATCAACATCAATATCATGTACAAAGACACAATGCACAAGCTCGGAATAACTCCGAACATGCTACAGTCAACGAGGACAATGTTCCATGGGATAGTGTCGGGACTCTCGTGCGAACCCATTGGGAAAGTCCGAGTAGATGTATTATTCGGCACAAGAGAGAATTGTAGAGCTAAGAATTTGGAGTTTGAGGTAGTGGATCTGGAAAGTTGTTATCATGCTTTACTCGGCCGGCAAACATTTGCCAAGTTTATGAGCAGCTTTCATATCAATTACTTGAAAATGAAGCTACCAGGACCTCAAGGGGTGATAACAGTAGCTGGAGATTATAGGAAATCCATGGAATGTGCTTCAGCCGGATCGAACCTAGCCGAGTCTTTGGTGATTGCAAGGGAGAAAAGAAGAATTCAGGAAGTGGTAGCTCTAGCTCAGTCGGCTCAACTTAACATGCCGGCACTTGCCAATCTGCATGGGAGTGTATCATTCCAGCCGACTAAGGAGACGAAAAAGATCCAGATCGATGATCAATTCCCAGAGCGTACAATCACTATTGGTGCTGGCCTGGATGACAAATAGGAAAGCGAGCTCACCAACTTCCTCCGTGAGAATCGGGATATCTTTGCGTGGTCAACACAGGACTTGCAAGGAGTACCGAGGGAGTTGGCTGAGCACTCTTTGCATGTAAGGTCAGGAGCAAGGCCGGTGAAGCAACCTCTCCGCCGCTTCGCCGAAGACAGGAGAAAGATAATAGGGGATGAGATAGCTCGGCTCCTTGCAGCTGGGTTTATAATGGAAGTACTTCATCCGGATTGGCTATCAAATCCGGTGCTGGTAGAAAAGAAAAAGGATGACCCAAATGTAGCCGGCGTTTGGCGAATGTGCATCGATTACATGAACCTTAACAAGGAGTGTCCCAAAGATCCTTTTCCTTTACCTAGGATAGACCAAGTCATTGATTCGACCACAGGCTGTGAGCTGTTATCATTTGTAGATGCGTATTATGGTTTCCACCAAATACCGTTAAACCCGGCTAATCAAATAAAGACTGCATTTATCACCCCGTATGGGCTTATTGCTATCGCACCTTGCCATTCGGCTTGCGTAATGCAGGAGCCACGTACAAAAGATTCATGCAAAAATATCTGCACGACCAAATTGGAAAAAATGTGCAAGTGTATGTTGATGATGTGGTTATAAAAACCAAAGAGAGCAACACGCTCCTAGAAGATATTCGGTAAACATTCGCGAACCTAAGAAGGTTCCGAATGAAACTTAACCTAGAAAAATGTACTTTTGGTGTGCCGTCCGAAAAATTACTCGGTGTCCTCGTATCTAGCCGAGGTATAGAGGAAAATCCGACTAAGATCCGAGCAGTTGAAAGAATGGAACTGCCGAAGTGCCTGAATGTTGTACAAAAGTTTACAGGGTGTCTTGCATCCCTGAGTCGGTTCGTGAGTCGGCTAGGTGAAAAAGCATTGCCTTTGTAACAATTAATGAAAAAATCTGACAAGTTCACCTAGACACCTTAGGCCGATAGCGCCTTTCATGAGTTAAAAAAGATGCTAGCTACGGCATCTATATTGGCTTCCCCATTGTCAAAAGAACCCATGCTACTCTAGGTGGCAGCAACCAACAGGGTGGTAAGTGCAGTAGTTGTTGTGGAACGAAACAAAGAAGGCAAGTCGGTGCAAAGACCGGTATATTACTTGAGTGAGGTATTATCGGCCTCCAAGCAAAATTACCCACACTACCAGAAAATGGCTTACGGAGTATACATGTCGACAAAGAAACTCAAACATTATTTTGAAGAGCACCTAATAAAGGTGATTTGTGAAGCACCAATAGCCGAGATACTAAGCAACAAAGATGCGAGTGGCGGAATAGCAAAATGGGCAATTGAGTTATCACCCTATGCTCCGCAATTTGATAGGCGAGATGCGATTAAGTCTCAGGCAGTGGCCGGCTTTTTTGTAGACTAGGCCGAGGTGCAATATGAGCCCCCATTGCCAGATCTGAATTATTGGACGATGCACTTTGACGGGTCCAAGTTAATAAATGGGCTAGGAGCAGGAATAGTGCTAACTTCACCGAAAAAGGATCAGCTGAAATATGTGTTGCAAATACATTTCGCTGCATCAAACAATATAGTCGAATATGAAGCGCTTGTCCATGGCCTAAACATGGCAAAAAAGATCAGCATACATCAAATTCTGTGTTACGGGGATTCAGACCTTGTAGTACAACAAGTGTCGGGGAACTGGGACTCACTAGATGGGAGTATGGCCCTATATAGGTTTCATGTGCAGAAAATCAGTGGTTATTTTGATGGATGTGAATTCCATCACTGTGACACCCCCGGGATCAGGGCTAAACAAATCCCAGACCTCCATCTGATATAAGCTTAACCTTGAGCTCGAGAATGTCCAGTGAAGAATCGGTAACAAAATAATGACCCTACGACACAAAATTTATTACAGCAAGCTCACTGACCATTATAACAAAATAATGACCCTACGACACAAAATTATTACAACAAGAATGTCCAGTGAAGAATCATAACTAAGCAGAGAACCAAATTATTACAGGAAGAGGTCACTGACCACAAACATCAAACAATGGAAGGCAAATTATGCTATTAAGTATATCAAACTTAACAAATGGCTTAAGAGGCCTGAAGAATAACGATGACGTCCCAGCCCATAGATTCCAGGCTGCCGGCCGGGAACCCCAAGCTACACGTCGATGTCGATGTAGAATGGAACTCGTTCTCAAGGAACACTTACTCTGCCAAAAATATCAACAAAGCAAGGGTGAGTACAGGGTGTACTCCGCAAGACTTATGGCTGGTGGAGTTGTTTTGCATAAATCCATCTTTTGTTTATAAAACAAGAGGGAGAAGAAGCTCGTCTAATCAGAATATTTTAAAAATGGGATAAGAGAGCGACATCTCCGAATTATTGATCATCATCTTTATATCCACCAATCATCATCATCTGAGCTAGGATCACCCCCTCGTACCCATGAGGAAGCATCCTTAAGCACACGTTGATCTGCCAAGTTTTACGATTAAGTTAAAGTTCTCTATGATCTTAGAATCTGGTCACCAAGCGTTCATAACCGTGAACACGACTTTTCGAAAAGATTTAACCCTGCAGGGGTGTACAACTTTACCCACATGTACCAACCGACTCTTAATGCCAACGTTATTAGCCCTCTTCCTTGGAAGGCCGGCAGAGGGTGGTTGGCCACGACCTTTACCTTGCTTTCGCCGAGACCATGAGTCACGCAATAAGTATTGTTCCGCCGTAATGGGTCAAATCCCGAAGTAGGTACTTAAAGATGTGAGGCGAGGTTGGTTTACCAGGGGCACCATCAACCCCAAGCAACCCGGTCCACGCTTCCCTACCTGTATGAATGCACCTCCTTCACCTCCTCTTTCGAAAACCTTTTAAATGTGTATGTAGAATGGAACGTCCGAACTATGTGACTCATGGAATCTACTAGGAAAGTTAATCAGGCGAGGGGTTCCCAAGCCCCGTTTGGCTGTACACTCATCTCGGTTCCAAAGGCAAGAACTCAGGTCCTAGTGGTGGCGAGCATGGGACTAGAAAAACCACATCCCACCATGGCCTCCCAATACAAGCCTTAGCATGTTTAATCTCATATCACTGATCTTATCTCAACACATTATCCTGTCATACTAGATTCTCTTGCATCTGATACATCATCTGGATGGACCATAACTGACAGCTATGCATGGCTAAGCAAGACTCAGATATAAGCTCTAGCAGTGCACACAAGCCAAACCTAGTTATGCTAGGTGCAGTGGATCAAGTAATATAAGCTCAAAGAGAGTAATGCAAAAGATAGAATACTCTATCTATCGTTAAAATACCACAGTAGAATCGTATGCAACATGGCAGAATTGAAATGCTTTCAAAATCATAGGATTATATCATGGTGGGGCTATGCTTGCCTTTGCCAGTTGATAACCGATAAGCAGATCTTCGAACATCTGGCACTTGACTTGGTTTCAGTTGGTCAAGTAGTGTTCGTCGATCTTCGAGCTTTGATGGTGTTGATCTCTAACTTCGATCTCGATCTTGATCTTGTATTCTACTGGGAAGAACCAAACACCAGAAAGAGAGGCAAAACAATCAACACATGGCATCGATGCAATGCTTAAGCAAGGATGATGATATGACAAGTTAAATTGCATTGGAATGAAACCATATAGCATGCTTGACAATTTAATCGGGGTTCCGAGGGGTGAAAACCCTAATTCGGAGAAACTCCGGAACATATGAGAGGGGTGCATTTGTTCTTCTAATTAAACTTGTCATGAGAGTTGATTAACAAATGCATGATCATAGATTAAAGTGGTAGTTCTCATTTTTCTGAACATTTTGATATATTATTTGTATTTTTCTGAATTACAGATTAAAAGTTATTGAATTTACAAGATTATACCATTTTCTGGAATTTATTTAATCCATTTAAAATATTTATGACCTCAGGCTGACGTCATCACAGGGTCTGTGGCTTTTCTCACTAGGGCAGAGGCTACCCCGGTCACTGACGACTAAGCCCCACGGGTGTATTTATATATCCAGAAAAGAATTACAGAAACATTTAATAAAAATGAAAAAGGGAATTACTGCATCATGCTGATGTCATTATGACATCAGCATGGAGAAGCTCTCGGATTGGGGCTCGAATCCGTGGATTCGCTGCGCGCGCGGGCTTGTGCTTAGTCTTGTTAGAAAGAGGAGATCAAGGCGGACCCAGTGGTGGCAGCGCCGCCCACTTGTGGTCATTGGAGTAGGGCACACAACAGCGGCGAGCGATGGAGCTTGCAGACGGTCGCGGTGGGGAGTAATCAGAGCGAGAGGAAGGGAAAAGACGGGGTCTATAGCACGGGAATCTCACCCTGATGCTTGTGGAAGGGTCATAGGAGGCAGAGGAGGACGGAATCGTCCATGGCGACGGCGACCGAAGTAGGGGAAGGAGACATCGATTTGGCAGGAAGAACGATTCCACCATGGCGAACTCAACGGTGGCCAAGGCTCGGACTGGGCGGTCGGAAACGGCGGAGATCATCATGGCTCGAGGGCTAGGGTTCGGACCAGAGAAGAAATTGGGGAAAAGAGGGAGGATAAGGCTTGTCCGGCGGCGGCAACGGGTTTTATAGGCGTCGACGATGTCGGTAGCGTGCATCTCCTTGCAGCGGGAATCACGGCGAGGCTGGGACGGTGCCGACGTCGACACGCAGCAGCTCTCCTTGTCGGCGTCTTTCTGTCGACGAAGAAGAAAGGGGAAAAGGGAACGAATGGGTATGGGCTGGCTGCGGGCTTCGCTTGGGCCAAGGTGGGCCGCGGAAAAGGGAGGGAGGAGAGGGAGTTGCTGGGCTACGGCCTGGTTGGCTTCCTGGCTCTCTTTTTTTATCAGAACTCTTTTTCTATTTCCTGTTTTCCTTTGTGTTTGTAATTTCAAATTCACATCTGTTTTGAAAGCTTTCAAAAATACTAGAGGATTTTATAAAACATAAGAAATACTTATGAACCCTTATATTCCATTTGGGCTACATTATTTTTGTTATTTCAAAATCATTTGAATGAATTTGCAAATAGAAAGGGAAGGAAAAGCTAGGGTTTTAGGGTTTCATTTAATTCTTTAATGCACAGTTTAAGATATGATGCTCATGATGCACAAAACAAACCCTAATACAAGATTAACTAAAACTGGGGTGTTACAATCACATACCTCGGGCAGAAAATAATGCTGCAGATACGCTATCGAAACTCGGATCAACCAAACAGTCAATACCACCTGGTATAGCCCTAGAACACCTAAGGAAACCATCAATTACACCTTCGCCAGAATCCGAGTCAATTCGTATCTCGGAAAATCAGATAGAAGGGTGCTTCCCAATGGAAATTGACAAAGAGCACGATCAAAACTACTCGGAGATTGATTCGGTTAACCCACAGATGGATTGGGAAAAACCCACAGATGTTATTTTGGCGGAAATAATGGAAATCGACAACATAATTTCCCAGAAAAAGTCACGCTGACATGGGCACAACCCATATTCTCATTCCTCAAAGAAGAGATCTTGCCGGATGATGAGGTTATGGCCAGGCAGATAGTAAGAAGAGCAAAATCCTACACAATCATAAATAATGAGCTTTATAAGAGAAGTGTGACAAATGTACTACAACGATGCGTTGACCCGGCAGAAGGGCAGGAAATCCTTTTGGATATACATCAAGGAGAATGTGGACATCACGCCTCGTCCAGAGCCCTAGTGGCCAAAGCATTTAAGCATGGATTTTATTGGCCAATTGCGCTGAAGGAAGCAAAATAATTGGTAATAAAGTGTAATGGTTGCCAGAGATATGCCAACAAAGTACATCTGCCTTCATCCGAGTTAAAAACAATACCAATCACTTGGCCATTCTCTGTGTGGTGTTTAGATATGGTAGGTCCATTTAAGACGGCTCGCGTCGGAATGACTCACATTCTGGTCATGGTGGACAAATTCACAAAGTGGATCAAAGCGAAGCCAATTAGAAAATGTGACGGACCCACGGCAGTGAAATTCCTTAAAGATATTATCTTGAGATATGGATACCCACACAGTATCATCACAAATAATGGCACAAACTTCGTTGAAGGAGCCTTTGCTAGATTCTGCCAAGAGAAGCAGATAAGATTCGACGTTGCCTCGGTGGCTCACCGGGCCTCGAATGGGCAAGTAGAAAGATCAAATGGACTAGTATTGTCCAGGATAAAACCTCGGCTTATTGAACCGGTGCAGAGGTCGGAAGGATGCTGGATTGAGGAACTCCCAGCAGTGTTGTGGAGCCTTAGAACCACCCTGAATAGATCGACGGGGTATACCCCGTTCCTTCTCGTATATGGGGCAGAAGCTATACTTCCATCCGACATAATGCATGACTCGCCAAGAGTGGCCCAATACACAAATGCCAAAGTAAACAAAATATCACGGCAATATGATGTGGACATGCTAGAGGAAGCAAGAGAGTTGGCGCTCTCAATATCAGTTATTTATCTGCAAGACCTCAGATGATATCATAGCACGAAAGTGAGTCCAAGAGTTTTTATGGAAGAAGATCTAGTTCTTCGGCTAGTGCAACGCACAGCCGGCATGCATAAGCTCTCACCCCCATGGGAAGGCCCATTTATCGTGAGCAAAGCATTACACAACAATGCATACTACTTAATCGACACTCAAACACCAGAAAAGAACAAGGCAAACAAGTCCGGAGATGAATCGAAAAGACCGTGGAACCTGGCTTTAGTTCGTCCATTTTACACTTAGAGGAGGTGTATTGCATCCAGCAATATGATGTATCAAATTGATGTATCAGACATGTATCAATAGTGACTCGGGGACTTCCCCATGTTATTTGTCATTTTTAACTATGTATGAAACTTCGGCAGCCCGAGCAGTAACTCGGGGACTGCCCCATGTTATTTGTTATTTTCAACTGTGTATGAAACTTCGGCAGCCCGAGCAGTAACTCGGGGACTGCCACATGTTATTTGTCATTTTTAACTATGTATGAAACTTCGGCAGCCCGAGCAGTAACTCGGGGACTGCCTCATGTTATTTATCATTTTTAGGTATGTGTGAAACTTCGGTAACTCAAGCAGTAACTCGGGGACTACCCCGTACTATCCGTCGACTTGGTTATAAATGAAACCTCGGTAGCCCAAGCAATGACTCGGGGACTGCCCCAGCTAGTCTATCATCAATCACAGATGTAATATAAATAATCGCTTTGGAAACCCGAGCAATAATACTCTATTTATATTGTTTTACCGACACATAACTCGGAAAGGTAGTAAATCTAACAAAGTAAAAGATATGTGGACTTAAGACTCATAGTCCTTGAGACAAAATTGTAAATCCAAGACTTATGCGACTAAGAATAGACGAAAGACACAAGATGGATGCCAAAGGAGAATCGGACATGTGGAAACATGATTCGGATTTACGAAGTTAAAATTTTGCAAACAAAGATACAGATCGCATAAATTCAACCAGATAGAGTAACAATATTACTACAGCATATGATGCCAAAGGTAAAATGGTTCACATGGTACCAAAAGGTGACGAGGTTTGATCTCGTCAATGCCCATTGTTATGAGCTTGGGTTTTGGAGAAGATGGGGTGCTGGAGATCGCGGAACGGTTAACAGACAAGCAACTAGGGGACACGAGATTTACCCAGGTTCAGGCCCCCGGAGGGAAAACCCTACTCCTGCTTGTCTGATCTTGATTACGGCGGAACCGAAGATTACAGGGGTGCGTATATGCAATCTGGCGTGAAGGTGTGTATGCGGTGGAAAAAGGATTGGCCCTCCTCGTCGTGCCCTCCTAGCCTTTATATGGAGTTAGGCAGGTCTCGGGCACAGATCGAGTCGGTTACAAGTTTAGGGTTTATCCCTTTGAATATTCTATCTGTTCTAGTCTTGCTCTCCAAGGATCCGAAGATGTCATGGGCTTGGGTCACCCGAAAATCTCCACAGGCCACATATATTCTTGTGGGCCTTCCTTGGGCTGGACCAGGTATGATAATGTCGTGTACCCGCAGGGTATTACCATGTCAGTAGCCCCCGAGTGTTCAGTCGAATCGTAGATTCGGCTGGGGACTCTTCAATATTTCGGGTGCAGCTGTTCCTGTTCAGGAAAAGAATGATTTTAGTGTGTAGGGATTGTTGATGCGTGTGCCTGACTCTCCTGACGGATCAGGGTCAGTTAACTGTCTTAGGACAAAACAACACGATCTTCTTCAGTTTCGAGTCTCTAGACTCGAACCCGGAACAAATGCTGGCGCAATTCGACGTAGGCTGTTGAGGTCTTACAGGAGTCGAATCCCAGTAGTTTTTGAATGATGTACCCAACGCGTCCATCGGGATTTTCATCGCGCCTGTTGGCACGGATTTTTACTAGTAGAGCGCAGTCAGGTGCGTTACCAGGCCATCAGACGGTATATGTAGGTCTTATCTTTGCGTCGCAGACACAGCATCCGAAATGTTATCACCGCAGAGGTGTTTCGGGTGGCCAAGGAGGATGTTACTCACTTAGCATTGGTTGGGGCAGAGTTGCCAAAAAAAATTGCATTTTGATCCGAAGGATCACAGTCAAAGAATTCATAGGGTGCGCGACCAGCGCTCCCTATGGGAGTAGCCCCCGAGTGTCTGTTCGAGTCGTAGACTCGAGCAGAGACTTTAATTCAGCTGTTATTGACTTCAGGTCCGTATGACACAAATTTTTGGATGCTTGAATCAATCCTCCCTATGGGAGTAGCCCTCGAGTCTGTAGTGGTGTCATAGACTCGACATAGGAATCGAAGAATAAATCATTGGTGTAGTACCTTATTCGTGTCTCGGGTGCACGGCCAGCGCTCCTGATAGGAGTAGCCCCCAAGTAGTTGCTCGAATCGTAGATTCAAGTGAGTACTTTTAGCTGTTAGCCGAAGATTTATAACTATTGCTAGTGTGGTTTGATGACATTATTGCTGATGATCGGTGACCTCAACCGTCTGCGGCGCCAGAGGTGACGTGACTGGACGAATGTGGGTCCCACCTTCTGACTTGGAGTCGACGTGGCGAGAATTATGGCGTCTCCTTGGTTTTTGTGCATAGTGGACGGCGTGCGAGCGACGGTTCGCTGCTGTGTTGACACATGGACGGTAGGATCTGATCCTGGCGTTAGGGCTTCCAAATGAACGGTCCCCGTTCATCGTCTTCATCCTTATATCTGCGGGGAAAACTGTAGTTTGTTTTCACCCTTAGCCATGTGTGTTTTCACTGCCTCCAGTTCTTGAGCGTTTTTCTTTGCGCGCTGGACGTTCTCCAATCGTTTCCTTCCTCATTCTTGCGTGCACACCGCCGCCATCGACGCGCCGCAATGGAAAATCGAAGAATCTCTCCACCGTAGCAGGCACCAGTGCTGCTACCGGCGGAAAGAAGGGCACCACCGCCGCTCGTGTCACCGAAGGTGGGTGGTGGCGCACGGAGACGCGCGAGGTGGGTGGTGCCTTAAGGTTGTTGTAGAGTCTAATAAAGTCGTTGTCTTGAAACATGCACAATTTATTGGTAAAGGTTAGGAGTTCGGAGGCTTGTTTCGGTTTTCACTTTCAGAGTTTTGTAATAAATCTATGAATCATATTTGTGGTGGTGTTAATGATGATACCAGTGTTTGGCATTCTCGTTTATGTCACATTAAATTTGGTTTGATCTCTCGGATGTCCAGTAAGAGTTTAATTCCAAATTTCACTATTGCTAAAGGTTCTAAGTGTCACAGTTGTGTGCAATCAAAGCAACCTCGAAAGCCTCACAAGGCTGCCAAGGAGAGAAACTTGGCACCTCTAGAACTCATTCATTATGATCTATGCAAGATGAATGGTGTGTTGACAAAAGGTGAAAAGAGATATTTCATGACGTTGATAGATGATGCTACTAAATTCTGCTATTTTTACTTGTTGCAAACTAAAGGTGAGGCTTTAGACTACTTTAAAATTTATAACGCCAAAGTTGAAAATCAATTAGAGAGAAAGATCAAGCGTCTTAGGTCGGATCATGGTGGTGATTATTTTCCCAAAATATTTGACGAATTTTGTCAGGAACACGAAATTATTCATGAGAGGACGCCTCCCTACTCGCCCCAATCAAACGGGGTTGTCGAGAGGAAAAACCGCATGCTGACTGACTTGGTGAATTCCATGTTAGCCACTGCTGGTTTATCAAGGGTTGTTTGTTAGCACCTAAATAGAGTTATTGAATAGAGTTCCTAACAAGAATAAAGAAAAGACCCCTTATGAGGAGTGGGTTGGGAGAAAACCATCACTTTCGTATCTGCGCACTTGGGGGTGTTTGGCGAAGGTCAACATATCGATCCCCAAGAAACGCAAGCTCGGACCCAAGACAGTGGATTGTATCTTTCTAGGATATGCTCCCCTGAGTGTAGGCTATATATTTCTAGTGGTTAAATCCAAGGTACCTGATATTCATATTGATACTATGAAAGATATGCATAGCATTGGTAGGATTTCTTCTAAAATACTTCCTAAATCTAGTGCATCTATTGAGAATTGTGAACAACCACATGAGGAATTCCTTGAGAAGGATGACGATGAACCTCTCACGATGAGTAAGAGACAGAGGGTTGAAAAATCCTTTGGTAATGACTTCATTGTGTACCTTGTGGATGATACTCCCAGGTCCATTACTGAGGCATATGCATCCCCTAATGCAGATGATTGGAAATAAGCTGTCCAAAATGAGATGGACTCGATTATTTCTAATGAAACTTGGGAATTATCAGAATGACCATATGGTTGTAAACATGTGGGATGTAAGTGGGTGTTCAAGAAGAATCTAAGGCCTGATGGTACTATTGAGAAGTACAAGGAGCGTATTGTAACTAAGGGCTACACACACAAAGAAGGCGAAGATTACTTTGACACCTATTCACCTGTCGCTAGACTGACCACCATTCAAGTACTACTATCCCTGGCAGCCTCTTATGGTCTTCTCGTTCATCAAATGGACGTGAAGACGGCTTTATTTAATGGAGAGTTGGAAGAGGAGATCTATATGGATCATCCGGATGGGTTTGTGGTAAAAGGTGAAGAGACAAAGGTGTGTAAGTTATTAAAATCTTTATATGGCCTGAAACAAACACCTAAGCAATGGCATGAGAAGTTTGACAGAACTCTACTTTATGCTGGCTTTGTCATTAATGAGGCTGGTGGTATGTTTACTATCACCATGGTGGGGCGACAGTGTTATATTATGTTTGTACGTGGATGACATTCTGATCTTTCGTACAAACATGAAAGTGATAAATGAAGTCAAGTCTTTCCTGTCAAAGAGTTTTGATATGAAAGATCTGGGAGAGGCCGATATGATTCTGAACATCAAGCTTATTAAGAACGAGAATGGGATTACTTTAACGCAATCTTATTATGTTGAGAAGGTCTTGAGCCGATTTGGCTTTATTGATGGCAGGACTTCTCCAACACCTTATGATCCCAGTTTTACATTACGAAAGAATAAGAAGGAACCAACAGATCGGCTGAAATATTCACAAGTTGTTGGTTCTCTCATGTACTTAGCAAGCGCTACAAGACCTGATATCTCTTTTGTTGTGAGCAAGTTGAGTAGGTTCATGTCTAACCCAGGTATTGATCATTGGCATGCACTTGAAAGGGTCATGTGCTATCTATGTGGTACAATGAGCTATGGGATTCACTATTCAGGGAATCCTGCTGTGCTTGAAGGATATAGTGATTCGAATTGGATCTCTGACGTTGATGAACTCTATACCATGAGAGGGTATGTGTTTACCCTTGGAGGTGGCGCATTGGCATGGAGGTCTCGTAGACAAACCATATTGACGAGGTCAACTATGGAAGCAGAACTTACTGCTTTAGACACAACCACTGTTGAGTCAGAATGGTTGCGTGATCTCTTAATGGACTTGCATGTGGTTGAGAAACCGTTGCCGGCAATCCTTTTGAATTGTGACAACCAAACTGTGATTGTCAAAGTGAACAATTCTAAGGATAACACGAAGTCATCAAGACACGTGAAGAGACATTTGAAATCTGTCAAGAAATTGAGAAACCTCGGAGTAATAACTGTTACATATATTCAAATAGACAAAAACCTGGCAGATCCCTTTACAAAGGGACTATCATGAAATGTGATAGAAAGTGCATCGAGGGAGATGGGGTTGAGACCCATGGATGCCACACCTTAGTGTTAACCCAACCTATGTGATCGGAGATCCCGTGAATTAGGACCTGGGAAGAACAAGCTAGTGGTTTGACGGAGGAGAGTATTTTGTAACCCTCTCTATGTGAAGATGCATAACTCTCATAATCTGTAAGGCAGGTTGGCAACATGCCTTAATGTGTTTTTGTTGGCTTTAATTATCAAAGATGTCATCCTACAGGGAATTCTTGAAAGAACACACCTATAGGATTTCGACTGTAAACGTCGCGGTCTATGATTGGGTGATCTCTAGTAAACTCATGAAGAGACCAGGGAGTATGACGCATATGCTCCAACCCGCGGGGTAGGCTACTGGAAGCCAGGTACTAGTTATGATTTTGAGTGAAATCTATTGGCATCAAACTTGTAATTCAAGGTTTATCCATTGTTCAAGTTGTTGATAGACGTAGTTCAAGATTCTATGCGGAAGTTCAACTTAACAGTCTCTGCTGAAACACTGGTATATAAACAAGTAACAAGGATTGTCAACTATTTAAATGGGCATTTGAGATTTGGTGGGGGTTGTTAGAAATAATGGGCTAGTCCATTTAGGACCATGTATATTTCAAAGTTTCCCTAAATCTCAAAGCCTAGATTTGTGGCGGTCCATATGTGTTTGGGCCCATGTTTGTGGCAGCTCACATGGAGCGGAGTGGGAGCTAAAGTTTAGTCCCACATGAGAAGTTGAAGGAGAGTTGCACCACCTTATAAGGTGGAGTTGCACCACTTTGTAAGTGAGTGGAAATAAGAGAGATACACGCGCGCTCCTCCTCCTCCGACGATGCCCACGCGCGCGCCGCGGGTTGCGGGTTGCGGTTTGTGGTTTGCGGGAATCTCGCCGAGCCGAGCTTTATTTTGCTGTCCAGGAAAATTGTGAGGTTTTGACAGACGTGTCAAACGGTTAGCTTATTCAGGTCGCTCCCGGATTGTGGGCTACTGTAACCGACCCGAACATGCGCAATGTGGACTCGGCCCACGTTCGCCTCCGTTAGGGTTTCCTGAGCCGCTCTATATAAAGTCCTGCGCGGCTACCGCCACAATACACCGAAAACCAATCTAGGGTTTTGCCATCCTATTTGCTTGCGTTGCCACCGTAGTCTACTCCATCCCGCTTGCCGGCGTGCACCGGCAGTCGGGAGAGCAGGTCTCCGGAACCACTCGCCTTTGTGATCCTGTACGGGAGAGGGCGAATAAGGTTTTTGGGAAGCGCTCTGCGCGACTGCGCAAGTTCATCGTCACGACGCGTCTTCTCGGTCGTCAAGACGGATCTCGTGCACGTCGTCTTCAACATCGACTTCTTCGACAGACTACTGCAAACACTGCACCAACAGCGACTTCATCGGCAACCGATCAGTATGTATACCGTCATCAGATCTGTTGCTTTTCTATGGTTGTTAGTGCGTATACTCTGCTACTGTTTATGTTAATCAATACATCTAGTATGTTAGAGGTTTATGTGATTGTAGTTACTGCTGTCATGATTTATATTCTGAAATTAATCATGGAAATTATGCCTAATATTCCAACAAACACCACCAGAACAACACCAGAAGTCCACCCTCTCCAATAGCGATGCCTTCAAGAAGAAAACAGTGCATAAGCGCTGATGTCGCCCGATCAAAGATCATAGGTTTTCACCCTAGAGAAAGTCATCACTCACAAAACAATGCCTTCAACAAGCCATTTTCAGGCACAACCAATTAAGGTCAGACCTTGGGTTTTCGCCCTTTAAGATAAGAATATGTACTTTGGCGGCTGGCGCCAACGATGGCAGCGGCTAGGGTAGCCACGGGGAGATGGTCCAAGGGCGGTGGAGACCCTCCGGAGCCGTCGCCGCACGAGCGACCCGGGAGGGTGTTAGGGTATTCCGTTTGGTGGGGTGTTAGGTCCGAGATGAGTTTTTCAGTTGAAGTTTACAATGTTTGGCTTATAAAAATTTGGATAATGTTTTCTGGAGAGAGGAATTAGGCGTCTAAAGCAACATGGAGTAGTGTACACAATTTTTCTCTCACAGCATTACAATATTTTTGGTTCGAAACATACAAGATAATATTTTATGAATAATATTGCATCAAAAACCAGTCATGAATCTAAAAAATTTCATGGATATACTCTCTCCGTTTTAAAATATAAGATATTTTAAATTTGTGAAGGTAACGTATCTAGACACCTTTTAGTGTATAAATTCTAGGTGAACCATTTCAAACCTACACACTAAAAGATGTCTAAATACATTATCTTTACAAAGTTAAAACATCTTATATTACAAAAACGATATTACGAAAGCGGAGAAGCGGAAATTTTCTCATACACCAGTCTTTGCTATTAAAAGGAAAAAACGATGGTATCATACGGTGTCACACTTTAGTAATATTACACACAAATGCCAACCCGAAACAGCCAACAGCCAACAAAAATTTAAAATTTACGTGCTAACAAACAGCCGCAAGTATACATCCAAATAACAAACTACGGCTAGCAAAAGTCACTTGTGGGCGATTGCTGATCCTAACAACCTGGCAAACTTTTCCAGTGCCAAACTCTAATCCTACAACATAGCACTAACTCAAGGAATAATACATACAGAAACTGTTATAGCGCTTAAGTCAAGTTATAGAATACCTTTCAGAAACTGTGACACAGTCGGCAAATCCCCCACCTCGCGGCGAGCTTCCAATCTTCCACCGCGAAAGGTATTCCCTTTACTCGTCATCCTTCCTTGAGCACCACGCGTGCATCACACACTTGAATCACGTCGCAGTCGGTCTCTACTCTCTAGGCATGGTGGCAGGAAGGTGCAACCTTGGGATGCGCCACGGAGAGCCAGTCCTGGTTGCCGAGGGGGGAGGTGGCGCTGCCTGCGGCGGCGAGCAGAACCAGCGTAGTCATGCCTCTTTCATCCGGCGCGACGGCGGAAGTAGCTCTCCGTCGAGCGTCGTCACCTGCCACCGCCCGTCGCACCTTATCCTGGCGCTAACTGAGGAGGAGTCGGCAGAAAATTGCGGGCCGACTTGCACAGTACCAAAGTTTTAAATAGCCGGCCAGGTTACAGCCATTCGATAGGTCTCCCGCTACGGCTATAACGTTATTTAGTCGCTAAAGGTCATGCTTTATGGATTGTTTTTTTTCCTTTATATTTTCTTTTTTTAAAATCTCTGTTCAATCTGATTCAATAAAATGTTGTGAGTTGCATGATTAAATATTTATTTGCGTCGAATAGTTGAACGAGTTGTAGATCAAATCATGTTTTTGTCATAGTGTTTTCGCTTTTTGGCAAGATATGATTAAAATTTTCTCTCTTTTTAAAAAACGGCTAAAATGAAATAGCCCGGCTATAGCCTTGTATAGCTGCTAAAAATGTTGCCGCTAAATAAAATAGCCGGCTATTTTAAACTTTGCACAGTACCCGCGTTATTTAAACGCACCGCGACAGCGGCGAGACCGAGATTCAGTGCCGACTTTGGCTTGGGCGTGTAGTAGATGGGGCGCATGGGAGATGGTGGAGAGGGGTGACCGGCAGCCGGAACCCAAGCAACGCCATGGCCCATGAGAGAGTAGCGGCGGGCTGAGGAAGGGAGGCGTGGGAGAGCAGGAGGTGGCGCTTGTCCATGGGAGAAGAGGGTTAGGAATTGGGGAAAGAGGCTGAGTGGAACAGAAATTTTAAAACACTGCCGCCCCAGAGATATGACAGTGGCTCCTCGCAAAAAAAAAGAGATATGACAGTGGCTGTACAAGTTGTTTAACAGGTATAGGATACAGACTATACGAGTTTATTTAGCAGATTATGAGTTCAAAAAAAGAGAGAACCGAGCGACTCACCATTGTTCTTCTTCCTGATTTTTATTTAGCAAATGCCTACACTCCGAGAGAAGCGTGTAGCTTTGTGAGAGTGACCTCAGGAATTGTGAGTGTCAGAAGTGTTAGCTCTTTACCACGTACGTGTGTATACCTTTCTAACAAGCAGAGTGTGTACTAAGGTTTATCAAAACTGGTACAATAAATAGTTGTATTTTCACACATATTCCATATTACTATATTTGATTTTTATATTTAATATATGTTTCACATTTGTAGATCATGTATGAAACGGAGACGGATATTGCAGATGCCTCAAAATAACATATTGACATAGGCTCCGATGAAATGTTGGTGGAAGAGACAAATGACTACGATTGTTTGACACGGTCAAAGGAGGTGATTATCTTTTTTAACGCATGTTTCCACATGAAAATATTTATAATTTATTTCAAAAGAAGCTACCATGGTAGGCCTCAAGGCTATGTTGATGGAAGAGACACTAGACTCACAAACTTCTACAAATACAAAGAAGTTGCTTAAAGAGACAATGAATCCACAACATACGCAAAGGGACAATGAATTCACAACATAATAAACCAAAGAAAGAGAAGACGAAGGTTGTCTCAAAAGATACTTAGTTTTACTCTGATTATCGTCCTTTCATTTTTGCTTGATTATTTTTTACTAATTAGTTGTTTAACAGGTATGGGATAAGACTGTACAAGTTTTAGAAGATTATGAGTTCAAGAAAAGGGAGAACCGAGCGACTCACCATTGTTCTTCTTCCTGATTTTTTTTAGCAAATGCCTACACTCCGAGAGAAGTGTGTAGCTTTGTGAAAGTGACCTCAGGAATTGTGAGTGCGAGAAGTGTTAGCTCTTTACCTCACGACATGTACATATACCTTTCTAACAAGCAAAGCGTGCACTAGAGTTTATCAAAACTGGTACAATAAAATAGTTGTACTTTTACACATATTCTATATTACTATATTTGATTTTTATATTTAATATATGTTTCACATTTGTAGATCATGTATGAAATGGAGAAGGATATTGCAGATGCCTCAAAATAACATATTGACATAGGCTCCGACGCAATGTTGGTCGAAGAGACAAATGACTAAGCTTGTTTGACACGGTCAAAGGAGCTGATTATCTTTTTAAACCCATGTTCCCACATGAAAATATTTATAATTTATTTCAAAAGAAGCTACCACCTTAGGCCTCAAGGCTATATTGATGGAAGAGACACTAGACTCACAAACTTTTACAAATACAAAGGAGTTTCATAAAGGGACAATGAATTCATAACATAATAAACCAAAGAAAGCGAAGATGAAGGTTGTCTCAAAAGTGCGGTGACCCAGCATACCACTGCATGTGTAGTACACTATAGTCGTTGACATGACATCCACAGAACACCGTTCCGTAAATATCACATCCCTCAGAGTGGTACAACAAAAACATTGCGGATCCATATTACAAACATTCACACATTATTATTATTACAATACCAGAAGTTCAAGATTTCAAAAGGTTTCCACTTACAAACCAAAATATAAAGTGTTTCAGCGGAATTTAAAAGTAGCAACTCCGACTAGGAGTTGAGCTCAGCAGTGTATTCTATAGAGTTCATGCTGCTCGGCTCCATTGGTTACTACTAACTAGGAATACCTAGTTGGACTCGTTATCATCAACACCATAGCGGATTTCGTAATCCACTCCTTCAACACCTCCGGACAGGTCAGGCTCCTCGTAGAACACATCTTCTTGGCATTCAGCTGCATAAATTGGCACATCTTCGGGATCCTCAGAGTCTAAGCAAGGGATCAAAGTAAAGGATGAGTAACAGTGTTACCCAACAAGTTCATTATATACAAGGTGGGAAGTTTGATGCTCTAACTACCACCTTGGATTATAAATCCTTGGCACTATGCAGTTTTTTGTAATTATTTCTTCAAAGATTGCTTTTATTATAAAAATTCTATGATCATCAGCCTTCACAGGTTGACCGGAACTTTCATGGAGTTCCTTTCCTGCCGCGTTCGTAGCTCCTTTCCGAAACAGGGAGTAACAAGTTACAATTTTTTACACTCTGCAGAGGTGCGTTACTTTACCCATGAGAGATCAACTCCTTGTTGCACGACCGGGCGTACTTTCCCGTCCATAATTCCATGATGTGGGGCCAAGTAGTTGGTCCAAGCCAATCACTGCTCCCTTCGCGACCTCGCATGCCTCCTTGGTGTACATCATGCCCACATAATAAATTACGGCAATGGTTTGTACAAACCGTTAGATGCTAGAACTATCGTGGGGCAATGAGGGTTCCCACCCATATGTTGCATATCCTCTACGAATTACCAATTAATATGCACGCTACGAGGATAACAGCCACGACCTGCACATCCAGCTTCATGCGAGAGGAAGAAGATACAGCTGACTTCTCTGTTCCATTCCAAATCTCATGGCTAATGCGTAATATACGGCGCTAGAATCATAGATGTCAGGGGTTATTAAGTCCCTAATTGTTGAAAATAGAACACTGAGTTCTATTGCTCCATTATATCATCACTTAGGATGATATCTAAGATTTCTTTATTTGTGAAAATAATATTTTCTTTCTTTAGAGTAGATATGATAACATCACTTAGGCAAGGTAGTGAAGTCTGATGCTTGCACTGGACCTTGAGCTTCTATGTCTACAAAACATCATTATTGCCCGGTAAGGACAATATTTAAAGAAGCAAAATGATTATGCAAAGTAATGTAATGCATCATTTAACTTGATATGCTTTCTCCCCATTATTAATAAAAATCCTTTTAATAATAAAGGATTTATAAATATTAATTTTTTAATATTTATAATAGAATATTGTATTCTTTTATTTATTTTCCTTTTATTTGAATTTTATTGATTTAATAATTCTTTTAAGAATTATCACTTAGATATCACAAATTTTTACTAAAGATTTGTTTAGTATTTTTATAAAATACTATAATATTAATATATAATGAAAGTGATTTTTATTAATTTTTATCATCTTTCAATAATTTTGTAAAATTCCATGAGTAATAAATAAATTACAAAATTCTTAATAACATTTATATGTCAAAAATTTTATTTCTTAATTTATTTGGATAGTTTGGATTATTGTGAATCCAAAAGTATTTTATTTATAATTTTTGGACTTTTATTTCATTTTCTATAATTTATTTAAGTTTAGGGGCATTTTGGTCTTTTCCTATTTATTAAAAGTAGGCTCTAAATGGTTTGGGCTATGTGTTTGGTTTTATTGGGCCCTTGTGGCCCAGTAGGGTAAGGTCAAATTAACACCCCGAAGGGTTTTCGCCCACCCAGCCCAACTCACTCTCTGTCTCTCCCTCGATCTCACCTTTCTTCTTCTTCTCTCCCGACCCCATGGACAGCGATGATGTCGTCGGCGATTCGCGCCGCCGTGGACCATCTTGGCCGTCGTCGTGGTGCGGGGTGAGGTTGTCGACCATGATTGTCCACCTAGTCCAGTTCGATTTGATCCTGGGGTCCTACCCTGGTCAGGCTAGCCCCTTCCCGAACCCTAGGGTTTGGGAAAAGTGTTGTTGTCGCCGCCGCGGACCCTCCCTTGGTGAGGTGTGGTGCCCGTATACTGCTGTGGCTGCCGCCGTTGCTGGTGTAGGTTGCAGCGCCCTCTGGGGTGCTCCCTGTGCCGCTACGGGCTCGTCGGACATTCTGCTTCCTCTTCAATTCGTCAGCGAGGACCCTGGTGAGTTATGTCTTCGTGGATCCTAGTTCATCTTATCACCTTGGATTCCTTTTTGTGTATCTAGTGGCCAATTATAGTTTGTGCTTGTATTGCTACTAGGGTTCATCTCTGGTGCTTGTAAGATGCTCCTATGATCTGGTTATGATGTTTAATGGGAATTTTGGTGCTCTGTACCTCAGTGTTAGTGGCCACCCCCATTTTATTGTGTGATGCTATTGTTGATTTGTGACTAGGGATGGATTAAATGCTAGGGATGCATATTATTGCCTCTGATTGGTACTCTGGTGAATTGATGTGTTTATCTGTTGTCAGTATCTTGATATTGGCAATGATCTAGTCAGTGAGAATTTACCGACTTAGTTATTGTTGCCTTGCCAGATTATGCTTGGTCTGAATTTTATTCAATAGAATCTAATGATTCTTTGATCATGAATAAATAATTAGGATATGATCCCTGTATCTAATTCAAGGGAGATGATTTGATAGATGATTTGTGTAGATTGGACTATTTGATTATCTTTGTGATAAGGTCAGTGTTTATGAAACCTTCTTAAGATGGTACATAAGTAGATCTTGTTGATAGATAAGTTGATAGATGTTGATAGATAAGTTGGGAAACTTATTGTTTGATCTAGCCAATGATGCTGGTCTGAGGCTCTAGGAACTAAGCTCCTATGTTGCTGTCATTTTCCAAATTGGTTAAGACATCAACTGCTTACTAGATCTTAGATCCTAGTTGGTTAATATATATGGTTTTCTTTGTGGCTTATAAAATCTGAGGTGCTACTCCTTCTTGGAGATGTGCCCAGATTTTGTAAGAACAAATGAAGAATATAGAGCTTGACTTTGGTATCACCAATTCTGTGAGGCTGGTCTAAGAATTTGGTGTTTTGAAAAGAGTTTGATCTTGATCTTTATGTTTAAAACCTCTAGGATAGCTTCACCCCACTTGGGTGATTATTAAGAGGTTGTCTTATGCATCAGCATATATATTTTGCTTGGATAAGATAAAAACAGATCACATGGTTGTTTATGATGCTCATCACAAAATCTATGCTGGTGATGGCTTGATGTGCTGGTGGTGTTGCTGGTCTGATCCAGTCCTTCTTCTCTTGATGTTGTTCTTGTGTTCCCTTCATGCTTGTGCTTGTCCTTGAGGAACTCTGCTCCTCCTAGCTCCTGTGAGCTTGGCATTGCTATTCACCTGATCCTTTCCCTCCTATGTCACCATCAGGTGATATGTGGCTTGATCTGGTGTGAGATGGTGTTGATGGTTTATTTGGCTCTGGCTAAGCTAGTTTTTATTGTGTGTGTGAGTAGTGAAGAGATGCACTAGTGCTTCTCCATGGCTGTGCTGAGTAGTTTTGTGTTGCTGTGCTGTTGCTAAGGTGCTGACAGCACACACACACACCATGCAATTTGGTGTGTGTCCTGCCTGTGTGCTTGCTGTGCAACTTGTGGATATGCTCTAAATTTGAGAGTTACTGTTATCTGGTTACTTTTACCTGGCTGGTGAAACTTGCCCCTCCTTGCTGTTATTTGACTTGTGGCTTAAAATTATGAAAGATACATTCTTTCATATTGGCGAAACTTGCCCCCTTTTTTATAAGATTACTCAATGATGAACCTTGATCAGTGCACTTCACTGACAAGTCTAAGAGTAATATAATTTTAACCTTAACTTTCTTTTTTTTGTTTGTGTTTATTTTGCACGTACCAGACTTGGGAATTCAAGAATTTAGTTTAGGTTTATTTGTAGAATAGCCATATGTAATATTTTTTATTCTTTTGTAATTTTAGTTCTACCCTTTTGTAATCTTTATTTTATTATTTTGTAATAAAGATTGTACTATTATCAATAAAGAAATATTATTCTTTATTTATTTATTATTGTAAGAATTGTGGATTATTTTCATAAGTTACATTTTTTGTAACTTATTTATTGAATGAAAATATAAAATGGAGATTCTTATTCTTAATTACTTTCTTTATATAAAGTTTGAGTTATTATTGGTTAACTATTAATTGAATTAAATATTCAAACATTATTCAAAATTCTTTTGAATTATAATTCAAACACTCAAGTTTTAAATTCAAATTTCATTTCCCAATACACATAAATCCATAAAGATCATATCAAAGTCTATAACAATCATCCTTCAAGACTATATCTATTCTCCAAGTATGAAGGAAACCTTGATCACTTTATGTTTTTATTTGGCAAAAAATTTACCCACATTTTCACAGATGAATGCATGCAACATTCCAAATTCTTAAATCTATCCTTCGTTAGTTCCTAAATGCTGGAATGTTACAAAAAGATACTTAGTTATACTCCGATTATCGTCCTTTCATTTTTGCTTGATTATTTTTTACTAATTAGTAACTATGTGTGCACCTTCGAAGATTTTGTTGTCGTCGAATCAATAATGCCTGCACCTGAAAATAACAAGTTTGTGGAAATTGAGGATGCATTACTATCTAATAACGATTTAAGATGTCTAAATAGTGATGACGGTTCTTGCCCGACGACGTCAACAAGAGACCACTATTTACACATTATTGTCTAAAATTGACTTGAATTTGAATGTATTTTATCTGCCGGTATTTGATTTGTCTCATTATTGGTGATAAATGCATATATATATATATATATATTGTATGTATGCATGTGATCATCTGCTTGGCAGAGCGAGTGGTATGATATATATGGACGAAACATTCATCTTCGATTAGCTAAAAAATACTTAAAAGTATATCGCCACTTCATAGAGCAGGCATATATTTATCTAAAACATGACATGGTCGGTACTAACTCCGACGTATGCACAGGGGCGGACCCAGAGCGAAAATATCTGGGTGTCACACTTCTAAGTCACACTTTTTTTACCTGAAATTAGGGGTGTCACATGCTACAAATGGATGTAATATATCAAAGAAATCTATTTTTACCCGGTGTCCTGTGACCCCTGGAGGTATAACGTGGGTACGCCTCTGCGTATGCATATCATTCATTATATTTTTAACATGTTTATTCATAGCACTTATGCAAAAAATTATTTTAGGTCTTCCTCCCGATAAACATCAGTAAGACCCATTGTTATTTAATACAAGTATTGGAGTCATCAGGAGGGACTCAATCGATGCTGTACTTGACGATCATCAATGCAAAGAAAGGGTTGATACAAGTATTGGACTCAATCGATGCTGGACTTGATGATCCTGCGACTTCCAGGGAACTAGCGCCCGAGTCGGTTTTGCCGATGAAGAGGTGAATATCCCCGATTGGAATGATCGAGCAACGGATGGGGTTCGTCTTCGCCGAGATCCAGAACTCGTGGGAGGGACGATCAGAACGTTACTGGATAAGAAACACGACCGATGGCTACGGTTTCGCCGATCCTGTGAAGATCTTGGACCTCGCCCATTGTAGAACTCGAAGCGCCTCTTGCCCCACGGTGGGCGTCAACTGTCGTGGTATTGCCGACGAGTGCGCCAGGTGTCCTCACATAGTGTGTTTAGATATGTGGAGGGAGGTGGCAAGTTGGTGGGTACGAGGTAACACAGTTTACCCAGGTTCAGATCCCACGATGATGGCGAAATCCTACTCCTGCTATAAATCACTATAATGGCAATACGCCGAGTACAGAGATAGGTTCGCTATGCGAGTTATGAATTGTGTTTATGCCCTAAGGGCTCCCACAGGTCCGGCTTATAAAGATGCCAGATCCAAAGGTTACAAGGAAAGTCCTAGTCTTATGTGTCTTGCACTCCAAGGCTCCGAGTATGTCGGTGACTCCTGACGTAGTATTCCTTTATCCAGCATGATCCTTCCTTCTGGATCCATCTAACTGGCCGCCCAGCAGGCCATAGGTGCGGGCCACCCGGGTTAGCCGGATTAAAGACATGCTATGGTGATACCCATTTAGCATATCCCTAACACGTAAGCAATCCATTCACAACATTATTTTGTTATCATCACTTTTTGTTATCATGATTCATATTCATATTGATCTCCTTTTCTTATATAGTTCGAGCATGCGGAATCAACTACTACCAGAGCGACGCTTACTAGGAATTGCAGATAAACTGGAGAGATTTCTCTTGAAAGAGATGGTAGACGATGCCGGAGAATTTAGTGTGAATAGGCGCTACCGATGATACCCGATCGTGTAATAGAATAGACGGGCTCTAGTCCCGGTTATTATGATCTCCATATAACTATCAAATTTGTATATATTTGTATGCTTGATATTGTAATATAAGTTATCTTATATATGAACGAACATGTACGATATGAGGTAGCGTAGAAAAATTCAAAAACTATTTTGAAATGAAAAAATAAATAAATAAAAGAATACAAAATAAATTCTCTGCCGCGGCAGAAAAATGCACAAAATGTTGCCGTGACAGAGAACCACTAGTCGCGGTCCGTAACACCAACCGAGACTAATGAGGGTGCACCCCGCGCGCACCGCAGTGGCCACGCGGAGGACCATTTGCCCCGGTTGGTGACCGGACTGGGACTAATGCCTGTACCTCTAGACTCGTATGGCTAGCCCGGTTTGGAAACCGGGACTAGAGGTCCTTACGGACCGGGACTAGAGCCCCCTTCTCCAGTAGTGTTAGTACACTTATTTGTGAAATGAGGGAGTACATACAATGATATGCTTGTGTGCATGCATATGAATCGGCAATCCAACAGCGTGCGTACTAGACGGGGCAGGTCACTGGTAGAAAATGCCCCCATTGGTCCCGGTTGGTAAGGGGCATTAGTCCCGATTACCCAACCGGGACGGGGCAAACGGGACTAAAGCCCCAGCCTTTAGTCTCGGTTGCCCCACCAACCGGGAAAAATGGGGTTACACGTGGCGGCGTTAGAGGGCGAGGGGGTGGAGCATTAGTCCCGGTTCGTAACACGAACCGGGACAAATAACATTCTGCCGCGGCAGAGATTTGGCACATTTCTCTGCCCCGGCAGAGAATTCATTTTGGCACATTTTGTTGCCGCGGTAGCATTTTCGCCACTTTTTGTGCCGCGGCAGAGAATTTATTTAGGTTGTTTTATTGTTTATTTAGTGTTTTGCACTTATCAATGAAGGAACCGTTATATTACACAATATCATCATGACAATATTACATTTGATACACGAATCGAGTTCATGCACTACATACAAAAGTTGCTCTTTTTACAATCCCTATTGTCTATACACAGCCGAATAGTATTCCCCTTTTGGGTTTAGGACTTCTGCATCCAAGAATCCCGCCAATTCCTCCTGAATTGCTCGTACGCGATCCTTTGGCAGAAGACCGTCCCGTAGACATTCGATCTGATTTTAAAAAGGAGTCAGCCTATATGAATGAAATTAAACACAATTTGATTGTAATTAAAAATTATAGAAATTGTTTACGTACGTGGAGTTGCTCTAAATTTCTGCCCTTCTCATCGCACGTCTGTCGGATGAACTCGCAAACATAGTATCCACATAGATTGTTACCTGGTCCCTGTGTCAGGCACTTTACGAGAACATAGTTCAATTAAAATAATAATCAAGCATGATAATAACTATATCAAAACTAGAATCAAAGAGATGCGTGGATATAGCTAGTGGTGCTTACATCTAGTGCTTCAAATGTAAGCTCCGCTTTCCAAACACCCCTAGCCTTGTTGGTGAACCGTTTCCAAGCGCTGCCCGGCGAAGAAAACAAATAAAATAAGTTATTAATTACTTGATATCATAAAATTCACGAACGTTGCCAATATAGTGTCGTAATGATTAGAATTACCGCTAGAGAAGCATCTGCATGTCCTTCCACTGCTCAAGGGGTTTATGTTTCGAGTCCATGACTAGTACACGCCCTTTGTAAAGTTGAATGATTAACAGAATATAGTGAAAGTTGCAAATGCATAACTAATCAATTATATACTTAACATCTAGTAAGCGAAATAGAAAATGTATAGAAGACAATAACACTCACTCGAAGTTGTAAGGAAAAAGTATTTCCCTTCTGGTTTCTTGAAACCTTAACGCGTGTACTATATCTCCGTATCCTGGGGGCTTGTTTTGAGATTAGCCTCATGAACCCACTATGGGTCAATGAAGCCAATATCATAGATTTGTCCTCTGCTGCATTCGAGAATCTTCATTCTGCATATTACAGTATGATTATATACATGCAATAAACAAGGTGAGATAGCTGGAGACTAAATTAACTACAGAATTAGTACTTACAGACAATAGGCACTGATGATCGATTTGTCCAAGGCGTCTTGATTGAATAATTGAAATAGTTCATCAAATTCAATGGATATCATGTCATTCTTTTCTTTCCCATGATGCTTTTTTGTAACCCTCAGCACTATCCAGTTAGCCCCGGCCTTTGTGGCATGCATGTACCAGTTATGAAATCTTCGCATTTTTGTTGGAAGATTGTTTACCTCCTCAGGTTTGACGAGAGGTTTGTCGTACTGGTATTTGTATGCTACTTCACTCACAGGGAAGTACTCTAATCGATAAGTATCGGGCAATACTCATACCTTGAGCGGCAGCTTCTCCAGACAGTAACTACCTCGGATCATACCGCTCTTGCCCCATATTTGCTCGACCCCACATTGGTTTGGGAAATCACCTTGAGAGGCGCAAGACTGCTTGCTTGTTCTTCGAAATGGGCAACAGATTTCTCGCTTGCATCGATCTTGCTCTTGAGGCTTTTTGTGCCGCATGTGACTTGAGAATAGAACGCTCATAGTCAGCTTTGGCTCGAGTTGATGAAGAGTCTTTAGCATTTTCAACACTTTGGATTTTTCTTCTTTGGTCTGGGGAACTCGGCTCTTTCGGCCGCCTCACTTAGCTTAAAAACGTCGTTTCCGCATCAACGATCGCTGCTCCTCTTGATCAGTCATAAGCTCTCTTGGGAGGAACCTTTGGTACTTTTGGAAGAGGCTCTTGTTTACGTTTTGGCGATCGCTTACCACGACGCAGAGTAGCGGTACGCTTACGCTTTTTATTCTGAGGCGCCGGTGATGGCTCCCGCGGCGATGGCTGCGCTGGAGATTGGTGAGGCGACAAAGACGGCTGCCGCGGCGGCGACAACCTCGTTCGAGACGGGTGAGGCGGCGGCGAAGATGGCCTTGGCGTGTGATTTCGAAGCACGATACGTTCCTTTGGCCATAGAATGGTGGCGTTTGTTGCGTCTCCCAGTACAGTCACATACCCTTCACCTGCAGGGTAGTGAAGATCCAAAACTTCAAACGTGGGCATGATTTCATCCACCCCGACAACAGCGTAGCCCTCTGGAACCGAACGACAGTGGTAAGTTGGTGTGGGTCCAATTGGTAAGGCATAGCCGACCGCCACCTTCATTGATATGTTCACAACTTTGACATGTAGCTCGCAGTGTGTCATCTCTGTGATATCATCCACTGGGTAGCCAACAGGAGCCATCGTCGGTGCACCATCGTCATCGCCATTGTCATCACCCGGGACCTCGGTGGAAGCCACACTGCTTTTTCGATTATTCGATAGGTTGGTAGCATCGAATGCAGTGTGCTGCTGAGATGGGCCGGTAGTACTTTGCTCTTTAAGTGCGTTAATTTCATCTTGTTGTTGCTTTATTCGTTCTTCAATTATACGCATTCGCTCTTTCTGAATATCTGCTTCAACTTCCGCCCTGTCCTTTCTCCTCTGATGGCTTCTATCAGGATATTTCTTCCTCTCTTCGGGAAACTCAGTCCTCCATGGTTGGGAGCCTCTTGTGCCTCGTGTTCGTCCATCATGTTCCTTATTTCCAAGGGCGAGTGTGAGCTCATCATTCTCTCTATCAGGAATGAAGTCCCCATCTTTAACAGCCTTTACTGCTTTTCTCATCCTCTCGATTGGCAAGGGGTCTTCTTTATGTCGTATGTTATATATACACATCCCTTCCGAGTCCAACGTGCCCCCATGCCCGTAAAACCAAATCCTTGCACGTTTTACCCAATCGTTTGTCTCTGGGGTGATCTTTTTAGCACGCAGTTCATTCTCAAGTTTCTCCCACTTAGGAATGCCAGCCCTGTAGCCACCTTGCCCCATAGTATGGTGATACTTCTTGTTAGCAGCATTCAGCTTATTCGTTGCAGACATTTTCTTAGCTTTTTCTGATGTCTTGTAATTTACAAACTCAGCCCAGAATGGTTTTATCTTCTCAAACTGAGTCTTCTTGAAATCCGGAGTCTTCTCTTTCACGACATAGTCAAGGTGCAATCTTTTCTTCCAGTTGGTGAAACACTAGGCCATCTTCTTCATAGCCCACTCCCTGACCTTAGCCTCCATGGCTCTCCCATGTTCTAAGGCGTCCTCAACTGGATCCTCCGTATTTGGATCCAGCTCTATCTTCGGTAGTTTGAAATTAACCATGAGCCTCTTCCACAGTAAATCTTTGGCCTTGTTAGGGACAAACAAACATGTTCCTTTTTCTTTAGCATCAGCAGGCATATTCCAATTTTGAATGGTGATCGGGATTAAGTCCCTAACGATTACTCCGCATTGTGCCACAAATTTGATTGCGACAACTTCGGGAGCCGTCGGTTTGCCGTCTTCAGCGATATTCTTAGATCCTGAACCTCTCATGGTCTTCCAACTTTTTGGTTGGGCCTCGTCCGCTCTTTTCAGTAGATTTGTTCGATCCAGAGGGCTAAAAGAAGAAAGATCGTCGTTACTATTTCTATATAGATAGCAGATGATTAATTAATGAATTAATTATATTACATGCACCTCGCCAGAGCGGTCGTCTTCTCGATTACACAAGGCATCACCTTCTCCCTCGCGGAAGGCAACACCTTCAACCTCAAACAAGTCGTCTATTCCGGCAAAAAGAGGATCACCCTCACCGGAGTTGTTCAGAAACGTCGATACATCTAAATTTTCTTCCCCGCGGATCACACCTTGGATCAACTCTTCCTTTTCTTCGTCTCTGATGTGTGGGTCCATATTTTCTACATAGGTGGAAAAACGGATAAGTCAAAACGGATAAACCCTAATTCAGAGAAACCCTAATATATACATACACAATAATAAAAATATATACATACACACTATATATACATACACAATATATACATACACACTAAAAGGGAAGGGGCGGCTGGAGCGCGTGGCGATGGACGGAGACAGAGGCGCTGTGGAGATCGGGGAGGAGGGATAAGCCAAATGCTCAAACAAGGATGATGATATGACAAGTTGAATTGCATTGAATGAAACCCTAAAACTTGCTCGGCAATTTAAATGGGGTTCCGAGGGTTGAAAACCCTAACTCGGGAAACTCTGGAAACACATGAGAGGGGTTGATTTAGTTCTCTAATTAAACTTGTCATTAAAGTTGATTAGCAATGTATAAAGCGAAGAACCAATACCGGAAAGAAAGGCGGCAATCAATCAACCGTCGGGTTCGGGATGCCCTGGTGAGGACACACCGTCTAACCCTAGGTGCAACATTGATTCAACTGGGGTCTATGAAAACTAATATCATGGCTAAGCATCTACAATATGATGGCTATCAAGAAATCTTCGATCTTCGATGGTGTTGACCTCGGTCTTTGATCTCGATCTCGTATTCTACCGCGAAGAACTGAACGCCAGAAAGAGAGGGGAACAATCAACACATGGCATCGATGCAATGATCAAGCAAGTATGATGATATGACAAGTTAAATTGTATTTAAAAGTAACCCTAAAGCATGCTCGACAAATTAAACGGGGTCCGAGGGTCGTAAACCCTAACTCGGGGAAACTCCGGAATCACCTGTGAGGGGTTACTATGTTCTTCTAATCAAACTTGTCATTTAAGTTTCTTAACAATGCATGATTATAGCTTAAAGAGGTAGGTTTCATTTTTCTGAACATTTTGGTATATTATACATATTTTTCTGACTTATAAATAATAAGTTATTGATTTTACAATATAAAGTCATTTTCTGAAATTTATTTAATCAATTTTAAAATATTTATGACCTCAGGCTGACGTCACCATAGGCTGGGAAACATTTCTCACTCGATCTAGGGCTACTCACAGTCACTGATGTCTGGGCCCCATGGGTTATTATAATTATTTCTAAAAAAGAATTACAGGAATGATTTTAATAAAGAGAAAAGAGGATATATTGCCTCATGCTAATGTCAGCATGACATCAGCAATGGGGATCCTCGGGTTGGGCTCGAATCCGTCGATTCGCTGCACGCGCGGGCTAGTGGGTAGGCTAGTTGGAAAGAGGAGATCAAGGCGGACCTAGTGGTGGCAGCGTCGCCCGCTTGTGGTCATCGGAACAGTGGTCACGATGGTGGCGAGCGGCGGATCTTGCTCGGACACGACGCGCGGCGGCTACAGCAAGCAAGCAGGCAAACGGAGCTCTCTTTGAGCTTCAGAAACTCACCAGGAGCTCGAAAAACTTTACGGAGGGGTTCGGGGTGGCCGGAATCAGCGGTGGAGGCAGTGGCTGGAGTCGGCGAGCTTGGAGCGCCGACGAGGAGCACGAGGAGGCGCGACAACAAAGTGGAGTCAGCAATGAGCAAGCGTGGAGGCCGGCAATGAGGCGGTGGTTGGGCAGCCTGACGGCGTCCGAGCGCTTGTCCTCGTGGCGGCGACGATGATCTGTTGCGGTTGATGAGGAACGGGGAATAAGGAGAAGGAGAAGGGACGTCGTGTATAAAGGGGAGGGAGAATACGTCCCGGTTGATCCCAACAACCGGGACTAAAGGGTCATACGTGCCGGTTGAAGCCACCAACCGGGACGTATACTCCAATTTTTTCAGCAGACCAAGGGGCGCACGCAGGGGGTCTTTAGTCCCGGTTGGTGGCTCCAACCGGGACATATGACCATGTTTTTAAAAAAATTCAGGAATTTTCTCTCTGTTCCCGCCTTATTTTTTATTTTGGGGTTTAAATTTATAATGTTTTTTAAATGATAATTACTTTGGAATTTAGAAAAACTTTAAACATAAAAAGTGTTTGAATTTGAATAATTAATTCAAAACCATTTTGTGTTTTTAAAAATAATTAATGTAACAATTTAAACTATGAACCATTTAATATTAAAAATGAATTAACTTATATTTTTTGAATATTAATTTGGAATTTAGAAAAACTTTAAACATAAAAAATGTTTAAATTTGAATAACTAATTCAAAACCATTTTCTATTTTTAAAAAATAATTAATGTAACCAATTAAAATATGAACCATTTAAAATTAAAAATGAATTAACTTATATTATTTGAATATTAATTTGGAATTTAGAAAAACTTTAAACATAAAAAGTGTTTGAATTGGAATAACTAATTCAAAACCATTTTCCGTTTTTAAAAATAATTAATGTAACCATTTAAACTATGAACCATTTAAAATTAATAATGAATTAACTTATATTTTTTGAATATTAATTTGGAATTTAGAAAAACTTAAAACATAAAAAGTGTCTGGATTTGAATAAATAATTCAAAACCATTTTCTATTTTTAAAAAATAATTTATGTAACCATTTAAACTATGAACCATTTAAAATTTAAAATTAATTAACTTATATTTTTTTGAATATTTATTTGGAATTTAGAAAAACTTTAAACATAAAAAGTGTTTAAATTTGAATAACTAATTCAAAACCATTTTCTGTTTTTAAAAATAATTAATGTAGACATTTAAACTATGAACCATTTAAAATTAAAAATGAATTAACTTATATTTTTTGAATATTAATTTGGAATTTAGAAAAACTTTAAACATAAAAAGTGTCTAGATTTGAATAAATAATTCAAAACCATTTTCTGTGTTTTAATTTGGATTTGAATTAACTTATATTTTTTATATATTAATGGGCGGGAAAAAAAGGACAGGAAATAATGGGCGGAAAGAAAATTTTATTAGGATAGAACTAGAATTAAAGTACATAAGGCAACTAACACAAAGTTACATAGAAGAACTGGAAATTAAGATACATGGCCAGATTAAGCCACAATCGGCCGAACTTGTTTTGCAATGTTGTTGTGATTCAGTCATGCTCCTGCCTACACCTGCAATACTCGCCACTATAGTCGTCGTACTCTCCGCGGCCGTCGTCGCTGTCGTCGTCGGGGTCGCCGTAGTTGAACCTTGAAGGCTGAGTACGAGTGGGCTGGACTTGAGGGTAGCGCAGGCTAGAGGCGGAGTCATGGCCGCTGTCATAGCCATGACGCCGGCATCGTTGAAGTTCGGAGGAGGTGGGACATCCTCCTCGTGCCTGGCGAGCGCCCTATCACGCCGATCCACGAAGAAGGCTTCCCAAGTCGGGAAATAGTCCGGATGCCATCTGGGCTTCCTCCGCTGCTCCGGCGTGAGCTCGAAGTAGTAGTGGTTCGTGATGGCCATCCGACGCGCCACACCTAGAGGGACAGGAGGAACCGGCACGCCTCCGGCGCTCAGCCTCCAACCGACGGGGACAAAGTAGCCCGACGGGCAGGGGTAATTCGAGGCGCAAAGCGCCTCCGCCTCCCTGGGAGTTAGTGCTACGGTGGAAGTCATGGGAAAGAGTGATGAGGTTGCATATATGAGTCTAGAGATGTGCAATGACAATGGAGGCCAACCCTACATATATATAGTGAGAAATGGCAGGAAGATAACTGAAGGGAAGAACTGGCGGAAAAAACTGGTGGGCAGAAATGGCGAGAGAAATGGCGGGAGAAATGCCGGGAAAAAATGGCGGGAAGAAAAATGGCGGGAAGAAAAATGGCTCATTTAGAACTTGCATTGGATCTCTGAAGAAACCACATATTGCTAGTCTAAAAATAATTTTTCAAAAAATCACGGGCGATAGATCATGTACCTGTAGTACAACCCGGACCCACTTCCTACCGATTCGGCAGACATTTGTCCTTTTTACCTGGGATGGACGAAAAGGTTTGAGATGTCCTGGTTGGGAGATAGTCCATGTAAGGTGGTCTAGTATTTTAGGAAAATGGGACGGTAGCATTCTGAAACGGCATTTTGGTGGTTACTTCACAAAATGACCCGTTTTTTGCGCTCGGAAAATGGAAAAGGGATTTTCCGTGCGACAAAAAGGAAAACTTCCTCCTGCAACATTGTTCTCCATACCAATGTCCACATGCATGCATAATATGGGCACATCATCACAAACTATGCCGTGATTCAGCACATAACATCGGTCATTTGGACCGAAAGCCATGAAACCTCGAACATGATAGGTCATTTTGTGAAGGTTTTTTCGAGACATGATCAATATACCAAGTCTGGTATTTTTCCTTTCAACTATGTCACATAATATGACACCACGCGAAGGACTTTCATTGTTCGGATTTTTTTTAATTTATTATGCCGTTTTGAATTTTCTGAATTTCTAACTATGGTCGAACCGGCGTGCATGAAGATAGGGGACGAGCATCGTTAGATCTTGCATTGGATCTCTGAAGAAACCACATATTGCGAGTCTAAAAATGATTTTTTCGAAAAATCACGGCGATAGATCATGTACCTGTAGTACAAACCGGACCCACTTCCTACCGATTTGATAGACATTTGTCCTTTTTACCCGGGATGGACGAAAAGGTTTGAGATGTCCCAGTTGGGAGATAGTCCATGTAAGGTGGTCTAGTATTTTAGGAAAATGGGACAGTAGCATTCTGAAACGGCATTTTGGTGGTTACTTCACAAAACGACCCGTTTTTTGCGCTCGGAAAATGGAAAAGGGCTTTTCCGTGCGACAAAAAGGAAAACTTCCTCCTGCAACATTGTTCTCCATACCAATATCCACATGCATGCATAATATGCGCACAACATCACAAACTATGCCGTGATTCAGCACATAACATCGGTCATTTGGACCGAAAGCCATGAAACCTCGAACATGATAGGTCATTTTGTGAAGGTTTTTTCGAGACATGATCAATATACCAAGTCTGGTATTTTTCTTGCAACTATTTCACATAATATGACACCACGCGAAGGATTTTCATTGTTCGGATTTGTTTTGAATTTATTATGCCCGTTTTCAATTTTCTGAATTTCTAACTATGGTCGAACCGGCGTGCATGAAGATAGGGGACGAGCATCGTTAGATCTTGCATTGGATCTCTGAAGAAACCACATATTGCGAGTCTGAAAATGATTTTTTCAAAAAATCACGGGCGATAGATCATGTACCTGTAGTACAAACTAGACCCACTTCCTACCAATTCGGCAGACATATGTCCTTTTTACCCGGGATGGAAGAAAAGGTTTGAGATGTCCCGGTTGGGAGATAGTCCATGTAAGGTGGTCTAGTATTTTAGGAAAATGGGACGGTAGCATTCTGAAACGGTATTTTGGTGGTTTCTTCACAAAACGACCCGTTTTTTGCGCTCGGAAAATGGAAAAGGGATTTTCCGTGCGACAAAAAGGAAAACTTCCTCCTGCAACATTGTTCTCCATACCAATGTCCACATGCATGCATAATATGGGCACAGCATCACAAACTATGTCGTGATTCAGCACATAACATCGGTCATTTGGACCGAAAGCCATGAAACCTCGAACATGATAGGTCATTTTGTGAAGGTTTTTTCGAGACATGATCAATATACCAAGTCTGGTATTTTTCCTGCAACTATTTCACATAATATGACACCACGCGAAGGATTTTCATTGTTCGGATTTGTTTTGAATTTATTATGCCCGTTTTCAATTTTCTGAATTTCTAACTATGGTCGAACCGGCGTGCATGAAGATAGGGGACGAGCATCGTTAGATCTTGCATTGGATCTCTGAAGAAACCACATATTGCGAGTCTGAAAATGATTTTTTCAAAAAATCACGGGCGATAGATCATGTACCTGTAGTACAAACCAGACCCACTTCCTACCAATTTGGCAGACATATGTCCTTTTTACCCGGGATGGAAGAAAAGGTTTGAGATGTCCCGGTTGGGAGATAGTCCATGTAAGGTGGTCTAGTATTTTAGGAAAATGGGACGGTAGCATTCTGAAACGGCATTTTGGTGGTTACTTCAAAAATTCGTTTTTGCTTCGGAAAATGGAAAAGGGCTTTTCCGTGCGACAAAAAGGAAAACTTCCTCCTGCAACATTGTTCTCCATACCAATATCCACATGCATGCATAATATGGGCACAGCATCACAAACTATGTCGTGATTGAACACATAACATCGATCATTTGGACCGAAAGCCATGAAACCTTGAATATGATAGGTCATTTTGTGAAGGTTTTTTCGAGACATGATCAATATACCAAGTCTGGTATTTTTCTTGCAACTATTTCACATAATATGACACCACGCGAAGGATTTTCATTGTTCGGATTTGTTTTGAATTTATTATGCCCGTTTTCAATTTTCTGAATTTCTAACTATGGTCGAACCGGCGTGCATGAAGATAGGGGACGAGCATCGTTAGATCTTGCATTGGATCTCTGAAGAAACCACATATTGCGAGTCTGAAAATGATTTTTTCAAAAAATCACGGGCGATAGATCATGTACCTGTAGTACAAACCGGACCCACTTCCTACCGATTCGGCACACATTTGTCCTTTTTACCCGGGATGGAAGAAAAGGTTTGAGATGTCCCGGTTGGGATATAGTCCATGTAAGGTGGTCTAGTATTTTAGGAAAATGGGACGGTAGCATTCTGAAATGGCATTTTGGTGGTTACTTCACAAAACGACCCGTTTTTTGCGCTCGGAAAATGGAAAAGGGATTTTCCGTGCGACAAAAAGGAAAACATCCTCCTGCAACATTGTTCTCCATACCAATGTCCACATGCATGCATAATATGGGCACAGCATCACAAACTATGTCGTGATTCAGCACATAACATCGGTCATTTGGACCGAAAGCCATGAAACCTTGAACATGATAGGTCATTTTGTGAAGGTTTTTTCGAGACATGATCAATATACCAAGTCTGGTATTTTTCTTGCAACTATTTCACATAATATGACACCACGCGTTGGATTTTCATTGTTCGGATTTGTTTTGAATTTATTATGCCCGTTTTCAATTTTCTGAATTTCTAACTATGGTCGAACCGGCGTGCATGAAGATAGGGGACGAGCATCGTTAGATCTTGCATTGGATCTCTGAAGAAACCACATATTGCGAGTCTGAAAATGATTTTTTCAAAAAATCACGGGCGATAGATCATGTACCTGTAGTACAAACCGGACCCACTTCCTACCGATTCGGCACACATTTGTCCTTTTTACCCGGGATGGAAGAAAAGGTTTGAGATGTCCCGGTTGGGCTATAGTCCATGTAAGGTGGTCTAGTATTTTAGGAAAATGGGACGGTAGCATTCTGAAATGGCATTTTGGTGGTTACTTCACAAAACGACCCGTTTTTTGCGCTCGGAAAATGGAAAAGGGATTTTCCGTGCGACAAAAAGGAAAACATCCTCCTGCAACATTGTTCTCCATACCAATGTCCACATGCATGCATAATATGGGCACAGCATCACAAACTATGTCGTGATTCAGCACATAACATCGGTCATTTGGACCGAAAGCCATGAAACCTCGAACATGGTAGGTCATTTTGTGAAGGTTTTTTCGAGACATGATCAATATACCAAGTCTGGTATTTTTCTTTCAACTATGTCACATAATATGACACCACGCGAAGGATTTTCATGGTTCGGATTTTTTTTGAATTTATTATGCCCATTTTGAATTTTCTGAATTTCTAACTATGGTCGAACCGGCGTGCATAAAGATAGGGGACGAGCATCGTTAGATCTTGCATTGGATCTCTGAAGAAACCACATATTGCGAATCTAAAAATGATTTTTCCAAAAAATCACGGGCGATAGATCATGTACCTGTAGTACAAACCGGACCCACTTCCTACCGATCCGGCACACATTTGTCCTTTTTACCCGGGATGGACGAAAAGGTTTGAGATGTCCCGGTTGGGAGATAGTCCATGTAAGGTGGTCTAGTATTTTAGGAAAATGGGACAGTAGCATTCTGAAACGGCATTTTGGTGGTTACTTCACAAAACGACCCTTTTTTGCGTTCGGAAAATGGAAAAGGGCTTTTCCGTGCGACAAAAAGGAAAACATCCTCCTGCAACATTGTTCTCCATACCAATGTCCACATGCATGCATAATATGGACACAGCATCACAAACTATGCCGTGATTCAGCACATAACATCGGTCATTTGGACCGAAAGCCATGAAACCTTGAACATGATAGGTCATTTTGTGAAGGTTTTTTCGAGACATGATCAATATACCAAGTCTGGTATTTTTCCTTTCAACTATGTCACATAATATGACACCACGCGAAGGATTTTCATGGTTCGGATTTTTTTTGAATTTATTATGCCCGTTTTGAATTTTCTGAATTTCTAACTATGGTCGAACCGGCGTGCATAAAGATAGGGGACGAGCATCGTTAGATCTTGCATTGGATCTCTGAAGAAACCACATATTGCGAATCTAAAAATGATTTTTCCAAAAAATCACGGGCGATAGATCATGTACCTGTAGTACAAACCGGACCCACTTCCTACCGATCCGGCAGACATTTGTCCTTTTTACCCGGGATGGACGAAAAGGTTTGAGATGTCCCGGTTGGGAGATAGTCCATATAAGGTGGTATAGTATTTTAGGAAAATGGGACAGTAGCATTCTGAAATGGCATTTTGGTGGTTACTTCACAAAACGACCCTTTTTTGCGCTCGGAAAATGGAAAAGGGCTTTTCCGTCCGACAAAAAGGAAAACTTCCTCCTGCAACATTGTTCTCCATACCAATGTCCACATGCATGCATAATATGGACACAGCATCACAAACTATGCCGTGATTCAGCACATAACATCGGTCATTTGGACCGAAAGCCATGAAACCTCGAACATGATATGTCATTTTGTGAAGGTTTTTTCGAGACATGCTCAATATACCAAGTCTGGTATTTTTCCTTTCAACTATGTCACATAATATGACACCACGCGAAGGATTTTCATTGTTCGGATTTGTTTTGAATTTATTACGCCCGTTTTGAATTTTCTGAATTTCTAACTATGGTCGAACCTGCGTGCATGAAGATAGGGGACGAGCATCGTTAGATCTTGCATTGGATCTCTGAAGAAACCACATATTCCGAGTCTAAAAATGATTTTTTCGAAAAATCACGGGCGATAGATCATGTACCTGTAGTACAAACCGGACCCACTTCCTACCGATTCGGCAGACATTTGTCCTTTTTACCCGGGATGGACGAAAAGGTCTGAGATATCCCGGTTGGGAGATAGTCCATGTAAGGAGGTATAGTATTTTAGGAAAATGGGACAGTAGCATTCTGAAACGGCATTTTGGTGGTTACTTCACAAAACGACCCTTTTTTGCGCTCGGAAAATGGAAAAGGGCTTTTCCGTGCGACAAAAAGGAAAACTTCCTCCTGCAACATTGTTCTCCATACCAATGTCCACATGCATGCATAATATGGATACAGCATCACAAACTATGCCGTGATTCAGCACATAACATCGGTCATTTGGACCGAAAGCCATGAAACCTCGAACATGATAGGTCATTTTGTGAAGGTTTTTTCGAGACATGATCAATATACCAAGTCTGGATTTTTCCTTTCAACTATGTCACATAATATGACACCACGCGAAGGATTTTCATTGTTCGGATTTTTTTTGAATTTATTATGCCCGTTTTGAATTTTCTGAATTTCTAACTATGGTCGAACCGGCGTGCATGAAGATAGGGGACAAGCATCGTTAGATCTTGCATTGGATCTCTGAAGAAACCACATATTGTGAGTCTAAAAATGACTTTTTCGAAAAATCACGGGCGATAGATCATGTACCTGTAGTACAAACCGGACCCACTTCCTACCGATTCGGCAGACATTTGTCCTTTTTACCCGGGATGGACGAAAAGGTTTGAGATGTTCCGGTTGGGAGATAGTCCATGTAAGTTGGTCTAGTATTTTAGGAAAATGGGACGGTAGCATTCTAAAACGGCATTTTGGTGGTTACTTCACAAAACGACCCGTTTTTTGCGCTCGGAAAATGGAAAAGGGCTTTTCTGTGCGACAAAAAGGAAAACTTCCTCTTGCAACATTGTTCTCCATACCAATGTCCACATGCATGCATAATATGGGCACAGCATCACAAACTATGCCGTGATTCAGCACATAACATTGGTCATTTGGACAGAAAGCCATGAAACCTCGAACATGATAGGTCATTTTGTGAAGGTTTTTTCGAGACATGATCAATATACCAAGTCTGGTATTTTTACTTTCAACTATGTCACATAATATGACACCACGCGAAGGATTTTAATTGTTCGGATTTTCAATATACTAAAAGTTCATCTTTAGTCCTGGTTGGAGTGATTTCGGCAGGCTGAGCCAGGCAGCACTAATGATAGGGGTGAGTGTCGACATTATGTCCTGCGGCGTGTACCTTGTCCCGGATGGTGTCACCAACCGGGACTAAAGATGAACCTTTAGTCCCGGTTGGAGACACCGGTTCCAACCGGGACAAAACACGAGTCAGCACTAATAATAGGGGTGAGTTTCGACATTATTTCGTAAGTGTCGACACTATGCCGAGCTGCTTGTACTATAAATAGGCATCCTTGTGAGTCCAGTCCTCCAGCCAGTTTGAGGTATCTCCAAGATGGTTTTCGAGAGCAGGGACACCACGGCCAGCCTGGGGAGATGCCGACGGAGCCTAGTCCTCCGGCATCTCCGAGAAACTGGTCATAGAGGCACTCCCTAATATGTGAAATTAGTTAGCTCCCAGGCGTATTGATCTAGTTAGAGAAGTTACAAGCTGCAAGATGGTTTTCGAGAGCAGGGACACCACTACGGCCAGTTTCGGGGAGATGCCGATGGAGCCCAGTCCTCCGGCATCTCCGAGAAACTGGTCATAGAGGCACTCCCGAATATGTGAAATTAGTTAGCTCCCATGTGTATTGATCTAGTTAGAGAAGCTACAAGCTGCAAGATGGTTTTCGAGAGTAGGGACACCACTACGACCAGTTTCAGGGAGATGCCGCCGGATCCCAGTCCTCTGGCATCTCCAAGAAACTGGTCATAGAGGCACTCCCTAATATGTGACCGCGCACGTTTGGGGATCAGATCTTAATGGTAAGTACGAATCGGGACAACTTCTTCATAGTCCCGGTTCAGCCACAAAACGGGACTAACACTCAAGACATTTATTAATATTAAAAATTGAGACTACAAAATCGGGACTAAAGGCCCCCCTATATATAGTCGCGGTCAAGCCACAAACCGCGAAAGATATCCATCGGTGAAGCCACAAACCGCGAAAGACATGAACTAGAGTTACATAATATGAGCATGAACTTCTTGGCATATGGCCTTCCTTATGATCGCTTCAGACGTAACCATGGAGCATCTTCTTTACTTAACGTAATGCTTGGGTCAGTTTTCACTGTGAAGGGCGGAATTTCATCAAACTTATTATAATCTTCTGACATGTCTGTCTTGTCCTCGATTCCCACGATGTTTCTTTTCCCTGAAAGAACTATGTGACGCTTTGGCTCATCATATGATGTATTCGTTTGCATATTTTTTCTTTTTTCGTCCGAGGACATGTCCTTCACATAGAAAACCTAAGACACATCATTGGCTAGGACGAATGGTTCATCTCTATAACCAAGATTGTTGAGATCCACTGTTGTCATTCCATACAAATGGTCTATCTTTACCCCTTCCCCATTCAGGTTGACCCATTTGCAGCGAAACAAAGGGACCTTAAAAGAGACTCCATAGTCTAGTTCCCATATCTCCTCTATGTAACCATAATATGTGTCTTTTTGTCCATTCTCGTCTATTGCATCAAAGCGGACACCACTATTTTGGTTGGTGCTCTTTTTATCTTGGGCGATCGTGTAGAATGTATTCCCATTTATTTCGTACCCTTGGAAATTCAATACAGTAGAAGATGGTGACGCGGCCAACAAGTATAGTTGATCTCCAACAGTGGTGTCATTCAAGAGATGTGTCCGCATCCAACCACCGAAAGACTTCATGTGTTCATATGTAATCCATGATTCGGGCTTCCCCGGGTTTTTGGAGCGTACAATATTCTTGTGTTCCTCGATATACGGAGCTGCCAAGGTGGAATTATGTAGAACTATGTAGTGTGCTTTAGTGAAAGAATCTCGGTCCCTACATATCATTGCTTTCTTTCCCAGCGTGCCTTTTCCACTTAGTCTTCCCTCATGCCGCGAGTCAGAAACACCAATCGGCTTAAGGTCAGGAATAAAGTCAACACAAAACTCAATGACCTCCTCTGTTCCATATCCCTTGGAGATGCTTCCTTCTGGTCTAGCACGGTTATGAACATATTTTTTAAGACTCCCATGAACCTCTCAAAGGGGAACATATTGTGCAGAAATACCGGACTGAGAATGGCAATCTCTTCCACTAGGTGAACTAGGAGATGCGTCATAATATTGAAGAAGGATGGTGGGAACACCAATTCAAAACTAACAAGACATTGTACCACATCCTTCTGTAACCTTGGCAGAATATCTGGATTGATTACCTTCTGAGATATTGCATTGAGGAATGCACACAGCTTCACAATGGGTACTCGAACATTTTCGTAGAAGCCCCTCAATGCAATCGGAAGCAACTGCGTCATAATCACGTGATACTATGAGACTTCAGGTTTTGGAACTTTTTCTGCCATATTTATTATCCCTTTATATTAGATGAGAAGCCCGGCGACACCTTGATACTGAAAGGACTTCAAAAAGATTTCCTTCTCGCTTTGAGCATAGTGGCACGACTTAAGTGACGCCTTTATCCGTCTTTGTTCTGTGTATGCATGTTCTTTGGGTCTTTCATAATATGTTGGTCCTCCTGCTTCCGTGTATCTTTTGTCTTCCCATACACGCCTAGGAATCCTAGCAGTTCACGCAAAGATTCTTCATCACGCATCACGTCGATTGAAGAGCGGACACGCAGGACTTTCCAATATGGCAACTCTCAAAATATAGATTTCTTCTTCCACATGGGTGCGTGTGTCCCTAGCGACATCGCTCGATTGACCGGGCCCCTTTCCAAAGATTACTTCTATGTCCTTGACTATACCAAATACATCATCACCGGCGGGGAGTTCAGCTTCTTCCGTGATCCGCCTCACCTTTGAAATGCTTGCCTTTCTTTCTTACGGATGATTGGTCGGAAGAAATCATCGATTCGCCAGGTACACAACCTTCTTGCATTTATGCAAATATGTACCTTCAGTCTTATCTAAACAGTGTGTGCATGCCTTATATTCCTTGTTTGTCTGTCCTAGAAGGTTACTAAGAGCAGGCCAATCATTGATGGTTACGAATAACAACCCTCGTAGATCAAATGTCTCCTGTTTGTTCTCATCCCACGACGTACACCTGGTTTGCCCCACAACCGTAAGAGTTCTTCAACTAATGGACTAAGGTACACATCAATGTCGCGTCGGTTGCTTCGGGCCTTGGATGAGCACCGCATCATAATGAACTTACGCTCATGCACAACCAAGGAGGCAGGTTGTAGATACATAGAGTCACGGCCAGGTGCTGTGGACTGTAGCTCGCTTCCCAAAAGGATTCATGCCATCCGTATTTTAGACCAAACCATAAGTTCCTTGCGCCACCGCAAAGTCTCGGAAGTCTCTCGATTTTTATCCACGTGACCCATCAGCCAGGTGTCTCAACTTCCGCCTTTCTTACGGTCTTCTTTGTGCCATCGCAACAACCTGGCATGCTCTTTGTTTCGAACATGCTTCAACCTTGTTATTATAGGAGCATACCACATAATCTTAGCAGAACCCTTCCGAGGGGCTCACCTCAACATCACCGTGGTCATCTCATCTGATTTTATACCGCAATGCATTGCATACCGGACATTTATCTAAATTCTCATACTCCTTATCATGTAGAGGATGCAACATTAATGCATGCATTTATCTTTTGCACATCTAATCCTAGAGGACAAAGAGTCTTCTTTGCTTCAGAGGTACTCTCGGAAGTTCGTTATGTTTTGGAAACTTCGCTTCATTATTTTCAGCATCTTTTCAAATGAGGAGTCAGTAGACCACACTCGCCTTCCATCGCAACAATTCCAAAGGTGGTACCGAGCTTTGTGCTGCCATCTTCACAATTTGGGTACAACAATTTCTTGTGATCTTCTAACATGCCCTCTAACTTCAACTTCTCATTTTCTCGTTTTCACGCCGCTGCATCGTAAATGACCCTACCAAGTTCATCACCGCTCATCCGATGCCCGTTCTTCACCTCCTTCCTCTCCATTGTCTTCCATTGCAAGATCACCATTCAGGAAACATATGATGATAGTTGTTATCATCATCTTCTTCTTCACCATCTTCCATCATAACCCCTCTTTCCCCGTGCTTGGTCCAGCAATTATAGTTGGGCATGAAATCTTTCATAATCAGGTGGCCGCGAATGATTTTCGAGGAAGAGTACTCCTTGTTGTTCCGACATTGAACACATGGACAACGTATAAAACCATTCTCTTTGTTTGCCTTAGCCACATCGATAAATTTATCCACGCCTTTCATATACCCGGCTACGCGCCGGTCACCATACATCCATTCCTGACCGTTCATCTGCATCATATAAGTAAGTTTATCAAAAAAGAGGACATCATAAATAGTGAAATGACCAATTCACATCGACACATGCATTGTATCAATGACAGAGAAAAGATAATATTGCTAACCTCGATCGAGGGAAATAAAGAGGAGAAAGCTCAAGTGCGTCTCAGACACCTTCTATATTTTTGTTCTATGAGAAATTGAACGGGATTATTCACTCAAACATTTTATCAAACACCTTCAATGCATGCATAGTGGAAAAAAACTAGCACACCCCTCACACCTTCCACCAAGAGAAAAAACAGAGTGGAGGCAGAGGGCTGGTTCACAGCATAGAAAACAAAAAAATTCGTACGATGGGAACTATGTACCAAGATCTATCTACTAGATACAAACAACGGGCGGATGTATATCCATAGAGAACATACCCTTGAAGACCGACAAACCTTAACGAGTTTAACTCGTGGTTGATGTAGACGATCTCTTGCCGATCTCAAGATCGAGAGGAAGTCCTAGCGCCGCAAAGAAGCAGCGCATCCGTGCTCGCACACACATACAAGACACCGAGCAACCTCCGCCTCCTCGCTCCAGCAATGCAGCGGAAGCACAACCCTTTCTTGTCGAATAGCCACCGGGAACATATATCTCGCTAGTCCGAGACCATGACACGTATGGAGGGGGGGCACCCAAGGGGGTGGCCGCCGGCCATGGGGTCTGCCCCCTCTCCTCCTTCATTCATGTGGGTGGACACTCCACTCACAAAATGGCTCTTCAATTTTCTCCACTCAAAAACCCACTCAAATTCCCATTAAATTTCAACCAAATTTAATGCAAACTCTCATTAAATAAAACTCTTTTATTTTATTCAGAATTTTGTCAATTACTTTAATGACAAACATTCACAAATAACCCCTTGCTAGAATTCCATTTCACATGCATAACCTCTTTATGCAATTTCACCCGAAAATCTGCTTTGGTATCTAGTGAAATAAATTCCTGCGCTTGTTTATTTTTTCGGCATGAAAAATTTGCTCCAACTGGATGCCAGTGTCCCTTAAGTATGTCACCCTACGGTTCGCGAATAATGTGGACATGATCGAGACCCTTCTCCGATCAATAATCAGTAGCGGGACCTGGAGATCCATACTGACTCCCACACATTCAACGATGACTTTTCCTGTGATCGTCGGAACCTTTTACGCTCGTATCTTAATCCCTTTGTTTCACGATATATTACATGTCCGAGATTCGATCATCGGTATCTCCATACCTAGTTTGATCTTGTTACTTACATGCACTCTTTTCTCGTTCCCGTGATATAACATTCTAGTGATCAAATCACTTGCTTGCAAGCTAACCAATGTGATATCACCGAGAGGGCCCAGAGCATATCTATCCGTCATCGGGATGAACAAATTCCACTCTTGATCCATGATTCTCAACATAACATTTTAGTAGCTTTGAAGCCATCTTTATAATCACCCAGTTACGGAGTGGCGTTTGATGTCAACAAGAAACTCTTCCGGTGTTAGTGATTGGCATGATCTCATGGTCGAAGGATTAGGACTACTTCGTAAGTTTTTTATAGCAATATAAACTCAATGACTTTGATCGTAATGCTATACTTCGGATGAATGTTCATCACACCATTACACTAATGTTGTGATCTCGTTATTAACAACATTCAATGTCTATGATCACGAAACTATGATCATCTTGTTAATCAACGAACTAGTTTATGAGAGAGGCATAACTAGGAACTTTCTGTTTGTTTATTAAACACATATGTATCAACGTTTCTGTATTAATACAATTATAGCATGCAAAATAAACATCTATCATATACTTGGAATACACATAATAAACATTTTATTATTGCCTCTCAGGGCATATTCCCTTCAGTCTCCCACTTGCACTAGAGACAATAATCTAGTTACATAGTGATGTATCTAACACCCATGGAGTTCTGGTGTAGATCATGTTTTGCTCTAGGGAGAGTTTTAGTCAACGGATCTGCTACATTGAGATCTGTATGTACTTTACAAATCTTTATATCTCCATCCTTGACATGCTCGTGGATGGAGTGAAACCGGCGCTTAATATGCTTGGAATGCTTGTGAGACCTTGGCTCTTTGGCATTGGCAATGGCACCATTGTTGTCACAATAAATCACCATTGGGTCCAACGCGTTTGCAACCACACCTAGTTCGGATATGAACTCCTTCATCCAAACTGCTTCCTGAGCCGCTCAAGCAAAGAACATATTCGGCCTCCGTTGTTGATCCCGCCACCACAGGTTGTTTGGAGCTCCTCCAACTAACCGCTCCGCCATTCATGAGAAATATGTATCCGGATTGAGACTTAGAGTCATCCGGATCGGTGTCAAAGCTAGGGTCGACATAACACTTAGCGACGAGCTCTTCTTCACCTCCGTATACAAGAAACATATCCTTAGTTCTTCGTAAGTACTTAAGGATATTCTTGACCGCTTTCCAGTGTTCTGAACCTGGATCCGATTGGTACCTACTAGTCAAAATAATAGCATGTGCCACATCCGGTCTTGTACATAGCATGGCGTACATTATAGAGCCTATGGCTGAAGCATAGGGGACCTTGTCCATTATCTCTCTTTCTTCTGCCGTAGCCAGACTTTGAGTCTTACTCAATGTCGTGCCTTGTGTCACAGGTAAGAACCCCTTCTTCCTATCTTCCATTTTAAACTTCTTTAAAATCTTATCAAGGTATGTACTTTGCGATATCCCTATTAGACGCCTAGATCTATCTCTATAGATCTTTATGCCTAATATGTATGACGCTTCACCTAGGTCCTTCATTGAAAATTTGCTGTTTAGATAACTTTTAACACTGTTTAAAAGATCTATGTCATTTCCGATCAATAATATGTCATCCACATATAATATCAGAAATGCCACATTGCTCCCACTCACTTTCTTGTAAATACAAGCTTCTCCATAAGTTTGGACAAATCCAAACTCTTTGATCACCTCATCAAAGTGGGGATTCCAACTTCGTGATGCTTGCTTCAATCCATAGATGGATCGCTGAAGCTTGCACACCTTGTTAGCATCCTTAGGATCGACAAAACCCTTGTATCATATACAACTCTTCTTCAATATTACCATTGAGAAACGCGGTTTTGACATCCATCTGCCATATCTCATAATCGAAATATGCAGCAATTGCTAACATAATCCTAACTGATTTTAGCATCGCTACGGGAGAGAATGTCTCATCGTAGTCAACTCCTTGAATTTGTCGAAACCCCTTTGCGACAAGTCGAGCTTTATAGACCGTTATATTACCATCAAGACGCTTTTCCTTTGAAAATCCATTTGTTCTCCACACCTTTTCGGTCGTGAGGTAAGTCCACCAAGTTCCAAACTTGATTTTCATACATGGATTCCATCTCGGATTTCATGGCTTCTAACCATTTGTTGGAACTGGCTCATCATCGCTTCTTCATACGTCAGGGTCATCATTTTCATCAACCATGAAATTCATGACAGATTTCCAGATAGCTCGAGTCGCACGCTCTGCTAGACCTGCGAGGTTCGGTAGTACTCTCTTTTAGAGTTTCATGATCATTATCATTAGTTCCTTCTTCAACAGGTGAAGCCAACTCCAGAACAACTTCCGGCGCTGCGCTACTCGCCATACTTTGAAGAGAAGGTTCAATAACCTCTTCGAGTTCTACCTTCCGACTACTCACACCTTTCGAGAGAAACTCTTTCTCTAGAAAGGATCCATTCTTGGCAACAAAAACCTTGCCCTCGGATCTGTGATAGAAGGAATACCCAATAGTTTCCTTAGGGTAACCTATGAAGACGCATTTTTCCGCTTTGGGTTCGAGTTTATCCGGTTGAAATTTCTTCACATAAAACATCGCATCCCCAAACTTTAAGAAATGACAGCTTAGGTTTGTTTCCAAACCACAATTCATACGGTGTCTTTTCAACGGATTTAGATGGTGCCCGATTTAAAGTGAATGCAGCAGTTTCTAGTGCATAGCCCCAAAATGACAATGGCAAGTCCGTCAGAGACATCATAGATCGAACCATATCTAATAAAGTACGATTACGACGTTCCGACACACCATTTCGCTGTGGTGTTCCGGCAGGTGTGAGTTGTGAAACAATTCCACACTCTTTCATGTGAGTGCTAAACTCGTAACTTAGATACTCACCTCCATGGTCGGACCGTAGAAATTTGATCTTTCTATTATGATGATTTTCCACTTCATTCTGAAATTCCTTGAACTTTTCAAAGGTTTCAGATTTGTGTTTCATCAAGTAGATATAACCGTATCTACTCAAATCATCCGTGAAAGTAACAAAATAACGATATCCACCTCGCGCCGACACACTCATTGGACCACATACATCAGAATGTATGATTTCCAATAAATCTGTCGCCCGTTCCATTGAACCGGAAAACGGCGTTCTAGTCATCTTGCCCATAAGGCATGTCTCACATGTATCAAATGATTCATAATCAAGTGATTCCAAAAGTCCATCCGACTGGAGCTTCTTCATGCGTTTAACGCTAATATGACCTAGACGACAGTGCCACATATATGCGGATATATCATCATTTAGTTTAATCCTTTTAGCATCAACATTATGAATATGTGTAACATTATTATCGAGATCCAAAATAAATAAACCATTCATCATCGGTGCATGACCATAAAAGATTTCATTCATATAAATGGAACAACCATTGTTCTTGGATTTAAATGAATAACCACTTCGCATTAAACACGATCCAGATACAATGTTCATGCTCAGTGCAGGCACCAGATAACAATTATTCAAGTTTATTACTAATCCCGATGGCAAGTGGAGAGGCAGCGTTCTGACAGCGATCACATCAACGCTTGATCCATTGCCGACACTCATCTTGACCTCACCCCTTGCTAGCGGTCGCTTGTTCCGCAGCCCCTGATTCGAGTTACAAATATTAGCAACCGAACCGGTATCAAATACCCAAGTGCTACTGCGATCACTAGTCAAGTACACATCAATAACATGTATATCATATATACCTTTGTTTGCCTTGACGGCCTTCTTGTCTGCCAAATACTTGGGGCGCTTATGCCGATGGCTAGTCCCCTTACAATAGTAGCACTCGGTATCGACTTAGGTCCAACTCGGGATTTCTTTTCAGCACGCAACAGGCTTGCCGCCCTTACTTCCTTCCGCTTTCCTTCTTGTCTTTCTTGAAACCAGTGTTCCTATTGATCATCAACACTTGATGTTCCTTTTTGATCTCCACTTCTGCAGTTTTAAGCATTGACAGAAGCTCGGGGAGAGACTTCTTCATGCCTTGCATATTATAGTTCATCACGAAGCTCTTATAGCTAGGTGGCAGAGACTGTAGAACATGATGGATGCCTAAGTCAATGGGAATCGATATTCCCAAGGACACAAGCTTATCGGCGTAACCCGACATCTTGAGTACATGCTCACTAACGGAGCTGTGCTCTTCCATCATGTAGCTAAAGAACTTTTCTGAAGCGTTGTAGCTCTCTATAGCAGCATGTGTGTCGAAAATCATTTTCAACTCACCCATTGTATCAAAAGCATTGCCGTTTTTGAAACGCTTTCGAAGTTCCGGTTCTAGCCCATACAATATGCCGCAATGAACTAAGTTGTGGTCCTCCTGACGAGTCTGATAGACATTCTTCTCCTTGTCAGGGGCATCCTCAAAAGGTGGGGGGCCTAACGGCGCTTCTAGCACATATTGCTTTTGTGCAGCAGAGAGGAGAATCCTCAAATTCATGGCCCATTCGGTAAAGTTGCTACCGTTTGTTGCAAGTTTCTCTTTCTCCATGAACACATTGAAATTAAAAGCAGGTGGTGCCATCTACAACAGAATTTGTAAAGTTTAGACTAAGTGTATGATAGATTGAGTTCAACTAATCCATATTACGAATGAACTCCCACTCAAAAACGACATCCCTCGTGCCTTTTTGGTGATTACATGAACCAAATCCACTACACCAAGTCCGATCATCACGTGAGTCGGTGTAGCTTCAAAGGCGAGCATCAAATGGGCATCATATCTACTATATGACTTATGCTTAACCTTTCGGTCCGTGTTCCGAGGCCATGTCTGTACATGCTAGGCTCGCCAAGTTAGAACCTTAGTAATCGCGTGTGTAACTGTTTTACACCTGAAATATGGTCGCGGATCCAAGAACACCCGATCATCACGTGATGTCTTGGAGCGACGAAAACATAATCGGTGCATACTAAAGGAAGAACACATTTCAATCTTGATATTTAAAATAGGGGTCATCTTATTATGCTAACAAAGCGCTAAACAAGCAATATAAGATGCTATCAAACATCACATGTTTATTAGTGAAATAATATGGTTCCCGCATATGATCTCTATCATGTGCATCGTGGTATGATCACTATCATACCTATATGTGTAAATCCAAGGTCTATGGAGATTACACGTTATGTATGTTGTAAGAGTATCATCTCATACTTCTACTTACAATATCACCATATCATAACACTAGCCCAGCAACAATCTAAACTAGACGCCTCTAATTTATCCATTGCAAGTTTTACGTGGCTTAGGGCTTTCGAGATAGAACCGTTCTTACCTACGAACATGAACCACAACGAGGATAACCAAATTGTTGACAACTCGTTGCAAAATAGATATTGACTATAGTAGGAGAGACAGACACCCGCTAGCCACTTATGCAAACTAGTTGCATGTCAAGCGTGGAACAGGTCTCATGTGCGAGGACATGTAAAGTTTGTCCGGGCCGCTTCATCCCACTATGCCACCAATATCCAAAATTACAACTAAGGAGCAAAACCATGATCATCATCGCCCACATACTCATATGTGTACTACCTGTGTAAAGCATCTACGCATAGATCCGGCTCTGATACCACTGTAGGGTTTGCAGCATAGAAAACAAAAAATTTCCTACGATGGGAACTATGTACAAAGATCTATCTACTAGATACAAACAACGGGCGGATGTATATCTGTAGAGAACATACCCTTGAAGACCGACAAAGCTTAACGAGTTCAACTCGTGGTTGATGTAGACGATCTCTTGCCGATCTCAAGATCGAGAGGAAGTCCTAGCGCCGCAAAGCAGCAGCGCATACGTGCTCGCACACACGTACAAGACACCGAGCAACCTTCGCCTCCTCGCTCCAGCGATGCAGCGGAAGCACAACCCTTTCTTGCCGAATAGCCACCGGGAATATGTATCTCGCTAGTCCGAGACCATGGGGGATAAATTCTAGAGGGGGAGAGAGATCCTTCACGAGGAGGTGTGAGTGAGAGAGAGGAGAGGGGTGCCTTTTATAGGAGGAGGAGGGGCACCCAAGGGGGTGGCCGCCGGCCATTGGGGATGCCCCTCCCCTCCTTCATTCATGTGGGTGGACACTCCACTCACAAAATGGCTCTTCAATTTTCTCCACTCAAAAACCCACTCAAATTCCCATTAAATTTCCACCAAATTTAATGCAAACTCTCATTAAATAAAACTCTTTTATTTTATTCAGAATTTTATCAATTACTTTAATGACAAACATTCACAAATAACCCCTTGCTAGAATTCCATTTCACATGCATAACCTCTTTATGCAATTTCACCCGAAAATCTGTTTTGGTATCTAGTGAAATAAATTCCTGCGCTTGTTTATTTTTTCGGCATGAAAAATTTGCTCCAACTGGATGCCAGTGTCCCTTAAGTATGTCACCCTACGGTTCGCGAATAATGTGGACATGATCGAGACCCTTCTCCGATCAATAATCAGTAGCGGGACCTGGAGATCCATACTGACTCCCACACATTCAACGATGACTTTTCCTGTGATCGTCGGAACCTTTTACGCTCGTATCTTAATCCCTTTGTTTCACGATATATTACATGTCCGAGATTCGATCATCGGTATCTCCATACCTAGTTTGATCTTGTTACTTACATGCACTCTTTTCTCGTTCCCGTGATATAACATTCTAGTGATCAAATCACTTGCTTGCAAGCTAACCAATGTGATATCACCGAGAGGGCCCAGAGCATATCTATCCGTCATCGGGATGAACAAATTCCACTCTTGATCCATGATTCTCAACATAACATTTTAGTAGCTTTGAAGCCATCTTTATAATCACCCAGTTACGGAGTGGCGTTTGATGTCAACAAGAAACTCTTCCGGTGTTAGTGATTGGCATGATCTCATGGTCGAAGGATTAGGACTACTTCGTAAGTTTTTTATAGCAATATAAACTCAATGACTTTGATCGTAATGCTATACTTCGGATGAATGTTCATCACACCATTACACTAATGTTGTGATCTCGTTATTAACAACATTCAATGTCTATGATCACGAAACTATGATCATCTTGTTAATCAACGAACTAGTTTATGAGAGAGGCATAACTAGGAACTTTCTGTTTGTTTATTAAACACACATGTATTAACGTTTCCGTATTAATACAATTATAGCATGCAAAATAAACATCTATCATATACTTGGAATAGACATAATAAACATTTTATTATTGCCTCTCAGGGCAACCCTTCAAAAGGTGTGTGCCACGCCACGTGGCTGACGCCCAACCTTTAGTCCCGATTTGTGTTACAAACCAGGACGAATGCCCCCTTACCAACCGGGACGCATGCCTCCGGTCCCCGTGCCCGCTCGAACCGAGACGCGTGCCAGCATTAGTCCGGTTGGTGGCGCAACCGGGACTAATGCTCTGAGGGGCGCGAACGGATGGCATATTTTCTACTAGTGGGTGAGTCTCGGCGTTGAAACAGCTGAGAGACGAAGTGCGCGCGGCACGATGAGGCCAAACATATCACCCATGTCCAGCTCCGCCGGCTTCATGCCATTAGGCAGCACCAGTGGAATCCGTGGGCAAAAATTAAGCTTTAGGCTGACTTTTAATTGATAAATGGGCTAAATATATATGTAATAGTATGCAATTTCTCCATGGGCTAGGGGCGATGGCCCACTTCGCCTTCATTAAAGTTCGCCGGTGGGTGTGTTCGTAGGGGCTAAGTGTATGCTCGTGTGTTGTAAGCACATGTGTTTGTACCCTATTTAATGACCTCTTTTTATGCACAAGACATATATAATTCGATTGCTTTTTTTCTCATACCCACTCCGTACTCAAATAAGTGTAGTTCTAGGTGTTGTCTTAAGTCAAAGATATTAACTTTGGCCAATTTTATTGAAAAAAAAGCAACATACTACCTCTGTTTGAGATTATTAGTTCTAAGGGCCAAGTTGCTAATACCAAGACACTTCATAATTTTTTCTTATTAATATATGCATGTACTCGCTTCTTCACGGTTTGCAGAGCGCCTAATCAAATTTAGGTTTTTCCAAAACTGCAACGTTCCTAGACGCATAAGAATTAATTGTTGATTAATGTGGCAGCTTTTCTCCCAACTTCCTATGCATGCAACAGTCTCCCACCACTGCATGCGTCTTAACCGGTCACTAACTGTCCTAATTTTCAGCTAATACGTTCACGCCTTGGTCCATAAAATTTTTGTAGAGCGCCCTGCAAACCGTAAAGGAGGGAGTACCAATAATGCTACATGCATGAGAGAAGTGAGAGGAAAATGAGAACATGCATTGGAGAGGAGAGACACTAATAAATAAAAGATAGTCCTTATAATCTTAAACAATATGAAAAAACTTTTAGGACTAATAATTCCGAACAGAGGTAGTATATGACATCAAAATGAAACTACATTTTAAGACGAATTTAGTGATACTAAATCAGTGTCATAAATTTTGTGATTTTCCCATAAAGTAGGTCAAAGTTTTAAATATTTGACGTACTTAGCACACAGGAGGTAGAAGTACACTTTTTATTGTGAAAATGAGGAAGTACACACATAATGATATGCTTGTGTGCATGCGCACGAATCGACAATCCAACGGCGCGTACTAGACGGGGCAGGTGAGTCTCGGCGTTGGAACAGCAGAGAGACGAAATGCGCGCGGCGCGGTGAGGCCAAACCTATCACCCATGTCCAGCTCCGCCGGCTTCATGCCGTTAGGCAGCGCCCAGTCGAATCCGTGGACGAGCTGCGCGACGGTGAGCTCCATGGCGTACTGTCCGAGCGCCATCCCAGGGCAGGACCGCCGGCCGGATCCAAACGGCAGTAACTCGAAGCAGCCGCCCTTCATGTCCAGCCCGGCAGCTCCCCCCTCGGGCATGAACCGCGTCGGGCAGAACTTGTCGGCGTCCTCCCACACATCGCCGTCGCGGCCGATGGCCCAGACGTTGACCATTACGCGAGAGCCCCTGGGCACGGAGTAGCCACCTACGGTGCAATCCTCGGCGGTCTTGTGGAGGAGCAGCGGGATGGGTGGGTGTAGCCGGAGCGTCTCCTTGACCACGCACTTGAGGAACGGGAGATTGGCGAGGTCGGACTCATCAACGTTCCTGTCCAGCCCAACCACGTCGGCGAGCTCCTTCTGCAGCCGCATCAGGACGTCGGGGTTGTGTAGCAACCCCGCCATGGCCCACTCTACAGCCAATGCCACCGTGTCTGTTCCACCAACCATAATGTCCTGTAATAAACACATGATTCCTTTGTTCAACTCACTCCACCGCCAGATATTATCACCAAACACATAGAGTATTAAGACTAACAGTGGGTATCATAGGTAGTATCTGTATTCTGTACGGGAGATCCATGTAGCATCTGTATTATGTACTCTCTCCGTTTCATAATATATATATATAAGATGTTTTAGATTTTTGTGAAACGAATGTATCTAGATGTGTTTTAGCGTGTAGGTTCACTCTGAACCCACACACTAAAAAATATCTAGATAGTATATCCGTTTCACAAAAGGTAAAATATTTTATATTTTAAAATGGAGGGAGTAGCTAGCTATTCTACTGTGCTTCCTCCTTCCTAAAATAGGATGCATAGAGTTTTTAGTCAAACTCAAACTTTTAAAACTTTACCAACTATATTAAAAAAAGTATGAATATCTACACTACAAAATATTGATTTGAGATGTTCACATATTTTTTGATGTAGTTGGTCATAATTTAGAAATTGACCAAAAAACTATTATGCATCCAATTTTGGAAAGGATGGAATATCATGCAGTCCATGCATACAAAAAGATGATGTGTGTGAAATGAATGGTAGGAGAGATGATAATATTATAGCATAGATAGATACCATATTATAGCATATGAAATTAGAAGATTTAGTGCCAAAAATGTCTTGTACACAATTATGCATTTATATTCTATAACCAATAAATATAATGAGACTACGATACTAATACATGATACAATCCGTTGTAAAGATACTATCGTATACTAGTATCATGCATCATAATACTGCCCATGCGATCAGTCTAACAGGTAGAAGCAATAATGTTTTTTGTATGTGAAATTCTAGAAGTTGGCAGCGCAACTTCGAACCAAAATTGCAAGTTATCTTTTTCTACCAAACTTAGAACTTAAGTTGCACTTTCAAAATTGTCCTATACATTAATAAAAAACACACACTTTGTCCTGGCTTTGCCAAAATAAACACACATGGGTAACCAATAAGGGTAAAAAAAATATTATACATATATAGGGTATATTTATATATCAACGCGGATTTGCTATCTAGGATGCTACCAATGCACGCAAGCATTGACGTTGGATACAGGGAGTATTATTACTAGCTGACAAGATGAGAGAGAGCCAAAATCTTGCATGCAGTTAACGGTGTTATTTGTCGTTCGTAGAATTGCAAGACCAGCCTTTATTGTAGTGTACCAAACCGCATCTATTGTTGCAAAAATTTCTACAAAGTGCATACGGTGTGCTAGTAGTACTTGTTTGCACTAGACATTACTAGTTTGTACTAGTTGATGGGATGTGTGCATGTTAGTATCAATATGAGCATGAAAACATGTAAGAATTTCTGCAATAATTTCAACCACGAGAGTAGACCAAATATATCAACTAGTGCATACGGTATGCCAGTAGTACTTGTTTCCACTAGACATTACTAGTTTATACTAGGTGATGGGATGTGTGCATGTTAGTATCAATATGAGCACGAAAACATGCAAGAATTTCTGCAATAAGTTCAACCATGAGAGTAGACCAATATATCAAGCAAGTTAGCATGCAATAAATTCAACCATGAGGGTTACACGAATCGGCCAATTTTCCTGCGCTTGGCTTTTGTTTTAGCGCATGTGGTGCTAGAATGTGTGCTGAAATTATGGCCGGTTCAATGGTCTAAATGTATTGCTAAAATGCGTGCTAAAATTTTAGCCAGTTCAGTGGTCTACTAGTATTGCTAGTTTGCATGCATGCCTGAGCTGTTGCTAGTTTGCATGCATGTGCTAGTACTTGCATGTGTACTTGCATGTACTAGCAATGCATGCAAAAAAAATGCTCTCTATGTAACGGGGTGTGATGTTTTCCGTTAGATATTTTGTGCTCCTGCTGCTCAACTTCATGCTCTCTATAGAATATCCAATGGTTAGATTAGTATGCATAAGTATTATCCTAGATAGCCCACTATTTCCCATTCATATAAACTACACACATGGGTGTAGTTACACCTACTTGTTTTTTAGGCAGTATTTATTGTATCGGAGAGTATGTATGGGAGTATGAATTCTATACGAGTATATTGTTTCTCACATATTCCTTTTTTCTTACATATATGAAAGTACATTGAATATATAGTGCTTCCAATTTTTCCACGTAACTTGTTTTGAAATATCTTAGATATATAATATATGAATATAGTCAAATCGATAAAGTATTAAAACGGGAGACTAACAGTCCACCACGTTTTTCTCACGTAAATCAAAATATCTACTCCCTCTATCCTAAGGCTTAAGCCCTATTTTTTTTTTGAAAAGTCAAGGCATGGAAAGTTTTACCAAACTTTTAGAAAAAGACTCTCAAGAACTATTATATTATATAAATACCATGTGAAAATATATTTCAAGATGTATGAAATGGATTACGTATTGTAAATATTAATATTTTTTTAAAAAACTTGGTCAAACTATAGGTAATTTGACTTATGAAAAAAATAGGCCTTAAGCCTTGGGAAGGAGGTAGTAGTGTTGTTCATTGTAACTACAAACAACGCAAAACTAGAAACAAACTACTCCCTTCGATCCATATTAATTGACTTTGATTTGTCAAAATTTAGATGAACCTATATACTAAATAGTGTCTAGATTCATTTAAATACAAATTTAAGTCAATTAATATGTGCCGGAGGGAGTAGCTCATTTCCTCGCTAGGAGAGACGACGCCAGGATTCTTCCGTTATAGTCGCTTGTTTCGGGAATACAAAAATAAAGACTGGTTTGGAAAAGCCTTTGACAAACAATTATATTATTAATATATAAATGTAGGGTGTATCTAATTTCCAACCGGTTGACACTGAAATCATCACGATGCAAATCCAGCGGATTAGGACCTGACTGAGCTCTAACTAAACTCTTAGTTGACCGAGATTAGCAAAACCCAAAATTGTAATATTTGTGACATACAATTATAACGACAAAAAAAAGTCCTTGGGAATAGGAATCTAACAAAATAAGTTGTTCAAATATTATTAGTAGAGTAATTGTTGGTGAAGATGTGCGACGAGTTATTTTTGGAGTGAGGTAGTAGGAGATGGGACATAGGAACTTTACCATGCAGATGGCCTTAATGTTTTTGCGGGTAAGATGGAGCGTATTTTGCTGGCCATGGCCGGCGGCCTTGGAGCTGCTAGTCTCGTCTAGGAACTCGAGCAACCCGTCTACCATGTCGGCGTCTGGGTCGTCGGGCTTCCTACCCCTTTCCACGTGCTCGTCAATGATCTTCTCAAGGAACCCGTCGAGCGCGCCGCGTGCCGCCCGTAGGCGTCTGTTGATGCCCTGCCGGTCCATCCAGCTAAACCAGGGGACCACATCCCCGACACTGAACGCCCCAAAGAGGTCCGAGAACTCACGAAGGACGCCGATGATCTCGATCTCGTCGTGCCCTTGGTTGTCCTGACCCGGAGCAGTGCTGTAAGCGGCGCGGAGGATTACGTTGTTGGTGAAGCGGAACATGAGCTTGCCGAGGTTCACTCCCTCCGCGCGGCCGCTGGCCGCGGCGACGGCTCGGACCAGCTCCGCGCACTCCTGGCGCACGGCGAGCCACGTCCTGGAACGGCGGCGGCTGAAGAGCTTCATGATGCAGAGCTTGCGCGTGTGGCGCCAGAAGGGCCCGTGGTCCGCGAACGCCATGTCGTTGCGGCCGTAGGAGAGGTAGGAGATGGCGACCGTGGCGGGGCGGTCGGAGAAGACGCTGTCCTGCGCCTGCAGCACCTCGCGCGCGTACTCCGGCGTCGACACCACGTAGGTGCGGAACCAGGCGAGTCGGAGGTGCATTAGCCCGCCGTGCTTCCTCGCCAGCGCTGCTAGGCCGGGAGGAGTCAACTGGCCCATGATTCCCACATTGCCGATGATAGGCAGCGGCCTAGGGCCGGGAGGCGGAGGAAGAACATAACCTGGGCGCCGCTGCTTGTGCAGGACCATGATCAATGCCAGCAGAAGAGCAGCCAACACCCAGCTCAGTGGATCTTGAAGCCACTCCATGGATGATGCGCCGTGTGGTTTTACGCACGTACGCTCCGCTTCCGGGACCTGGCCGGGTGAAGGGTTTATATACCGGATTTGCTAGTTCGCATGCGCTTGAGAACTTTTTAAGTTTTAGTCGTCTCTTTCACCGTTTGATTTATCTCGTGATTTATGCAAAATAAAAGTTACACATGATCTGCAACTCGGGTGTAACCGAGAATTTAATGAATTACAATTAGGTTGTAACCGAGAACTAATACAAAGTTGCATCTAGATTGCAATTGAGAATTAATACAAATATTAGAATAACATCAGCGACTTAAACATAACTTAGTTCTCGTACGCCTAAGATCTAGAGACTTCCTTTATATACACAGCAGGTTGATGTGGCAGGTGAGTTCTCGTACGCCTAAGATCTAGAGACTTCCTTTATATACACAGCAGGTTGATGTGGCAGGTGAAGGGTACGTTGATTGGCAGGTGAGCGTGCAAAGTGAGCACCAGCATATGCATGCAAAGAGGGGATATTAAGGCCAATAATAGGGTGGGTGCAAAGTGTGTACCACTATACATGCGTGCCTCCACATGTCGATTATACTACTCGATCCTATCATCATTTTTATTCCTTTATTAAAGTAGTTAATCATGATGACCAAATCGAAAATGTGCACTATAGTAATTTTGATACGGTGAAAGGGACCTCCTTGCTTAGAGGAATGAATTTCTGAGAAGTCAATATATACGATATAGACACGACGGAGTTTCCTACCATGCCTTGCTCCTGTTATGTCGTGGCCCTACCGGTGACCTGGGTACTGCGCACGGTTAGTGCTTGTTTACTTCTTTGATATTTTTATCTTTAAAAGATGTGGAGATATGCGGAGATTTGGTGTTTATTTAATACTCTCCAATCCCTTTAAATATTTTTTCGCAAAAATACTCTATCATGATAGAGAATTTTTAATCTAGCCAAAAAAAACACTAGTATAGAAGGGATTTGTGGAGATATTCTAAGATTATCCCCTCCAAACCTGGTCAAGTAAACGACCTATCGGGAAAATTCCGAGATACGAAATAATTCATTTCTATTCCTTCAAATATCCTAGAAGTAAACAGGGCCTAAGATGGGCCAAACATCCCTACCGGCGGAAGGGCCTTCCCGCAATGGCCACAGGGAGGAGGCGTGGACATGTCGACGCTGGCGGTAGGACAAATTCCCGCTAGCGGAAAGGGGTATCCACCGCGCCGAATGGCTGGATATTTCCGACCGCTACACGGCATGGCTAGATGTAAAATATGGGACCGTGTCGGATGGACGGAAATGAAATGATTTCTTGCTGACGCAATCGCATGCAGATTCCTGCTCGGACTACTCGTACATGCATATTAGGCTTGTTACAGTGTTAAGTAATTTAGACCAGTAACATGTACATGTTACTAGCTTCATAGTGAGTACTACCTTTTTTACGGTTTGCAGACGTCTAATCAAATTTGGGTTTTTCCAAAACTGCATCGTTCCTAGGCGTATAAGAATTAATTCTTAATTAATGTGGCACATTTACTCCCAACTTCCTATGCATGCAACGGTCTCCCACCAATGTATGCGTCTTAACCGCTCACTAATAGATCTAATTTTCAGTCAATACGTTCACGCCTAGGTCCGTGAGATTTTTGTAGAGCGTCCTTCAAACCGTGAAGGAGGGAGTAGTAACATGTATATGGTGTCATGCAAGCCTAATTAATAAGAGATTCTAGACTCATATGGTCTTGGTATGTGTGATGTTATGGTAACTACTTAAGTTACTATATCTCTCTTTTTCTTCAGTTATGATCATGGAATGTCACCAGTTTGCTTACTTCGCATTGCATGTGCATGCATGTTACTAACTAAGTTATTTCTACTCTGACTACCTCAGCACAAAGTGCGATTGTGAAAATAATTACTCGGCGGCTATTTTTCTCGCTAAATTCGCTGCTAATTGAAGGCTATTTCCTATTTATAAGAAATAAAAAAGTACTCGTTGCATTTAGAGAAAAGTATCAACATTCTACTACATGAGCAAACTTAGGCCATCTTCAACGCCCCCCCCCTCCCCGCATTTCCGAGACCGAATTGGTCCGATTTTGGGGTGGAGGACATGACGTCCGGACTGAGTGTTTGCGGTGGTCTGTGTGCCCACTGGCGACTCACAGCCAAAAAAAGATGCATAAAAAAGGACAGTACTACGCGTCGCCCGGGGGATAATTCCCCAAAATCCCCCGGGTCCCCCTGCTGACACATGTCCTCAAAAATTATCTAAATCCCGCTTTTGCTACAAACTTACTCGCATTTGCTACAAATAGTCCCGCTTTTGCTACATGTAGCAGAAAACGGTTCGGCTCAGAAAATACAAAATTAGACTGGACCTTGCCGGAGATTTCACCGGAGACCTTACCGCCGACTGTGTAGCAAAAATGTTATGCTAATGTAGCATAATTGACCTCACTGGAGACTCTCCGGAGGTTTTCGCCGGTAGACCTCACCGAAGACCATGTAGCAAAATTTTACACTACTGTAGCAAAACCGCAAAACGATGGTAGCAAAAAAGATATGCTGATGTAGCAAAAAAAACGACCTCGCCGGATACATCGCCAATGGCTGAAGTAGCAAAATCGATTTTGCTGAGCACTTTCGTCAAAAATATCGTAGCAAATACTTTGTGCTATTATAGCAAAATTATATAACAGAAATAGCAAGAAATTGCTACTATTGTAGCATCTAGCAGATCCTGCCCGCCACCACAATTCTCGTCGTCATAGGTAGCAAAGCCCGCCGCCGAAGAGAGAAACTCTTGGCATTGTAGGTAGCAGAGTTTACCACGGTTGGTAGCAGCGGCCCTAGGAAAACAATAGTGAGCGGCGGTGCGGTGCACCGGTGGCGGAGACGGAGCTAGGTGTCACCACCATTGATTCAGGCAGCACCTGCCGGGCAGTACCACTGTCGCCACGGGGCAGCACATGCTTGAGGCGGCACCACCACCGATGCAGGCGCATGGCGGAGCACATGGGAGATGGGGTGGCCGGCGACGGAGATGGGGACCAGGGGCGGTTTTGAGGGTGAAGTCCGGGGATCTCATCAACAGCGGCGGCGACGCGGAGGAACATGCGGAGATGTGGGAGGCCGGCGCCGGAGATGGGGACTCAGGGGCGGTGGTGAGGTGTAGTCCGGGGAGGTCATGAACAGCGGCGGCGACGACACCGTGGGGCGGTGGCGGCAGGGGGCAATGATTTGTGGTGAGGGCCTGCGGGATTCATGACGTCAATGGGGAAAAAGCAGGTAGAAGACACGCGAGAGAGGATAAGGTAGGATGCGGTCGTTCGTGACTCGCGCGGGAGTCTGGACATGTGTCAAGTGTTGGAGGCGGGGGATGCAATCCCCCGGGAAAGTTATATCATTTCCTATAAAAAAAAGACACGGCAGAAAATAATTATACATTGTTTTAAATAATTATACAAATTATAATTAAGGTCCCAGGTAGTCAAAATACCCATAAAAACACCCAATATTATGGGTGGTCGTAGCGTGGAGGGGAACCGGCGATGCTACCGGCTGGCCGACGCTGGTCCTGTTGCGGCCCCAGCGACGCGTTGCCACCGTTCTAGGTCTTCATTGCCATCGACAACGACGATGAGTGGGCGGCGTGCAGTAGGACCAGCGTCGGTCGGACAACAATACCGCTGGTTCCCCTCCATGCTACAGCCACCCATAATATTTTGTGTTTTTAAGATAATTTGACTATCCGGGACCTTGATTATAGTTTATATAATTATAATTCAAATAAACGGAGCATTGTTCTCTCTCCTCTCTCTTAGACTGGCCTATCCGAATTTTTCTATTTGTGTCACGCTGCTGAGCACTGTTGACCGAATAGACGGAACAATGAATCAAAGAGGCCGATGACTTAATCCAAACGGATTAAAACAAACCGTTTGGGTCGTCCCCGATTGGGTCTTCCGATGGAGATGCCCTTACATGGAGGGCCGCCGGGACAAAGAGCGAGAAATAAATTTTGTATGTTCCATCCGGATCGACATATGCGCTTAGTGCTAAAAACATGACTACTAGTATAATTAGTAGTGCTAACAACATCGAGGCGAAGTCGGTACATGACGGAAATCCTATATATGCCGCCCATTGCGGCACCCCGGCACTTGCGCCGCGCACTCCTGTGTGCCGCAACGGGCATGTTGGGCCTGACCCAGTTTCTTCACCTCTTTTTTTTTCAGGTTTTTTTTACGTAACAAATTCTATGGTTTTTGCGTTTGTTTCTTATGTTTTGGTTTTCTATTTTGGTTTTTTCTTTTTCATTAAGGGTTTGATAAAATGCTCAGATTTTCAAAAATCGTACAGATTTTTATAAATCATTCAAATTTTAAAAAGTTCAGAATATAAAAATATTCAAATCTGTAAAATGTTCAAGTTCAAAAAATATTCAGATTTTAAAATGTTTGACTATAAAAACTATTCATATATTTGAAAAATATTCGTACTCAAAAAATGTTGTGATTTTGCAACCCATTTAGGGGAGGTGCAGGCGGCGGGAGTCTCTCGTGGTGCCGCTAAAAGCGGTGTATAGGAGCTGCCGTACAGGAACCATATAAATCCCACGGAAGTACCTTATGTACGACAAATCACATATGATTTGCCTAGGATTGCTTAATCCATGGTAACCTAGCAGTCATACAGGTGTGATCAATGGTTTGTAGGCTGCGTCGTAACAAAATCGTACCTGATTTGTCGTACGCCAGTGCTCTAAATCCTGTATGTAGACAAGCCCAAGAGAGCCCTCGCCGGTGGGTTGCGTTCCGATCGTCCTTGTTACCGACAGCAATCTGGCCGCCCACCTCGACCAGAGTCGCTATTGGCCCGTCCGGGAAGCCGCTGCCGGACCGGCTCCAGCGCCTCGTCGTCACCTAGTGCAGCCAGCGCAGAGGACCTCCCGACGGTTGTGACGGTCGTCGACACCGATACCGACACGGGGCAAAAATCACTGTTTTGACCTAATTAACGATTGATCTCACAAATTGACCTACTTTTTCGAAGATATTCCGATCTGACCTGTTTTCATGGCGCTTTACCAGAAGGCGCCATGGTCAGTAGCACGGCGCCCTCTCCAAAAGCGCCATGCACCCATGACGCTCCCTAAGAAAACGCAATGGCCCCGTCCGACGTGGCGGCAGTCGTGGCAGAGGCGGGCCCGTTTTAATGGTTGGCGCTTTCCGCGGGGGCGCCATGCTACTAGGCATGGCGCTTTTGTCCTTAACCCTAGATAACGGCGCGGGCGCCCTGCCCCTACCCCTCCCAGCGCCATACCCCCCTGCGCCATACCCCTCCCCGAGCAGAGAGACAATGGCGGCTCCCCAATCCCCTCAAATCCACATGCTCCCCCCTCATATCTGAGTCAATTTCTTGGTGGAATTTCTTCCTCTCCCCCACTTGAGGTATTCTCCTTCGATTCTCCTTGTTGTATTGGTTGAAATCATCACATGGTCCTCTTCCTCCTAACCCTAGTTCTTGTGTAATGATGCATGTATATTGTGCAATGTGTAATTTGTTTGAAGAAATTAGTGTGGTAGAATGATAGTGTGGTAGAATGTCTAATCCTAACCCTAGAAATCATCACATGATCCTCTTCCTCCTAACCCTAGAAATTAGTGTGGTAGAATGTCTAATTTGTTTGAAGAAATTAGATAGGCTATTGTTGGCATATGGCTTTGTGTAGATGATATGGAATGAATGTATTAATACATGGATTATTGTTGGCATATATGGCTTATAGGATAATATATTGTTGGGCTATTGTTGGATAATATATAGTTTGGCTATTGTTTATATGGAATGCATGGTGTATTCATGAATGTACTCATATATGTATTCATATATGCATATTGTGGTGGATGGTGTATTTACTTGGATTTTTGCAACCACTTGTAGCTCATAACGTTCCCATCATTGTTCTTCTTGGTTGGTTGGGTCGACATACATATAACAAGAATGCAACCTAATAGTTAGTAAATAGAAATACACTTAAATGCACAATAAAAATTATTAAAAATCATCAAGAAAACACATACGGAAATTCTTCTCGAAGATACGTAAACATACTATAGCCACGACCTCTACCGCCACCACGACCTCTACCACCGCCACGACCTCTACCGTCGCCACGACCTCTACCACCACGACCTCTATCACCATCACCACCTCCTTGGCTTATGTTTGTACCACCATCACCACCTCCTTGGCTTGTGCTGCCAATAGGGGTGTTGGCCTCCTTTGATTTTCTCCTTTTGCTACATGATGTTTTATTATGTCCCTCAGCATTGCATTCTCCACAACGGGTTTTGTCACGAGGCTCCGCAAAATACTCGCTCCCCCATTCCCGTCGGTATCCACCAGCCCAATCGTCCATGTCACCTCGGAAACGTTTGGTTTGTCTTCTTCCCCGACCAACAACCTTCGTTGACGGATCAGGCCAAAGTTGGACACCATGATATTCTGGCCATTGAGATTGGTCAAGGTAAGGCTGAAATCTACCCGCCCATGTGTTCTTCACCGCTTGGATGGAATGCTCATCCAACCTAACCGTATCCGGGTGATTAAGACCCACCATTCGTTCAGATGCCTCCTTCATCATGTGTGAGCAAGGGAGATGGTACAATGACGGCCTCTCGCAGGAGCAATAACCATTGCGTAGCCACACCTTATAGGACAGTCCCCCATGTTGCACACCTTTCCTTGTGCTGCCTCCATGCTCATTCACTTGGTAAATCAGTTCTTGGTTGTCGAAACATTCAACCGTTTGTGTATCCCCTTTCTTTGATTGATATTCCAGCCAATTATCAACCAATGGTGGGTACTCATACTTCTTTTTTTTCTTGTTATCCCCAGCGATTTGCTTATCCGTTTCATCACTATACTTTAGAAAGTATTCATTCAACTTCTGAAATGTGTACTCCGCTATAGCAGTCACAGGCAATTGACGTACACCTTTAAGTACTTTATTAAAGCATTCAGCCATGTTACTGGTGGAATCACCGTATCTCTTGCCACCATAATCAGCCCTTGCCCACTTTGTCCGTTCATTAAGATGCCTTCTGAGAAACTCTTTCCCACCATCATCTGTGAGACAATACAATCTATCATATAGTTTTTGAAAATGCCGAGCGGTGAAGGCAAGACAACAATCTTGTAGAGCGTCGGCACATTCCTTGTTGCCACAAGCTCTATAGAAGTTGGACACAAAATGCCTCATGCACCATCAATGGTGGATACGAGCACACCCAAGAATGTCCTTCTCGACTGCATTTAGTATTCCTTGATGGCGATCCGAGATGATGCAAACCTCTCTATCAGGTTCTATAACCTTGGTCCTCAATATATGGAAAAACCACTCCCAGTTGTCGTTGTTCTCCACCGAAACCAAGGCAAAAGCCAAAGGTAAAACCCAGTTGTTTGCGTCGTGGCATATGGCAGTTAATAGTGTGCTCTTGAACTTGCCGGTCAAAAAGGTGCCATCCACGGACATAACAGGCCGACAATGTTTGAATCCCCTGATGCATGGTCCAAATGTCGAAAATGCACGGCCAAATACCCGGACAGTGGCACCATTGTACAACCTAGTCACCGACCCAAGAGGCTCCACCACATAATACATTCCTGGGTTCCTTGCGGCCATTGCTCCCAACAACCTAGGGAGGCGGTTGTATGCTTCTTCCCAATCACCATACAACATCTTAAATGCGGCTTGTTTGGCCTTCCACGCCTTACCATACTTCACTTTATAACCGAATACTTCTTTAGCCAAATCTATGACACCCTTAATAGTATATGTTGGGAGAGACCTTATGTTATTTGCAACTCTATACGCGATGAAATCGTAGGTCAGCTGCCGATGGTCCTCCTTCACAACTTTGGCATCCTTGATAAACTTGTCATCACACATATGAATGGACTGACAACTTACAATGATCCATTGTGGCCCGCCCCTCAGTGGTCGTACGCGAACAACCCATGGACATCCTTGCTTCGCACACTTGACTGTGTAACGCACCTTAGTGTCCGAGTGAGCCACCTTGTACGGTCGGTGGTACTTCACCGCATAGTCCTTGATCCACATCTGAAATTCCAACAAGCTATCAAACTTCATCCCGGGATTTATCCCGTACTTTTTTGGCTTCAGGTCCTTTTTAGAAGGTGCTCGCGCCTCGAGCACTCGACTAATTCCACCGTCAACTTGGGCCTCATCCGCAAGACTAACATCACGGAACAATGAAGGTCGATGATCCCGACCTACTACTTTTTTGTGAGCTTCGGCGAATTTAACCGTTAGACCATCCTCATCCACATCTTCATCCGGTCCTTCATCCTCGGAGTCCGATGCATGACACCTCAAATAAGGGAGATCATGGTCCATGTCCTCCTCATGGCAATTTGCCTCCACATCTCCTAATTCATTGTCCAAGCCCATACTCAACCTCATCACCCTCAAAGTCATCATCCTCCATTTGAGGTGCTTCATAGTTGTCATTGCGAAAAGGGATCATGGAAGGTTGCCTCGTTGTTGTATCGTCGTAGGTTGGCTCTACGCGAACCGGGCTCAATGGACGTTGGCTCATTGTTGTGTCATACACATGTGGCTCACCTCGAGCCGGGCTCATGGAAGCATGCCGGTTCAAGTCAATGTGCAACCGAGCCGCAACCTTTCTTGTGGCAAATATCTCGAGAGACTTATCTTTCGATTCCGCCACCATCTCCTTATACGCACTCCAATTCAACTCGGAGTTGATAGGCATTATCTTCAATCTATTGTGATGGCCAAACCCGGCGTTATACCTTCCAACCAACTCATACACATCACTAGGTTCCATCCATTTCAAATCATTCCTCACTCTTTCCACAACCTCGGCATATGTAGGACTTGTGCCAAACACCATGACTACCTCCTCCGGGTCACACTCGGTATTGCCTTTCAAGAATGCGGCCTTGTCCACATGATGAACATTAACGATTCTTGCCATCTAAAAAACAATGACACCAACCATTACGCATCAAAGACAACTATATTACCACCACCAACCGTAGCTACCAACTAAAACAAGTCATGCCACTTTGCTAATTCTAACATACAAATCCTAGCCATAAACTACCAATCTAATAACTAGAAGCAACAACATCAAGCCAAGATATAGCTAGGGTTAGGGTTAGGGTTCTACATTCTTTACCAAAATAGAACCAAATTTCACAAATCTATTTGGACAAAACCAAGGGGTTAGGGGGAGATTACCACTTGAAGCAAGGGGAAGTCCAAATCCACGGAGAAAAGCAACCGATTCGAAGGGATGCGAGTAGGGGAAGAGCTTGGGGCGAGAGAGAGAGAGGAGCTGGGAGAAACGAAGAGGTATGGCGCTGGGAGGGCGCCCGCGCCGTTATCTAGGGTTAAGGTAGCATGGCGTCCCCGCGGAAAGCGCCAACCATTAAAACGGGCCCGCCTCTGCCACGACTGCCGCCACGTCGGACGGGGCCATGGCGTTTTCTTAGGGAGCGTCATGGGTGCATGGCGCTTTTGGAGAGGGCGTCGTGCTACTGACCATGGCGCCTTCTGGTAAAACGCCATGAAAATAGGTCAAATTGGAATATCTTCGAAAAAGTAGGTCAATTTGTAAGATCCATCGTTAATTAGGTCAAAACAGTGATTTTTGCCCCAACACGGAGTCTCAGGCGGAGCTGCTGCTAGACGAGTTTTACTCGCGGTCGACGCATCTTTTGATGATGAAGCACTTGCGTTGGTCAGAACTGAGAGAATGGTGATGTCATGTGTATAAAGAAAGGCTTTGTAATTCTGAATATGTGCAACCTCGGATGAAACTTTTAGTTTGTACTAGTAGGAGTACGTAGTTTTCAATGAACATTATTAATGGCGAGATCGCTGCTCCTGGATAGTACAGCAAGCATTTTTGTGCGCACACTGTAGTGATGTGGTCAGGCCAGCTACAGCAAGCTCCTAGTGAGCTGTGATCTGGTCAGGCCAGCTAAGCGATGTGATGTGCCCCTGTGAGTGAGATGGCATGTTTGATGGGTGCGCACACTGTAGTGGTGCGGCTGTAGGACTGTAGTACAGGTTGTGGGAGGCAGGCTGCAGTGCGTGGACAACAAAGTTGTCGGACATTGGCAACAGCAGATCACCAAGGCATCTCCACCGGGCCAACTTAGGGCATGGCCAACGCATAGCCTCAATCAGCTGCCCCACAGGCTTTATAGGTTCGGATGGTCAGGATTTTTGCTATGGACGTTGTCAGTGCTGCTTCTGCAGGAGATGGCCGCTTCAAAAAAAAAGTCTGGTCCTGCCATCTCACGCGAGAGAGCTGCATGTGCTATCTCTCACCTGCTTCACTCTTTTTCTTTCGTCACACGAGGGATATAGGTTGCTGCTTCCGTTGGAGAAAAAAAATCAATACCACTGCTTGACAGCGCCTTTTTCTGATGGGGCAGTCGATAGTGGTGGCTTCTGCTGCTGGTGCTCTTATCTCGTCCCAGACCTAACAGAATAAGCGGAAGTTTAGATTGGTGGGTCGCTCGACTATAAGTGCCGGCGTGTATCTTCTCATTATATAGACAGATCAAGTTACAAGTACAAACGTGTTAGGTAAAATACAAAGGGACCTAACACGTAGATATACAATACGTGTACGGCACATATTCTATCACCCTCCCTCAATCTCAACTGGTGATAAAAGATTGAGATTGCGCCTACAAAGCTCATACAAGGGTAAAGGGAGTGGTTTGGTGAAAATATCAACAACTTGATCTTGAGAAGAGATGAACCGAATCTGAAGCTGCTTGTGAGCAACACGCTCACGGACAAAGTAAAAATCAACCTCAATGTGCTTTGTCCTTGCGTGAAAGACTGGGTTCGAAGACAGGTATGTCGCTCCGATGTTGTCACACCATAACACCGGAGGTTGTGCTTGCGTAACACCAAGCTCCTCTAACAAAGACTGGACCCAGACAAGCTCCGCTGTAGCATTAGCAAGAGCTTTATACTCAGACTCGGTACTTGACCTGGAAACTGTAGACTGCTTCCGAGCACTCCAGGCGATCAGATTTCCGCCATAAAATATAGCATACCCCCCCGTGGATCGCCTATCATCCATACTGCCAGCCCAGTCTGCATCCGAGAACGCTGAGAGCAGTGTAGTGGTAGAAGACCGAAACAATAAGCCAGTGTCAATAGTGGAGCGTATGTAACGGAGAATACGCTTCACTGCAGACATGTGAGGAGTGCGAGGCTCATGAAGGTATTGACAAACCTTGTTAACAACAAAGGATAAATCTGGCCGTGTCACTGTAAGGTACTGAAGACCACCAACCAGGCTGCGATACTTAGTAGCTTCCTCGGGGGATAAAATATCACCATCAGTACTACATAAGCGCTCAGATGATGCCATAGGAGTGGTAGAAGGACTTCACTTCAACATACCAGCACGTGCAAGAAGCTCAATGGCATACTTGCGTTGTCGAAGAAATAGACTGCTAGACGATGGCGAAGACACCTCAATACCCAGAAAATAATGCAGCATACCAAGATCTTTAACAGAAAATTCAGACCTGAGCTAAGTAATTAACCTGGGAATGGCTGATGCAGTCGAGCTAATGACAATAATATCATCAACATATACCAGCAAATAAATAGTGACATCTGGCCGCTGAAGGATGAACAATGACGTACCAGTAGCTGACGGTGAGAAGCCAAGTACGCTAAGAACAGAACTGAGGCGAGCATGCCAAGCCCGAGGAGCCTGCTTTAGACCATAGAGTGACTTGACAAGATGACAATAATGATCAGGTTTATCAGGATCAGCAAAACCAGGTGGTTGTCTCATGTATACTTGCTCATCAAGAAAACCATTAAGAAAAGCATTCTGGATATCAAGCTGACGAAGATGCCATCCGCGGGAAAGAGCCATAGAAAGCAACAATCTGATAGTTGTTGGCTTGACCACGGGACTAGAAGTTTCTTCATAATCCAGACCATAGCGTTGCTTAAATCCTTTAGCAACTAAACGAGCCTTATAACGCTCAACGGAACCATCAGCATGCAATTTCACTTTGAATACCCATTTGGACTCAATCAAATTAATACCCGGAACAGGAGGCACAAGATTCCAAGTACCATTTGCCTGAAGCGCTGAAAACTCTGTCTCCATAGCATCACGCCAATGAGGAATAAGAAGCGCCGCACGGTAATCCTGGGGTTCAGTTGTGTCCTTGGATGCTTCTCGTGTCGCCAAAATACTGCTCCAAGCCACTGTACCGTCAGTACGAATTTTATTTTGCACGATACCTCGACGTCCACGCGTAACTGGACCAAGTTGAGCTGGTGGCGGTACTGGAGAATCTGCCGCAAGCGGTGAAGCAGCCGGCGACGCGGTCCCGGTCTCCACGTCAGACCCAGTTGGATCAAAGGGAGCAGGAGACAGGGAGCCATCTTGCTCAGGGAACAACACACCACGCACGGGGGGCGAAGCAGGGGACGACGGCACGTCAGCGCGTCTAGGCGTGGTATCCGGTGCATGTACGTCGTTGCGTCCAGGCGTAGAAGCCGAAGTGGAGTAAGGGAGCGGCTCCTCCATGTGGCTCAACACCGGAAGAGGCTCCTCCACGAGCTGGCTCCTTAACACAGGAACATGCATCGGTGGTGTAGAGCCATGCATGGGCACGAGGTCCAATGCCTGGCCATGCAAATTAGATTGCTGATTAACGTGATGAGGCTGTGAACGATCAACAGTAGCTGCAGTATCAGTTTCTGGCGTAAGAAGCTCCAAACGAGCGCCACGGCCTGTACCTACACCATGATTAGCAAGCAAAGACGGAGTATATGTAATATCCATAAATTGGTCAGCAGAAAGTAACGATGATTCCGTGAAGGATGGTGTTTGTGAGGATGGCATGTTGACAAAAGGAAACACGGTCTCGTCAAAGATCACGTCCCTAGATATATAGACTCGATTAGAAGGAACATGAAGATACTTGTAGCCTTTGTGTAACGAACTATAGCCCAGAAAAACACACTTTTTGGAACGAAATTCAAGTTTATGATTATTGTGGGGTCGAAGATGAGGCCAACATGCGCAGCCAAACACCTTGAAGAATGTATAATCAGGAGTTTCATTAAGAAGCCGCTCAAGAGGGGTTTTCATGTTAATGGTGCGACTAGGAAGCCTATTAATCAGAAAACAGGCTGTAGAAAAGGCATCATTCCAATAAGACAAAGGAACTGAAGCATGTGCAAGCAAAGTAAGACCTGTCTCAACAATGTGACGGTGTTTACGTTCAGCAGTGCCATTTTGTTGATGAGTATGTAGACATGAAACTCGATGTGAGATGCCTAGGTTGTGAAAGAAGGGATGAAGTTTCTCATACTCTCCACCCCAATCTGTTTGGACATGAATAACTTTGCGATTAAGTAGGCGTTCTACATGTTTTTGAAACTGGAGAAACACATCATAGACATCAGATTTATGCTTAAGTAAATAGAGCCAAGTGAAACGACTGTAAGCATCAACAAAACTCACATAAAAACGATGTCCACTAACAGAAGTTTGGGCAGGACCCCAAACATCAGAATAAATGATCTCTAATGGAAATTTTGTTACACGAGTAGACAAAGAGAAGGGCAATTGATGACTCGTCCCTTGCTGACAAGCATCACAAACTCTCTTAATTTTATTTGACTCTATGGTGGAAGGTAAATCGTGACTATGGAGAACATGCTGGACGACTTGCAAAGCTGGATGACCTAGGCGACTGTGCCACATATCACGTGACACCTTGACACTGCTGAGTGCTTGCTTGATGACAGGAGCTTTAATCTCATAAAGACCACCATGGCACCGACCTCTAAGAATGGGTTCCCTTGTGTCCCGGTCTGTTTTTGTCCATTTGGATCGAGCCGTAGTCGTTTTTGGGTCATGGTCCGACTAGTTCGGCCCGCCCAGCGGCCCAACCCTTCTATTCGTCTCCACCCGCCGTCACCGCTTGACATCCTCGCGATGGGACGTTAATGGCGACGTGTCATCGGCTATCAGCTTTGGTGGCTTCAAGCGTGGCCGGTGTTTCCCGCCATCGTTTCGTGCACGCGCCTCACTTCCCGCGGCCAGAAAACTTACCGCGCCTCCTCGGCCGTTTTCCGTCTTCGCCACGGTCTATAAAATACGGCCGCTCGCGCGATGGAGACAACAAGCTTAGGCAAGAGCAAACCAGCAGCGGAAAAAACGCCAGCCCAACTGGACCAAGATCCGGGAGATGTGACGCAGCCGCTTCCCGGAGGTGGAGTTCAATAAGGTCCACCTCGAGGTCACGTTGCTGGCCAGGCACGTGAGCGAGACACATGTGTTGGCATTCGAGGAGGAAGGCCATGTGGCCGAGGCGACCTCCAGCAGCGGGCCATCTGGTCTGCTAGGGCGGCGATCGATGGGGCCGGCGGCAGCGACAACAGTGGTCGCTCCAACAACGGCGAGTAGCCGCAGTGACGTCCTCCTCCAGCAGTAGTAGCCATAGTATTATCTCCCCTATTTTATTTAAATGTCATTTTTTAACTGACATGGATTAATCTAATGAATAGCTATCATTAAGTACTAATGTTTCACTTACATATTGGGGCTCCTGTTTTGTTATACGGCGCCCCTAGACCGAACCCAACCCATAGGGGGTGGGGCTAGTAGGGGCTCCGGATGGAGCTAAGAACAACATGGGCCAGCCCTAGCAGTGGGATAGACGACTCGTCTCCCGAGCGTCGTCCTGTCGATAGCACGCGGCGGCAAAATTGCTCGCTAGCGTGTTCTCCCTCCATGCCCTTCTCGTATTTGCCACTGCTTCCCGCCCTTTCCTCGCTATATATAAGTGTGGCGGCCACGCTATTTCAAATATACACCATGCCTACACCTCACACCCTCTCCCGCTATATCAAGGGCGATAGACAGAGGTGCTTCTTTCGCCAGTAGGGCTGGCGCACAGCCATGCCTAGCCGCCGTGCTTCCCCGGCTCGCCCATCACCCGCAGGAGAGTTGTGGAACCCATGGCCCGTCTGTCCCTGGACCCAACCACACTGACTCAGAGTTCTCTGATGAATCCGGCATATATAACACCGTACCGAGGAGCTGGGCTGGGCCAGTTCGATGCCGAGTCTGAGGAGACGAAGGAGCCGCCATGGGTGCCACTAGAACAGCGGGTGATCAACCGCTGTATTCAAGATGAGAGCCGACGAGCGGCTTCCGTGGCCGCCAATACCCCACATGCCGGCTTACCAGACCACCAACGAGACTTATGGGTGGGATATCTTCCACCACGATTTTTTGCTGGAGCACCTCCGGCTGGAACAACTCGACGTCGTCCACACGCGTTTTCTCCCTGCGTTGCGCAGATACCCAGCGACGCGGACTTGCATGACAGTCACGACCGAGCTAAGGAAAATGCCGAGACACAGCTAACGAGATACAAATCACTATTTGATGTGTGGGGTGTCGCCAGAGGGCCGCCGCGCCCTCCTGGCGAGAGCAGCACCTCCGGCCGCCAGAGGCGTAAGTTTTTATCTTTATCTTTTTTATGTAAATTGAAGTGTTTAAAGGTTTGATACCCCCTCCCTCCGATCCATGTATATTACTGATCTTGTATCTAGCACTAAAACATGTCTAGATACATCTATTTTATTAACAAATAAAATGGATTGGAGGGAGTATTTTTTTTGTATGAGGCACGACTGAGAGCTAGCGTCCGTGAACTAATCCAGAGCGCTTTCAGCACGACTCAAAATCAGGTCATGCCGGACATCGGACATCGTATGGGAGGGACGAGTGAAGATGCCCCGATGAACAAACATAGCTATCAGGATTTATTAAGGCAAAAAGGTCTAAATTACCTAAAGAGTCAACGGCGGCTGAATTAGGTTCATACTATTCCCTACTTGGGTGGTGGTAAAAGATACTGTAAAAAGCACCAAAATAATTAACAGTGAAAAATATAGTAACAGAAATAAAAGGACAAAACGAGAGAAAACCAGGATACAAAATAAGCATGCAGAAGAAGGGCAAATAGCTCCCGTGCGACGTTTTTCCTTGGAATAAACTGAAACACAACATCGTTCGAAAGAATCGCAACAGCACGACGCTTCTCGCGAAAAAATAGCCCATGTGCGACACAGGCCATAAATCGGTGTCAACTCTCTCTTGCGATGTGTTTTAATGAACGGTGGGTTAGGATTAGGGTTAGATTCAGACAACAGTTTCGTTCCAGCTCTAAAAAGACAACTGTTTCGAGTGGGTCCCACTCAGTACCCGCCCCTGTGCTGACCGTCCCGACCGCCATCCTCCTCCATCTTCTCCGGCGGCGGCGCCGTCAACTTCGTGTGCTCGGCAGCGGCGGCCCGTGTGAGCTCAGCGGCAGCCTATCAGTGGTGTAATCTTGAAACCCTAGCTTATTCCCTGCGCCTGGATTTGGATCTGACCCATTCGCTTCCCCTCTGATTTCTAATTTCTGAGATAGATTGTCGTGGGCGGGTTGACTGAATCGGGGGCATCGAGATGGAGAGGCAAGAGAGCACTTCCAATAGGTCAATCTCACTATTTTGATTTGACTTGATCGCATTTGGATAATTACCAATTTCTCTAGCTCACTTTGCCCGCCTCTACTCAAAACAGAGGTGATTATGAGCTGAGAAAATTCCAATTCAATGTCAAGTTCTTCCCATCTCAAGCGAAACTAGGTGATGGTAGTGTACGTAACATCGTGAGAGGTACATCTGTGGGTTGGGAGGTTGAGTTTGCAGATATTGATTCCCAGCAACTGCAGCAAATGGAATAATTGGCCGTGAAGAATTTGGTGGAGAAAATCGGGCAAAATGTTCCTTGGGGTCCACAGCAGGAAGTTTCATTGTTACGGTTTGGAAATTGGAAGGAAGAATATTTGAGAATTGAGGATGGAGAAGATTTAGTAGATGAAATTAATCGGCAAGATGGCTGGACAAACAAAGAGGTTACTTTTCAGGCTGAGCTCATCGATCTGCAAGCAGATTTCAAGGTTGGATATGTGGCTTCAAATTTTGCTTCGCAAATGTGAGATAATGATTGGACTTCACAGAGGTAGATGGTGCCCATACGAACTGAAGTGACAGTATTATCAGACAGAAATGATGTTGATGCAGGGCATGGTGTTGATGCAGGGGCTAGTATGTATGTTGATTGGAATTCAGTGGAGTTAGATGAAACTACTGATTTAGTCATAGCACCAATAGCTGACACAGAAATGGCCAAAATATTTGGCATTCCAGTAGATGATAGAGATAAGGAAAAGGATGATAAAACTAATTTGGCTGATGATGATGGTGGTAACAAAACATTTTATGAAGATGTATATAGAGAGTTAATGGAGAATGTTGTAGATGATGTAAATGATGCACATTAAGATGAGCGGGTTACTGTCTATGACAAGGAAAACCCTGTTATTGCAGTAGGAAAAACTGTTTCCAAGCATGGGTGAGTTTAGGATGTGTTTGAAAACTATGCAATCAAGAAGGAGTTTGATGCCAAGACTCAGTGGACTGATAAAAAGAAGTTCTATGCTAGATGCAGAGGTTTTGATGGGGGCGCCAAACCATGCAAAGGTACATTTCTGCTAAACGCCAACCAAATGGAAGCACCATTAGAGTTAATCAAATCCTTTTTTAACACACTTGCATTACTAGTTCACAGAGAGTATCAACAATGACATCACAAATTTGGGTTGCTGAAAAGATCACTCATATTTTAGCCAAGACACCAAACAGTAGTGCAAAGAGGCTAAAAACAGACTTGGAAAAGGACTACCCAATTAAGGTGAATTATAGCACTGTGTGTAAGGCAAAACAAAGGGCAATGAAAGAATTGTATGGTGATTGGGCAAATACTTTTAGGATGTTGTATAACTTCAAAGCAGATGTTGAGAAAAGGTCACCTGGCAGTGTTGTGGAGATAGATACTGAGGTTAGTGATGATGGCAAGGTGTTCTTCTCTAAGTTTTTTATGGCTTTAAAGCCTTGCATCGATGGCTTCAAAGCAGGATGTCGTCCATATTTAAGTATAGACTCTTCATTTTTAACTGGAAAGTGGAATGGTCAGCTAGCAACATGCAATGCTCTGTACGGACATAATTGGATGTTCCCCGTTGCCATTGGGTTGTTTCAATCAGAGACTGAGGCTTCATGGATATGGTTTATGATGTAGTTGAAAAGATGCTTAGGGCTAGTCTCACCTTTGGCAATTCATACAGATGCATGCAAAGGCCTAGAAAATATAGTAAAGATTGTGTTTCCCTATTCTGAGCAATGAGAGTGCTTTGGACATATGTGGATGAATTTGATCAAAAAATTTAGAGGAGCAGAATTTGGGCGCATGTGTCCTGCAGCAAGATCTTACACTACCCAGACACATTCATATCATCTTGGTAAGATAATGGCAGCATGTAGTGAGAATGATTTTGGTACATGGCTGCAAACCTATCACTCTCACTTATGGTATTGGTCAGGATTTAATACTACCATCAAATGTGATCATATCAACAACAACTTGGCAGAGAGTTTTAACAACAAGGTGAAGGATTTAAAGGACTTGCCTGTACATGACATGGTTGACCAAATCATGATCATGATCATGCGCTTGTGGGAATTGAGAAGAAGAATTGGTGATGTCCTGCAAGGGGACAAGCTTCCTGCAGTGGTACAACAGGTTGTCAACATGAGTAGAAATCTTGCACATTTGACAATTGAGAAATATTCTTTGTGGGGTGCTAAAGTTAGAGACACCATAACTGGAAGGAGACATGTTGTTGACACTGAAGTGCATGCATGCACTTGCCTGGAGTGGCAACACACTAGAAAATCATGTGAGCATGCCATACTTTTCTTGGCCTCTATGCACCCATATTTGCATGAATATTATTCGGTAGAAAAATTCAAAGCTGCATATGCAACTCCAATTCTAGCACTTACAGACCAGTCTCAATGGCCTGAAGTAGAATTTGAATTTTCTATGTGTCCTCCACTGACCAAAAGAAAAGCTGGCCGGCCTAAGCAAAGTAGATTCAAGGCATGGTTTGAGGAAGGTGGGAGTAGTAAGAAAGGGGAAAAGGATGATAAGCCAAAAAGACCTAAAAAGGTAACAAAAACAGATGCAAGCTTTGCTAGGAACTTGGGCACCGAGTTGGGTCTTCCAAATGCCGTTACACTCCTAAAAAGCCAAAGAAGTATGCAATATTTTTTTGTTACTGTTACTATTGTTTCTTCACTTTGTTTTGTTGCAAAATGAACTGGTATGTTTTGTAGGGGTTCGTAGCTTGGAAAACAAAAAAGTTCTACCGCATACAAACAAACAAGCCAAGATCTATCTACTAGATTGTAGCAACGAGTCGATAGAATAACTCACCCTCGAAGATTCCAAAGTGTTTAACGAAAGCGGATTCTCGTGGGTGATGTAGTCGTACTCTTGCCGATCTCAAGATCGTGTAGACGATCCTTCCGGCGCTGCGTTCCGGCAGCGCTTCCGCAGTCGGTCACACGTTCGGTACTCGATGAAGACCTTCCTCTCCCTTGTTTCAGTAGGCAGCGGAGGTTGTAGCACTCTCCTCGCGATTCTGGCAGCATGACGGCGTGGTACCGGAAGTAGAGGGGAGATCTCGCAGGGCTTCGCCTTAAGCCGGAGCGAGTATGGTGGACTATGAGAGAGGCCTTGGTGATCTAGGGTTTAGAGACACCAAGGAGAGAGGGCTAGGCCGACGGCTAGGGCAAGGGGAGAGCCCCAAGTCGGCGGCTAGGGTTTGCCCTAAGGGCGGCGGCGGCTGCAGGAGGGCCGGCGGCTAGGGCTAGGGTTTAGAGGAGAGAGGTGTAGGTCTAGAGGGGCACCCCTGCCCCTCCTTATATAGGTGGGAGGGCGCCAGCCAGGGGAGGAGAGTCCTCCCCCAACTCGGCCTCCAAGGCCGGCGGGTGGAGGGAGAGGAACTCCTCCCCAAGTAGGTTTCCTACTCTCCCTCCACCAAGCAAACTTGTCGTTTGACTTTTCAAATTGGCATTTGACTTTTCAAACTAGGATTTGATTTAGCCCTTTACTTTGCTCAGCGATGACACCTAGTACATGATGCAACCATTCCAATTTGTTGTGACACATTCATGTACCCTTTCTCTCCGGAGTGTCGGACCTTCCGGAACCTTCCAGAACATTCCCGATGAAAACACCGGAATCATTCTCCAACTCCGAAACAGGACTTTCCTTATATGAATCTTATTCTCCGGACCATTCTAGATCTCCTCGTGATCTCCCGGATCCCATCCGACACTCCGAACAACATTCGGTCTCTTACTCATCATTCCATAACTACTCAACAACATCGAATCCTTAAGTGTGTCTCCCTACGGTTCGTGAATTATGCGGACATGATCGAGACACTTCTCCGAACAATAACCAATAGTGGAATCTGGAAATTCATATGGCTCACACATATTTCTACGATTACTTTGCGATCGAATGAACCACTTACATACGATACCAATTTCCCTTTGTCTCACGATAGTTTACTTATCCGAGGTTTTGATCGTCGGTATCTCTGCATACCTAGTTCAACCTCGTTACTGATAAGTACTCTTTTCTCGTTCCCGTGATATGTGATCCCTTGTGAGCCAGTCATATGCTTGCAAGCAAATTGGATAACATTCCACCGAGAGGGCCCAGAGTATATCTATCCGTCATATGGATGGACAAATCCCACTCTTGATCCATGTGTCTCAACCCATACTTTCCGAACACTCAATGCCACCTTTATAGCCACCCAGTTACGGTGTGGTGTTTGATGTCATCAAAGCATCCTTCCGGTGATGGTGATAAACATGATCTCATGGTCGAAGGAATTAGGTTACTATGTATCAGAAAGCATATAGAAATTTGAACTATTAAAATGACTTGATCTTTATGCTACGCTTATCTATAGGAGTATGTCCATCATACCATTCTCCTAACGATATGATCTTGTTGTCAATAACATCTCAATGTTCATGATAGGGAAACCACAATTATTTATTAACCAACAAGCTAGTATTATGAAGAGGCTTTACTAGGGACTCTAATTTAGTTTACAAATCACACAAGTATTAATGTTTCCTTGTTAATACTGTTATAGCATGAATGTAAACATTTATCATAAACACAAAGATATAATAATAACTACATTTATTATTGCCTCTAGGGCATATCTCCAACAGTCTCCCACTTGCACTAGAGTCAACTAATCTAGATTACATGGTAATATACCGAACACCCATGGCAGTTTGGTGTTGGTCATGTTTTGCCCTCGGGAGAGGTTTAGTCAACGGATCCGCCACATTTAGATCTGTGTGTACTTTGCAAATCTTTATGTCACCATCTTGGATATGTTCTCGAATAGCGTGAAAACGAAGCTTGATGTGCTTCAGCTTCTTGTGTGACCTTGGTTCTTGCGCATTGGCTATGGCGCCCATGTTATCACAATAGATAGACGTTGGGTCTAGCGCTCTTGGAACCACACCAAGCTCTGTAATTAACTCCTTCATCCATATCGCTTCTTGTGAAGCCTCCGAAGCAGCTATGTATTCCGATTCAGTTGAAGATCTCGCCACAACGCTTTGCTTTGCACTCCTCCAGCTAACTGCTGCACCATTCAAAGTAAATACGTATCCAGATTGAGATTTAGAATCATCCGAATCGGTGTTCCAACTATCATCGGTGTAACCATTAACAACGAGTTGTTCATCACCTCCATAAGAAAGAACCATATCCTTAGTTATTCTCAAGTACTTAAGGATGTTTTGACCGCTGTCCAATGATCCACTCCTGGATCACTTTGATATCTGGTAGTCAAACTAACAGCATATGCAATGTCGGGTCTAGTACATAGCATGGCATACATTAGAGATCCTATGGTCTTACTCATCCTTTCTCTATCTTCTGCCGTTGCTGGACTTTGAGTTTTACTCAAGGTCGTATTGGGCAACATGGGCAAGAACCCTTTCTTGCTATCTTCCATTCCAAACCTCTTTAGAACTTTGTCCAAATATGTACTTTGTGACAATGATATTAGGCGTCTCGATCTATATCTATAAATCTTTATGCCTAATATGTAAGCTGCTTCGCCAAGATCTTTCATTGAAAAACTATTATTCAAATATTCCTTGACACTATTAAGAAGGTCTACATCATTCCCAATCAACAATATGTCATCTACATATAGTATTAAGAATGCTACAGAGCTCCCACTCACTTTCTTGTAAATACAAGCTTCTCCATAAGTTTGTATAAAACCAAAACTTTTGATTACTTTATCAAAACGTTGATTCCAACTTTGGGATGCTTGCTTCAATCCATATATGGACCGTTGAAGTTTGCATACCTTGTTAGCATCCTTAGGATCGACAAAACCTTTGGGTTGCATCATATACAACTCTTCATCAATGTCTCCATTGAGGAAAGTTGTTTTGACATCCATATGCCATATCTCATAATCATAATATGCAGCGATTGCTAACAAAATCCTCACAGACTTTAGCTTCGCTACTGGTGAGAAAGTCTCATCGTAGTCAACTCCTTGAATTTGTCGAAAACCTTTTGTGACAAGTCGAGCTTTATAGACAGTAACATTACCATCAGCATCTGTTTTCTTCTTGAAAATCTATTTGTTCTTGACAGCATTCCGGCCATCCGGTAAGTCCACCAAAGTCCATACTTGGTTTTCGTACATGGATCCAATCTCGGATTTCATGGCTTCTTGCCATTTATTGGAATCTGGGCTCATCATCGCTTCCTCATATGTCGCAGGGTCATCGGTGTTGTCCACCAACATGACACTCATAACGGGATCATACCAATCAGGAGTGGTACGAGTTCTCGTTGACCTGCGAGGTTCTATAGCAACTTCAACCGAAGTTTCATGATCATCATCATTAGCTTCCTCTCTTATTGGTGCAGGCACCACAGGAACTTCTTCCGGTGCTGCGCTACTCGCAAGTTCGAGAGAAGGTTCGACAACCTCGTCGAGTTCTACTTTCCTTCTAGTCACTTATTTCAAGAGAAATTCCTTCTCTAGAAAGGATCCATTCTTGGCAACGAAGATTTTGCCTTCGGATCTATGATAGAAGGTATACCCAATAGTTTTCTTTGGGTATCCTATGAAGACGCACTTTTCCGCTTTGGGTTCAAGCTTGTCCGGCTGTAACTTCTTTACATAGGCTTCGCAACCCCAAACTTTAAGGAACGACAATTTAGGTTTCTTCCCAAACCATAATTCATACGGTGTCGTTTCAACGGATTTAGATGGTGCCCTATTTAAAGTGAATGCGGCTGTTTCTAATGAATAAACCCAAAATGATAGCGGTAAATCTGTATGTGACATCATAGAACAAACCATATCTAAGAGAGTTTGATTACGACGTTCGGACACACCATTACGCTGTGGTGTTCCCGGCGGTGTCAATTGTGAAAGTATTCCGCATTTCTTCAAATGCTCGCCAAACTCGTAACTTAGATATTCACCTCCACTGTCAGAACGTAGAAATTTAATCTTCTTGTTATGTTGATTCTCTACCTCACTTTGAAATTCCTTAAACTTCTCGAAAGTTTTGGACTTATGTTTCATGAAATAGATATACCCATATCTACTCAAGTCATCCGTGAAGGTAAGAACATAACGATAACCAGCGCGCGATGCTACACTCATCGGACCACACACATCGGTACGTATGATTTCCAATAAGTCTGTAGCTCGCTCCATCATACCAGAAAATGGAGTCTTAGTCATTTTACCCATCAGACATGCTTCGCATCTTTCAAGTGATTCGAAATCAAGTGATTCAAGAAGTCCATCAGAATGGAGTTTCTTCATACGCTTCACTCCAATGTGACCAAGACGACAATGCTCAATTTCAAACGTTTAGCTTCAATGTTATTAATATGTGTATTTCCACTATCGAGATTCAATAAGAATAGACCATCTATCAAAGGTGCATGTGCATAAAACATATTACTCATATAAATCGAATAACCATTATTCTCGGACTTAAACAAGTAACCGTCTCGCAATAAACAAGATCCCGATATAATGTTCATGCTTAACGCAGGCACCAAATAACAATTATTTAAGTATAAAACTAATCCCGATGGTAGATGAAGAGGTAGCGTGCCGACCGCGATCACATCAACCTTTGATCCATTTCCTACATGCATCGTCACCTCGTTCTTCGCTAGCTTCCGTTTATTCTGCAGCACCTGTTTCGAGTTACAAATATGAGCAACCGAACCAGTATCAAATACCCAGGCACTACTACGAGTACTAGTGAGATACACATCAATAACATGTATATCGGATATACCTTTCTTATTGATGTTGTCATTCTTCAAATCCGCCAAGTACTTTGGGCAATTCCGCTTCCAGTGACCTTCTCCCTTGTAGTAAAAACACTCAGTATCAGGCTTAGGTCCAGCCTTGGTCTTCTTCGTCGGTGCGGTAACTTTCTTACCACCCTTCTTGAAGTGTCCCTTTTGCTTAGACTTGCCTTTCTTGAATTTGGTGGTCTTATTGACCATCAACACTTGGTGCTCTTTCTTGATCTCCACTTCTACAGATTTTAACATGGAGAAGAGTTCTGGCAACTGCTTGTTCATGCTTTGCATATTGTAGTTCATCACAAAGTTCTTGTAACTTGGTGGTAGTGATTGGAGGACACGGTAAATCCCCAAAGCATTAGGAATCACTATACCCAAGCTTTGGAGTTTGTTTGCGTGCCCAGACATCTTAAGCACATGCTGACTGACGGAGCTGCCCTCTTCCATCTTGCAGTTAAAGAACTTTTCAGAAGCCTCATAACTCTCAACTGCCGCGTGAGTCTCAAATATCAGTTTGAGTTCACGGACAATATCATGTGGGTCTGAATTCTCAAACCTTTTTTGAAGCTCCGATTCCAAACCATACAAGATAGCACACTGAACTGTGGAGTACTGATTCTTCCGAGTGAGGTAAACATTCTTTACTTCATCGGTAGCAGTAGCTGCAGGCGGGTCACCCAGCGGTGCATCCAGCACATAGGTCAAATTACCAGCATTGAGGACAATCCTCAAATTGCGGAACCAATTCGCGAAGTTTCTTCCATTATTTTTCAACTTTTCTTTCTCTAGGAACGCATTAAAATTGATGGTAGGGGCCGCCATTGATCTACAACATATTTGCAATAGTTTAGACTAAGTTTATGACAAATTGAGTTCTAATTAATAGTTAAATTAATCTAGGTGAACTCCCACTCAAAACAATATCCCTCACATTGTTTTAGTGATCACATGAACCAAATCCACCACATCAAAACCGATCATCACGAGAGTTGATGTAGCTTCAATGGCGAACAATCGACATGTTCATCATATCTACTATATGATTCATGCTTTACCTTTCGGTGATCCGTGTTCCGAGACCATGTCTGTACATGCTAGGCTCGTCAAGATCAAACCTTAGCTTCCGCATAAGCAAATCTGGCTTGCTCACGTTGTATACACTTGCAGAATCTAACACACCCGATCATCACGTGGTGCTTCGAAACAACAAGCTTTAGCAATGATGCTTACTAAGGATGAACACTTTAGAACTTGAAATTTATGTGCATGAGGGATCATCTTATAATGCTACCGTCGTCTACTAAGCAATACAAGATGCATAAAGGATTAACATCACATGCAATTCATAATATGTGATATGATATGGCCTTTCTTCTTTGTGCTTGCAATCTCCATCTTCAAGCACGAACATGATCTCCATCATCACCGGCATTGCATCAAGGTCAATGATGCTGCTCCATGGTTGTCGTCCACCAGCTTCAAATATTACAACTACTTTGAATAGACACGCGGGTCTTAACAGAAATTAAAGACAACCATATGGCTCCTGCCGGTTGCCAACTTACAATAAGGAACATTGCATACATCAAATATAATCACAATCATGGCCATATCACATCACAGCACACCCCTGCAAAACAAAGTTAGACGCCTCTAATTTCTTTGCATATTTTACGTGGTTTGCGGCTTTCAATAAGTGTCGATCAAACTTACGAACAAGAACCACAACGTTGATGTTTGAACTATCAAGTGCCCGTTGTAAATTGGATCTATACTATAATGGGAGAGAAAGACACCCGCAAAGCCACTTATGCAATACAAGTTGCATGTTGAGCGTGGAGCAAGTCTCATGAACGATGTCATGTAAGGTTAGCCCGGGCCGCTTCATCCCATCATACCGCAAGATGCAAAGTACACAAGAAGCAGTTGATAATAAAAGCACCACCGCCCATAATGACCATTGTGTTCTACTCGTGCAACAGATCTACATATAGACACGGCTCTGATACCACTGTAGGGGTTTGTAGCATGGAAAACAAAAAAATTCTACCGCATACAAACAAACAAGCCAAGATCTATCTACTAGATTGTAGCAATGAGTCGATAGAATAACTCACCCTCGAAGATTCCAAAGTGTTTAACGAGAGCGGATTCTCGTGGGTGATGTAGTCGTACTCTTGCCGATCTCAAGATCGTGTAGACGATCCTTCCGGCGCTGCGTTCCGGCAGCGCTTCACACGTTCGGTACTCGATGAAGACCTTCCTCTCCCTTGTTCCAGCAGGCAGCGGAGGTTGTAGCACTCTCCTTGCGATTCCGGCAGCACGACGGCGTGGTACCGGAAGTAGAGGGGAGATCTCGCAGGGCTTCGCCTTAAGCCGGAGCGAGTATGGTGGACTATGAGAGAGGCCTTGGTGATCTAGGGTTTAGAGACACCAAGGAGAGAGGGCTAGGCCACCGGCTAGGGCAAGGTGAGAGCCCCAAGTCGGTGGCTAGGGTTTGCCCTAGGGCGACGGCGGCTACAGGAGGACGGCGGCTAGGGCTAGGGTTTAGAGGAGAGAGGTGTAGGTCTAGAGGGGCACCCCTGCCCCTCCTTATATAGGTGGGAGGGCGCCAGCCAGGGGAGGAGAGTCCTCCCCCAACTCGGCCTCCAAGGCCGGCGGGTGGAGGGAGAGGAACTCCTCCCCAAGTAGGTTTCCTACTCTCCCTCCACCAAGCAAACTTGCCGTTTGACTTTTCAAATTGGCGTTTGACTTTTCAAACTAGGATTTGATTTATCCCTTTATTTTGCTCAGCGATGACACCTAGTACATGATGCAACCATTCCAACTTGTTGTGACACATTCATGTACCCTTCCCCTCCAAAGTGCCGGAACTTCCGGAACCTTCTAGAACATTCCCGATGAAAACACCGGAATCCTTCTCCAACTCCGAAACAGGACTTTCCTTATATGAATCTTATTCTCTGGACCATTCTAGATTTCCTCGTGATATCCCGGATCCCATCCGAGACTCCAAACAACATTCGGTCTCTTACTCATCATTCCATAACTACTCAACAACATCGAATCCTTAAGTGTGTTTCCCTACGGTTCGTGAATTATGCGGACATGATCGAGACACTTCTCCGAACAATAACCAATAGAGGAATCTGGAAATTCATATGGCTCCCACATATTTCTACGATTACTTTGCGATCGAATGAACCACTTACATACGATACCAATTTACCTTTGTCTCACGATAGTTTACTTATCCGAGGTTTTGATCGTCGGTATCTCTGCATACCTAGTTCAACCTCGTTACTGATAAGTACTCTTTTCTCGTTACCGTGATATGTGATCCCTTGTGAGCCAGTCACATGCTTGCAAGCCAATTGAATGACATTCCACCGAGAGGGCCCAGAGTATATCTATCCGTCATATGGATGGGCAAATCCCACTCTTGATCCATGTGTCTCAACCCATACTTTCCGAACACTCAATGCCACCTTTATAGCCACCCAGTTATGGTGTGGTGTTTGATGTCATCAAAGCATCCTTCCGGTGATGGTGATAAGCATGATCTCATGGTCGAAGGAATTAGGTTACTATGTATCAGAAAGCATATAGCAATTTGAACTATTAAAATGACTTGATCTTTATGCTACGCTTATATATAGGAGTATGTCCATCATACCATTCTCCTAACGATATTATCTTGTTGTCAATAACATCTCAATGTTCATGATAGGGAAACCACAATCATTTATTAAACAACAAGCTAGTATTATGAAGAGGCTTTACTAGGGACTCTAATTTAGTTTACAAATCACACAAGTATTAATGTTTCCTTGTTAATATTGTTATAGCATGAATGTAAACATTTATCATAAACACAAAGATATAATAATAACTACATTTATTATTGCCTCTAGGGCATATCTCCAACATGTTTTTCAGGAGAAAATGTCCAGTTCGGCCCCTTGCTGTTGAAAAATGCTGGCCAACCAAAAAGGCAAGACTTGGTGGATTCGGAAAAAAGAGAAATGTGCAGATCATGTTTAGTGATGTTCAAACAATGCAAAATGAGGCTATTGAGTTGCCACATGTTTTGGATGTTGCAATGGAAGCAGATCATATTGTGCTGCAATCTATTGAGTTGCCACCTATTTTGGATGGTGTGCAAACCGAAGAGGCAACAAAAGAGTCTATTGAGGTTCCACCTGAACCTGTTCTAGAGGTTGTGCTGAACGACATCGCTGATTTGGCTGTTTAATTGCCACCAAAACCAGTTCAGGAGATTGTGCTGCAAAAGTTGTGGGGGCCAACTGTTGCTGGTAAGAAAACCAAGAGCATCAACAAATTATGTCATGTTAAACCAAGCAGTGAAAAAAAGAAGAAGAGATCGAGAGGCAAGAGGCAAACGAAATAGAGTTGGAACCATTGAAACATTATGTTTGTTGTACTTTGATGTGAAAACCTATATTTCATTGATGTAATCTTGATTGTTGTATTGGTTTGTCTACTTTGATGTGAAAACTTATGTGCTGTGAATTTGAATTTGAACCGGAATTCAAATTTGAATTTAAATTGACATTCTAATTTGAACAAAAATTTAATATTTTTTAGAGTTTATTGGTTTGTTCTATGATGTTTTAATGCTTTATATACTATTATGCATGTTAGTTCATCAATCCTAGTCATTTTGTGAAGTACATCTCATTGTCACCGAAAAACTGCTAGAAAGGCCTCCAAAGCTAGGGGAAACGACCCCATTTCTAAGCATCTTATTTTTCGACCTTGTCCAAATCATCCAAATAAATGTCCTTAGCATCTATTCTACCTATATAGTATTAGTACGAAATCTCACTATTTTTTGAATTAATCTTCATATTATTAAATTAATTTTGAAAGTATATGCTATTATACAAAATGATTAAAACAACAACTTTAAAACATGATATTGCAAAACTAAATTCAAATCCTTCTTAGTCACTCCAAAATGAATCTAGGGTGGGGTTTTTGATATTTTGCATTTTCAAAACCCCAAACCCTCTACTCTCCTTTGAACTCTCTGCAACCTTAGTCGAGGTTGTTCGATTTGTGAAGGATTTTTCATGCAAATTTCTTTTTATAATGTTTATGATTTTTCCTCGTAACTAGGTAACATAACATGGCTATGTGCGAAGGTTTTGTATTTTTTCGATTTTTTAATTAGTTATGCACGATGAAAGTTGTCAAAACCCCATTGAGTGAGCTTAAAACCCCTCAAAACCCCATTCGTTGACAAGGCTAACCCTGACGACCAACCTGGAGCGTCGATCTAACCCTAGCGCGTTACCCGGTCCGTTCGATCTGTTCTTCTAGAAGGATTATGTGTGAGGGCAGCTAACCCTAACGAACAGCCTCGACCGTTCATCTGACGTTGTGCGCTAAACTGCCGTCGTGCGATATCGTCTTCTAGGAGGAATCACGAGCGATTCGCGAGAACCCCATATCTTCGACGTGATTGGCTGATGTTTTTTCTTCCAGCGAGCCACGTCTGGTTTGGCAGGAGACTATGACATGTCCGTTGGGCCGCCCACACATCGTCTAACGGGCATGTTTTATGCCTCTGCTCGTGGCAGCCACGCCTATGTGCCCGCCGCCTGTCGCTTCCCTCTTTTCCAGGGCCTTTTCCATGCATGCGCCATGCAACATCGTAGCCTGGCTATTGCGCGCAGCATCGCAGCCTGGCTATTGCGCGCGGGCGCCCATTGCGCGCAGCATCGCAGCGTGATAGTGGTTTAGGCATCACATGCACGCGTACTAGCTTAGCTATTTTCATACCTTTGAATGCTCGTCATGTGCACATGTACACACACGCAAATGACAACGCGTTATACAGCCTTACCGTCACGCGTCGATGGATGCTCTGCCCGTCGCTTGGATAACCCTGCCCGCCGCTTTGAATGCTCTGCGACGCCGCGCTTTGACTGCTCGACGGAGACCAAATGCCACCGCACCTTCTTCAAACTAGGGTTTGCAACGGCCGAGAGGGCCGCCCCTATATAATGGCACCATTTCTTCCCAATCTCCGCACACCTCTCACCCTCCTCTCTTCAGCCGCCAATGCATCTTCTTCTTGACCAAAAGCAACAACAACTAAGCTAGCCCGCTAGCCGCAACCATGTAATTCAACGGCCCCACCTTCCGTCGCCCAGTCACCACGCCCAAGCGACAGTTCGGTGGTGTCATCGTCGAGAATGAACTGCGTGTGTGGGCGATCTCGAGGTGGAGGGGGCCAACGGCCCTAGCGCATTCCTTCCTCTCTGCCGGCTACCGCCACCTCCGTAGGGGCTCGCCACGCATGTTCACGCTCGAGCGGTACTACGACGGCAACAAAAACTTGGATATCAGCCTCTACGTGCGCTTCACCAACCCCTACGACGCGTTCGCACTCCTCGGACAGGTTTTCTGGTGTGGATGCGAATTCATCGCATTCACAACTACAACGTCTTCTCGAACATCCATGCCATCTTCCCCTTCCCGGGCAACATTCACACCCTCCCCTACCTCATGCCAGAGGAAAACTACGAGTGAGGGGCGAGCCCCTACCTCGCAAGGAGGAGCCAAGGAGGGAAGATGGGGCGCTCGGGAAGATGCCTCGTTGTTTTACTGTTTTTCTAGTTGTATGCCCACGTGTTTTTATTATCTAAGTTGTGTGCGTTTGTATCGTGTGCCTATCGGTGGGATGGGTTTACGTAAGGCTACTATCATGTTATTTTTATCTATGTGTTTATAGTTCATGCAAACTAAGGCTCAATATCAACGTCTAATTTCATTACTAAGAAAAAGAGATAGACAAATGGACACCCAAAGAGTAAAAAGAAACTACTTTGCTACTTCATAGCACGAGTTTATAAGAAAACTAACTTAGCTACTTGAGATAACCTCAGAAAGTGCAAACTAACTTTGCTAGTTGATGCAATGATTGAGACAACTCATTTTCTTTAACACAATAATAACAATTAAAAAAGAGTGCTTGAAGCTATAATTGTGAATAACTAAGCTCAAAGTTATACGACAATGTATTTTTGTCCATACTATCTCCCAAGTTACAGGACAATGTCAATTGACTTAATTATACTTCTTGTTTCTTCAAATGGAGGTAATATTGTACATAAAACAAAAATTAGTTGTCATATATATATATTTTAACCATAAAAGGTGCAAGTTCCTTTCATATAAAACATCAAAAAACATAAACTTTAGCCAAATTTGAGAGAGATTTGTTTCCTTCTTTTGACCTCAAACAACCGAAGCTTTATTAATCACTAGATAAACTTTTTTACAAAAAATCTCAAATTAATTGAGGGAATAGAAAACCGGGCACACATGTCTATGGCCCAACTGACAACCCGATCTTTTGTCACAAGCATCGCCATTTTAGGTGGGCTTTCTTTCCCAATGGGCCAAGGACAATAATTACTTTTTTTCTGAACTCAACGCTACCTTAACTGACGAAACTGAAGAAACTAAAATTTTGGCTGATGCCACATTTGATTCATTACGAAAAGCCAGCGCCCAAGTCATGCATCTTATTGAGCATACATTCAAACACAAACATAACCAGTTGATCTAAAAGCACGGTCTAACGACTAATCAACTGAAGGTAAACAATTCCTAGAGAAATTACACATAAATAAAATGCTACATTAATCACAACTGTCCTCTTCTTCAAACCAACCATCTGTCTTAGGTGCTTGTTCAGTTTCTTCAGTTCCCCAATCAGTTCCCCATCTTCCGTTGCAAATTTCTCCACCGCTGGCGCTTGATTAATATTCCGGGTTGCGTCCCCCCTCAAATCAATGATCCCCTCTCCTTGAACCCTCTCAACGTATTCATCAATCCACTCAAAATGGTTATGTTTCTTAAAATTCTGAAAAAGAACACATGAACCCTAATTCCCAAATCGGTGGAAAAATCGAAAAATCTGCACAAATTACAGAAAATTATCCGATGGATAACTCATATCTAACCTTTCCCGGCTCGGCCTTGCTCTCGCACTTCACAAATTCTCGCCCAAAGTTCCTATTGTCCTCCTTGATTGTGACCAATCGCTTCAATAGCACGGCGCGTGGGCAGCCAAGACATCTTGTCATGTGCACTGCCCCATACTTAGGCCATGAGAGGCGGGAAGCTAAACTAGAGGTCGACATAAATCGTTAGGCGACCGTAGTCGCGCGCCGTCTCCGGAGAAGAAGACCTGAGAAAATGGGGGCGGTAGGGGGCAGGCATGGGCAAGCGGGGGTGAGAGATCTGAAGCTGAGCTGGGCGAGTTGTGGGTCCCACAACAAGGTGTACCAACGCTGAGGTGGATAAGTTGGGGAAGAGGGGGGCGGATAAGTTGGGGGTCCCGCTCAGCGCACATAATCTAAACTTTTAACATGGCGCGCGGGGGCTATTTTTTCCCCGAAAAGCGTCGTGCTGTAGCGATTCTTTCAAACGACGTTGTGTTTCGGTCTATTTAGAAAAAAAAAACGTAGCACAGAAGCGATTAGCCCGCAGAAGAAAGACAAAGAAAATAACGATATGTTGTGGTGCAGACGTGCTGCCCACTCGATCTTCGAACAAACCGAAAAATTGACCATCCTTATTACATGCGACAATACGGCATATACGCCACCATGAGGTTTCGAATTAATCAAGGCAGAAGTGAAATTCGTACGAGCGCATCAGCGAGTGAACTCGCTGTAAATGGCTGGGCGGTAGCGTGACGGGTCGTCGTCGCCGCCGCCGACGAACTCCTCTGCAGGGCTGATGAGGCTGCCACTGACCGGCATGATGAACACCGCCACGGACGTCCGCGCCAGCGCCGAGTGGTTCACCAACCGGTGCTCGACGTTCTTCAGCCGGCCGTTGGTCACAACCTGAGACGAGAATTTTGTCCATGAGCCCGGTCGGCGGTAGGATGTGGAAGAAGATGGGAAGATAACGGATGATCACCTCGAGTAGGCAGCCAAAGTTCACGCCGATCCACTCACCCTTGTAAGTTCACGCCAAAGTTCACGCCGATCCACTCGCCAAAGTTCACGCCGTCAAAAAAGTTCGGGCTTGACAAACTGTGCGAGTTCGGCGCGTTAACAGCTCGGCTCGAGCTTGATTCGTCTCTCTAACAAACCAAGCTTGAGCCTGTTTTCGAGCTCGCGAGCTTAGTCGAGCCGAACTCAAACAGTTCGATAAAGCTCGTGATTTTTATACAGCCGTAAAATTGAGACTGCTATTATTATTCCATCTGTTTTAAGACCGCTAAAATAATTATACTGACATGTTGACACTATATTACTTTATATAAAACTCCAAGCCATTTCTGCTATTCCGTTTTCAAGCTTTACTATTTTCTTGCTATGTAGCTGCATGTCGATGTACTAAAATTTTCTTACCGAGTTTCAACGAGCCTACTGACTTTTCGAACTGAAGCTTAGATATAGGCTTGAAGGTCAACCTAGGCTCGCTCGAGCTTCTATCGAGCTTGAGCCGAGCCTAACAATGTTCGCTCGAGTTCGGCTCGTTGACAGCCCTACCGGGACCGAGCCGGGAAGGAGGAGCGTGATGACGTTCTTGTCGCGGTGCGGCTTAATGCCGAGAGTCGGGCTGGGGTCCGGGCTCGGCGGGTAGTGGTTGACCTTGATGGCCAGGCCGCCACCGGTGATAGCCCCCTCGAAGTAGTCCGGCTGGAGCTCCATGCCCTCGCACAGCAGCCGCAGCAGCTCCATCCCGACGCCTCTCGTCTGCACCGCAAACTTCTCAGCAACCTCTCTGTAAGAGATATGTATACATGGAGCTAGTCAACGCATGCAAAATCCGCCATCCCCGCCGACGGCGTGTGTAAATATTTTACCGGAGCCTCTGCGGCTTGTCGGGCCAGTCCTTGCTCGTGTCACCGACGGGAATGGAGCAGGCGAGGCGGAGGCAATCCCGCCAGTAACCCTTGTCGCTGAACATGTCGCCGCTAAAGACCCGGTTCGGCATGCATGTGTCCTCCGAATAATAAGTCATCTTGTCCGCGGCTGGCAGCTTGAAGAACTCCTCGCACACCGCCTCCATGTCCCGGATCGCCTGCTCCGAGACGCCATGGTTCACCACCTGCACTCAGCTCCGATGGTGTCCAAGATGGGACTGGCACCGAGACACTTGTTCTTGTCGCAATGGTCGCCACCTATACTCTACGCACGCAACTCCGCTTTGTCTTGTTGAGGTCCTCTTCAAGGAGCAGCACTACCGACGACATCGAGACGAAGGTGATGGCGTGGACCTGAAAGACAAGGAGCTTCGAGAGCTCGAGGAACGGGATCATGTGACCAGTGGCGGATCCCGAAGGTGATCGCTGTTAGAGTACGTATACGTGTATAGACTAGAGACATGGACTACTACATCTTTGCTCCAAGTCTCCGCTTCACCCCGTAACGCCTATATATACTCTCCGTGAGGATCAAATCAATACACCAAAATATTAGGGATTCAATATTATTCACATGGTATCAGAGCGGTTAGCCTCGCGAGGATTCAATATTCAAATCTTCCACCACTTCCGCAACGCGCCGCCCCCGGGGAGATTACTCCTCGGGGGCGCGGCACCCGTTTTCGATCAAAGATCGGATCGGTTCTTTAGATTAGATTAGATCCAATTTCAATTCTAGATTAGATTAGATTTTCGAAATTTCCAGTTACACAGATTTAGATCCAGCCAAATAAATCTCAGATCCCACGACCCTCAAACTCCGGCGAAAATCTGTTCGGCAATCAGCACCAAGCAAAGCATCGCCGAGCAGCCAGGCCCTGCGAGCAGCCTGCGCGCGTCACACTCGCCGTCGAGCATGATGACAGGCCCGACATCAACGGGACGCCCTTGGCTCCACTGTGATCCGATCTGCGATTTGCCGACTCGGTAGCGCCGTCCGCCTTGGATCCGTACGTGCTGCTCCAGGCTTCAACACGTACGTGCTGCTCCAGGCTTCAACACGTACGTGCTGCTCCAGGCTTCAACACGCCACACACATGCATGCCCGCGTTTGACCGTGGGGGCGGTGGCGACTCTCCCCGGGCCAGCGCGTAGAGCGCATACAGTGCATGTCTACTTCTCTTGTCCAGGCACTCACGTGCTCCCATGAAGTCAGATACTTGGATTTCAGGTATTCAGATATTTGGACATGACCTAGCTTGCTTCAGCACGCATCATCGCCATCAGTACGTAGCATACACACACGCGACGGCCCCGGCAGTACCTAGCAGCAGGATCTGTACACGCAGGACAAAACATCTTCGCCGAGCCGGACAATACACCACATATCATCAAGGCAAACAACGAACAATAGCTATACGACTATATCGCCACTACAAAATACAAGATCTTTGTCGAACACATTTACACAGAAACGACATCCACATCATCCACACGCCAGGCCGGTGTGGGACACTACTTAGCCGACTTCTCCGATATCAAGGCTTCGACATCATCGCCGCCACAAGGGACGCCTTCGAGCGACGGTCATCGCCGACACGCCTACTCCTTCATCGCCGACACATCATCGCCAAGGTCTACATCAACATCTTCGTCGACACATCGCCGCCGCCGATATTACCATCCACATGATGGACATACAACTACGACGCCCTCTGACAGTACAACTGCAAGGCACGACGACGGCATCGCCGCGTCCACGATCCTGACAACTGCATCAACAAATCGGCATCACAATTATGACGCCCCTACGACCGCGCATACGGTTCTGGCAAAACCGTGTGTGCTCGGTGACTTCCTCCAGTTCTGGCAAAACTGGTGGTCTCACTTATGACCACGTCCAAGAGACACCCCGACGGTACCTCTACAAGGTGCAAAACGTCCATAACTGCAGCTTCGTCAACAACAACAACAAAAAACCGCGCAATTTTTTGCGCCTCCGGTAATGGCGGCCACACCACTACGACGACTACGACATCGACCACGGCTACATCACGATCGGCTACCTCGGCATCGACATCCACAACAACATCTACAACAACTTAAGAACTCCAGTCAATAGCGTCCGCGTCGTCACTTGCGTCCACGCCACTCCCGCTGTGACTGCGGGAGGGAAGAGAGGCACTAGAAGGGGACGCAGTCACCGCCCCTAGGTGCCAGCCATGATCATGTCCGCGCAGGTGATGATGACAATGAGGTAAAGACGACTGAAGCGCAAGACTTCAAATCCAGTCACAAGCGTCTGCTTCACTCCCGCTCTGGCTGATAGGGGATGTTAGAGTACGTATACGTGTATAGACTAGAGATAGACTAGGACTCTACATCTTGTACTCCAAGTCTCCGTCTACCCCGTGTACGTCTATATATCCTCCCCGTGAGGGTCAAATCAATACACCAAAATATTAGGGATTCAATATTATTCATTGGATTCAATATATGCTTAAAGTTCTGTTAATTTAGATATTGGTCACTAGGTCTGGCTGTTAGAGAATCTCCACTCGCCTACCCAGGAGGCCGATCCGGACGCCGAATTTCGGTCCGGACGTCGAAAATTGTCCCAGTCGCGTACCCAAGGACCTGATTTCGTCCGGATTTCGGCGTGTTTTGATCCGGCCTACCCAGGCCGAACCGAGATCTGATGCATACAGGAACGCCGGATTAGTGGACCCGCCTAGTCAGCATATATTCGCCCTTATTCATCCAAAGTTCGCTCATATTCGCCCAAAGTTCGCCCATATAGACCATATTCGTCCAAAGTTCGTCCACATAGACCATATTCGCCCAAAGTTCGCCCAAAGTTCGTCTGTATCGCTCATATTCGTCCAAATTTTGCCCAAAATTGTCCATATAGACTAGATTCTCCCAAAGTTCGCCCAAAATTCGGGCATATTCGCCCAAAGTTGGTCCGTATCGACCATATTCGCCCAAATTTCGCCCATATAGACCAAATCCGCCCAAAGTTCGCCCAAAATTCGGGCATATTTGCTCAAAGTTCGTCTGTATCGCACATATTCGCCCAAAGTTCGCCCATAGTTCGTCCATATCGTCCATATTCGCCCAAAGTTCGTCTGTATCGCCCATATTCTCCCAAAACCGCTTATATTCACCCAAAGTTCGCTCAAAGTTTGCCGAAATTTGTTAAATTTTAACCAGAGAACTACTTTGAGCCTGAGTGGAAAATCAATGCCAGGCCGAAATCAAGCTCCGTCCGGCCAAAAAAAGGTCCAGATTTCGGCTTAGGTTCGTCCAACGAGTGGAGATGCTCTTACAGTCAGCCAAATATTTATGTATTTCCACAACCATTTTAAGCAATGAATAAAGAGTGGTTGGTTCTAAAAAAAACAATTGACCCGTCAACACATGACATTTACGCATAGAGTGATCGGCGTCAGTTCCGTCCGCCGTTCCACTCCATCCTCAATCGATCAATGTCGTCAATCGATCAATGCCGCCACGCTGCGAGCGTTAATCCTGTGCAGCATGGCCACGCAATTGCCTTGATCGGCGAAGGTGTGGTTGCTCGAATCTAAGAACAGTTAATTGGCTGATTGCCAAACTAGTGAGTTAAATCCGAGCTCTAAGTATAACATATTGATGTATTGATTTTACAGTTTAATTATACAAAGTACAACAATTGGAAATTATATTATCATTTCTACTACTAAAATTAGATCTCACGATTAGATTGGACATACTACTATAACTTTTTTTAGACCAGCTGCATGGACTTCTAAATCTACTGCCAAATTTGCAAATTGGTTTTATATAATATAGGAATTTACTTGTTACATAGGCCAACGTGGAACTAGTACACAAATATGACATTTTAACTACAAAATATATATTACTACCGACTGATATTGATGATACATGTTAGACGTCGACAATGTTGGACACGTTGTCTTCTGAGTCAATGTCAGTCATGAATGAGGTGTGCTTCGGTCCCCCCCCTAAACTTAAGCTTCTTGGGCCGTTTTATTTCTTTGATCCGTCGAAACCCATATCGAGGCCACGTATATCTCTGTATATGTGTACTCGGTTGAACCGGGTATAATCCACGCTCCGGACGGCTGATCCCACCTTTTATTATCGCGATCTACGTCTTTGCATGTCATATTTAATTTTTGTTGTTGTTGTTGTTATATAACTTGCGATTTTTGCATTCTAAAGACATATAAGTATACGTGTACGGTGAATATACGTATAAGAGAACCATATATATTTCGGATGAGTTTGTACGGTCCTTTAAATAATCGGTATCGAGTTTTTGTTTGTCAATGTTTAAAAAGAAGGAGGAAGGAGGGGGGAGGGGGGGGGGGGGACCGAAGGAAAAGTGGTCATGAATAGGATGATGTTCGGTAGCAATGATACATGTTAGACGTGAATAGGAAGATGTTCGCTAGCAATGAGTAAAAAAAAAGCAGAAGATAGCCTTTTTTCCTCCAATAGAAAGAGGTCTAGCTATGCTAGCTTATTCAGACAAGGCTGAACATGAGTTGCTCTAAGAAAACTCGGCTGGCGACAATCGCTCACGTGACGGGGACCAGGAGTGCAGCAGAGCATTATTAGGTGTTGCGTGTGCCCACTGCCCAGAGTACCAGCCATGAGTTGTACTATTTTTTTTCCTTACCCCAATCTATTAATTAAGAAGTTTTACAATAATGTAAAGGTTCAAATCTCTATATTGAATACGAATAACTTTAAACGATTGTTGGATGAAGATTGGTAAATAAAGTCTAACATAGCTGATCTTTGGATATTTTTCATAAGTTAAATTATGTCATGTCACACAAAAGAGATGTTATCTTTTAGCACAATGAACACTATGCATAAATCTTAAAACATATTTCTTCATTATTATAGAATCTTCTATGCTTATAATATCCTAACTTACTCTTCTTCATACAGAACTGTCATTTCTTTACTTTACGATTTTATCTTGGTTCATGACAATACATTTATTATTCCTTCATGTTTTCGTTTGGAGCACTAGCAATTTCGGTTATTGTGCACCGTCAATAAGAGATAATTAATTAGTATAACAGACATCTCCCAACAAAATGTGTTTAACATATTTTAGCAAAGTTTTTCGTAGAGTCTGTCATGCAGTTTTCGTGTTTTAGCTAGCCAATAAAGATTGATTTCTAAATGATATAAAGTACAACAACTAAATATATATTCCACACTTCATGGATGTGACTTAAAATTATAATTTTATTGATATTTAACAATTATCATTTGATATAGTGATGATATGTGTGGGCACTAGTAGAGCTTTACCAATTATCATTCGATATTTTTTTGAGCTTTACTAATTATAGACTCGATACTTCATGTATATGTGTCAACAAAATCACACGCTACTTGTTTTATGGTTGATGCATCGAGCAACGTTTTCAAGTTCGAAATACAGAGGAGCTAGCGAGAAAAAAGTTCAGCATGCACACGTTTCTTTTAATGGGAGACTGACATGGGGGCTTCTTATAGGCAAAGAGGGAGGCCGAGGGGGTGCCCGAGGCGGCTGCACCCCCCAGGCGCGGGCCAGGACTGGCCGCACGGCCAGGGGGTGTGGCTCTCTCGAGACCCTCGTCCGTCTCGTCTTCTGGCTCCGTGTTCACCACAGTAAAATATTGACTTTGGCTTTTGTCCCGTCCAATTTCGAGAATATTGATTTTCTGCCTTTCTGGAACAAAAAACAGAAGAAAACAGACAACTGGCATTGTGGCATCTTGTTAATAGGTTAGTACTAGAAAACATCTAAAAACACCTCAAAGTGTAGTCAAAGCAAAGCAAAGTAGATACTAAACAAGCATGGAACATTAAAAATTATATATGTTTCCGACATACCAGTGGCTTCCAAGGCCACTGCCTTCTTGGCAGCGACGTGGTGTATGTAGCGCACCGGCCATTGGGCGGCCACCATGGAGGCCGCCTCCACCACCCGCTCCAGCGCCAACTCGGCGACATGGCCTTTCTTCTCAAAGGCCAACACCTGTGGTTCGCCCCCTCCCACTTCCCTATCACCACCGCTGCCGCTGGTCTTGCTGCGTTGGCGCGCCAGAGGCAGCGGTGGCTCCTGCCCCGAAGGTGGATGGGAGCAAGCTCGCGGTGGACGCATTGCCACGTCGGTGTCGCGTGAGTGGCGTCGCGTGCGGGTAGTCCTCGGCGCCAGGAAGGATGTCTTTTGGCGGTGAGCAGGCTTTGGCAGCTCGTGCAGCAAGCTCGTGATGGTGTGGGGAGGCGGCGGCCATCGGCGCTGTTGCGGGAGTGGTGTGCGGCCAGGGCCCAATCTAGGCTCAGATGGTCCTAGCGGGCCGCTCCTCTCCCGTGTTGCTGCTCTGCCCCAGCAGTAGTTGTCGGTTTGAAGCCGGGCGGTGGCCGGGCCTTGACGATGTGCGTTCTGCTCCTCTGGATGAGTGGGTGGCGGGGGTGGCGCTCGTGGAGGTGGTCAAGGTGAGGTGGGGGCCTATCTGCTTGCTGGCGTGCGGATGCCCTGGGTTGTGGTGGTCTTCCTCCACTTCGGCGTGGCATGGGTGGCCGTGGCGCCATGGAGGGTTGGACCAACACCGTGTGGCTGTTTCTGTGGCCATATCGTGTGGAGCTGGGCGTGGATGCCGGAGGGGCGACTCTGGGATCTTGATGATGGTGACGCTTCTCCTCGGTCATGTGGGCGGCGGGGGTTGCCTCTATTGGCATGGGTGTCTTCTCACTTGCCGGTGGTCGTGCTAGTCCGGTGGCATGGGTTGTCTTTGTGACGGCCCACGGAGGTGGTGAAGGGTCTCCGGATGAAAGTCCATCTCGACTACACTAGTAGAAAAAGAGCCATTCGTCCACCCCAGTTCGGAGCATTACTCCCGGTTATGGTTGGACCCGGGACTAATGTGAGCATTAGTCCCGGTTCCAACGGCTAGAACGCCAGCAATCTTTAGTCTCGGGTCAAATGGGACCTTTATTCCCGGTTCATATCACCAACCGGGACGACTAAAAGGGGTTCCCCCGGTGCCAACCCCTTTATTCCGGTTCGTATCACCAACCGGGACTAAAGGTGTGATCTTTAGTCCCGGTTCGTATTACCAATCGAGACTAAAAAATGGGCAAAAAAAATTCTCAAGTTCTGTCGTGGCAGAAAACAGGCACAAATCCTGCTGGAGATCGTCTTTTCTAGATTCAAAATCATGCTGAAAAATTATAAAAAATTCTAAAAATAAAATCCTTTGAACTGTAGTTATATTAAGTGATTTAGTTGTTACGAAAATTAACAAATATAAATTTTGACATAATTTACAAAAAAATGTTATGAAAAATTTAAATGGCCATAACTTTTGCATAGGATATAGAAAAAACATACAACCTATCAAAACGTGCAGAAAAAATTAGCTCTTTGATTTCAACATCCTTAGGCCGTTTTGGATTCTTTTAGATTCTTAAAATTCGAAAAGAAAAAAGTTATTTCAAAAATTAAAATTTTTAGTAATTTTGTATGTCATATTTGAATTCCTCGCATTTTTCTGATAATAATGGATATATTATTTGTCGAATAAATGGCAAAAAATGAATAAAATGTTAATTTAATTAGTTTTTTACTTTCATTGGAATAAAATATTATTATTACTTATTTATTGTTGTTTACTAAAAATAGTTGTTATTAATTTCAAAAAATAAAAACGTATCACATATTGATATGAATTAATAGGATTGATATACTAGTATTGACAACACGGTATAAGGGTCCTTCTAGCAGGGTGGGTGAAAAGGATACAGATGCCGCCTAGAGGGGGTGAATAGGCGGTTTAAAACTTCTACGATATGGGCTTAACAAAGGCGGAATAAAACTAGCGTTTACTTTGTTAAGCACAAAACCTGTATAAACTACGGTTCACCTATGTGCACCAACAACTTATACTAAGCAAAACAATCAACTATGTGATAGATAGATATAAGAATTCAAGCACGAAGGCTATACAAAGTAAAGTGCATAAGCAAATAGCTCGGGTATAGAGATAACCGAGGCACGCGGAGATGATGATTTATTACCGAGTTCCTCCCATAAAGAGAGTATGTCTCATTGGAGAGGGGGTGGTATCAAACCACCTACGCCACAAAAGGCCTCCCTTATTCTCCGGTGAATCTCACTCCAATGGGATTGATCCACACTTCCACTATCAGTACACTTGTCGGTGGCAACCGGAACCTATCACAAGGTTGGGGCACTTCTCCACAATTTAATTGGAGGCTCCCAACAAACGCCACCAAGGCCACAACCTACAACACCAACAAACCGTCTAGGGTTCCAAGAACCCAAGAGTAAAAAGTTTTTCAACTTTCACTCACCAAATCCTCCGAGGAGAAATCAAACCGATGCACCAAATGCAATGGCAAGAACACGGGAAGTGCTCAAGTCCTTCTCTCCAAATTCCAAAAAAGCTACAAAAGCTAGTGGGAGAATAAGAGAGGAAGAACACAAGAGGAAATCCATAAAAGAAATCCCAAGATCTAGATCCCAATATGTTCCCCTCACATAGAGGAGAGATGGATTGGTGGAGTTGTAGATCTAGATCTCCCCTATCAAATACCACAAAAAGATTCAAGAAATATGGGAGGGATTAAGAGTATTTGCAAGCTCTTGAAGGTCACAACAAAGGAGGAGAGAGAGAATGCAAGCCACCGGCCTAAGGAGGAAGAAGAGGTCTATTTATACCCCTCTCCAACGAAATATGACCGTTTGGGACCTTCCAGGCCGAATAATCCGCCCCTCCCCCGAAAATTCCGGGTTCCCCGGGCCAAAAAAATGGCTAAGGACTTCGCGGCGCGACCCTCAGTATAGGGGCGGATATTTGGGGCGGATTATCCGCCCCCATGGCCGGATAATCCGCCCCCCTGAAAACTGGCAGGAACAGCAAAACTGAAACCATCATAACTTTTGCATTCGAACTCCGATTTTGATAATCTTGGGCTCGTTTCGAAGATAGTAATGAGCTCTAAAATATCATGCAGGGAACCATCATAGTACATCAAGGAATGATAGAACCAAATGATGAAAGGTTTAACCTATCTATAAAAGACAAATCGGTAAAACCTCCAATATCGAAAACACAATAATGAAAGCATATGAAATCCGTTTTCGATGAACTTGAGCTTGTTATAGAGATTGACACAAGATCTAAATCCTCTCATGGATAAGAACCAAATAAGAACCAAGAAAGAGGATGCCAAGTATGCAAAGGTTTGAGCTCTCACCAAGGGATATGATCAAGTTATGCACTAGAGAGCCCCTCTTGATAGTACGGTTATCTATCCTATAAACTGGTCTCCCCAACTAACACCACAAGACTGGTAAGAAAGAAACCCTATCAAGATCAAACCTTTGCCTTGTATATTCCACACCTCAAGATGGAGAACCTTTCTTGATTGCACTAGCATAGGCTCAACTTCTACTTGACCAAACTCCAGATCATTCCTTGAAACCTTGATCAACACTTGATTTTCTTCACTTTATTCTTAACCAACCTTGAAGCCACCAAATGGTTCAAGCATTGTCTATGGACAAATCCTACAAGTAAAACTCAATGCAAACATAAGTCCATAAAACATTGTCATTAATTACCAAAACCACACATGGGGGCACACATGTTCTTTCAATCTCCCCCATTTTGGTAATTGATGACAATCCTTTGAGAGGGTTTATATAATCAACTTAACAAATAAAAATGGTTGCGCCAACATTAAATACTACACAAGTATGTGATGTTAGTACACCCATAATACTTTTGGTGGAGTGTCCTCTATATATTCAACATGCAAAGCAACAACAAAGATGCAAGAGCATGAGAGGCAAATGCTTAAGAACAAACTCAAGGCATAAAACCAACTTCCCTTAAACCCTCCAAAACTTCTCCCCCATTGGCATCGATTGCCAAAATGGGTGAATAGTTCTAAACGACCAATATGGTGAGAATTCCTCCAAAGGTGTGCATTTGAAACAAATTTATTATGATAAAACATTTACACATATCGAATGATGAATACTTAGGAGGAGGTCAAACTATATTGAGGATCAAAAGATTGAATAAAAATAACAAGATGAAGAAGCATCAACAAATGATGCAAGCAATCAAAAGATTCAGAAAAACCACTTGACAAAAGGAACATAGCAAATGAAAGATTGGTAATATTATAAGATCGAAAAGATATTGTTCTAAATAATATGAGGAGGCTCCCCAAGGTTTGTGCACAAATTATAATTTGTATTTGAATACAATATGGACAAACATGGCATCCTCACTCCCTCGATATTATTTAAAACACAACGATGTACAAAAGAGCATATACCAAGGCATAAAACTTGCAATAAACAAATGGTTGAGCAATGAGTAAGGGACAACATAATAGCAGGCTCAACCACAAGGATGTGTGAGAGGTATGACAAATCATATTATAAGACTAGTACAAGGATGACCATTGCGTATCAACATAGTCTTCAATGAGTGATATTGCTTTGTATGACCATACAACACACATGAAACAAACAAGACATCAAAAATAGAGTTGTAACAAGTCTCATGTATATAAGTTTCTAAGTAGACAATGTCACAAAGATATTGATCCACAAAGAAACATGTACACACAAGTTAGATACTAAAATAAACAGAGCAAGATATCCAAAACGAAGTCATGACAATACAACACTAAGATCTTTGCTTGATAGCATGGCCAAAACGCTCAACTTTATCTTATTGTATATTGATGAACTTCAACCACAAACATATCAAATACATAAAATTCATGCCAGGATGCAATCTACCAAATGTTGGAAGATGATATGTATGCATGAGTAAGAGATACTTGTTACCGAGATATCATTGGTGTGATGAAGTAGATAGGAGCTCGTTGATCATCCTTACTTGTCTCTAATTTTCATTGAGTCAACACTTCTTCCTTATGAAAGAGACAAGCATCCAATGTACCTAAAACAAAATTCAAGTACAATATGGTCCCCAAACTTATTGGGTCCAAAGTAGTTAGACAACTACAATACATAGGAGAGACTCCACATAAATATGTGCATATTGATATGAAATTGAATTCCATGCACATTTTAGCAAATTAGGATTTCGTGGAGTTTCCCCTACATATTGGATCAAGGAAAGCAAGCATGCCATAATATATATAGTAAATATGCATGCACATGACTTTCAAGAACCAAATGAGATACAATATGAAAAAAACACCAAGTAAACCAAGAAGGCACACCAAAGTGTGACACGACAAAAAGGTTGTTCAAACTATATCAAAAACCAAATCAACACATGGTAGACCACACAAGTCCAACAAATGAACTAGAAAAAAACCAGAGAGAGAGATGGACAAAAACACAAACGCTCAAGGTTTTATCTCATTCTAAAAGGTAAAACTAATAATAAAAAGGAATGAGACAAATCCAACTCCCCAAAAGAGCAAGGTTTAAACAACCACACCAAACTCTCAGCACTTTTCAAGATGGCACAATGTACCCCAAAAAAAATCTTCCAAAGACGTAAAACACGATATGGATCAAACACATGTTGTGAAGAGGCATAAAAGGAGTGTTCTAAATGATATAGGAGAGCTCCCCCATGATTAGTGCATTATTTAAGATTTTTCATTTGAATACAAAATGCACACACACAGGATCATCATCTCTACCTACATAAAAAATAGAATTAAACAATTTCAAGTTAAATAAATATCCATAAGAGGCAAGAAAGACATGAGAGTCAACACAAAGCATTTTCTTGGCAAACGATAGGGCAAACATAAACAAAAGACAGAATGAAAATGATCAAAAATAACTACCACCTATTATAGTACCGAAAGTCCAAGGACAAAGGATATGCAATTATTTCCGGGTGGTAGTTTGCAAATATATCCAAGATCATATTCACGAAAAGGGTCAATAAGATCCAACATGATACAACCAATGGACATTATAGAATTTGAATTTCTCATGAGTATTGTACCACATAGATCCTAGATAATATCCCAATTTAAATGCTAGGTGGTATTCCTCATGTACACACATTTTTAGGATTGTGGACTGCCTAAGCATAACACTCCCCCAAAATGGGATAGTCCATTAATCTCTCACAAGAGCCAAATAAGATACCAAATATAATCAAGTAAGGCTCAACACAAGAAACACACATACATGGTGTGCCACCTAATCATACACAAATAAGATTGATACCTCAAGATAATTAAGTGGAAAGCACAACATGTACAAAAGCATGGAAGATACAAAACCAACACATGCACAAGGGGCGAGTAACTTTCAATGTAAAGAGTTTAGCATATGTTACCGCAAGGATGAACATTGGATATATAATAGAATCATGATAATCCAAATGGTTTGGCTTGACAATAATAATTGATGAAGATCCCTCAATTCTTCATAATGTAGCTAAGTCTCCAATGCCCTCTACAACACACCTATTGATCAAGTTTCGGGTTGTTGGTACCCAACGAAGTTGGGCCCTAAGAAGTTAGTCACAATAGGCTTGTCAACCCAAATGGTTCTTTTCTCGAACCCACATTGAGCACCAACAAATTTGGCAAACACATTGCCAACCTCATCCTTACAAAGATAATAAGCATCATCAATAATGATAGGGTTGGATGAGGAGATACCAATAGTGCATGAGGAAGAAATGTGCCCCTTCTCACGGCATATGTAGCAAGTTCTTCTCTTGCCATCTTTCTTCTTAGGTGAAGCCACAACTCGAGGAAGAGCTCGAGTAGTCCTCTTAGGAAGAGGCCCGTCAATGACTTGAGGTGGGGTTTGAGGCCGCTTCCCTTGTTGCTTCACACTAAGAGGCTTTTTCTTCAATGGGCAAGATCTAACATGGTGCCCTTCTTCCTTGCACTTGAAGCAAACAATGCTGTCCGGATTCTTGACTTGAACTTGGCCATTTTTCTTGTTTCCCTTATGCTTCAACTTGATAGTGGACTTGTTCTTGACATTGGAGTTGAGTCCAAGCCCACTCTTGTCATTGGGGGATTTTTGCACAATCAAGATTTTGTTGAGTGCGGCCTTCCCTTGATGACCCTTTTTCAAGTCATTCTTCAAAGAAGTGACTTGATCCTTGAGCTCTTTGATTTCCTCTACATGGTTAGTTTCAACAAAAGTACTAGAGGAAGTAGATGCTACATTGTTAGAGCAACAAGGCACGGAATGTAATTCATCACGAGATATAGCATGGTTGTGAGAGGATGAATTACAAGGACTAGCACATGGCAATATAACATTTGTAGTAGATATAGTGCTAATGTCCACATGAGGCCAACTAGATGTTACCTTTGACACGATGGCCTCATGAGCTAACTTTAGCCTACCATGGGAGACTAGAAGATCCTCATGCGAGCTCGAGAGCTTAACATGACTTTCTTCTAATTTCCCATAGTTGCTAGTTAGCAAAGCAAGTTGAGCCTTTAGCTCAACATTCTCCTTCAAAATAGACTCTTCACAAGAAATAGAGTTAGTAGCACAAGCATCATTATTAATTGCAAGAGGTGAGTGCAACTTTGAAAGCTCTTTTGAGTAAGAGGCTTTAAGTTTCTCATGTGACTCGGTGAGTTTGATGAGCTCACCCTTTATGTCCCTAGAGCCATTTTTTATGTGCTCAAAATCCTCAAGGAGTTTAGCATAAGCAACTTGAATCTCATCATTTTTACTTTTGATATCACTTGCCACCTCAAGATCTCTATCATGAGATTACTTTACTCTAGACAACTCTAAAGCAAAGGTGTCCTCAAGAGATTCCTTAGTGGTTTGTTTCTCTTCAAGAGCTTTGTTTAGGTTTGCAATTATATTAGCGTACTCACGCTCAAGACTACCCATTTTATCAAAGTTGTTATCATGCGCCTCAATTTGTGTTTCTAACTTATCAATATGTTCCTTGATATTAATAGCAAAGTCCAAGATTTCAACAAAGTTAGAGCATGCAATATTGTTCTTAACAATGGCACGATAAACAATCTCACCCTTTTCATATAAATCATCAATATCAAGCTCTTCTTCCACATTATCCACATCCTCCTCATCACAAGAGGTAATGGGTTCCAAAGTAGGAGTTACCTTTGAATCCCTAGCCATAAGGCATAGGTGGGTACCGGAAGAAGGTGAAGACGAGATTGCATTTGTGGCTTCATTCAAAACCTTGTCTTGGCCCATAGAATCTTCGGTTTCCTCTACATGGTTAGCAACACAAGCACTAGAGGAAATAGAAGCATTTTTATCATGGCAACAAGAAAACACAAGCATATCATCATGAGCTTTATTCAAGTCATTTCTACATGATATGCAAGGACTATTAACACAAGCATGTAAGAAGTTTGTAGTGCTAGAAGTGTTAAAGTCCAAAGATAGATCATTGCAACTAGATAGAGATGATGGATTATAAATAGTAAGCACACTATCCAAATTGCAATATCTATCACCACTCACCATATCATTACCTTGTGAAAAATCACATGTTGGTGAAGTGGTAGAAGATGAGAACTCATCTTGACTGGAAGTGGAAGCAACACAATCATCCTCAACAATATTAGACACAACATATTTATCTTAAAGTTTTGTCCATAACTCATGAGCGCTCCAAAAAGGAATGATTGAAGAGGTAACTACATAGCTCAAAGCATTAACAAGAACATTAGAAGCTTGAGCATCGAGACATAAGTTTTTCTCATCCTCACAAGATAGATTTTTGAAATCCATAGGAGGAGAAAAACCTATATCTACAATACTCTCCAAATTTGGGTCTATGTCCCGAAAATGAATAAGCATACGAGTTTTCCAAATATCATAATTTGTGCCATCGAATAAGCACATGCCATTGTGCACTAATCCCCTAGCCGACATCTTTACTCTCAAGGCAGTGAAGCCTAAAATGAGAGCCTGTGCTTTGATACCAATTGAAAAGGATACAAATGCTACCTAGAGGGGGGTGAATAGGCGGTTTAAAACTTTTACGAGATGGGCTTAACAAAGGCAGAATAAAACTAGCGTTTACTTTGTCAAGCACAAAACCTATATAAACTATGGTTCACCTATGTGCACCAACAACTTATGCTAAGAAAAACAATCAACTATGTGATAGCTAGATATAAGAATTCAAGCACGAAGGCTATCACAAAGTAAAGTGCATAAGTAAATGGCTCGGGTATAGAGATAACCGAGGCACGCGGAAGCGATGATTTATTACCGAGTTCCTCCCATAAAGAGAGTACGTCTCGTTGGAGAGGGGGTGGTATCAAACCACCTACGCCACAAAAGGCCTCCCTTATTCTCCGATGAATCTCACCCCAATGGGATTGATCCACACTTCCACTATCGATGCACTTGTCATTTGCAACCAGAACCTCTCACAAGGTTGGGGCACTTCTCCACAACTTAATTGGAGGCTCCCAACAAACTCCACCAAGGCCACAACCTGCAACACCAACAAACCGTCTAGGGTTCCAAGAACCCAAGAGTAAAAAGCTTCTCAACTTTCACTCACCAAATCCTCCGAGGAGAAATCAAACCGATACACCAAATGCTATGGCAAGAACACGGGAAGTGCTCAAGTCCTTCTCTCCCAAATTCCACAAAAGCTACAAAAGCTAGTGGGAGAATAAGAGAGGAAGAACACAAGAGGAAATCCACAAAAGAAATCCCAAGATCTAGATCCCAATATGTTCCCCTCACATAGAGGAGAGATGGATTGGTGGAGTTGTAGATCTAGATCTCCCCTTTCAAATACCCCCAAAAGATTCAAGAAATATGGGAGGGATTAGGAGTATTTGCAAGCTCTTTAAGGTCAAAACAAAGGAGGAGAGAGAGAATGCAAGCCACCGGCCTAAGGAGGAAGAAGAGGTCTATTTATACCCTCTCCAACGAAATATGACCGTTTGGGACCTTCCAGGCCGGATAATCCGCCCCTCCCCTGGAAATTCCGGGTTCCCCGGGCCAAAAAAAATGGCTAAGGACTTCGCGGCGCGACCCTCAGTATAGGGGCGGATATTTGGGGCGGATTATCCGCCCCATGGCCGGATAATCCACCCCCCTGAAAACTGCCAGGAACAGCAAAACTGAAACCATCATAACTTTTGCATTTGGACTCCGATTTTGATAATCTTGGGCTCGTTTCGAAGATAGTAACGAGCTCTAAAATATCATGCAGGGAACCATCATAGTCCATCAAGGAAGGATAGAACCAAATGATGAAAGGTTTAACCTATCTATAAAAGACAAATCGGTAAAACCTCCAATATCGAAAACACAATAATGAATGCATATGAAATCCGTTTTTGATGAACTTGAGCTTGTTATAGAGATTGACACAAGATCTAAATCCTCTCGTGGATAAGAACCAAATAAGAACCAAGAAAGAGGATGCCAAGTATGCAAAGGTTTGAGCTCTCACCAAGGGATATGATCAAGTTACGCACTCGAGAGCCCCTCTTGATAGTACGGTTATCTATCCTATAAACTGGTCTCCCCAACTAACACCACGAGACCGGTAAGAAAGAAACCCTATCAAGATCAAACCTTTGCCTTTTATATTCCACACCTCAAGATGGAGCACCTTTCTTGATTGCACTAGCATAGGCTCAACTTTTACTTGACCAAACTCCAGATCATTCCTTGAAACCTTGATCAACACTTGATCTTCTTCACTTTATTCTTATTCCAACCTTGAAGCCACCAAATGGTTCAAGCATTGTCTATGGACAAATCCTACAAGTAAAACTCAATGCAAACATAAGTCCATAAAACATTGTCATTAATTACCAAAACCGCACATGGGGGCACACATGTTCTTTCAATCTCCCCCATTTTGGTAATTGATGACAATCCTTTGAGAGGGTTTATATAATCAACTTAACAAATAAAAATGGTTGCGCCAACATTAAATACTACACAAGTATGTGATGTTAGTACACCCATAATACTTTTGGTGGAGTGTCCTCTATATATTCAACATGCAAAGCAACAACAAAGATGCAAGAGCATGAGAGGCAAATGCTTAAGAACAAACTCAAGGCATAAAACCAACTTCCCTTAAACCCTCCAAAACTTCTCCCCCATTGGCATCGATTGCCAAAATGGGTGAATAGTTCTAAACGACCAATATGGTGAGAATTCCTCCAAAGGTGTGCATTTGAAACAAATTTATTATGATAATACATTTACACATATCGAATGATGAATACTTAGGAGGAGGTCAAACTATATTGAGGATCAAAAGATTGAATAAAAATAACAAGATGAAGAAGCATCAACAAATGATGCAAGCAATCAAAAGATTCAGAAAAACCACTTGACAAAAGGAACATAGCAAATGAAAGATTGGTAATATTATAAGATCGAAAAGATATTGTTCTAAATAATATGAGGAGGCTCCCCAAGGTTTGTGCACAAATTATAATTTGTATTTGAATACAATATGGACAAACATGGCATCCTCACTCCCTCGATATTATTTAAAACACAACGATGTACAAAAGAGCATATACCAAGGCATAAAACTTGCAATAAACAAATGGTTGAGCAATGAGTAAGGGACAACATAATAGCAGGCTCAACCACAAGGATGTGTGAGAGGTATGACAAATCATATTATAAGACTAGTACAAGGATGACCATTGCGTATCAACATAGTCTTCAATGAGTGATATTGCTTTGTATGACCATACAACACACATGAAACAAACAAGACATCAAAAATAGAGTTGTAACAAGTCTCATGTATATAAGTTTCTAAGTAGACAATCTCACAAAGATATTGATCCACAAAGAAACATGTACACACAAGTTAGATACTAAAATAAACAGAGCAAGATATCCAAAACGAAGTCATGGCAATACAACACTATGATCTTTGCTTGATAGCATGGCCAAAACGCTCAACTTTATCTTATTGTATATTGATGAACTTCAACCACAAACATATCAAATACATAAAATTCATGCCAAGATGCAATCTACCAAATGTTGGAAGATGATATGTATGCATGAGTAAGAGATACTTGTTACCGAGATATCATTGGTGTGATGAAGTAGATAGGAGCTCGTTGATCATCCTTGCTTGTCTCTAATTTTCATTGAGTCAACACTTCTTCCTTATGAAAGAGACAAGCATCCGATGTACCTAAAACAAAATTCAAGTACAATATGGTCCCCAAACTTATTGGGTCCAAAGTAGTTAGACAACTACAATACATAGGAGAGACTCCACATAAATATGTGCATATTGATATGAAATTGAATTCCATGCACATTTTAGCAAATTAGGATTTGGTGGAGTTTCCCCTACATATTGGATCAAGGAAAGCAAGCATGCCATAATATATATAGTAAATATGCATGCACATGACTTTCAAGAACCAAAGGAGATACAATATGAACAAAACACCAAGTAAACCAAGAAGGCACACCAACGTGTGACACGAAAAAAAGGTTGTTCAAACTATATCAAAAACCAAATCAACACATGGTAGACCACACAAGTCCAACAAATGAACTAGAAAAAAACCAAAGAGAGAGAGATGGACAAAAACACAAATGCTCAAGGTTTTATCTCATTCTAAAAGGTAAAACTAATAATAAAAAGGAATGAGACAAATCCAACTCCCCCAAATAGCAAGGTTTAAACAACCACACCAAACTCTCAGCACTTTTCAAGATGGCACAAAGTACCCCAAAAAAAATCTTCCAAAGACACAAAACACGATATGGATCAAACACATGTTGTGAAGAGGCATAAAAGGAGTGTTCTAAATGATATAGGAGAGATCCCCCATGATTAGTGCATTATTTAAGATTTTGCATTTGAATACAAAATGCACACACACAGGATCATCATCTCTACCTACATAAAAAAAGATAATTAAACAATTTCAAGTTAAATAAATATCCATAAGAGGCAAGGAAGACATGAGAGTCAACACAAAGCATTTTCTTGGCAAACGATAGGGCAAACATAAACAAAAGACAGAATGAAAATGATCAAAAATAACTACCACCTATTATAGTACCGAAAGTCCAAGGACAAAGGATATGCAATTATTTCCGGGTGGTAGTTTGCAAATATATCCAAGATCATATTCACGAAAAGAGGCAAGAAGATCCAACATGAGACAACCAATGGACATTATAGAATTTGAATTTCTCATGAGTATTGTACCACATAGATCCTAGATAATATCCCAATTTAAATGCTAGGTGGTATTCCTCATATACACACATTTTTAGGATTGTGGACTGCCTAAGCATAACACTCCCCCAAAATGGGATAGTCCATTAATCTCTCACAAGAGCCAAATAAGATACCAAATATAATCAAGTAAGGCTCAACACAAGAAACACACATACATGGTGTGCCACCTAATCATACACAAATAAGATTGATACCTCAAGATAATTAAGTGGAAAGCACAACATGTACAAAAGCATGGAAGATACAAAACCAACACATGCACAAGGGGCGAGTAACTTTCAATGTAAAGAGTTTAGCATATGTTACCGCAAGGATGAACATTGGATATATAATAGAATCATGATAATCCAAATGGTTTGGCTTGACAATAATAATTGATGAAGATCCCTCAATTCTTCATAATGTAGCTAAGTCTCCAATGCCCTCCACAACACACCTATTGATCAAGTTTCGGGTTGTTGGTACCCAACGAAGTTGGGCCCTAAGAAGTTAGTCACAATAGGCTTGGCAACCCAAATGGTTCTTTTCTCGAACCCACATTGAGCACCAACAAATTTGGCAAACACATTGCCAACCTCATCCTTACAAAGATAATAAGCATCATCAATAATGATAGGGTTGGATGAGGAGATACCAATAGTGCATGAGGAAGAAATGTGCCCCTTCTCACGGCATATGTAGCAAGTTCTTCTCTTGCCATCTTTCTTCTTAGGTGAAGCCACAACTCGAGGAAGAGCTCGAGTAGTCCTCTTAGGAAGAGGCCCGTCAATGACTTGAGGTGGGGTTTGAGGCCTTCCTTGTTGCTTCACACTAAGAGGCTTTTTCTTCAATGGGCAAGATCTAACATGGTGCCCTTCTTCCTTGCACTTGAAGCAAACAATGCTGTCCGGATTCTTGACTTGAACTTGGCCATTTTTCTTGTTTCCCTTATGCTTCAACTTGATAGTGGACTTGTTCTTGACATTGGAGTTGAGTCCAAGCCCACTCTTGTCATTGGGGGATTTTTGCACAATCAAGATTTTGTTGAGTGCGGCCTTCCCTTGATGACCCTTTTTCAAGTCATTCTTCAAAGAAGTGACTTGATCCTTGAGCTCTTTGATTTCCTCTACATGGTTAGTTTCAACAAAAGTACTAGAGGAAGTAGATGCTACATTGTTAGAGCAACAAGGCACGGAATGTAATTCATCACGAGATATAGCATGGTTGTGAGAGGATGAATTACAAGGACTAGCACATGGCAATATAACATTTGTAGTAGATATAGTGCTAATGTCCACATGAGGCCCACTAGATGTTACCTTTGACACGATGGCCTCATGAGGCCCACTAGAGGCTTTAAGTTTCTCATGTGACTCGGTGAGTTTGATGAGCTCACCCTTTATGACCCTAGAGCCATTTTTAGGTGCTCAAAATCCTCAAGGAGTTTAGCATAAGCAACTTGAATCTCATCATTTTTACTTTTTATATCACTTGCCACCTCAAGAACTCTATCATGAGATTCCTTTACTCTAGACAGCTCTAAAGCAAAGGTGTCCTCAAGAGATTCCTTAGTGGTTTGTTTCTCTTCAAGAGCTTTGTTTAGGTTTGCAATTATATTAGCATACTCACGCTCAAGACTACCCATTTTATCAAAGTTGTTATCATGCGCCTCAATTTGTGTTTCTAACTTATCAATATGTTCCTTGATATTAATAGCAAAGTCCAAGATTTCAACAAAGTTAGAGCATGCAATATTGTTCTTAACAATGGCACGATAAACAATCTCACCCTTTTCATATAAATCATCAATATCAAGCTCTTCTTCCACATTATCCACATCCTCCTCATCACAAGAGGTAATGGGTTCCAAAGTAGGAGTTACCTTTGAATCCCTAGCCATAAGGCATAGGTGGAGTACGGAAGAAGGTGAAGACGAGATTGCATTTGTGGCTTCATTCAAAACCTTGTCTTGGCCCATAGAATCTTTGGTTTCCTCTACATGGTTAGCAACACAAGCACTAGAGGAAATAGAAGCATTTTTATCATGGCAACAAGAAAACACAAGCATATCATCATGAGCTTTATTCAAGTCATTTCTACATGATATGCAAGGACTATTAACACAAGCATGTAAGAAGTTTGTAGTGCTAGAAGTGTTAAAGTCCAAAGATATATCATTGCAACTAGATAGAGATGATGGATTATAAATAGTAAGCACACTATCCAAATTGCAATATCTATCACCACTCACCATATCATTACCTTGTGAAAAATCACATGTTGGTGAAGTTGTAGAAGATGAGAACTCATCTTGACCGGAAGTGGAAGCAACACAATCATCCTCAACAATATTAGACACAACATATTTATCTTAAAGTTTTGTCCATAACTCATGAGCGCTCCAAAAAGGAATGATTGAAGAGGTAACTACATAGCTCAAAGCATTAACAAGAACATTAGAAGCTTGAGCATCGAGACATAAGTTTTTCTCATCCTCACAAGATAGATTTTTGAAATCCATAGGAGGAGAAAAACCTATATCTACAATACTCTCCAAATTTGGGTCTATGTCCCGAAAATGAATAAGCATACGAGTTTTCCAAATATCATAATTTGTGCCATCGAATAAGCACATGCCATTGTGCACTAATCCCCTAGCCGACATCTTTACTCTCAAGGCAGTGAAGCCTAAAATGAGAGCCTGTGCTTTGATACCAATTGAAAAGGATACAAATGCTACCTAGAGGGGGGGGTGAATAGGCGGTTTAAAACTTTTACGAGATGGGCTTAACAAAGGCAGAATAAAACTAGCGTTTACTTTGTCAAGCACAAAACCTATATAAACTATGGTTCACCTATGTGCACCAACAACTTATGCTAAGAAAAACAATCAACTATGTGATAGATAGATATAAGAATTCAAGCACGAAGGCTATCACAAAGTAAAGTGCATAAGTAAATGGCTCGGGTATAGAGATAACCGAGGCACTTGAGCGATGATTTATTACGAGTTCCTCCCATAAAGAGAGTGCGTCTTGTTGGAGAGGGGTGGTATCAAACCACCTACATACAAAAGGCCTCCCTTATTCTCAGATGAATCTCACCCCAATGGGATTGATCCACACTTCCACTATCGATGCACTTGTCGTTTGCAAGGAACCTCTCACAAGGTTGGGGCACTTCTCCACAACAATTGGGCTCCCAACAAACTCCACCAAGGCCACAACCTGCAACACCAACAAACCGTCTAGGGTTCCAAGAGCCCAAGAGTAAAAAGCTTCTCAACTTTCACTCACCAAATCCTCCGAGGAGAAATCAAACCGATACACCAAATGCTATGGCAAGAACACGGGAAGTGCTCAAGTCCTTCTCTCCCAAATTCCACAAAAGCTACAAAAGCTAGTGGGAGAATAAGAGAGGAAGAACACAAGAGGAAATCCACAAAAGAAATCCCAAGATCTAGATCCCAATATGTTCCCCTCACATAGAGGAGAGATGGATTGGTGGAGTTGTAGATCTAGATCTCCCCTTTCAAATACCCCCAAAAGATTCAAGAAATATGGGAGGGATTAGGAGTATTTGCAAGCTCTTTAAGGTCAAAACAAAGGAGGAGAGAGAGAATGCAAGCCACCGGCCTAAGGAGGAAGAAGAGGTCTATTTATACCCTCTCCAACGAAATATGACCGTTTGGGACCTTCCAGGCCGGATAATCCGCCCCTCCCCTGGAAATTCCGGGTTCCCCGGGCCAAAAAAATGGCTAAGGACTTCGCGACGCGACCCTCAGTATAGGGGCGGATATTTGGGGCAGATTATCCGCCCCCATGGCCGGATAATCCGCCCCCCTGAAAACTGGCAGGAACAGCAAAACTGAAACCATCATAACTTTTGCATTCGGACTCCGATTTTGATAATCTTGGGCTCGTTTCGAAGATAGTAACGAGCTCTAAAATATCATGCAGGGAACCATCATAGTCCATCAAGGAAGGATAGAACCAAATGATGAAAGGTTTAACCTATCTATAAAAGACAAATCGGTAAAACCTCCAATATCGAAAACACAATAATGAATGCATATGAAATCCGTTTTCGATGAACTTGAGCTTTTTATAGAGATTGACACAAGATATAAATCCTCTCGTGGATAAGAACCAAATAAGAACCAAGAAATAGGATGCCAAGTATGCAAAGGTTTGAGCTCTCACCAAGGGATATGATCAAGTTACGCACTCGAGAGCCCCTCTTGATAGTACGGTTATCTATCCTATAAACTGGTCTCCCCAACTAACACCACGAGACCGGTAAGAAAGAAACCCTATCAAGATCAAACCTTTGCCTTTTATATTCCACACCTCAAGATGGAGCACCTTTCTTGATTGCACTAGCATAGGCTCAACTTTTACTTGACCAAACTCCAGATCATTCCTTGAAACCTTGATCAACACTTGATCTTCTTCACTTTATTCTTATTCCAACCTCGAAGCCACCAAATGGTTCAAGCATTGTCTATGGACAAATCCTACAAGTAAAACTCAATGCAAACATAAGTCCATAAAACATTGTCATTAATTACCAAAACCACACATGGGGGCACACATGTTCTTTTAGTGGGAGAGATGGAATAGAGAAGTTAAGCGTGTTGGGGGTGTAGTAGTGCTAGGATGGGTGACCGGCCGGGAAGTTTGACCGTAAGTATGATTTAAACTAATATTAAGTATAATTAGTGTTAAAAAATGAGAGATGTGAGAGATTAACGAGTCAAACAATTCAAAAGTTTAAGAAAAAATTGAAAAAAATCAAAAAAAAATTGGAAAAAAATCGAAAAAAAACCTTTAGTCCCGATTCATATTACAAACCGGTACTAAAGGTCCCGCGCGCTCGACGCTGTCCCGTGAGTGCCTTTAGTCCCGGTTTGTGGCCGAATCGGGACTAAAGGGGTAGGCCTTTGGTCGATCGAAGGCATGTTTACCCCTAGTGCTACGTCGGTGCTGACAGAGATGTCGCTTGAGGGCGTCGTCTTCCCTCTTGGGGGCTTCATCCCACCATCCCGCAAGATGCAAAGTACACAAGAAGCAAGCAACAACAAAAGCATCAACCCCCACAATGACCATTGTGTTCTACTCGTGCAACAGATCTACATATAGACACGGCTCTGATACCACTATAGGGGTTCGTAGCATGGAAAACAAAAAATTTCTACCGCATGAACACACAATCAAGATCTAATCTATGATCAAGCGAAGATCTATCTAGTAGATTGTAGCAGAGTCGATAGAATACTAACCTAGAAGATCCAGCGGTTAACGAGAGCAGATTCGTGGGTGATGTAGTCGAACACTTCGATCTCAAGATCGTGTAGGCGATCCTTCCGGCGCTCGTTCGAAAGCGCTTCATCGGTCTGCACGTTACTCGATGAAGACCTTCCTCTCCCTTGTTCCAGCAGCGGAGGTTGTAGCACTCTCCTCGTGATTCCGGCTGACGGGCGTGGTACCGAAGTAGAGGAGATCTCATGAGGCTTCGCCTTAAGCCGGAGCGAGTATGGTGGACTATGAGAGAGGCCTTGGCGAACTAGGGTTTAGAGGAACCAAGGAGAGAGGGATAGGCCGGCGGCTAGGGCAAGGGGAGGGCCCCAACTCAGCGGCTAGGCAAACCCTAGGGGCGGCGGCGACTTGGTGAGGCCGGCGGCTAGGGCTAGGGTTTAGAGGAGAGGTGTAGGGAAGAGGGCACCCCTGCCCTCCTTTTATAGGTGGGAGGGAGGCGGTTGGGAGGAGTCCTCCTCCAACTCCTCCTCCTTGGCCGGCAGGTGGAGGGAGTAGGACTTCCTCCCTAAGTAGGTTTCCTACTCTCCCTCCACCAAGCAAACTTGCCGTTTGACTTTTCAAATTGGCGTTTGACTTTTCAAACTAGGATTTGATTTATCCCTTTATTTTGCTCAGCAATGACACCTAGTACATGATGCAACCATTCCAACTTGTTAAGACACATTCATGTACCCTTCCCCTCCGGAGTGCCGGACCTTCTGGACCCTTCTAGAACATTCTCGGTGAAAACACCGGAATCATTCCCCAACTCCGAAATAGGACTTTCCTTATATGAATCTTATTCTCCGGACCATTCTGGATCTCCTCGTGATATCCCGGATCCCATCCGAGACTCCGAACAACATTCGGTCTCTTACTCATCATTCCATAACTACTCAACAACATCGAATCCTTAAGTGTGTCTCCCTACGGTTCGTGAATTATGCGGACATGACCGAGACACTTCTTCGATCAATAACCAACAGAGGAATCTAGAAATTCATATGGCTCCCACGTATTTCTATGATTACTTTGTGATCGAATGAACCACTTACATACGATACCAATTTCCCTTTGTCTCACGATAGTTTACTTATCCGAGGTTTTGATCATCGGTATCTCTACATACCTAGTTTAACCTCGTTACCGATAAGTAATCTTTTCTCGTTCCCGTGATATGTGATCCCTTGTGAGCCAGTCACATGCTTGCAAGCTAATTGGATGACATTCCACCCAGAGGTCCCAGAGTATATCTATCCGTCATATGGATGGACAAATCCCACTGTTGATCCATGTGCCTCAACCCATACTTTCCAAACACTCAATGCCACCTTTATAGCCACCCAGTTATGGTGTGGTGTTTGATATCATCAAAGCATCCTTAGGTGATGGTGATTAACATGATCTCATGGTGAAGGAATTAGGTTACTATGTATCAGAAAGCTTATAGCAAATGAACTATATTAAATGACTTGATCTTTATGCTACGCTTAACTATAGGAGTATGTCCATCAAATCATTCTCCTAATGATATGACCCTGTTGTTAATAACATCTCTATGTTCATGATCAGGAAACCATGATCATATATTAACCAACAATCTAGTTTAACAAGAGGCTTTACTAGGGACTCTTTTATGTTTACAAATCACATAAGTATTAATGTTTCCTTTTAATACAATTATAGCATGGTATGTAAACATTTATCATAAGTATGAAGATATGATAATAACCTACTTTATTATTGCCTCTTGGGCATATCTCCAACACCACATAGATTGTTACCTGGTCCCTGTGTCAGGCACTTTACGAGAACATGGTTCAATCAAAATAATAATCAAGCATGATATGTATCAAAACTAGAATCAAAGAGATGTGCGGATATAGCTAGTGGTGCTTACATCTAGTGCTTCAAATGTAAGCTCCTCTTTCCAAACACCCTAGCCTTGTTGGTGAATCGTTTCCAAGCGCTGCCCGGCAAAGAAAACGAATAAAAGAAGTTATTAATTACTTGATATCATAAAATTCACGAACGTTGCCGATATATTGTCGTAATGATTAGAATTACCGCTGGAGGATCATCTGCATGTCCTTCTACTGCTCAAGGGGTTTATGTTTTGAGTCCACGACTAGTACACGCCCTTTGTCAAGTTGAATGATTAACAGAATATAGTGGAAGCTGTGAATGCATAACTAATCAATTATATACTTAACATCGAGTAAGCGAAATAGAAAGTGTATAGAAGACAATAACACTCACTCGAAGTTGTAAGGAAAAAGTATTTCCCTTCTGGTTTCTTGAAACCTTAACGCGTACTATATTATCCTCCGTATCACGGGGCTTGTTTTGAGATTAGCTTCATGAACCCAATATGGGTCAATGAAGCCAATGTCATCGTTGTCCTCTGCTGCATTCGAGAATCTTCATTCGCATATTACAATATGATTATATACATGCAATAAACAAGGTGAGATAATTTGGAGACTAAATTAATTACAGAATTAGTACTTACGGATAATAGGCGATGATCGATTTGTCCAAGGCGTCTTGATTGAATAATTGAAATAATTCATCAAATTCAATGGATATCATGTCATCCTTTTCTTTCCCATGATGCTTTTTTGTAACCCTCAGCACTATCCAGTTAGCCTCGGCCTTTGTGGCATGCATGTACCAGTTATGCAATCTTCGCATTTTGTTGGAAGATTGTTTACCTCCTCAGGTTTGACGAGAGGTTTGTCGTACTGGTATTTGTATGCTACTTCACTCACGGGAAGTACTCTAAGCGGGATAAGTCTTGCAATACTCATACCTTGAGCAGCGGCAGACTTCTTCCGTGTTAACTACCTCTAGATCATCTTGCTCTTATTTATATTTGCTCGACCCACATTGGTTTGGGAAATCACCTTGAGAGGCGCAAGGCTGTTTTGCTTGTTCTCCGAGCTGGGCAACAGATTTCGCTTGCATCGATCTTGCTCTTGAGGCTTGTTGTGCCGCATGTGACTTGAGAATAGAACGCTCATAGTCGATGACAGGCTTTGGCTCGGGTTGATGAAGAGTCTTTAGCATTTTCAACACTTTGGCCTTTTCTTCTTTGGTCTTTGAGGAACTCGCTCTTTCGGCCACCTCAGCTTAGCAAAACGTGTCGTTCGCATCAACGATCACCATGATCTCCTCTTGATGATCATAAGCTCTCTTGGGAGGAACCTTTGGTACTTTTGGAAGAGGTTCTTGTTTACGTTTCGGCGATCGATTACCACGACATAGAGTAGCGGTACGCTTACGCTTTTTATCCTGAGGCGCCGGTGATGGCTCCCGCGGCGATGGCTGCACCGAAGATTGGTGAGGCGACGGAGCCGGGTGAGGCGACGAAGACGGCTGCCATGATGGCGACCTCGGAGAGACGGGTGAGGCGGCGGCAAAGATGGCCTTGGCATGTGATTTCGAAGCACGATACATTCCTTTGGCCATACAATGGTGACGTTTTTTGTGTCTCCCAGTACAGTCACATCCCCTTCACCTGCAGGATAGTCAAGATCCAAAACTTCAAAGGTGAGCATGATTTCATCCACCCCGACAACAGCGTAGCCCTCTGGAACCGGACGACAGTGGTAAGTTGGTGTGGGTCCAATTGGTAAGGCATAGCCGACCACCACCTTCATTGATATGTTCACAACTTTGACATGTAGCTCGCAGTGTGTCATCTCCGTGATATCATCCACTGAGTAGCCAACATGAGCCATCGTCGGTGCACCATCGTCATCGCCATTGTCATCACCCGGGACCTCGGTGGAAGCCACACTGCTTTTTCGATTATTCAATAGGCCGGTAGCATCGAATGCAGTGTGCTGCTGAGATGGGCCGGTAGTACTTTGCTCTTTAAGTGCGTTAATTTCATATTTTTGTTCCTTTATTCGTTCTTCAATTATACGCATTCGCTCTTTCTGACTCTCTGCTTCAACTTCCTATGTCCTTTCTCCTCGTGGCTTCTATCAGGATATTTCTTCATCTCTTCGGGAAACCCAGTCCTCCATGGTTGGGAGCCTCTTGTGCCTCGTGTTCGTCCATCATGTTCCTTATTTCCAAGGGAGAGTGTGAGCTCATCATTCTCTCTATCGGGAATGAAGTCCCCATCTTTAACAGCCTTTACTGCTTTTCTCATCTTCTCGATTGGCAAGGGGTCTTCTTTATGTCGTATGTTATATATACACTTCCCTTCCGAGTCCAACGTGCCCCCATGCCCGTAAAACCAATTCCTTGCACGTTCTACCCAATCGTCTGTCTTTGGGGTGATCTTTTTAGCACGCAATTCATTCTCAAGTTTTTCCCACTTAGGAATGCCAGCCCTGTAGCCACCTTGCCCCATAGTATGGTGATACTTCTTGTTAACAGCATTCAGCTTATTCGTTGCAGACATTTTCTTAGATTTTTCTGATGTCTTGTATTTTACAAACTCAGCCCAGAATGGTTTTATCTTCTCAAACTGAATATTCTTGAAATCACGAGTCTTCTCTTTCACGACATAGTCAAGGTGCAATCTTTTCTTCCAGTTGGTGAAACACTGGGCCATCTTCTTCAAAGCCCACTCCCTGACCTTAGCCTCCATGGCTCTCCCATGTTCTAAGGCGTCCTCAACTGGATCCTCCGCATTTGGATCCAGCTCTATCTTCGGTAGTTTGAAATTAACCATGATCCTCTTCCACAGTAAATCTTTGGCGTGGTTAGGGACAAATAAACATGATCCCTCTTTTTCCGCATCAGCAGGCCTATTCCAATTTCGAATGGTGATCAGGATTAAGTCCCTAACGATTACTCCGCATTGTGCAAAAAATTTGTTTGCGACAACTTCGGGAGCCGTTGGTTTGCCGTCTTCAGCGACATCTTCGATCATGAACCTCTCATGGTCTTGCAACTTTTTGGTTGGGCCTCGTCTGCTCTTTTCAGTAGATTCCTTCGATCCGGAGGGCTAAAAGAAGAAAGATCATCGTTACTATTTCTATATAGATAGCAGATGATTAATTAATGAATTAATTATATTACATGCACCTCGCCAGAGCGGTCGTCTTCTCGATTACACAAGGCTTCGCCTTCTCCCTCGCGGAAGGCAACACCTTCAACCTCAAACAAGTTGTCTATTCCGGCAAAAATAGGATCACCCTCACCGGAGTTGTTCAGAAACGTTGATACATCTAAATTTTCTTCCCCGCGGATCACACCTTGGATCAACTCTTCCTTTTCTTCGTCTCTGACGTGTGGGTCCATATTTTCTGCATAGGTGGAAAAACGAATAAGTCAAAGCGGCTAAGGGAGAAAGTTAGGTACGGTGTTGAGAGATATAAACCCTAATTCAGAGAAACCCTAATATATACATACACAATAATAAAAATGAAGAGAAACCCTAAACCCTAAACCTAGCTACAAAAAGGAAACTATGTAGTAGATAGGTAACTCTAGCTAAAATCAACTAAAATCAATATTCTGGAGTTCCGAGGGGTGTAAAACCTAGTTCAAAGAAACCTCGGATGCATATGAGAGGGGAACATGAGTATAAGGCTACAAAAGGGAAACTATCCAGCGGATAGGTAACACTAGCTACTAACAAAATACCATATTAGAATCGATTTAAGAGGGTTCGGAATTCCCTGGCGAAGGCACATCGTCGAACCCACATGCACCTAAGGGGTATTAATGATTCCTTATCTAAGATAGGGTTTTTAAGTTGCTTGACAATGTGAATCGGGTCTGGGGATACCCACAGTGACTGACCAGTGGGGCCGAAGACTAATAATACCAAACTATCTATCGATAAGCTTAAAGGGAGTAATGCAACAGATAGGACACTCTATCTATCGATAAAAGACCACAGTGGAATTGTATGCATCATGGCAAGAATTGAAATGCTTTTGAAATCATAGGATTATATCATGGTAGGGCTATGCTTGCCTTTGCCTGTTGATAGCCAAAAGCAGAGCTTCAGGATCCTTGTACTTGACTTGATTACAGTTGGTCAAGTATTTGTCTTCGAGCTTCAACGGTGTTGATCTCTGGCTTCGATCGATCTCGATATCGTATTCTACCGGGAAGAACCAAACACCGGAAAGAAAGGGAAACAATCAACACATGGCATCAATGCAATGCTCAAGCAAGTATGATGATATGACAAGTTGAATTGCATTGAAATGTAACCCTAAAGCATGCTCGACAATTAATCGGGGTTCCGAGGGGTGAAAACCCTAACTCGGAGAAACTCCGGAATCACCTGTGAGGGGTTACTATATTCTTCTAATTAAACTTGTTATGAAAGTTGTTTAATCAATTTAAATGGAATTATTGCATCACAGTGACATCAGCAATGGGGATCCTCGGGTGGGCGACGCCGGTGCCGATTGCGGGCACGCGAGCGAGCGAGACTGGGCTCGTTCGACGCGGCTCATCGAGGGGGACCACAAATTGGCGGCGCTGGACCATTTGGTCGAGGGACTCGCCGGCGGCGAGCACAACTGCGGCGGCGGGGTGAGGCGTACAACGCGGGCTCGATACAGAGAGGATCATATCAACTAAAATAATCATCAAAATCTAATAACATACACCTAAAATCTAAATAATATATACATACACCTAAAATCTAAATATATACATACACCTAAAATCTAAATAATATATACATACACCTAAAATCCTAAATATAAATATATACATACACCTAAAATCTAAATAATATATACATACACCTAAAATCCTAAATCTAAATAATATAACCTAAAATCTAAATAATATATACTATACATACACCTAAAATCTAATATATATACATGCATGCATTATACACACTAAAAGGAAGGGCCCTCTGCTTGGTCGTTCATGGTACCGGGCGTGATCGGGGAAAGCGGCGGGCGGCAACCTTTGGCCAGTGGAGGCGGAGTGCTGGCGATGGGCGATGGAGGCGGAGGCGGCGGAGGCAGACGATGGAGGCAGTGACGCAGTCGGTGGTGAGGAGGAGAGGAATGCGGTGGCGGCGCTGACACGCCAGGCGGTGGCGTGGCGATGGCGAGGCGACGGCAGACGGAGGGCGGCGAGATGAGACGGCGGCGGCGCCGACGGCGGCGGCAAGCGCGGCGACTGTCGGCGTCGTGGGGATCGGGGGCGGCGTTCCTGTGCGCGCAATCGGCCGAACTTGTTTTGCAACCGGCCAGATTAAGCCACAATCGGCCGAACTTGTTTTGCAATGTTGGAATGATTCAGTCATGCTCCTGCCTATACCTGTAATACTCGCCACTGTAGTCGTCGTACTCGCCGCGGCCGTCGTCGTTGTCGTCGTCGGGGTCGCCGTAGTTGAACCTTGAAGGCTGAGTACGAGTGGGCTGGACTTGAGGGTAGTGCAGGCGGGGGCTAGAGTCGGCAGCCGTGTCGTAGGCCATGACGCTCTGGAGAGTCCGGCCGCGCCACCACAGCCGACTGCCGGCCTTGTTGAAGTTCGGAGGAGGTGGGCAGTCCTCGTGCCTGGCGAGCGCCCTCTCACGCCGATCCACGAAGAAGGCTTCCCAAGTCGGGAAATAGTCGGGATGCCATCTGGGATTCCTCCGCTGCTCCAGCGTGAGCTCGAAGTAGTAGTGGTTCATGATGGCCATCCGACGCGCCACACCTAGAGGGACAGGAGGAACCGGCACGCCTCCGGCGCTCAGCATCCAGCCGACGGGGACACAGTAGCCCGGCGGGCAGGGGTAGTTAGAGGCGCAAAGCGCCTCCGCCTCCCTGAGAGTTAGTGCTACGGTGGAAGTTATGGAAAAGAGTGATGAGGTTGCAGATATGAGTCTAGAGATGTGCAATGACAATGGAGGCCAACCCTACATATATATAGTGAGAAATGGCAGGAAGATAACTGGAGGGAAGAACTGGCGGGAAGAACCGGCGGGAAAAACTAGCGGGAAAAAATGGCGGGAAGATCATGTACCGGACCCACTTCCTACCGATTCGGCAGACATTTGTCCTTTTTACCCGGGATGGACGAAACGGTTTGAGATGTCCCGGTTGGGAGATATTCCATGTAATGTGGTCTAGTATTTTAGGAAAATGGGATGGTAGCATTCTGAAACGGCATTTTGGTGGTTACTTCACAAAACGACCCGTTTTTTGCGCTCGGAAAATGGAAAAGGGTTTTTCCGTGCGATAAAAAGGAAAACTTCCTCCTGCAACATTGTTCTCCATACCAATGTCCACACACATGCATAATATGGACACAACATCACAAACTATGCCGTGATTCGGCACATAACATCGGTCATTTGGACCAAAAGCCATGAAACCTCGAACATGATAGGTCATTTTGTAAAGGTTTTTTCGAAACATGATCAATATACCAAGTCTGTTATTTTTCCTTTCAACTATGTAACATAATATGACACCACGCGAAGGATTTTCATTGTTCGGATTTTTTTTGAATTTATTATGCCCGTTTTGAATTATCTGAATTTCTAACTATGGTCGAACCGGTGTGCATGAAGATAGGGGATGAGCATCATTAGAACTTGCATTGGATCTCTGAAGAAACCACATATTGCGAGTCTAAAAATGATTTTTTCAAAAAATCACGGGCGATAGATCATGTACCTGTAGTACAAACCGGACCCACTTCCTACCGATTCGGCAGACATTTGTCCTTTTTATCCGGGATGGACGAAACGGTTTGAGATGTCCCGGTTGGGAGATAGTCCATGTAAGGTGGTCTAGTATTTTAGGAAAATGGGATGATAGCATTCTGAAACGGCAATTTGGTGGTTATTTCACAAAACGACCCGTTTTTTGCGCTCGAAAAATGGAAAAGGGCTTTCCCGTGCGACAAAAAGGAAAACTTCCTCCTGAAACATTGTTCTCCATACCAATGTACACACACATGCATAATATGGGCACAACATCACAAACTATGTCGTGATTCAGCATATAACATCGGTCATTTGGACCGAAAGCCATGAAACCTCAAACATGATAGGTCATTTTGTGAAGGTTTTTTCGAAACATGATCAATATACCAAGTCTGGTATTTTTTTCTTTCAACTATGTAACATAATATGACACCACACGAAGGATTTTCAGTGTTCGGATTTTTTTTGAATTTATTATGCCCGTTTTGAATTATCTGAATTTCTAACTATGGTCGAACCGGTGTGCATGAAGATAGGGGACGAACATCGTTAGAACTTGCATTAGAACTCTGAAGAAACCACATATTGCAAATCTAAAAATGATTTTTTCAAAAAATCACGGGCGATAGATCATGTACATGTAGTACAAACCGGACCCACTTCCTACCGATTCGGCGGACATTTGTCCTTTTTACCCGGGATGGACGAAATGGTTTGAGATGTCCCGGTTGGGAGATAGTCCATGTAAGGTGGTCTAGTATTTTAGGAAAATAGGACGATAGCATTCTGAAACGGCATTTTGGTGGTTACTTCATAAAACGACCCGTTTTTTGCGCTCAGAAAATGAAAAGGGCTTTTCCGTGCGACAAAAAGGAAAACTTCCTCCTGCAACATTGTTCTCCATACCAATGTCCACACACATACATAATATGGGCACAACATCACAAACTATGCCGTGATTCAGCACATAACATCGGTCATTTGGACCAAAAGCCATGAAATCTCGAACATGATAGGTCATTTTGTGAAGATTTTTTCGAAACATGATCAATATACCAAGTCTGGTATTTTTCCTTTTAACTATGTAACATAATATGACACCACGCGAAGGATTTTCATTGTTCGGATTTTTTTTAATTTATAATGCCCGTTTAGAATTATCTGAATTTCTAACTATGGTCGAACCGGTGTGCATGAAGATAGGGGACGAGCATCATTAGAACTTGCATTGGATCTCTGAAGAAACCACATATTTCGAGTCTAAAAATGATTTTTTCAAAAAATCACGGGCGATAGATCATGTACCTGTAGTATAAACCGGACCCACTTCCTACCGATTCGGCAGAAATTTTCCTTTTTACCCGGGATGGACGAAACGGTTTAAGATGTCCCGATCGGGAGATAGTCCATGTAAGGTGGTCTAGTATTTTAAGAAAATGGGACGGTAGCATTCTGAAACGGCATTTTGGTGGTTACTTCACAAAACGACCTGTTTTTTGCGCTCGAAAAATGGAAAAGGGCTTTTCCGTGCGATAAAAAGGAAAACTTCCTCCTGCAACATTGTTCTCCATACCAATGTCCACACACATGCATAATATGGGCACAACATTACAAACTATGCCGTGATTCAGCATATAACATTGGTCATTTGGACCGAAAGCCATGAAACCTCGAACATGATAGGTCATTTTGTGAAGGTTTTTTTGAAACATGAACAATATACCAAGTCTGGTATTTTTCCTTTCAACTATGTAACATAATATGACACCACGCGAAGGATTTTCATTGTTCAGACTTTTTTTGAATTTATTATGCCCGTTTTGAATTATCTGAATTTCTAAGTATGGTCGAACCGGTGTGCATGAAGATAGGGGACGAGCATCGTTAGAACTTGCATTGGATCTCTGAAGAAACCACATATTGCGAGTCTAAAAATGATTTTTTCAAAAAACACGGGCGATAGATCACGCGGGGGGATTTCGGCAGGCTGTGCCAGGCAGCACTAATGATAGGGATGAGTGTCGACATTATATGCGTCGGCGTGTACCTTGTCCAGTTGGTGTCACCAAGGGACTAAAGATGAACCTGTAGTCCCGGTTGGAGACACCAACCGGGACAAAACACGAGTCAGCACTAATAATAGGGGTGAGTGTCGACATTATTTCGTAAGTGTCGACACTATGCCGAGCTGCTTGTACTATAAATAGGCATCCTTGCAGTCCCTGTCCTCCAGCCAGTTTGAGGCATCTCCAAGATGGTTTTCGAGAGCAGGGACACCACTACGGCCAGTTTCAGGGAGATGCCGACGGAGCACAGTCCTCCGGCATCTCCGAGAAATTGGTCATAGAGGCACTCCCTAATATGTGAAATTAGTTAGCTCCCAGGCGTATTGATCTAGTTAGAGAAGTTACAAGCTGCAAGATGGTTTTCGAGAGCAGGGACACCACTACGGCCAGTTTCAGGAGATCTTGCGGATCCCAGTCCTCCGGCATCTCCGAAACTAGTCATAGAGGCACTCCTAATATGTGAAATTAGTTAGCTCCTGTGTATTGATCTAGTTAGAGAAGTTACAAGTGCAAGATGATTTTGAGCGAGGATACCACTACGACCAGTTTCGAGGAGATGCCGCGGATCCCGATCCTCCAAAGATCTCCAAGAAACTGGTCATAGAGGCACTCCCTAATATGTGACCGCGCGCATTTGGAGATCAGATCTTAATGGTAAGTACAAATCGGGACAACTTCTTCATAGTCCCGGTCCAGCCACAAAACGGGACTAACACTCAAGACATTTATTAATATTAAAAACTGAGACTACAAAACCGGGACTAAAGGCCCCCCTATATATAGTCCCGGTCAAGCCACAAACCATGAAAGATATCCTTCGGTCAAGCCACAAACATGAAAGACATGAACTAGAGTTACATAATATGAGCATGAACTTCTTGGCATATGTCCTTCCTTATGATCGCTTCAGACGTAACCATGGAGCATCTTCTTTACTTAACAGAATGCTTGGGTCAGTTTTCACTGTGAAGGGCGGAATTTCATCAAACTTATTATAATCTTCTGACATGTCTGTCTTGTCCTCGATTCCCACAATGTTTCTTTTCCCTGAAAAGAACTATGTGATGCTTTGGCTCATCATATGATGTATTCGTTTGCATATTTTTTTTTTTTTGATGCGGAGGACATGTCCTTCACATAGAAAACCTGAGACACATCATTGGCTAGGACGAATGGTTCATCTCTATAACCAAGATTGTTGAGATCCACTGTTGTCATTCCGTACAACTGGTCTATCTTTACCCCTTCCCCATTCAGGTTGACCCATTTGCATGAAACAAAGTGAACTTAAAAGAGACACCATAGTCTAGTTCCCATATCTCCTCTATGTAACCATAATATGTGTCCTTTTGTCCATTCTCGTCTATTGCATCAAAGCGGACACCACTATTTTGGTTGGTGCTCTTTTTATCTTGGGCGATCGTGTAGAATGTATTCCCATTTATTTCGTACCCTTGGAAATTCAATACAGTAGAAGATGGTGACGCGGCCAACAAGTATAGCTGATCTCCAGCAGTGGTGTCATTCAAGAGATGTGTCCGCATCCAACCACCGAAAGACTTCATGTGTTCATCTGTAATCCATGATTCAGGCTTCCCTGGGTTTTGGGCGTATAATATTCTTGTGTTCCTCGATATCTGAGTTGCCAAGGTGGAATTATGTAGAACTGTAGTGTGCTTTAGTGAAAGAATCCCCGTCCCTACATATCATTGCTTTCTTTCCCAGTGCCTTTTCCACTTAGTCTTCCCTCATGCCATGAGTCGAAACACCAATCGGCTTAAGGTCGGAATAAAGTCAACACAAAACTCAATGACCTCCTCTATTCCATATCCCTTGGAGATGCTTCCTTCTGGTCTAGCATGGTTATGAACATATTTCTTTAAGACTCCCATGAACCTCTCAAAGGGAACATATTGTGCAGAAATACGGACCGAGAATGGCAATCTCTTCCACTAGGTGAACCAGAGATGCGTCATAATATTGAAGAAGGATGGTGGGAACACCAATTCAAAACTAACAAGACATTGTACCACATCCTTACGTAACCTTGGCAGAATATCTGGATTGATTACCTTGAGATATTGCATTGAGGAATGCACACACTTCACAATGGGTACTCGAACATTTTCGGTGAAAGCCCCTCAATGCAATCGGAAGCAAGCTGCGTCATAATCACGTGTGATCATGAGACTTCAGGTTTTGGAACTTTTCTCTGCCATATTTATTATCCCTTTATATTAGATGAGAAGCCGGCGGCACCTTGATCTTGTAAAGGACTTCAAAAAGATTTCCTTCTACTGCTTTGGTAAGAGCATAGGCACGACTTAAGTGGCGCCCTTTATCCGCCTTGTTACGTATGCATGTTCTTTGGGTCTTTCATAATATGTTGGTCCTCCGTGCTTGGTGTATCTTTTGTCTTCCCATACACTCCTAGGAATCCTAGCAGGTTCACGCATAAAGATTCTTAAATCACGTGCATCACGTTGATTGAAGAGCGGACACGCAGGACTTTCCAATATGGCGGCTCCCAAAATATAGATTTCTTCTTCCACATGGGTGCGTGTCTGTAGCGGCGTCGTTGAACTGATTGACCCGGGACCCTTTCCAAAGATTACTTCTATGTCCTTGACCATACCAAATACATCATCACCGGAGGAGTTCAGCTTCTTCCGGTGATCTGCCTCACCTTTGAAATGCTTGCCTTTCTTTCTTCTGGGATGATTGGTGGAAGAAATCGTCGATTCGCCAGTACACAACCTTCTTGCATTTATGCAAATATGTACATTCAGCCGTATCTAAACAGTGTGCATGCCTTATATCCCTTGTTTATGTCCTAAAGGTTACTAAGAGCAGGCCAATCATTGATGGTTACGAATAACAACCTCGAGATCAAATGGCTCTGTTTGTTCTCATCCCACATACGTACACCTGATTTGCCCCACAACTGTAAGAGTTCTTCAACTAATGGCCTAAGGTACACATCAATGTCGTTGCTGGTTGCTTCGGGCCTTGGATGAGCAGCATCATAATGAACTTACGCTTCATGCACCAAGGAGTTGTAGATACATAGAGTCACGGGTCAGGTGCTATGCAGCTCTGCTCCCCAAAAGGATTCATGCCATCCGTACTTAGACCAAACCATAAGTTCCTTACGTCACTGCAAAGTCTGGAAGTTTCTCTCGATTTTTCTCCACTGTGACCCATCGCCAGGTGTCTCAACTTCCGTCTTTCTTACGGTCTTTTTGTGCCATCGCAACAACCGGCATGCTCTTTGTTTCTGAACATGCGTTTCAACCTTGGTATTATAGGAGCATACCACATAACCTTAGCAGAACCCTCTTTCGAGGGATCTCCCTCAACGTCACCGTGGTCATCTCGTCTGATCTTATACCGCAACGCATTGCATACGGGCATTTATCTAAATTCTCATACTCCTTACATGGTAGAGGATGCGATCATTAATGCATGCATGTATCTTTTGCACATCTAATCCCGGAGGAGAGAGTCTTCTTTGCTTAGGTACTCTCGGGAAGTTCGTTATGTTTTGGAAACTTGGCTTCATTATTTTCAGCATCTTTTCAAATGAGGAGTCAGTTAGACCACACTCATCTTTCATCGCAACAATTCCGATTGTGGTACCGAGCTTTGTGCTGCCATCTTCACAATTTGGGTACAACAATTTCTTGTGATCTTCTAACATGCCCTATAACTTCAACTTCTCATTTTCTGTTTCACAGTCTCGCTTTGCATCAGAAATGACCATACCAAGTTCATCAGCCGTCTCATCTGATGCCCGTTTTTCACCTCCTTCCTCTCCATTGTCTTCCATTGCAGTATCACTTTATTCAGGAAATATATGATGATAGTTGTTATCATCATCTTCTTCTTCACCATCTTCCATCATAACCCCTCTTTCCCCGTGCTTGGTCCAGCAATTATAGTTGGGCATAAAACCTTTCATAATCAGGTGGCCGCGAATGATTTTCGAGGAAGAGTACTCCTTGTTGTTCCGACATTGAACACATGGACAACGTATAAAACCATTCTCTTTGTTTGCCGTAGCCACATCGATAAATTTATCCACGTCTTTCATATACCCGGCTATGCGCCGGTCACCGTACATCCATTCCCGACCGTTCATCTGCATCATATAAGTAAGTTTATCAAAAAACAGGACATCATAAATAGTAAAATGACCAATTCACATCGACACATGCATTGTATCAATGACAGAGAAAAGATAAGATTGCTAACCTCGATCGAGGGAAATAAAAAGGAGAAAGCTCAAGTGCGTCTCGGACACCTTCTATATTTTTGTTCTATGAGAAATTGAACGGGATTATTCACTCAAACATTTCATCAAACACCTTGAATGCATGCATAGGGGAGAAAAAATTAGCACACCCCTCACACCTTCCACCAAGAGAAAAAACAGAGTGGAAACAGAGGAACTGGGTCGTTGCATTTATAGAGGGCGGGAGCATACGTCCCGGTTGGAGCCACCAACCGGGACTAAAGGTGTGTGAGATCCCACGACCCTCAAACTCCGGCGAAAATCTGTTCGGCAATCAGCACCAAGCAAAGCATCGCCGAGCAGCCAGGCCCTGCGAGCAGCGTCACACTCGCCGTCGAGCATGATGACAGGCCCGACATCAACGGGACGCCCTTGGCTCCACTGTGATCCGATCTGCGATTTGCCGACTCGGTAGCGCCGTCCGCCTTGGATCCGTACGTGCTGCTCCAGGCTTCAACACGCCACACACATGCATGCCCGCGTTTGACCGTGGGGGCGGTGGCGACTCTCCCCGGGCCAGCGTCAGGCGCCTCGATGCATGTCTACTTCTCTTGTCCGAGCACTCACGTGCTCCCATGAAGTCGATACTTGGATTTCAGGTATTCAGATATTTGGACATGACCTAGCTTGCTTCAGCACGCATCATCGCCATCATCGATGCGTAGCATACACACGCCGACGCCCGGCGATACCTAGCAGCGAGATCTGTACACGAGGACAAAACATCTTCGCCGAGCCGGACAATACACCACATATCATCAAGGCAAACAACGAACAATAGCTATACGACTATATCGCCACTACAAAATACAAGATCTTTGTCGAACACATTTACACAGAAACGACATCCACATCATCCACACGCCAGGCCGGTGTGGGACACTACTTAGCCGACTTCTCCGATATCAAAACCCGACATCGCCGCCACAAGGGCGCCTTGACGGCGGTCGCCGACACGCCTACTCCTTCATCGCCGACACATCATCGCCAAGGTCTACATCAACATCTTCGTCGACACATCGCCGCCGCCGATATTACCATCCACATGATGGACATACAACTACGACGCCCTCTGACAGTACAACTGCAAGGCACGACGATGGCATCGCCGCGTCCACGATCCTGACAACTGCATCAACAAATCGGCATCACAATTATGACGCCCCTACGACCGCGCATACGGTTCTGGCAAAACCGTGTGTGCTCGGTGACTTCCTCCAGTTCTGGCAAAACTGGTGGTCTCACTTATGACCACGTCCAAGAGACACCCCGACGGTACCTCTACAAGGTGCAAAACGTCCATAACTGCAGCTTCGTCAACAACAACAACAAAAAACCGCGCAATTTTTTGCGCCTCCGGTAATGGCGGCCACACCACTATGACGACTACGACATCGACCACGGCTACATCACGATCGGCTACCTCGGCATCGACATCCACAACAACATCTACAACAACTTAAGAACTCCAGTCAATAGCGTCCGCGTCGTCACTTGCGTCCACGCCACTCCCGCTGTGACTGCGGGAGGGAAGAGAGGCACTAGAAGAGAGGCACTAGAAGGGGACGCAGTCACCGCCCCTAGGTGCCAGCCATGATCATGTCCGCGCAGGTGATGATGACAATGAGGTAAAGACGACTGAAGCGCAAGACTTCAAATCCAGTCACAAGCGTCTGCTTCACTCCCGCTCTGGCTGATGGGGGATGTTAGAGTACGTATACGTGTATAGACTAGAGATAGACTAGGACTCTACATCTTGTACTCCAAGTCTCCGTCTACCCCGTGTACGTCTATATATCCTCCCCGTGAGGGTCAAATCAATACACCAAAATATTAGGGATTCAATATTATTCATTGGATTCAATATATGCTTAAAGTTCTGTTAATTTAGATATTGGTCACTAGGTCTGGCTGTTAGAGAATCTCCACTCGCCTACCCAGGAGGCCGATCCGGACGCCGAATTTCGGTCCGGACGTCGAAAATTGTCCCAGTCGCGTACCCAAGGACCTGATTTCGTCCAGATTTCGGCGTGTTTTGATCCGGCCTACCAGCCGAACCGTGATCCTGGTACGCCTGAACGCCGGACGAAGCGAATTCGGCGAGTGGACCCGCCTAGTCAGCATATATTCGCCCTTATTCATCCAAAGTTCGCTCATATTCGCCCAAAGTTCGCCCATATAGACCATATTCGTCCAAAGTTCGTCCACATAGACCATATTCGCCCAAAGTTCGCCCAAAATTCGGACATATTCGCCCAAAGTTCGTCTGTATCGCTCATATTCGTCCAATTTTTGCCCAAAATTGTCCATATAGACTAGATTCTCCCAAAGTTCGCCCAAAATTCGGGCATATTCGCCCAAAGTTGGTCCGTATCGACCATATTCGCCCAAATTTCGCCCATATAGACCAAATCCGCCCAAAGTTCGCCCAAAATTCGGGCATATTTGCTCAAAGTTCGTCTGTATCGCACATATTCGCTCAAAGTTCGCCCATAGTTCGTCCATATCGTCCATATTCGCCCAAAGTTCGTCTGTATCGCCCATATTCTCCCAAAACCGCTTATATTCACCCAAAGTTCGCTCAAAGTTTGCCGAAATTTGTTAAATTTTAGCCAACGCGGAAACTCGCCTGGGTACGCGAGTGGAAAACTGGGCGTACCCAGGCCGAAATCAAGCTCCGTCCGGCCAAAAAAAGGTCCAGATTTCGGCTTGGGTTCGTCCAACGAGTGGAGATGCTCTTACAGTCAGCCAAATATTTATGTATTTCCACAACCATTTTAAGCAATGAATAAAGAGTGGTTGGTTCTAAAAAAACCAATTGACCCGTCAACACATGACATTTACGCATAGAGTGATCGGCGTCAGTTCCGTCCGCCGTTCCACTCCATCCTCAATCGATCAATGTCGTCAATCGATCAATGCCGCCACGCTGCGAGCGTTAATCCTGTGCAGCATGGCCACGCAATTGCCTTGATCGGCGAAGGTGTGGTTGCTCGAATCTAAGAACAGTTAATTGGCTGATTGCCAAACTGGTGAGTTAAATCCGAGCTCTAAGTATAACATATTGATGTATTGATTTTACAGTTTAATTATACAAAGTACAACAATTGGAAATTATATTATCATTTCTACTACTAAAATTAGATCTCACGATTAGATTGGACATACTACTATAACTTTTTTTAGACCAGCTGCATGGACTTCTAAATCTACTGCCAAATTTGCAAATTGGTTTTATATAATATAGGAATTTACTTGTTACATAGGCCAACGTGGAACTAGTACACAAATATGACATTTTAACTACAAAATATATATTACTACTGACTGATATTGATGATACATGTTAGACGTCGACAATGTTGGACACGTTGTCTTCTGAGTCAATGTCAGTCATGAATGAGGTGCTTCTCCCCCCTAAACTTAAGCTTCTGTTTTATTTCTTTGATCCGTCGAAACCCATATCGAGGCCACGTATATCTCTGTATATGTGTACTCGGTCGAACCGGGTATAATCCACGCTCCGGACGGCTGATCCCACCTTTTATTATCGCGATCTACGTCTTTGCATGTCATATTTAATTTTTGTTGTTGTTGTTGTTATATAACTTGCGATTTTCGCATTCTAAAGACATATAAGTATACGTGTACGGTGAATATACGTATAAGAGAACCATATATATTTCGGATAAGTTTGTACGGTCCTTTAAATAATCGGTATCGAGTTTTTGTTTGTCAATGTTTAAAAAGAAGGAGGAAGGAGGGGGGGGGGACCGAAGGAAAAGTGGTCATGAATAGGATGATGTTCGGTAGCAATGATACATGTTAGACGTGAATAGGAAGATGTTCGCTAGCAATGAGTAAAAAAAAAGCAGAAGATAGCCTTTTTTCCTCGAATAGAAAGAGGTCTAGCTATGCTAGCTTATTCAGACAAGGCTGAACATGAGTTGCTCTAAGAAAACTCGGCTGGCGACAATCGCTCACGTGACGGGGACCAGGAGTGCAGCAGAGCATTATTAGGTGTTGCGTGTGCCCACTGCCCAGAGTACCAGCCATGAGTTGTACTATTTTTTTTCCTTACCCCAATCTATTAATTAAGAAGTTTTACAATAATGTAAAGGTTCAAATCTCTATATTGAATACGAATAACTTTAAACGATTGTTGGATGAAGATTGGTAAATAAAGTCTAACATAGCTGATCTTTGGATATTTTTCATAAGTTAAATTATGTCATGTCACACAAAAGAGATGTTATCTTTTAGCACAATGAACACTATGCATAAATCTTAAAACATACTTCTTCATTATTATAGAATCTTCTATGCTTATAATATCCTAACTTACTCTTCTTCATACAGAACTGTCATTTCTTTACTTTACGATTTTATCTTGGTTCATGACAATACATTTATTATTCCTTCATGTTTTCGTTTGGAGCACTAGCAATTTCGGTTATTGTGCACCGTCAATAAGAGATAATTAATTAGTATAATAGACATCTCCCAACAAAATGTGTTTAACATATTTTAGCAAAGTTTTTCGTAGAGTCTGTCATGCAGTTTTCGTGTTTTAGCTAGCCAATAAAGATTGATTTCTAAATGATATAAAGTACAACAACTAAATATATATTCCACACTTCATGGATGTGACTTAAAATTATAATTTTATTGATATTTAACAATTATCATTTGATATAGTGATGATATGTGTGGGCACTAGTAGAGCTTTACCAATTATCATTCGATATTTTTTTGAGCTTTACTAATTATAGACTCGATACTTCATGTATATGTGTCAACAAAATCACACGCTACTTGTTTTATGGTTGATGCATCGAGCAACGTTTTCAAGTTCGAAATACAGAGGAGCTAGCGAGAAAAAAGTTCAGCATACACACGTTTCTTTTAATGGGAGACTGACATGGGGGCTTCTTATAGGCAAAGAGGGAGGCCGAGGGGGTGCCCGAGGCGGCTGCACTTGAGGCCGGCCAGACTGGCACGGCCAGGGGTGGCTCTCTCGAGACCCTCGTCCGTCTCGTCTTCTGGCTCCGTGTTCACCACAGTAAAATATTGACTTTGGCTTTTGTCCCGTCCATTCGAGAATATTGATTTTCCTTTTCGGAACAAAAATGTAAGAAAAAGCAGACAACTGGCATTGTGGCATCTTGTTAATAGGTTAGTACTAGAAAACATCTAAAAACACCTCAAAGTGTAGTCAAAGCAAAGCAAAGTAGATACTAAACAAGCATGGAACATTAAAAATTATATATGTTTCCGACATACGGTGGCTTCAAGGCCACTTTGCCTTCTTCTTGACGTGGTGTATGTAGCGCACCGGCCATTGGGCGGCCACCATGGAGGCCGCCTCCACCACCCGCTCCAGCGCCAACTCGGCGACATGGCCTTTCTTCTCAAAGGCCAACACCTGTGGTTCGCCCCCTCCCACTTCCCTATCACCACCGCTGCCGCTGGTCTTGCTGCGTTGGCGCGCCAGAGGCAGCGGTGGCTCCTGCCCCGAAGGTGGATGGGAGCAAGCTCGCAGTGGACGCATTGCCACGTCGGTGTCGCGTGAGTGGCGTCGCGTGCGGGTAGTCCTCGGCGCTAGGAAGGATGTCTTTTGGCGGTGAGCAGGCTTTGGCAGCTCGTGCAGCAAGCTCGTGATGGTGTGGGGAGGCGGCGGCCATCGACGCTGTTGCGGGAGTGGTGTGCGGCCAGGGCCCAATCTAGGCTCAGATGGTCCTAGCGGGCCGCTCCTCTCCCGTGTTGCTGCTCTGCCCCAGCAGTAGTTGTCGGCCTTCGGAAGCCGGGGCGGTGGCCCCGGGACGCGACGATGTGCGTTCTGCTCCTCTGGATGAGTGGGTGGCGGGGGTGGCGCTCGTGGAGGTGGTCAAGGTGAGGTGGGGGCCTATCTGCTTGCTGGCGTGCGGATGCCCTGGGTTGTGGTGGTCTTCCTCCACTTCGGCGTGGCATGGGTGGCCGTGGCGCCATGGAGGGTTGGACCAACACCGTGTGGCTGTTTCTGTGGCCATATCGTGTGGAGCTGGGCGTGGATGCCGGAGGGGCGACTCCGGGATCTTGATGATGGTGACGCTTCTCCTCGGTCATGTGGGCGGCGGGGGTTGCCTCTATTGGCATGGGTGTCTTCTCACTTGCCGGTGGTCGTGCTAGTCCGGTGGCATGGGTTGTCTTTGTGACGGCCCACGGAGGTGGTGAAGGGTCTCCGGATTAAAGTCCATCTCGACTACACTAGTAGAAAAAGAGCCATTCGTCCACCCCAGTTCGGAGCATTACTCCCGGTTATGGTTGGACCCGGGACTAATGTGAGCATTAGTCCCGGTTCCAACGGCTAGAACGCCAGCAATCTTTAGTCTCGGGTCAAATGGGACCTTTATTCCCGGTTCATATCACCAACCGGGACGACTAAAAGGGGTTCCCCCGGTGCCAACCCCTTTATTCCGGTTCGTATCACCAACCGGGACTAAAGGTGTGATCTTTAGTCCCGGTTCGTATTACCAATCGAGACTAAAAAATGGGCAAAAAAAATTCTCAAGTTCTGTCGTGGCAGAAAACAGGCACAAATCCTGCTGGAGATCGTCTTTTCTAGATTCAAAATCATGCTGAAAAATTATAAAAAATTCTAAAAATAAAATCCTTTGAACTGTAGTTATATTAAGTGATTTAGTTGTTACGAAAATTAACAAATATAAATTTTGACATAATTTACAAAAAAATGTTATGAAAAATTCAAATGGCCATAACTTTTGCATAGGATATAGAAAAAACATACAACCTATCAAAACGTGCAGAAAAAATTAGCTCTTTGATTTCAACATCCTTAGGCCGTTTTGGATTCTTTTAGATTCTTAAAATTCGAAAAGAAAAAAGTTATTTCAAAAATTAAAATTTTTAGTAATTTTGTATGTCATATTTGAATTCCTCGCATTTTTCTGATAATAATGGATATATTATTTGTCGAATAAATGGCAAAAAATGAATAAAATGTTAATTTAATTAGTTTTTTACTTTCATTGGAATAAAATATTATTATTACTTATTTATTGTTGTTTACTAAAAATAGTTGTTATTAATTTCAAAAAATAAAAACGTATCACATATTGATATGAATTAATAGGATTGATATACTAGTATTGACAACACGGTATAAGGGTCCTTCTAGCAGGGTGGGTGAAAAGGATACAGATGCCGCCTAGAGGGGGTGAATAGGCGGTTTAAAACTTCTACGATATGGGCTTAACAAAGGCGGAATAAAACTAGCGTTTACTTTGTTAAGCACAAAACCTGTATAAACTACGGTTCACCTATGTGCACCAACAACTTATACTAAGCAAAACAATCAACTATGTGATAGATAGATATAAGAATTCAAGCACGAAGGCTATACAAAGTAAAGTGCATAAGCAAATAGCTCGGGTATAGAGATAACCGAGGCACGCGGAGATGATGATTTATTACCGAGTTCCTCCCATAAAGAGAGTATGTCTCATTGGAGAGGGGGTGGTATCAAACCACCTACGCCACAAAAGGCCTCCCTTATTCTCCGGTGAATCTCACTCCAATGGGATTGATCCACACTTCCACTATCAGTACACTTGTCGGTGGCAACCGGAACCTATCACAAGGTTGGGGCACTTCTCCACAACTTAATTGGAGGCTCCCAACAAACGCCACCAAGGCCACAACCTGCAACACCAACAAACCGTCTAGGGTTCCAAGAACCCAAGAGTAAAAAGTTTTTCAACTTTCACTCACCAAATCCTCCGAGGAGAAATCAAACCGATGCACCAAATGCAATGGCAAGAACACGGGAAGTGCTCAAGTCCTTCTCTCCAAATTCCAAAAAAGCTACAAAAGCTAGTGGGAGAATAAGAGAGGAAGAACACAAGAGGAAATCCATAAAAGAAATCCCAAGATCTAGATCCCAATATGTTCCCCTCACATAGAGGAGAGATGGATTGGTGGAGTTGTAGATCTAGATCTCCCCTATCAAATACCACAAAAAGATTCAAGAAATATGGGAGGGATTAAGAGTATTTGCAAGCTCTTGAAGATCACAACAAAGGAGGAGAGAGAGAATGCAAGCCACCGGCCTAAGGAGGAAGAAGAGGTCTATTTATACCCCTCTCCAACGAAATATGACCGTTTGGGACCTTCCAGGCCGGATAATCCGCCCCTCCCCCGAAAATTCCGGGTTCCCCGGGCCAAAAAAATGGCTAAGGACTTGTGGCGCGACCTAAAGATAGGCGGATATTTGGGGCGGATTATCCGCCCCCATGGCCGGATAATCCGCCCCCCTGAAAACTGGCAGGAACAGCAAAACTGAAACCATCATAACTTTTGCATTCGAACTCCGATTTTGATAATCTTGGGCTCGTTTCGAAGATAGTAACGAGCTCTAAAATATCATGCAGGGAACCATCATAGTACATCAAGGAATGATAGAACCAAATGATGAAAGGTTTAACCTATCTATAAAAGACAAATCGGTAAAACCTCCAATATCGAAAACACAATAATGAAAGCATATGAAATCCGTTGATGAACTTGAGCTTGTTATAGAGATTGACACAAGATCTAAATCCTCTCATGGATAAGAACCAAATAAGAACCAAGAAAGAGGATGCCAAGTATGCAAAGGTTTGAGCTCTCACCAAGGGATATGATCAAGTTATGCACTAGAGAGCCCCTCTTGATAGTACGGTTATCTATCCTATAAACTGGTCTCCCCAACTAACACCACAAGACCGGTAAGAAAGAAACCCTATCAAGATCAAACCTTTGCCTTGTATATTCCACACCTCAAGATGGAGCACCTTTCTTGATTGCACTAGCATAGGCTCAACTTCTACTTGACCAAACTCCAGATCATTCCTTGAAACCTTGATCAACACTTGATTTTCTTCACTTTATTCTTAACCAACCTTGAAGCCACCAAATGGTTCAAGCATTGTCTATGGACAAATCCTACAAGTAAAACTCAATGCAAACATAAGTCCATAAAACATTGTCATTAATTACCAAAACCACACATGGGGGCACACATGTTCTTTCAATCTCCCCCATTTTGGTAATTGATGACAATCCTTTGAGAGGGTTTATATAATCAACTTAACAAATAAAAATGGTTGCGCCAACATTAAATACTACACAAGTATGTGATGTTAGTACACCCATAATACTTTTGGTGGAGTGTCCTCTATATATTCAACATGCAAAGCAACAACAAAGATGCAAGAGCATGAGAGGCAAATGCTTAAGAACAAACTCAAGGCATAAAACCAACTTCCCTTAAACCCTCCAAAACTTCTCCCCATTGGCATCGATTGCAAAATGGGTGAATAGTTCTAAACGACCAATATGGTGAGAATTCCTCCAAAGGTGTGCATTTGAAACAAATTTATTATGATAAAACATTTACACATATCGAATGATGAATACTTAGGAGGAGGTCAAACTATATTGAGGATCAAAAGATTGAATAAAAATAACAAGATGAAGAAGCATCAACAAATGATGCAAGCAATCAAAAGATTCAGAAAAACCACTTGACAAAAGGAACATAGCAAATGAAAGATTGGTAATATTATAAGATCGAAGATATTGTTCTAATAATATGAGGAGGCTCCCCAAGGTTTGTGCACAAATTATAATTTGTATTTGAATACAATATGGACAAACATGGCATCCTCACTCCCTCGATATTATTTAAAACACAACGATGTACAAAAGAGCATATACCAAGGCATAAAACTTGCAATAAACAAATGGTTGAGCAATGAGTAAGGGACAACATAATAGCAGGCTCAACCACAAGGATGTGTGAGAGGTATGACAAATCATATTATAAGACTAGTACAAGGATGACCATTGCGTATCAACATAGTCTTCAATGAGTGATATTGCTTTGTATGACCATACAACACACATGAAACAAACAAGACATCAAAAATAGAGTTGTAACAAGTCTCATGTATATAAGTTTCTAAGTAGACAATGTCACAAAGATATTGATCCACAAAGAAACATGTACACACAAGTTAGATACTAAAATAAACAGAGCAAGATATCCAAAACAAAGTCATGACAATACAACACTAAGATCTTTGCTTGATAGCATGGCCAAAACGCTCAACTTTATCTTATTGTATATTGATGAACTTCAACCACAAACATATCAAATACATAAAATTCATGCCAGGATGCAATCTACCAAATGTTGGAAGATGATATGTATGCATGAGTAAGAGATACTTGTTACCGAGATATCATTGGTGTGATGAAGTAGATAGGAGCTCGTTGATCATCCTTACTTGTCTCTAATTTTCATTGAGTCAACACTTCTTCCTTATGAAAGAGACAAGCATCCAATGTACCTAAAACAAAATTCAAGTACAATATGGTCCCCAAACTTATTGGGTCCAAAGTAGTTAGACAACTACAATACATAGGAGAGACTCCACATAAATATGTGCATATTGATATGAAATTGAATTCCATGCACATTTTAGCAAATTAGGATTTGGTGGAGTTTCCCCTACATATTGGATCAAGGAAAGCAAGCATGCCATAATATATATAGTAAATATGCATGCACATGACTTTCAAGAACCAAAGGAGATACAATATGAAAAAAACACCAAGTAAACCAAGAAGGCACACCAAAGTGTGACACGACAAAAAGGTTGTTCAAACTATATCAAAAACCAAATCAACACATGGTAGACCACACAAGTCCAACAAATGAACTAGAAAAAACCAGAGAGAGATGGACAAAACACAACGCTCAAGGTTTTATCTCATTCTAAAAGGTAAAACTAATAATAAAAAGGAATGAGACAAATCCAACTCCCCAAAAGAGCAAGGTTTAAACAACCACACCAAACTCTCAGCACTTTTCAAGATGGCACAATGTACCCCAAAAAAAATCTTCCAAAGACGTAAAACACGATATGGATCAAACACATGTTGTGAAGAGGCATAAAAGGAGTGTTCTAAATGATATAGGAGAGCTCCCCCATGATTAGTGCATTATTTAAGATTTTTCATTTGAATACAAAATGCACACACACAGGATCATCATCTCTACCTACATAAAAAATAGAATTAAACAATTTCAAGTTAAATAAATATCCATAAGAGGCAAGAAAGACATGAGAGTCAACACAAAGCATTTTCTTGGCAAACGATAGGGCAAACATAAACAAAAGACAGAATGAAAATGATCAAAAATAACTACCACCTATTATAGTACCGAAAGTCCAAGGACAAAGGATATGCAATTATTTCCGGGTGGTAGTTTGCAAATATATCCAAGATCATATTCACGAAAAGGGTCAATAAGATCCAACATGATACAACCAATGGACATTATAGAATTTGAATTTCTCATGAGTATTGTACCACATAGATCCTAGATAATATCCCAATTTAAATGCTAGGTGGTATTCCTCATGTACACACATTTTTAGGATTGTGGACTAAGCATAACACTCCCCCAAAATGGGATAGTCCATTAATCTCTCACAAGAGCCAAATAAGATACCAAATATAATCAAGTAAGGCTCAACACAAGAAACACACATACATGGTGTGCCACCTAATCATACACAAATAAGATTGATACCTCAAGATAATTAAGTGGAAAGCACAACATGTACAAAAGCATGGAAGATACAAAACCAACACATGCACAAGGGGCGAGTAACTTTCAATGTAAAGAGTTTAGCATATGTTACCGCAAGGATGAACATTGGATATATAATAGAATCATGATAATCCAAATGGTTTGGCTTGACAATAATAATTGATGAAGATCCCTCAATTCTTCATAATGTAGCTAAGTCTCCAATGCCCTCTACAACACACCTATTGATCAAGTTTCGGGTTGTTGGTACCCAACGAAGTTGGGCCCTAAGAAGTTAGTCACAATAGGCTTGTCAACCCAAATGGTTCTTTTCTCGAACCCACATTGAGCACCAACAAATTTGGCAAACACATTGCCAACCTCATCCTTACAAAGATAATAAGCATCATCAATAATGATAGGGTTGGATGAGGAGATACCAATAGTGCATGAGGAAGAAATGTGCCCCTTCTCACGGCATATGTAGCAAGTTCTTCTCTTGCCATCTTTCTTCTTAGGTGAAGCCACAACTCGAGGAAGAGCTCGAGTAGTCCTCTTAGGAAGAGGCCCGTCAATGACTTGAGGTGGGGTTTGAGGCCGCTTCCCTTGTTGCTTCACACTAAGAGGCTTTTTCTTCAATGGGCAAGATCTAACATGGTGCCCTTCTTCCTTGCACTTGAAGCAAACAATGCTGTCCGGATTCTTGACTTGAACTTGGCCATTTTTCTTGTTTCCCTTATGCTTCAACTTGATAGTGGACTTGTTCTTGACATTGGAGTTGAGTCCAAGCCCACTCTTGTCATTGGGGGATTTTTGCACAATCAAGATTTTGTTGAGTGCGGCCTTCCCTTGATGACCCTTTTTCAAGTCATTCTTCAAAGAAGTGACTTGATCCTTGAGCTCTTTGATTTCCTCTACATGGTTAGTTTCAACAAAAGTACTAGAGGAAGTAGATGCTACATTGTTAGAGCAACAAGGCACGGAATGTAATTCATCACGAGATATAGCATGGTTGTGAGAGGATGAATTACAAGGACTAGCACATGGCAATATAACATTTGTAGTAGATATAGTGCTAATGTCCACATGAGGCCAACTAGATGTTACCTTTGACACGATGGCCTCATGAGCTAACTTTAGCCTACCATGGGAGACTAGAAGATCCTCATGCGAGCTCGAGAGCTTAACATGACTTTCTTCTAATTTCCCATAGTTGCTAGTTAGCAAAGCAAGTTGAGCCTTTAGCTCAACATTCTCCTTCAAAATAGACTCTTCACAAGAAATAGAGTTAGTAGCACAAGCATCATTATTAATTGCAAGAGGTGAGTGCAACTTTGAAAGCTCTTTTGAGTAAGAGGCTTTAAGTTTCTCATGTGACTCGGTGAGTTTGATGAGCTCACCCTTTATGACCCTAGAGCCATTTTTTATGTGCTCAAAATCCTCAAGGAGTTTAGCATAAGCAACTTGAATCTCATCATTTTTACTTTTGATATCACTTGCCACCTCAAGATCTCTATCATGAGATTACTTTACTCTAGACAGCTCTAAAGCAAAGGTGTCCTCAAGAGATTCCTTAGTGGTTTGTTTCTCTTCAAGAGCTTTGTTTAGGTTTGCAATTATATTAGAGTACTCACGCTCAAGACTACCCATTTTATCAAAGTTGTTATCATGCGCCTCAATTTGTGTTTCTAACTTATCAATATGTTCCTTGATATTAATAGCAAAGTCCAAGATTTCAACAAAGTTAGAGCATGCAATATTGTTCTTAACAATGGCACGATAAACAATCTCACCCTTTTCATATAAATCATCAATATCAAGCTCTTCTTCCACATTATCCACATCCTCCTCATCACAAGAGGTAATGGGTTCCAAAGTAGGAGTTACCTTTGAATCCCTAGCCATAAGGCATAGGTGGGTACCGGAAGAAGGTGAAGACGAGATTGCATTTGTGGCTTCATTCAAAACCTTGTCTTGGCCCATAGAATCTTCGGTTTCCTCTACATGGTTAGCAACACAAGCACTAGAGGAAATAGAAGCATTTTTATCATGGCAACAAGAAAACACAAGCATATCATCATGAGCTTTATTCAAGTCATTTCTACATGATATGCAAGGACTATTAACACAAGCATGTAAGAAGTTTGTAGTGCTAGAAGTGTTAAAGTCCAAAGATAGATCATTGCAACTAGATAGAGATGATGGATTATAAATAGTAAGCACACTATCCAAATTGCAATATCTATCACCACTCACCATATCATTACCTTGTGAAAAATCACATGTTGGTGAAGTGGTAGAAGATGAGAACTCATCTTGACCGGAAGTGGAAGCAACACAATCATCCTCAACAATATTAGACACAACATATTTATCTTAAAGTTTTGTCCATAACTCATGAGCGCTCCAAAAAGGAATGATTGAAGAGGTAACTACATAGCTCAAAGCATTAACAAGAACATTAGAAGCTTGAGCATCGAGACATAAGTTTTTCTCATCCTCACAAGATAGATTTTTGAAATCCATAGGAGGAGAAAACCTATATCTACAATACTCTCCAAATTTGGGTCTATGTCCCGAAAATGAATAAGCATACGAGTTTTCCAAATATCATAATTTGTGCCATCGAATAAGCACATGCCATTGTGCACTAATCCCCTAGCCGACATCTTTACTCTCAAGGCAGTGAAGCCTAAAATGAGAGCCTGTGCTTTGATACCAATTGAAAAGGATACAAATGCTACCTAGAGGGGGTGAATAGGCTGTTTAAAAATTTTACGAGATGGGCTTAACAAAGGAATAAAACTAGCGCCACTTTGTCAAGCACAAAACCTATATAAACTATGGTTCACCTATGTGCACCAACAACTTATGCTAAGAAAACAATCAACTATGTGATAGCTAGATATAAGAATTCACCTAAGGCTATCACAAAGTAAAGTGCATAAGTAAATGGCTCGGGTATAGAGATAACCGAGGCACGCGGAAGCGATGATTTATTACCGAGTTCCTCCCATAAAGAGAGTACGTCTCGTTGGAGAGGGGGTGGTATCAAACCACCTACGCCACAAAAGGCCTCCCTTATTCTCCGATGAATCTCACCCCAATGGGATTGATCCACACTTCCACTATCGATGCACTTGTCGTTTGCAACCGGAACCTCTCACAAGGTTGGGGCACTTCTCCACAACTTAATTGGAGGCTCCCAACAAACTCCACCAAGGCCACAACCTGCAACACCAACAAACCGTCTAGGGTTCCAAGAGCCCAAGAGTAAAAAGCTTCTCAACTTTCACTCACCAAATCCTCCGAGGAGAAATCAAACCGATACACCAAATGCTATGGCAAGAACACGGGAAGTGCTCAAGTCCTTCTCTCCCAAATTCCACAAAAGCTACAAAAGCTAGTGGGAGAATAAGAGAGGAAGAACACAAGAGGAAATCCACAAAAGAAATCCCAAGATCTAGATCCCAATATGTTCCCCTCACATAGAGGAGAGATGGATTGGTGGAGTTGTAGATCTAGATCTCCCCTTTCAAATACCCCCAAAAGATTCAAGAAATATGGGAGGGATTAGGAGTATTTGCAAGCTCTTTAAGGTCAAAACAAAGGAGGAGAGAGAGAATGCAAGCCACCGGCCTAAGGAGGAAGAAGAGGTCTATTTATACCCTCTCCAACGAAATATGACCGTTTGGGACCTTCCAGGCCGGATAATCCGCCCCTCCCCTGGAAATTCCGGGTTCCCCGGGCCAAAAAAATGGCTAAGGACTTCGCGCGACCTCAGATAGGGCGATATTTGGCGGATTATCCGCCCCATGGCCGGATAATCCACCCCCTGAAAACTGCCAGAACAGCAAATGAAACCATCATAACTTTTGCATTTGGACTCCGATTTTGATAATCTTGGGCTCGTTTCGAAGATAGTAACGAGCTCTAAAATATCATGCAGGGAACCATCATAGTCCATCAAGGAAGGATAGAACCAAATGATGAAAGGTTTAACCTATCTATAAAAGACAAATCGGTAAAACCTCCAATATCGAAAACACAATAATGAATGCATATGAAATCCGTTTTTGATGAACTTGAGCTTGTTATAGAGATTGACACAAGATCTAAATCCTCTCGTGGATAAGAACCAAATAAGAACCAAGAAAGAGGATGCCAAGTATGCAAAGGTTTGAGCTCTCACCAAGGGATATGATCAAGTTCTTTTTCGAGAGCACCTCTTGATAGTACGGTTATCTATCCTATAAACTGGTCTCCCCAACTAACACCACGAGACCGGTAAGAAAGAAACCCTATCAAGATCAAACCTTTGCCTTGTATATTCCACACCTCAAGATGGAGCACCTTTCTTGATTGCACTAGCATAGGCTCAACTTTTACTTGACCAAACTCCAGATCATTCCTTGAAACCTTGATCAACACTTGATCTTCTTCACTTTATTCTTATTCCAACCTTGAAGCCACCAAATGGTTCAAGCATTGTCTATGGACAAATCCTACAAGTAAAACTCAATGCAAACATAAGTCCATAAAACATTGTCATTAATTACCAAAACCGCACATGGGGGCACACATGTTCTTTCAATCTCCCCCATTTTGGTAATTGATGACAATCCTTTGAGAGGGTTTATATAATCAACTTAACAAATAAAAATGGTTGCGCCAACATTAAATACTACACAAGTATGTGATGTTAGTACACCCATAATACTTTTGGTGGAGTGTCCTCTATATATTCAACATGCAAAGCAACAACAAAGATGCAAGAGCATGAGAGGCAAATGCTTAAGAACAAACTCAAGGCATAAAACCAACTTCCCTTAAACCCTCCAAAACTTCTCCCCCATTGGCATCGATTGCCAAAATGGGTGAATAGTTCTAAACGACCAATATGGTGAGAATTCCTCCAAAGGTGTGCATTTGAAACAAATTTATTATGATAATACATTTACACATATCGAATGATGAATACTTAGGAGGAGGTCAAACTATATTGAGGATCAAAAGATTGAATAAAAATAACAAGATGAAGAAGCATCAACAAATGATGCAAGCAATCAAAAGATTCAGAAAAACCACTTGACAAAAGGAACATAGCAAATGAAAGATTGGTAATATTATAAGATCGAAAAGATATTGTTCTAAATAATATGAGGAGGCTCCCCAAGGTTTGTGCACAAATTATAATTTGTATTTGAATACAATATGGACAAACATGGCATCCTCACTCCCTCGATATTATTTAAAACACAACGATGTACAAAAGAGCATATACCAAGGCATAAAACTTGCAATAAACAAATGGTTGAGCAATGAGTAAGGGACAACATAATAGCAGGCTCAACCACAAGGATGTGTGAGAGGTATGACAAATCATATTATAAGACTAGTACAAGGATGACCATTGCATTATCAACATAGTCTTCAATGAGTGATATTGCTTTGTATGACCATACAACACACATGAAACAAACAAGACATCAAAAATAGAGTTGTAACAAGTCTCATGTATATAAGTTTCTAAGTAGACAATCTCACAAAGATATTGATCCACAAAGAAACATGTACACACAAGTTAGATACTAAAATAAACAGCAAGATATCCAAAACGAAGTCATGGCAATACAACACTATGATCTTTGCTTGATAGCATGGCCAAAACGCTCAACTTTATCTTATTGTATATTGATGAACTTCAACCACAAACATATCAAATACATAAAATTCATGCCAAGATGCAATCTACCAAATGTTGGAAGATGATATGTATGCATGAGTAAGAGATACTTGTTACCGAGATATCATTGGTGTGATGAAGTAGATAGGAGCTCGTTGATCATCCTTGCTTGTCTCTAATTTTCATTGAGTCAACACTTCTTCCTTATGAAAGAGACAAGCATCCGATGTACCTAAAACAAAATTCAAGTACAATATGGTCCCCAAACTTATTGGGTCCAAAGTAGTTAGACAACTACAATACATAGGAGAGACTCCACATAAATATGTGCATATTGATATGAAATTGAATTCCATGCACATTTTAGCAAATTAGGATTTGGTGGAGTTTCCCCTACATATTGGATCAAGGAAAGCAAGCATGCCATAATATATATAGTAAATATGCATGCACATGACTTTCAAGAACCAAAGGAGATACAATATGAACAAAACACCAAGTAAACCAAGAAGGAACACCAAAGTGTGACACGAAAAAAAGGTTGTTCAAACTATATCAAAAACCAAATCAACACATGGTAGACCACACAAGTCCAACAAATGAACTAGAAAAAAACCAAAGAGAGAGAGATGGACAAAAACACAAATGCTCAAGGTTTTATCTCATTCTAAAAGGTAAAACTAATAATAAAAAGGAATGAGACAAATCCAACTCCCCCAAAGAGCAAGGTTTAAACAACCACACCAAACTCTCAGCACTTTTCAAGATGGCACAAAGTACCCCAAAAAAAATCTTCCAAAGACACAAAACACGATATGGATCAAACACATGTTGTGAAGAGGCATAAAAGGAGTGTTCTAAATGATATAGGAGAGATCCCCCATGATTAGTGCATTATTTAAGATTTTGCATTTGAATACAAAATGCACACACACAGGATCATCATCTCTACCTACATAAAAAAAGATAATTAAACAATTTCAAGTTAAATAAATATCCATAAGAGGCAAGGAAGACATGAGAGTCAACACAAAGCATTTTCTTGGCAAACGATAGGGCAAACATAAACAAAAGACAGAATGAAAATGATCAAAAATAACTACCACCTATTATAGTACCGAAAGTCCAAGGACAAAGGATATGCAATTATTTCCGGGTGGTAGTTTGCAAATATATCCAAGATCATATTCACGAAAAGAGGCAAGAATATCCAACATGAGACAACCAATGGACATTATAGAATTTGAATTTCTCATGAGTATTGTACCACATAGATCCTAGATAATATCCCAATTTAAATGCTAGGTGGTATTCCTCATATACACACATTTTTAGGATTGTGGACTGCCTAAGCATAACACTCCCCCAAAATGGGATAGTCCATTAATCTCTCACAAGAGCCAAATAAGATACCAAATATAATCAAGTAAGGCTCAACACAAGAAACACACATACATGGTGTGCCACCTAATCATACACAAATAAGATTGACACCTCAAGATAATTAAGTGGAAAGCACAACATGTACAAAAGCATGGAAGATACAAAACCAACACATGCACAAGGGGCGAGTAACTTTCAATGTAAAGAGTTTAGCATATGTTACCGCAAGGATGAACATTGGATATATAATAGAATCATGATAATCCAAATGGTTTGGCTTGACAATAATAATTGATGAAGATCCCTCAATTCTTCATAATGTAGCTAAGTCTCCAATGCCCTCCACAACACACCTATTGATCAAGTTTCGGGTTGTTGGTACCCAACGAAGTTGGGCCCTAAGAAATTAGTCACAATAGGCTTGGCAACCCAAATGGTTCTTTTCTCGAACCCACATTGAGCACCAACAAATTTGGCAAATACATTGCCAACCTCATCCTTACAAAGATAATAAGCATCATCAATAATGATAGGGTTGGATGAGGAGATACCAATAGTGCATGAGGAAGAAATGTGCCCCTTCTCACGGCATATGTAGCAAGTTCTTCTCTTGCCATATTTCTTCTTAGGTGAAGCCACAACTCGAGGAAGAGCTCGAGTAGTCCTCTTAGGAAGAGGCCCGTCAATGACTTGAGGTGGGGTTTGAGGCCGCTTCCCTTGTTGCTTCACACTAAGAGGCTTTTTCTTCAATGGGCAAGATCTAACATGGTGCCCTTCTTCCTTGCACTTGAAGCAAACAATGCTGTCCGGATTCTTGACTTGAACTTGGCCATTTTTCTTGTTTCCCTTATGCTTCAAATTGATAGTGGACTTGTTCTTGACATTGGAGTTGAGTCCAAGCCCACTCTTGTCATTGGGGGATTTTTGCACAATCAAGATTTTGTTGAGTGCGGCCTTCCCTTGATGACCCTTTTTCAAGTCATTCTTCAAAGAAGTGACTTGATCCTTGAGCTCTTTGATTTCCTCTACATGGTTAGTTTCAACAAAAGTACTAGAGGAAGTAGATGCTACATTGTTAGAGCAACAAGGCACGGAATGTAATTCATCACGAGATATAGCATGGTTGTGAGAGGATGAATTACAAGGACTAGCACATGGCAATATAACATTTGTAGTAGATATAGTGCTAATGTCCACATGAGGCCCACTAGATGTTACCTTTGACACGATGGCCTCATGAGGCCCACTAGAGGCTTTAAGTTTCTCATGTGACTCGGTGAGTTTGATGAGCTCACCCTTTATGAACCTAGAGCCATTTTTAGGTGCTCAAAATCCTCAAGGAGTTTAGCATAAGCAACTTGAATCTCATCATTTTTACTTTTTATATCACTTGCCACCTCAAGAACTCTATCATGAGATTCCTTTACTCTAGACAGCTCTAAAGCAAAGGTGTCCTTAAGAGATTCCTTAGTGGTTTGTTTCTCTTCAAGAGCTTTGTTTAGGTTTGCAATTATATTAGCATACTCACGCTCAAGACTACCCATTTTATCAAAGTTGTTATCATGCGCCTCAATTTGTGTTTCTAACTTATCAATATGTTCCTTGATATTAATAGCAAAGTCCAAGATTTCAACAAATTTAGAGCATGCAATATTGTTCTTAACAATGGCACGATAAACAATCTCACCCTTTTCATATAAATCATCAATATCAAGCTCTTCTTCCACATTATCCACATCCTCCTCATCACAAGAGGTAATGGGTTCCAAAGTAGGAGTTACCTTTGAATCCCTAGCCATAAGGCATAGGTGGGTACCGGAAGAAGGTGAAGACGAGATTGCATTTGTGGCTTCATTCAAAACCTTGTCTTGGCCCATAGAATCTTTGGTTTCCTCTACATGGTTAGCAACACAAGCACTAGAGGAAATAGAAGCATTTTTATCATGGCAACAAGAAAACACAAGCATATCATCATGAGCTTTATTCAAGTCATTTCTACATGATATGCAAGGACTATTAACACAAGCATGTAAGAAGTTTGTAGTGCTAGAAGTGTTAAAGTCCAAAGATATATCATTGCAACTAGATAGAGATGATGGATTATAAATAGTAAGCACACTATCCAAATTGCAATATCTATCACCACTCACCATATCATTACCTTGTGAAAAATCACATGTTGGTGAAGTGGTAGAAGATGAGAACTCATCTTGACCGGAAGTGGAAGCAACACAATCATCCTCAACAATATTAGACACAACATATTTATCTTAAAGTTTTGTCCATAACTCATGAGCGCTCCAAAAAGGAATGATTGAAGAGGTAACTACATAGCTCAAAGCATTAACAAGAACATTAGAAGCTTGAGCATCGAGACATAAGTTTTTCTCATCCTCACAAGATAGATTTTTGAAATCCATAGGAGGAGAAAAACCTATATCTACAATACTCTCCAAATTTGGGTCTATGTCCCGAAAATGAATAAGCATACGAGTTTTCCAAATATCATAATTTGTGCCATCGAATAAGCACATGCCATTGTGCACTAATCCCCTAGCCGACATCTTTACTCTCAAGGCAGTGAAGCCTAAAATGAGAGCCTGTGCTTTGATACCAATTGAAAAGGATACAAATGCTACCTAGAGGGGGGTGAATAGGCGGTTTAAAACTTTTACGAGATGGGCTTAACAAAGGCAGAATAAAACTAGCGTTTACTTTGTCAAGCACAAAACCTATATAAACTATGGTTCACCTATGTGCACCAACAACTTATGCTAAGAAAAACAATCAACTATGTGATAGCTAGATATAAGAATTCAAGCACGAAGGCTATCACAAAGTAAAGTGCATAAGTAAATGGCTCGGGTATAGAGATAACCGAGGCACGCGGAAGCGATGATTTATTACCGAGTTCCTCCCATAAAGAGAGTACGTCTCGTTGGAGAGGGGGTGGTATCAAACCACCTACGCCACAAAAGGCCTCCCTTATTCTCCGATGAATCTCACCCCAATGGGATTGATCCACACTTCCACTATCGATGCACTTGTCGTTTGCAACCGGAACCTCTCACAAGGTTGGGGCACTTCTCCACAACTTAATTGGAGGCTCCCAACAAACTCCACCAAGGCCACAACCTGCAACACCAACAACCGTCTAGGGTTCCAAGAACCCAAGAGTAAAAAGCTTCTCAACTTTCACTCACCAAATCCTCCGAGGAGAAATCAAACCGATACACCAAATGCTATGGCAAGAACACGGGAAGTGCTCAAGTCCTTCTCTCCCAAATTCCACAAAAGCTACAAAAGCTAGTGGGAGAATAAGAGAGGAAGAACACAAGAGGAAATCCACAAAAGAAATCCCAAGATCTAGATCCCAATATGTTCCCCTCACATAGAGGAGAGATGGATTGGTGGAGTTGTAGATCTAGATCTCCCCTTTCAAATACCCCCAAAAGATTCAAGAAATATGGGAGGGATTAGGAGTATTTGCAAGCTCTTTAAGGTCAAAACAAAGGAGGAGAGAGAGAATGCAAGCCACCAGCCTAAGGAGGAAGAAGAGGTCTATTTATACCCTCTCCAACGAAATATGACCGTTTGGGACCTTCCAGGCCGGATAATCCGCCCCTCCCCTGGAAATTCCGGGTTCCCCGGGCCAAAAAAATGGCTAAGGACTTCGCGACGCGACCCTCAGTATAGGGGCGGATATTTGGGGCAGATTATCCGCCCCCATGGCCGGATAATCCGCCCCCTAAATCGGCAGAACAAGCAAAACTGAAACCATCATAACTTTTGCATTCGGACTCCGATTTTGATAATCTTGGGCTCGTTTCGAAGATAGTAACGAGCTCTAAAATATCATGCAGGGAACCATCATAGTCCATCAAGGAAGGATAGAACCAAATGATGAAAGGTTTAACCTATCTATAAAAGACAAATCGGTAAAACCTCCAATATCGAAAACACAATAATGAATGCATATGAAATCCGTTTTCGATGAACTTGAGCTTTTTATAGAGATTGACACAAGATCTAAATCCTCTCGTGGATAAGAACCAAATAAGAACCAAGAAATAGGATGCCAAGTATGCAAAGGTTTGAGCTCTCACCAAGGGATATGATCAAGTTACGCACTCGAGAGCCCCTCTTGATAGTACGGTTATCTATCCTATAAACTGGTCTCCCCAACTAACACCACGAGACCGGTAAGAAAGAAACCCTATCAAGATCAAACCTTTGCCTTTTATATTCCACACCTCAAGATGGAGCACCTTTCTTGATTGCACTAGCATAGGCTCAACTTTTACTTGACCAAACTCCAGATCATTCCTTGAAACCTTGATCAACACTTGATCTTCTTCACTTTATTCTTATTCCAACCTCGAAGCCACCAAATGGTTCAAGCATTGTCTATGGACAAATCCTACAAGTAAAACTCAATGCAAACATAAGTCCATAAAACATTGTCATTAATTACCAAAACCACACATGGGGGCACACATGTTCTTTTAGTGGGAGAGATGGAATAGAGAAGTTAAGCGTGTTGGGGGTGTAGTAGTGCTAGGATGGGTGACCGGCCGGGAAGTTTGACCGTAAGTATGATTTAAACTAATATTAAGTATAATTAGTGTTAAAAAATGAGAGATGTGAGAGATTAACGAGTCAAACAATTCAAAAGTTTAAGAAAAAATTGAAAAAAATCAAAAAAAAATTGGAAAAAAATCGAAAAAAAACCTTTAGTCCCGATTCATATTACAAACCGGTACTAAAGGTCCCGCGCGCTCGACGCTGTCCCGTGAGTGCCTTTAGTCCCGGTTTGTGGCCGAATCGGGACTAAAGGGGTAGGCCTTTGGTCGATCGAAGGCATGTTTACCCCTAGTGCTACGTCGGTGCCGACAGAGATGTCGCTTGAGGGCGTCGTCTTCCCTCTTGGGGGCTTCATCCCACCATCCCGCAAGATGCAAAGTACACAAGAAGCAATCAACAACAAAAGCATCAACCCCCACAATGACCATTGTGTTCTACTCGTGCAACAGATCTACATATAGACACGGCTCTGATACCACTATAGGGATTCGTAGCATGGAAAACAAAAAATTTCTACCGCATGAACACACAATCAAGATCTAATCTATGATCAAGCGAAGATCTATCTAGTAGATTGTAGCAACGAGTCGATAGAATACTAACCCTAGAAGATCCAAAGCGGTTAATGAGAGCAGATTCTCGTGGGTGATGTAGTCGAACACTTCCGATCTCAAGATCGTGTAGACGATCCTTCCCAAGGCTATGCGTTCCGCAGCGCTCACATTTTCGATGAAGACCTTCCTCTCCTTGTTCCAAAGAAATGGAGGTTGTAGCACTCTCCTCGTGATTCCGCAAAGACGACGCGTGGTACCTAAGTAGAGGGGAGATCTCGCAGGGCTTCGCCTTAAGCCGGAGCGAGTATGGTGGACTATGAGAGAGGCCTTGGCGAACTAGGGTTTAGAGGAACCAAGGAGAGAGGGATAGGCCGGCGGCTAGGGCAAGGGGAGGGCCCCAACTCAGCGGCTAGGCAAACCCTAGGGGCGGCGGCGACTTGGTGAGGCCGGCGGCTAGGGCTAGGGTTTAGAGGAGAGAGGTGTAGGGAAGAGGGGCACCCCTGCCCCTCCTTTTATAGGTGGGAGGGAGGCGTGGTTGGGAGGAGGGAGTCCTCCTCCAACTCCTCCTCCTTGGCCGGCAGGTGGAGGGAGTAGGACTTCCTCCCTAAGTAGGTTTCCTACTCTCCCTCCACCAAGCAAACTTGCCGTTTGACTTTTCAAATTGGCGTTTGACTTTTCAAACTAGGATTTGATTTATCCCTTTATTTTGCTCAGCAATGACACCTAGTACATGATGCAACCATTCCAACTTGTTAAGACACATTCATGTACCCTTCCCCTCCGGAGTGCCGGACCTTCTGGACCCTTCTAGAACATTCTCGGTGAAAACACCGGAATCATTCCCCAACTCCGAAATAGGACTTTCCTTATATGAATCTTATTCTCCGGACCATTCTGGATCTCCTCGTGATATCCCGGATCCCATCCGAGACTCCGAACAACATTCGGTCTCTTACTCATCATTCCATAACTACTCAACAACATCGAATCCTTAAGTGTGTCTCCCTACGGTTCGTGAATTATGCGGACATGACCGAGACACTTCTTCGATCAATAACCAACAGAGGAATCTAGAAATTCATATGGCTCCCACGTATTTCTATGATTACTTTGTGATCGAATGAACCACTTACATACGATACCAATTTCCCTTTGTCTCACGATAGTTTACTTATCCGAGGTTTTGATCATCGGTATCTCTACATACCTAGTTTAACCTCGTTACCGATAAGTAATCTTTTCTCGTTCCCGTGATATGTGATCCCTTGTGAGCCAGTCACATGCTTGCAAGCTAATTGGATGACATTCCACCCAGAGGTCCCAGAGTATATCTATCCGTCATATGGATGGACAAATCCCACTGTTGATCCATGTGCCTCAACCCATACTTTCCAAACACTCAATGCCACCTTTATAGCCACCCAGTTATGGTGTGGTGTTTGATGTCATCAAAGCATCCTTCCGGTGATGGTGATTAACATGATCTCATGGTCGAAGGAATTAGGTTACTATGTATCAGAAAGCTTATAGCAAATGAACTATATTAAATGACTTGATCTTTATGCTACGCTTAACTATAGGAGTATGTCCATCAAATCATTCTCCTAATGATATGACCCTGTTGTTAATAACATCTCTATGTTCATGATCAGGAAACCATGATCATATATTAACCAACAATCTAGTTTAACAAGAGGCTTTACTAGGGACTCTTTTATGTTTACAAATCACACAAGTATTAATGTTTCCTTTTAATACAATTATAGCATGGTATGTAAACATTTATCATAAGTATGAAGATATGATAATAACCTACTTTATTATTGCCTCTTGGGCATATCTCCAACACCACATAGATTGTTACCTGGTCCCTATGTCAGGCACTTTACGAGAACATAGTTCAATCAAAATAATAATCAAGCATGATATGTATCAAAACTAGAATCAAAGAGATGTGCGGATATAGCTAGTGGTGCTTACATCTAGTGCTTCAAATGTAAGCTCCTCTTTCCAAACACCCTAGCCTTGTTGGTGAATCGTTTCCAAGCGCTGCCCGGCAAAGAAAACGAATAAAAGAAGTTATTAATTACTTGATATCATAAAATTCACGAACGTTGCCGATATATTGTCGTAATGATTAGAATTACCGCTGGAGGATCATCTGCATGTCCTTCTACTGCTCAAGGGGTTTATGTTTCGAGTCCACGACTAGTACACGCCCTTTGTCAAGTTGAATGATTAACAGAATATAGTGGAAGCTGTGAATGCATAACTAATCAATTATATACTTAACATCGAGTAAGCGAAATAGAAAGTGTATAGAAGACAATAACACTCACTCGAAGTTGTAAGGAAAAAGTATTTCCCTTCTGGTTTCTTGAAACCTTAACGCGTGTACTATATTATCCTCCGTATCCTGGGGGCTTGTTTTGAGATTAGCTTCATGAACCCAATATGGGTCAATGAAGCCAATGTCATAGATTTGTCCTCTGCTGCATTCGAGAATCTTCATTCTGCATATTACAATATGATTATATACATGCAATAAACAAGGTGAGATAGCTGGAGACTAAATTAATTACAGAATTAGTACTTACAGATAATAGGCACTGATGATCGATTTGTCCAAGGCGTCTTGATTGAATAATTGAAATAATTCATCAAATTCAATGGATATCATGTCATCCTTTTCTTTCCCATGATGCTTTTTTGTAACCCTCAGCACTATCCAGTTAGCCTCGGCCTTTGTGGCATGCATGTACCAGTTATGCAATCTTCGCATTTTGTTGGAAGATTGTTTACCTCCTCAGGTTTGACGAGAGGTTTGTCGTACTGGTATTTGTATGCTACTTCACTCACGGGGAAGTACTCTAACTGGGATAAGTACTGGTCAATACTCATACCTTGAGCAGCGGCAGCTTCTTCGTATTGTGCAACTACCTCTAGATCATACTGCTCTTCAGCCCCATATTTGCTCGACCCCACATTGGTTTGGGAAATCACCTTGAGAGGGGCGCAAGGCTGTTTTGCTTGTTCTCCGAGCTGGGCAACAGATTTCTCGCTTGCATCAGTACTGCTCTTCGAGGCTTGTTGTGCCGCATGTGACTTGAGAATAGAACGCTCATAGTCTGATGACAGCTTTGGCTCGGGTTGATGAAGAGTCTTTAGCATTTTCAACACTTTGGCCTTTTCTTCTTTGGTGCTGGGAACTCGCTCTTTCGCCACCTCAGCTTAGCGAAAAACGTGTCGTTTCGCATCAACGATCACCGCAGCCTCCTCTTCAAGATACCATAAGCTCTCTTGGGAGGAACCTTTGGTACTTTTGGAAGAGGCTCTTGTTTACGCTTTCGATCGATTACCACGACGTAGTAGCAGACGCTTCGCTTTTTATCCCGAGGCGGCGATGGCTCCCAGCGATGGCTGCACCAAGATTGGTGAGGCGACGGAGCCGGTGAGGCGACGAAGACGGCTGACCTCATTGGACAACGGTGAGGCGGCAAAGATGGCCTTGGCATGTGATTTCGAAGCACGATACATTCCTTTGGCCATACAATGGTGACGTTTTTTGCGTCTCCCAGTACAGTCACATCCACTTCACCTGCAGGATAGTCAAGATCCAAAACTTCAAAGGTGAGCATGATTTCATCCACCCCGACAACAGCGTAGCCCTCTGGAACCGGACGACAGTGGTAAGTTGGTGTGGGTCCAATTGGTAAGGCATAGCCGACCACCACCTTCATTGATATGTTCACAACTTTGACATGTAGCTCGCAGTGTGTCATCTCCGTGATATCATCCACTGAGTAGCCAACAGGAGCCATCGTCGGTGCACCATCGTCATCGCCATTGTCATCACCCGGGACCTCGGTGGAAGCCACACTGCTTTTTCGATTATTCAATAGGCCGGTAGCATCGAATGCAGTGTGCTGCTGAGATGGGCCGGTAGTACTTTGCTCTTTAAGTGCGTTAATTTCATATTTTTGTTCCTTTATTCGTTCTTCAATTATACGCATTCGCTCTTTCTGACTCTCTGCTTCAACTTCCGCCCTGTCCTTTCTCCTCTGACGGCTTCTATCAGGATATTTCTTCATCTCTTCGGGAAACCCAGTCCTCCATGGTTGGGAGCCTCTTGTGCCTCGTGTTCGTCCATCATGTTCCTTATTTCCAAGGGAGAGTGTGAGCTCATCATTCTCTCTATCGGGAATGAAGTCCCCATCTTTAACAGCCTTTACTGCTTTTCTCATCTTCTCGATTGGCAAGGGGTCTTCTTTATGTCGTATGTTATATATACACTTCCCTTCCGAGTCCAACGTGCCCCCATGCCCGTAAAACCAATTCCTTGCACGTTCTACCCAATCGTCTGTCTTTGGGGTGATCTTTTTAGCACGCAATTCATTCTCAAGTTTTTCCCACTTAGGAATGCCAGCCCTGTAGCCACCTTGCCCCATAGTATGGTGATACTTCTTGTTAACAGCATTCAGCTTATTCGTTGCAGACATTTTCTTAGATTTTTCTGATGTCTTGTATTTTACAAACTCAGCCTAGAATGGTTTTATCTTCTCAAACTGAATATTCTTGAAATCACGAGTCTTCTCTTTCACGACATAGTCAAGGTGCAATCTTTTCTTCCAGTTGGTGAAACCTTTGGGCCATCTTCTTCAAAGCCCACTTCGACCTTAGCCTCCATGGCTCTCCCATGTTCTAAGGCGTCCTCAACTGGATCCTCCGCATTTGGATCCAGCTCTATCTTCGGTAGTTTGAAATTAACCATGATCCTCTTCCACAGTAAATCTTTGGCGTGGTTAGGGACAAATAAACATGATCCCTCTTTTTCCGCATCAGCAGGCCTATTCCAATTTCGAATGGTGATCAGGATTAAGTCCCTAACGATTACTCCGCATTGTGCAAAAAATTTGTTTGCGACAACTTCGGGAGCCGTTGGTTTGCCGTCTTCAGCGACATATTCGATCATGAACCTCTCATGGTCTTGCAACTTTTTGGTTGGGCCTCGTCTGCTCTTTTCAGTAGATTCCTTCGATCTGGAGGGCTAAAAGAAGAAAGATCATCGTTACTATTTCTATATAGATAGCAGATGATTAATTAATGAATTAATTATATTACATGCACCTCGCCAGAGCGGTCGTCTTCTCGATTACACAAGGCTTCGCCTTCTCCTCATGAAGGCAACACCTTCAACCTCAAACAAGTTGTCTATTCCGCAAAATAGGATCACCCTCACCGAGTTGTTCGTAAACGTTGATACATCTAAATTTTCTTCCCATGGATCACACCTTGGATCAACTCTTCCTTTTCTTCGTCTCTGACGTGTGGGTCCATATTTTCTGCATAGGTGGAAAAACGAATAAGTCAAAGCGGCTAAGGGAGAAAGTTAGGTACGGTGTTGAGAGATATAAACCCTAATTCAGAGAAACCCTAATATATACATACACAATAATAAAAATGAAGAGAAACCCTAAACCCTAAACCTAGCTACAAAAAGGAAACTATGTAGTAGATAGGTAACTCTAGCTAAAATCAACTAAAATCAATATTCTGGAGTTCCGAGGGGTGTAAAACCTAGTTCAGAGAAACCTCGGATGCATATGAGAGGGGAACATGAGTATAAGGCTACAAAAGGGAAACTATCCAGCAGATAGGTAACACTAGCTACTAACAAAATACCATATTAGAATCGATTTAAGAGGGTTCGGAATTCCCTGGCGAAGGCACATCGTCGAACCCACATGCACCTAAGGGGTATTAATGATTCCTTATCTAAGATAGGGTTTTTAAGTTGCTTGACAATGTGAATCGGGTCTGGGGATACCCACAGTGACTGACCAGTGGGGCCGAAGACTAATAATACCAAACTATCTATCGATAAGCTTAAAGGGAGTAATGCAACAAATAGGACACTCTATCTATCGATAAAAGACCACAGTGGAATTGTATGCATCATGGCAAGAATTGAAATGCTTTTGAAATCATAGGATTATATCATGGTAGGGCTATGCTTGCCTTTGCCTGTTGATAGCCAAAAGCAGAGCTTCAGGATCCTTGTACTTGACTTGATTACAGTTGGTCAAGTATTTGTCTTCGAGCTTCAACGGTGTTGATCTCTGGCTTCGATCGATCTCGATATCGTATTCTACCGGGAAGAACCAAACACCGGAAAGAAAGGGAAACAATCAACACATGGCATCAATGCAATGCTCAAGCAAGTATGATGATATGACAAGTTGAATTGCATTGAAATGTAACCCTAAAGCATGCTCGACAATTAATCGGGGTTCCGAGGGGTGAAAACCCTAACTCGGAGAAACTCCGGAATCACCTGTGAGGGGTTACTATATTCTTCTAATTAAACTTGTTATGAAAGTTGTTTAATCAATTTAAATGGAATTATTGCATCACAGTGACATCAGCAATGGGGATCCTCGGGTGGGCGACGCCGGTGCCGATTGCGGGCACGCGAGCGAAGCGAGATCGGGCTCGCTCGACTCATCGAGGGGACCACAAATTACAAGGCTGGACCATTTGGTCGAGGGACTGGCCATGGCGAAGCACAATCAAGGGCGGGGTGAGGCGTACAACGCGGGCTTGATACAGAGAGGATCATATCAACTAAAATAATCATCAAAATCTAATAACATACACCTAAAATCTAAATAATATATACATACACCTAAAATCTAAATATATACATACACCTAAAATCTAAATAATATATACATACACCTAAAATCCTAAATATAAATATATACATACACCTAAAATCTAAATAATATATACATACACCTAAAATCCTAAATCTAAATAATATAACCTAAAATCTAAATAATATATACTATACATACACCTAAAATCTAATATATATACATGCATGCATTATACACACTAAAAGGAAGGGCCCTCTGCTTGGTCGTTCATGGTACCGGCGGCGGCGGTCGGGGAGAGGCGGCGGGCGCGGCACTGGGCGGCGGTGGAGGCCGGAGTGCCTGGCGATGGACGACGGAGACGGAGGGCGGCCGGAGACGGACGATGGAGACGGTAGACGCGGTCGGTGGTCGGGGAGGAGAGGGAGATGCGGTGGGCGGCGCTGGACACGCCGGGCGGCGGTGGCGGCCGGAGCGCGTGGCGATGGACGACGGAGACGGAGGGCGGCCAGAGACAGAGGACGGAGGCGACGGCGCTGACGACGACGGCGGGCGCGGGCAGCCTGTCGGCGTCGTGGGGATCGGGGGCGGCGTTCCTGTGCGCGCAATCGGCCGAACTTGTTTTGCAACCGGCCAGATTAAGCCACAATCGGCCGAACTTGTTTTGCAATGTTGGAATGATTCAGTCATGCTCCTGCCTACACCTGTAATACCGCATCAGATCGTACTCGCCCATGGCCGTCGTCGTTGTCGCTGCGTCGTCGCCGTAGTTGAACCTTGAAGGCTGAGTACGAGTGGGCTGGACTTGAGGGTAGTGCAAAGGGGCTAGAGTCGGCCGTGTCGTAGGCCATGACGCCTGGAGAGTCCTGCCGCCACCACAGCCGATCGCCGGCCTTGTTGACGTTCGGAGGAGGTGGGCAGTCCTCGTGCCTGGCGAGCGCCCTCTCACGCCGATCCACGAAGAAGGCTTCCCAAGTCGGGAAATAGTCGGGATGCCATCTGGGATTCCTCCGCTGCTCCGGCGTGAGCTCGAAGTAGTAGTGGTTCATGATGGCCATCCGACGCGCCACACCTAGAGGGACAGGAGGAACCGGCACGCCTCCGGCGCTCAGCATCCAGCCGACGGGGACACAGTCGGGCAGGGGGTAGTTAGAGGCGCAGCGCCCGCCTCCTCGAGAGTTAGTGCTACGGTGGAAGTTATGGAAAGAGTGATGAGGTTGCGATGAGTCTAGAGATGTGCAATGACAATGGAGGCCAACCCTACATATATATAGTGAGAAATGGCAGGAAGATAACTGGAGGGAAGAACTGGCGGGAAGAACCGGCGGGAAAAACTAGCGGGAAAAAATGGCGGGAAGATCATGTACCGGACCCACTTCCTACCGATTCGGCAGACATTTGTCCTTTTTACCCGGGATGGACGAAACGGTTTGAGATGTCCCGGTTGGGAGATATTCCATGTAATGTGGTCTAGTATTTTAGGAAAATGGGATGGTAGCATTCTGAAACGGCATTTTGGTGGTTACTTCACAAAACGACCCGTTTTTTGCGCTCGGAAAATGGAAAAGGGTTTTTCCGTGCGATAAAAAAGAAAACTTCCTCCTGCAACATTGTTCTCCATACCAATGTCCACACACATGCATAATATGGACACAACATCACAAACTATGCCGTGATTCGGCACATAACATCGGTCATTTGGACCAAAAGCCATGAAACCTCGAACATGATAGGTCATTTTGTAAAGGTTTTTTCGAAACATGATCAATATACCAAGTCTGGTATTTTTCCTTTCAACTATGTAACATAATATGACACCACGCGAAGGATTTTCATTGTTGGATTTTTTGAATTTATTATGCCCGTTTGAATTATCTGAATTTCTAACTATGGTCGAACGGTGTGCATGAAGATAGGGATGAGCATCATTAGAACTTGCATTGGATCTCTGAAGAAACCACATATTGCGAGTCTAAAATGATTTTTCAAAAATCAGGCGATAGATCATGTACCTGTAGTACAAACCGGACCCACTTCCTACCGATTCGGCAGACATTTGTCCTTTTTATCCGGGATGGACGAAACGGTTTGAGATGTCCCGGTTGGGAGATAGTCCATGTAAGGTGGTCTAGTATTTTAGGAAAATGGGATGATAGCATTCTGAAACGGCAATTTGGTGGTTATTTCACAAAACGACCCGTTTTTTGCGCTCGGAAAATGGAAAAGGGCTTTCCCGTGCGACAAAAAGGAAAACTTCCTCCTGGAACATTGTTCTCCATACCAATGTACACACACATGCATAATATGGGCACAACATCACAAACTATGTCGTGATTCAGCACATAACATCGGTCATTTGGACCGAAAGCCATGAAACCTCAAACATGATAGGTCATTTTGTGAAGGTTTTTTCGAAACATGATCAATATACCAAGTCTGGTATTTTTTTTCTTTCAACTATGTAACATAATATGACACCACACGAAGTATTTTCAGTGTTCGGATTTTTTTTGAATTTATTATGCCCGTTTTGAATTATCTGAATTTCTAACTATGGTCGAACCGGTGTACATGAAGATAGGGGACGAACATCGTTAGAACTTGCATTGGAACTCTGAAGAAACCACATATTGCGAATCTAAAAATGATTTTTTCAAAAAATCACGGGCGATAGATCATGTACATGTAGTACAAACCGGACCCACTTCCTACCGATTCGGCGGACATTTGTCCTTTTTACCCGGGATGGACGAAATGGTTTGAGATGTCCCGGTTGGGAGATAGTCCATGTAAGGTGGTCTAGTATTTTAGGAAAATAGGACGATAGCATTCTGAAACGGCATTTTGGTGGTTACTTCATAAAACGACCGGTTTTTTGCGCTCAGAAAATGAAAAGGGCTTTTCCGTGCGACAAAAAGGAAAACTTCCTCCTGCAACATTCTTCTCCATACCAATGTCCACACACATGCATAATATGGGCACAACATCACAAACTATGCCGTGATTCAGCACATAACATCGGTCATTTGGACCAAAAGCCATGAAATCTCGAACATGATAGGTCATTTTGTGAAGATTTTTTCGAAACATGATCAATATACCAAGTCTGGTATTTTTCCTTTTAACTATGTAACATAATATGACACCACGCGAAGGATTTTCATTGTTCGGATTTTTTTTTAATTTATTATGCCCGTTTAGAATTATCTAAATTTCTAACTATGGTCGAACCGGTGTGCATGAAGATAGGGGACGAGCATCGTTAGAACTTGCATTGGATCTCTGAAGAAACCACATATTTCGAGTCTAAAAATGATTTTTTCAAAAAATCACGGGCGATAGATCATGTACCTGTAGTATAAACCGGACCCACTTCCTACCGATTCGGCAGAAATTTTCCTTTTTACCCGGGATGGACGAAACGGTTTAAGATGTCCCGATCGGGAGATAGTCCATGTAAGGTGGTCTAGTATTTTAAGAAAATGGGACGGTAGCATTCTGAAACGGCATTTTGGTGGTTACTTCACAAAACGACCCGTTTTTTACGCTCGAAAAATGGAAAAGGGCTTTTCCGTGCGATAAAAAGGAAAACTTCCTCCTGCAACATTGTTCTCCATACCAATGTCCACACACATGCATAATATGGGCACAACATTACAAACTATGCCGTGATTCAGCATATAACATTGGTCATTTGGACCGAAAGCCATGAAACCTCGAACATGATAGGTCATTTTGTGAAGGTTTTTTTTGAAACATGAACAATATACCAAGTCTGGTATTTTTCCTTTCAACTATGTAACATAATATGACACCACGCGAAGGATTTTCATTGTTCAGACTTTTTTTGAATTTATTATGCCCGTTTTGAATTATCTGAATTTCTAACTATGGTCGAACCGGTGTGCATGAAGATAGGGGACGAGCATCGTTAGAACTTGCATTAGATCTCTGAAGAAACCACATATTGCGAGTCTAAAAATGATTTTTTCAAAAAACACGGGCGATAGATCACGCGGAGGGATTTCGGCAGGCTGTGCCAGGCAGCACTAATGATAGGGATGAGTGTCGACATTATGTCGTGCAGCGTGTACCTTGTCCAGGTTGGTGTCACCAACCGGGACTAAAGATGAACCTGTAGTCCCGGTTGGAGACACCAACCGGGACAAAACACGAGTCAGCACTAATAATAGGGGTGAGTGTCGACATTATTTCGTAAGTGTCGACACTATGCCGAGCTGCTTGTACTATAAATAGGCATCCTTGCGAGTCCTGTCCTCCAGCCAGTTTGAGGCATCTCCAAGATGGTTTTCGAGAGCAGGGACACCACTACGGCCAGTTTCAGGGAGATGCCGACGGAGCACAGTCCTCCGGCATCTCCGAGAAATTGGTCATAGAGGCACTCCCTAATATGTGAAATTAGTTAGCTCCCAGGCGTATTGATCTAGTTAGAGAAGTTACAAGCTGCAAGATGGTTTTCGAGAGCAGGGACACCACTACGGCCAGTTTCAGGGAGATGCCGACGGATCCCAGTCCTCCGGCATCTCCGAGAAACTAGTCATAGAGGCACTCCCTAATATGTGAAATTAGTTAACTCCCAGGTGTATTGATCTAGTTAGAGAAGTTACAGGCTGCAAGATGATTTTTGAGAGCAGGGACACCACTACGACCAGTTTCAGGGAGATGCCGCGGATCCGATCCTCCAAAGATCTCCAAGAAACTGGTCATAGAGGCACTCCCTAATATGTGACCGCGCGCATTTGGAGATCAGATCTTAATGGTAAGTACAAATCGGGACAACTTCTTCATAGTCCCGGTCCAGCCACAAAACGGGACTAACACTCAAGACATTTATTAATATTAAAAACTGAGACTACAAAACCGGGACTAAAGGCCCCCCTATATATAGTCCCGGTCAAGCCACAAACCGCGAAAGATATCCTTCGGTCAAGCCACAAACCGCGAAAGACATGAACTAGAGTTACATAATATGAGCATGAACTTCTTGGCATATGTCCTTCCTTATGATCGCTTCAGACGTAACCATGGAGCATCTTCTTTACTTAACAGAATGCTTGGGTCAGTTTTCACTGTGAAGGGCGGAATTTCATCAAACTTATTATAATCTTCTGACATGTCTGTCTTGTCCTCGATTCCCACAATGTTTCTTTTCCCTGAAAAGAACTATGTGATGCTTTGGCTCATCATATGATGTATTCGTTTGCATATTTTTTATTTTTTTCGGTCTGGAGGACATGTCCTTCACATAGAAAACCTGAGACACATCATTGGCTAGGACGAATGGTTCATCTCTATAACCAAGATTGTTGAGATCCACTGTTGTCATTCCGTACAACTGGTCTATCTTTACCCCTTCCCCATTCAGGTTGACCCATTTGCAGCGAAACAAAGGGACCTTAAAAGAGACTCCATAGTCTAGTTCCCATATCTCCTCTATGTAACCATAATATGTGTCCTTTTGTCCATTCTCGTCTATTGCATCAAAGCGGACACCACTATTTTGGTTGGTGCTCTTTTTATCTTGGGCGATCGTGTAGAATATATTCCCATTTATTTCATCCTTGGAAATTCAATACAAGAGAAGATGGTGACGCGCCAACAAGTATAGCTGATCTCCGAAGTGGTGTCATTCAAGAGATGTGTCCGCATCCAACCACCGAAAGACTTCATGTGTTCATCTCAGAATCCATGATTCAGGCTTCCACAGGTTTTTGGGCGTACAATATTCTTGTGTTCCTCGATATGAGTTGCCAAGGTGGAATTATGTAGAAGCTGTAGTGTGCTTTAGTGAAAGAATCCCGTCCCTACATATCATTGCTTTCTTTCCCGTGCCTTTTCCACTTAGTCTTCCCTCATGCAGCGAGTAAACACCAATCGGCTTAAGGTCGAATAAAGTCAACACAAAACTCAATGACCTCCTCTATTCCATATCCCTTGGAGATGCTTCCTTCAGTCTAGCATGGTTATGAACATATTTCTTTAAGACTCCATGAACCTCTCAAAGGGGAACATATTGTGCAGAAATACCGGACCGAGAATGGCAATCTCTTCCACTAGGTGAACCAGGAGATGCGTCATAATATTGAAGAAGGATGGTGGGAACACCAATTCAAAACTAACAAGACATTGTACCACATCCTTCTGTAACCTTGGCAGAATATCTGGATTGATTACCTTCTGAGATATTGCATTGAGGAATGCACACAGCTTCACAATGGGTACTCGAACATTTTCCGGTAGAAGCCCCCTCAATGCAATCGGAAGCAACTGCGTCATAATCACGTGACAGTCATGAGACTTCAGGTTTTGGAACTTTTTCTCTGCCATATTTATTATCCCCTTTATATTAGATGAGAAGCCTGACGGCACCTTGATACTGTAAAGGACTTCAAAAAAGATTTCCTTCTCTGCTTTGGTAAGAGCATAGCTGGCACGACTTAAGTGACGCCCTTTATCCGTCTTGTTCTGTATGCATGTTCTTTGGGTCTTTCATAATATGTTGGTCCTCCCGTGCTTCTGGTGTATCTTTTGTCTTCCCATACACTCCTAGGAATCCTAGCAGGTTCACGCAAAGATTCTTCGTCACGTGCATCACGTTGATTGAAGAGCGGACACGCAGGACTTTCCAATATGGCAGCTCCCAAAATATAGATTTCTTCTTCCACATGGGTGCGTGTCCTGTAGCGACGTCGTTCGGAACTGATTGACCGCCGGGACCCTTTCCAAAGATTACTTCTATGTCCTTGACCATACCAAATACATCATCACCAGCAGGGAGTTCAGGCTTCTTCCGGTGATCTGCCTCACCTTTGAAATGCTTGCCTTTCTTTCTTACGGGATGATTGGTCGGAAGAAATCGTCGATTCGCCAGGTACACAACCTTCTTGCATTTATGCAAATATGTACATTCAGCCGTATCTAAACAGTGTGTGCATGCCTTATATCCCTTGTTTGTCTGTCCTAAAAGGTTACTAAGAGCAGGCCAATCATTGATGGTTACGAATAACAACCCTCGTAGATCAAATGGCTCCTGTTTGTTCTCATCCCACGCACGTACACCTGGTTTGCCCCACAACTGTAAGAGTTCTTCAACTAATGGCCTAAGGTACACATCAATGTCGTTGCCTGGTTGCTTCGGGCCTTGGATGAGCACTGGCATCATAATGAACTTACGCTTCATGCACAACCAAGGAGTTGTAGATACATAGAGTCACGGGTCAGGTGCTATGACTGCAGCTCTGCTCCCCAAAAGGATTCATGCCATCCGTACTTAGACCAAACCATAAGTTCCTTGCGTCACCTGCAAAGTCTGGGAAGTTTCTCTCGATTTTTCTCCACTGTGACCCATCAGCAGGGTGTCTCAACTTCCCGTCTTTCTTACGGTCTTTTTTGTGCCATCGCAACAACCAGGCATGCTCTTTGTTTCTGAACATGCGTTTCAACCTTGGTATTATAGGAGCATACCACATAACCTTAGCAGGAACCCTCTTTCGGAGGGGATCTCCCTCAACGTCACCAGGGTCATCTCGTCTGATCTTATACCGCAACGCATTGCATACCGGGTATTTATCTAAATTCTCATACTCCTTACCGCGGTAGAGGATGCAGTCATTAATGCATGCATGTATCTTTTGCACATCTAATCCCAGAGGACAGAGAGTCTTCTTTGCTTCGTAGGTACTCTCGGGAAGTTCGTTATGTTTTGGAAACTTCGGCTTCATTATTTTCAGCATCTTTTCAAATGAGGAGTCAGTTAGACCACACTCTGTCTTTCATCGCAACAATTCCAGTGTGGTACCGAGCTTTGTGCTGCCATCTTCACAATTTGGGTACAACAATTTCTTGTGATCTTCTAACATGCCCTATAACTTCAACTTCTCATTTTCTGTTTCACAGTCTCGCTTTGCATCAGAAATGACCATACCAAGTTCATCAGCCGTCTCATCTGATGCCCGTTTTTCACCTCCTTCCTCTCCATTGTCTTCCATTGCAGTATCACTTTATTCAGGAAACATATGATGATAGTTGTTATCATCATCTTCTTCTTCACCATCTTCCATCATAACCCCTCTTTCCCCGTGCTTGGTCCAGCAATTATAGTTGGGCATAAAACCTTTCATAATCAGGTGGCCGCGAATGATTTTCGAGGAAGAGTACTCCTTGTTGTTCCGACATTGAACACATGGACAACGTATAAAACCATTCTCTTTGTTTGCCGTAGCCACATCGATAAATTTATCCACGTCTTTCATATACCCGGCTATGCGCCGGTCACCGTACATCCATTCCCGACCGTTCATCTGCATCATATAAGTAAGTTTATCAAAAAACAGGACATCATAAATAGTAAAATGACCAATTCACATCGACACATGCATTGTATCAATGACAGAGAAAAGATAAGATTGCTAACCTCGATCGAGGGAAATAAAAAGGAGAAAGCTCAAGTGCGTCTCGGACACCTTCTATATTTTTGTTCTATGAGAAATTGAACGGGATTATTCACTCAAACATTTCATCAAACACCTTGAATGCATGCATAGGGGAGAAAAAATTAGCACACCCCTCACACCTTTCACCAAGAGAAAAAACAGAGTGGAAACAGAGGAACTGGGTCGTTGCATTTATAGAGGGCGGGAGCATACGTCCCGGTTGGAGCCACCAACCGGGACTAAAGGTGTGTGAGATCCCACGACCCTCAAACTCCGGCGAAAATCTGTTCGGCAATCAGCACCAAGCAAAGCATCGCCGAGCAGCCAGGCCCTGCGAGCAGCCTGCGCGCGTCACACTCGCCGTCGAGCATGATGACAGGCCCGACATCAACGGGACGCCCTTGGCTCCACTGTGATCCGATCTGCGATTTGCCGACTCGGTAGCGCCGTCCGCCTTGATCCGTGCGTTGCTCCAGGCTTCAACACGCCACACATGCATGCCGCGTTTGACCGTGGGGCGGTGGCGACTCTCCCAGGCCAGCGCGTGGCGCATGATGCATGTCTACTTCTCTTGTCCAGGCACTCACGTGCTCCCATGAAGTCGAATACTTGGATTTCAGGTATTCAGATATTTGGACATGACCTAGCTTGCTTCAGCACGCATCATCGCCATCGATGCGTAGCATACACACCGACGGCGGCCCGGCAGTACCTAGCAGCAGGATCTGTACCGCAGGACAAAACATCTTCGCCGAGCGGACAATACACCACATATCATCAAGGCAAACAACGAACAATAGCTATCGACTATATCGCCACTACAAAATACAAGATCTTTGTCGAACACATTTACACGAAGCGACATCCACATCATCCACACGCCAGGGCGGTGTGGGACACTATAACCGACTTCTCCGATATCAAGGCGACATCATCGCCGCCACAAGGGGCGCCTTGACGGCCGGTCGCCATACGCCTACTCCTTCATCGCCGACACATCGCCAAGGTCTACATCAACATCTTCGTCGACACATCGCCGCCGCCGATATTACCATCCACATGATGGACATACAACTACGACGCCCTCTGACAGTACAACTGCAAGGCACGACGACGGCATCGCCGCGTCCACGATCCTGACAACTGCATCAACAAATCGGCATCACAATTATGACGCCCTACGACGCGCATACGGTTACGGCAAAACCGTGTGTGCTCGGTGACTTCCTCCGATTCGGCAAACTGGTGGTCTCACTTATGACCACGTCCAAGAGACACACCCGACGGTACCTCTACAAGGTGCAAAACGTCCATAAGCGCAGCCGTCAACAACAACAACAAAAAAACGCTAAATTTTTTGCGCCTCCGGTAATGGCGGCCACACCACTACGACGACTACGACATCGACCACGGCTACATCACGATCGGCTACCTCGGCATCGACATCCACAACAACATCTACAACAACTTAAGAACTCCAGTCAACAGCGTCCGCGTCGTCACTTGCGTCCACGCCACTCCCGCTGTGACTGCGGGAGGGAAGAGAGGCACTAGAAGGGGACGCAGTCACCGCCCCTAGGTGCCAGCCATGATCATGTCCGCGCAGGTGATGATGACAATGAGGTAAAGACGCGAGCGCAAGACTTCAAATCCGATCCTGGCGTCGCTTCACTCCCGCTCTGGCTGATGGGGGATGTTAGAGTACGTATACGTGTATAGACTAGAGATAGACTAGGACTCTACATCTTGTAATCCAAGTCTTCGTCTATCCCGTGTACGTCTATATATCCTCCCCGTGAGGGTCAAATCAATACACCAAAATATTAGGGATTCAATATTATTCATTGGATTCAATATATGCTTAAAATTCTGTTAATTTAGATATTGGTCACTGGGTCTGGCTGTTAGAGAATCTCCACTCGCCTACCCAGGAGGCCGATCCGGACGCCGAATTTCGGTCCGGACGTCGAAAATTGTCCCAGTCGCGTACCCAAGGACCTGATTTCGTCCGAATTTCGGCGTGTTTTGATCCGGCCTACCCAGGCCGAACCCAGGATCCTGGGTACGCCCTGGGAACGCCGGACGAAGCGAATTCGGCGAGTGGACCCGCCTAGTCAGCATATATTCGCCCTTATTCATCCAAAGTTCGCTCATATTCGCCCAAAGTTCGTCCATATAGACCATATTCGTCCAAAGTTCGTCCACGTAGACCATATTCGCCCAAAGTCCGTCTGTATCTCCCATATTCGTCCAAATTTTGCCCAAAGTTATCTATATAGACTAGATTCGCCCAAAGTTCGCCCAAAATTCGGGCATATTCGTCCAAAGTTGGTCCGTATCGACCATATTCGCCCAAATTTCGCCCATATAGACCAAATCCGCCCAAAGTTCGCCCAAAATTCGGGCATATTTGCTCAAAGTTCGTCTGTATCGCACATATTCGCCCAAAGTTCGCCCATAGTTCGTCCATATCGTCCATATTCGCCCAAAGTTCGTCTGTATCGCCCATATTCGCCCAAAACCGCTTATATTCACCCAAAGTTCGCTCAAAGTTTGCCGAAATTTGTTAAATTTTAGCCAACGCGAGAACTCGCCTGGGTACGCGAGTGGGAAATTGGATGTACCTAGGCCGAAATCAAGCTCCGTCCGGCCAAAAAAAGTCCAGATTTCCGCTTGGGTTCGTCCAACGAGTGGAGATGCTCTTACAGTCAGCCAAATATTTATGTATTTCCAAAACCATTTTAAGCATTGAATAAAGAGTGGTTGGTTCTAAAAAAAAACCAATTGACCCATCAACACATGACATTTACGCATAGAGTGATCGGCGTCAGTTCCGTCCGCCGTTCCACTCCATCCTCAATCGATCAATACCGTCAATCGATCAATGCTGCCACGCTGCGAGCGTTAATCCTGTGCAGCATGGCCACGCAATTGCCTTGATCGGCGAAGGTGTGGTTGCTCGAATCTAAGAACAGTTAATTGGCTGATTGCCAAACTGGTGAGTTAAATCCGAGCTCTAAGTATAACATATTGATGTATTGATTTTACAGTTTGATTATACAAAGTACAACAATTGGAAATTATATTATCATTTCTACTACTAAAATTAGATCTCACGATTAGATTGGACATACTACTATAACTTTTTTTAGACCAGCTGCATGGACTTCTAAATCTACTGCCAAATTTGCAAATTGGTTTTATATAATATAGGAATTTACTTGTTACATAGGCCAACGTGGAACTAGTACACAAATATGACATTTTAACTACAAAATATATATTACTACTGACTGATATTGATGATACATGTTAGACGTCGACAATGTTGGACACGTTGTCTTCTGAGTCAACGTCAGTCATGCATGAGGTGTGCTTCGGTCCTCCTCCCCCCCCCCCCCCCCCTAAACTTAAGCTTCTTGGGCCGTTTTATTTCTTTGATCCGTCGAAACCCATATCGAGGCCACGTATATCTCTGTATATGTGTACTCGGTCGAACCGGGTATAATCCACGCTCCGGACGGCTGATCTCACCTCCTATTATCGCGATCTACGTCTTTGCATGTCATATTTAATTTTTGTTGTTGTTGCTGTTGTTATATAACTTAAGATTTTCGCATTCTGAAGACATATAAGTATACGTGTACGGTGAATATACGTATAAGAGAACCATATATACTTCGGGTGAGTTCGTACGGTCCTTTAAACAATCGGTATCGAGTTTTTGTTTGTCAAAGTTTGAAAAGAAGGAGGAAGGAGGGGGGGAGGGGGGACCGAAGCAAAAGTGGTCATGAATAGGAAGATGTTCGCTAGCAATGATACATGTTAGACGTGAATAGGAAGATGTTCGCTAGCAGTGAGTAAAAAAAAGCAGAAGATAGCCTTTTTTCCTCCAATAGAAAGAGGTCTCGCTATGCTAGCTTATTCAGACAAGGCTGAACATGAGTTGCTCTAAGAAAACTCGGCTGGCGACAATCGCTCACGTGACGGGGACCAGGAGTGCAGCAGAGCATTATTAGGTGTTGCGTGTGCCCACTGCCCAGAGTACCAGCCATGAGTTGTACTATTTTTTTTCCATACCCCAATCTATTAATTAAGAAGTTTTACGATAATGTAAAGGTTCAAATCTCTATATTGAATACGAATAACTTTAAACGATTGTTGGATGAAGATTGGTAAATAAAGTCTAACATAGCTGATCTTTGGATACTTTTCATAAGTTAAATTATGTCATGTCACACAAAAGAGATGTTATCTTTTAGCACAATGAACACTATGCATAAATCTTAAAACATACCTCTTCATTATTATAGAATCTCCTATGCTTATAATATCCTAACTTACTCTTCTTCATACAGAACTGTCATTTCTTTACTTTACGATTTTATCTTGGTTCATGACAATACATTTATTATTCCTTCATGTTTTCATTTGGAGCACTAGCAATTTCGGTTATTGTGCACCGTAAATAAGAGATAATTAATTAGTATAACAGACATCTTCCAACAAAATGTGTTTAACATATTTTAGCAAAGTTTTTCGTAGAGTCTGTCATGCAGTTTCGTGTTTTAGCTAGCCAATAAAGATTGATTTCTAAATGATATAAAGTACAACAACTAAATATATATTCCACACTTCATGGATGTGACTTAAAATTATAATTTTATTGATATTTACCAATTATCATTTGATATAGTGATGATATGTGTGGGCACTAGTAGAGCTTTACCAATTATCATTCGATATTTTTTTGAGCTTTACTAATTATAGACTCGATACTTCATGTATATGTGTCAACAAAATCATACGCTACTTGTTTTACGGTTGATGCATCGAGCAACGTTTTCAAGTTCGAAATACAGAGGAGCTAGCGAGAAAAAAGTCTAGCATGCACACGTTTCTTTTAATGGGAGACTGACATGGGGGCTTCTTATAGGCAAAGAGGGAGGCCGAGGGGGTGCCCGAGGCGGCTGCACCCCCCAGGCGCGGGCCAGGACTGGCTGCGCGGCCAGGGGGTGTGGCTCTCTCGAGGCCCTCGTCCGTCTCGTCTTCTGGCTCCGTGTTCACCACAGTAAAATATTGACTTTGGCTTTTGTCCCGTCCAATTCCGAGAATATTGATTTTCTGCCTTTGTGGAACAAAAAACAGAAGAAAACAGGCAACTGGCACTGTGGCATCTTGTTAATAGGTTAGTACTAGAAAACATCCAAAAACACCTCAAAGTGTAGTCAAAGCAAAGCAAAGTAGATACTAAACAAGCATGGAACATCAAAAATTATATATACGTTTCCGACATACCAGCGGCTTCCAAGGCCACTGCCTTCTTGGCAGCGACGTGGTGTATGTAGCCCACCGGCCATTGGGCGGCCACCATGGAGGCCGCCTCCACCACCCGCTCCAGCGCCAACTCGGCGACATGGCCTTTCTTCTCAAAGGCCAACACCTGTGGTTCGCCCCCTCCCACTTCCCTATCACCACCGCTGCCGCCGGTCTTGCTGCGTTGGCGCGCCAGAGGCAGCGGTGGCTCCTGCCCCGAAGGTGGATGGGAGCAAGCTCGCGGTGGACGCATTGCCACGTCGGTGTCGCGTGAGTGGTGTCGCGTGCGGGTAGTCCTCGGCGCCAGGAAGGATGTCTTCTGGCGGTGAGCAGGCTTTGGCAGCTCGTGCAGCAAGCTCGCGATGGTGTGGGGAGGCGGCGGCCATCGGCGATGTTGCGGGAGTGGTGTGCGGCCAGGGCCCAATCTAGGCTCAGATGGTCCTAGCGGGCCGCTCCTCTCCCGTGTTGCTGCTCTGCCCCAGCAGTAGTTGTCGGCCTTCGGAAGCCGGGGCGGTGGCCCCGGGACACGACGATGTGCGTTCTGCTCCTCTGGATGAGTGGGTGGCGGGGGGTGGCACTCGTGGAGGTGGTCAAGGTGAGGTGGGGGCCTATCTGCTTGCTGGCGTGCGGATGCCCTGGGTTGTGGTGGTCTTCCTCCACTTCGGCGTGGCATGGGTGGCCGTGGCGCCATGGAGGGTTGGACCAACACCATGTGGCTATTTCTGTAGCCATATCGTGTGGAGCTGGGCGTGGATGCCGGAGGGGCGACTCCGAGATCTTGATGATGGTGAGGCTTCTCCTTGGCCATGTGGGCGGCGGGGGTTGCCTCTATTGGCATGGGTGTCTTCTCACTTGCCGGTGGTCGTGCTAGTCCGGTGGCATGGGTTGTCTTTGTGACGGCCCACGGAGGTGGTGAAGGGTCTCCGGATGAAAGTCCATCTCGACTACACTAGTAGAAAAAGAGCCATTCGTCCACCCTAGTTCGGAGCATTACTCCCGGTTATGGTTGGACCCGGGACTAATGTGAGCATTAGTCCCGGTTCCAACGGCTAGAACGCCAGCAATCTTTAGTCTCGTGTCAAATGGGACCTTTATTCCCGGTTCATATCACCAACCGGGACGACTAAAAGGGGTTCCCCCCGTGCCAACCCCTTTATTCCGGTTCGTATCACCAACCGGGACTAAAGGTGTGATCTTTAGTCCCGGTTCGTATTACCAATCGAGACTAAAAAATGGGCAAAAAAAATTCTCAAGTTCTGTCGTGGCAGAAAAAGGCACAAATCCTGCTGGAGATCGTCTTTTCTAGATTCAAAATCATGCTGAAAAATTATAAAAAATTCTAAAAATAAAATCCTTTGAACTGTAGTTATATTAAGTGATTTAGTTGTTACGAAAATTAACAAATATAAATTTTGACATAATTTACAAAAAAATGTTATGAAAAATTCAAATGGACATAACTTTTGCATAGGATATAGAAAAAACATATAACCTATCAAAATGTGCAGAAAAAATTAGCTCTTTGATTTCAACATCCTTATGCCGTTTTGGATTCTTTTAGATTCTTAAAATTCGAAAAGAAAAAAGTTATTTCAAAAATTAAAATATTTAGTAATTTTGTATGTCATATTTGAATTCCTCGCATTTTTCTGATAATAATGGATATATTATTTGTCGAATAAATGGCAAAAAATGAATAAAATGTTAATTTAATTAGTTTTTTACTTTCATTAGAATAAAATATTATTATTACTTATTTATTGTTGTTTACTAAAAATAGTTGTTCTTAATTTCAAAAAATAAAAACGTATCACATATTGATATGAATTAATAGGATTGATATACTAGTATTGATAACACGATATAAGGGTCCTTCTAGCAGGGTGGGTGAAAAGGATACAGATGCCGCCTAGAGGGGGTGAATAGGCGGTTTAAAACTTCTACGAGATGGGCTTAACAAAGGCGGAATAAAACTAGCGTTTACTTTGTCAAGCACAAAACCTATATAAACTACGGTTCACCTATGTGCACCAACAACTTATGCTAAGCAAAACAATCAATTATGTGATAGCTAGATATAAGAATTCAAGCACGAAGGCTATCACAAAGTAAAGTGCATAAGTAAATAGCTCGGGTATAGAGATAACCAAGGCACGCGGAGATGATGATTTATTACCGAGTTCCTCCCATAAAGAGAGTATGTCTCGTTGGAGAGGGGGTGGTATCAAACCACCTACGCCACAAAAGGCCTCCCTTATTCTCCGGTGAATCTCACTCCAATGGGATTGATCCACACTTCCACTATCAGTACACTTGTCGGTGGCAACTGGAACCTATCATAAGGTTGGGGCACTTCTCCACAACTTAATTGGAGGCTTCCAACAAACGCCACCAAGGCCACAACCTGCAACACCAACAAACCGTCTAGGGTTCCAAGAACCTAAGAGTAAAAAGCTTTTCAACTTTCACTCACCAAATCCTCCGAGGAGAAATCAAACCGATGCACCAAATGCAATGGCAAGAACACGGGAAGTGCTCAAGTCCTTCTCTCCCAAATTCCATAAAAGCTACAAAAGTGTCACATCCCAAGATTTTCCAAATCTTGTAATGTGAAAAATAAATGAATAAAATAAAACTTTGTTGATTTTCAGGGTGAGAAGAAACTTTTTGAATCCATTTGGAAACTTTCAAAACCTATTTTGGATCAAATAAAATCCTAAAGGGATTTAAAAAGTTAAATAAACAATGAAGTTAAAAATATTTGGAATTACTATTTTTGGATCTTTTAATAAAAAATTTGGTTTTCAAAGGAAAAGGAAGATTTATAAATAAGGATTATTTATAAAGCCAAATTAAACCTTGGCCAATATTTTGAAATAAAATGTTTTGTTTTGATTGAAAATAGTAAAGGTTTATTTAAATAAAATAATAAGGATTTAATATCCAATTTTATTTAAATAAAAGGTTTTACCATTTTAATTAAAACATCAAAACTTATTAAATTATTTTAAATAAGTTTTACAAGTGTATACTATTTTCAAATAAAACCTACTGAATGGTTTTGGTTTATTTTAGATTTCAAAATAAAGATTTAAATAAAACCAATCCTATTTGATTTAATAACTAAGGCCCATTTTATTTGATTATTAATGGACCCTAAAATAAAAATGTTATTTTGTTTTAAACAAGTTTTCCAAGTATCTTTTATTTTCAAATAAAACCTACTGATTTGGTTTTGAAAATATTTAGTTTTCAAATGGAGATTTTATTAAATAAATCAAAACCTATTTGAATTAATAATTAAGATCTATTTTATTTAATTATTAAATAGATCCTAAAAAGAATAAAATTATTTTATTTTTGGGACTTTGGTTTATGTTAAACAGAACCAAAACTCAATACAAGTTTGGAAGTGTTTTGAATTGTTTGAATGTTTGAATTGTTTGTTTGAATTTCAAAACAGAAAAAGAAATAGAAAAATAAAAAGGTTTCAGAATAGGAAAAAAATAGAATTGGACTCGACCCAACCCAGCAGCCTAACTAGGCCCATCGGCCCAATTCCCTCTCTCCCCCGAAGAGTTTTTCTCTCACTCACAAGACGACCCGCAGAGCCAATGACAAGTGGACCCCTCCCCCTCACTTCCTTCCTCGCTGACAAGCTTGCCTTGCCACTCCGTCTTCAACCCATGACGACCTCTTCTCCTCCCTCGTCACCGTTTAAGCTTTGATTTTGGCTTGAATTCGTGATAATCTGCCACCATTACTCGCAGTGACCATGCCCATTTAACCGCCAACGTCTCCCCTCCATTTCCCCTCTGTCTCCTCCCCCAAGTGCGCCCCCAGGCTGCCGAATTTCACTCGACACCGCCACTGTCCGACGACGCTCCGGCGAGGATTCCAGCAGCTCCACGCCACCTCTTGCCTCCTCGAGCACGCAGCTGTGATCACCATCTCCCGGCGGACCTTTCTCTGACCGCAGCAGCTACATGCTTCCTCGAAAGGCTTAAGAACGACAACAACCGCCGCCGCCACCGTCTGGTTCTTCTCCAATGACCTCCCTCTGGTAAACCAGACCACCCCGACCCCTCTCAATCATGCACACATCATCGTCGTGTCTTTGTGCGTCTGACCGTGCGTTTTGTTTGTCTCCTAGTGATCCATAGCACCGTCCTCGACGACGACTGAGTGTGGCCGAGACGCAGCTCCACTCCGGCGAGCAATTAAGCCCGCTCCAGTGAGCCCCTTGCCAAGACGACTCCACGTTGAGCTTCGGCGTCGCCCTGCGATCAGTGTGAGCATCTCCCCACCTTCCATTGCTTCCTGTATCACCGGCACCGCCACCATCTGGCCGCTCCGCCGCCAGCCACCGTCGCTTGCGCCGCCCGTTTTTGACCAACTACTACACACCGTTAGATTTAGATCGGAGGGCCTGGATAGATTCACTTAAACGTCGAAGAGGTACGCAACCTGTGCCACTCGATCTGACTTGATCCAACGCGCCAGAATAGCCGATCTGAGCGAAGCGGTACCGACGAATGGGAATAGGACGCGTGTCACTGGTTTGATTTAAAACAAACTTTGAATCTGAATTAGATGCAGATTTGAAAACCTTATAACTTTAGTTCCACACGTCCAAAAATTACAAACTTTATATCAATGGAATCAGTGGAACAAGCCCTAGCCAACCATGCCATATGTTTAGTAAAAAGTTTCTGTTAAATGGTTTGTTTTTGCAGAAACATTTGTATGCTTGTTTAGATTGTAAAAATTGTTCAAAAATGATTTTGGGGATAAAATCTTTTGCAAATGGTGTGTTTTGAACCTATTGACCATAGGAAACACTTTGTGGATTCAAAAATGTATTTGGTGAAACAAAATAATGATTCTTTGATTTAAAACCATTTCTAGTCAAATAAAAATATAGTTTATTTATTAAAAATGGTTTTGGAAGAAAACTTTTGGGAAATGTTTTGTTTTAAACTCTCTGACCCCAAACACCAAGTTTTATGGTTTGAAAACATATTTGGTGAACTCTATAGATTAATGCCTTAGTAAAAAATATTTCTACACCACATAAAATGATACCTTGTTTTGAAAATGGTTTATAAAGGGAAACCTTTTGCAAATGACTTTGCCACTTTATAAAATGACCATTAGGTGTTTTCAAGTGTTTATGACCCATTAGGAACCATTTTTCCAAATAAAACAAAGTTTGGCATGCTTGCATGCATTATCTTGGTTCTATGATTTTATGTGATGTTTTGCTTGATTGGTAGATTGAGATTGTGCCTTGCTTGATTGATTTGTAGTGACTTGAAGAGTGTTATTGTTTCAAGGACAAGGAGTGAACTTATACCCTCTACCAAAAAGGCAAGTGATGCTTCATACTTTGTCCCATTACTTTCATTATGCATTAGTGATTTTTTTTCTAAGTAAAACTTGCATGGAATTTTGCTAAGTATAAACCTTGCTATAGTAAAACCTAGTAGATGAAACCTTAGTAGAAATCTTCCTAAGTTAAGATTCCTATGATTATCATGCTTAGCTTAGCTAATAGAAAACAAGGGTGGAATATATATTCACACTATGGAAAAATTTCTAAGTCTGAGGACTTGTGTTTTTGTTTAATAAAACAACTAAGTTAATGAATCACCTGGGTGGAATGGTAATTGCTTGGTGGATTTTGGTTGAGTGGTTCACAAGGCCCATGTCTATGGTTTACCTTGTGTATCTCACTTGTGGATGGCCACCCAGGAACAAAGAGATTTGAGATGTCAAATATTGAGAAGCTTCAAGTGCAGCCACTTGGCATTATGGGCTCTGCCTGGATCATATAGGTTGCAAGAACTTAGCCATATGGACAGTGGGTGGTAGAGTTTGATAGGTTGGAACGCGTCCATTTTGGTCTAAGGGAAGGCTTCTGAAAGATCTTGTCTTGGTGAAACCAAGTCTTGTGGGGAAAGTGCACCACCTCTGCAGAATGTAAAATCTAAGTACTTAGCCATGTCCCTGGTAAGGGACAATTTGAGCATCAAGACATGGAAGCAATCAAGAATCTCATCATTCAAATTTCTAAGTTAAAAACTTGTGGTTTGAACAAGGGTTAAAGGATCTTCAATCTTTGATTGAGAAAAATGATTTTGTCAAGCAAAAACTTAGTGTTTTCAAATGTTAAGGAAAAATCTATTTTGAGCAATGCAAGCCTCAACTCCACTTAGCCAAATGCATATAGATGATAGACTCCACTATAATACCATAGTATCACTTGCCAATACAATTCAAATGTATTGACCCTTGTGGCTGTAACTTGTTATGTTGCAGGTTTGATTGATTAGTGAAGTGTGTTGATTAGGATTACAAAGTCTACAACCAACATGTCTGCATGTGGCACTTTGAAGATGAAGGACCCCATGCTTATAGATATTCTGCTGCAATGTTAGCCAAATGAGCTATGTAAGATGTAATAGAATTATGTTATTCCTGGTTATAAAGTTATATTATGACCTTTGTTTCTTGATATTACATCTTAACTGTGGATGCTAGCTATTGATCCAGGGACTAGCATTGTAAACACAGGGGACTCTACCTTATTTAAAGGTTGGAACCCTTGCAGATGGTATCAGAGCATTGTGTTGCCTGTAGGATTTGTAAACCTAGGATTGGACAAAAACCCCTTAGAAAAATAGGAGTTGTATTTGTTCCAAAACTTATTTACAAACAATCTAGTAAACTCTTTCCTCAACCATTTTGATTTCAACTCTACATCTCTTCCATTTTCAACTTGATGGACAAACCTACCCCATGACCAAAGACTACACCATGTGCAAAGGACTTCATCAACTCTAATGACTTCAAATTCTTCAACTCTAATGACTTCAACATCTTCAGTATATTCACCAAGGACTCCCAACTTGGATACCACTAAGGACTACAAGTGAGACCAGAAAATCTTGCTCAAGATTTGGAGACTTAGGAAACACAATATAGAAGGAGCCATCATCACCTTGAAGTTTTGTGACCAAGGACATGAGAAATTTTCTCCAAGGATACAAAGGTTTTGTTCAAGGATAATCAACCAAGAAGGAAGGAAAGATCTCAAGTGAACCATATAGATGGACCACCATATTTTAGTTAAGTCAAACACACCAACTTATGTGGTGTAACAAAAATATTTTTGGTTGCCTAAAAATATGCTTGAAATTTGTTGTTTGAGTGGAATGTTTGTTTGTGATTGCTTGCACATTGCTTGAATGAATTGTGATGTGTGTGATTAGAATTATTCCCTTAGAAATATTTTGCCTATTCTAATCCCAATCCAACCCAAACAGATGACTACTCCAAGAGACTCCAACATCAAGGATAGTGACACCAACAACAACCAAGAGGACAACATGAGAGAAATTATAGCAACCCAAAACCAGTTGAGCCAAGAGACAACCCAACTTTTAGCCAACAACAATGGACTAGACCCAGCTATACAAAGGATTTTGAAACTTAAATCCCAATTGTTGCAAGGATTGGTTACTCAAATGATAAACATGGGAGAAAACTTTTCCCAAAGAGCTAATGACAACAAGGATGACAAAGATGCTATTCTAGAAGGAACCCAAGCTAGCAATATTTGTAGAGACAAGGATCATGCATCCAAGGAGCATGAATATCAATGCCCCAAGAAGAGAGAAAGATTTCCCACCTCTGAGGTGAGATATGAAGAGCATGAACTAGAAGAACTCCTAGCTTTGGAGAGACCCAAAAAGAAGAAGAAGGACATAAGCCAGTTGCAATGTTACAATTGCAAAGAGAAGGGACACTATGCCAGTGATTGCCCAGAAAAGAAGAAGAACCAAGGAAATAAACAAGAAGAATTGTTACCCAAGGAAAAGAAAGATATTAGCCAAGTGTGGTGCAACAACTGCAAAGAGCTAGGACATTATGCAAGCAACTGTCCAGAAAAGATGAAACACAAGATAAACAAGCCTATGAGGGATCTCAGCCTTGTCACATGTTTCAAATGCAAGGAGCTAGGCCACTATGCAAACTTCTGTCCAGGAAAGTTTCACCAAGATCCCAAGTGAGACAAGATGTAATTTAATTGGAAATTTTTTAAGGGTGGTAGTACCCTAGTTGTTTTGAACCAACTTGTAACCCTAGCCTTCCCAAATCTCGGGACGATATTTATTTTAAGGGTGGTAGCCTGTCACATCCCAAGATTTTCCAAACCTTGTAATGTGAAAAATAAATGAATAAAATAAAACTTTGTTGATTTTTAGGGTGAGAAGAAACTTTTTGAATCCATTTGGAAACTTTCAAAACCTATTTTGGATCAAATAAAATCCTAAAGGGATTTAAAAAGTTAAATAAACAATGAAGTTAAAAATATTTGGAATTACTATTTTTGGATCTTTTAATAAAAAATTTGGTTTTCAAAGGAAAAGGAAGATTTATAAATAAGGATTATTTATAAAGCCAAATTAAACCTTGGCCAATATTTTGAAATAAAATGTTTTGTTTTGATTAAAAATAGTAAAGGTTTATTTAAATAAAATAATAAGGATTTAATATCCAATTTTATTTAAATAAAAGGTTTTACCATTTTAATTAAAACATCAAAACTTATTAAATTATTTTAAATAAGTTTTACAAGTGTATACTATTTTCAAATAAAACCTACTGAATGGTTTTGGTTTATTTTAGATTTCAAAATAAAGATTTAAATAAAACCAATCCTATTTGATTTAATAACTAAGGCCCATTTTATTTGATTATTAATGGACCCTAAAATAAAAATGTTATTTTGTTTTAAACAAGTTTTCCAAGTATCTTTTATTTTCAAATAAAACCTACTGATTTGGTTTTGAAAATATTTAGTTTTCAAATGGAGATTTTATTAAATAAATCAAAACCTATTTGAATTAATAATTAAGATCTATTTTATTTAATTATTAAATAGATCCTAAAAAGAATAAAATTATTTTATTTTTGGGACTTTGGTTTATGTTGTTAAACAGAACCAAAACTCAATACAAGTTTGGAAGTGTTTTGAATTGTTTGAATGTTTGAATTGTTTGTTTGAATTTCAAAACAGAAAAAGAAATAGAAAAATAAAAGGTTTCAGAATAGGAAAAAAATAGAATTGGACTCGACCCAACCCAGCAGCCCAACTAGGCCCAGTGGCCCAATTCCCTCTCTCCCCCGAAGAGTTTTTCTCTCACTCACCAGACGACCCGCAGAGCCAATGACAAGTGGACCCTTCCCCCTCACTTCCTTCCTCGCTGACAAGCTTGCCCCACCGCCAGCTCACCGTCTTCAACCCCGCGACGACCTCTTCTCCCTCCCCTCGTCACCGTTTCTGGCTTTGATTTCGCGGCTTGAATTCGTCTTAACGTGGCCACCATTACTCGCAGTGACCATGCCCATTTAACCGCCAGCGTCTCCCCTCCATTTCCCCTCTGTCTCCTCCCCCAAGTGCGACCCCAGGCTGCCGAATTTCACTCGACACCGCCACTGTCCGACGATGCTCCGGCGAGGATTCCAGCAGCTCCACGCCACCTCTTGCCTCCTCGAGCACGCAGCTGTGATCACCATCTCCCGGCGGACCTTTCTGCAGCCGCAGCTCGCTCGCGCGCGCTCCTGAGCATCGGCAACGACAATAATCGCCGCCGCCACCGTCTGGTTCTTCTCCGACGACCTCCCTCTGGTAAACCAGACCACCCCGACCCCTCTCAATCATGCACACATCATCGCCGTGTCTTTGCGCGTCTGACCGTGCGTTTCGTTTGTCTCCTAGTGATCCATAGCACCGTCCTCGACGACGACTGAGTGTGGCCGAGACGCATCTCCACTCCGGCGAGCAATTAAGCCTGCTCCAGTGCGCCCCTTGCCAAGACGACTCCACGTTGAGCTTCGGCGTCGCCCTGCGATCACTGTGAGCATCTCCCCACCTTCCATTGCTTCCTGTATCACCGGCACCGCCACCATCTGGCCGCTCCGCCGCCAGCCACCGTCGCTTGCGCCGCCCGTTTTTGACCAACTACTGCACACCGTTAGATTTAGATCGAAGGGCCTGGATAGATTCACTTAAACGTCGAAGAGGTACGCAACCCATGCCACTCGATCTGACTTGATCCAACGCGCCAGAATAGCCGATCCGAGCGAAGCGGTACCGACGAATGGGAATAGGACGCGTGTCACTGGTTTGATTTAAAACAAACTTTGAATCTGAATTAGATGCAGATTTGAAAACCTTATAACTTTAGTTCCACACGTCCAAAAATTACAAACTTTATATCAATGGAATCAGTGGAACAAGCCCTAGACAACCATGCCATATGTTTAGTAAAAAGTTTCTGTTAAATGGTTTGTTTTTGCAGAAACATTTGTATGCTTGTTTAGATTGTAAAAATTGTTCAAAAATGATTTTGGGGATAAAATCTTTTGCAAATGCTGTGTTTTGAACCTACTGACCATAGGAAACACTTTGTGGATTCAAAAATGTATTTGGTGAAACAAAATAATGATTCTTTGATTTAAAACCATTTCTAGTCAAATAAAAATATAGTTTATTTATTAAAAATGGTTTTGGAAGAAAACTTTTGGGAAATGTTTTGTTTTAAACTCTCTGACCCCCAAACACCAAGTTTTATGGTTTGAAAACATATTTGGTGAACTCTATAGATTAATGCCTTAGTAAAAAATATTTCTACACCACATAAAATGATACCTTGTTTTGAAAATGGTTTATAAAGGGAAACCTTTTGCAAATGACTTTGCCACTTTATAAAATGACCATTCGGTGTTTTCAAGTGTTTATGACCCATTAGGAACCACTTTTCCAAATAAAACAAAGTTTGGCATGCTTGCATGCATTATCTTGGTTCTATGATTTTATGTGATGTTTTGCTTGATTGGTAGATTGAGATTGTGCCTTGCTTGATTGATTTGTAGTGACTTGAAGAGTGTTATTGTTGCAAGGACAAGGAGTGAACTTATACCCTCTACCAAAAAGGCAAGTGATGCTTCATACTTTGTCCCATTACTTTCACTATGCATTAGTGATTTTTTTTCTAAGTAAAACTTGCATGGAATTTTGCTAAGTATAAACCTTGCTATAGTAAAACCTAGTAGATGAAACCTTAGTAGAAATCTTCCTAAGTTAAGATTCCTATGATTATCATGCTTAGCTTAGCTAATAGAAAACAAGGGTGGAATATATATTCACACTATGGAAAAATTCTAAGTCTGAGGACTTGTGTTTTTGTTTAATAAAACAACTAAGTTAATGAATCACCTGGGTGGAATGGTAATTGCTTGGTGGATTTTGGTTGAGTGGTTCACAAGGCCCATGTTTATGGTTTACCTTGTGTATCTCACTTGTGGATGGCCACCCAGGAACAAAGAGATTTGAGATGTCAAATGTTGAGAAGCTTCAAGTGCAGCCACTTGGCATTATGGGCTCTGCCTGGATCATATAGGTTGCAAGAACTTAGCCATATGGACAGTGGGTGGTAGAGTTTGATAGGTTGGAGCAACGTCCATTTTGGTCTAAGGGAAGGCTTCTGAAAGATCTTGTCTTGGTGAAACCAAGTCTTGTGGGGAAAGTGCACCACCTCTGCAGAGTGTAAAATCTAAGTACTTAGCCATGTCCCTGGTAAGGGACAATTTGAGCATCGAGACATGGAAGCAATCAAGAATCTCATCATTCAAATTTCTAAGTTAAAAACTTGTGGTTTGAACAAGGGTTAAAGGATCTTCAATCTTTGATTGAGAAAAATGATTTTGTCAAGCAAAAACTTAGTGTTTTCAAATGTTAAGGAAAAATCTATTTTGAGCAATGCAAGCCTCAACTCCACTTAGCCAAATGCATATAGATGATAGACTCCACTATACTACCATAGTATCACTTGCCAATACAATTCAAATGTATTGACCCTTGTGGCTGTAACTTGTTATGTTGCAGGTTTGATTGATTAGTGAAGTGTGTTGATTAGGATTACAAAGTCTACAACCAACATGTCTGCCTGTGGCACTTTGAAGATGAAGGACCCCATGCTTATAGATATTCTGCTGCAATGTAATGTAATAGCCAAATGAGCTATGTAAGATGTAATAGAATTATGTTATTCCTGGTTATAAAGTTATATTATGACCTTTGTTTCTTGATATTACATCTTAACTGTGGATGCTAGCTATTGATCCAGGGACTAGCATTGTAAACACATGGGACTCTACCTTATTTAAAGGTTGGAACCCCTTACAAAAAGCTAGTGGGAAAATAAGAGAGGAAGAACACAAGAGGAAATCCACAAAAGAAATCCCAAGATCTAGATCCCAATATGTTCCCCTCACATAGAGGAGAGATGGATTGGTGGAGTTGTAGATCTAGATCTCCCCTTTCAAATACCACAAAAAGTTTCAAGAAATATGGGAGGGATTAAGAGTATTTGCAAGCTCTTGAAGGTCAAAACAAAGGAGGAGAGAGAGAATGCAAGCCACCGGCCTAAGGAGGAAGAAGAGGTCTATTTATACCCCTCTCCAACGAAATATGACCGTTTGGGACCTTCCAGGCCGGATAATCCGCCCCTCCCCCGGAAATTCCGGGTTCCCCGGGCCAAAAAATGGCTAAGGACTTGTGCGCGACCTCAGATAGGCGGATATTTGGGGCGGGTTATCCGCCCCCATGGCCGGATAATCCGCCCCCCTGAAAACTGGCAGGAACAGGAAAACTAAAACCATCATAACTTTTGCATTCGGACTCCGATTTTGATAATCTTGGGCTCGTTTCGAAGATAGTAACGAGCTCTAAAATATCATGCAGGGAACCATCATAGTCCATCAAGGAAGGATAGAACCAAATGATGAAAGGTTTAACCTATCTATAAAAGACAAATCGGTAAAACCTCCAATATCAAAAACAAAATAATGAATGCATATGAAATCCGTTTTCGATGAACTTGAGCTTGTTATAGAGATTGACACAAGATCTAAATCCTCTCATGGATAAGAACCAAATAAGAACCAAGAAAGAGGATGCCAAGTATGCAAAGGTTTGAGCTCTCACCAAGGGATATGATCAAGTTACGCACTCGAGAGCCCCTCTTGATAGTACGGTTATCTATCCTATAAACTGGTCTCCCCAACTAACACCACGAGACCGGTAAGAAAGAAACCCTATCAAGATCAAACCTTTGCCTTGTATATTCCACACCTCAAGATGGAGCACCTTCCTTGATTGCACTAGCATAGGCTCAACTTCTACTTGACCAAACTCCAGATCATTCATTGAAACCTTGATCAACACTTGATCTTCTTCACTTTATTCTTATTCCAACCTTGAAGCCACCAAATGGTTCAAGCATTGTCTATGGACAAATCCTACAAGTAAAACTCAATGCAAACATAAGTCCATAAAACATTGTCATTAATTACCAAAACCACACATGGGGGCACACATGTTCTTTCAATCTCCCCCATTTTGGTAATTGATGACAATCCTTTGAGAGGGTTTATATAATCAACTTAACAAATAAAAATGGTTGCGCCAACATTAAATACTACACAAGTATGTGATGTTAGTACACCCATAATACTGTTGGTGGAGTGTCCTCTATATATTTAACATGCAAAGCAACAACAAAGATGCAAGAGCATGAGAGGCAAATGCTTAAGAACAAACTCAGGGCATAAAACCAACTTCCCTTAAACCCTCCAAAACTTCTCCCCCATTGGCATCGATTGCCAAAATGGGTGAATAGTTCTAAACGACCAATATAGTGAGAATTCCTCCAAAGGTGTGCATTTGAAACAAATTTATTATGATAAAACATTTACACATATCGAATGATGAATACTTAGGAGGAGGTCAAACTATATTGAGGATCAAAAGATTGAATAAAAATAACAAGATGAAGAAGCATCAAAAAATGATGCAAGCAATCAAAAGATTCAGAAAAACCACTTGACAAAAGGAACATAGCAAATGAAAGATTGGTAATATTATAAGATCGAAAAGATATTGTTCTAAATAATATGAGGAGGATCCCCAAGGTTTGTGCACAAATTATATTTTGTATTTGAATACAATATGGACAAACATGGCATCCTCACTCCCTCGATATTATTTAAAACACAACGATGTACAAAAGAGCATATACCAAGGCATAAAACTTGCAATAAACAAATGGTTGAGCAATGAGTAAGGGACAACATAATAGCAGGCTCAACCACAAGGATGTGTGAGAGGTATGACAAATCATATTATAAGACTAGTACAAGGATGACCATTGCGTATCAACATAGTCTTCAATGAGTGATATTGCTTTGTATGACCATACAACACACATGAAACAAACAAGACATCAAAAATAGAGTTGTAACAAGTATCATGTATATAAGTTTCTAAGTAGACAATCTCACAAAGATATTGATCCACAAAGAAACATGTACACACAAGTTAGATACTAAAATAAACAGAGCAAGTTATCCAAAACGAAGTCATGACAATACAACACTAAGATCTTTGCTTGATAGCATGGCCAAAACGCTCAACTTTATCTTATTGTATATTGATGAACTTCAACCACAAACATATCAAATACATAAAATTCATGCCAGGATGCAATCTACCAAATGTTGGAAGATGATATGTATGCATGAGTAAGAGATACTTGTTACCGAGATATCATTGGTGTGATGAAGTAGACAGGAGCTCGTTGATCATCCTTGCTTGTCTCTAATTTTCATTGAGTCAACACTTCTTCCTTATGAAAGAGACAAGCATCCAATGTACCTAAAACAAAATTCAAGTACAATATGGTCCCCAAACTTATTGGGTCCAAAGTAGTTAGACAACTACAATACATAGGAGATACTCCACATAAATATGTGCATATTGATATGAAATTGAATTCCATGCACATTTTAGAAAATTAGGATTTGGTGGAGTTTCCCCTACATATTGGATCAAGGAAAGCAAGCATGCCATAATATATATAGTAAATATGCATGGACATGACTTTCAAGAACCAAAGGAGATACAATATGAACAAAACACCAAGTAAACCAAGAAGGCACACCAAAGTGTGACCCGACAAAAAGGTTGTTCAAACTATATCAAAAACCAAATCAACACATGGTAGACCACACAAGTCCAACAAATGAACTAGAAAAAAACCAAAGAGAGAGAGATGGAGAAAAACACAAATGCTCAAGGTTTTATCTCATTCTAAAAGGTAAAACTAATAATAAAAAGGAATGAGACAAATCCAACTCCCCAAAAGAGCAAGGTTTAAACAACCACACCAAACTCTCAGCACTTTTCAAGATGGCACAAAGTACCCCAAAAGAAATCTTCCAAAGACACAAAACACGATATGGATCAAACACATGTTGTGAAGAGGCATAAAAGGAGTGTTCTAAATGATATAGGAGAGATCCCCCATGATTAGTGCATTATTTAAGATTTTGCATTTGAATACAAAATGCACACACACAGGATCATCATCTCTACCTACATAAAAAAAGAGAATTAAACAATTTCAAGTTAAATAAATATCCATAAGAGGCAAGGAAGACATGAGAGTCAACACAAAGCATTTTCTTGGCAAATGATAGGGCAAACATAAACAAATACAGAATGAAAATGATCAAAAATAACTACCACCTATTATAGTACCGAAAGTCCAAGGACAAAGGATATGCAATTATTTCCGGGTGGTAGTTTGCAAATATATCCAAGATCATATTCACGAAAAGAAGCAAGAAGATCCAACATGAGACAACCAATGGACATTATAGAGTTTGAATTTCTCATGAGTATTGTACCACAAAGATCCTAGATAATATCCCAATTTAAATGCTAGGTGGTATTCCTCATGTACACACATTTTTAGGATTGTGGACTGCCTAAGCATAACACTCCCCCAAAATGGGATAGTCCATTAATCTCTCACAAGAGCCAAATAACATACCAAATATAATCAAGTAAGGCTCAACACAAGAAACACACATACATGGTGTGCCACCTAATCATACACAAATAAGATTGATACCTCAAGATAATTAAGTGGAAAGCACAACATGTACAAAAGCATGGAAGATACAAAACCAACACATGCACAAGGGGGCGAGTAACTTTCAATGTAAAGAGTTTAGCATATGTTACCGCAAGGATGAACATTGGATATATAATAGAATCATGATAATCCAAATGGTTTGGCTTGACAATAATAATTGATGAAGATCCCTCAATTCTTCATAATGTAGCTAAGTCTCCAATGCCCTCCACAACACACCTATTGATCAAGTTTCGGGTTGTTGGTACCCAACGAAGTTGGGTCCTAAGAAGTTAGTCACAATAGGCTTGGCAACCCAAATGGTTCTTTTCTTGAACCCGCATTGAGCACCAACAAATTTGGCAAACACATTGCCAACCTCATCCTTACAAAGATAATAAGCATCATCAATAATGATAGGGTTGGATGAGGAGATACCAATAGTGCATGAGGAAGAAATGTGCCCCTTCTCATGGCATATGTAGCAAGTTCTTCTCTTGCCATATTTCTTCTTAGGTGAAGCCACAACTCGAGGAAGAGCTCGAGTAGTCCTCTTAGGAAGATGCCCGTTAATGACTTGAGGTGGGATTTGAGGCCGCTTCCCTTGTTGCTTCACACTAAGAGTCTTTTTCTTCAATGGGAAATATCTAACATGGTGCCCTTCTTCCTTGCACTTGAAGCAAACAATGCTGGCCGGATTCTTGACTTGAACTTGGCCATTTTTCTTGTTTCCCTTATGCCTCAACTTGATAGTGGACTTGTTCTTGACATTGGAGTTGAGTCCAAGCCCACTCTTGTCATTGGGGGATTTTTGCACACTCAAGATTTTGTTGAGTGCGGCCTTCCCTTGATGACCCTTTTTCAAGTCATTCTTCAAAGAAGTGACTTGATCCTTGAGCTCTTTGATTTCCTCTACATGGTTAGTTTCAACAAAAGTACTAGAGGAAGTAGATGCTACATTGTTAGAGCAACAAGGCACAGAATGTAATTCATCACGAGATATAGCATGGTTGTGAGAGGATGAATTACAAGGACTAGCACATGGCAATATAACATTTGGAGTAGATATAGTGCTAATGTCCACATGAGGCCCACTAGATGTTACCTTTGACACGATGGCCTCATGAGCTAACTTTAGCCTACCATGGGAGACTAGAAGATCCTCATGCGAGCTCGAGAGCTTAACATGACTTTCTTCTAATTTCCCATAGTTGCTAGTTAGCAAAGCAAGTTGAGCCTTTAGCTCAACATTCTCCTTAAAAATAGACTCTTCATAAGAAATAGAGTTAGTAGCACAAGCATCATTATTAATTGCAAGAGGTGAGTGCAACTTTGAAAGATCTTTTGAGTAAGAGGCTTTAAGTTGCTCATGTGACTCGGTGAGTTTGATGAGCTCACCCTTTATGACCCTAGAGTCATTTTTTAGGTGCTCAAAATCCTCAAGGAGTTTAGCATAAGCAACTTGAATCTCATCATTTTTACTTTTGAGATCACTTGCCACCTCAAGATCTCTATCATGAGATTCCTTTACTCTAGACAGCTCTAAAGCAAAGGTGTCCTCAAGAGATTCCTTAGTGGTTTGTTTCTCTTAAAGAGGTTTGTTTAGGTTTGCAATTATATTAGCATACTCACGCTCAATACTACCCATTTTATCAAAGTTGTTATCATGCGCCTCAATTTGTGTTTCTAACTTATCAATATGTTCCTTGATCTTAATAGCAAAGTCCAAGATTTCAACAAAGTTAGAGCATGCAATATTGTTCTTAACAATGTCACGATAAACAATCTCACCCTTTTCATATAAATCATCAATATCAAGCTCTTCTTCCACATTATCCACATCCTCCTCATCATAAGAGGTAATGGGTTCCAAAGTAGGAGTTACCTTTGAATCCCTAGCCATAAGGCATAGGTGGGTACCGGAAGAAGGTGAAGACGAGATTGTTGGAGATATGCCCTAGAGGCAATAATAAATGTAGTTATTATTATATCTTTGTGTTTACGATAAATGTTTACATTCATGCTATAATAGTATTAACAAGGAAACATTAATACTTGTGTGATTTGTAAACTTAATTTGAAGTCCCTAGTAAAGCCTCTATATAATACTAGCTTGTTGGTTAATAGATGATTGTGGTTTCCCTATCATGAACATTGATATGTTATTAACAACAAGATCATATCGTTAGGAGAATGATATGGTGGACATACTCCTATAGATAAGCGTATCATAAAGATCAAGTCATTTTAATAGTTCAATTGCTATATGCTTTCTGATACATAGTAACCTAATTCCTTCGACCATGAGATCATGCATATCACCTTTACCGGATGGATGCTTTGATGACATCAAACACCACACCGTAACTGGGTGGCTATAAAGGTGGCATTGAGTGTTAGGAAAGTATTGGTTGAAACACATGGATCAAGAGTGGGATTTGTCCATCCATATGACGGATAGATATACTCTGGGCCCTCTCGGTGAAATGTCATCCAATTAGCTTGCAAGCATGTGGAGCTCACAAGGGATCACATATCACGGGAACGAGAAAAGAGTACTTATCGGTAACGAGGTTGAACTAGGTATGCAGAGATACCGACGATCATAACCTCGGATGAGTAAACTATCGTGAGACAAAGGGAAATTGGTATCATATGTAAGTGGTTCATTCGATCGCAAAGTAATCGTAGAAATATGTGGGAGCCATATGAATTTCCAGATTCCTCTATTGGTTATTGATCGGAGAAGTGTCTCGATCATGTCCGCATAATTCACAAACCGTAGGGAGACACACTTAAGGATTCGACGTTGTTTGAGTAGTTATGGAATGATGAGAAAGAGTCCGAATGTTGTTTAGAGTCTCGAATGGGATTCGGGATATCACGAGGAGATCCGGAATGGTCTGGAGAATAAGATTCATATAAGGAAAGTCCCGTTTCGGAGTTGGAGAATGGTTCCGGTGTTTTCATCGGGAATGTTCTAGAAGGTTCCAGAATGTCCGGCACTCCGGAGGGGAAGGGTACATGAATGTGTTATATCAAGTTGGTATGATTGCATCATGTACTCGGTGTCATCGCTGAACAAAATAGAGGATTTATTCAAATCCTAGTTTGAAAAGTCAAACGGCTAGTTTGAAAGTCAAACGGCTATATTTTGGGAAGTGGGGAAGGAGGAGGAAACCGAGTTGGGGAGGAGTCCCTCCTCCACCGCCGGCCCACCTCCAAGCCGAGTTGGGGAGGGACTCCCCTCCCCTTGGCCGTCCGGCCCCTCCACCTATAAAAGGAGGGGCAGGGCTCCCCCTCCTAGACACACAAGATCCCCGCCTCCAAAACCATAAGTCGTCGGCGCCGCCGCCCTAGGTCAAGCCGCCGCCGCCTAGCAACCCTAGCCGCCGGCCAAGCTTCCTCCTCGGCGTGTCTAAACCCTAGATCGTCGAGGGACTCTCTCATACTCCACCATACTCGCTCCGGCTTAAGGCGAAGCCCTGCGAGATCTCCCCTCTACTTCCGGTACCACGCCGTTGTGCTGCCGGAATCGCGAGGAGAGTGCTACAACCTCCGTTGCCTGCTGGAACAAGGGAGAGGAAGGTCTTCGTCGAGTACCGAACGTGTGACCGACTGCGGGAGCGCTGCCGGAACGCAGCGCTGGAAGGATCGTCTACACGATCTTGAGATCGGGAAGAGTACGACTACATCACCCACGAGAATCCGCTCTCGTTAAACACTTTGGAATCTTCGAGGGTGAGTTATTCTATCGACTCGTTGCTACAATCTAGTAGATAGATCTTGGCTTGTTTGTTTGTATGCGGTAGAAATTTTTTGTTTTCCATGCTACGAAACCCTATAGTGGTATCAGAGCCATGTCTATATGTAGATCTGTTGCACGAGTAGAACACAATGGTCATTGTGGGCGTTGATGCTTTTATTGTCGATTGCTTCTTGTGTACTTTGCATCTTGCGGGATGTTGGGATGAAGCGGCCCGGGCTAACCTTACATGACATCGTTCATGAGACTTGCTCCACGCTTGACATGCAACTTGTATTGCATAAGTGGCTTTGCGGGTGCCTGTTTCTCCTAGCATAGTTAAGATCCAATTTACAACGGGTGATTAACAATACTAGTATCAATGTTGTGGTTCTTGTTCGTAAGTTAGAACGACACTTATTGAAAGCCCCAAACCACATAAAATATGCAAAGAAAGTAGAGGCGTCTAACTTTGTTTTGCAGGGGTGTGCTGTGATGTGATATGGCCATGATTGTGATTATATTTGATGTATGCAATGTTCCTTATTGTAAGTTGGCAACGGCGGGGAATATATGGTTGTCTTTAATTTATGTTAAGACCTCGTGTCTATTCAAAGTAGTTGTAATAGTTGAAGCCGGTGGACGACAACCATGGAGAAGCGTCATTGACCTTGATGCAATGCCGGTGATGATGGAGATCATGTTCGTGCTAGAAGATGGAGATCGGAAGCACAAAGAAGAAAGGCCATATCATATCACATATTATGAATTGCATGTGATGTTAATCCTTTATGCATCTTGTATTGCTTAGTAGACGACGGTAGCATTATAAGATGATCCCTCATGCACATGAATTTCTAGTCATAAAGTGTTCACCCTTAGTTAGCACCGTTGCTAAAGCTTGTTGTTTCGAAGCACCACGTGATGATCGGGTGTGTTAGATTCCGCAAGTGTATACAACATGAGCAAGCCAGATTTGCTCATGCGGAAACTAAGGTTTGATCTTGACGAGCCTAGCATGTACAGACATGGTCTCGGAACACGGATCACCTAAAGGTAAAGCATGAATCATATAGTAGATATGATGAACATGACGATTGTTCGCCATTGAAACTATATCGACTCTCGTGATGATCGGTGTTGATGTGGTGGATTTGGTTCGTGTGATCACTAAAACAATGTGAGGGATATTGTTTTGAGTGGGAGTTCACCTAGATAATTTTATTATTAATTTGAACTCAATTGTCATAAACTTAGTCTAAACTATTGCAAATATGTTGTAGATTAATGGCAGCCCCTACCATCAATTTTAATGCGTTCCTAGAGAAAGAAAAGTTGAAAAACAATGGAAGCAACTTCGCGGATTGGTTCCGCAATTTGAGGATTGTCCTCACAGCTGGTAATTTGACCTATGTCTTTGGATGCACATTGGGTGACCCACTGGGTGATGCTGCCGATGAAGTAAAGAATGTTTACCTCACTCGGAAGACTCGATTACTCCAGATTCAGTGTGCTATCTTGTATGGTTTAGAATCGAGCTTGAAAAGGTTTGAGAATTCAGACCCATATGATGTCGAGGATCTCAAATTGATCTTTGAGACTCATGCGGCAATTGAAAGCTATGAGGCTTCTGAAAAGTTCTTTAACTGCAAGATGGAAGAGGGCAGCTCCGTCAGTGAGCATGTGCTTAAGATGTATGGGCACGCAAACAAACTTCAAAGCTTGGGTATTGTGATTCCTAATGCTTTGGGGATTTACCGTGTCCTCCAATCACTACCACCAAGTTACAAGAACTTTGTGATGAACTACAACATGCAAAACATGAACAAGACGTTGCAAGAACTCTTTGCCATGTTGAAATCTACAGAAGTGGAGATCAAGAAAGAGCACCAAGTGTTGTTGGTCAATAAGACCACCAAATTCAAGAAAGGCAAGTCTAAGCAGAAGGGACACTTCAAGAAGGGTGGTAAGAAAGTTACCACGCCGATGAAGAAGACCAAGGCTGGACCTAAGCCCGATCTTGAGTGCTTTTCGCAAGGGAGAAGGTCACGAAGCGGAATTGCCCAAAGTACTTGGCGGATTTGAAGAACGGCAACATCAAGAAGAAAGGTATATCGATATACATGTTATTGATGTGAATCTCACTAGTACTCGTAGTAGTGCACAGGTATTTGATCTTGGTTCGGTTGCTCATATTTGTAACTCAAAACAGTCTTTGCGAATAAGCGGAAGCTAGCGAAGAACGAGATGATGATGCGGCGTGGGAAGCGGATCAAAGGTTGATGTGATCGCGATTGGCACGCTACCCTTCATCTACCATCGGGATTAGTTTTATACTTAAATAATTGTTATTTGGTGCTGCGTTAAGCATGAACATTACATCGGGATCTTGTTTATTGAGACGGTTACTTGTTTAAGTCCGAGAATAATGGTTGTTCGATTTATATGAGTAATATGTTTTATGCACATGCACCTTTGATAGATGGTCTATTCTTGTTGAATCTCGATAGTGGAAATACACATATTAATAACATTGAGGCTAAACGTTTGAAATCGGCGATAACTCGACCTATATGTGGCAATCGTCTTGGTCACATTGGAGTGAAGCGTATGAAGAAACTCCATTCGATGGACTTCTTGAATCACTTGATTTGAATCACTTGAAAGATCTGAAGCATGTCGATGGGTAAAATGACTAAGACTCCATTCTACGGTATGATGGAGCGAGCTACGGACTTATTGGAAATCATACATACCGATGTGTGGTCCAATGAGTGTAGCATCAGCCGGTGGTTATCGTTATGTTCTTACCTTCACGGATGACTTGAGTAGATATGGGTATATCTATTTCATGAAACATAAGTCCGAAACTTTCGAGAAGTTTAAGGAATTTCAAAGTGAGGTAGAGAATCAACGTAACAAGAAGATTAAATTTCTACGTTCTGATCGTGGAGGTGAATATCTAAGTTACGAGTTTGGCAAGCATTTAAAGAAATGCGGAATACTTTCACAATTGACACCGCCGGAACACCACAACAGAATGGTGTGTCCGAACGTCGTGTCGAACTCTCTTAGATATGGTTAGTTCTATGATGTCACTTACAGATTTACCGCTATCATTTTGGGGTTATGCATTAGAAACAGCCGCATTCACTTTAAATAGGGCACCATCTAAATCCGTTGAAACGACACCGTATGAATTATGGTTTGGGAAGAAACCTAGATTATCGTTCCTTAAAGTTTGGGGATGCGAAGCCTATGTAAAGAAGTTACACGGACAAGCTTGAACCCAAAGCGGAAAAATGCGGCTTCATAGGATACGAAGGAAACTATTGGGTATACCTTCTATCATAGATCCGAAGGCAAAATCTTCGTTGCCAAGAATGGATCCTTTCTAGAGAAGGAATTTCTCTCGAAAGAAGTGATTTGGAAGGAAAGTAGAACTTCGGAGGTTGTCGAACCTTCTCTCGAAATTGCGAGTAGCGGCGCGGAAGAAGTTCCTGTGGTGCTGCACCAATTAGAGAGGAAGCTAATGATGATGATCATGAAACTTGGTTGAAGTTGCTCTGAGCCTCATGGTCAACAAGAACTCGTACCACTCCAGTTGGTATGATCTCGTTATGAGTGTCATGTTGGTGGACAACACCGATGACCCCGAGACATATGAGGAAGCGATGATGAGCGATTCCAATAAATGGCAAGAAGCCATGAAATCCGAGATTGGATCCATGTACGAAAACCAAGTATGTACTTTGGTGGACTTACCGGATGGCGGAAGGTCATCGAGAACAAATGGATCTTCAAGAAGAAAGCAGATCTTGATGGTAATGTTCGCCTATAAAGCTTGACTTGTCGCAAAGGGTTTCGACAAATTCAAGGAGTTGACTACGATGAGACTTTCTCACCAATGGCGAAGCTAAAGCTGTGAGGATTATGTTAGCAATGTCAGCATATTATGATTATGAGATATGGCGGATGGATGTCAAAACAGCATTCCTCAATGGAGACATTGATGAAGAGTTGTATATGATGCAACCCAAAGGTTTTATCGATCCTAAAGATGCTAACAAGGTATGCAAACATCAACGGTCCATCTATGGATTGAAGCAAGCATCCAGTTGGAATCAACGTTTTGATAAGGTGATCAAAAGTTTTGGTTTTATACAAACTTATGGAGAAGCTTGTATTTACAAGAAAGTGAGTGGGAGCTCTGTAGCATTCTTAATACTATATGTAGATGACATATTGTTGATTGGGAATGATGTAGACCTTCTTAATAGTGTCAAGGAATATTTGAATAATAGTTTTTCAATGAAAGATCTTGGCGAAGCAGCTTACATATTAGGCATAAAGATTTATAGAGATAGATCGAAACGCCAAATATCATTGTCACAAAGTACATATTTGGACAAAGTTCTAAAGAGGTTTGGAATGGAAGATAGCAAGAAAGGGTTCTTGCCCATGTTGTAATCGACCTTGAGTAAAACTCAAAGTCCGACATCGGAAGATAGAGAAAGGATGAGTAAGACTCCTATGCCTCAGCCATAGGATCTCTAATGTATGCCATGCTATGTACTAGACCCGACATTGCATATCTTTGTTAGTTTAACTAGCAGATATCAAAGTGATCCAGAGTGGATCATTGGACAATGATCAAAAACATCCTTAAGTACTTGAGAAGAACTAAGGATATGGTTCTTTCTTATGGAGGTGATGAACATTTCGTTGTTAATGGTTACACCGATGCTAGTTGGAACACCGATCTGGATGATTCTAAATCACAATGGATACGTATTTATTTTGAATGGTGCAGATTAGCTGGAGGAGTGCAAAGCAAAGCGTTGTGGCGAGATCTTCAAGCTGAATCGGAATACATGGTCGCTTCGGAGGCTTCACAAGAAGCGACATGGATGAAAGAGTTCATTCTGAGCTGGGTGTGGTTCCTAGTCGCTGGACCCAATGTCTATTCTTGTGATAACATGGGTGCCATAGCCAATGCGCAAGAACCAAGGTCACACAAGAAGCTGAACATCAAGCTACGTTTTCACGCTATTCAAGAACATATCCAAGATGGGGATATAAAGATTTGCAAAGTACACATAGATCTGAATGTGCGGATCCGTTGACTAAACCTCTCCAGGGCAAAACATGACCAGCACCAAACTGCCATGGGTGTTTGGTATATTACCATGTAATCTAGATTAGATGACTCTAGTGCAAGTGGGAGACTGTTGGAGATATGCCCTAGAGGCAATAATAAATGTAGTTATTATTATATCTTTGTGTTTATGATAAATGTTTACATTCATGCTATAATAGTATTAACAAGGAAACATTAATACTTGTGTGATTTGTAAACTTAATTTGAAGTCCCTAGTAAAGCCTCTATATAATACTAGCTTGTTGGTTAATAGATGATTGTGGTTTCCCTATCATGAACATTGAGATGTTATTAACAACAAGATCATATCGTTAGGAGAATGATATGGTGGACATACTCCTATAGATAAGCGTAGCATAAAGATCAAGTCATTTTAATAGTTCAATTGCTATATGCTTTCTGATACATAGTAACCTAATTCCTTCGACCATGAGATCATGCATATCACCTTTACGGATGGATGCTTTGATGACATCAAACACCACACCGTGGCGGGTGGCTATAAAGGTGGCATTGAGTGTTGGAAAGTATTGGTTGAAACACATGGATCAAGAGTGGGATTTGTCCATCCATATGAGATAGATATACTCTGGCCCTCTCGGTGAAATGTCATCCAATTAGCTTGCAAGCATATGGTAGCTCACAAGGGATCACATATCACGAACGAGAAAAGAGTACTTATCGATGTGAGGTTGAACTAGGTATGCGTAAAATGCAGCGATCATAACCTCGGATGAGTAAACTATCGTGAGATAAAGGGAAATTGGTATCATATGTAAGTGGTTCATTCAATTGCAAAGTAATCGTAGAAATATGTGGGAGCCATATGAATTTCCAGATTCCTCTATTGGTTATTGATCGGAGAAGTGTCTCGATCATGTCCGCATAATTCACGAACCGTAGGGAGACACACTTAAGGATTCGACGTTGTTTGAGTAGTTATGGAATGATGAGAAAGAGTCTGAATGTTGTTCGGAGTCTCGAATGGGATTCGAGATATCACGAGGAGATCCGGAATGGTCCGGAGAATAAGATTCATATAAGGAAACTCCCGTTTCGGAGTTGGAGAATGGTTTCGGTGTTTTCATCGGGAATGTTCTAGAAGGTTCCGGAATGTCCGGCACTCCGGAGGGAAAGGGTACATGAATGTGTTATATCAAGTTGGTATGATTGCATCATGTACTCGGTGTCATCGCTGAACAAAATAGAGGGTTTATTCAAATCCAGTTTTGAAAAGTCAAACGGCTAGTTTGAAAGTCAAACGGCTATATTTTGGGAAGTGGGGAAGGAGGAGGAAACCGAGTTGGGGAGGAGTCCCTCCTCCACCGCCGGCCCACCTCCAAGCCGAGTTGGGGAGGGACTCCCCTCCCCTTGGCCGGCCGGCCCCTCCACCTATAAAAGGAGGGGCAGGGCTCCCCTCATAGACACACAAGATCCCCGCCTCCAAAACCCTAAGCCGCCGGCGCCGCCACCTGCTGCCGCCGCCGCCGCCCTAGGTCAATCTGCCGCCGCCGCCTAGCAACCCTAGCCGCCGGCCAAGCTTCCTCCTCGGCGTGTCTAAACCCTAGATCGTCGAGGGACTCTCTCATACTCCACCATACTCGCTCCGGCTTAAGGCGAAGCCCTGCGAGATCTCCCCTCTACTTCCGGTACCACTCCGTTGTGCTACCGGAATCGCGAGGAGAGTGCTACAACCGGCTTTGCTTTGGAACAAGGAGAGGAAGGTCTTTGTCGAGTACCAAAGCGTGTGACCCATTGCGGGGGCTGGGAAGGATCGTCTACACGATCTTGAGATCGGGAAGAGTACGACTACATCACCCACGAGAATCCGCTCTCATTAAACACTTTGGAATCTTCGAGGGTGAGTTATTCTATCGACTCGTTGCTACAATCTAGTAGATAGATCTTGGCTTGTTTGTTTGTATGCGGTAGAAATTTTTTGTTTTCCATGCTACGAAACCCTACAGAGATTGCATTTGTGGCTTCATTCAAAACCTTGTCTTGGCCCATAGAATCTTCGGTTTCCTCTACATGGTTAGCAACACAAGCACTAGAGGAAATAGAAGCATTTTTATCATGGCAACAAGAAAACACAAGCATATCATCATGAGATTTATTCAAGTCATTTCTACATGATATGCAAGGACTATTAACACAAGCATGTAAGAAGTTTGTAGTGCTAGAAGTGTTAAAGTCCAAAGATAGATCATTGCAACTAGATAGAGATGAAGGATTATAAATAGTAAGCACACTATCCAAATTGCAATATCTATCACCACTCACCATATCATTAACTTGTGAAAAATCACATGTTGGTGAAGTGGTAGAAGATGAGAACTCATCTTGACCGAAAGTGGAAGCAACACAATCATCCTCAACAATATTAGACACAACATATTTATCTTGAAGTTTTGTCCATAACTCAAGAGCGCTCCAAAAAGGAATGATTGAAGAGGTAACTACATAGCTCAAAGCATTAACAAGCACATTAGAAGCTTGAGCATCGAGACATAAGTTTTTCTCATCCTCACAAGATAGATTTTTGAAATCCATAGGAGGAGAAAAACCTATATCTACAACACGCTCCAAATTTGGGTTTATGTCCTGATAATGAATAAGCATATGAGTTTTCCAAATATCATAATTTGTGCCATCGAATAAGAACATGCCATTGTGCACTAATCCCCTAGCCGACATCTTTACTCTCAAGGCGGTGAAGCCTAAAATGAGAGACTGTGCTTTGATACCAATTGAAAGGATACAGATGCTGCCTAGAGGGGGTGTGAATAGGCGGTCTAAAACTTTTACGAGATGGGCTTAACAAAGGCAGAATAAAACTAGCGTTTACTTTGTCAAGCACAAAACCTATATAAACTACGGTTCACCTATGTGCACCAACAACTTATGCTAAGAAAAACAATCAACTATGTGATAGCTAGATATAAGAATTCAAGCACGAAGGCTATCACAAAGTAAAGTGCATAAGTAAATGGCTCGGGTATAGAGATAACCGAGGCACGCGGAGACGATGATTTATACCGAGTTCCTCCCATAAAGAGAGTATGTCTCGTTGGAGAGGGGGTGGTATCAAACCACCTACGCCACAAAAGTCCTCCCTTATTCTCCGGTGAATCTCACCCCAATCGGATTGATCCACACTTCGACTATCGATGCACTTGTCGGTGGCAACCGGAACCTCTCACAAGGTTGGGGCACTTCTCCACAACTTAATTGGAGGCTCCCAACAAACTCCACCAAGGCCACAACCTGCAACACAAACAAACCGTCTAGGGTTCCAAGAACCCAAGAGTAAAAAGCTTCTCAACTTTCACTCACCAAATCCTCCGAGGAGAAATCAAACCGATGCACCAAATGCAATGGCAAGAACACGGGAAGTGCTCAAGTCCTTCTCTCCCAAATTCCACAAAAGCTACAAAAGCTAGTGGGAGAATAAGAGAGGAAGAACACAAGAGGAAATCCACAAAAGAAATCCCAAGATCTAGATCCCAATATGTTCCCCTCACATAGAGGAGAGATGGATTGGTGGAGTTGTAGATCTAGATCTCCCCTTTCAAATACCCCCAAAAGATTCAAGAAATATGGGGGGGGATTAGGAGTATTTGCAAGCTCTTGAAGGTCAAAACAAAGGAGGAGAGAGAGAATGCAAGCCACCGGCCTAAGGAGGAAGAAGAGGTCTATTTATACCCCTCTCCAACGAAATATGACCATTTGGGACCTTCCAGGCCGGATAATCCGCCCCTCCCCCGGAAATTCTGGGTTCCCCGGGCCAAAAAAATGGCTAAGGACTTCGCAGCGCGACCCTCGGTATAGGGGCGGATATTTGGGGCGGATTATCCGCCCCCATGGCCGGATAATCCGCCCCCTGAAAATGGCGAGGCAACAGAAAGCGAAACCATCATAACTTTTGCATTCGGACTCCGATTTTGATAATCTTGGGCTCGTTTCGAAGATAGTAACGAGCTCTAAAATATAATACAGGAAACCATCATAGTCCATCAAGGAAGGATAGAACCAAATGATGAAAGGTTTAACCTATCTATAAAAGACAAATCGGTAAAACCTCCAATATCAAAAACACAATAATGAATGCATATGAAATCCGTTTTCGATGAACTTGAGCTTGTTATAGAGATTGACACAAGATCTAAATCCTCTCATGGATAAGAACCAAATAAGAACCAAGAAAGAGGATGCCAAGTATGCAAAGGTTTGAGCTCTCACCAAGGGATATGATCAAGTTACGCACTCAAGAGCCCCTCTTGATAGTACGGTTATCTATCCTATAAACTGGTCTCCCCAACTAACACCACGAGACCGGTAAGAAAGAAACCCTATCAAGATCAAACCTTTGCCTTGTATATTCCACACCTCAAGATGGAGCACCTTGCTTGATTGCACTAGCATAGGCTCAACTTCTACTTGACCAAACTCCAGATCATTCCTTGAAACCTTGATCAACACTTGATCTTCTTCACTTTATTCTTATTCCAACCTTGAAGCCACCAAATGGTTCAAGCATTGTCTATGGACAAATCCTACAAGTAAAACTCAATGCAAACATAAGTCCATAAAACATTGTCATTAATTACCAAAACCACACATGGGGGCACACATGTTCTTTTAGTGGGAGAGATGGAATAGAGAAGTTAAGCATGTTGGGGGTGTAGTAGTGCTAGGATGGGTGACCGGCCGGGAAGTTTAACCGTAAGTATGATTTAAACTAAGATTAAGTATAATTAGTGTTAAAAAATGAGAGATGTGAGAGATTAACGAGTCAAACAATTCAAAAGTTTAAGAAAAAATTGAAAAAAATCAAAAAAAATAGAAAAAAACCTTTAGTCCCGATTCATATTACAAACCGGTACTAAAGGTCCCGCGCGCTCGACGCTGTCCCGTGAGTGCCTTTAGTCCCGGTTTGTGGCCGAATCGGGACTAAAGGGGTAGGCCTTTAGTCGAAGGCATGTTTACCCCTAGTGCTATGTCGGTGCCGACAGAGATGTCGCTTGAGGGCGTCGTCTTCCCTTTTGGGGGCGTTGTTGTGTAGTCCTAACACACATTCGTCCTTCACTCCGGGGCGAAAGTCCAAATCTGGCTTGTCGAATTGGTTGATGGCGACATCCGACCTCTTTGGAGGCGTCAATTTTCGGAGGGTTGGACGCCACTCTCGGAGGTTGCTAGTGCCACGGGTTGAGTCGACATCCTCGGGTCCTGTCGGTGCGCGAGTGTCGTTGGTTTGTTCACTGCGGCCTGCCTCTCGCCATGAAGTTTGAAAGGCCTAGTCGTTTCCTTCGGCTCTGACTTACATTCCAGGGACGTGGACCAGGTATTTGGAGTGCGAACCGTTGTCGTCGTGCTGGTGTCATCGTCGGCACTCCAGACCTATTTGAGCTAGGTAGTGCGGCCAAGTGTGATGTTTTCGCCGTTTTTTCTAAGAAAAACTGTGACGTGTTGGTTTTTCTTGTCTGGTTTTCCTTATAAACTGGACACATGTACTTTTGTATCAGTTTTCGGCCAGTTTCCCTTTAAATTGGCCAATTCTCTTCTACTAATAGAAAAAGCGGAGCTCTTACTGGTTGTGCAAAAAAAACAAATATATCTAAACTACTTTTGTGTATATATTCAGAATGAGCATATACACTAAAAAACATAGAATGAGCCTATACACTAAAAAAACATCTAGATACATTTATTCCACAGACCCAAAATATCTACACGATAACGCAAGCGTGAAACAGAAAAGGAAAAAAAGAAGTATGATCCTCCGCGGCCCAACAGACCAACTCACGCAGCGAGCGGGCGTGCAGAGCAGGAAACTGCTCACTAACGTCCGAGCATCTAGAGTACAGTTTCGCTTAAGGCCCTCGGTTTTGGGCCGGGCCCGTTTAATTTTCATTCGGTTCGATTTTCATTACATACAGATAATTCGTTCAGGCTTTGCTTCCTTCCATAGTTCCTACGGTCCTATGCATCGTCTCCACCAATCAAACTATGTGAGGTATTCCTCAAAAAAAAAATCAAACTATGTGAGGTAAGCAGAACACGTGCAGGTTTCTACTCTTTTTTCTTCTTTTCTTTTCTTTTCTTGTGTTTTCTTTGGTATGTTTCCTTCACACGTTTTCTTTCTTTCCTCTACCACTTAAAAAAAATAGGTTTTTTTTCATGATTATTTCCTTTTTGTTCTCTATGATTTGATTTTTTTCCATAGGTGGTAACGTTTTGTTCCAAACATTATTATTTTTTAATTTTTATTATTGTCAAAGCAGTCGAGGTTTGTTTAACATGTTCCACGATTGGTAAATTTTGATCCCTTCTATTCAATGTCTGGTTCGTTGGGATCTAAATTTTTGTTCCATGTGTAGGTACTAGTAGAAAATATGCCATCCGTTCGCTCCCCCTCATAGCATTAGTACCGGTTGCGCTACCAACCGGGACTAATGCTGGCACGCGTCCCGGTTCGAGCGGGCACGAGGCCTGGAGGCATGCGTCCCGGTTGGTAAGGGGGCATACGTCCCGGTTTGTAACACAAACCGGGACTAAAGGTTGGGCGTCAGCCACGTGGCGTGGCACACATCTTTAGTCTCGATTTGTGTTACAAACCGGGACGTATGCTTCCGCCCTTTATAAATGCAACACCCCAGCCCTCTGCCTCCACTCTGTTTTTTCTCTTGGTGGAAGGTGTGAGGGGTGTGCTAGTTTTTTTCCCCTATGCATGTATTCAAGGTGTTTGATGAAATGTTTGAGTGAATAATCCCGTTCAATTTCTCATAGAACAAAAATATAGAAGGTGTCTGAGACGCACTTGAGCTTTCTCCTCTTTATTTCCCTCGATCGAGGTTAGCAATCTTATCTTTTCTCCGTCATTGATACAATACATGTGTCGGTGTGAATTGGTCATTTCACTATTTATGATGTCCTGTTTTTTAATAAACTTACTTATATGATGCAGATGAACGGTCGGGAATGGATGTACGGTGACCGGCGCGTAGCCAGGTATATGAAACGCGTGGATAAATTTATCGATGTGGCTACGGCAAACAAAGAGAATGGTTTATACGTTGTCCATGTGTTCAATGTCGGAACAACAAGGAGTACTCTTTCTCGAAAATCATTCGCGGCCACCTGATTATGAAAGGTTTCATGCCCAACTATTATTGTTGGACCAAGCATGGGGAAAGAGGGGTTATGGTGAAGAAGAAGATGATGATAACAACTATCATCATATGTTTCCTGAATACAGTGATACTGCAATGGAAGACAATGGAGAGGAAGGAGGTGAAGAACGGGCATCAGATGAGCCGCCTGATGAACTTGGTAGGGTCATTTCTGATGCAAAGCGAGACTGTGAAACAGAAAATGAGAAGTTGAAGTTAGAGGGCATGTTAGAAGATCATAAGAAATTGTTGTACCCAAATTGTGAAGATGGCAGCACAAAGCTCGGTACCACACTGGAATTGTTGCGATGGAAGGTAGAGTGTGGTCTAACTGACTCCTCATTTGAAAAGATGCTGAAAATAATGAAGCTGAAGTTTCCAAAACATAACGAACTTTCCGAGAGTACCTACGAAGCAAAGAAGACTCTTTGTCCTCTAGGATTAGATGTGCAAAAGATACATGCATGCATTAATGACTGCATCCTCTACCGCAGTAAGGAATATGAGAATTTATATAAATGTCCGGTATGCAATGCATTGCGGTATAAAATCAGACGAGATGACCCTGGTGATGTTGAGGGAGAGCCCCTCCGGAAGAGGGTTCCTGCTAAGGTTATGTGGTATGCTCCTATAATACCAAGGTTGAAATGCATGTTTAGAAACAAAGAGCATGCCAGGTTGTTGCGATGTCACAAAGAAGACCATAAGAAAGACGGGAAGTTGAGACACCCTGCTGATGGGTCACAGTGGAGAAAAAATGAGAGAGACTTCCCAGACTTTGCAGGTGACGCAAGGAACTTATGATTTGGTCTAAGTACGAATGGCATGAATCCTTTTGGGAAGCAGAGCTGCAGTCACAGCACCTGGCCCGTGACTCTATGTATCTACAACCTCCCTCCTTGGTTGTGCATGAAGCGTAAGTTCGATGACAGTGCTCATCCAAGGCCCAAAGCAACCGGGCAACGACATTGATGTGTATCTTAGGCCATTAGTTGAAGAACTCTTCAGTTGTGGGGCAAACCAGGTGTACGTGCGTGGGATGAGAACAAACAAGAGCCATTTGATCTACGAGGGTTGTTATTCGTAACCATCAATGATTGGCCTGCTCTTAGTAACCTTTCAGGACAGACAAACAAGGGATATAAGACATGCACACACTGTTTAGATAAGACTGAAGGTATATATTTGCATAAATGCAAGAAGGTTGTGTACCTGGCGAATCGACGATTTCTTCCGACCAATCATCCCGTAAGAAAGAAAGGCAAGCATTTCAAAGGTGAGGTAGATCACCAGAAGAAGCCTGAACTCCCTGCTGGTGATGATGTATTTGGTATGGTCAAGGACATAGAAGTAATCTTTGGAAAGGGTCCCGGTGGTCAATCAGTTCCGAACGACGTCGCTACAGGACACGCACCCATGTGGAAGAAGAAATCTATATTTTGGGAGTTGCCATATTGGAAAGTCCTGCGTGTCCGCTCTTCAATCGACGTGATGCACGTGACGAAGAATCTTTGCGTGAACCTGCTAGGATTCCTAGGCATGTATGGGAAGACAAAAGATACACCAGAAGCACGGGAGGACCAACAAATTATGAAAGCCCCAAAGAACATGCATACACAGAACAAGACGGATAAAGGGCGTCACTTAAGTCGTGCCAGCTATGCTCTTACCAAAGCAGAGAAGGAAATCTTTTTGAAGTCCTTTACAGTATCAAGGTGTCGTCGGGCTTCTCATCTAATATAAAGGGGGATAATAAATATGCAGAGAAAATTTTCCAAAACCAGAAGTCTCATGACTGTCACGTGATTATGACGCAGTTGCTTCCGATTGCATTGAGGGGGCTTCTACCGGAAAATGTTCGAGTACCCATTGTGAAGCTGTGTGCATTCCTCAATGCAATATCTCAGAAGGTAATCAATCCAGAATTCTGCCAAGGTTACAGAAGGATGTGGTACAATGTCTTGTTAGTTTTGAATTGGTGTTCCCACCATCCTTCTTCAATATTATGACGCATCTCCTGGTTCACCTAGTGGAAGAGATTGCCATTCTCGGTCCGGTATTTCTGCACAATATGTTCCCCTTTGAGAGGTTCATGGGAGTCTTAAAGAAATATGTTCATAACCGTGCTAGACCAGAAGGAAGCATCTCCAAGGGATATGGAACAAAGGAGGTCATTGAGTTTTGTGTTGACTTTATTCCTGACCTTAAGCCGATTGGTGTTTCTGACTCGCGGCATGAGGGAAGACTAAGTGGAAAAGGCACGCTGGGAAATAAAGCAATGATATGTAGGGACGGGGATTCTTTCACTAAATCACACTACATAGTTCTACATAATTCCACCTTGGCAGCTCCGTATATCGAGGAACACAAGAATATCCTACGCTCCAAAAACCCGGGGAAGCCTGAATCACTGATTACAGATGAACACATGAAGTCTTTCGGTGGTTGGATGTGGACACATCTCTTGAATGACACCACTGTTGGAGATCAGCTATACTTGTTGGCCGCGTCACCATCTTCTACTGTATTGAATTTCCAAGGGTACGAAATAAATGGGAATACATTCTACACGATCGCCCAAGATAAAAAGAGCACCAACCAAAATAGTGGTGTCCGCTTTGATGCAATAGACGAGAATGGACAAAAGGACACATACTATGGTTACATAGAGGAGATATGGGAACTAGACTATGGAGTCTCTTTTAAGGTCCCTTTGTTTCGCTGCAAATGGGTCAACCTGAATGGGGAAGGGGTAAAGATAGACCAGTTGTATGGAATGACAACAGTGGATCTCAACAATCTTGGTTATAGATATGAACCATTCGTCCTAGCCAATGATGTATCTCAGGTTTTCTATGTGAAGGACATGTCCTCCAGACCGAAAAAAAGAAAAAATATGCAAACGAATACATCATATGATGAGCCAAAGCGTCACATAGTTCTTTCAGGGAAAATAAACATCGTGGGAATCGAGGACAAGACAGACATGTCAGAAGATTATAATAAGTTTAATGAAATTCTGCCCTTCACAGTGAAAACTGACCCAAGCATTCCGTTAAGTAAAGAAGATGCTCCATGGTTACGTCTGAAGCGATCATAAGGAAGGACATATGCCAAGAAGTTCATGCTCATATTATGTAACTCTAGTTCATGTCTTTCGCGGTTTGTGACTTCATCGAAGGATATCTTTCGCGGTTTGTGGCTTGACCGGGACTATATATAGGGGGGCCTTTAGTCCCGGTTTTGTAGTCTCAGTTTTTAATATTAATAAATGTCTTGAGTGTTAGTCCCGTTTTGTGGCTGGACCGGGACTATAAAGAAGTTGTCCCGATTCGTAATTACCATTAAGATCTGATCTCCAAACGCGCGCGGTCACATATTAGGAAGTGCCTCTATGACCAGTTTCTTGGAGATGCCGGAGGACTGGGATCTTTTGGCGGCATCTCCCTGGAACTGGTCATAGTGGTGTCCCTGCTCTCGAAAACCATCTTGCAGCTTGTAACTTATCTAACTAGATCAATACACCTGGGAGCTAACTAATTTCACATATTAAGGAGTGCCTCTATGACCAGTTTCTCGGAGATGCCGGAGGACTGGGCTCCGTCGGCATCTCCCTGGAACTGGCCGTAGTGGTGTTCCTGCTCTCGAAAACCATCTTGGAGATGCCTCAAACTGGCTGGAGGACTGGACTCACAAGGATGCCTATTTATAGTACAAGTAGCTCGGCATAGTGTCGACACTTACGAAAGAATGTTGACACTCACCCCTATTATTAGTGCTGACTCGTGTTTTGTCCCGGTTGGTTTCTCCAACCGGGACTAAAGGTTCATCTTTAGTCCCGGTTGGTGACACCATCTGGGACAAGGTACACGCCGCAGGACATAATGTCGACACTCACCCCTATCATTAGTCTTTGCCGCTGGCCCAAGAAATCCCTCCAACCGGGACTAAAGATGAACCTCTGGTATATTGAAAATCCGAACAATGAAAATCCTTCCCGTGGTGTCATATTATGTGACATAGTTGAAAGGAAAAATACCAGACTTGGTATATTGATCATGTCTCGAAAAAACCTTCACAAAATGACCTATCATGTTCGAGGTTTCATGGCTTTTGGTCCAAATGACCGATGTTATGTGCTGAATCATGACATAGTTTGTGATGTTGTGCCCATATTATGCATGCATGTGGACATTGGTATGGAGAACAATGTTGCAGGAGTAAGTTTTCCTTTTTGTCGCACGGAAAAGCCCTTTTCCATTTTCCGAGCACAAAAAACGGGTCGTTTTGTGAAGTAACCACAAAAATGCCGTTTCAGAATGCTACCATCCCATTTTTCTAAAATACTAGACCACCTTACATGGACTATCTCCCAACCGAGACATCTCAAACCTTTTCGTCCATCCCGGGTAAAAAGGACAAATGTCTGCCAAATCGGTAGGAAGTGGGTCCGGTTTGTACTACAGGTATATGATCTATCGCCCATGATATTTTGAAAAAATCATTTTTAGACTCGCAATATGTGGTTTCTTCAGAGATCTAATGCAAGATCTAACGATGCTCGTCCCCTATCTTCATGAACGCCGGTTCGACCATAGTTAGAAATTCAGAAAATTCAAAACGGGCATAATAAATTCAAAAAAAATCCGAACAATGAAAATCCTTCGCGTGGTGTCATATTATGTGACATAGTTGAAAGGAAAAATACCAGACTTGGTATATTGATCATGTCTCGAAAAAACCTTCACAAAATGACCTATCATGTTCGAGGTTTCATGACTTTCGGTCCAAATGACCGATGTTATGTGCTGAATCACGACATAGTTTGTGATATTGTGCCCATATTATGCATGCATGTGGACATTGGTATGGAGAACAATGTTGTAGGAGGAAGTTTTCCTTTTTGTCGCACGGAAAAATCCCTTTTCCATTTTCCGAGCGCAAAAAACTGGTCGTTTTGTGAAGTAACCACCAAAATTCCGTTTCAGAATGCTACCGTCCCATTTTCCTAAAATACTAGGCCACCTTACATGGACTATCTCCCAACCGGGACATCTCAAACCTTTTCGTCCATCCCGGGTAAAAAGGACAAATGTCTGCTAAATCGGCAGGAAGTGGGTCCGGTTTGTACTACAGGTACATGATCTATCGCCCGTGATATTTTGAAAAAGTCATTTTTAGACTCGCAATATGTGGTTTCTTCAGAGATCCAATGCAAGTTCTAAATGAGCCATTTTTCTTCCCGCCAGTTCTTCCCTTCAATTATCTTCCTGCCATTTCTCTAGACTCATAACTGCAACCTCATCACTCTTTCCCATGACTTCCACCGTAGCACTAACTCCCAGGGAGGCGGAGGCGCTTTGCGCCTCGAACTACCCCTGCCCAGACTCTTGTGTCCCCGTCATTTGAATCTTTGGCCTTGGGGCGTCTTAGTTCCTCCTCTACGTGTGGCGCGTCGGATGGCCATCACGAACCACTACTACTTCGAGCTCACGCCGGAGCAGCGGAGGAATCCCAGATGGCATCCCGACTATTTCCCGACTTGGGAAGCCTTCTTCATGGATCAGCGTGAGAGGGCGCTCGCCAGGCACGAGGAGGATGGCCCACCTACTCCGAACTTCAACGAGGCCAGCCATCGGTTGTGGTGGCCAGAGCGTCATGGCCTATGACACGGCCGCCGACTCTAGCCCCCGCCTGCGCTACCCTCAAGTCCAACCCACTCGTACTCAGCCTTCAAGGTTCAACTACGGCGATCCCGACGAATGACGGCATGACAGCGATGACTACAGTGGCGAGTATTACAGGTGTAGGCAGGAGCATGACTGAATCACTCCAACATTGCAAAACAAGTTCGGCCGACTGTGGCTTAATCTTGCCATGTATCTTAATTTCCAGTTCTTCTATGTAACTTTGTGTTATTTGTGTTATGTACTTTAATTCCAGTTCTATCCTAATAAAATTTTCTTTCCGCCCATTATTTCCCGTCCTTTTTTTCCCGACCATTAATATATAAAAAATATAAGTTAATTCAAATCCAAATTAAAACACAGGTAATGGTTTTGAATTAGTTATTCAAATTCAAACACTTTTTATGTTTAAAGTTTTTCTAAATTCCAAATAAATATTCAAAAAATATAAGTTAATTAATTTTTAATTTTAAATGGTTCATAGTTTAAATGGTTACATTAATTATTTTTTAAAAATAGAAAATGGTTTTGAATTATTTATTCAAATCCAGAAACTTTTTATATTTAAAGTTTTTCTAAATTCCAAATTAATATTCAAAAAATATAAGTTAATTTATTTTTAATTTTAAATGGTTTATAGTTTAAATGGTTACATTAATTAATTTTGAAAACATAAAATGGTTTTGAATTAGTTATTCAAATTCAAACACTTTTTATGTTTAAAGTTTTTCTAAATTCCAAATTAATATTCAAAAAATATAAGTTAATTCATTTTTAATTTTAAATGGTTCATATTTTAAATGGTTACATTAATTATTTTTTAAAAATAGAAAATGGTTTTTAATTAGTTATTCAAATTCAAACACTTTTTATGTTTAAAGTTTTTCTAAATTCCAAATTAATATTCAAAAAATATAAGTTAATTCATTTTTAATTTTAAATGCTTCATAGTTTAAATGTTTACATTAATTATTTTTAAAAACAGTAAATGGTTTTGAATTAGTTATTAAAATTCAAACACTTTTTATGTTTAAAGTTTTTCTAAATTCCAAAGTAATTATCATTTAAAGAACATTACAAATTTAAACCCCAAAATAAAAAATAAGGCGGGAACAGAGAGAAAATTGCTGAAATTTTTTGAAAACAGGGTCATATGTCCCGGTTGGAGCCACCAACCGGGACTAAAGACTTCACAGCCTTTGGTCTGCTGAAAAAATGGAGATACGTCGGTTGGTGGCTCCAATCGATGTATGATTTTAGTCCCTTTGGAGCTACCAACCGGGACAAAAGGTCATTTGGTTAATAACTGGGTGCCCCTCCTCTTCTTCTTCTCCATCTCGCAATCTTCTCGCACAGATGGGAGCGACGCCGTCAGCTGCCCGCCTCTACCGCCTTACCGGCCGCCGCCGCTGCTCTGCCTCCGCCTCGCCAGGAACCGCCTCCCCTCCAACAGAATCGACGAAGGGCGCCCGTAACCACCGCAATCAGGAGCTCCTCTCCGAAGTCCGGCCACCGCTGTTCTCAATGATTCCGGCCATGTCCGAGCTCGCTTGGTCGAGCTGACCCCTCCACCGCCTCCGTGGTGAGCCCCTCCACCTTACAGTCCTCTCCGTTCTTCCTCTTCCTCTCTGTATCGCTGCCGCGCCGAGGACCTGAAGCCACCGCCGTCGGCCGCCGTCGTGCTTCCTCTTCCGGTGACCAATCCGGAGCGGTGCCGCCACTAAACGGCTCGGTACGCTAGCCCGCATCCATCGCTGCTCCGCTCGCGCTCCAGTGCCCTCCCCGTCGACGATCTGGGGCTGATCCCCGCTAAATGACGTCACGCTGACGTCCTGGTGACATCAGCAGGCGGGGTCAGCACGGTCAAACCTTCGGTGGGTCCTGCTTGCGTGCGTGGAGGCTGAGTTGGCACTGGGCTTCCGGGCCCTGGCTGGTCTCACCTGCCGTGTAAAAACTATTTGCCTTTTTTGTTTTTAATTCCAGAAAATGATTTAATATTGTAAAATCAATAACTTATTGTTTATAAGTCAGGAAAATATGTATAATATACCAAAATGTTCAGAAAAATGAAACCTGCCTCTTTAAGCTATAATCATGCATTGTTAAGCAACTTAAATGACAATTTTGATTAAAAGAACATAGTAACCCCTCACAGGTGATTCCGGGGTTTCCCCGAGTTAGGGTTTGCGCCCCTCGGAACCCCGTTTAATTTGTTGAGCATGCTTTAGGGCTACTTTGCAATACAATTTAACTTGTCATATCATCATACTTGCTTGATTATTGCATCGATGCCATGTGTTGATTGTTCCCCTCTCTTTCTGGCGTTCGGTTCTTCGCGGTAGAATACGAGATCGAGATCAAAGACCAAGGTCAACACCATCGAATATTGAAGATTTCTTGATAGCCATCGTATTGTAGATGCTTAGCCATGATATTAGTTTTCATAGACCCCAGTTGAATCGATGTTGCACCTAGGGTTAGACGGTGTGTCCTTGCCAGGGCATCCTTTAATGACAAGTTTAATTAGAGAACTAAATCAACCCCTCTCATGTGTTTCCGGAGTTTCTCGAGTTAGACTTTTCAACCCTCGGAACCCCGTTTAAATTGCCGAGCAAGTTTTAGGGTTTCATTTCAATGCAATTCAACTTGTCATATCATCATCCTTGTTTGAGCATTCGGCCTATCCCTCCTCCCCGACCACCACAGCGCCTCCGTCTCCATCCATCGCCACGCGCTCCAGCCGCCCCTTCCCTTTTAGTGTGTATGTATATATTGTGTATGTATATATAGTGTGTATGTATATATTTTTATTATTGTGTATGTATATATTAGGGTTTCTCTGAATTAGGGTTTATCCGTTTTGACTTATCCGTTTTCCCACCTATGCAGAAAATATGGACCCACACGTCAGAGACGAAGAAAAGGAAGAGTTGATCCAAGGTGTGATCGGTGGGGAAGAAAATTTAGATGTATCGATGTTTCTGAACAACTCCGGTGAGGGTGATCCTCTTTTTGCCGGAATAGACGACTTGTTTGAGGTTGAAGGTGTTGCCTTCCGCGAGGGAGAAGGCGATGCCTTGTGTAATCGAGAAGACGACCGCTCTGGCGAGGTGCATGTAATATAATTAATTCATTAATTAATCATCTGCTAACTATATAGAAATAGTAACGATGATCTTTCTTCTTTTAGCCTCCGGATCGAACAAACCTACTAAAAAGAGCGGACGAGGCCCAACCAAAAATTTGGAAGACCATTAGAGGTTCAGGATCGAAGATATCGCTGAAGACGGCAAACCGACGGCTCCCGAAGTTGTCGCAATCAAATTTGTGGCACAATGCGGAGTAATCGTTAGGGACTTAATCCCGATCACCATTCAAAATTGAAATAGGCCTGCTGATGCTAAAGAAGAGGGAACATGTTTGTTTGTCCCTAACAAGGCCAAAGATTTACTGTGGAAGAGGCTCATGGTTAATTTCAAACTACCAAAGATAGAGCTGGATCCAAATGCGGAGGATCCAGTTGAGGACGCCTTAGAACATGGGAGAGCCATGGAGGCTAAGGTCAGGGAGTGGGCTATGAAGAAGATGGCCCAGTGTTTCACCATTTGGAAGAAAAGATTGCACCTTGACTATGTCGTGAAAGAGAAGACTCCGGATTTCAAGAAGACTCAGTTTGAGAAGATAAAACTATTCTGGGTTGAGTTTGTATCAGAAAAAACTAAGAAAATGTCTGCAACGAATAAGCTGAATGCTGCTAATAAGAAGTATCACCATACTATGGGGCAAGGTGGCTACAGGGCTGGCATTCCTAAGTGGGAGAAACTTGAGAATGAACTGGGTGCTAAAAAGATCACCCCAGAGACAGACGATTGGGTAGAACGTGCAAGGAATTGGTTTTACGGGCATGGGGGCACGTTGGACTCGGAAGGGATGTGTATATATAACATACGACATAAAGAAGACCCCTTGCCAATCGAGAGGATGAGAAAAGCAAGAAGGATGTTAAAGATGGGGACTTCATTCCCGATAGAGAGAATGATGAGCTCACCTCCCTTGGAAATAAGGAACATGATGGACGAACACGAGGCACAAGAGGCTCCCAACCATGGAGGACTGGGTTTCCGAAGAGAGGAAGAAATATCCGATAGAAGCCGTCAGAGGAGAAAGGACAGGGCGGAAGTTGAAGCAGATAGTCAGAAAAAGAGCGAATGTGTATAATTGAAGAACGAATAAAGCAACAACAAGATGAAATTAACGCACTTAAAGAGCAAAGTACTACCGGCCCATCTCATCAGCACACTACATTCGATGCTACCGGCCTATCGAATAATCAAAAAAGCAGTGTGGCTTCCACCGAGGTCCCGGGTGATGACAATGGCGATGACGATGGTGCACCGACGATGGCTCCTGTTGGCTACCCAGTGGATGATATCACAGAGATGACACACTGCGAGCTACATGTCAAAGTTGTGAACATATCAATGAAGGTGGCGGTCGCTATGCCTTACCAATTGGACCCACACCAACTTACCACTGTCGTCCGGTTCCAGAGGGCTACGCTGTTGTCGGGGTGGATGAAATCATGCCCACCTTTGAAGTTTTGGATCTTGACTACCCTGCAGGTGAAGGGGATGTGACTGTACTGGGAGACGCAACAAACGTCACCATTCTATGGCCAAAGGAATGTATCGTTCTTCGAAATCACACGCCAAGGCCATCTTCGCCGCCGCCTCACCCGTCTCCAGCGAGGTCGTCGCCGCCGCGGCAGCCGTCTTTGTTGCCTCACCCGGCTCCGTCGCCTCACCAATCTCCAGCGCAGCCATCGCCGCGGGAGCCATCGCCGGCGCCTCAGGATAAAAAGCGTAAGCGTATCGCTACTCTGCGTCGTGGTAAGCGATCGCCGAAACGTAAACAAGAGCCTCTTCCAAAAGTACCAAAGGTTCCTCCCAAGAGAGCTTATGACTATACTGAAGAGGAGACTGCGGCGATCGTTGATCGGAAGCGACGGCGTTTTTGCTAAGGCGGCCGAAAGAGCCAGAGTTCCCCAGCACCAAAGAAGAAAAAGCCAAAGTGTTGAAAATGCTAAAGACTCTTCATCAACCCGAGCCAAAGCTGTTATCAGACTATGAGCGTTCTATTCTCAAGTCACATGCGGCACAAAAAGCCTCGAAGAGCAGTACTGATGCAAGCGAGAAATCTGTTGCCCAGCTCGGAGGACAAGCAAAACAGTCTTGCGCCCCTCTCAAGGTGATTTCCCAAACCAATGTGGGGTCGAGCAAATATGGGGCCGAAGAGAAGTATGATCCAGAGGTAGTTACTGTCTGGAGAAGTCAAGTCGCTCAAGGTATGAGTATTGCCCAGTACTTATCCCAGTTAGAGTACTTCCCCGTGAGTGAAGTAGCATACAAATACCAGTACGACAAACCTCTCGTCAAACCTGAGGAGGTATACAATCTTCCAATAAAAATGCGAAGATTGCATAACTGGTACATGCATGCCACAAAGGCCGGGGCTAACTGGATAGTGCTGAGGGTTACAAAAAATCATCATGGGAAAGAAAAGGATGACATGATATCCATTGAATTTGATGAACTATTTCAATTATTCAATCAAGACGCCTTGGACAAATCGATCATCAGTGCCTATTGTTTGTAAGTACTAATTCTATAATTAATTTAGTCTCCAGCTATCTCACCTTGTTTATTGCATGTATATAATCATACTATAATATGCAGAATGAAGATTCTAGAATGTAGCAGAGGACAAATCTATGACATTGGCTTCATTGACCCATATTGGGTTAATTAAGCTAATCTCAAAACAAGCCCCCAGGATATGGAGGATAATATAGTACACGCGTTAAGGTTTCAAGAAACCAGAAGGGAAATACTTTTTCCTTACAACTTCAAGTGAGTGTTATTGTCTTCTATACACTTTCTATTTCGCTTACTCGATGTTAAGTATATAATTGATTAGTTATGCATTCACAGCTTCCACTATATTCTGTTAACCATTCAACTTAACAAAGGGCGTGTACTAGTCATGGACTCGAAACATAAACCCCTTGAGCAGTGGAAGGACATGCAGATGATCCTCCAGCGGTAATTCTAATCATTATGACAATATATCGGCAACGTTCGTGAATTTTATGATATCAAGTAATTAATAACTTTTTTTATTCGTTTTCTTCGCAGCGCAACTGGAAAGCGGTTCACCAACAAGGCTAGGGGTGTTTGGAAAGAGGAGCTTACATTTGAAGCACTAGATGTAAGCACCACTAGCTATATCCGCGCATCTCTTTGATTCTAGTTTTGATACAGTTATTATCATGCTTGATTATTATTTTGATTAAACTATGTTCTCGTAAAGTGCCTGACACAGGGATCAGGTAACAATCTATGTGGATACTATGTTTGCGAGTTCATTCGGCAGACGTGCGATGAGAAGGGCATAAATTTAGAGCAACTCCACGTACGTAAACAATTTCTATAGTTTTTAATTACAATCAAATTGTGTTTAGTTTCATTCATATAGGCTGACTCCTTTTTTAAATCAGATCGAACGTCTACGGGACGGTCTTCTGCCAAAGGATCGCGTACGAGCAATTCAGGAGGAATTGGCGGGGTTCTTGGATGCAGAAGTCCTAAACCCAAAAGAGGAATACTATTCGGCTGTGTATAGACAATAGGGATTGTAAAAAGAGCAACTTTTGTATGTAGTGCATGAACTCGATCCGTGTATCGAATGTAATATTGTCATGATGATCTTGTGTAATATAATGGTTCCTTCATTGATAAGTGCAAAACACTAAATAAACAATAAAACAACCTAAATGAATTCTCTGTCGCGGCACAAAAAGTGGCGAAAATGCTGTCGCAACAATAAAATGTGCCAAAATGAATTCTCTGCCGCGGCAGAGAAATGGGCCAAATCTCTGCCGCGACAGAAGGTTATTTGTCCCGGTTCGTGTAATGTTCCACCCCTCGCCCTCTGACGCCGCCACGTGTACCCCCATTTGTCCCGGTTGGTGGGGCAACCGGGACTAAAGGTTGGGGCTTTAGTCCCGATTGCCCCGTTCCGGTTGGGTAACCGGGACTAAAGCCCCTTACCAACCGGGACCAATGGGCCGTTCTGCACTAGTGAGGCATGATTTGTTCCCCGGAAGTTGCAGTTTCGTTCCTTCCACGGGGTAGTTTTCTTTTGTTACTTTGTTCTATATTTTTTTTCCAAAACTATATTGTGATTTTATTTTGTTGTAGTCTAATTTTTGGTTTCTTCTGAAGGCGCAGTTTGTTCTTCAATCGCTATAGTTTTGTTTCAAGTGTAGTTTATGATTTTTCCTTCGCTCTACTTTTTGTTTGCCAAAATTGTAGTGTGATTTTGTTCCATGTAGTATAATTTTTGTTCCGCGTGGAAGCTTAGAGTTTGTTTCTCGGACTATATTTTTGTTCCACCAATAGTCGTTACAATGTTTTGTTTTGTCTTGCGTTAACATTTTGTTCCTCTCAATCCACAATCTTTTTTCTTTTTGAGACATGGATTTTTGTTTGACTTAATCTGGAATTTTGTTTCCCAACAACTTCATTTTTGTTCAACTTTTTTTTGCATGTCATTTTTGTTCGACTTTGTGTAATATTTTTTGTTCCACTGTTACTTATATACTTTTTGCAGAAAACTACTCTTCTCGAATCCATATTAATAACCTTAACTATATTTAGATTCGTCTTTGTCGCTGCGACTAAATGGAGCTTGGGGCCAAGGCCCATAGCTGGTACGGATGGCTGACACGAGCGCACCATGACGCACGGGCGCCTGGGAGGAGCATTCGCGGTGCCCGGCACAGCGCCGCTTTCCTTGTTCGGTTCGCGCTGTCTTAGGTTGTGTTTGTTCGGGCTTGCAGCTTTTGAAAATCAGCTATGAAAAATTAGCTGTAGAAAACAACTGTTGAAGTAGAGATTTGGTGTTTGGCACGAGTGCTTTTGATTGCTGCTGTTGCTAATTTTAGGATTGAAATGTCTGAAATGCCCTTGTATTTACAAGTGTTGATTTGAACTGAATTAGCTTTTTCTGACCGTTTTTACATAAGTATTGTAGTTAGAGCTAAATTATTTCATTTTACATTTTTTTGTTAAAATAATTTTTTTCTAGCTAAATTGTAAACTGGCTTTCTTTTGGCTTCTAGCTTTATTTACCTTTTTATTTGGGATAATTTTATTTGTGTACAGGTTAATTTCAACACAGAACACTACCTGTTGGACACGCACGAATAACTGAACGGTGACGAACACGCACTGTGGGATCGGCGAACGGCGACGGCGGTTGCGAGGAACTACGGCCGGCTGGTAGGAACGGCGCGGCATGAAGGAACGGCAGAGGCGAGGTCATGGGAATGGCGGCGGAGGCTGCGGGGAATGGCGGCGGAGGTGGTGGTTGTGGGGAACGGTGGTGGTTGCGGGATTGCGATGCCCCTGATCTGCCGATGGCAGCGGGTGTGGTTCCGGTGAATGGCGGCAGCGAGGATGGCGTCGGGGAAGGGTGGTGCTGCGGCCGGGAACGGTGGATGCGAGGATGGCGTCGGGAGGGGAGGTGCTGCGGCCGGGAACGGTGGAGGCGAGGATGGCGTCGGGGAGGAGTGGTGATGCGGCGGGGGACGAAAACGACGAGGATGGCGTCTGGGAGGGGACGGCGGCCGACGAAGGGGAAGGGAGGCGACGGGATCGATGGCTGGAACCCTACCCCTCTGCTTCCATGGCGACGGGAGGGGACAAATCGATGGATCAGGGACGGAGGCTGTGGTCTGGACTCGTAATTGGTATTGGTGGCAGTTACGTTATAATTCATCCTAACTGTAGGGGCAATTTTGACCGTTCAACCTGGAAAAAGAAGAAGAGGCCCGGGAAGCGGCCCTCATCATGCTTTTGGCCGACCGCGCTTGCTAGTGTATTTTTGGCCCTGCTTTTCACCAGCGCTGTAGAAAATTTAGGTGTTTGTTTCTAGTACAGATTCTAGACCCAGGAAGCACTAAAATCTAAAGCTGAAGCGGAAACAAACGGGGCCAAGGTTCAGCGACGGCCGGGATGGGCCTGTTGGATGGCAGCCTCCATCGTTTCGGGAAGCGAGAGAATTGGAAAGGTGAGGGTGTATATGGGCTTTGTATATGGGGGTCCCAACGATCATTCCACAGAGCACGCCTTTTCTTTCTTTTTCTTGAGCGATAGCACACTATACAAAATAGCCATGCAGAATGAGTGTTTTTAGTAGATTAGTTTTTGGTTAGATGGTTGTCTTCATCTTGGTCATCGTGTCAATGGAGACAAAGTTCTTCAACAAGTGTTCTTCTGTCCTTTTGTTCGACGGGCGAGAGTTTCTTCCCAAGTCAATAGTGGTTTTGAAAGATCAAACTTTTTAGGTATGATTTTTCAGGTCTAGCTCCGCCGGATCGATTTTGGTTGGTTTCTAATGGTTGTCGCGGCGAGATTAATCCTTACAATATTTATCAAAGGTCATCATCGTCGGGACCGGTGCTCGCAGCCGCTGTGGTTTCCTCCCCTCGAAGCGGCACCGCTGTCCTCTGAAATGTCGTCGGCGAGATGCGAAATAGGAAGCGGGACGGCGATGAAGAGATGCGGAGTCAGGAGACGTCGAGGGCTTCCTCCTGGACGGTGGGAGAGACGCGGCCGCTGGCCATGGCGTCGCTGGAGCTTGCTTACAAGAGGGGCTGGACGGCGACAGGAAGCGGAGGCGGTAGCTGCGTGTAGGAAACGGAGTCGGCAGCAGTTCACGTGGAGCGAGGCAGCGGGAGTTCCTTGAAGAGATAAGGAAGAACTCACGCACATCATGGGTAGACCACGTCATGGGTAGACCTCCACGCGTATGAGGGCGAGCGACGACCCGGGGGATTGGTTCTATCCCTGAGTGATGTGTATCATTTTCCATAAATAAGTGCCCTATGGGAGGCAGCGACGCCCCTACGGAGACTAGAGACCGACTCCAAAAAAAATCCGATTCCTAAAAACACTAAATACCAGCTGAGCCTGATTAGGGATTTAGTTTTACTTTTTTCTTTGTGTGGTTTCGGCATCTTCCAACCTTAATATATACTCTTCCTCTGTTTCAAAATATAAGATGCTTTAGTTTTGTGAAATCTAGACCCTTTTAGGGCTTGTTTGATTCAAAAAAAATTCAAAGGATTTGTGAAGGATTTTATTCTTTAGAAAATATTCCTACGTTGGTCGTTTGATTTAAAGGATCACAATCCTTAGGAATTCCTTCAAAGGATTCATTTGCCCTCTATTTTGTAGGAAATTTTCTATCCACTACAACCTCATGTTAGAATTCCTTTGCTTTTTCTGTGATTCAAACACGTACTTGATCTAAATTCCTGTAGTTTTATATTCCTATAGGATTCAATAGGTCATGCCACTTAAATCCTATGGTTTTTCTGTTCCTATGTTTTGAGAATACTGCAAATCAAACGAGCCCATATTGTTTAGGTGACCATGCACTAAAAGTCGATACATTTGCTTTAAAAAACTAAAACATATCTACCCCCTCTAATTTTTCTCTTCTTATTGAGAAAGCCACTGGCTGCACGGGCTCATACACGTGGAGGCCCACCCATGATAAAAAAAACACGAAATACTAATATTTTATTTATTTTTATTTTAAAAAATGATTTAGCATTCGTTGACCAGTTGCAACACTTGGGCATTGTGCTAGTTACAGTACATTATTACATGCGGCAATGCGGCATACGCCACCCCATGAGGTTTCGAATTATACAGCTTGATCTTGGAATTAAGGCAGAAGTGAAATCCGTGCGCTTGATGTACGTACGAGCGCATCAGCGAGTGAACTGGTTGTAAATGGCGGGGCAGTAGCTTGGCGGGTCGTCGCCCTCGCCCAGGAACTCCTCACCGGGGCCGATGAGGCTGCCACCGAGCGGCAGGATGAACAGCGCCACCGACGTCCTTGCCAGCGCCGAGTTGTTCACCACCCGGTGCTCGACGCTCTTCAGCCGACCGTTGGTCACAACCTGACCGACACAAGAATTCTGTCCATGAGCGATGATGGATCGATCGATCGATCGCTGTGGAAGATCAAGAAGAAGACAAGGGATGATGATCACCTCGAGTAGGCGGCCGAAGTTGACGCTTAGGGCGTCTGGCGCCACGGGCTCCACGCCGATCCACTCGCCCTTGTAGGCCACCTCTAGGCCGGGGACCGAGCCGGCGAGGAGGAGGGTGATGAGGTTCTTATCGTGGTGCGGCCGCATGCCGAGCGTCAGGCTGGGGTCCGGGCTCGGCGGGTAGTGGTTCACCTTGATGGCCAGACCACCGCCGGTGATATCCCCCTCGAAGTAGTCCGGCCGGAGCTCCATGCCCTCGCACAGCAGCCGCAGCAGCTCCATCCCGACGCCTCTCGTCGGCACCGCGAACTTCTCGGCAACCTCTCTGTAAGAGATATGTATACATAGAGTGAGTCAACGCATGCAAAATCCGCCATCCCCGCCGCCGCGCCGCCGCCGGCGTGTGTAAATATTTTACCGGAGCCTCTGCGGCTTGTCGGGCCAGTCCTTGCTCGTGTCGCCGACGGGTATGGTGCAGGCGAGGCGGAGGCAGTCCCGCCAGTAACCCTTGTCGCCGTACATGTCGCCGCTAAAGACCCGGTTCGGCGTGCACGTGTCCTCCGAATAGAAAGCCATCTTGTCCGCCGCCGGCAGCTGGAAGAACTGCTCGCACACCGCCTCCATGTCCCGCATCGCCTGCTCCGACACGCCATGGTTCACTACCTGCAATGCAATGCAACACGTCCTGCTAATTAATTATCGGTGCCTCTCAGTCTCTTCTTCACTCGTCGATCGGGACAAATTAAAAATGGCATGGTTGGTTTCGAGCGACTTGCCTGGAAGAATCCTAGATCCCTGCAGGCGTCGACGATGGCGCGGCGGACCTCGTCGCGCCCGCGGCCGAGGTCAATGACGGGCAAGGAGACGGAGCCTGAGGAGGCCCTAGGGCTTGGGCGGAGTTCAGGTGGCAAGATGAAGCTGTCGGGGACGGAGGTATGGGCGGGGCCTGCGGAGAGGAGTTTCTCCATGGAACGATCGGGTTCGGGGCAAGGAAGGCAAGATCTTCAGCACACAGCATGCAACAGACCAGTCGTATATTAGTAGCCACTATAGGACTAGGGACTACAACGCAGCGATTCTACAACTAGGAGGGGGTTCCGGGCTTATCAGCACCGTCTAGTCTGCGTGCAAGATTGACGATGTCCAATTTACACCCACCACCCTATAGAAACTAAATTGTACACTGTACACCTCGTCTCCTATAGGCATCGAAACTGCACAGGGACATCTCGTCTACCATGTCTCCAGCCCCCGACGACCTCGTGCGTCGCCATTTCTTCTCTCCCTTCTCCTCCTCCGCACCTACTCCTCCGGCCGCCGGAAGAGGATCTCGGGCCAGGACCCCTCCACCGCCACGCGGATCGATGCCGTTTTACCGAGCTCGCGCCGATCCAGATCTTGTGGAGCGGTTCCCCTTCAGCCGGAGTGCCGGACGACGAGCTCGCCGTTCATGGACATCGTCGGCTACCTTGCCTGGATCTGGCCATGGAAGGCTAGATCCGAATACTCCATGAACTTGTGTTTGTTCAGATCTATTCGGTTTTTACTTGACTTCTTTTTCATTTTTTTTCTCCATGTGGTCTGTTGTCAAATTCGGGTGTTCTTATTTAGGAAGAACGGATGGATATATATTTCTTGCCCCCATATGTATCACTGGTCTCTTTGGATCCGTTGTACATCCCCCATTTGGATCGTGTGAATATACTAGCTTTTGTATATGGTTGATGAAGAACATAAAGATCTTCCAAGTATGCATCATGTATTTTTCTTTGGATCCGGTCGGTTCCTTCTCCATTCTACATGTCTACAATTAGAATTTTTTGCATATTCAGAACAATTTATTCATAGACGGAACACATATGAAAGTGGAAAAACAGTCCATGAAAAGTAGGTTCTAAATCCAACTAATTAGGTGTTTATCCATAATTTCATAACATATTCCCATTGATTTAGATATTCATCCTTAATTTTCAGATTTTCCAACATAATTACATTGACTAATGGATTTGTGGATGTGGGGGTGCAAAGGACTAGATATATGTAGGAAAGAACACGAACACTGCACTGTAAAAAAGAAAGGACTTTACTATTGAAAAGGTAGAACTTTGCAAGGTGTTTTATGTAATTTACAGAACTGCTTGCACAAATCTCAAAGACCAAAAGGATGTCCGAGATAAGCCTGAGACGCCCTCATATATGTAGAGTTGTATTTTCGTAGGGACTATTGCCATGCGAAGCACCCACCTCCCAATATACTACTGTTTATGATCTGTCACTTTCTCCATGCTGTCCCCTCATTATTATATTTTGTGGCTGAAGTTTATATTCGATGCTAACCATCTATCATTTCAGTTTCATATACTTAGCTCTCGCTCAATTGTTCATTATAACATTGTCTGCAAATGGGTTCTAATTATTCCGTTATGTCAGTGTGCATCCTTGGTTTCTTAAATAATCACAAAGCGTTGTTTGGTTGGGTTTATTTTTGGCTTTTGGAGTGTTAAATTGCTACATAGCTAGGTTTGTGGTTTTCCTCCGACTTTTTATTTTCCAATTTTAACTCTCCACCAAATAAGGAATTACCCATATGTGTCATGTATAAGTCAAAAAACAATTCATGACTTTTCTATCCCATTGGTCACTATTTGGCGTCCTTTGCCTCCTTATCCTCTTCCCCATTACCGCGCCTCCTAGATGTCGTTGCCCTCTCCTGTGACCCCGGCGAGCTATGTCTGTGCCCTCCTCCAGCGGGAGGAACGGGAAACCCGAACCTAACCTCGACGATCCATGCATCACCTATGCCTCCTGGATGATGTCGTCCTCGCGTGCGACCCTGACGTCGGCGACCTAGCCTCTGTGCGCGGCTCCTGCAGGGCCTTGAGCCCTCATTGCACTCAGCTCCGATGGTGTTCAGGAAGGGACTGCCACCAAGATAGATGTGCTCGTCGCAACAGTCTTCACCTATACTCTATGCACGTAGCTCCCCGCTCTGGCTCGCAGAGGTCCGCTTCAAGGAGCAACACTACCGGCGGCATGGAGATGAACGTGACAGTGTGGCCCCGAATGGCGAGGCGCTTGGAGAGCTTGAGGAACGGGATCATGTGACATGTGGCGGATCTTGGGGGAGGGGGCCCCACACCACCATTGGTTGCCCCCCCCCCCTCAACAGTATGTAATGCTTTTCTTTACAATAAACAGGGCTATTGCTAATTTGATGTCTAATCATTATTAATACCTTGGCCATTAGCATATTTTTTTTAGGGTTGGCCATTAGCAGATAGATAGAATAAATCTCTAAATTCCTAACAATGTTGCACGGCCCAATCCTGAAACTACCCACTGGCCACATGCATGATCTGTAGTTTTGTAGTATGTTTTAGCCAATTGACCCGTCAACACATGACATTGACGTATATAGTGACCGCCGTCAGTTTCATCGGTCGTTCCACTCTATGCTCAATCGACCAATCTGGCCACGCGCTCTAGGCCTTCCTCGAGCGTTAATCCTGCCAAGCATGGCCGTCCGCTACGTGATTGCCTTGATCGGTGAAGATGCGGTTGCCCAATCTTTGAACAGTCAATTGGCCGATTGCCAAACTCTTTGCCTCTCCGGTCTCACCATACGGTTTATGGGTGAGTTAAATCCGAGCTCTAATGTTGTGTTTGGATGCACATAATTGAATTTAGGAAATGAATTTGGTGGAATTCCAAATCCTGCCCGGAAAGAAAATGGGTGTCAATTTGAATTCCGATGTTTGGGTGGCTTAGAATTTACTGTTGGAACTTGATGCCTAATTCCAATTCCTTGATTCCAGGTTCAACTGAGTGCATCCAAACATAGTGTAAGTATAACATATTGATGTATTGATTTTGCAATGTAATTATACAAAGTACTAGTTAGAATATTTTTCTACATCAACTGGAAATTATATTACTATTTCTACTAAAATTAGATCTCACGACTGGATTGGACATACTACTATAACTTTTTTAGACCAGTTGCATGAACTTCTAAATCTACTGCCAAATTTGCAAATCGGCTTTGTATAATATAGGAATACATGCAGAAAATACTGTGTGCATTATCCGATGAAGAGGCTGGGACTTCGATCCCCATTTCGATTTATTTTTTGTAGAAGATAGTTTCAAACTTTAGCACCAGCAAGAATATTTAATTTACTCGTTACATAGGCCAATGTGGAACTACATTCAAACTATATTACACAAATCTGACATTTGAAACTACAAAACATATATTACTACTGACTTTTTTTTACAATCATATATTACTATTGACTGATATTGATGATACATGTTAGACGTCGACAATGTTGGACACATCGTCTTCTTTGCCTATAGTCAAATCATAGATCTCCCCTGCATGATTGCTAGCAGTATAAGAATCTCCAAATAGAAGATAACGATTTTTTTCCTCCAATTGAAAGAGGGCTAGCTGTGCTTATGGAAACTGCTAGGCGTCCCCCGGACTATGGGAGAGCTCCCATCGTCCTGCTTCCCGTGCTGACACGTGTTCATTTGCTGCAAAACATCCCGCGTTTGCTGCATATGTCCCCGCTTTTGTTTTCGAAGCAAAAAAAACGGTTCGTTTTAAAAATAGAACGTCTCGCCGGAGACCTCGCCGGAGACCATGCAGCAAAAAATTATGCTAATGCAGCAAAACCGTCTTTGCCGGAGATATCGTCGGAAACAACTCGTTGATGACCCTCGCCGGAGACCATGCAGCAAAAAAAAGTTTCCGACGAAGTCGGTTTTGCTGCATTAGCACAATTTTTTTGCCGCATGATCTCCGACGTGGTCTCCGGCGAGACGTTCTATTTTTAAAACGAACTGTTTTTTTTTTGCCTCGAAAGCAAAAGCGGGAACATATATAGCAAAAGCAGACCGTTTTGCAGCAAAAATAAAATTTGGGGCGATTTTGGGAAGGAGGACGATGGAAACCCCATCGTGTCCGGGGGGATCCATATCATTTTCCTTATTTTGACAAGGCTGAACATGGGTTGCTCTCAGAGGACTCGGCCGGAGAGAATCGCTCACGTGACGGAGGAGGATCGGACCAATACGGAGTAGCTTCATCATTGGAGAATGGATGGATGGATGACGATTGAAGCGTACCTATATTAATTAGTTCGTCAGGGCACGGGATTCTCGAGCCTTGTTTTCTGACTTGAGTTTCTGTTTTGTGTGCGTCATTGTCAGATTTTTGTCAACCACCGGATCAATATGATGTCGTGCCTAACAACTAGCAGAGCATTATTAGGTGTTGCATGTGCCCCTGCCCAAAGTACCAGCCATGAGCTGTAGTATAATTTTGTTTTCCAAAACGGTGTCCCAATCTATTAATTAAAAAAAAGTTTTACGAGAATGTAAAAAGTCTAAATTTATACCACTATATAGTGTATCTCGTTCGATGAAGATTTGTAAATATCAACATTGATGACCTTTGGATCTTCTTTTTTATTATTTAAATTATGTCATATCTAGCACACAGGAGATCCTATTGTTATCCTTTATCACAATAGACACTATGCATAAATCTTAAAATGTACTTCTTCATCATTCTAGAATCGACCATGCTTATAATATCCTAACTTACTTTTCTTCATAGAGCTGTCTTTTTTGTAATTTATGATTTTCTGTTTGTTCAAGACTATACATTTACTAAAATCCGTTTTAAGTTTTGCATTCAGAGCACCAGCTATTCATGTTATTGTGTACTGTCAATAAGAGATAATTAGTTATAACAGACACCTCCCCGACAAATTGTATTTAATATATTTTAACTATTTTTTCTCGAGAGTATGTCATGCAATTTTCGTGTTTTAGCTAGCCAATAAAGGTTGATTTATAAATGATATAAAGTACAAGAACTAAATATAGACTAGATAATTTATGGATGTGGCTCAAAACTATAATTTTTTTGCGCTTTACCTATTATAATTCGATATAGCGATGATATGTGCGTGAGAGGCATATAAGGACGACGTTGCAACCACAAAAGATACCAGCAGAACCAGTGGCTAGGGGAGGAGACAATCATCCAGGGGAGTCTTGCAGGGAGGTCGGTGGAGGCAGTTGATGACCCACAAGTATAGGGGGTGTATCGTAGTATTTTTGATAAATATGAGTGTCGATCCCAACGAGGAGCAGAAGGTGCTGAACAGTGGTATGGAGCAGGAACTCTCTGCAAATACTTAGCAAACGGATTTTTAGGGGTTTCTGATAAGGCAACAAAACAAAGTGCAAGTAATAAAGAACAAACGCAGCAAGTGGCCCAATCCTTTCTTAGCAAAGGACAAGCCGGTGGAAATACTTATAAGGACCAAACGTTTTCGAGGACACATGAGAATTCTGTCAAGTGCTTTCGCTTCATATAACTGAGTACTCTTCTTTGGTGTTGTAAGTGTTGTGTGGGTGAACCTGTGTTAATGTACCGACCTTACTTGAACTAATACATACTTGTGATTAAACACCCTGCAAACATCCGTAACTATACGAAAGTAATTAAGATATAAATCTAACCACAGCCTTAAACTCGGAGATCCTACGCTCCCTTGTGCAAAGGTGTCCTAACGGGGGTTCAGGTTTCTTTCACTCCGGCAACCCCACAATTAGTAGCCAAATACATAATGCATTCCCCTGGGCCCATAAATGCTGAAGTATCATGTAGTCAACGTTCACATGACACCACTAGAAGAATATCACCACAACTTAAATACTAGACCATTGAATAATAACTCAACACAAATCCACTAATAACAACATGACTTATCCCATGTCCTCAAGAACTAAACGAACTACTCACAAGACATCATATGGATCAAGATCAAAGATGATATGATAATGGATAACAATCTGAACATAAACAATAATCCAATGGTTCCACTCACAAGCATCAACTACAATAGTAATCAATACTGGAAAAAATTTCCCTAAGAACTAAAGCAATATCCAACACAATTGTTACAGCGGGACGGAGTGGTGATGATGGTGCTGGTGGAGATGATGGTGTGGATGATGATGATGATCCCGATGAAGCCTAGCTTGATGACGGTGTTGATGGCGACGATCTCCCCTCTCCGGGAAGGAATTCCCCCGGCAGAAATCTGTCTGCCGGAGAGATCTTTCTCTCTTTGTGTTTTCTGCCCCCCAGAGGCGGCGGAAATCTATCTATGGTCGCTCCCCCGGCCTTAGGGTTTCGTAGGGAATATATAGGCGAAGGGGCAGAGTCGGGAGCCGGGCAGGTGGGTCACACCTGCCCTAGGCGCGACCCAGGGTGGGCCCGCGCCTAGGAGGGTGTGGGCCCCCTGCAACCCCTCTTTGCTCCTCCTTCTGGCTTCCTCATTCTTCTGGAAAAATAATATTTTCCCATTTTTTTTTGGTAATTTTCTGATCTTCGCGAAATTGCATCAAAACACCATCTTTTCCATCAGAATCTAGACTCCGGCAGTCCATCCTCCAAGAATCATCCAACATGCATAAACATATGAAAATTCATAAGTAATACCTCATAATAAGACAAATATCAATGAATAGAGGTAAATTATGATATAGAATGGTGATGCAAATTGGGTGTATCAACTCCCCCAAGCTTAGACCTTCGCTTGTCCCCAAACGAAAACTGGGCTCACTAAACATTTCCACGGGTTTATGGAGTGAAGTGTCGATAAAAAGAATACGAACAAGAAGCATCACACTTACCATTACACAACTCATAGAAGAAAGCAACTCACCATTATATAACTTAGCTTGCAACCAAGTATAGCAGTCACAATAGAGATCCATAAAGATAAATCATAATTGGAATTGGCAAACTTGTTCTTGGTCAGAGAACACCTGGCAAACAGTTTCACAAAAAGCTTTTTGTAGAAGTTTTTCAATAGGAGCACTCTTTGCTCAAAAAGGTTTTTCACAAGTGAAAGCTTTCAAAGTAATACTCAATAGATAAGAGTTTGTGCAAACAAGGAAGATGGAGAACATGATTGAATAAATCACCATATAAATGCTTGAAACACAACAACTCAAATGCTTGCTGGAGATAGAGAGGAAGTAGGCTTACTGACTCAACTTGGAAATGGGAGAAAGGTCCCTTTATAGAGGGAAGAAGGGATTACAAGTCATAAAGAGCTTTCAAAAGATTATGGCACTTACTAGCTTTGAGCCCTCATTGCCCCTATCATAGGCATCTTGAGATGATTAAGGTTAAAGTGCACAAACATGGAGTATATGCTTGACGAAATATAAGTTGGCAATCTCATATCCCTTGAATATGAGGGCCACTCCTCATGCTACTCAACTTTGGTCACCGGTAAGGTCTTGTCATTGTAAGTACATGCGTATCATAGAGAACCGCCAACCGGGTACCCCTTGCACATGGTACAGGAGCTATCTCATAACCAAAATGACAAGGAAAGCAGACAATGAGCATCTCAGCGATCTTTTTATTTACTATGTGCATACTTTTTATTGAGGATGCTTCATAGATAGCTCACTATGGTGATGCTGCAAGTTTCCACCATGATTAGGCATGGCTTAGGCTAGCGGCCCAGGCGTTTCTGTAACACAAAATACAAACTCCATGGACTCACAAGTTCCCTCTTTATTTCACACCATTGACATCCATAGACAAAAGAGCACGATATCAACTGAGTACAAAGTACATGTGCAATGTTGAAAACATTCCCCGTGACAGCACAGTTCCTGTTAATTCCAACGTATAGATGCAAGCATATACAACTTCGATGGCACAATGGTTCAAGTCTATTAGGGGCAAGAAATAAAGTGTGTCGTCAAGTTCGTGAGAGCTTTATTAACTAGTTTTCACATAACAAAATACTTTTTAATTCGAAAGGTAGATGAAGCTTGAGAATTTGCTTGGAATAGCAACAACTACTAGGTAGATATGGTGGACACAAGTGGCAAAGGTTTTGGTTCAAAGGGATTGGAAACATGAGAAGTACTCCTTCTAAAAATAGGGTTTTGGTTAGCAAGGCTGGGTAGCAAGCAAGAGAGTTGAAAGAAACAAGCAAACATACGAGTAATAAAGCCAAACATGCAATCTTCCTTGAAGACACAAAAGATCTTAAATAAAGAATACTAAGCTTATGAGCCAACAAGAAAGAAAACAAATGATACAAAATACCTGCAAGCTTTTTCTCTTTTTCTTTCAAACTTCAAAAGGTATTGCTACTGACCAGAACTCGGTTTGCCAAAACCAATTTAGATCCACTTGATGCTCCCAGAGTGATGCCAATACTGATTAACAATATCCATCATATAATAGATATTGCAAAATAAAATAAGAAGTGCAAAAAGGAAAAGATGAGACTTCTCATTAATATTCCAATAAAGGCACTCACACCAAGGAATACATAGATAATCAACTAAAGGAGAGATACTTCCACATGCAAACCAAACTATAAGATAACCTCTCTACCAAAGATATGAATCCACTAAAAAGATAAAAGATGAAAGATAATGGTGGTGATACCGTAGCACTCCCCCAAGCTTGGAACAAGCCAAGGGGATGCCAAACCTGATGACGAATTACTCCTTCGGTGGTGGTGGTGTTCTCTTGATAAGCTCCTCAATAAGTTTCTTCAAATCTTCCAAATCGAAGGTCAGAGTACGGATCAATTCTGAATTATGCTCAATGCAGCTCATGATCAATTCGGACCGAGGATCCCAGTCCTTATTATTCTTTCTCCACTCTTCCCGCTTAGAGTGTTCCTTCCCTGCATGGTTAGAGTGAGTGGTACGAGGAGGAGGTGACCGTGGAGAGAGGGTATGACGCGGAGGTTCCCCTCCTGTAGACATCTGTGCTGTCCACTTAAGCTTGGTAGGTTTTGCCACCAATCCAATGCTTGCGACGGTAGCGCAGGTGTCCGATTGTTTGTCCTCCTCCATGTCTCCTTCATAACCTACCAAAATCTCCTCCTCCTTGGGTTTGTGAGGATCGTCTTCCTCGGGCTTCTTGTCTTTGTCGTTGGCGGATACCATGGTGCTCTAAACTTGAGAAGATTTCCTGACAGAAACAGATCGAACCAAAAACACGATGAGAACATGATGCACGAACCTCGGGGGATCCGGGGGGTTATATATTACGAAGTTTCAATGCATAAGGAAGGTTCTAACACGGAAACAAGGCGGAGACGGAGTTTGGGGGTGGCACACCCCCTCCAGGCGCGGTCAGGCTGGGCCCGCGCCTGGGGTGGGTTTGTCCACCCCGGACTCCAATACCTCCTCTGTTCCATCTCGTAGTCTTCCTTATGTATTAAAAACATCAAAAATATAAAAAGATTGGGGTTTCACGAACCTTCTGTTTTCACCACTTTTACCTAGTCAAAGATGAACTCTGCGGACTCCTTTTCTCCTTCTCCTGGAAGTTTCCTTTCCTCACAAGGCAATACACAAACTTCAATGGCAACATTAGTGTAAGAAAAACAACAAACCTTTAGGTTCACACTTCAACTGAAATCTATCAAAACAAAGGCTTCTAAAAGAGGCAAATGCAAATGATAACAGAAATCTATCAAAACAGACTAGCAGGTAAAGATTGATTTTTTCGAAAACCTTCTGTTGCTCAAATAAAAAAGTGCAGAACTAATGAAAGTATGTTAACAACTTGGAGAACAAGCTCAAAAAAATACAGCTCCATCCTACATACCGAGCTCCCTCACGAATTTTTACGGTGCAGCAAAAAAACTGTCCCAGGACAGCCACTTTTCACATCTCCTCTACTTCACAAAAGTAGTTGAACTTGACACAAAAACCAAAACAAAAAGGATAAGGAGCGGTTATTACAGAGGTAATAACTTCCAATACTCGACAAAACTCTTGGGTTATCTCCCAACAAGTACTTTTCTTTAATGCCTTTAAGTTAGGCTTGAAACTTCCAAAGATGCTCACAAAGGAGATATAAATCTGGAGTGTAAAAGAGCATCAAGAAGCAAATAACCAACACACTTGAGTCTAACCCACTTCCTATGCATGGGAATGTCATGAGAAAACAAATTGTTGAAACAAAAAGCCACTAGCATAGGAAGACAAAACAGATGCAACTTCAAAACTTTCAACATAAACGGGGAAACTTAACATTATTGAGAAGCATAAAACCATGTTTCCTTCTCTCATAATAACTTTCAGTAGCACTTTGAATAAAGTTAACAATATAACCATCAAAGGAATCAATTTTATCACAAGGATGAGCATACTTACAGTCACCAAAAAGAGGTCCAAGATCATAAACTGGATCAATAGAAGCAAGTTGCTCCATCCTGAAATCTTTATTAGGCAAGCTATTTTCACAAGGAGCTTTAGCAAATTTGGAAAAGTTAAACTCATAAGAATCTCCATCAAACTTAGTTAAAACTTTTTTCCTTCTTACAATCAATAATAGCCCCACAAGTGTTCAAGAAGGGTCTACCAAAAATGATAGGACAAGTTTTGCTAGCTGCTGAATTAAGCACAAGAAAATCAGCAGGATACTTAATCTTACCACAAAGAACCTCCACATCTCTTACAATACCAATGGGACAAATGGTTTCCTTATTAGCAAGGTAGATAACCACACCAATGTCCTCAAGCTCACAAGGACCAATCTCATGCATAATTTCCCTGTAAATCTCATAAGGAATAGCACTAGAACTAGCACCAATATCACATAAATCATAGTAGCAATGATCACCAATTTTAACAGAAAGCACAAGAACACTAGCTTTTCTAGCCTTACTAGGATGAGAGATAATATTAGAAGCGTCTTCACAGAAGACAATGTGCTCATCCTCTATATTTCTAGTGACAGGATCTTTCACAATAGCTACCACAGGTTCAACATTCAATTGCCCATCAGGCTCCATAGTTTTATTAGTACCTTTGTTATTTGCACTAATAATCATAGAATACTCCTTTACCTTAGCCGGGAAAGGAACTTTCTCAACATGAGGTTCAGGCACAATATGATTAGTAGTACAAACTTGAGTACTTCTAACAGGAACATGACTAACAACATCTTTATAAGGAGCATGGTACTTATTCCACTTCTTTTTGGTAATTTCTATGTAAGAGGCAAAGGCTTTAAAACAGTTAGCAATACTTTGGGAATCAAGACCAAACTCATTGCTAATATCACGGAAGTCATCAGTTCCCATAAAAGATTTAATGCATTCATAATCATAGTTTATACCTGACTTTCTTTCTTTGCCATTCTTCCAAGCTTCAGCGTTATCCTGAATACGGTCTAGTAGATCCCATTTAGCTTCTTCCTTCATACGTGTGAATGATCCAGCACAAGAAGCATCTAGTAAATCTTTATCAAAAAGAGAAAGCCTAGCATAAAAATTATTGATAATAATATTGTTAGGGAGTTCATGAATAGGACATTTAAGCATTAGTAACTTCAATCTCCCCCAGGCTTGAGTTGTACTCTCTCTATAATGAGGCCAAAAGTTATATATCAGATTTCTATCCTTATGAATCTCACTGGAAGGATAAAATTTAGAATAAAAAAGAGATGCCATTTCCTCCCATTCCATGGATTATCCATTCTTCGGCAACTTATACCATTCTTCAGCTCTCCCTTTCAAGGATATGGAGAGTAACTTCTTCTTCACCTGTTCAGTTGTGATACCTGCACACTTAAACAACCCGCATAATTCATGGATAAAAAGCAAGTGATCACCAAGATGGATAGTTCCATCCCCTAAATAATAATTATCCATAACACGATCAACAATATGTGTAGTTATCTTCAGACAATCTATCTCAACAGCTGGTGGTTCATATACTACCCTAGCAGTGGTAGTAGTTTTCCCAAACAGAAAATCAAGTGGGTTATACATATTGGAAACAAAGTAACAAACAGTAACAAAAGAAATACTCACAGTAAAAGTTTCCTTTACCAGTTCCACTCTTTAATAGCGCTTCACTCCCCGACAACGGCGCCAGAAAATAGTATTGATGACCCACAAGTATAGTGTATCATAGTATTTTCAATAAATAGGAGTGTCGATCCCAACGAGGAGCAGAAGGTGCTGAAAAGTGGTATGGAGCAGGAACTCTCTGCAAATACTTAGCAAACGGATTTTTAGGGGTTTTCTGATAAGGCAACAAAACAAATTGCAAGTAATAAAGAACAAACGCAGCAAGTGGACCAATCCTTTCTTAGCAAAGGACAAGCCGGTGGAAATACTTATAAGGACCAAACGTTCTCGAGGACACATGGGAATTCTGTTAAGTGCTTTCGCTTCATATAGTTGAGTACTCTTCTTTGGTGTTGTAAGTGTTGTGTGGGTGAACTTATGCTAATGTACCGACCTTACTTGAACTAATACATACTTGTGATTAAACCCCCTGCAAACATCCGTAACTACAAGAAAGTAATTAAGATATAAATCTAACCACAGCCTTAAACTCTGAGATCCTACGCTCCCTTGTGCAAAGGTGTCTCAACGGGGGTTCAGGTTTCTGTCACTCAGGCAACCCCACAATTAGTAGCCAAATACACAATGCATTCTCCTAGGCCCATAAATGGTGAAGTATCATGTAGTCAATGTTCACAGGACACCACTAGAAGAATAGCACCACAACTTAAATACTAGACCATTGAATAATAACTCAACACAAATCCACTAATAACAACATGACTTCTCCCATGTCCTCAAGAACTAAACGAACTACTCACGAGACATCATATGAATCAAGATCAAAGATGATATGATAATGGATAACAATCTGAACATAAACAATAATCCAATAGTTCCACTCACAAGCATCAACTACAATAGTAATCAATACTGGGAAAGTTTCCCCTAAGAACTAAAGCAATATTCAACACAATTGTTACAGTGGGACGGAGTGGTGATGATGGTGCTGGTGGATATGATGGTGTGGATGATGATGATCCCGATGAAGCTTAGCCTGATTATAGTGTTGATGGCGACGATCTCCCCTCTCCGGGAAGGAATTCCCCTGCCAGAAATATGTCTACCGGAGAGATCTTTCTCTCTTGGTGTTTTCCGCTCCCTAGAGGCGACGAAAATGTATATGTGGTCGCTCCCCTAGCCTTAGGGTTTCGTAGGGAAGATATATGCGAAGGGGCAGAGTCGGGAGCCGGGCAGGTGGGTCACACCTGACCTAGGCACGGCCTAGGGTGGGCCCGTGCCTAGGAGGGTGTGGTCCCCCTGCGGCCTCTCTCCGCTCCTCCTTCTGGCTTCCTCATTCTTCTGGAAAAATAATATTTTCCCATATTTTTCTGGTATTTTTCTGATCTTCGCGAAATTGCATCAAAACGCCATCTTTTCCATCAGAATCCAGACTCCGTAAGTCCATCTCCAAGAATCATCCAACATGCATAAACAGATGAAAAGCCATAAGTAATACCTTATAATAAGACAAATATCAATGAATAGAGGTAAATTATGATATAGAATGGTGATGCAAATTGGGCATATCAGTAGCGGAGCGGCCGCGAGCAAAAAAATGAACGAACTGGTTTACGACTTATGGGTGAAATAGGTGGGTAATTGATCTCCACCTTAGGGGCAAAATCGGCAACATACAACAGCATATGGACATGAACCAACTAATCCTAATTTAAGGACGTGTTTAATTCATAGGATAGAAAAAACAAAGGAATAGAAAAAACATAGGATTGCAATGTCATGCCGACGTCAATCCTATATAAACCCATATGCAACAATGTTTGTTTGATTCCATCGTAAGAAACACAAAGGCTTCTAAGAAAGAGGTTTGAGTAGATGTTAGATTGCCTATGCAAACTAGTGCAAAGGATTGCCTAGAAAAATTTCCTATAGGAATCAATCCTACAAACCAAACAACACTACAGGAACAAAGTGATACGCTGACAGCTTAATTCTACGCCGACGGCAAAAGGTTGGGGCCGTCGTCGTAGGTGGACGGGCTCAGCAGCCGGGTAACGCGGCCGTCGGCCTAACCTTGCCGTCGGCGTAGGATGGATAGGCTCACGGCAGCCGTCGGCATAGGTGATTAGCCGTGAATACGATGCGACGGCGTCAAGTATACGCTGACGGCAATGTCGTCGGTGTAGGTTTAATATCTACATTATATTAAAATACATTAATCTTAGAAAAAACATAAATAAATTATTTTAATTTAGAAAAATACATATAATATATCAACATTTGCAGAAAAATAAGATCTATCTATCTAAACTTAAATATTACATATTTTTGTTGAAAAACATTATAAATACTTTCGTATAACATATTTTCCATTTTTCGAGTGCCTAAAACGGAGTGTTTTATGAAGTAACAACCAAATGAAAGTTTAAAAATAGTACCACCTCATTTTAAAAAAATAGTAGACCACCTTACATGGACAATATCCCAACCGGTTATCTTAAACCTTTTTGTCCACCCCTCGTAAAAAATACAAATTCTTGCCGAATCGATAGGAAGTGAGTCAGATTTGAACTACAGGTACATTATCTGATGCTCATGCTTTTTTGCAAAAATCATTTTTTAATTCACAACATGCTATTTCATCAGAGATCCAATGCAAGTTTAGCGAGGCTCAACCCCGAGCTAAGAATTTTCATGTCCGCCATTTTGGAAAGTTTGACGATAGTTTGAAATGGGCATAAAAGTTTGAAAAACGATCAAAACAATACATGGTGTCATATTATATGACATAGTTGCAAGGAAAAATATTAAACTTGGTATATTGATTGTACCCAAAAAAAAACCTTCACAAATATCAACGGGCGTCAGCGCCTGCCATGTTTCCTGTAGTGAAACCATCGTAGGAAAAATTTCTATGGAATTTAATCCTACAAATTTTCTATATAAATCCTTTGAATCAAACATGTCCTAATAGTATATATTATTTTGGGGCAATAGACATGGTGGTGTTCTTTTGTATAAATTCAGTTGAACTTTAAAATGTTTGGCTTATACAAATTTGGATTATATTGACTAGTATTTGTGGAGAGAGGAATTTGGTGTCTAAAGCAACATGGAGTAGTGTACACAATTTGTTTCTCACAGCACTACAATATTTTTTTGGTTCGAAACATACACGACAATATTTTATGAATAATATTGTACTATCAAAAAGCAACTTGAATCTATTTTTTTTCATGGCAGTAGAAATTTCCTCATAGCTACATACGAGTGTCTATAAAATGGCTCAGTTAGTAATACATGGTATCCCCAACTCCCATAGCTAGGCATACGCGAACGGTGTGCTACCAATGAGCGATCCAGCACGCGCTCCAAGCCACACTAATGGCTCTTCGCCCAGTGAGCCGCCGCTTCACGACCGCGTGGCCATCGTGACCGGCGGTTCGGGTGGCATCGGCTCTGCGGTCACCTCCCACCTCGCGTCGCTCGGTGCCCGCGTCGTCGTCGGCTACATCGGCGACCCGGCCCCCGCGGACCAACTTGTCGCCATGCTCAACGCAGGCAGGTCCGGCTCCGGCCCTCGCGCCATCGCGGTGTCCGCGGACGTGTCCGACCCGGCGCAGGTGGAGGGCTTGTTCGACGCAGCGCAGGCGGCGTTCGGCGCGGACCTGCACATTCTGGTGGCTGCCGCGGGGTTCCAGGACGCGACCTACCCCGCCATCGCGGACACGGAGCCGGAGCAGTGGGACCGAGCCTTCGGGGTTAATGCGCGTGGCACTTTCCTGTGCTGCCGCCAGGCGGCGCGGCGGCTCGTGCGCGGCGGCGGCGGCCGCATCGTGACCTTCTCATCGTCGAACGTGGGATCTCTCCGGCCCGGATACGGCGCGTACGTGGCGACGAAGGCGGCTGTGGAGGCGTTGACAAAGGTGCTGGCGAAGGAGCTCGCCGGGACGGGCATCACGTCCAACAGCGTGGCGCCGGGGCCCGTTGCCACGCCGATGTTCTTCGCCGGAAAGTCCGAGGAGCGCGTAAGGGCCGTCGCCAGCGAGTGTCCCATGAAGCGCATCGGCGAGCCGACGGACGTGGCGCCGGTGGTCGGCTTCCTCTGTACTGACGACGCCGGGTGGATCAACGGCCAGGTGATTCGGGTCAATGGAGGATACGTGTAGACGCAGGCATTATTTATGAATGCATTCGAGTTCAGTGTAACATGCACTGCAAGAGAGTAGTAACATGCATGTGTAATAACCGGTGGTTGATAAGTTTCACTTTCAGTTTCAGCGGCTGTAAATTAAAGTTCGGAATCCTTATGCTCGCAAAATAATCCTACTTCATCTCTTGAATAAAATTTGTTCATTTGGCTTCATTATACATGTCATTCCTTATTCATCTTTGACCGAATTCATAGAAATTATAGTGTATGTCGGTATAATTTTCGACAAGCCAAGCTAAATTAAGACAGTTTGAGTCCGAATAAAGCTAAATGACCTAACATTTATCGAGATAACAGCAAAAAATGTTGGTCTTGAAAACCAGCCACATCTCAGGGTTGCTGATGTGAATTTTGAGAGAAGAAAGACTATTGAGCTCCTATCTATCCAGCACTCAAAGATTTATCAAAACTAACTAAAAAGTAAAAGAAAAACTAATGAATTACGAGTTTTATACGTATTGAGTATTATCTCTGTTTGGGATTATTAGTTCTAAGAGCAAGTACAATAGTGGGTTATAACGTGCTGACTAGTCATTTTGTCTGTGGAGGAGAGAGGTAAAGAAAAATGCAACTTGTTGGCTCTCATGCAAGAGCCAGTTCTACACTTGCTTCTAGGCAAAAACATTAAATGAGAGAAAAGAGAAAGAGAGAAGAAATCAACTAGTACTAATCTAATAGCCTATCTTATAGGCAACACTATTGTACAAGCTAACTCTTGATGACATGACAACCTCATATAGCCAACTTGCTAGCTATACTATTGTCCTTACTCTAAGGGCCAAGTTGATAGGACCAAGACACTTTGTAACTCTCTTCATTAATCTATGCATGCGCCAATTGTTTTAGGCTAGTCATGTTGCTAAGTAACTTAGACTAGTAACTTGAATACTCCATGTTACTAGTCCATGTTATTATCTTTATAGTGGGTAGTAACATTTGTGTAGTATCATGAAAGACCTAGTTAATTAGGTTATAGACTCATATGGTCTTGATATGCGTGATGTTATGGTAACTAGCTAAGTTACTACCTCTCTCTTTTTCTTCGTTAATTATCATGTCATGTCATCAATTTGCTAAGTTGGCATTGCGTGCACATGCATGTTACTAGCTAAGTTACTCCCACTATAACTAGCCTTACATGCATGAGACAAGTGAAATAAAAAGGAGAACATACATTATAAATAAGATAACCCTTATATTCTCTAATAAAATAAAAAAGCTCTCATCTCTTATAACCCTAAACAGAGGTAGTATTTCTCTGTTCTCACGACTGGATGGAGGATCTTCGAACATCATACCATTTGTTCCGCTTTGGGGAGGATCTTTGACTGCCATCCTCTAACACCATAGGTCGAAGTCATCACTACGGATCTGGTCGCTGTCTGTGAGCCTACTGACGCGTATCTAAAAGAGAGACAAGAGTGATTGAAGAGAAAGAACATATTCGGAGACAAAGAGAAAAACGAGAAAATCGTTAGATCTGAATGAACAATTCCAACCACAATATATATACTTCCTTCGTCTCAAAATAGATGTCTTAGATTTGTTAAAATTTTGATGAACCTAGACACTATTTAATATATATATTCATCCAAATTTCGACAAACCTATGACATCTATTTTCGGACGGAGGGAGTAGAAAGGGTTGATGAATATATCTCTGGCTGGGGGAACACGGGTTGGTTTTAATCATGGAGATCTGAGGCAGTTAGTTGGGGAGTGCTTCGATCTATGGTTAGTTCTAAGAACATCTCTAGCCGTGTCCCCTAAACAATGTCCGATGAAAGCACTGAATCGGTCGGTTTGGGGATACCACAACGATGTGACGCGTTTGGGGCACGCTTATTCGATCCCACTCGTGTGCCTGAAACCTTTTTTTTTTAAATGAATACAAATGAAAACTTAAAATTTCATTTAAAATTCATTATATTTTACAAGGTTCCAACGAAATTCAACTAAAACAAACAAAATTTAATAAAACGTTGATCTAACGGCGTCGGTCGTCGGGGTAGAGATCGCCACCGTACTGGTTGAAGACGCTGAAGTCCAACGGCTCATCCTTGGCAATGCTGCTTGGACATGCGCCGTCGGTGGCTCGACCTTGATGACAGCTGGCACCAGCTCCATCGTCGTCGCGCGTTAGGTCGACGAGCTCCTGGCCGACTTCGCGAATGGACCGCTCGAACCCCTAGTCGACCGTCCATGCCCAGCTATCGGGGGAGTTCACCGAGTCCAACCACACCGAGTCATACACGGGCATATCCTCAAGGTCATATTTGCAGGCCAGGAGCCGCTACTGATAGAGGAGGTCGACTAGAGTGGACTCGCCGCCTATGATCTCCTCTAGCTCCGGCTTGGGGCGACACAAGCGTTGGCTGCTCTTTGGGTGGCTCCGGCTGGCGCGACACGCCAATGACAACCCCTTATGACGGGTTGCACCTCACCGGCTGCATGGACTCATCCTTCACCTCCCATTGGGCACGGGGTAGGAGAGGCTCGTAGGACGACTGATCGGAGGAGCGCGTCGGCCTGTCCGAGGACGATGAGTTCAAGGAGGACCCGAGCGTTGTCGTCGTGGCCCTTTGGAAGCCATTGCACCGCTCGCGGGGGAGCATGTGGTGGCGACGATGGGGGCGACTCCATCTCCAGGAGATCACCGTCGAGCCGTATGCGCTCAATAACGGACTAGTGGGTGCATCCCGGCATGCCCTAGAACCAATTGCACCCCTCCTTGTTATAGGAGTTGGGTGCCCGATGAGACCATCGAGGTCCGCCATGCCCTCCGTCCATCGCGCCTAAAAGATATGGAGCCACCACTCATCATTGTGATCAGCAGCCCACAAGGGCGAGGCATGCTCTGCCGATGACAGGCCCCTTCGATGATCGTGATTCAGGCCTTGTTGCTCACCTTAGGAACCAGCAGTATGGCGATGATGTTCGGCGCCATCCTCCAGCCGATGCTTGGGAGGCGGTAGTCCGGTGGGCACGGGTACCACGTGGTACAACGTCCACACCCCATCGACGTTGAGGTTGCGCGGCCAGTAGTCGTTCGCGGCAGCGCCGCCAGTGCGTCTGTCGCTCGATATAGCGCGGTGGTTGTGGTGCTCGAGTAGCCTGGGTTTGGGAGAGGGCGTGCGGCATGGGCGTTGCGTGTGCGCCCTATTTATCTCCCGCGGCAGGCAAATGGGCCGTGAGAGCATTAACACCGACGCGCTTGCCATTTGCGTGGCGCCTTTGACCTGGCGATGGGAGTTAATGACGAAGTCCAACGCCGCTATGTCACTAACAGGGTTGGCACACCAACGCCACGTCATCCGCACGTTGTGTCCGGCGCGTCCGCAAATTCCCCTATGATGCTGGCATTGCCTCGCCACGCTAGACACGCTTTCAGGCTGCGCCAGACCGAACACGGGTGTTTTTCTGCACGGCGTGCCCCAGGACCGTTGGAGGACAGTTTGGGGGATTCGACTGGATATGCTCTAGTCGTGCAAATCTCCGACGATAGGGAGTAGGGACTGCAAGAACGCAAGGGATGAGGAGTGTGGAGGGGAATATAGGGTTTCTGTATTATAAAGAAAATTGCATGAGCCATTTGAGAAAGTGCAACCCAATTATACATGTACTATGCTCAAGGGCCTTTATTAGTGGTTGGACACACTGCTGTGTTTGGGACGACCGATGTCCACCCAATATTATAATATGTTCTTAAATTATTTATTTAAAAAATATAAGACAATCCTAGTGGGTGTATGATGCGTGACATGTTGGCAAAAATATGACGTGACATGCCAATTAATGAAAAAAAAGATGATGGTAGTACGTATCATATTATGATACGGTATCATAGCACATAAAACTAGTATTTTAATAGCAATTAAATTATATACACATATATGTATTGGAATTCTATAAACACATATATGGAATACTATGCAACTATGATACTACTATATTATATTATACAGTAGAGAGATAGTATCATATCAACTATCATATGCATGATACTAATATATAATACTACCAACTAGGATTACCCTAATAAAACTGATAATGAATTTGGATACTGTGACACATCTTATTCACTTGTTACTCACACCGTCTCAAAATAGATGCTGGAGGTTTATCAAAATTTGGATCTTCATGTTAAATAGTGTCTAGATCCATTTAATTTTTGATAAATCTGCAACATCTATTTGAGAATGGAGGAAATATATTTTTTAAGATCTGTGCCGTATCTTTTTTTTAGATGGGTCTGTGCCGTACTCGACCCATTGGGATATGTCGCGTCGTACAGGCAAGAAAAAGGGGTTCGGTCATCTTCTACGGTACCTACCAAATTAATAAATGAAAAGATTTGGATATTAGTTCATAAGGAATTCTCTATGAATAGAGAAAGGAAATAATTCAAATTTTTTGTATTGCACTCCACATCTTTTGTCCTACTCTTCTTTTCCTAGATAGGGGGTATTTAAAATTAAAAAGAAAAAAAAGGGATAAAGGGTGAATTCCTCTACATAGAGCAGTAGCCTTTTTCAATCTAGCACCGTACACTGTTTACACATCAACATCGCGTGAGGAAAAACACACGCTAGGTCGTGTCCGGCCGCCGGGTCTGGTACTGTAGGACTAGTAATCAAAGTGTTCGGTTTTCACAACAAATTCAGCTGATGTAAAAATATGGAACATGACCATCAGGTGATACATTGATATGCTACTTGGTTACACAGAACAAGTAAGGACCACTATTCAAAAATCATACGAATCAGCGATTAATAAGCTAATTAATCGCTAGTGTCAATTACTACTAATCGGTTGTATTAATAGTTTAGTCCAACTAACTATTAATATGTTGCACTGATTAATAGCAAACCTATTAAATCGATTAATCGTTTGAATTTTGATTAATCGCTACTTCCAAACCGACCGACGATTTCCTTTTCATTGGTAACGAGAGAAGTATCCTGAGATAGCTCAAAGAAACATCCTGAAGATTTCGAACTTCAGAGTTGCTAGTAGCAACTTGCTACGTCCGGACATGTCCGTTTGAGTTTTTTTTATAATTTCTACTGAAATTCGACACAATTTTAAACACAGATCGTTGGATCAAGAAATATTACTAGAGGGATACACGCGCGTGCAGACTACTCCGCGGCAACCAGCAGGTCACCGTAGAATGCGCGGAACGCCTCCATCTCCACGCGCGGCAGCGCCAGGCCGACCTCGATGCCACCATCCCCGTCGCGGCCGCTCTCCGACAGCGCCAGCGCCCCCGTCCGCTCCACCGAAACGATCTCCACCTTCCGCGGCCGTCCCCACGGTGCCCCGAGGTCCGTCGCCGCGTACACGCCCAGCTTTGGCGACCCGGCCACGGTCACCGCGCGCGCCGACGCGTACTCCCGCACCAGCCTCACCCAGCCGCGCGCGTCCCGGAACACTCGCCCCTCCTCCGCGAGCCCCTCGATGGCCCGCCAGATGGCCGCCGCGGAGGCGGTGACCGCGTCGAGCCAGCCCTGTTTAGCCTCCGTCTCCTCCTCGACGCAGCAGAGCCCCAGGCAGTTTCCAAAGTAGTTCGCCGGTACCGGCGGGCTCGCGCGAGGCTTGCACCCGGTTACGAACCCGAAGCTGGCGCTTCTGCCGCGCGCGCGCACGATGCCCGCCCACATTGCGCCGCACGCCAGCGCGTACGGCGAGCACCGCCGCGCCGAGGTCTCGGACTCCACCTGCCTCCCCAGCCAACGGAGCAACCTGTCTGTGAACCGGAACGTCGCAAGTTCGGTGGTGCCGCCGGCGAGGTGGCAGTGACACTCGTGGATCCCCTTCTCACCCTCTGCTGCCGCGTATGCCCGGTGGTCGCTGAGAAATACTTCCCGGAGCCCGTCGTTGTCTCGCACGAAGCTGCGGTCGAACAGCGGGAGCGCCTCCACTACCATCGACTCCCCGCCGCTGTAGCCACAGCGGTGGATGGCGGCCCACGTCTTCATGAAATGCACGTAGCTAGAGCCGTCGCACACTGCGTGGTGCAGCGTTGTGCCGATGCAGATGCCGGCGAGAGGAAAGACGGTCAGTTGTATGGCGAAGACATCCTGAGAGCCGCCATTTCTCAGCAATGGAGGCAGCAGCGGACGGAGCCTCGCGGTGTCGCGGGCGTGGTCGCTGGCGAGGTAGTCGAAGTCGTCGTTCCCAACCGCGACCGTCAGACGGACAGAGTCGCCATCGGAGAACACGATCTCGGGCGCCGCGTCCGTCGGCATCCTGCACGGCAGCTTCCCGGCCAATGGATAAAAATGGTGCAGAGCAACTGCCATGGACTTCTCGAACAGGGGCAGTTCACGGAGGAGGAACTCGGAGCCGCCGAGGAGGTCGGCGTTGTCGTAGAAGAAGAGGCGCTGCACGTGCGGGACTTCCCAGAAGGCGAGGTCGTAGAATGTGAGTGGCAGCGACCGTGGCTTGCCGGCAGATGGCGGCGGCCGCGGCGAGACCTGGCACTGCTCCAGGACCGTCACACGGTTTTGTGGTTCCGGCGCCATCTTCGGCTACTGTCTCAGCTCGTGCGCAGGGGCGATTTTTCTCTGGAATTTGTCTGGCTGGCAAGTGACGGCTCTTTTTCACTCGTAGCTTGGATAGCTGTTGCCATCTACTCCTCGCGAGTAATGTTTTTGGTTTGTGAAAAAAAAATATATATCTAGACTTTTTAAATTTGTAGATTTATTTTAAATCTGAGTAAACCTACGTACTAAAAAAAATCTAGATACATTTGCTTCATAAACCTAAAACAACTTATATTTTAAAACGGAAATAGTAATAATCTGCTCCTCTTCTACTAATGCCATGCATCTCACCTTGAAAAGTATTTCCACGCATTACCCAGTAGAACGAGCACTTCCCAAAAATACATTTTACCGAGTGGACAAATCTTTGCGAGTGTATATTGCCCGAAAATTGGCAAAGATTTTTTTTTTTGCGAAATTCCACGTAATAATCATCAATTGGAGTACAAAGAATCCTAAAAATAATAAAATTTTAAAATAGGTCACTGGACCATCTAGCGATGACTATAGACACTAGAACGAGCCGAAGGCGTGCCGTCGTGCTCGTCCCTCCGTCATGGGAGCTGAGCAAAGCTTGTTATAGTAAAATTTGTTGTACTAGACGAACATAAAGTGTCGTGATAAGACCACAAAGGACCAACGCACTAGAGCATCAACCATCGCCAAAGGTGACAACCGTAGATCGGAAAAGACTAATCTGAAAACAAACCAGCAAAGACAAAAACATACGGAATCCTAGGAGACCCACTGGACAAACGACTCCACACGTCCTCCGTAAATGCTAGATGCACCACCGGAGCAAGGATAGAGCGAATAGGACCTTATTCTAACTTCGGGAGTAGGAGTCTCCTCAATATTTTGAAGAAGACACTAAAAAACAAGCTACACAAAGAACGAAAACCCCCCGCCGGCGAGAGACTGTGATCCACCACACCTCCAAAGACTCTAGGGCCACCGAAGGCACAACATACCGACGATGTTGCGGACAAGGGTTGCGGAACCCTAGATGGGTTTTCTCCTACAATCGCCTCCCTGGGAGCTGGCGGTTATACGTACCGGTTCAGTGAAGAATAAGAGAATTGGCAAAGTTTCCGTTTGTCGGTGTTATACTCGGTAAAAAGCACACACAGGTAAACTCTACCAAAACAATCAACAAAATGCACCCAGCAAAACCAGAAAATAGACAGAAAAAAAACACACCAGGTAAAATGGTAGCATTACACAAGGCAATGTGTTGCACTAGGCAAAGATACCATAATAAACTCGGCAAAGCCACTAGGAAACTTGGCCTCCTTCACGCATGTAACGGCGCCGTGCCGTAATCTATCTTTGCCAAGTGTCTTCCAACGAACAATCGGCTTATTTTCCCGCCTTCGGTCAACCACGTGAGGGAAAAAATCCCGCCGAAACTTTGCGGAGTGTTTTGGGCTTTGCAAACGGCAAAGTTTTGGTCCTCTTCCCGCAAGTCCTTCCTACGCGCCAACTCTGTGGGGTCCACCATCTTTGCCAAGTGTTAATACACATGGGAAAAACCATCTTTGTCGAGTGTTTACACATGGTAAAGGTGTCATGCACCTCTTTGCCATATGTATTTACACTTGACAAAGATCTTTTTCCCGCATATTTTCCCTTCCTCAATCTTACCCTTCTCACTAGAGGATGTCATTATGAATATGTCGGTCCCATGAAGAAGAGTGTTGCTGCTAGGACACCTTAGAGGTGTAGATCTTGTACAAGATATGATATTGACGTATAAGGTCTGCATCTTCAAGGTGTTCGAGCAGGTACATTCCAGATCCGTGGTTCCTTCTCACTAGAAGATGCTATTCTAAATATGTTGGCCCCACGAAGAAGATTGTTGCTGCTAGGACACCTTGTAGGTGCAGATCTTGTACAAGATCTGATTATTGACGTACAAGGTCTGCATCTCAAAGGTGTTCGAGCAGGGACATTCCAACACCATGGTACCTTCTCACTAGAGGATACCATTCTGAATATGTCAGCCCCGCGAAGAAGTGTTGTTTCTAATGCCCTTTAAATGTGCACATCTTGTACAAGATCAGAGTATTGTAGTAGGTCTACATTCCCAAGGTGTTCGAGCAGGTACGTTTCATTTGTGGTACCTTCTCATTAGAAGATGCAATTCTGAATATATCAATCCCATGAAGAAGAGTGTTGTTGCTTAGACTTAAAGTATTGACGTACATGGTCTGCATTGCCAAGGTGTTCGAGTGGTTACATTTTATCTATGAGGTACCTTCTCACAAGAGGATGACATTCTGAATATATCGTCCCCAAGAATAACAGTGTTGCTGCTTGGACACTTTGGATATGCGGATCTTGTACAGAGTATTGATGTATAAGTTGATGTATAAGGTCTATATCTCCATGGTGTTGCAGGTACGTTCTAACTGTGTGGTATCTTCTCACTAGAAGATGTCATTCTGAATATGTCAACCCAATGAAGAAGAGTATTACTGCTAGGACACCTTGGACGTCAACCATAGACTCCTTCGCCAGCGCAGGTCAACCCCGGCCTTGTCCCCCGCTATGTGACAATCGTTACTCTTACCCTTGAATTTATTGCTCTTCGAGCTAACTGAACCCTGGATTTTTTTGATGAGATCGTCGCACGTGGGATAAAAAGGAAGGAATAAATGGAGGGAAAAATTGTGGGAATAAGTGGCGGGAATAATAAGGTGGGAAGAATAATGCGGGAAAATTGGCGGGAAAAAATGGATGGAAGAAGTGGTGGGAACAGGGGTGGAAGTGGCAGGAAGAGGTGTGACAATGACATGCAATATTAGTTCTATGAAAGGCTTTCCACGAAATTATCTGTAGTCCATTTCTCTTATTTTTTCTGACAACTAGATGACATAAAATGAAAATGCGCTGGTTTTTCATTTTTTTGATTTTTTCCGGGGGATGCATCTTGCGAAACCGTCAGCATCTCTGTGATGAAATGACATATTGTTAACCCAAATATGATTTTTTTTCAGAAATTCAGTAGCAAACTATGTAGCACTTGTAGTAACTTTCCACCTCCTTCCTATCAAACTGACATGAGTTTCTGTAAAATATGTAAAATCACCAGAAAAGCTTTTAAAGTGGGATACTTGGTGAATTGTACATAAAACTAGATCTATATTTGCAAGGTGGTTTAGGTAGGTTATCAAGCAGAGTTTCGATAGTTGCTTCACAAAAAAATAATTTCGGGCACTGAGCATTTATTTTTTGGAAAAGAGTAAGGAAGCTACCAAAGGCAATGTTGCGCACATCGTGTTTGCAATATGGGCTCATTCCGACAAACTATGATAAGGTTTAGGTCATAATCTGTGTAAACTTGTTCGTGCTAGCTAAGTTTTGTGAACGATTTTTCATAGTCCAAATCTCTTATTTTTCTCAAAGGTAGGTCACATAAAATGACATTGCACTGGAGGTCATGCAACAAGGTCATACAATAATAGTGAGACAACCATATGCTCCCACTAGTTGCCGTACTCATCAACATGCAAGTCGTGAAAGATTACAAAACATGATCATTTCATGCATCACATATATCATATCATAGTTTTGACCATACCATATCACATACCCTGCAAAAACAAGTTAGATATCCTCTACTTCATTTTATGCAAGTTTTACGCGGCTTCTATGGGTAACAAGATAGAACCGTTCTAACTACATGAAGCCATGACACCGATCTATAAGTTTTTTTTCACCTTTTAAGGACCACCTTTACAAATCAGATTTTAACTTCGGAAGAGACATCCCGCCATCCGCTTATGCAATACAAGTTGCATGTAAAGAGCGGAACCGGTCTCTTGTGCGATGGCAATTAAAGTTGGTCCAGGCCATTTTCATCCCACTGTCCCTCAAAGTCCAAAGTACACGTTGGAGAGTAGAAAAAAGAAGATCAAACGCCCACAAAAAATGTGTATTTTAATCGGACCAACATCTACGAATAGATCTAGGCTCTAATACCACTGATGAATTCGTTACAAGGAAAACAAAAATTTCCTACAAGATATGCGGAAGAAACCCAAAGGTATGATCTATGAGATGCTATTAGCAGGGGAGACCCGATCTACTAACCCTCGAAGACACACACACGCATTTATGATCTATAGACTGGGATTGATATAGTCATACACAACGTTGAATCTATCCGATGAAGCACCGCACGGGCAAGACCTCAGCGGTATCCACGAGTCCGTCTTGATTTCATCTCCTCCTCCTTGATCCTACAAGTGAGAGAGAAGAGGCACGCAAGAATCTGGCTGGACGACGGCGTGGCGGTGGATTTATGGTGGAATTTTTGTAGAGCTTCACTAAGCTTTTGCGAGGGAGAGGGGAAGTATATGGGAGAAAGGAGGGAGGCGGTGGCTAGAGAACAAGTGGGATGTGCCTATGCCCTCCCCTTCTTTATATAAGGGCTGGGGTGACTTGGCCCCTCCTCCAAGCCCTGGGCGTTGGTCAAATGGGTGAACTTGTCCCCCAAGTTCTATCCCCTACTTTTAAGTGTTTTGATCTTATCCTCTTATCCTAACCGCATGCGCGAAAAGGGGGAACAGTGCACCTGACCTATGTGGGACTATGTGATACCCCTCGGTTCATAAGGGTCGTTTGGGACAGGTGGACTCCACTATGGGACCCACCGGATCATTCTAGAACCTCTGGTACAATACCAATAAATCATGAACCTTTTTAGTACCCCAAAAATACTTTCCCATATGTTTTTATTTCTAGACCATTCTGAAGCTCCCCGTGATATCCGGGATCTCATCAGAGACTCCAAATCAACATTCGAGCACGCCATCTATTATCTTTGGTAGCCCTAGTGACATTGAAGCGTTAAGTGTGTGACCCTACGGGTTCGAGAACGTGGAGACATGATCTCGACACCTCTTTGATCAATAACTAGTAGTGGAACCGGGGATGTCCATATTGGTTCCCACACATTTAGGAGAGTTCTTTTATCTGTTGAACCACGATGTCAAGGGATTCAATTAATCTGATATTCGATTATCTTTTTATTGTGATATATTACTTGCCCTAGATTCGATGATCGGTATTGCCATACCTAGTTCAATCTTTTTACTGGCAAGTTCTCTTTACTCGTTTTGTAATATAGGATCCCTGTGACTAAACACATTATTAGTCACATGCTTTCAAGCTTTAGGATGCTACATTGCCGAGAGGGCCCACAAATACTAATCTTGATACGTGAAAGTCAACAAGCACCATCAGAGATACCTGAAATCCACCTTTATAATCAGTAAATCACCCAATGCCGAAGTGATGTTTGATGTCCGTAAGGCATTTTGCTGGTACCAGAGAGTAACACAACCGCATGGTCTAAGGAAACAATAATTGACATTTGCAAAAGCGATAGCAACCAAACTAAGTGACAAGATCAAATACTCCCTTTGTTTGGGATTATAAGTCCCACACGGATAACTAGGTTGCCAATTTGAACAACAAAATATAAATAGTATAACATAAAAATTATACCATTAAAACTTTAGAGGTTATATTTTCTAATGGTATAACTTTTGTGATATATAAATTATATTTTATTGGTCAAAATAACAACCTAGGTATGCGCGTAGGACCTATAATCCTAAACGAAGGGAGTACTATGCTTCATTTGTGCTTGTCCATCATATCATTCTCCTAATCATTCTCCTAATGATATGATCTCGTTATCAAGTAACATTATATGTCATTTGTTAGGAAACCTTAACCATCACTTGACTAACGAACTAGTCAGAAGAGGCTTACAAGGGACAAAGTATTGTTTATATATCCACACATGTATTTACTTACCGGTTCATACAATTATAGCATGGAGAATAAATACTTATCATGAACATTGAATATAACAATAACAACTGCATTATTGCCTCTTGTGCATATTCCTAATAAAAGGGCCTGCTCCAGGAGAGGTTACCGGAGTGGCACTCGCGACCCAATCAGACTAGCTCACGGTGTTTTATATACGGAATTTTGGAATAGAGAGGTAAGCAACGCACTGCCAGCTATTTCACGTATTGACCTTCGACGACTGCAGGGCCACGTCCGGGTGTGGTCACTGGAGTGGCGTATGCATCCGATGAGGGATAAGAACCGAAAAAGTGGAGACAGGGGGCGGGAACGTGAAGGTGGCTAATACACTGCGTACACACTAAAGTGCGCAAAGCGTTTTATACCGTGTACAAAGCCTTTCAATGCAGATGTCCTATCATTAGTTGACTTAAGCGGTACAGATAATGTATGTGAGAGCCGTTTTCCCACAAGAACGTCTCCACCGCACGATATCACTGTATGAGAGAGCCATTTTCTCGCGCAAACAGGTTCCACCCTTTGACCTCGCCGCAAATACCTACGAACGGCCAAGTCTTAGCTCTCTACAGCAAGAACCCCAGACAGCGAGGGTTTCCATTGACACCTCAACTCTTAGCCGCGAGAACCCCATGAATCGAGGGTTTCCATTGCCACCTCAGATCTTAGTCGTGAGAACCCGTGACCGGAAAGGTTTTCTGCTGCCAACTTAGCTCTAGCCCGCGAGAACCCACGGCCGGTGAGGGTTTTCGCTGCCACTTCGGTTGTTGACGAACCCCATGACCTGTCGTGTGTGGATCTCTCCCGCACGCCTCTCACCTCTCACCTAGAGCATTGTCGCCCACATCCATTGGCGTGTGGCCCAGGGGATGACGTGCAACCCACTATCCGGTGACACGGGGAAGGAAAGGGCATGCGAGTTGACCACATGAGGGAATCCGTAGTTGTGGTCCCCGCCTCAACAGGAGAGGGGGCTCTGCTGCGATGGCAATGTGTGGTCTCCCTGCCTTCCATCCAGCAGCTCGAAAGAATCGGGCGACGTGGATAGCAGAATCGGCCGAAACTTTCATGCGCTATATTTTACTATGATGTGTATTGGGTCATGACTATGTTACTCTCGAGTGGGTGGATGAATACACCCCACAGCTTTTGACATCGCCCTCTATTTGTAGTTCGGCTTCCTCCTTCCTCTAGACTTTCTTCTTCCCTTCATAACCAGCGCTTCCGATTCTAGGGTCACATATGTTCTACTTCTGCATGCTCTTTCCCTATTCCACAATCCCCTTGGATGATTCGGGGCCGCAGTGATCTTTGAAAATCTCACAGTAATCTTCCTTAACTTGTGTCCATTCCGCAACTACTTCGGAGAAATCTGCCTCTTATCAACTTTCTCTTGTAACAAGAATCTCCAAATACTTAGGGCCTTGGAGCATTTGTGGATGGCCATGCTATTTACTATCTTGTCTTGCGAGCGCATGGAATCCACGGGGAACGAGAACCTTATGTGCACCTCATAAGAATAAGATCATGGACGTGCCGATTTTCCTCCGCCCTTAGGTTTGCATGTGTTGATGTAGACCGTATCTCGGACTATGCAACCTATGTCATTGTTGTAGGTGGCTCTAGTCTCATCCGGACTTACGGGGTTACCCTTGTAGTCCACTCTTAGGACCATAAGTGTTCCACTGCCTATATTGTTTTTGTACCTAGCCTTCTTAGTCTTATCGGACAGTTCTACATCACCCGTGGGTTCCTTATCACCGGTTTCTTCACATGTCTTGTTGCCACTAGACTCATCCGAAATATTAGCTATGTAGTCACCATGCGTGTTTGGATATTCAGCATCATGTCCATTTGTAAATAGGTCTTTTGCGTATATCCGTGCGTCCTCCTCGCTGTGGTCTTGTCCCGACATTTTCGCCCTACATAACTAAAGATCAATTTGCTAGATAGTACAAATTTTAAGAAATAGACATAAGCTTTGCTAAAATAGGACGAATGAGTGAGAAAATTTCAGAAAACAAAAGTTAATCAACATTTCACGAGAACTTTCAGCAACTCTTGTATAATTGGAATGATTCGCGGACATCATAAAGTTGCCTCGATACAAAGGCGTTGTACTGTTAGAAATAATGGGCTAAATTATTAGCCCAAGTGTGATTTTAGATTTTTCCTAAATCTCAAAGCCCATATATGTGGGAGCCCATATGTAATTTGGCTCAAGTTGGTGACACCTCACATGTGTGTGGCAAGAGTTGTGAAAGCTAAAGTTTAGTTTCACATGGAAAGTTGAAGGAGAGTTGCACCACCTTATAAGGTGGAGTATTGCACCACTTTGTAAGTGAGTAAAAATAAGAGAGCTACACGCGCGCTCCTCCGACGACGGTCAGCCGCTGACGCACGTCATTAACGCCCCGTGGTGCGCCCAGAATCTCGCCGAGCCGAGCTTTATTTTGCTGCTCAGGAAAATGTGTGCGGTTAGACAGACGTGTCAACAGTTAGCGGATTCGGGTTGCTCCCGGATCGTGGGCTATCTGTAACCGACCCAAACATGCGCGACGTTGACTTGGTCCACTTCGCGTCCTATACGAAATTTCCGAGGCGCTCTATATAAACGCATGTGCGGCTTCCACAACGTACGACACCAAACCAATCTAGGGTTTTGCCATCCTCTCTGCTTGCGCCGTCACCATAGTCTACTCCATCCCGCTTACCGGCATGCACCGGCGGTCGAGAGAGCAGGTCTCCGGAACCACTCGCCTTTATGATCCTGTACGGGAGAGGGCGAATAAGGTTTTTGGGAAGCGCTCCGCGCGACTGCTCAAGTTCGTCATCATGTCGCATCTTCCCGGTCGTCAAGCCGAATCTCGTGCACGCCGTCTTCAACGCAGACTTTTTCGACAGGCTACTGCACCAACGGTGACTACATAGACAACCGATCAGTACGTACACCGTCATCAGATCTGTTGTTTTAATATGGTTGTTAGTGCGTATAATCTGCTACTGTTCATGTTGATCAATACATCTAGTACTCCCTCTATCCCAAGGCTTCGGGCGTGAAAATCTCAGCGCAGTTATTTAGGCAGCAATCGGTGGATAGAGAAAATTGGCAGCTTTCTTTTCATGCCCCTGCATGCGCGCCCTTCCTCCCTTTAATTTCCATTAACTGCCTCCACTTGACTAGAGATTTTATCTCTCCGTATGCACAACCAATGGTTGATTCACAATAACTGCTCCCTATAAAATCTCTCCTAATTTTCTGCTAATATCCTCGCATGCTCGAAGAGAGATTTCAGAGGCAGCGGCGGCGGCTGTAAATTAGGCGCAGGAATCGAAGCGAGTTTAATGCAAACAGGAGTAGAAGAGAGAACGGGAAAGGAGGGGCAAACTCGGAAGGTTACCGATCTACATCCATCCACATCTTATTCCTTGAGTAAAAATCGGAAATTTTTTTACGCCCTATTCCTTGGGATGGAGGGAGTATGTTAGATGTTCACGTGATTTTACCTGCTGTTGTCATGATTTATATTCTGGAATTAATCGTGAAAATTATGCCTAATAATCCGACAATCCAAAAACCGTATTATAGGCAATTTTCTGAATTAAACATGGGATACTTGGTCGATGCTATGAAGCCAGAAAAGTTTACCCGTGTTCATTTTAAGAGGTGGCAGTATAAGACCACTTTGTGGCTGAAAGCTCTGAAAGTATTGGAGGCCAGCGAGGGTTTACCTGAAGGAACTATATCTGACGAGGTTCAGAACAAGTTTAAGGAAACTAATCTTGTCTTTGTGGGATGCGTTCTGAGTGTTATTGACAACAAGCTATTTGATGTGTATATGCACATCAAAGATGGAAAAGAGCTCCGGGAGGCACTGAACGCTAAGTTCGGTGTAGCAGATGCTGGCAGTGAGTTGTACATCATGGAGAACTTTCATGATTACAGGATGGTTAAAAACCGATCTGTAGTTGAGCAAGCTTATGAGATATAGTGCTTTGCCAAGGAGCTTGAAATCCTCAAGTATATCTTACCCGACAAGTTTGTGGCTAGGTGCATTATTGCAAAGTTGCCTTCCTCGTGGAGGAACTTCGCCACAACTCTCAAACACAAGAGACAGGAGATATCAGTTGAAAACCTGATAGCGTCTCTTGATGTTGAGGAGAAGGCTCGGGCTAAGGACACTGCTGAGAGAGGAGGCGAGGGTCAGTCTAGTGCCTACATGGCGCAGAAGAAGACCTTCGGCAAGAACAAAGGGAACTATAAGCCCTCGTTCAATAATCCTGAAAAGACTACAACCTTCAAGAAGAAGAAGAAGAAGCCGAACAAGGCCGAGCTATATTGTTACTCGTGTGGAGAGCTCGGACACTTTTCCAAGGACTGTCCAGATCGTGTAGATCGCCGAGGGAAAGGTGGGAAGACAGTCAACATCGTGACCGCTAGCCACACTAATGGGTACGGTAATTTATTTACTGTTCTTTCAGTATTTCAATCACCATGTTAGTGGATTGATACGGGTGCTAATGTTCATGTGTGTGCTGACATCAGTATGTTCACTTCTTATCAGGTCGCTCGGGATTCATCCGTCCTAATGGGGAATAGATCACATGCTTCTGTTCGTGGTGTTGGCACGGTGGATCTGAAGTTTACTTCCGGAAAGATCGTGCAGCTAAGGAACATGCAACATGTCCCTACTATGAACAAGAATCTCGTTAGTGGCTCCCTTCTATGCAGAGATGGGTTTAAGGTTGTGTTAGAGTCCAATAAAGTCGTTGTTTCGAAACATGGATAATTTATTGGTAAAGGTTATGAGTTCGGAGGTTTGTTCCGATTTTCACTTTTAGAGTTTTGTAATAAATCTGTGAATCATATTAGTGGTGATGTTAATGGTGATACCAGTGTTTGGCATTCTCGTTTATGTCATATTAATTTTGGTTTGATGTCTCGGATGTCTAGTATGAGTTTAATTCCAAATTTCACTATTGCCAAAGGTTCTAAGTGCCATAGTTTTGTGCAATCAAAGCAACCTCGAAAGCCTCACAAGGCTGCCGAGGAGAGAAACTTGACACCTCTAGAACTCATACATTCTGATCTATGCGAGATGAATGGTGTGTTTACAAAAGGTGAAAAGAGATATTTGTTGGAATTATGCCCTAGAGGCAATAATAAAGATGTTATTATTATAATTCTTGTTCATGATAAAGTTTATATTCCATGCTAGAATTGTATTAAGCGGAAACATTAATACTTGTGTGGTTTGTGAACAACACCGTGTCCCTAGTACGCCTCTATGGACTAGCTCATTGATCAATGATGGTTAAGGTTTCCTAACCATAGACATGAGTTGTCAATTGATAATGAGATCATATCATTGGGAAAATGATATGGTGGACAGACCCAAACTAAGCGAAGCAATTATATCGTGTCATCGTGTTCGTCTTTGCGAAGCTTTTCTTATGTCAAATATTGTATTCCTTAGACCATGAGATAATGCAACTCCCTGGTATCGGAAGAAAGCTTTGAGGTCATCAAACGTCATCCTATGAAAGGGTGATCATAAAGGTGTCTCTCAGGTGATCGGAAAGTATCTGTTGGGTTGTATGTATCGAGATGGGATTTGTCCCTCCCAAGTCGGAGAGATATACTTCGGGCCCACTCGGTAATCGATATCAACACCGCTTGCAAGCATGTGGTTAAGGAGTTAATCACAAAGTGATATCGGATTACGGAACAAGTAAAGTACTTGCTGTGAACGGGATTGAACTAGGTATGACGATACCGACGATCGAATCTCGGGCAAGTAAAATATCGCGAGACGAAGGGAATATATATGGGATTGATTGAATCCTGGCATCGTGGTTCATCCGATATGATCATCGATGAATGTGTAGTCAATATGGGTGCCTGACCCGTTGATTATTGATAGAAGATCATGTCGCATATTCTCGAACCCAGGTCACACATAACGTGTCTCGACACTAGGATAGATTGGATAATTGGTTTATGAATTTTTGTTGAGTCTCGGATGGGATCCGGGACATCACGAGAGGTTCGGAGTGGTCCGGAGAATAAGATTCGTATAAGGCGTGCAGTTTTGGAGTTCGAATTGTTAGGATTAATCGGTATTGTACCGGAAGCTTCTAGAACCTTCCGGAAGGGGGCCAACGTGGTCCCACCTTCCGGGAGGGGCATGGGCCTATGAGGGAGTGTCCTGGCCGCATTGGGCCAGGGGCACAAGGCCCCATAGGGCCCAGCCGATTCTAGATAAGTTTAAACTCGTTTAAACTAGAGATAGAATTTCTAGATAAGAGATAAGTTTAAATCGTTTAAACTAGAGATAGGCTTGGAGGAGAGGCAAGGGCTGGACGCACCCCCCCTCTATATATAGAGGGCTGGTGCGCCCCCTCCCCCCAACCTACACACCTTCCTCCAAGCCCTAGCTGCCCTGCTGCCCTTCCTCTCTCCCTCCCGACTGTTTGTAGGCGAAGCCCTGCGGCAGAAATTCTCCACCATATACACCACGCCGTCATGTTGTTGATCCAATCTATCTCTCCACCCTACTTGCTGGTCCGAGGAAGGAGGAGACGTCGAGGTGCTGCACGTGTGCATCTCACGGAGGCACCGCCACTTGTGGTGCTAGATCAGATCGGATCGCGAGGAGGAGAAGCGAGTACGACTACATCACCCACGCGTTCAACGCTCAGCGTAATCTTCAATCTTCAAGGTATGAAGATCTAATCCAATCTCTCGTTGTTTGCATCTCCTAGATTAGATCTTGGCTTTCCCTCTGTTAAGCTTCAGAGAAAATTTTGATTTACTATGCTGAAACCCTTGATGGTATCGAGCTAGATCTATGCGTAGATGTGATTCACGAGTAGAAGCATAACATGGTTGTTCTTGCGGCGTTGATGTTTTCTGTTGCAAGCCTCTTGTTTGTGTTCTTCTTATGGCGGGATAGTGAGATTGAAGCGGTCCAGGCCAACCTTCTGCGACGTCGTTCGCGAGACCGGCTCCGCACTTGGCGTGTGGCTTGTACCACACATGCGGTGGTGGATGTCGGTTTCTCTCACTATAGTTGTCATGGGATTAACACGGAGTTTGGCAACCATAATATCACCGTTGTGGCTTTCCGTAGGTAAGAATCGTTCTTAGCATCTACTCCCATGAGCCACGTAAAACATGCAACAACAAAGTAGGCGTCTAACTTGTTTTTGCAGGAGTGTTCTGTGATATGGTATGGCCCAAGATGTGATGTGTATAATGTATGCGATAATCATGTTTTGTAATGTTTCACGACTTGCATGTCGATGAGTACACAACGGCGAAGCCATATGGTTGTCTTTATAATTGTGTATGACCTGAGTCAACTTCTTATCGCCATGTAATAGCTTTACTTTATCGCTAAGTAGTTAGCAATAGTTGTAGTTGCTATTCGTGGTGGAGGCAATCATGGTGGAGTGATGGAGATCATGCGGAGCGCACAAGATGGAGATCATTGCGAAGATTGGCTGTACCATGTCACATAAAGTTATATGTATGTGATGTTTATCCTTTTATGTATCTTATTATGCTTAGATCGCGACGGTAGCATTATAAGATGATTCCTCATAAAGATCAAGATAAAAGCTGTGTTCTCCCCAAGTATGCACCGTTGCGAAAGTTAAATCGTGTCCAAGCATCACGTGATGATCGGTGCTATAGACTCTCGCTCACATACAAGGTGCAAGCCAGTTTACACGCGGAAATACTTGGGTTTTACTTGGACGAGCCTAGCATGTCTGGACATGGCCTCGGAACACAAGAACCGAAAGGTTAAGCATGAGTCATATGAATGATATGATCGACACTTTGTTGTCCACCATTGAAACCACATCTCTTCTCGTGATCGGATTAGGTGTGGTGAATTTGGATCGTGTTCACTAAACAACTTGAGGGATGTTGAATTTAGTGGGAGTTCATCTAGTAATTTGATTAAGTTGAACTATTTATCATGAACATAGTCTAAATTGTACTTACAAATACTGTAGATAGCATGGCCAAGTCCAACTTCAACTTCAACGTTTTCTTTGAGAAAGAAAAGCTTAGAAACAATGGGTCTAACTTCACCAACTGGTTCCATAATCTAAGAATCATTACATGCGGCGGACAAAGGACTATGTCCTTGGAAAGCGTTAGGTGACCCCTGCTGCAAGCTGCGCGGTGATGAGAAAGCTATCTATCGATTCGGCGCAAAGATGATTATGGTGTGATTAAGAGCACCATGTTGTTTGCTATGGAACCGGAACTTAAAATCGTTTTTTAAACTACGCCGGGCCCTTTGAGATTCTCGAAGAGTTGAAAACCATGTTTCGACTCAGGCCCGTTAAGAGATATGAGATCTCCGAAGTTCTTTAAGCGCAAGATGGAGGAAGGGAGTTCCGTTAGTGAGCACGCCATTAAGATGTCGGGCTACACTCAACGCCTTGAGCAACTGGACGCAAGATTCGGAGGAGCTCAAGATTGACAGGTTCTGCAATCACTCCTCCCAGCTACAAAAGTTTTGTAGTGACTCATAATCAGATTGGTTCCATCGATCGATCACCGAGCTCTTCGCAAAGCTGAAGGCTGCGGAGGTGGACATCAAGAAGGATAATCATGTGTTGATGGTCAACAAGCCCTCCTTCAAGAAAGGTAAAGGTGCAAAGAAGCCCTTCAAGAAAGCGGCGGCAAGCGCGTTGCCCCTGCTGAGAAGAAGCTCAAGTCTGGTCCCAAGCCGGACACTGAGTGCTTCTATTGCAAGGACAAGGGTCCTTTGGGCAGCTGTCCGAAGTACTTAGCGGACAAGAAGGCTGGCACCATCAAAGGTATATTTGATATACATGTTATTGATGTTTTCCTTACTAGCCCTCGTTGTAGTGCCTGAGTATTTGATACTGGTTCAGTTGCTAATATTTGTAACTCGAAACAGGAGCTACGGAATAGACGACGGCTTGCGAGGGATGAGGTGACGATGCGCGTTGGCAACGGATCAAGAGTTGATGTGATGGCCGTCGGCACGCTCTCCTTAGTTTTACCTTCGGGATTAGTTTTAAACCTTAATAAATGTTATTATGTGCCTGCGTTGAGCATGAACATTATTTCTGGATCGTGTTTATTGCAAGACGGTTATTCATTTAAATCGGAGAATAATGGTTGTTCTATTTATATGAGTAACATCTTTTATGGTCATGCATCCCTTGTGAATGGTTTATTCTTTCTAAATCTCGAAAGGGATGAAACACACATCCATAACATTGAGGCTAAGAGATGCAAAGTAGATAGTGATAATACTACTTATTTGTGGCGCTGTCGTCTAGGTCATATTGGTGTAAAGCGCATGAAGAAACTCCATTCTGATGGACTTTTGGAGTCTCTTGATTTTGAATCATTTGACACATGCGAACCATGCCTTATGGGCAAGATGATCAAAACCCCGTTCTCCGGTATGATGGAGCGAGCAACGGACTTGTTGGAAATCATACATACCGATGTATGCGGACCGATGAGTGTTTCGACGCGCGGTGGATATCGCTATTTTCTCACTTTTACCGATGACTTAAGTAGATATGGGTATATCTATTTAATGAAACATAAATCTGAAACGTTTGAAAAGTTTAAAGAATTTCAGAATGAAGTGGAGAACCATCATAACAAAAAGATTAAGTTTCTACGATCCGATCGTGGGGGCGAGTATCTGAGTTATGATTTTCTCACGCATCTTAAAGCAAGTGGAATCGTTTCACAACTCACGCCACCCGGAACACCACAGCGCAATGGTGTGTCTGAACGCCGGAATCGAACCCTATTAGATATGGTCCGATCGATGATGTCTCTTACTGTTTTGCCGTTATCATTTTGGGGTTATGCATTAGAAACCGCTGCATTCACTTTAAATAGGGCTCCATCTAAATCCATTGAGACGACACCGTATGAACTGTGGTTTGGTGCTAAACCTAAGTTGTTGTTTCTTAAAGTTTGGGGATCTGAAGCTTCGTCAAGAAGTTGATGCGGACAAGCTCGAACCCAAAGCGGAGAAATCGTCTTCATAGGATACCCTAAGGAAACTATTGGGTATACCTTCTATCACGAACCGAAGGCAAAGTGTTTATGCAAAACGGTTCCTTTCTTGAGAAGGAGTTTCTCTCGAAAGAAGTGAGTGGGAGGAAAGTAGAGCTAGGCGAGGTTATTGAACCTTCTCTTGAATTGGAGAGTAAGCGCAGCACCTGAAATTGTTCCAATGCCGCTGCACCAACAATAGAGGAAGCTAATGACAAGGATCATGAAGCTTGGACGATCTTTGCTCTTGAGCGTCGCAGTCGACAAGGTCGCGTGCCTCTCTGAGTGAATGCGGCAACCTGTCTTGTTGTCTTATTCGTAGAAGGCATGAACCTCTGAACTATGAGGAAGCGATGATGAGCCCAGACTCGAGAAATGGCTAGAAGCCATGAAATCCGAATTGGGATCCATGGCGAAAACCAAGTATGGACTTTGGTGGACCCTCCTAGCGACCGAAGGCCGTTGAGTGCAAATGGATCTTCAAGAAGAAAAGCGACGCGGATGGTAATGTTACCGTCTATAAAGCACGGCTTGTTGCGAAAGGTTTTCGACAAGTTCAAGGTGTTGACTACGATGAGACTTTCTCTCCGTAGCGATGTTTAAGTCCATTCGGATTTTATTAGCAATTGCTGCGTTTCATGATTATGAAATATGGCGGATGGATGTCAAGAGCTTTCCTCAATGGCAACATTGATGAAGAGTTGTATATGATGCAACCCGAAGGTTTTGTCGATCCTAAGGATGCCGATAAAGTATGCAAACTTCAGCGTTCCATTTATGGTGAAGCAAGCATCTCGGAGTTGGAACCTTCGTTTTGATCAAGTGATCAAGAGCTTTGGATTTGTTCCAAATTGCTCTGAGGCTTGCATCTACAAGAAAGTGAGTGGGAGCTCGGTGGCGTTTACGGTACTATATGTGGATGACATATTGATTATTGGAAATGACATCGACATGCTTAACGATGTGAAGAGTTATTCGAACAAGTGTTTTCAATGAAAGACCTAGGTGAAGCTGCTTATATATTGGGCATCAAAATCTATAGAGATAGACAAAGACGCCGATAGCTTTAAGCGGTACATACCTAGACAAAGTTCTGAAAAGGTTCAGAATGGATAAGGCATTGAAAGGTTCGGTGCCTATGTTGTCGAGTAAGATATTGAGCAAGGCTCGGTGTCCAGCTACGGTAAATGATAGGAAGCTATGAGCAAAGTGCCTTATGCCTCGGCCATAGGTTCCATCATGTATGCCATCTTTGTGTACTAGACCGGATGTGTCCAATGCTCTTAGTTTGTGACGCAGATATCAAAGTGATCCGAGTGGAACATGGACAGCCGTGAAGAACATCCTAAGGTACCTAAACAGACTAAAGAAATGTTCTTAGTCTATGGGGTGATGAACAGCTCGTCGTAAAGGTTACGTCGATGCTAGTTTCGACACCGACAAGGATGATTCTAAATCTCGACGGGATACGTGTATATTTTGAATGGAGGAGTGAGCTGGAGAAGGCGCAAGCAAAGCGTGATCTCGGGATCTATAGTAGAAGCGGAATACATGGCTGCTGCGAAGCGTCAAGTGAAGGAGTTTGGATCGAAACTTCATCATTGAGCTTGGCGTGGTTCAAGTGCATTGGACCTTTGGAGATATTAGTGACAACACTGGCGCCATAGCACTCGCTAAGGAACCAAGATATCATCCAAAGACCAAGCATATCAACATAAGTTTCATATAATCCGAGATTATATAGCGGATGGAGATCTGAATATCAGCAAAGTACATACAGATCTGAATGTCGCAGATCCATTGACTAAACCTCTTCCACGTGTAAAACATGATCAGCACCTCGATTGCCATGGGTGTGAGATTGTTGCCAAATGTAAACGAGATTATTGACTCTAGTGCAAGTGGGAGACTGTTGGAATGATGCCCTAGAGGCAATAATTAAGATGTTATTATTATAATTCTTGTTCATGATAAAGTTTATATTCCATGCTAGACTTGTATTAAGCGGAAACATTAATACTTGTGTGGTTTGTGAACAACGTGTCCCTAATCGCCTCTATGGACTAGCTCATTGATCAATGATGGTTAAGGTTTCCTAACCATAGACATGAGTTGTCAATTGATAATGAGATCATATCATTGGGAGAATGATATGGTGGAGACCAAACTAAGCGAAGCAATTAGATCGTGTCATCGTGTTCGTCTTTGAAGCTTTTCTTATCAAATATTGTATTCCTTAGACCATGAGATAATGCAACTCCTGGTATCGGAAGAAAGCTTTGAGGTCATCAAGCGTCATCCTATGAAAGGGTGATCATAAAGGTGTCTCTCGGTGATCGGAAAGTATCATTGGGTTGTATGTATCGAGATGGGATTTGTCCCTCCCAAGTCGGAGAGATATACTTGGGCCCACTCGTGTCGATATCAACACGCTTGCAAGCATGTGGTTAAGGAGTTAATCACAAAGTGATATCGGATTACGAACGAGTAAAGTACTTCTTTGAGCAGGATTGAACTAGGTATGGCGATACCGACGATCGAATCTCGGGCAAGTAAAATATCGCGAGGCGAAGGGAATATATATATGGGATTGATTGAATCCTGGCATCGTGGTTCATCCGATATGATCATCGATGAATGTGTAGTCAATATGGGTGCCTGCACCCGCTGTTGATTATTGATAGAAGATTATATGCATATTCTCGAACCCGCGGTCACACACTTCGAACGTGTCTCGGCGCTAGGATAGATTGGATAATTGGTTTATGAATTTTTGTTCGGAGTCTCGGATGGGATCCGGGACATCACGAGAGGTTCGGAGTGGTCAGGAGAATAAGATTCGTATAAGGCGTGCAGTTTTGGAGTTCGAATTGTTCGGATTAATCGGTATTGTACCTAAGCTTCTAAAACCTTCCGAAGGGGGCCAACGTGGTCCCACCTTCGGGAGGGGCATGGGCCTATGAGGGAGTGTCCTGGCCGCATTGGGCCAGGGGCACAAGGCCCCATAGGGCCCAGCCGATTCTAGATAAGTTTAAACTCGTTTAAACTAGAGATAGAATTTCTAGATAAGAGATAAGTTTAAATCGTTTAGACTAGAGAGAGGCTTGGAAGAGAGGCAAGGGCTGGGCGCACCCCTCTATATATAGAGGGCTGGTGCGCCCCCTCCCCCCAACCGACACACCGTCCTCCAAGCCCTAGCTGCCCTGCTGCCCTTCCTCTCTCCTCCCATTTGTTTGTGGCGAAGCCTGCAGAAATTCTCCACCATATACACCACGTCATGTTGTTGATCCAATCTATCTCTCCACCCTACTTGCTGGTCCGAGGAAGGAGGAGGCGTCGAGGTCTGCGTGTGCATCTCACGGAGGCACCGCCACTTGTGGTGCTAGATCGGATCGGATCGCGAGGAGGAGAAGCGAGTGCGACTACATCACCCACGTTCCAACGCGTTCCATGTCTGAATCTTCAAGGGTATGAAGATCTAATCCAATCTCTCCCGTTGTTTTCATCTCCTAGATTAGATCTTGGCTTTCCCTCTGTTCGCTTCCGTAGAAAATTTTAATTTACTATGCTGCGAAACCCTTCAATATTTCATAACGTTGATAGATGATGCTACTAAATTATGCTATGTTTACTTGTTGTAAACTAAAGATGAGGCTTTAGACTACTTTAAAATTTATAAGGCCGAAGTTGAAAATCAACTAGAGAGGAAGATCAAGTGTCTTAGGTCGGATCGTGGTGGTGAGTATTTTCCCAAAATATTTGATGAATTCTGTCAGGAACACGGAATTATTCATGAGAGGACGCCTACCTACTCGCCCCAATCAAACGGGGTTGCCGAGAGGAAAACCAGCACGCTGACTAACTTGGTGAATTCCATGTTAGCCACTGCTGGTTTATCAAAGGAATGGTGGGGGGAGGCTTTGTTGACTTCATGTCATGTCCTGAATAGGGTTCGTAACAAGAATAAAGAAAAGACCCCTTATGAGGAGTGGGTTAGGAGAAAACCATCACTTCCGTATCTGCGCACTTGGGGGTGTTTGGCGAAGGTCAACATACCGATCCCCAAGAAACGCAAGCTCGGTCCCAAGACAGTGGATTGTATCTTTCTAGGATATGCTCCACGGAGTGTAGGCTATAGATTTCTAGTGGTTAAATCTGAGGTACCTGATATGCATATTGATACTATAATGGAATCTCGTGATGCAACATTCTTTGAGAATATTTTTCCTATGAAAGATATGCATAGCATTGGTAGAATTTCTTCTGAAATACTTCCTGAATCTAGTGCATCTATTGAGAATTCTGAACAACCACATGAGGAAGTCCTTGAGAAGGATGACGATGAACCTCTCACGAGGAGTAAGAGATAGAGGATTGCAAAATCCTCTGGTAATGATTTCATTGTGTACCTTGTGGACGATACTCACAGATCCATTGCAGAGGCATATGCATCTCCTGATGCAGATGATTGGAAAGAAGCTATCCAAAATGAGATGGACTCGATTCTTTCTAATGGAACTTGGAAATTATCATAACGACCCTATGGTTGTAAACCTGTGGGCTGTAAATGGGTGTTTAAGAAGAAGCTAAGGCCTGATGGTACTATTGAGAAGTACAAGGCGTGGCTTGTAGCTAAGGGCTACACACAGAAAGAAGGCGAAGATTACTTTGACACATATTCACCTATCGTTAGACTGACCACCATTCGAGTACTACTGCCCCTAGCCGCCTCTTATGGTCTTCTCGTTCATCAAATGGACGTGAAGACATCTTTCCTTAATGGAGAGTTGGAAGAGGAGATCTACATGGATCAGCTGGATGGGTTTGTGGTAAAAGGTGAAGATAAAAAGGTGTGCAAGTTATTAAAATCTTTATATGGCCTGAAACAAGCACCTAAGCAGTGTCATGAGAAGTTTGACAGAACTCTACTTTCTGCTGGCTTTGTCATTAATAAGGTTGATAGGTATGTTTACTATCGCCATGGTGGGGCCGATAGTGTTATATTATGTTTGTACGGGATGACATTCTGATCTTTGGTATAAACATGAAAGTGATAAATGAAGTCAAGTCTTTCATGTCAAAGAGTTTTGATATGAAAGATCTGGGAGAGGCTGATGTGATACCGAACATCAAGCTTATTAAGAACGAGAATGGGCTTACTTTAACGCAATCTCATTATGTTGAGAAGGTCTTGAGCCGATTTGGATTTACTGATGGCAAGACTTCTCCAACACCTTATGATCCCAGTTTGACATTACGAAAAAATAAGAAGGAACCAACAAATCAGTTGAAATATTCACAAGTTGTTGGTTCTCTCATGTACTTAGCAAGCGCTACAAGACCTGATATATCTTTTGCTGCGAGCAAGTTGAGTAGGTTCATGTCTAACTCGGGTATTGATCATTGGCATGCACTTGAAAGGGTCATGCACTATCTATGTGGTACAATGAGCTATGGGATTCACTATTCGTGGCACCTCGTGCTTGAAGGATATAGTGATTCGAACTGGATCTCTGACGTTGATGAACTCTACGCCACAAGCGGGTATGTGTTTACCCTTGGAGGTGGTGTGGTGTCATGGAGATCCCGTAGACAGACCATATTAACAAGGTCAACTATGGAAGCAGAGCTTACTATTTTAAACACAGCCACTATTGAGTCAGAATGGCTGCGTGAGCTCTTGATGGACTTGCCTGTGGTTGAGAAACCTGTGCCGGCAATCCTTTTGAATTATGACAACCAAACTGTTATTGTCAAAGTGAACAATTCTAAGGATAACGCGAAGTCATCAAGACACGTGAAGAGACGTTTCAAGTCTGTCAGGAAATTGAAAAACGACGGAGTAATGACTGTTACGTGTATATTCAAACAGACAAAAACCTGGCAGATCTCTTTACAAAGGGACTATCACGAAATGTGATAGAAAGTGCATCGAGGGAGATGGGGTTGAGACCCATGGATGTCACACCTAGTGGTAACCCAACCTATGTGATCGGAGATCCCATGAATTAGGACCTGGGAAGAACAAGCTAGTGGTCTGACTGAGGAGAGTTGTTGGTAACCCTCTCTATGTGAAGATGCATAACTCTCATAATCTGTATGGCAGGTTGGCAACACGCCTTAATGTGTTTCTGTTGGCTTTAACTAGCAAAGATGTTGTCCTATAGGGCATTCTTGAAAGAACACACCTATATGAGCTCGACTGCAAACGTCGTGGTCTATGAGACTTGTGTGATCTCTAGTAAACTCATGAAGAGACCAGAGAGTATGACGCATATGCTCCAACCCGCGGGGTAGGCTATTGGCAGCCAGGTACTAGTTATGATTTTGAGTGAACTCTATTGGCACCAAACTTGCAATTCAAGGTTCATCCATTGTTCAAGTTGTTGATAGACGTAGTTCAAGATTCTAGGCGGAAGTTCAACTTAACAGTCTCTGCTGAAACACTGGTATATAAACAAGTAGCAAGGATTGACAAATCTTCAAATAGGCATTTCAGATCTGGTGAGGGATTGTTAGAAATAATGGGCTAAAACATTAGATCCATGTGTGATTTCAGATTTTCCCTAAATCTCAAAGCCCATGTATGTGGAAACTCATATGTGATTTGACCCAAGTTGGTGACAGCTTACATGTGTGTGACAAGAGCTGTGAGAGCTAAAGTTTAGTCCCACATGGGAAGTTGAATGAGAGTTGCACCACCTTATAAGGTGGAGTGTTGCACCACTTTGTAAGTGAGTGACAATAAGAGAGCTACACGTGCGCTCCTCCGACGACGACGCCGCTGCTCGCACGCATGCTCGCCTCTTCTCGTCACGACGCGCGCGCCGTGGGTTGCGGGAATCTCGCCAAGCCGAGCTGCTCAGGAAAATGTGTGCTGTTAGACAGACGTGTCAATAGTTAGCGGATTCGGGTCGCTCTCGGATCGTGGGCTATCTGTAACCGACCCAAACGTGCGCGACGTGGGCTTGGTCCACTTCGCGTCCTATACGGAATTTCGGAGCCGCTCTATATACACGCTTATGTGGCTTCCACAACGTACGACACCAAACCAATCTAGGGTTTTGCCATCCTCTCTGCTTGCGCCACCACCGTAGTCTACTCCATCCCGCTTGTCGGCGTGCACCGGGGATCGGGAGAGCAGGTCTCCGGAACCACTCGCCTTTGTGATCCTATACGGAAGAGGGCGAATAAGGTTTTTAGGAAGCGCTCCGCACGACTGCTCAAGTTCGTCGTCACGTCGCGTCTTCCCGATCGTCAAGTCGGATCTCGTGCACGTCGTCTTCAACGCAGACTTCTTCGACAGGCTACTGCACCAACAGCGACTACATCGACAACCGATCAGTACGTACACCGTCATCAGATCTGTTGTTTTACTATGGCTGTTAGTGTGTATAATCTGCTATTATTTATGTTAATCAATACATCTAGTATGTTAGAGGTTCACGCGATTGTAGCTGTTGTTGTCATGATTTATATTTTAGAATTAATCGTGAAAACTATGCCTAATAATCTAACATGTACAAGTTGCATAGCCTCTGTGGTTAGTTTAATTAAGCACACGCTAAGTTCAGGATGCATCATGTCAGGATTCTCTACTTCGCTGGGATTCTCTGCTTGATTTGTAAAGTAGCTTTCATTGTGTCAGCCTTTTCGGTAATTATTAAACCTGACAAGATCTCAGAGATCTTTCGCCAGAGATTGATCCCGATCCGCCGCAATTAATATAGCGTGGGTGTGCTAGAAATGCCTGACACACCACTTGCTCGTTTGATAGACTTTCTTCTGTCAGGATTGACTATTATAAACTTTTCATCTTCCGGCGCGTGGATCTATCTATCTCCACAACACAGCGTGGGTCGTCATTAGCATGCAAGAGAAGTTTTTTTAGATTGATCAGCCCACTAGTAGCTTCATAAAACGGTTAGCGAAAATGAAAATGCTGACCTAACGAGAGTACTCCATTTTAAAGCATACATAGCGTCGCTATTTCATTTTAAATCATATTTTTCAATAATGAGAGCAATATCATATGTAACATCGAATCAACGAGGTAAAACTCGAACAGTTCACTTCGAGCCTTTGCATAACGGAGATGTCAACAAGTTATAGAGTGCACAAAGGCATCCTAGAAAAATCCAATTCTTGGCCAAAAAAAAGGCCTCCAAATGCTTAATAGGCCAAAGATTTCATCACAGGCCCATCATAAGCTAAAATACAGCCCACTACCCCTACACCATCCAAGGGAGAGAAGGAAACGGCCGGCTTGGAAGAAGAAGGCCACAACATCAACGTCACATCACCATATTGGAGTGCACAATGAGCCGATGTGTGTGGGTAACTCTGGGCATTCCCGGTTTAAGCTGGTTTTTTGCAGTTTTCTGAACCCGGACTGTTGCCACGGTTTAAAATGGTTTGAACTGGTTTAGACTGTTTATATAGGACGTGACATGGCGGTCTGGTGCCGGCTGGTTTCACGGTTTTAATGGTTTCGCACGGGTCGCCGTAGAAACAAAGGAGGAGAAGAATGGCCAAGAGACAGAGCATCGCCATGACGGCGGCAACTACACCGTACCTATCGCGATCTTGGCGAGCTGTTCTTTGGCCCAACCCGCAGGCACTTCACGGGGGCCATTATCATCATCTGCCACGGTTTGTTTGTGGAGTCTTTCATCAGAGATTTGGCTTGTGTTCCTGATCATCGTCAGCGTGAGTCTACGATGCTGAAATGGATTGCACCGCCTGCTGGTACAGTAAAAATAAACGTAGATGCAGCGGTCCGCAAGCATGGTAATATGTGGGGGGCGATAGCAGCTGTGTGCAGAAATGATGAAGGACACTTGGGAGCCTCGTCTGTTGTCCTTGAGGGTATTGCCGGTCCAGCAGTTTTTAGAGACGCTAGCTAGCTTGTAGGGAGGCACTGGCGTTGGCTGCGGATCTCCAGGTCACTCGGGTATCAGGGTGGCTTCTGGTTGCCTTGAACCAATCAAGAGCATGGAGAGGAACTATCTCGACGAGTTGAGCACGGTCTTACGGGAGATCAAGCTTAGAGCTGAAGATTTTGAAGCTGCTACGTTCCTCCATGAACGTAGGGAATCCAATATGGAGGCACGCGGACTAGCTCGATCCTCTGCCTACCGAGAACCTGCTGGTCGCCATGTCTGGCTCTTTGAGACTCCGGACGAGTTTTGTATTCCCTTTAACATTACATCTGTGCTTCGGTATCCCCTCCTAGGGCAATCGAAGAGAAAAACCGGGTCTGGGTGGGGTTCTGGGTGGCTGCTGGTTCGGCACGAACCCGTGGAAGTTGTATTAGCCGGGGTATGGGTATACGGTCATGTGTACGCACGAGTGTATCCACGTACGGTACGGTTGAGACGTCATCCTCTCCCTTCGTATATAAGCAACACTGAATCGTCCGCCCCCCTTCGACGTTTCATTCCCCACCTAGATTTGGCAAAAAATCTCACCAACCACCCACTCCCACCGCCCACACCCAGCACTAGCCACCGGGGTCGCCTCGCCGCATCGGCTCCTCTCCAACTAGGACAATGATGGAAGGCCGCGGCCGTGCCGTGTCCGCCACGCATCTGCAGCAGAGGAAGGAGAAGAGCGAGGCCGTGGTGCACGAGGTGGAGGTGGTCATGGCGGTTGCGAAGGAGAAGGAGGCGGGGGTGGAGGTGATGGTGCCCGCTGCTGATTTGGAGCGAAAGCGGATGAGGGAGAAGGATGTGGGGGGCTCTTCTTCTTCCAAGAGGAAGAAGGAGGCGGGAGACGAGCTGGAGGTGGTGCCGGAGGAGGGCGGTGCCGAGTCCGCTCTCGGTGCTGATCTGGAGCAGGTGGTGTCGGAGGAGGCCCGGGCGGTCGTTTATCTGGTGGTGGGCGACGATATCCTGGCGGGCGTCGATCTCGTTGTGGCAGATGTGGGGGCGCAGGTGGCGGTGCAGGACGTGGCGAAGGATGCCGTGGAGGTCACTTCCGTGGTGGTGGCTGTCGTGGCTGCGCCTGCCGTCGCGGAGCCTGCAGTGCATGTTGGCGAGCCTCAGGTTAGTTAAATTTGACGGTCTCTTTTAGATTGTAGGGTTCGTAGTTAGGGTTTTGATTTGTACTTAGGGTTTGTGGTTATGGTTTTGATTTGTACTTAGGGTTTGTACTTAGGCAGGGGCGAATCTACCAGCTATGCTTCGTTAGTTTAGAGTGATTGAAACCAGAGTTTTTCCCCTTCATCTTGTATTTATCTATAAGCCGCGTGATCCGGAATCGGTGATCTTTTAGATGATGGAATTTCCTATTGTAAGGAAAATGGTTGGATTGGATCAAAGCCAGATTTTTTTAAATGATGTAATGTGATCTATTTATTATTTTGGAGTTCACAGTAATTCTTAAAAATAGCGTTTGAAGCCCACTTTCGGCTATCTCTGCATCGTCGGAGGAGCAAATCCCACCGTTGAACCATCACTAATCATACTTTTCCAAATTACCCGAACAAAAACTTTTTGATTATCCTATTATAGATAGCGTTTGAAGTCGTCCAAACTAAATCTTTCGGTATGAAGGAACGTGATATTGTCATGGTCAAGTCAAAGGACGTAAGTGTACAACCACGACGTTATGCTAAAACTAACAACTTTGTTATGATGTAATCACGTATTCTATCATAGAGAATGGGTCTCTTTAGTATATTTGTTATCCTAACAATACATTATCGTTGTCGTTGAGATCCTTATTATAATAATTATGTCATGATGAGAAAAATGTGATCATCAAACTACACATGAGCTAGTCCTAGAGACGGGACTAGGAAGAACTTGGTATTTATCTCTTTACACATGCATGTAAGTTTTCCTTTGAATATCATATTCAATATCCACAGAAGTTATAGCATAAAGATATAAACTTTAATAATGAACATGGAAATACATAATAACATTCATTATTGTCCCTAGGATATTGATGGTGCATAAGTGTTATGACATGATCTTCTAGATTTATTCCATCCTATTTCCATATGTTGCTAGCTATCCAGAGTAGATCCTTGTGATTTGTCTATGTAAACTTAGATGAAGTGCTGCTACAAACTTGATCTAGCTAATCAACCTGTTGTTGAATTGTAGCTTGTTCTTTTGGATGTTGAATAGCCTACTTCTTAAGGTTATTGTACTTCCCCTAGATGTTTGGCATGTTTCCAAGTTTCTCTAGCTCACCATCTTGCTCTAAATCAATTCTTGGGTGTTCCTAGTGTTCTTGCTGGTGTGTATATGGGAAACCTTGCTTTCGAAGTCTCCTGTATGGCCAGTGTTGCTTATATGTTGTTCATGATGTTTTCTCTAGGTTGATGCCTAGATAAGTTGCATGGTGCTTGTGTGTTTCTACCACGTGGTCCCATGTGATGCAAGTTACCACATGTCCTAGTTTATTCTCCCCTAGTGGTTTGTTTCATATGATGCATGTTTATCCATGTTCAGCTAAATTTTGTGGGTTTTGAAGTGGAATATGTGATTGGTTTATTGCTTAAAGCCTTTGATTTTATCTATGGGCTTGTCAAGATTATCCTTTGATAGGAAATGCATATTATTGACCAATTATGTCCATATAGATTAGTGTTATCCATTTGTTTTTCATATATATAGTTTATTCCAAAGTGTAAAACAATTAACTCTGCATCTGTTTGTTTTAATATGAAGGAGGTGGAGTACATTGATCCATATGAGTTCCAGGAGGATGGAAGCCCACTTTCGGTGATACATTCCACTTTTTTCATATTACATTGCACATTCATTTTGTAATATTTGTTTTTTTGCATTTCGTAAGATTGAATCTTTGTTGTGTGCATTGTAGTTTGACTCGCAGGACAGTGCTGAGTCTGTGGACAAGAGGAATGAAAATTCCTTCATTGAGAAGGAAGTGATCCAGCTGCAAGCAAACAACCGCGGCCCATATGTGGTCAACAACATGTACATGTCCCCATACCATCCAAGGAAGCCTAGGGGTGGGAAGCTTGAGAACTTGTTTGCGGCCGTTGACAGACTCGCTCATTCGGATGCTTTCGTGAGAAGGCTCAACATAAGGCTCTGTGGGAGGTGCTTGTTCAGGCAGACTTGGTGTAGTTGTTAGTTATTGAATATTTGGAATGTTATATATGGTATGTAAGAACATCTAGGCTATGTTTTTTAGTTCTGGACATGGCAGATATGATCTTTTGGTGCACTTTCCTGTGATGAAGGTGCTCTTTTGCTCTGGATGTTGTGAACAATCTAATATTTTAGTTATCTATGTCAGTCTGAATCTATCCTTTTAAAATGTGTGTGAGAATACCTGTTATTTTGCACTTTTTCCATCATGTTTGAAATTGTTTTTTGAAAAATATATTATGTTTTTTGTGAATCACACATGGCGAACTTGCTGCATTCGAGTAGCAGAACGAGGTAGCATATTATCTTCCGAGCGACAGACCACCGACATCCTAGTAGCGAGCAGGTAGTAATAGTCACAGCCGAGGCTCCAGGAATAAACCCTTGTCAGAGCAACAAACCACACCAACAACCCCTTTGTTCGCTGAGGAAGGTGTTGTCTGAATTGAATGACGATTTGACCTTTGTCTGAAGGACGCAAAGGGGCCACTTATTTCATATATAATTTTTTTCAAAATATAAGATGTTTTAGTTATCGAATTAGAGAGTTGTGTTTGTTAGAATTGCATGAGGTTTTCACCATTGTTTGAAGGACTCAAGGGGCCACATTTTTTATATATAAATTATTTTGTGATTCAAAAGTAGGTGCATGTAGAAATTTTAAAATACTAAATCACTTGAAAATCAAATTTGAATTTTGAACAAGCAAACTTTTAAATTTTGAACAAGCAAAATTTTGAACTAGAGCTACATAATTGGAACACATTTCATCTTTTGTTGTGAAGGAAGTACACAATTTCGAGCTACATAATTTTGAACTATAGCTACATAATTGGAACACATTTCGACGCAATTTTGACCAGACTTTGACCTGGCAGTACAAAATCACAGAAAATCAAAAAATAGTAAAACCTTGGCCATTGGTCTTAGATTGTACCCTAGTTTGAAGGAAAAATAATAAACCTTGAGTTTGTGGAAGCAAGTTTGCTCTCTCACTCTTGGTTTCAAGTGTGAGTCTCATGGGTGTGTACCCAAATTTCATAGGACATGACCAGCTCCATGTCATACTTTCTTAGAATTGACTCAAACTTGGCAAGGAGGTGTGTCTTGGCATGGCACACATTTCATCTTTTGGTGTCTTTCACCAAGTATGCTTTCAAATACCATTTTCCATTTTAAAATTTCAAATTCAGCTATATTTTGCGAAGGAAGTACAAAATTTAGAGTTGAAACCTTTGTTTCACCAACATGGTTAGGTAGATGGGGACATTTGGTGGGAACATAACCACTTTGTTGGTCTTTAATTTCTATTTTGCTCAATTTGTACCACAAGTCAAAGTTTGGTCAAATATGGTAAAAACATGGAAAATTTCAACTAGAGCTACACAATTGGAACCTCAATTTTTTTGGGAAAAAACATTTTTAGGCCCACAAGATGTGGTTTAACCATGGATCTATTGGTAGATCAGCTAGGTTCATCCATATGGCTCCTCGGTGTTCGATGCCAATTTTGACCATACTTTGACCTGGCAGTACAAAATCACAGAAAAACAAAAAATAGTGAAACCTTAGCCATTGGTCTTAGATTGTACCCTAGTTTGAAGGAAAAATAATAAACCTTGAGTTTGTGGAAGCAAAGATGAGTTTGATCTCTCACTCTTGGTTTCAAGTGTGAGTCTCATGGGTGTGTACCCAAATTTCATAGGACATGACCAGCTCCATGTCATACTTTCTCAGAATTGACTCAAACTTGGCAGGCAGGTGTGTATTGGCTTGGCACATTTCATCTTTTTGTGTCTTTCACCAAGTATGCTTTCAAATACCATTTTCCATTTTAAAATTTCAAATTCAGCTATATTTTGCGAAGGAAGTACAAAATTTAGAGTTGAAACCTTTGTTTCACCAACATGGTTAGGTAGATGGGGACATTTGGTGGGAACATAACCACTTTGTTGGCCTTTACTTTCTATTTTGCTCAATTTGTACCACAAGTTAAAGTTTGGTCAAATATGGTAAAAACATGGAAAATTTGAACCAGAGCTACACAATTGGAACCTCAATTTTTTGGGAAAAATCATTTTTAGGCCCACAAGATGTGGTTTAACCATGGATCTATTGGTAGATCAGCTAGGTTCATCCATATGGCTCCTCGGTGTTCGACGCCAATTTTGACCAGACTTTGACCTGGTAGTACAAAAACACAGGAAATCAAAAAATAGTAAAACCTTGGCCATTGGTCTTAGATTGTATCCTAGTTTGAAGGAAAAATAATAAACCTTGAGTTTGTGAAAGCAAATATGAGTTTGCTCTCTCACTCTTGGTTTCAAGTGTGAGTCTCATGGGTGTGTACCCAAATTTCATAGGACATGACCAGCTCCATGTCATATTTTCTCAGAATTGACTCAAACTTTGCAGGGAGGTGTGTCTTGGCATGGCACACATTTCATGTTTTGGTGTCTTTCATCAAGTATGCTTTCAAATACCATTTTCCATTTTAAAATTTCAAATTCAGCTATATTTTGTGAAGGAAGTACAAAATTTAGAGTTGAAACCTTTGTTTCACCAACATGGTTAGGTAGATGGGGACATTTGGTGGGAACATAACCACTTTGTTGGTCTTTAATTTCTATTTTTCTCAATTTGTACCACAAGTCAAAGTTTGGTCAAATATGGTAAAAACATGGAAAATTTCAACTAGAGCTACACAATTGGAACCTCCAATTTTTTGGGAAAAAAATCATTTTTAGGCCCACAAGATGTGGTTTAACCATGGATCTATTGGTAGATCAGCTAGGTTCATCCATATGGCTCCTCGGTGTTCGACGCCAATTTTGACCAGACTTTGACCTGGCAGTACAAAATCACAGAAAATCAAAAAATAGTGAAACCTTGGCCATTGGTCTTAGATTGTACCCTAGTTTGAAGGAAAAATAATAAACCTTGAGTTTGTGGGAGCAAAGATGAGTTTGCTCTCTCACTTTTAGTTTCAAGTGTGAGTCTCATGGGTGTGTACCCAAATTTCATAGGACATGACTAGCTCCATGTCATACTTTCTCAGAATTGACTCAAACTTGGCACGGAGGTGTGTCTTGGCATGGCACACATTTCATCTTTTGGTGTCTTTCACCAAGTATGCTTTCAAATACCATTTTCCATTTTAAAATTTCAAATTCAGCTATATTTTGTGAAGGAAGTACAAAATTTAGAGTTCATCCATATGGATCTATTTTTAGCTAGTAATTTCCAACATATGGATTTTAGAAGACAAAGACAGAAATGAATAAATAAGAAATATTTAAAAGACAATTTAAATCTTGGCCGATCCATAAGAAAATGAAATAAAATTAAAAGAATAAAGGATTATTTAAAAAAATATATGGGTTTGAACCATATTTAATTTTATTTGAAAAAATACAAAATACCTAATCATAAATAAATATTAAATCACAAGAAAATTACAATTGAGTGCATTAAATAACACAGTAAAAAAATAAGATGAAACCTACTGAAAAGGTTTCGTAAAGGTTTGAAATCAAATTGAGTTTTGAAATCATTTGATTTGAATTGAAACAGAAATTAGAAATGAAAAAAGAAAAAGAATAAGAAAAATAAATAAAGAAACGTACCTGCCAACCAGGCCTATCTGAGACAACCTAACCCACTGGCCCAACTCCCGTGCCCGTCGCAGCGCCGCATCCTGGTGGGCTGGGAGTAAATCGCCGTCTCTGGCGTCTGCTTGTGCAGTCGACGAGGTAGGAGTTTTAGTCCCACCTTGCTAGTTGGAGGCGAGGACGACCAGCTTATATACCCCGTCCGATGCTCACCCTCGAGCTCCTCTCAAGAAACATATCTGCCGAATTCACTCTCTTATTGGCCTGACCTTTGGAGCCGCTAGGCAGTACTACTCTGGTCTAGTTCGCATGTAATGGGCTTGAGCTAGGCCCGTGTGTGGAACCCAACCCCCAGAGTGTCAGGTTTTTTTTCACTTGATTTTTTTTTGCCAATATTCTGCATTTGCGAATATATCATTGTTGTTATGTTATCCAGGAGTTCGAATTTTATTTAATGAAATTTGGTGAATTTTATTAATTTCAACATTCTTTCTATTGTACTGTATGGAAGAAAATTTTACGCAATAAAAAAAGAATTAATTGGGCCGATGAATCTAGTGCATACCTCGGCCTAAATTGGGCTTTTAGGGTCGTTTCCACATACTTTTTTAGTCAAATGCGCAATGACGTGGTGGGTTCAGATAGGCACGACTGCGTCGTGGCTACATCGTCGCCCTACCGCCGCCTTCTCTGTCCCAGTTTACAGCCCCCTTCGAGTTGACTCCTTCGAGGTGCGACGGTCTCAACCTTGCGGCGACTCTGCAGACGGCGCATATCGATGACGTGATCCTTCAGCGGAGTGTGCCATTCGTATAGCGGCGGCGCGCAGGAGTAGTACTACGGCGGCCCATCAGGTATGTCCACCATCTGATCGCATGGATCTTTGATCGCATGTAAGTAGCTCTGTGTATGTAGATATATGATCGTATGTAAGTAGCATTGATTTGTGGACGTCGCGGATGCAGAGAGGGGTAGTGGCGGGGGCAGGTGGGACGTTTTGAGGTGTGGCGGCGGAGGTAACAGGGGGTGCAGCGGTGGTGGGGATTACATGGAGAGAGGCAGGCAGTTCGTTTCCGAACAGGCCATCGCTGTGTGCAGGGCTTGGATGTGCCCTTGGACGGAGGGGTTGGCGCTGGGCGAGAGGCGTAAGAGGATCTATGTCCAGAGGGGAAGAGAAAGAGTTCATGGCCGGCGCCGATGAGGATGAATTTGGATCGGCCATGGAGGGGGAGAGTCGAGCTCGAGGCTCAATGACTACGCATGCTACGCTACTGATCCTATAGATCAGGAACAACCCAATGACTAGATAAGCTGATACAAACGTTATGTTACAGGAGTACAATAATGTAACGTGTCAATAGTGTGCAGCGACGAATCTAGGATAAAAATCGAGGGTGGGCTCAAAACTAACAATTTCCTTTATATATATGCATTTCTTGATCTGTAATATATACATTATATATATGCCACAAATTTCCTTTACATAGTACAAATACATGCATGCACTAACATTACACTTGGTTCACATGCGACCCAGCTAGATGTTAGATGGGCTCTAATAAATATGGTAATTTAGTGCTTGCACTACACACATGTATGCAGCCTGTTCGCACTGCTTTGTTTGCTTACTCCGCATGTATTAACTTTGTCTAACTTAGTCCACATTGTTTATTTTTGTCATGGTGATTTTTCTTTCAGCGTGATAGAACTGGATGGTGATATTGCTTGCTCTGTTGAAACATGGTGTAGACTTGTGGGCAATTTTACAAGTCAATAACGCAGCAAATTTATGGAATCAAATATACGAAGTATGTTGCAAATTCCACCAATTCGGATGCGAATTGTCTTGCTGCATTACATGTTTCACATTTATGATCATGAGTCTAGCACTTTTGTCCTGCCTAATAAAGGCCTGCACAAGATGCAGAGTGCATTTATGGATTACGAAACTATGGTATGTCTGCTAGTCGTATAATTGATGAGGAAGGTGAAGAAGGAAAGTCCCGTATTCCACCACATCTTCTCAGAGCAACTACTGGCAACATTGTTATTAAATATTTAATAGCTGATATTGTCATGAGTAAAGCTGCGGACGATGACTTCCTCCGCAAACCTGTTCTTGTTCTCCTTGGGACAGTGCTGGCGCCTATGACTAAGAGGATTGTACCGAAGAATTATTGGGTACTAGTGGAGGACCTAGACCGTATGTCCACCATTAATTGGAGTGAGTTCACGGTAGATCATCTTATTCTATATTTTAGGCTTGTAACTAGATATAAATAAATTAGGCAGTGGTCTAAGGGAAATTTGTCTTTAATACAGGTATTAAATATTTTCTCTAGATTATTTTCATTAAAACGTTTTTTATGATGCACTAACATCACACTTGGTTCACATGCAGTATGTTTATTGGGAGAAGGTCAAGCATGTAGATGATCCTTGTAGGATAAATCCAAGTTTGTCCATGAGACCACTCATGCGTAATTGGATAGATGCTGCTGCTAGAATTAGGGATACAAATAAACCGTGAACATGGTCGGGGTGAAGGCCCTATTCTGGTAATGATCCATGTTTTTAATATCATATGTATATATATCATCTGGTTATTTTAAAAAACTTACGCCTATACTATGATTAATAGCATTGAGTTCTACTAATCTGTATGTATCAGGTTGAAGATAATATAACGTTGCAGTATATGATTGAAATGCTAAATAAACCGGCTCATGTTCTCAAGCCAAAGGCAAGTTCGGCTAGGAAGGCTATAGCCGGAAATTCAAACAAAAAAACTACTAAAAACGTACAGGAGGTAGTGACGGAGTCTATGATGGAGCAAGTGATGGATCGAGTGATGGAGCGAACAATGGATAGGATGGAGTCAACAATGGAGAAAATCGTCAAGAAAATGATGAACTCATATGCACATGCAATCCCCGTGTTATTGCATGTACTATAGGGAGTTTCTATTTTTATATCTGATAGCCTACAAGTATATTATCTATTTCCATTTAATTTTTCAGGAATTAATTGTCAAGTTGAATAAAAATGGCATTATGTACAAAAGCAAAGAAGTTGAAAATGCAGATGACAACCTATCATTGAATAATGGATCCTCTTTTCCGAGAAAAGAATTTTGGTATGGGAAAGAGAGTGTCGGTGCTTATGCTGATCAGATTATAAAGTAAACTATTGATTCTATGAAACACACTGAGTTGAATGGTAATACAACGCCCGAAGATGGCGCACATAAGGATGCTTGTAAAGACGCAATAGGCAGCACACCTTCCAATCCAGAGTTAGTGCTTGATGTTTCTACAAAAGCCGTGTCAGACCTTCCATCGACGGAATTAGCAAAAATGGAAAAGAGCTGGATGGAGCAACTGCGTCAGACGATTCCAACAACATCGATAGTAAGTTGGACGTTAACAATGAGCCGGAACAAGGTTTGGAAAACGTAAACGCAAAATTTCTACAAAACTTAAAGGTTGCGTGGGATATGAGTCCCCGAAACGTCGTGCACTTAAGAAAGGTGCTACAAATCGATTGACAATTATTTTATGTGTACCTACTATTTATGTTTTATGTAGTTAACTAGTTTTTTTACCATTTTATTAGGATTGTTTGTAAACCAAGATGACGTTCCAGGTGTCCTGACTGCTCAGCAAATACAAGCAGTCGTGACATTGGTTGAAAACGCATGTAAGGATGAATCAAATGGTAAAAAGGTTGTTTACCAACATGCAAATAGAATTATGTTAAATTCATTAAAGCTTAAAAATGTGTTGGACCATGAGTAGGTTACCGATCGTGTAAGTTATACTGTGTTATGATTATTTTATATCATGCTAATACATAATAATGTTACCACTCTGATAAAATTAATTCCTCTTGTTGTTACAGCTAATGGACAGTTACATTAGACATTTGTCACTTCGTGTGGGATATGATCGTATCTTTTCAGTGCATTAAGAACAACGTTCCTTGTGAAGCAGGATACAACTTGGGAACAAGCGAAAAAAATTCAAGCATAACATGGACTTCACTATGTCCAAAAGTGGATCAATTTGAAAAGTCATGGATGAATATTTCTTGCGAAATAAGGTAATTAGAACGTACATCATTTTTATGTTGAAAAGTATTATGTTGATTACATTTTTTAATTTCTGTAGGTATATTTCCCTCTGAATATAAATGACGCGCATTGGACGACAGTTGTCATGCACATACCGAAACAAGAATTTCAAGTTCTAGACTCTTTGTACTCTTTATCTACAACGAAGAAAATAATTGAAACAGTGGTAATTTAATCTCTTAACTTTATCATGTACTACCTTAATACTTGTGTACATTACACTAATTTTTCCATTTTTCAGAGATATCAAATAGCGTATGACATAAAACATACTAACATGATTACAAAATCACAATACCCCGACGTATCAAAATGTCCTATAAAACGTTATGAATTGGCTCGGCAAAGAGATGGGTAAGTTTAGTTTACTTTTTTTGCATTGTATATTTCATGTTATCCATCATGCAAAATAAAATTAGTTCTTGTCCTGTATCCTAGAAATTCATGTGGCTTATTTGTGTTGGAGTGTATGGAACACTGGATGGCGATAAAATGACTAGGTAAATTTCGCAGGTTTGCATATTATTTTAACTATCACTACCCGACCAGCTGTAGCAAAAATATTTGTACTTACCTAAATTTGTCAATGCAGTCCACAGTGAATGATAACAGAAGACTGAAGGTTGCTCATGTTGTTCTGTCTCCTTCAAACATCAGCAGTGTCAAAACCAAGGTTCTTGAGGCGGCGAAGCACATGAAAGCCTGAGGAACGAATCATGGCTTGTAGGTTGGGTTTTAGTCCCGTAGAAGGTTTCTCACCCTACAGGTTTTTTTGTTCCTATGTTACCATGACCTGCTTGTAAAATATAGTGAATATTTTGTGTTTATACTCAATATTTTGTGTTTATTACTCCTGGTGTGAACATACTCAATATTTTGTGTTTATTACTCCTGGTGTGAACATACTCAATATTTTGTGTTTATTAGTCCTACTTTACTCTTGGTTAATTCGGATTAAAAAATCATTGTTTGAGTCCTGGTCTGCCGCGGCAGAGAAACATCCACTTTTCCTGCCACGACGGGTCTGGCGAGACATTTTTTTCTGCCGCGGCACCGAAAAGGCTGTTTTTTCTGCCATGACAGGGCTGCCAGATTTCTGCCGCGGCACGGTTATGCCCTCTGTGGAGCTCGCTGTCGTCGGTCAGTGGGTCAGCCTCCGCCCTCCGGGGATAAAATCTTGACGGGTGTACGCGCCTACGAAAGGCCAGAGGCTTGTATGCTCAGTACGGAACCTTTCTATTTCAGACGGTCGGTAGGAGAACGGAACCGAACAATATCATGGTAGTGCAAAGCTCCATGCCTCCATCTTCTATTTCCACAGGGCTAGCTACATAATTTTGGCCGGAATTTGGGCACTTGATTGCTTGCATATCAGCGACAACAAAAGTGGTGGTGACAACGACATCGTGTAGAAGGAGAAAATGGATTATTAGTGGAGTATTTATCCATGAGAATTTTCATTTTGTGCCGCTAAAAATTTTGATCATTGTTTGAGTCTTGGTCTGCCGCGGCACAGAAACACCCAATTTTCCTGCCGCGACAGGTCCTGGCCGCTCAGCCTAGGCGACAAAATTTTTCTGCCGCGGGACAGAAAAAGTTGTTTTTTCTGCCGCGACAGGGCTGCCAGATTTCTGCCGCGGCACGATTTTGCCCTGTTTTTGTGCCGCGACAACTTTACACATCAACTTTTCATCATTGTTTTTTTGCAAATTTTAGCCACAGCCATTCATACATAGCCATTGTTTTCTTCAAAACGGATTGCAGCCTCAATCCAGCTTAATTTCATGCAATAACCAATCAAGATAACCAAACATGATACCCACATGTCGCTATTATGTCCCTAATCAAGCCTTACATACCGCTATTCAGATAACCAATCAAGATAACCAAACAACGTTCTCATAAACAAAATAAAATTCTCAAATACTAATTATGATCTATTCCACTTTCGAATAATCATGATGATGAGCTCCCTCTCATCAACATACTATGTTACTGCTACTCATGTCGAACTAACATTTCTGCAAGATACCTGCAGTTTACAAACAAAAAAATCATAAATAACTACATTACAATAATTAATGCCCAAATTAAATATAGAGGTTATCTGTAATGGAGTTTGTATTTCACACTATTTCTGTTGTGTCCAGGCGTTTTACAAGCGCTACACAACTTTAACCGCTTTTTCTCATCATACCCGAGTGGTCTACCATTTTTACTCACAAGATTGCTCTTTCCTTTCTTCTTTCCCTTCGGAGCACCTTTTGTGTTGACTTTAGCAGGATCACCTATTGGAGTAGTTGCACTTGCAGAAGGTCCTCCATCAGTATTAATGGAATTTCTTGGACCATGTACTCCTGTATCGTACGCCACTTTTTTCGATATAATTTCCTGGTAAAATGTATTTACTTGTTTGTACAACTCAGGATTATTGCAGACTATATGTAATGCTTCAAACGACATCACATTGAGCTCGGAATACCGACTTCGCTCCTCTGTCCCAGCAAATCCCAAGCCAAACAGATCGCTCGTGCGCCTCGAAGGTAACCCACTTCTAACATTTTTTGAGAATCGTGCCAGAACAATACACCTTGGTAGTTCAACCAATTTCAGCTCCGTCAACACAAACAAAATATGCTTGCAAGGAATGCCTCTACGTACCATCCTCCGACATGTGCAATCTATACTTTGTGCTGGATTGTTTGGTGTATAGTCCACAGAAAAATTATGGCGTCAGTTATTTGACCATGCCACAAGATACCTTGCCGAATCTTCTATTCCCACACTTTTTTCTACAGTCAGCATGCCTTCAATCTTACGAAGCTCATCCTGCAAGATATAAAAATTCGCTGGGGTGAATGTGCTGGCCATTGCTATCTCAATTTGCTGTCATTTGGTAACAATCACAGGCATAGTCTGTGAAGCCGTGCAGTCATCTCGCGCCTCTGTTTCCCGGATACGTACAATGGCATTCTCATAGTGTACAATTAAATCCACAAGCGTCATCCCATAATCGAGGTGAAGATGAAGGGACGAGTTGAGACTTTCACTGCGCTGGTTGCTTTTCATCCCTAGCCAAAATCCATCTGCGAGGTAAGCAACCGCCCACATGTGCTTCTTCTTGTACATTCTACTTAGCCACGGTTTTGTCTTATCTGTCTGCCATTTTCTCACATATGCGTGTCATCCTTCCTCAAACTTGGCCTTCGTGGTGGAGTAATATAATAGAGACCGAAACTCTGGCAATGATTTGGAACTTACGTGCTTGCACATGTTCTTTTCAATGTGCCATGTATAAATACGGTACCACACATCTGGTAATACACTTTGTATCGCTCTGATCATCGCAGCATCCGCATCCGTGATTATAGATCGTGGCCTCTTCTGACACATTGCTTTCAAAAATGTTTTCAGGAGCCAAGCATAAGTATCCTCGGTCTCGTTTGATATGATGGCACACCCGAATACGATAGTCTTCCGGTGATTGTTCAGGCCGACAAACGGAACAAAAGGCATACCGTATCGATTCATCTTGTAGGTGCTGTCAAACACCAAAACGTCACCATAATCTTGGTAGTCCTGACGTGACTGAGAATCGCACCACAAGAGACATTTCAAACATCCCTTATCGTCAAGTTGATGATCATAAAAAAAGTCAGGGTCCTTTTCCTTCCTGCTTTGCATAATGCTGATGGCCGTGGCCGCATCGCCGCTTGAAAGTAGCTTCCTTTTCTCTCTGGCACACATGTTATACAAATCCTTCCTCGTGAATCCAACTTGATTCTATCTACCATACTTGCTGATGAAAGAACTCATGATCATATGCTTTCTAATCCCACTAGCTGCCATTGCTAATATCTCTGCTCTTTGGAAATATTTGATCTTCCTGTGACACCAAAGAAAAGGCACTTCATCAGGTCTAGCTAAAATATGATTGCGCTTGTCATAAAACTTCTCAACACACCAAACATATTTAGATTTATCTAGCTTCACGACCAGTTGCGCTGTGCATCCACAACGAGACTCTGCTCCTGGCTTGTATTTTCTGCCTTTCAAAGGCAAGTATTTGCTACTACGTTTCCCTTCCCTGGAGCATACGAACCGCCTCTTACGTATATCATGTGATGCCTTTTTGTTTTCCTTATACCTGCCCTTTCTTATGCCGAATCCATGGTCTTTAGCATAGCTATTGTAAAAATAATATGCCGCATGTTCAGAAACAAAAGTCATATCCATTATTTTTCAATACTTCTCCCGCTCTTCACCTGGATGCTCAATATCCCTGTCACATTCCCCCTTATATTCTTTCTCTTTAAAAACATTCCCAATCACCTACAAATCCATAACATATAACACATAAGTTATTAGTACAATGGTACAGCTTGGGTATATATATCACATAAAATATGAAACACATGCCTCAACATTATCACATGTCTCCAAGTCTGAATCACCATAGTGGTCAAAACTTTTATCACTCCCAACTATTAACTGCACAATTCAATACGAAAATAATAGTAAGTTATATTTTTATGCAACTAATTTCATCCACATATATACCTACAATAATGCACATACCTTATTCACGTACTCACTGTCCAATACCTCAGAATCGTTCTCCTCATTAGCAACTTTTAACTCAATCTACACAACACAAATGAAAATGTACATAAATTTAATTTGTTGACTTCATTGCAATTACTAGTACACCACATAAAATCAAGGCCACTCACATTTTCGTCTGATGCATCATCAGGATGGACGTGTCCATCTACATGAGAATCTGATCCATGGTGGTGAGAGGACTCGGCCCCATTGTCCAAGTACTTGTCATCTACTTCCATCATACTTGAACCACTGCTATCCACCATTATCTACAACCACTAGAAACCATGAGAGTCGGAATCACCTTACGGCAACACGGAGGAGTAGGAGGAGGAGCCGTCACCAAACCCTAGCAGCCGACGAGATCTCACCTCTGACGCGTACTAGGTCCAGATCGTCGCCGATCTGGAAGTGCTGCGATCTAGACTCGTACGATCTGGAGGTGCTCCGATCTCGAATTTGTCTAGAGGAGAGGAGCGGCGATGAGGTCTGTCCCGCGTCTTAGGGTGCCGCCGTGTCTAGAGGAGAGAGGAGCGGCAATGAGGTTATGCCGCCGGTCGATCGCCGTGAATCTCCCAAGGGCGCTACTCTGCGTAGAGGTTCTGAGTAACCGCACGACTAGAACGTGGGATCTAAACTTTTTTCCCCCTAAACTCACCCTATACAAAACGGATACGTACACCGATACAAAAAAATATACAGCGCTAAACCGGCTCCTAAACTAACCCGGGACATACCGTCGAACCACCCAGACCCGGTTTTTCTCTTCGATTGCCCTCAGGGGGGGATACCGAAGCAAGCCTCTAAACATTACTGTTTAATAAAGTGGCGGCCTATTATCCTCAAAAAAAATTTAATGATTTGATAATACATCGTGTTGGATCACTACGTGTATAACTTTATTCATTCATCCATCCATGCTTACTCATATGAAGTCTTGTGCCATCATGCCCGAGTAGTTTAGTTGGGGTGATATGGATCAACCTAAGTATCATCATGAATCGCAATAAAGATTATGTTTGTTTGTACCCAACAAAGGATGGTTCTCAAGCCTCTAAAAAAAGGATGTTTGTTTGTACCCAACAAAAGGCATACCGTATCGATTCATCTTGTAGAAGATGATGAAGATCTCTCAAACTTTATCTAATACAATGTGGATCTTGACGGGTTTATAACTACAAAATATCTTGGGTTTATGGCTATGAATACTAGGTCGACTAAGCTTTGACCTGGCGTCAGTGAATGACTTGGGCATGGATGAATGATCTTTAGGGATATATAGGCGTGGATGGTAGGTGTCTCCATGTTGCATGATCTTGAAACTTGGAGTTCAAGGCAGTACAACTATTTATATGCATGTATGTGCCGATGACGCCAGATCATAAACCAGATGTGCAAGGATAGCCGTGTAAGTCAGGATGACACCGCTCTGTGATCCTGATACCGTTCCGGAATCCAGAGGATAGCGGTGGAGCAGGTTGTGGATGGCTAGTGCTCTTGCACCGCTACCTCATATATGTTCCCATTTCAGTTCCAAAAAAAAGCTCATGTTTCCTTTTGTACATCTCCATGATCGATGCCACATTCCTTTTTAACTGAACTTTGCTTTCTAATTTTGCAAATCTGGAATCGTCTGGAATTTGGATGAATTCGTACTTGACAATTCCAGTTTCTGACAGTTTCCCAGTTCTAGAAATATTTCAGGAACCACTATAATCATTGGAATTTACAAAAAAAAAAGACAGTCCCTTTTGTTTGCTTTTGGCCTGAAAAAAGGAAGTCACTAAAATCCAACTTAAGTTTAGGAATTTTTGCAAATCCTTTGAATTTTATTTGAAGTCACGTATACCTACTGAGAAGACTGGAGCACTTCCACTAAGAGGCAGATACTTTGGTATCTACTGAAATTACTATAGTTTCTGAAATCCTGGTGAAATTTGATTTTTTTTTGTTAGGAAGGGGCACTACCGGTAAAAAATGATTGAAAGTGAAAACCACGGCCAAGACGTGACATTTGTGGACTCAGCGTGCCAGGATGCTTTGGCCACGAGTCACTGTCAACATGGCACAGCCACTTGAAAGTCTAAAATAATAATTCTACCGGTATATGCCTTCTATATTTATTTTTTGCGGGTATATGCCTTCTATATATGACGAGGAGAATATCATGAATGTGCATCTTTCTGGCTTTCTGCTACAATTTTCGTCTGCATCCCATTTTCTGAACAATTTAGGACCAAATGATGTGTTCATTGGCATCGATTCGTGATCTATTTTCCCCCTGACATTGGCAACTTCTGCCTTTGGCATCTATGGCTTGCACTCAATCGTCCAATGCATTTCGTGGTTATGCTCAATTTCACAGGAACAATTAATCGTTTTCACCAGGTTCATCCCCTTATTGAGATCCTCCAATTCTTTATTTTCCATGGATATTGTAGCATGAAAGAAGTATCACCTTAGCTATATCCTTAATGCATCGACAACTCTCTCGCCTCGAGTGAAATATTCGTAGTGCGCAACTAGGAAGTCCTTGTTCTTCATTTTCCTGTAACGCGCCGGCTGCTCCTCATTCAGCATATCAGCTATTGGTCCAATCTCTTTCTCAGGATCCATACCATAGAACACGGCCACCGACATCCTCTCTTTCTCAGCATTTGTCACAACCCTGTGCACTGGCCCTCTGAAGACCCCATTGGTCATTATCTGTCACAGAAACCGTCGTCGACGGAGCTCATCAAAACTTGAGTACACACCTTGTATCATTGCAAATATTGGAGAAAATTATTTGAGGTTCAGAGATAGCTACCTCCATTGTAATACCAACGTTGATCATCAAAGTGTAGTTAGACATAGCTGGGACGCTGTACCACGTTCCATCCCGAAGGACTTGCAGTCCAGCGACATCTTTATCCATGAGAAGAACAGTAAGAGCAAAGACATCAGAGTGAGGCTTGATACCCAGTACAAGATCAGGTCTTGGACATGGAGGATAGTAATTGAATCTCGCGTAAGTGAGAGCCCTGTCGCTGAACTGGTTAACAAGGCAATCTTCCTCAAGGTCCAGTAGCTTGGCCATTGCCCGAAGGATGTCGTCTTTGATTCTCTTGCTCTTCAATGTGTACTCGTGTAGAACATCCCTGCAATCAGCACCAGGGGTAGTTCAGTTAAACCAAGTCTGGTTTGCTAACGCTAGCTTCTTTGATATACTAGACTATATGACTCATGACATAAAAATACGAAAATGAACTTTGTTCTGCAAAATTGACAGCAAAGCTAGATCCATCTGAAGAAATGTAGATTACCTGAAAGATTCTGGATGGATAGGCCAATGCGCAAGGTTTCTCTCATCTTCCGGCTCAACTTTAAGATGCAGCCGATCAGACCAGTCCAGCCTCTGATCTTGAGTTTTCACCTGGTCATTTCCATATCCTTCTATCTGGAAATGTTTCCCATCTATTAGGTTGCTGTACTTTCTCTTCTCTTCGATTGGTAGGCGAAAAAACTCCCTTGATGTAGTCATCACAGAATCCATCAGAGACTCCATTCCATGGTTGGAAACCTGGTCACAGGGGGCCGATGTGTGCTAAATAAAAGCAACTACACCATGAGCGAAAATGTAGACATGAAAGTAAAGCTCACCTGGAAGAATCCCCAGGTCTGCAGAGCAGACCGCAGCTTGGCGGCTTCGTCTGCATCGTTGGATGCTGACAGAAGGCCGAGATCGATTACTGGAATGGGCTCTGGCATCTCGGCACCAGCCAGGTTCCTACCAAGCGGTTCATCCTCTCTGAGCAAGTAACGGCCCGATGGCTCCTGCCCGGTGGCAGCCAGTTGCTGCACTGAGTTTGGCAGCCTCCATGACTCGTCCGCCATTGGACTTCTTGGATATTTCTTGGCTGGTCCAGGTCTTCTCCGTCTCCTTGGCTGTTGTGCTCTCTTGAAGGAAGAGGTTGCACTAAGCAAGATGAAGTTGTCTTCTTCTCAGTCCGCACAGTCATCAGTGAGTAGACTAGCCACCCACCAAAAAGAGCTAAAAATATAAACAAATCAGAAGATAATGCACATGATGGAAGAATACGTCCTTTTCTCAGGTTGAAACCTTTTTTTTCTCTAGAAAGCGCCTAAATACTCATCATTTGCACTAGGAGGCACGTGAGTACACAAGGCCAGGTGGCCAAATGACAGAGAAGAAAAGCACGAAACGCAAAACAAAGAGCAAAAACTGGACCAAAGGAAAAGCTAACTCAAGAAGATACCTAGTAATAAGTAAACAAGCTATATACGGAACCAAGAAGTGGGGGAAGCAAAGATAAGTTGTCCATAGCGGGGGCTACATGGCATGCAGACCATGTGGTAGTGGTACTCATACTTAAAATTAAGGCACTGATTTCCACATCATGACCTTCTCTACTCACCTATGCATATAGAAATTTCCATCTTCTATACAACTGGACAAAAGACTGGCGTATGTTATGTGCCTATTTCAAGATATTCCTTTTTGACTAATGACTCACTTTCGCCTCACATTGTCAATAAAACTGCAAAAGCAGCATAAGGGAGCTCAAGACCAAAATCAGTAAGCAGCAACCATGGCTGATGCAGAACCATGGAAGACTGTCAAGATACCCCCCATTGTTCAAGAGCTGGCGACTGGTGTGCAAGAGCCACCGAGTCGGTATGTGATTCCCGAGCAAAACCGCGCAGCCCTGGCTGGTTCTGGGATGCTTGATATACCCATCATTGATCTCAGCCGGCTGTCCAATAGTGCTGATGAGGTTTCCAAGCTGCGGTCCGCCTTGGAAAACTGGGGCCTATTCCTGGTAAAATTGTCCCGCAAATATCTCTGTTTGATTCTTCTTTTATAATGACATTTCTGATTCATATTCCTCCAGGCTGTTGGACATGGATTGGAGACAGATTTTCTTGGTGAGGTGATGAAAGTAACTAGAGAATTTTTCAAGCTGCCACTGGAAGAGAAGCAGAAGTACTCAAACTTGGTGAACGGCAATGAAGTCAGGATCGAAGGTTACGGGAACGACATGGTCATGTCAGAGAAACAGATCCTGGACTGGTGTGATCGCCTCTACGTCATCGTGGAACCTGAGTCTCGAAGAATCTATAGCCTGTGGCCAACACAGCCTCCTTCTTTCAGGTACCACACCTCTTTACTAGGGTATATATGCGCGTCGACTGATAGGTAGCCATCTGATCATTGGGATCCTGCAGAGATGTTCTGAGTGAGTACACGGTCAGGTGCCGGAACATCGCCAACCTTGTCCTTGAGAACCTAGCCAAGCTGCTCAATTTACGCGATGAGTACTTCATCGACATGCTCGACGAGAATGCCATGACATATGCCAGGTTAAACTACTACCCTCACTGCCCCAAGCCGGACCACGTCCTCGGCATGAAGCCCCACACCGATGCCTCGGTGATCACAATCGTCTTCATCGACGATAACGTCAGTGGGCTTCAGATGCAGAACAACGGAGTCTGGTACAATGTGCCCATCGTTCCGAACGCACTGCTCGTGAACGTAGGAGATGTGATGGAGGTACATGTATGTGTAAGAAGTTCACAGGATCTTGTATTCTGGACAGTTAAGCTGACCTGTGAATCCTGCTGTTCATCTGATACATGCAGATACTGAGCAATGGGTTCTTCAAGAGTCCAGTTCACAGGGTTGTGACCAACGCTGAGAAAGAGCGGCTGTCACTGGTGATGTTCTATACGATGGGCCCAGAGAGGGAGATTGAGCCAGTGCCAGAGCTGGTGGATGAGAACAGACCGAGGCGGTACAGAAAGATCAAGACCAAGGACTACATAGCACAACTCTTCGAAACTTTTGCAAGAGGGACACTAGCCATCGACACGGTGAAGATCTGAATGTGATTCTGAAGTGCAGAAGATCGATTAGCTGACATGGTGAAGTCTCTTCTGTCGTTCTTTATTTTCTTGTGGGACTGGTATATGATTTATCTTAGTGGATAAACGTGTGCTACGGTTTACTCATCTATATGGACACTTTGTATCATCCAAGGACGTCTACCAACAACCTCATATGTCTTTTAATTCAAGTGTTTTCCCTTTGTTCTAGGTTTTTTAACGTTTCCAGTAAAAAAAAGTACTTTCTATCCCATTTACTATCTTGCTTTTTTCTAACGTTGTTGCTAGTAGTTGGGATGATATACTCAGTTTTTACCATACTTAATTTATTAAGACAAACTCAACTTTGTAATTAAGAATCAGGTCCCCATAGTTCATCTTGCTATGCAATGCATTGCCTCAGTAATAATACTAAAACTATAATAACCTCAGCAAGCACCAAATTTTGAGACAAAAGCAACCAAGGAGAGAAACAAGACTAAAATAACCATTTTCAGTTACAGGAGGTATAAAAATGAACCTTATAGTTGACCAGAGGATGAGAGATATCTTGCCCACTGGCACATTAATCTCAGTGCTTTCAGGTAAATTATCAGTGGGAATCCGACTCTGATTCTCAAACGAAAAGGTGTGTTACATCATTTTGTTGCCATATTCACCACAAGGATGGAATATCATGTTTCACACTATCCTACAGAAGCTTTCAATCAAAAGAAGAGAGTGATTGAATATGTTATCACAGTCCTTACCTTAAAAGACCCACTTTCACTGCACTTTCTCGGCGAGTCCGGCAGAAAGCGAGGAACCCGGCTTCTACTGGCCTCACATTAACCATCTCGGCTCCCGGCAATCCCTCCAGTGTGCTGTGCCTTTGCGGAATGTCAGAAGCTGGCTCGTCATTAGGAATCACATTTTTGTAGCGTCGGCCAATAACTTGTGTAGGCAGCGTGCAGCGTTTGGTTCGGTAGGACAGCAGGCACAACACCGGGTGGAAACTTCCCATGACAATAGCGTCTGGCCTGCGAAGGAGGGTAAGCATTCAGCAACTGCAGAATAAATACATTGCATTGCAGATTTTGTGCTTCCTTTAACACTTCAGCCCCAAACTTTGGAAGCACGGTATTTGCAACATAAATATGTGTAATTTTTAACAGAATTTTGATATTATAGGTTGTTTTAATATTCATCCATGACAGAAAATGCTCCTGAACTCATCTAAGTTAGGTGGTATATATGATTTCTCGTTGTGAATATGTCTCCTTCCTGTATCAACCCGGTTAGTCGCTCTAGAAATTTGTGCTGGGGAAGTTCTTGCATTTCTTCTTACATCCCCGAACATTATTCTATAATGTGTAGGCAATGGTTGCAGATGATCTAGTTCCACTCTATTTATACTTATGGGAGTATCTGGTGTCATGGACTCCTTTAAGACTTCGTCCACTTTGTCAGTTAGATTGCTGCATTGTACTTCTCTTCAAGCAGTTGGAAAAAAGTTCTTTTGATGCAAACATCACATGCTCAATGGTTGTAATCTGTCTGGACACACAAAGACTGGTGCACACCACAAATGGTCAGGTCAAGTACTCCATCAAGGCATGATAATGCAAAATTAAAACTAAGGTCTAAGCGCAGGAACGGAGCTAACAAGCTCACAAGGAAGTGCCTCCAGCTATGAGCAGAGTTCAAAAGCTCTTAACCTTTCTAAGAGTGTAAATACTTATTATAGTGGAACAACAGCGATGTATTTTTTAAAAGAACCTAACAGAAGAAAACAAACTATAGAAAAAGGGAGGAAACAGCTGAGTTAAAAGAAACACAAAGATATTCATATATGGCATGCAGTACTCAATATTATGCTACTCATGTCATGCATTCTTGTGTCCATCGTGATGTTCACCGGTTTGTACTTACTAATTGATGTGTGGGACAAAGACAAAGGTAAAAAACAAAGTCATAATCATGATGTCCACAAGGAGTGCTAGAGAATTCGAAAGGAGTATCAGAATTCATGCCCATAAAACTGCCAAAGTGGAAGGGATGTCATAACCAAGAGCACCAACAACAAAGAAGCAACCATGGCCGATGGGCAACAATCGAAGATAGTTGACATACCTCCGATTGTGCAAGAGCTGGTGGCCAGCGTGGAGGAGCCACCCAGCCGGTACGTACTTCCCGAGCAAGATCGTCCTGCTGTGGCTGGTTCCGAGATGCCTGAGCCCATCCCCATCGTTGATCTCAGCCGCCTGTCTGACTCTGACAGCAGTGCGGATGAGATTGCCAACCTGCAGTCCGCCTTGGAGAACTGGGGCCTCTTCCTGGTAATATTTTCCAGATTAATTTCCCTGTGCATTATTAATTAAGCGTATTAAGATGTCTGATCGATCTTTCTCCAGGCTGTTGGACATGGGATGGAACAAAGTTTTCTTGGTGAAGTGATGAAAGTAACGAGAGAATTTTACAAGCTCCCACTGGAAGAGAAGCAGAAGTACTCAAACTTTGTGGATGGCAAGGAGTTCAGGTTGGAAGGATATGGCAACGACATGGTCATATCAGAGAAGCAGACCTTGGACTGGTGTGACCGGTTCTACCTCGTAGTAGAACCTGAGTCTAGGAGACTCTATACCCTCTGGCCAACACAGCCTCCTTCTTTCAGGTACCTGGTCTTTTACCAGGATCAATCTGCAGGATAAAACAGCAGTCGATTGATGAGTAGCTACTGAACTATTCTGACCATTCAGATTTCTGCAGAGATATTCTGTGTGAGTACACAGCCAGGTGCAGGGAGGTCACAAACCTTGTCCTCGAGAACCTGGCCAAGATCCTCAACTTACACGAGAACTACTTCGTCAATATGCTCGACGAGAATGCCATGACGTATGCCAGGTTCAACTACTATCCTCACTGTCCCAAGCCGGACCAAGTCTTTGGCCTGAAGCCCCATTCTGATGCCACGGTGATCACAATTGTCTTCATCGACGATACTGTCAGCGGGCTCCAGCTGCAAAAGGAGGGTGTATGGTATAATGTACCAATCATTCCGAATGCATTACTTGTGAACATGGGAGATGCAATGGAGGTACATATTTTTATGAAGCTGCAAAAATTGTTTGATCTAGCATTGTGGACAGTTAACCTAAGCTGTGAATCTCTCTAATTTTTCTAATGCATCTAGATAAGGAGCAACGGGTTCTTCAAGAGTCCGGTTCACAGGGTTGTGACCAATGCGGAGAAAGAGCGGCTGTCGGTGGTGATGTTCTATTCGATGGACCCAGAGAGGGAGATTGAGCCAGCGCCGGAGCTGGTGGATGAGAAGAATCCAAGGCGGTACAGGACGATCAAGACCAAGGACTACATAACTGAAATATCAAAAACTTTTGCAAGAGGGACACTAGCCATCGACACAGTGAAGATCTGAATGTGATTCTGAAGCGCAGTGGACCTATTACCCGTGCGGTGAAGTTTCTCCTGTCAATGTCTCCTTTCTCATGGAACTGGTTTATGTTTTAATTTTTGCTTGGAATGTGATACGGTTTGCACATCTTTGTATGCTCTAACCGTGATTCCTAATTATTTTTAATGTCAGCGTTATTTGCAATGCCCAGTAGGACTACATAGTTACATTCCATCTGGCAGCAAGACAGGACCCCTCATCGTTGGAAAAAATAAAGGCCTCACGCATACAGACATATACGGATATACCATAGTGATTTATCCCCAATCATGAATCGGCGGAAGCAGTACAGCGGCGTCTTGCCAAATTCACCACCAACTAAAGAGAAAAAATTACCATGTTCTAATGCCATATATCTATCTCAATCGGAATTTCTCGAAGTGGGAGAGATAATGATGGGCTTAAATCGGGCGTCTTACCTCAAGGTCCAGAGAGAGAGAGAGTGTGTGTCTCGGAGATGTGCAGAGTCATGTCATCGCAGCAGACCAGCAGTTTCTCGAGCAGTCCGGTAGGACGCTCGCCTCGCGACCCTCGCAGAGTCGCACCATGGCACCCTCTCCGCCGCCGCGGCCGTCCCGCGCATCCGCCGTCGACTCGTCCACATCGCGTCCACGGTCGACTCGTCGTCGAAGGTTGTGGAGGCTGAATGGGCCCACAAGCCGCTCGAGCTAATTAGGCCCATATGCCAGGTTTTGCCGGTGCCGTGAAGCCACTCCAAAATAATACTCTCTCCCCGGTTTAAAATATAAAATGGTTTAGCTTTGTGAAACAAAAAGTATTCAGACTTCTTTTAATAACACACTCTACATCTACTCCATCTACTCCACTCTTCTTCTTTCTTTTTGCCGGTACCATCTACTCTACTCTTATGCCGAATGAAATATAGATTCACCAATTGGTTTGACTAACTACTGCACTACGTACATACTTCCTCTGTTTTAAAATATAAGATGCTTTAGTTTTGTGAGACAAATCTATCTAGACTACTTTTAGTATGTAGATTCACTAAGATGTCAAGTAAAGCTACACACTAAAACAAGTCTAGATATATTTTCTTTACAAACCTAAAACATCTTATATAACTTTCTTCTCCAATAAATTCTATTTTTACAAAGGCTACAAGACATATATTAAACAAGTTCGAACACCCTTGCAAAAGTTTAAAGTACAAACACTGTGAATTTGTTGTCGCCTTCACCCCGCAAAAACCGATGGTGCACACTTGAGCGAGCTGGCGATTCCTTGTAACTGCAATCAAGAAGTCACTGGTTGTCGCCCTGAGATGCTTGCTACAACGATTTTAAGAGTGAAACGTATGACATGTAGAAGGTGAAAGCTGAACAAGGAGACCTAAACCCACATTGGCGCAGAAAGCGCTTCCGCGGGGAGAGAGACCACCAACACCATCGCAAACCAAGAAAGAAGCATTGTGGTTGACACTCTCTCCCACAACCCCAACAGACCTGATACAAGGAAAAGCAACCCATCATGTGTATTCCATTTAGGAAAAAAAATAGCACGCTATAGCAAATAGCGTCGGCCTTAGAAATACGCTATTAGCATGCTATATCGCGCTATAGTATGCTATTAGCGCGACATTGTACACTGATATATTTAGCGAGACATGGCTCAGTACGCTATAGCGTATTATTAGCGGCGCTATTTTTACCTGCATCATTGCCTCCACCAGGCTCGGACGAAGGAACAAGGAAACCAAAGCCAAACAAAGTAGACTAAGACTCCCCATAAGTGTGAAGATAGTTGGTTTGCCTACCCCCAAGCATCGAAATTGGGAGCTAGAGCCGAGGAAGACTAAAGAAATCATGCGGTCTGGATGATTGTAGCTAGGGTTTTCGTTTGGAGAATGAGTACCATGGTGTGGTTTTGCTAGTGCAAAGTGACGCTAATGACACCACCCATTAGACACCATAAAAAGCAAAAAAAAAAACATGCACGCATGAGGCACACCAGAAAATAGGTTGTGGCTTCGACAACAAAAACATATAGACCACCATTACCTCTTGGGTAGTCCAAATTGGCCATGGATATTTTAGATGAACCATTTCCGATGTGAGCCATATTATCAACGAACATTCTTATCTACCCGTGTCTAATGTGGGTAGCCCAAAATCCTACCGACTCGGCTTTAGACATGAACACTCATTGTTATCGTTCCCACTCCCTCTAAGCCTAGAATCCAGTCCCACTAACTCTCGATCTCGATGTCTTAGTGTCGACTCGTCATGTCCTATCCGCGCCAGTCTAAAGGGCACGTTGTTGATCAACGAAACTACTACCGTGTCGGTTATTAATGTCTTAGTCCACCTAAAACATGTATTGTCTAAGGAAACTACTAACGTGAGCCTTAAAGTCGACAAGTGATGTGGAGCTAGTGACATGTTTTTGTGTACTAGGGGCCCCTCATTATGTTAGTTGTAACTTCTAACGTGTTTTTGATTTTGTAGTTATGATAATTTTACTTCAACTCTAGAGCTAAGTTCATTGTGTTCTCTATGGTTCAATAGCAATGCAACCACGCTGTTTTGTTGCAACTTCCTCTGACATGAAAGTTAACAATATAATAGTTATATGATTTAGAGTAAGAGCTTTACATGCTTTTGTATTATTAGTTCTTTTGTATTCCTAGATACAAAGACAGAACCTGAGAAAGCTTCTTTAGTTGACGAGCTCAAAACGCCTTTACACCCTCTGCATGGACCCTAGCAAGTACTTCTTATGGAACGATATGCATCCCACTCATGCTGGCTATGAGGCCATCATGACGTTTTTCCAAGATCCCATCAAGTTCATAGGGTTTCTCTAAAATTTGATGGCCGACATAGTTTGCTCAACTGATTAGCCCATTAATAAGTCTCTAATTTCTCATGGAAATGAATATACTAAATTTTAGATTGAGAGTGAGTTCACTTAAATAAAATTACACCAAACTTTTATACTTATTTATATCTTTAATCATATCGTGGTTTTAACATATTGTATATTACTTAGTTTCAATTGTTAACCATGATGTTTATAAAATTTATGATTATGATCTCTATTTTATAGTTGTGATGTATATAGTTGACAATATATTAGAGTTGTGCAATTTTTTTTGAGATATTGCCATTACAAGGTACTGACATTAAATGTGAAAACAAAAAGGGCAAAGACACCCGTCTCTTTATTTTTTACAACAATTAAATAATGAATATGTATATTATTGTGTGAATGGTCTTCTCTATTTTTAATATTGTTAAGTACATTTCCAGAAATTCTAAAGCAAACAACCTAAAAAAAATATCTTAATAGAGGTGAGTAGTTTATGACTAGGTAAGCAAATTTATAGAAACTTCTAGAGTATAAATTGAATAGTTGGCATGTTCATTTTTAGTAATCAAATATGTCTTACTAGTAACTAGAAGAATAGCCCGTGCGTTGCAGCGGAAACTTCTTTAATAAATTAATTGTCTAAATAAATAGGTATAAACTGCGTAAATTATGAAGTTCTCTACAAAATATACTAGATTGGTCATAATAGCCGAGAGGCTAAATTTAATTGACATAAATTGTTGTATATTTGACAGATAAAAATTAATGGCATGCACAATTAGGCCTTTCACAATGGGGTCTCTTATCTCGTTATCCTAAACAATGATGCATCTTAAGAGACAACTAGCATAATGGATTGTATCTTGAGAGTTGTATCTACATTTACCGACTTTGGATACATGCATGCATGTGATCGGGCTAATCATATATTTTGTCTATTTGTATATGGTACTATCCAAGCCTTGTATCTAAGCTAAGATAGAACAACACATTATCTCTTTATTAATTATGGTGCCACATAAGCAATTTGTCTATGATACCGTGCTAAAATACACCCATTGGAAAAAGCCTTATATGGCTAAGAAGTAGATTGCATGGATAACTTGCATGTACCACAAATAAATGCTAATGAAATGACATGGCACATTGATTGGCTAAAATAGTGGGTGATGTGGATAGCTTGCATGTTGATATAAAAAATCATAATTGCTAGTTAGTGGGGTTTTGCTTTATAAAAACATATAGAAAAGTTGAAGATATGCTAATGGTATACAATTGTTATTGAACTAGCATTAAGTATGGTTATCACTTACAAACATAAATATATTATGGATTCAGATTGAACCCGAATAGATCTTCAAAGAAAAGAAAGCATACTACTGCTTCTAAATTGTTTTGTTAGTTTGTGTTAACTTTACAGTGTACAGATCAAGAATTTGTCTTGAATTTTCACTAGTTTTATATATCAGCTTAAATTAAAAAAATGTTCATATGCCATAATTTCTCTCATATATCAAAATAAACTGGGGTTTTCGTTTCGTGCCTCACTATTTCCTCTATTGCTCGGGTTTTCCCATAGTATATATCTTTCCTCGCTTTTGCCCTCTTCACTAGAAATCAACATTGCAAACAACTAAGCAGAGCTAGCGTTTCCGTCGGTCCATGCCCTTGGTTGTCTGTGGAGTAAAATCCTGACACATGAGGGCCCCCTTTACCAATGGGACCCGCACTTACACGTCAAGCCCACACTTACGAAAGGGTCCCATCTTAAGTGTGAGACCTAAGGTGGGACCAGTAATGTGAAAGGTTCTGTATTTCGAAATTGGGATGAAAATTATATTGGAATTGGAACTGCTCGTCTCCTTAAATGGGGCCCTTCCTTCTGATCGAAGAGAACCTATCATTTATGTCTCACTCTCTCTTTCTCCCTCTAGAATGGCTTGCAGCGACTCTTAGCCGAGAAGCCAATCTTCCCGAGCCTATTCTCGGAGTAAGTGGAGATGCCAGTTTCATGAAATGCGGTAGTATACTCACCCTCTACAATGGAGGATTACCACAAAGAGGAGGAGGAGGAAAATTACAACACATGGGAAGAGATCGTGTGGTGGAATAATGAAGCCTTCTACTATGTGTGCGGGGGATTGGTGTAACATCCGTAGTTCAGGAGACTTGTATGGGTAGAAAATAGATGTGTGTACTGCATTCATACATGTAAATTTTCATGAATATTTAGAACTTTTTGATAAAACTTGTCAAAGTGATTTAAGCTTCACTTAATTTAGTGAGTTATACTTAGATCATCAAGTTCAGTTCTATAAACTTTGATAAAACTATATTTTAGGGAGGTAGAAATATCGTTATAAACAAAAGTGAACTATAATACAAAGAAATATATAAGAAGGAAATACCGGATATATTCCTATCTTATTCTATCTTGATCATCACCATATATATTGTCACATGTGCTAGAAAATTGTCTTGTGCATAGAAAATCATCAAGTCTTCCAACCAAGACTTGATTTTCCAAATCTCAATTATTCTCTTCTATTCTACCCCAATCCTTTACTCAACTCGATGACTTACGAGTCAATATCATCATACCCAATTCACCTTGAGAGTTGATGACTACACATCTTCGACTCTAATCAAACCACTTTGATAAGTTAAGTTTTCACTTAATTAATATTAAAGCCCATTTTGGATCTTTATAGATCAACATACTATTGATTAAGTTTCACTTAGTTAATAATATTCAACAACATTTGGAAATTATTGTTAATCCATGTTGCTAGCTACATTTTCACTTAATTAATAATGGAAGCTTACAATAATCAACCATATTTGCAAATTAAGTTTTCACTTAATTAATATGGAAGCTTAGAATAATCATCTATATTTGCAAATTAAGTTTCCACTTAAATATGCAAATAAGCCCAATGGTACTTTTTTAATCCAATCATAGTTACCAAAACCCAAACGACAAATCATCCCAAGACCCATCTAGTAAACATACACGTGCCTTGGTTTGATACATAGTGTCTGATGCATGGTTACAATATGAAGTGCAATAAAGAATCTATAAATATAAGAGCAATTAAGGTAGACATGACATTTGTCCACAACAATTCAATAATTATTATGGAACTAGACTAAAGATTTCAAACGGTTCGTTTCAAAAATATCTCAACCAACTAGTGCTTATGTATTCATATAGTTACAGATTATAAATAATAATTCAATACTTCGCATGTAACAACATATGAAACAAACTCAATACAAAGTCACCGGTGGTACAAAATAACCCAAGTTTATGCATAGCACCATCTCGTACATTGAGTTATATCTTCATTGTGTCGATAACCATTGCTCCTTCAGAAAAGCGTCCATAGAACCCAGCAAGGTAATCCTTGATCTTGACCTTCCTATACAATGCTGGTCTGATCTCATCTACCAGCTGATCTGCTGGCTTGATTTCTCTTTCAGGATCAACGGAGTAGAATAGAGCCACTGATAGCCTCTCTCTATCAACGTTTGTCAAGACCCTATGCACTGGGCTACTAAAGATTCGGTTGCTTATTATCTGTGCCACAAACCTTTCGATTTCATCAACCAAGAACGGGGGATTTTATGAAAAACTCATGTTATCATAGATCATGAATTTATTATATTGAACACTACTCTTATGACAAATGCAGTATCAGAATATATACATTACTCTATATGGTTCGGTTCTTGTAGTCTTCGGTGGGTAAAATGGTAATATTAGGGAATAATATATTATAAAAAAATCTAATTAATTGATCTATATTAATTGATGGTGAAACATAAATACAAAAAACATACAAAATAAACATAAACGATATAGAGAGGTCCGACTGCATGTTCGAACATTGTGCTTTGGGACTAGGTAGTAGTGCAGTTCTAGTCAAAATTAGAGAACAGTGTTTTACCTCAGTTTGATCCCCTATGTTGATCAGAAGGGTGTGAGGCACGATCGGTACATCGAACCAGACGCTGTCTTTGAGAACTTGCAGACCACCTACTCTGTCATCAACCATGAGAACACAAAGAATTGTTCCATCTGAGTGGGGTTTGAGGCCGTACACAAGCTCGGGCCTCGGGCATTCTGGGTAGTAGGTGAATCTAACGTGGGCGTCGGCTTTCTCTCCAAGCTGGTCCACAAAATAGTCGTGGTCGAGCTCCAGCAGCTTTGCCATTGCCCGCAACAGACTATCCTTCACTCCCCTGCATTTCGTGGTGAAGTCGTGAAGAAGATCCCTGCAAAATCAATCCTCGCTCAACCTACGCCGAGTGGCTAACTTTCGTTGAAATTTTATCGATCAAACTTCCGGTCATTGTAGTAGATGGCAAATTTTTTGCTTTTTAGTTGAGATATTTTACTAGTATACCACGTATTCAAATACATTTCCCCACAAATTCAAATATGTTCCAACCAAGTGGTTCAAATATATTTTGGAATTTATCCACTTTCAAGTGATTTTTTAACTTTGTTCGAAATGCAAATCGGAATTACTGGAATCCAATGATTTTAGTTGTGACGAGATGTTCGCTGAAGCCGAAATTCAAAATCACTCCGATCATTACATTGATGATCCTTCAAAGAACTTTTATTAAGAATAAGTAAAGTTTAGTCGTTACAGGTAAGCATGCATTTGCTTTAAGGTCAAGATATTTCGGTCATTTTGGTAGAACACGCGAATCAAAAAAAATTGAACATTAGAGCATGTGCAGCGTTGTAAAAATCATGAGTCTAAGGGCTCTTAGACATAGGTCTAAACAGTGCAAAGGGTGGTACTAAGAAAAATATTCTTTAAGCTGAGTCTAGTGCTAGACACACCTTCAAGCTGAGTCTAAGCAATTAAAATACGTTTTCAATCTATTATTTGGCTGGCAATCACTTTGTTCACAGCAGGAGAGAAGAAATTGGATGAAAAAAGCTGACAGTTTTTTAGTTTCGTGAGCCCTACTTGGTGAGTCTAAACGCTGCAACAATTTTCTTCGTTAGACACAGGTTAACTTTTTTTCTTAGACATAGCCATAAGCTGTACATGCTCTTATGGTCAAAGTTCCTCGCCCTTCGGTTGAAGTTGAACTTTAACCAATTCCAACTTTCCAAGTGATTTTCTTTTTTGCCGTTTGGCTTAAATAATGCGAACTGAAATTACTGAAAATTCATTTATTTTTAGTTGTGGCCAAGTTCCGAAGCCAAGATTCAAAACAAATTCGATCATTGCATTACTGCCTTAATATGTGTCGACCGCAGATGCAGGAGCCAAGTTGTGTGGTGGATGTGCTTGCCTGAAGTTATGCGGACGCGCTGGCCAGAGTGCGAGGCTCCGCTCGCTCTCGGGCTCCACCTTGAGGTAGAGGCGGTCGGACCACAGTCCAGGACCTGGTCCGGCGAGTTCACCCGGTCGGTCCCGTACCCCTCGAGCTGGAACCGCTCGCCGCCGATGAGGTTGGTGTACATCTGCTTCTCTTCAGGCGGCCGCCGGAAGAACTCCCTGGACGCGGCCATCATGCCGTCCATCACGGCGGCGTCTACGCCGTGGTTCGTGACCTGCAGGACAGGATGTGATACGCTCAGCAGTCAACACGCTTGGCATGTCTGATCGATCTTGCTCAAAAATAGTGGATTGCGAACGAGGAGAGATCTTTACCAGGAAGAGGCCCCAGGACTCGAGCGCCAGCCGGAGCTTCGCCGCCTCGACATCGCTGGTGGCGCCGTCCGGCTGGCAAAGGCGGGCGAGGTCTATGACAGGGACCGGCGCCGCAGGCGTCTGCTGGTCGTGGTCGTGGTGCCCGCGCGCGACGAACCTGGCCGGTACGTCGGGCGCGCCGAGGGCGCCGGCGAGCTCCTGGACCGTCCTCGTCGGTGTCGCTCCCCCCGTATGTTTATCCATGGCTGCACTCGCACCACCGTCGGCCATCGTGTGGTTTCGAGTAGCAGTGTTGCCTTGTACTAGTAGTATCTTTCGGTAGACTAGCTAACTATAGGACAAATGTTGCAGTTTCGGCCATCCTGAATTGCTGATGATATCAAAATGTTGCAGTTTCGGCCATCCTTGTACTAGTAGTATCTTTCTTGCTAGTGATGTCGGATAAAAGAGACCAATAACCTTTGGCGTTGAGATTTTTTTTATCAAAATGCCGGCTTCAAAGAGGTCATGCAAGAAGCTTGGAATGAACACCAACTTCACACGGAGCCTTATCAATTACTCTTGGATAAATTAAAAAGAGTTAAGTCAAAGACTTAGGCAAAGGAGCACAAGCCGTATATATCACGATCCATGCGTGCTTCTTATTAATTGCTTCATATTAATATTCTCCAAACTAAACATGGGATCATGTTGACACATGTCATCACCACATATTGTAGTCCATGAAAATGTGATTTAAAGTGGTGTCACAATTTAATAAGGTTTTACCCTTTTATTCTATTTAATTAATGTGTCTAGAAATGCCTATGTAGCATTCTTTTATTGCTTGAACACTATTTCTGCAAGTAAACTTATATATTTTTATATATTCTGAAAGGTATGGTTAAATGTGATTTTTGGGAGTTGGAATCAACTCAAAAGCTATTATGGTTTAAATTTGAAAAATGTTTGAGTGCAGAAAAGCTTCTGCCTTGTTATTTTTACTGAGGATGATCTATAGATCCAAATGACTTGAATCCAACGGGCTTGGATTCAGCATTCATAGACCTTTCCAACAAAATTAGTTTCATTCAAATTGGTGCACTGAATCGATCTGGGTTGATTTTTGAAAATGGGTTCAGAAGTGTGTTTGAATTAAAAAGAAAGAAATTTAATTCAAACAACTGGGCTGCGCGGGAAAAGTTACTGGGCCGTCCTGCTAAGCGCAGTGCTCCCGCAGGCTGCTTAAGTGGGTGTCCCCACTCGTCAGTGACACGGGGCTGGGCGAAGCGGTATGGGGCAACGTGGGTCGTTCGATCTGATTCTAATCCAACGGCTGGGAGTCATCGTCGACGCGAGACAACTCCGGCGAGAACGAAACCTAGCGCGGCCAGTGAGGGGTGCTGGGGGCTCACCGGGGTGCTGGCGAGGGTCGGCGAGGCGGGCGAACGACGAAGTCGACGACGACGAATCTCCTGGTACCGGTGGCTTCTCCTGGGGCGGCTCCAATCGCTGACTCCCTTCTTCTCCAGCAGCGGCAGACTCCAGTGAAATTTCGGCGAGGTGGTGCTCGCCTTGCTCTGAGAACGGTGTGGCACGCTCAGTGAGGAGAGGGGAGTGAGATGGTGTGAAGAAATCGAGCGGGGGTGGCCTCTATTTATAGTCGAGCGAGGGGACCGTTGGGGCACACGGTGAGCTCGTCAGGGGCGATGTTACAGGCGGCTAAAGGCATGGGCGAAGGTAGGGGACGGTGTTGTGTCTCCTGGCGATGCTCAACGACATGGTTTCGAGGCATGGGGCGGTGCGGCTTGGTCTGGAACGGGCAATGCTCTGCGCGGCAGAGGTGGCGTCTTCGACGGCGAGCGGTGGCTGTGCGTCACGGGGCGGCAAACGGGGATGTCTGGCGGTCTCCTGGGTCGGTGGGGATTGTGTATGCACGCGGCAAGGGCGGCGCGCGGTCTGTGGGCTTCGGTCGAGGGTGGTGCTCTGGCGCACGCTCGGCATGGTCTGGGCGCGGTTCGTGCGCGTGGTCCAGGGCTTGGCAATGCTCGCGGCTGGGACAGTGAGTGGCGGTGGACTATGGGCTACCTCCTAGACATGCTGGCTAGGCTTGCTGCTGCTCCTAGCTTGCTGTCGACTATGGGGTGGCAAGGGGGTGCTCGGCTATTCACCATTGATGACAATGGCAAGCTCACAGTGGTGCTAGTGCTTGGCTAATCTTCCTAGATGATCTACTGAGTTGTGTGTGAGCTAAATGGGGAACCAGTTAGGCAAGCATCACTGCTCACAATAGTGTTTGATGTTTGTTTGATTTGTGTCTGCAACCTGTTTGATGAAATGGCCGCATAAAATCAAGTTTTGAATTTTGAAATGATTTTTGGTGGGTTTGCTAGATTGGTGCTGGTGAGTCTGCAGATGCTTGGGTTTTGAAAGTTGAGCCTGTTTGAGTGGTTTTTGAAAAAATGGGATCTTCCCATATGAAGAAGATTCAATTTTGAATTGGCATTTAAGCTATGCACTTGAAAGTTTCTGGATGATCATAAAGTGGGCCTTGATACTCTGTTATGAGTACAATCAAGGGGTGCAAAGATCCAGAAAAGTTTCTGTTAGGTTCTGAAAGTTTGAGGCAGCCAAAATAGGCATGGGAGTTAAATTGGTCAAAGTGACCATTCCCTTAATATATTTGTTTTGATTTACTTGTCTTTAGGAAAAGTGTGGGAAATGTTTTAGATGAGGTTTATTTCACCTAAGAAACATTTTACAAGCAAAGGATCACACAAACAAGGTTTAAAAAAATTTCAAAATCAATGCATACACATATGCATGCATTCATAATTTTATTTAGCAAAGTTTTTGTTAACCCTAAATTTTGAGGATTAGTGTTTGATGATCCAAGTTTGATATTTTTGGGATGTTACAATTAAGAGTCATATCAGGTTTGAATTTGGATTTGACGTTTTCATCTTTCCGTCACACCGGTTAGGATTGTGGCTTGCGGGCCGGGTTGCATTGAGCATGGTGCGCGCGAACCAGCTACACCTATATGGGCCAGTTTGCATGCAGGCACGTGAGGCCCTGCTCCCATCGGTCCGCTGAGCAGTCGATCCGAAAGGGGAAAAACGAGTGAACAGTTATTTGACTTATGGATGGTATGGTGGGTAATATCAACATATTGAGAGGGATAAATCGATCCAAAAAAGTGTTGGACCGGGAGAAACACTTCGTGCTTTATTGATATATATAGATATATAGATATAGATAGATAGATATAGATATAGATATAGATAGATAGATAGATAGATAGATATAGATATAGATATAGATGGGAAGGCACGTGGGTAGTTAAAATTCAGTTGTGCGTTGGAGTCGCTGGCCGATATGATCTAGTATTACCCAATAATGAACATGTAACAATTGATACCATATTAGTTCATAATTCGACGGAACTTTGGGGTGGGTGTTGATTGACTCTGGAGCAATTGTTATAAGTGTGATGATGTTGCGTTTAACTATGAGGGGAGACGAGGCTAGTCATGGGCGACTTCAACCGAACCTACCGTGCTCGAGACAAGAATCGAAGTGCATCGTTTAGTTGGACAATTGTCTAAACTATTGGTCGCTCAAGAAGATACACACCTCCAAAATTGATAATTCACTTGGAGCAATGAGGAGATGACGCGACACTAAGAAAACTTGATGCTTTCTTTTGCAACGAGAGCTGGGATTTGGAGTTTGCAACGCACATCCTTCATGGCCTTTCTTCCTCTCTATCGGACCATTGCTCCCTCCTTCTTACTAGTGATGTCGGATCAAAGAGACCAAGAACCTTTGGCGTTGAGATTTTTTTTATCAGAATGTCGGCTTCAAAGAGGTCATGCAAGAAGCTTGGAATGAACACCAACCTCACACGGAGCCTTATCAATTACTCTTGGATAAATTACAAAGAGCTAAGTGAAAGACTTAGGCAAAGGAGCACAAGCCGTATATATCACGATCCATGCGTGCTTCTTATTAATTGCTCTCATTCCATATATAGGTCAAAACATCAAATTTTATACCAGTACTAAGTAGACTTGCTAAGTCCACCATATAGATAGAGGTCATCACAGCACAGGCCACGTGCTGTAAACACTAAGAAGGTGTTTGGTTCGACGGTGTAAACGGAAACGTAATTGGTATCAGAATACACTGGTAATGTGAAGGGAATGGGGTAAAATCGAAACTTGTTTGGATCACCCTGGTAACGGAATTACAGACCTAGCAATCTTGACGACCTCTGTTTGGCTTTGTTGTCAAGACCGCTCGCTAGCCGTTGCCTGTGTACTGCTGCGAGGTGTCCCCATGGCATCTCCTCTTCCCAGATCTTCTCGTCGTTCTCCAGAAAGGCCATCGAGGGTCTGAAGTCAGAACATTGGTTTCCTGCAGGGCGGCGGCGCCACGCTCTCCTCCGTCAAGTGTCCAACGCCGCTCGCCGCCCGCTGCGGAGGAGGTCGACATGGAAGGCAAGGAGGAGGTGCTAGTGTTTGCTGGAGGCGGCGGCAAGGGAGAGAGAAAGAGAGGGAGAAGGAGAGAGGGGGAGAGCCGCTGCCGTCGCGAGGAGATCCCACGAGAGAGGAAGCGGTTACCGGAGACAAGTGGGCGGAAACAGATTTGTATAGCACTGTAATTTGATTACACGGTAGCTGATTACGGCTAAGTCAAACCAAACAGAAACTAACGTAACCGGGTGCCACTGTTATCGGGTTCCGTTACAAAACGCCAAACCAAACACGTTCTAAGTGGTTCCGCTGTCTGGACATAGGAGAATGTTCGGTGGTCCCTATAGCTAGATCTCAAACCAATAACGGCAACCACCATCCCCGGATTCCCCTCGCTGATGTCCACCACGCCTCGCTTCGCCCCCCTCGTGTCGTTATTGATCAGCGTGTGCCTGTGCAAGACAAAGCCGCATTCGTGCGACGACCACTCCCATGTTAGGACATGGTCGCCATGGACCGAGAGTGGCCACGTGAGACCTGTGGTCGGCCGATCTCGTGGCATGCTCGTCTGCACGGTGTACCAGTGCCTCCACCTGATTTCCCGTCCCCTTGGCGTGCCCTCCATAACCCACACCTCCGTCTTGTCCATCGTCATCGAAGAGACGGCGTGGCTGAAGATGATGATGCCCAACCGCCCGTGCACCTCCGCTAGGTGCCAATTGCTGCCGCCGTCTTCAGAGTTGGACGACATCACGCACGGTAGAGACGTAATGGGCATGAGGCGCTCATCCTCGAGATCGAAAGCCATGACCTTTTGTGTGCTCTCCGGTGGTGCAGGCCAGTAAGTCACGCCATCGACGGTGACGGGGCCATTGCTGAGGTCGCATCTAGCGGCAGGACTGGCCGGCACACGCCGCCACGAAGCCTGCCCCAGTGTGAACACGTGCACCGCGTCGAACACGGACAAGTTGACGTGGCACGGGACGTGCACGATCTTGTACTGGCCTCTCATCGGGAGGTGGGCGAAGTTGTAGGCCTCGTGCCAGCTCCTATTGTAGCACCTGCATCCCTTGGCGGTACACCACGATGATGGTGTTGGCGGCGGCGGCCGTGGCGGGACCTTCAGCGCCCCTCGGGTGACGGCCGGGGTTGGCCACGGTGATGGCGCCGGCGTCGTCGCAGAGGCAGACGAGGCCGTTGCACGTGCCGACCACGCTCATGGCCTTATAGCGGCGTGCGGCGCCGGTCCACAGCTCTCTGTGCCCCTTTGCCGGCGGAACCGGAGCGGACAGATCATCGACGATGAATGCGGAGCCCGCGCTGGCGACGAGCGTCTTGGCGCGGCTCCGTAGGCTGGTGGCCGTGCGCGTGCCGACGACGTCGCGCCAAGGCGGCTGACGAGACGGAGCAGGCGGCGGGTGTTGGGCGGGAGGCGCATCAGGATATTCACTAGCACGTCCGCCGCAAAGTCATCCGTGTAGACACCGTCTCCCTCGTCTGGATCCATTGCTCGATGTAGGTGTAGCACTAGCAGCGCCGGCCCGCGACGTCGTCGTAGGGTGTGTTTGTGTCACCTCGATAGATCCATATGGAGATCTATGTTTGTCTAGCTGCCTAGTTTCCGCCTTCCTTCCGATTTGAAACATAACCAGAGTTTGTTGTGGTCTTGGGTCGGGCACGGCACTGTCTGTAGCCACGGCCTCTTTCTCCCGATAGTCCACGTCTCCTCTCTCTCTCTTCCAAGATGTACGCCCATAAATTTTCACTTCTGCTATATTTTTGTGAAAAAAAATTCTTACTTTTTTTGGGGGAAAAACGTAAATTTGGAATATATATATGCATGTCATTGATGGTAAATATAATACTCCAGCATTAAGAGTTGCAACTCTTATTGAGAGGATGACACCCTAAAGGAACTCCCCACCCCCACCTACCCAAGACACGCCTCTCGCCCCCTCCCCCCCTCCCAAGGGCTACGGGGCTTCCCGTCCTCTCTCCTCCCCTCCAGCCTCCTCCCGCATCCCGCAGGCGACAGAGGCCGCCAGGCGCAGCCCGAGTCGCGCTGGCAGCACCGGAGTGCTTCTCCCCACGGTTTGGTGGCGAGGTCGAGGCCCTCTACCTCCAGGTAGCGGTGCTCCTAGGGCGCACTAGTGGAAACAGGGTCTCTAGTCCCGGACCGTAAGAGCCTTTAGTCCCGGTTTTTGAACCGGGACTAATCAAGCGGGACTAGAGGCCCAACACTAGTCCCGGCCCAGTTACCAGCCGGAACGGCCGGGACTAGTGGGTGTCCACGTGGCTGCCCCTACGCGCTCAGGGTGCACCCCCACTAGTCCCGGTTGGTGTTATGGACCGGGACTAGTGGGTCTCTGTCGCGGCAGAATTTTGCGTTTTTTCTCTGTCGCGGCAAAGCATTACCTTGGACTAATGATTTCTCTGTCGCGGCAGCATTTTGTGTCCTTTCTCTGCCGCGGAAGAGAATTTATTTTATATTGTTTTATTTATTTATTTTTTATTTCAAAATGGTTTTTGAATATTTGTAAGCTACCACATATCGTACACGTTCGTGCATATATATAAGATAACTTGTATTACGAAATCGAGCATACAAATATATACAATTTACATAGTTACATGGAGATCACAATTATCGGGACTAGAGCTCGTCTAGTCAATTACATGGAGATCATTAGCGCCTATTCACACTAAATTCTTCGCCATCGTGTACCATCTCTTTGAAAATAAAACCCGCCAGCTCCTCCGCAATTGCTAGTACACGTTGATGTGGTAGGAGTTGATCCCGCATTCTCTCGAACTATATAAGAAAAGGAGATCAATATGAATATCAATCATGATAACAAAAAGTGACGGTAATAAAATGATGGTGTGAATGTATTGCTTACGTCGACTCTATAATCTTTGTGCTCGGTGGTAAACGTGTGAATGAACTCGCAAACGTAGAATTCACATAAATTCGACCCCTCTGGCTGCCTCACGCACTTTACAAGAATATAATTCAATCAAAATAATAATCTAACTCATTATTGTATTGAAACTAGAAGTAAAGAGATGCGCGGACATATCACGTACTACTTATGAGACCGCCTTAAACGTCAGCTGCTGACTAAAGGAACCCTTAACCTCGCATTTGAACCGGATCCAAACCCTGTCCGGCAAAGAAAATGAATGAATGAGTTATTCTTTACCTGATATCTCAGGAAATCAACGAAAGAGACCGATATAGCGAGAAAATTACTTCTGGAGCATGTCCTACATGCTGCGGAACGCTTCCAGGTTTCTCTTTGATGGGTCCATGACTTCAACTCTTCCCTTGTCAAGTTGAATGTCTAGCAAAATCCAGTGGAAGCTATAAACGTTTATATATACATCAGTAACTCATCAGTTACACTTAGCGTCGAGTAATCAAAAGTGAATGTGTGTACAACAAAGTAAGATGCTTACTCGAAATTGTAAGGAAATAATATATGGTCACGGAAATTTTGCTTCTTTAAAAACCTCAAAATGTTTTCCTCCGTCTCCTCGGGGTTTGTTGTTAGCATGTTTATATGTAATTTATCTGGGTCAATGAACCCAACACTATAGATCCTTCTTATTTTACATTCCTGGATCTTCATTCCAGGGATGTCAAGCTCCATTGACTCTCACTCCTTTACGATTTGATCCACCCCGACTTTAGCATAGCCAGGTGGAATCTCACGGCCATGCCAACGTGCGTCAGGGGGACAAGGCAAAGCCGATCCGACCGCCACCTGCACAGATACGTTCTTCAATTTATTATGGAGCTCACAAGGTATCTGATCCTTAATTCCATCCACGGGGTAGCCGGTACCGCCATCTATATAGGATGCATCGTTAGACGGGACCTCCGATTCAGCGACGCTGCTTCTCCGCTGAGATGGGTTGACGGTAATATCGAGTGGAGGATCTTGCAAGCGCGCTATTCCTCTAAGTTCGTCGATCTGCTGCTACTGCTTATCAAGTCTTGCTAGCAGCTGGTTGAACTTGTCTGCCTCCTCCTCCTCCTCCCATCGCTGCTTTGCTCTTGCTCGGCTTCTTGTATGTTCACGATTCCCGAGGACCAAGGTCAGCAAGTCTTTCTCTCTATTGGGATGAAACTGTTTTATTTCATCTTTAATATCTTTCACCACTTTTATCCATGTACTCCTGGGTACCTTTATCCCATCACTGCAAACAAGGTCCCCTGTAAGTTCGTCATATGTACTCCCATGCCCAAGGAACCAATTTCTTTCCCTCAAATCTCATTCTTCGTGAATTGGTTCTGGAATGATCCCTTTATCATGAAGCTCTTTCTCTTTTGCATCCCACTTCGGCATGGCAGCCACGTAGCCCCCTGGCCCCATGTTATGGTGATATTTTTTCTTCGCAGCATTTATGTTGTTTTTTCAGACTTTTCCTCTACAACTCCTGACCCCCTATACTACACAAATGCATCCCAGTAAGGCTGCTGCTTCGCTAGATAGCCTTCGAATAATGGGGTTTTCTTGTTCTTCTGATACTTTTGCCATAATGACTTCTTCCAGTTCTTGAATAGTTCGGCCATCTTCTTCAGTGCAAACTACTTGACTTTCTTTCTCATTTCAGCCGTCTCGTCCTCAGTGTCACATTCTGGCAGCTTGAAATGTGCCATTAGGTCAGTAAATAGTTGCTCTTTGAATCTATCATCGATATAGACATCACTCCATTCCGCCTCTTCGGGCCTATTCCACTCCCGAACAGTGATCGGGGTGCGATCTCTAGCAACAACTCCGAATTGTTGTACAAATATTTGTTTTGTTTTCTTTGATTCTAATGGTTTGCCGTCTCCTGAAACCTCTGTAATTTCATAAACAGTACCCTGGGGCAACTTTTTAGCTGGGCCGCGCTTGGTTTTCTTGCTCGATGTAGAGGCCTAAGAGAAGAAACATTCGTCAACATAATATATATACAACTATGTACATCTAGTGACGATCATCGGACATCATATATATATACCTCGTCGGTCTGCGTTACGTGTCCATGGGCTTCTTCCTCCTGTCTGTTGGCCTCCTCTCCCTCACCGGATGAGTTCAGATACCTCGAGGGAGATCCCTCATCGGCATCGTGAATCATATCCTCAAGGAAGTGTTTCGAATCTAGGTCTCTGCGGATTGGACTAGGTGGATCCATAGTTCCTGCAAAATGCACACAATATTTATTTGAACTTAACAAATAAAACCTAAACCCTAAACCGGAGGTGCGGTGGCGGTGGCCGGTGATGGTGGCCACGGGAGAGGCGAGCGACTAAGCGGCTTCCCGCGAGAACCACCACCCTAACCCTAACTCCGATCACCACCGAGCACCAACACCCTAACCCTAACCCTAACTCCGGTTACAAAGAGGGTCTTACAATAATTACCCTAACCCTAGGCCTCGACACCTAGCCGTGCCCATGCCCTTCACCGATAAACTTACACTTGACTAAAAAAATCTAAACCCTAAACCCGAAGGTGCGGTGGTGGTGGCCGGTGATGGTGGCCACGGGAGAGGCGAGCGACTAAGCGGCTTCCCGCGAGAACCACCACCCTAACCCTAACTCCGGTCACCACCGAGCACCAACACCCTAACCCTAACTCCGGTTACAAAGAGGGTATTATAATAATTACCCTAACCTTAACCCTAGGCCTCAACACCTAGCCGTGCCCATGCCCTTCACCGTTAAACTTACACTTGACTAAAAAATCTAAACCCTAAACCCGGAGGTGCGGTGGCGGTGGACGGTGATGGTGGCCGCGGGAGAGGCGGGCGACTAAGCGGCTTCCCGCGAGAACCACCATCCTAACCCTAACTCCGGTCACCACCGAGCACCAACACCCTAACCCTAACTCCGGTACCCTAGGCCTAACCCTAGGCCTCGACACCTAGCCGTGCCCATGCCCTTCACCGATAAACTTACACTTGACTAAAAAAATCCTATATACACTAAAGATCAAAGAAGATCCTAAAAATCCAAAAAATTCTACATACACTAAAACAATCATAATAAATATATACACTAAACTATATACACTAATTAACCATATACTATAATATAATAAATTCTACATACACTAAACTATATACACTAAAAAATCATAATAAATATAATCACTAATTAACCATAATCATAATATAAACTAATTAATCATATAATCATAAACCTATATAAAATATAATCAGAATCCTAATTAAATAATATAAACTATACCTCGATGCAGGGAGGCCGAGGCGCGGTGGTGGCAGAGGTGGAGGCGCAGGCGGCTGGAGGTGGAGGCGCGGTTGAAGTGGTGGCGTGGGCGAGGCATTCAGCGGCGGCGTGAGGCGCACTGGTCGACGCCGGCGAAAAATTTCGGCAGCCTGGCGGCGTTATCGTGCGATTTGGCCTCCACTTCTCCCGGTGCGTGGAACGCACCGGGGGAGAAGCCCCCTTTTTATACCCCCCTCTAGTCCTAGTGTGTGGCACCAGCCGGGACTAGAGACCCCTTTAGTTTTCGCGCCATGCACCGGGACTAGAGGGGGGGGCGTTTCGTTTTCGCGCGCTAGGGCCAGACCTTTAGTCCCGGCTGGTAAACTGGACCGGGACTAAAGTCCCAAATTTGCGCGCGCTGGGCCAAAATCCCCAGTTTTTTTTTCAAATTTTCCAATATATCATTTAAAACATTTAAATTATAATTTTTTGCATACTTTTGAATTTGACAAAACTTTCAACATGAAAAGTTTTTGAATTTGAATAATTAATCCAAATCCATTTTTTGTTTTATCAAATAATTATTTTAAATAGTCAAATTATTAACCATTTTGCCATTATCAATTTAAAAATGCATTAACTATTATTTTTTGCATATTTTTGAATCTCACTAAACTTTGAACAGGAAAAGTTCTTGAATTTGAATAATTAATCCAAATCCATTTTCTAAATAAGCTTTAGTCCCGGTTGTATCCACTAACAGGGACTAAATATATTTCTCACTGCTTCCCGCCAAGTTTTTCCACCCTTTCCTCTGAACCGAGCTTTTAGTCCCGGTTGTAGCCACTGATAAGGACTAAAGATATTTCCCGTCATTTCCCACTGCTTACCGCCATGTTTACCCGCCCTTTCCATCTATATATAGTCTGACCACGCCATGGTTATGCACACATCCACACCTTGCTCTCTCACAGAAATGGACAGCTCCTACTGGGCCATTCTGACCCTCGAGGAGACCGAGGCGCTGTGCGCCCCAAGCTACCCTTGCCCACCAGGCTACCGGCCGCCCGCCGGCTGGATCCTCAGTGCTAGAGGAGTTCATGTCCCTCCTGTTCCTTAAGGCTCCGCCCGACAGGAGGCCATCATGAACCACTTCTACCACGAGCTCACGCCGGAGCAGCGGATGGATCCTCAGTTGGATCCCGACAACCACGACACCTGGAATGCCTTCTTCGCTAACCGGCAGGAAAAGGAGCTCGCCAGGTACGATGGTGATGGACCACCCCTGGTGAACCACAACGAAGCCGGCCGCCGTCTATGGTGGGCGAACCGTACTATCATCGGTGTGATACGCTACATCGTCGGGGAGACCATCCTCGCCTGCAGTGCCCACAAGTCCACCCGCCCGCCGTGAATCTGAGACCGGAGTGGCAGGTGCCCCCGGTATATGCCATGGCTGGGCTGAGGATCCCCAGAGTGGCAGGTGCCCCCGGTATATGCCATGGCTGAGGATCCCCGGAGTGGCAGGTGACGATGACGATGATGATGACGATGACGAAGAAGACCCTGAAGCTGTGTACTATAGGACTAGGCATGATTATGACTAAAGGGGGCGGTTTTAGTCCTGAGTGTTAGCTAGTCCCAGTTTGTCCCAGTTTTTAATATTAATAAATGTATTGAGTGTTAGTCCCGGTTTGTGGCTAGACCTGGACTAAAGGGGGCCTTTAGTCCCGATTCCGTAGTCTCAGTTTTCAAATATTAATAAATGTCTTGAGTGTTAGTACCGTTTTATGGTTGGACCGGGACTAAAGGGGGGCCTTTAGTTCAGATTCGTACTACGACTTTCCCAAACTATGAAGATATTGTCCCGATTTGTACTTACCATGAAGATCTGATCTCCAAACACGTGAGTCACATATTAGGGAGTGCCTCTATGACCAGTTTCTTGGAGATGCCGGAGGACTGGGCTCCGGCGGCATCTCCCTGAAACTGGTCGTAGTGGTGTCCCTGCTCTCGAAGACCATCTTGCAGCTTGTAACTTCTCTAACTAGATCAATATGCCTGGGAGCTAACCTAATTTCACATATTAGGGAGTGCCTCTATGACCAGTTTCTTGGATATCTTGGGAGGGGGCCAAGCATCTCCCTAAAACTGGCCGTAGTGGTGTCCCTGCTTTCGCAAACCATCGATCTTGGAGATGCCTCAAACTGGTTGGAGGACTGGCCTATTTATATTACAAGCATCTCGGCATAGTGTCGACACTCACGACATAATGTCGACATTCACCCCTATTATTAGTGCTCACTCGTGTTTTGTCCCGGTTGGTGTCTCCAACCGGGACTAAAGGTTCAACCCCTATTATTAGTGCTGCCTGGCCCAGCCTGCCGCAATCCCTTCAGTCGCAGTTGGTTTCTCCAACCGGGACTAAAAGTTAACCCCTATTATTAGTGCTGCATGGCCCAGCCTGCCGCAATCCCTTCAGTCGTGGTTGGTTTCTCCAACCGGGACTAAAGGTTTAACCCCTATTATTAGTGCTGTCTGGCCCGGCCTGCCGCAATCCCTTCAGTCACGATTGGTTTCTCCAACCGGGACTAAAGGTTCAACCCCTATTATTAGTGTCGCGTGGCCCAGTGTAACATCCCAACATTTAGGAACTAACGAAGGGTAGATTTAGGAATATAGAATGTTGCATGCATCTATTTGTGAAAATGTGGGTAAAATTTTCGCCAAATAAAAACCTTAAGTGATCAATGTTTCTTTCATACTTTGAGATTAGGTTTAGTCTTAAAGGGTGATTGCTATAGACTTTTGATATGATCTTTAAGGAATTATGTGTTTTAAAATGAATTTTAATTTTAAACATGAGTGTTTGAATTATAATCCAAATAAATTAGGCATAAGTTTTGAATCTTAATTTAATTAAGAAATAAATATTACAACTGAAATTCTATCCAAAGAAAAACAATAATGAATATGAAATTTATTTCATATCATCAATATATAATCAAGTTACAAAATCATCCACACAATTCACAAAAGCAAATATATAAAGAATAAGAATATTCTTTATTATTAATAATGTAATCTTTATTACAAAAGAATAAAATGAAGATTACAAAATAATAAAAAGAAAATTACAAAAATATGAAGAAGATTACATTGACTATTCTATAAAAGAAAACCTAATCTAAAATCTTCATCTTTATATCTGTACCTGCAAAACAAATAGAAAATATATAGAGAAATAAAAGGTTAGAGTTAGTATTATTTTCTCTCAGACATGTTAGTGAAGTGCACTAGACAAATTCATCATTGAGAAATTTATAAAAAAGGGGGCAAGTTTCACCAATATAAAGAATCCATCTTTCATAAATTTAAAGCCAGAAGTCAAATGACAGCCAAGAGGGGCAAATCCACCAGCCAGGTGAAAGTAACCAGGTAATAGTAAGTTTCAAAATTCTGAACATATCCACAAGTGCACAGCAAGCACACAGGCAGGACACACACCAACATGCATGTGGTGTGTTGTCAACCTCACAGCATAACCCCAAACTCACAAGACCACAAGCACATCCATGGAGAGGCACTAGTGCATCACTCCACTGTTTGCACACCAGAACAGCCAGTCTAGACAGCAGCTTACCAAGCACATCAGCCAAACCAAACCACCAAGGATCAACCAAACATCACCAGGATGGTGACATAAGGAGGGGGGAGGATCAGGTGAACAACAAGGCCAAGTCCAGGAGCTAGGAGGAGCAGGCTATCTCAAGGACAAGTCCAGGAGCTAGGAGGAGCAGTCTATCTCAAGATCAAGCACAGGAGTCTAGCAAAACTAGATCAAGCTCATCACCAACTAACTCCACAGTCATTAGATCTTGTGGTGAGTTTCATAAAACCTTCACATGATCTAATCATCTTATTTAGAGAGAAGCATGTGTTGTTCTATAAAACAAACCCTCAGAAAGCACCCAAGTGGGGTGAATCCATCATAGGGATTTTAAAACTCTAAAAGCAAACAACAAAGTACCTGGATCCAGCCAGATCTCAGAGCAACATCATTTCTCTGGATTAGGCTATATATTACAATTCAAGCCTAAATATATCTATGATCTATTCCTAGGCACATCCCTAAAGGAAGGGTAGCACCTTAGAAACAAATCTTTGGGATCCATAGAATGATCAAGCTTACTATCATTTTTCCAAGCTTTGATTCAAAAACAATAGTTGGTACCACTACCAGGATTATCTATATGAATCAACTAGATAAGATCTGAATCCCTAAGCCTCAGACCAACATCATTGGTCTTAGGGAATTCAGAGAAGATCATCTCTATTTATCTTATAAAGCCAAGTTTGTCTTAAGCATAAACCAACCCAATCAATGGATTGAATCAAACTTGTGTGCCATACCATGATGGTGTCACAAGAACAATCCATTATGAATCAGGATAGACATTTAATCATCACAAATTCAGACAATCAACTTACTAATCATTTTCATGTTAACACAGGAATCATAACTAGGATATTCCTATGTTAAACTTCACTGTTTGAGATCATGATGATCTAAAACCACATGTTAATTCCCAAGCCAACAACATTAAGACAGTGGTTTCATCCTATCATAATCATGACCATAAATCAAATAACAGTGGAAAGTTATCAAGTCATTGGATTTACCAAGCATGTTTCCCAAGCAACTATATCATCTGAATGAGATGCAATCCAAGCATAAAATCATCTAGTAAGCCACCAGAAACATTGTAGATCATCTTAAGCAACAAGCCTCAGGCCAATAACCATTTAGCATGTTTACAATATATCCAAACATGATCCAATTCATCCAGTATATGATCAACCCCAGGATAAGAACCCTAAATGGATATGTCATCCTAATCAGAATCAGACAGTAGCCAGAGAGGACACTGCCAGCATCTAGCATCGGATCAGCAAGCACAGAGAGCACCAGGGGAGAGGAATCGAACTCACTGTAGGTCCTCGCTGAAGACTAGAAGAGGAAGCAGAGGGGCCGATGACCATGGCGGCATGGGGAGCACCCCAGAGGGGGCGCTGCAACCCGCACGACACCAAGGCAGCGACCCTAATCACGCCTGGAGGTGCAGAGCATCACCTCGACACACGACGACCACGACATCACCTGGATCCATGCCAAACCCCCAAACCCTAGGGTTTGGGACGACATAGATCCATTGTAGGAGAGCCCCAGGCTCGAATCCAATTGGATAGAACGAACGGGCGTCGCTGACAACCCCCCTATTGCACCACGGCAGCGACCAGAACGGCCTACGGCGGCGGGAATCGTCGGTGGCGGCATCGCCGGCCATAGGGTCGGGGTTAGAGGAGGAGAGGATGAACTCGAGGGAGAGAGAGAGGCAGTGAGGAGTGGGCCGAGTTGGGCCAGACCCTTCGGGGTGGTTCTTTTGTCCATGACTAATGGGCTACTAGGGCCCAATAAGGTAAACCAGCCCAGAAATCCTCACAGGCCTGTTTTAATAAAAAGGAAAAGACCAAAATACCCCTGGACTTAATTAAATCTTAGAAAATAAAATAAAAGTCCAAAAATTAAAAGTAAAATATTTTTGGATTCACAATAATCCACTCTATCCAAATAAAATAAATTATAAATTTTTGGAAATTTAATTTTTTATAAGAATTTTGTAATTTTTATATTCCTTATGGAATTTTACAAAATTATTGAAAGATGATAAAAATAAATAAAAATCACTTTCATCATATATTAATATTATCGTATTTTTGAAAAATACTAAATAAATATTTAATAACAATTTTAATGTATAATTGATAATTCCTAAAAGAATTATTAAATCAATAAAAGTCAAATAAAAAGGAAATAAAATAAAATAATTCAATATATGCTATAAATATCAAAAAGTAATATTTATAAATGCTTTATTAAAAGGCACCTTATATAGGGAAACTGCATATAGAATTAAATAATGCATTACATTACTTGCATAATCATTTTGCTTCTTTAAATATTGTCCTTACCGGACAATAATGATGTTTTTGTAGACATAGAAGCTCAAGGTCCAGTGCAAGCATCAAACTTCACTACCTTGCCATCACAAGGCAAGTTCATCACTTGCTCATGTCCTTTGAACAGTTTTTATGAAAGTATTTGCAAATTGTGTGTTATCATATATGCTATAAAATAAATAAAATATTATTTTCACAAATAAAGAAATCATAGATATCATCCTAAGTGATGATATAATGGAGCAATAGAACTTAGGGTTCTAGTTGCAAACAATTATGATCAAGTAGGGACTTATTAACCCCTAACATCAGTGATTCTAGCGCCGTATATTACGCGTTAGCCATGAGATTTGGAATGGGACAAAGAAGTCAGCTGTATCTTCTTCCTATCGCATGAAGCCGGATGTGCAGGTCATGGTTGTTATCCTCGTAGCGTGCATATTAATTGGTAATTCGTAGAGGATATGCAGCATATGGGTGGGAACCCTCATCGTCCCACGATAGTTCTGGCATCTAACGGTTTGTACAAACCATTGCCGTAATTCATTATGTAGGCATGGTGTACACCAAGGAGGCATGCGGGGTCGCGAAGGGGGAAGTGATTGGCTTGGACCAACTACTAGGCCCCACATCATGGAATTGTGGACGGGAAAGTACGCCCGGTTGTGCAACAAGGAGTTGATCTCTCATGGGTAAAGTAACGCACATCTGCAGAGTGTAAGAATTGTAACTTGTTACTCCCTATTTCGGGAAGGAGCTACGAACGCGGCAGGAAAGGAACTCCATGAAAGTTCTGGTCAACCTGTGAAGACTGATGGTCATAGATTTTCATAATAAAATCAATCTTTAAAGAAAGATTTACAAAAATTGCATAGTGCCAAGGATTTATAATCCGAGGTGATATTTAGAGCATCAAACTTCCCACCTTTTGCATATAATGAACTTGTTGGGTAACGCTGTTACTCATTCTTTCCTTTGATCCCTTGCTTAGACTCCAAGGATCCCAAAGACGTGCCAATGTATGCAGCCGAATGCCAAGAAGATGTGTTCTACGAGGAACCTGGTCTATCCGGAGGTGTTGAAGGAGTGGATTACGAAATCCGCTATGGTGTCGATGATAACGAGTCCAACTAAGTATTTCTAGTTAATAATAACCAACAAAGCCAAGCAGCATAAACTCTATAGAATAAGCTGTTGAGCTCAACTCCTAGACGGAGTTGTTACTTTTAAATTCCCCTGGAACACTTTATATTTTGGTTTGTAAGTTGAATCTTTTGGAAGTCTTGAACTTCCGGTATTGTAATCTATATTATTAAAAATATTGGGACCGTTCATCATCTTCTGGAATTTCCTTCTGTCAGTAAAAGATGATTTTGCCCCTCCACCAGAGAAGTAACTACCCGCGTTTGCCATCGTAAAGTGAAAATAACGCTTCGGGTAGTCTATGCGCAGACGCCGCAGAGGTGAGGGGATGAGCTGGGCCTAGGCAGTCTGTGCACGGGACTTGGAGAACAGCATGAGAACGTCCCCTCGGAAGATGGAGCCGATGTCTCCGTTGATGGCGTCGACGGGGAGCCGGCCCGCGCGAACCCAAGGGAGGCGAGCGTCTGCACGAGTTTGTGGGCCATGCCCGAGTTCCCGACATCCGCGAGGAACATGGCCCCCGGGGGCATCGAGAAGAGCCTGCGCGAACACCGCCGCCTTCTCCATGTCGAGCCAATCGAAAAAGTGGTCCAGCTAGCGACGCTGCACATGGAGCAAAGGAAGTAGCGCGAGCAGCTGGCGTCGGCTTGAGTAGAGTAGCCGCCATTGAGCGGCGACGGCCGGCTGAGCATGATCTGGGCGGAAGGGCTCGGGGTCGAGGACGTTCGCAACACAACAACTAGCGAGGGAACGGAGTTGGATCGAGCGGCCTGGCGGCGCTGCACCTGGCGAGGGGAGGAAATTTGGATTCTGGGGTCGAGTGCGTGTTGCTACTTGCTAGGGTTGGGCTGCCGGTTGGCCTAGCGTTCCTGTTGGGCCAAACTGGGAGGCCGGCCTGGTGGGTCCTTTATTTTGTGTAAGAGTTCGGATAATTTACACGATATTTTTTTGACTTTTGTTCGCGCTTGGGCTACTTCAACTGGAAGCGCTGGAACCTGGTGCGGTCAAGCAATGGACTGCAGATTTATTTTGTGTGAGAATCGATAGGTTCCCTTCTACTCCCTCCGATCCATATTATTTGACTTGGATTTATCAAAATTTGGATGAATCTATATACTAAATAGTGTCTAGATAATTTGAGTCAACTAATATGGGTCGGAGGGAGTACCATAATGCACATTAGTGACATGAGAGAGTTGATCTTTAGCGGCATCTACTAGCTTAGAATCAGCAACATCTATTCTTGAATGGCATGTACACTGAAATTCGTTGGAAAATTCGTGTGTCCATCAGTTTGCCATTGCTGACGCTCGCAAACATCCTTGCATGGGTATTAGCATGAGTCTGGTCCTCAATATGGGGGCATCCATCGACATACATCTGCAAGGATATTTTTCTTATTTTGGGCACATTCTATATTTATGGGGTTGCAATTTTACTCTTTTTTTAGAAGGTTATTATTGTAAGGTCAATATTTACACTTTTCTACCCGCAAAAAAAATATTTACTCTTTTCTAAAACATGTGAAGAAATAGGACAACTCTAACATACAAATTAAAAATTAGATTGAAGGAAAATTACCAATTTTTTCTCACACGAATTATTCATGAAATCAATTTTTTGAATAACATTATATAAAACTGGTAGTTAAATTTTAGAACATGCCATTATTTAATATATAGAATGCACTCGTGAATTTTCAAAAGTTCTTTTATCTCTACCAGATCTGTACGGCAGATTCTCGTGCTTTGCACGACGTGTTCTTTTAATAGGAGGGTGCAGTGAGCCAGTGATAGTTTTCCCCAATTGTTGTCACTAACAATCTCAATCAGCAGTGATCCTACAATTTCACACTTCTAATCATATGTTTTACTTTATTAATAAAATATTTATGTATTTTTTATACCGTAGCAACGCACGGGTATTTAGCTAGTAATAATAATGCGTGTACTTTTATAATATGGACCCGCAATGTTTCTGTTGTACCACTCTGAGGGATGTGATATTTACGGAATGGTGTTCTGTGGATGTCATGTCAACGACTATAGTGTACTACACATGCAGTAGTATGCTAGGTCACCGCACCCAGCCTGGCCCGCCCTTTCCCTCTATTTATAGTGCGACTGTCATGTCCACCCACACATACACACATTCCTCGCCGCCTATTTTAGGATGTCCATCCCGTATCCTCGTAGTCGACTCGGCAGCAATATGATTCACACTATGATTACATAAAAGGTTTAATATATTACATCAACATCCCTACCTAGTATTGTTGTTTTCTTCTGCGCCGTAGCCATGGAGAATCTTTATCATTTAACAGGAGGCTTGGGTCAGTTTTCACTTTAAAGGGCGGGATTTCATAAAACTTATTATAATCTTCTGACATATCTGTCTTATCATCCACTCCCACGATGTTTCTTTTCTCTGAAAGAACTATGTGGCGCTTTGGCTCATCGGACGATGTATTCTTTTGCTGATTTCTTTTTCTCGGTTTCGTAGACATGTCCTTCACATAGAAAACCTGAGCCACATCATTGGATAGGACGAATGGTTCGTCCATGTACGCAAGATTGTTGAGATCCACCGTTGTCATGCCATACTTTTCGTCTACAGGTACCCCTCCTCCTGTCTGTCTTGTGTGACCTAAACTCGCATCGCTCTAATGGACATTTCACCGAACACCTCTAGTGCATATGTATGAACAAGAAAAAAATAGCACAACAACACTCTCTCCCACCAGAAAAAAACAGTTGAGAGGAGAAGGGAGCTGTATATATATATACATATATATATATACATATATATATATATATATATACATATATATATATATATATATATATATATATATGGCCAGACCACTAGTCCCGGTTAGAGATACAAACCGGAACTAAAGGGGGTGCCCTTAGCGAGCGGCAGGGCCAGAGCCCTTTAATCCCGGTTTATGTCTCAGACCGGGACTAATGGGGTCTAACGGGCCGGGACCTATGGTTCTGGGTGGCTCGGGCCGTCCGGCGAGGGCCATTAGTCCCGGCCCCAGCCATAGCCGGGACTAATGGCCTGGATGAAAGGCCTATTTTCTACTAGTTGTGGCGGTTGTACAACTTCAGCAGGGAGTTGGTTTTGCGACAGTGCAGCCGTGCTGCAGGGTAGCACGGGGCGACCGATGGCAAGCGGTGGTAGGGCGGCACTGCTGAGTCTGTTTGACCTAGATCTAGGGAGGTAGGGCCCCATCTGGGTCAAGGGTGGCGGGCCTTCCCTATACTCTGCGTGCTCTATAGGTTGTGGTGATGTAGCTCACGCTGGGTCTAGCGACAACGGTGACCCTCCTGTTGCAGCGTGGCGGCGGGATTTATGGGCCCAATCTAGGCATGACCAGACCCTCATGGGACTGGTGTGCCCTCGCGGGGGCTTTACGGGCCCGCTGGGCCTGGACGGACCCAACTGGGACTGTTGTGTGTGCCGCCGCGTCCGGTCGACTACCGCCTTTTGCGGTGGAGGAAGTTCCCGCCTACACGGCTACGGTTTTGCTGGCCCTGATTCAAGCTAGCATTCACCTCCACCTTGCAGGCCTCATGACAGTTACCTCAGTGTGACGATGATGGCGGCTTCATAACCGTAGTGGCGCATGTTCGTGGACGACAAGTTTGGTGGTGTCGAGGCCTCGACCTCGTGGGGCTCCTATTAATCCGATCATCTAGGGGGCTATGGACAAGGTTTTTTCGCGAGAAATACTTGTCGGCTCGCCCGACACCAACGCGAGGCCGCCTGAGGGTGGCTCCATTCCTTCCTGGAGGGTGACGTGGCTATAGTTCGTCCACTTCTCTCTGTGTGCCAGGGGAAATCCTAGGACCAGTTTATGGTTCGGGTAGCAGTGTCATGCTTTTCTTCTTGAAGGTGTTGTGTAACAACCTAGGATTTAACACCTAGAAATAAAGATGACACATGTGTGTGCATCACATGGTAATATACCGAACACCCATGTCGGTTTGGTGCTGGCCATGTTTTTCCCTCGGGAGAGGATTCATCAATGGATCCGCCACATTCAGATATGCGTGTACTTTGCAAATCTTTATGTCACCATACTGGAAATGCTCTCGAATAGCGTGAAAATGCAGCTTGATATGCTTCATCTTCTTGTGTGACCTTGGTTCTTGCGCATTGGCTATGGCGCCCATGTTATCACAAGAGATGAATGAACCTTTGGGTCCAGCGGCTGAAACCACACCGAGCTCTGTAATGAACTCCTTCATCCATATCGCTTCTTGTGAAGCCTCCAAAGCAACTATGTATTCCGATTCAGTTCAAGATCTCGCCATGATGCTTTGCTTTGCACTCCTCCAGCTCACTGCTACACCATTCAAAGTAAATACGTATCTAGATTGAGATTTGAAATCATCCCGATCGGTGTTCCAACTAGCATCGGTATAACCATTAACAACGAGTTGTTCATCACCTCCATAAGAAAGAACCATATCTTTAGTTCTTCTCAAGTACTTAAGGATGTTTTTGATCACTGTACAATGATCCACTCCTGGATCACTTTGATATCTGCTAGTTAAACTAACAGCATATGCAATGTAGAGTCTAGTACATAGCATGGCATACATGATAGATCCTATGGCTGAGGCATAGGGAGTCTTACTCATCTTTTTTCTATCTTCTGCTGTAGCTGGACTTTGAGTTTTACTCAAGGTCGTATTGGGCAACATGGGCAAGAACCCTTTCTTGCTATCTTCTATTCCAAACCTCTTTAGAAATTTGTCCAAATACGTACTCTATGACAATGATATTAGGCATCCAAATACGTACTCTATGACAATGTAAGCAGCTTCGCCAAGATTCTTTATTGAAAAACTATTATTCAAATAATCTTTGACACTATTAAGAAGGTCTATATCATTCCCAATCAACAATATGTCATCTACATATAGTACTAGGAATGCTACAGAGCCCCCACTCACTTTCTTGTAAATACAAGCTTCTCCATAAGTTTGTATAAAACCAAAACTTTTGATTACCTTATCAAAACATTGATTCTAACTTCGGGATGCTTGCTTCAATCCATAAATGGACCGTTGAAGTTTGCATACCTTGTTAGCATCTTTAGGATCGACAAAACCTTTGGGTTGTACCATATACAACTCTTCATCAATGTCTCCATTGAGGAACGCTGTTTTGACATCCATCTGCCATATCTCATAATCATAACATGCAGCGATTGATAACAAAATCCTCAGACTTCAGCTTCGCTACCGGCGAGAAAGTCTCATCGTAGTCAACTCCTTGAATTTGTCAAAACCCTTTTGCGACAAGTCGAGCTTTATAGACAGTAACATTACCATCAACATATGTTTTCTTCTTGAAAACCCATTTGTTCTCGACAGCCTTCCGACCATCTGGTAAGTCCACCAAAGTCCCTACTTGGTTTTCTTACATGGATCCAATCTCGGATTTCATGGCTTCTTGCTAGTCATTGGAATCTGGGCTCATCATTGCTTCCTCATATGTCGCAGGGTCATCGGTGTTGTCCACCAACATGACACTCATAACGAGATCATACCAATCGGGAGTGGTATGAGTTCTCGTTGACCTGCGAGGTTCCATAGTAACTTCAACCAAAGGTTCATGATCAACATCATTATCTTCCTCTCTTATTGGTGTAGGCACCACAGGAACTTCTTCCGGTGCTGCGCTACTCTCAAATCCAAGAGAAGGTTCGACAACCTCATCGAGTTTTACGTTTCTTCCAGTCACTTCTTTCGAGAGAAACTCCTTCTATAGAAAGGATCCATTCTTGGCAACGAAGATTTTACCCTCGGATCTATGATAGAAGGTACACCCAATAGTTTCCTTCGGGTATCCTATGAAGACACATTTTTTTCGCTTTGGGTTTAAACTTGTCGGGCTGTAAATTCTTTACATAAGCTTCGCAACCCCAAACTTTAAGGAACAACAATTTAGGTTTCTTCCCAAACCATAATTCATACGGTGTCGTTTCAACGGATTTAGATGATGCCCTATTTAAAGTAAATGTTGCTGTTTCTAATGCATAACCCCAAAACGATAGCGGTAAATATGTAAGTGACATCATAGAACGAAGTTGCCTCAATGGGCATCGAAGTTGCCTCACCGGGAAAAAGTTGCCTTGTCAGGCATAGAGGTTGCCCTGTCAGGCTACGAAGTTGCCTCACTAGGCACCAAAGTTGCCTCGTGATACGTCGTAAACGTATCTATAATTTTTAATGTTCCATGCTTGTTTTGTATCCACTTTGCTATGCTTTGTCTACACTTTGAGGTATTTTTATACATTTTCTGGGACTAACCTATTAACAAGATACCGCCGTGCCAGTTGTCAGTTTTCTGCTGTTTTTGGTTTCAGAAAAGCTAGTAAGGAAATATTCTCGGAATTGGATGGGACAATAGCTAAAGTCAATATTTCACCGAGGAGAGACGGAGGGGCGACCCAGGGCGGCCACACCCCCCGGGCGTGGGCCCACCCTAGGCCGTGCCTGGGCAGGGTGTGGGCCCCCTGGCCGCCCCCTTGCCTCACCTCTTCGCTTATATAAACCCCCCGATGCCAAAACCCTAAGTAACCCAATCAGGTCTCCACGAAACAGTCCGTAGCCGCTGCCACCATCGTCCCTAGATCAGGGGGATCTGAGGCTCTTCCCGGCACCCTGCCAGAGGGGAGAGATCATCCTGGAGGCCTTCTTCATCACCATGCCAGCCTCCGGTGTGATGCGTGAGTAGTTCCACCTTGGACTATGGGTCCATACAGTAGCTAGATGGTTGTTTCTCCTCCTTTGTGCTATCATGTTTAGATCTTGTGAGCTTTGTTCATGATCAAGATCATCTATTTGTAATCATGCATGTTGTGTTTGCGGGGATCCAATGGATATTAAGATACTATGTCAGATTGATTATTGATTCTATCATGTCTTATGATTATTGATTCTATCATGTCTGTGTTGTTTGTGATCTTGCATGCTCTCCGTTTCTAGTAGCTATATTGGCCAAGTAGATGCTAGTGACTCGAAGAGGGAGTATTTATGCTCGATAGTGGGTTCATGCCTCTATTGAATTTGGGGAAGTGACAGAAATCTCTAAGGTTGTAGATGTGTTGTTGCCACTAGGGAGAAAACAACAATCTTTTGTTCATGGAACAATTGTATTGTTTACTTTACACACATTGCTTAATGCAGTTATCTGTTGCTTGCAACTTAATACCGGAGGGGGTTCGGATGATAACTTGAAGGTGGATTACTAGTCATAGATGAAGTTGGATGGCGATCTATGTATATTGTTGTAATGCCCAATCAAATCTCATAGGATCATTAATGTCTAGTATTACATTGTTATGCCTTGCTCAGTCCTGTCAATTGCCCCGCTGTAATTTGTTTACCGAGCATGTTATGTTATTTATCTTAAGGAGAACACCTCTAGTGAACTGTGGACCCCAGTCCAATCTTTACCATTGATACATCATCTACTGTTACGGTTTACTTTCTGCAAGCAACCATTACCTTCCACACCATACTTTTAATCCTTTGTTTTCAGCAAACTAGTGAAATTGACAACCTCAATGTAAGTTGGGGCGAAGTCATGAGATTGTGTTGTGCAGGATTCCAAGTTGTTGGCAACACCTTTGAGTTGTTTCCTTGCTCCTACTGGTTCGATAACCTTGGTTTCATAACTAAGGTAAAACTTGCTGTTGTGCTCATCATACCTTCCTCTTGGGGTTTCCCAACGAAGCTCTCCAGTGATCTGAGCTCATCACCTCGCCGGGCAGAAGTTGCCTAGTCAGACACAAAAGTTGCCCCGTCGGGCACCAAAGTTGCCTCTTCGGGCACAATTTGTCTCATCGACCTCCGATGTTACCTCATTAGGCACAGAAGATGCCTCGCTGGGCTCCAAAATTGCCTCGTCGAGCACCAAAGTTGCCTCGTCGGACACCGAAGTTGCCTTGTCGGGCACCAAAGTTTCCTCGTCGTGTTTCAAAGTTGCCTCTCCGGGCTCCGACATTGCTTAGTGTCGCACATAATTTGCTCAGTCGGGCTCCGAAGTTGCCTTCCTGAACATCGATGTTTCTCAGTTGGGCACAAAAGTTGCTTAGTCGGGCTTCGAAGTTGCCTCTGCTGTCGCCGAAGTTGCTTAGTCAGGCACAAAAGTTGCTGTCAGGCTCCGAAGTTGCTCAGATAACTTTTTGGTGCCTTCCATAGCAACTTTGGTACCTGGAATGAGCAATGCTGATGTTCGAGGAGACAACTTTGGTGCCAAGCAGAGCAATTTCGTTCCAACAAAGCAACTTTGATGTCGGACGAGACAACTTCGGTGCCCGCCGAGGCAACTTTGGTCATAGGAAAATCAGTTTGCCTAAAAAAGGGGAGTCCTCACCCACCACGTCAACGTCGTCCTAATGGCCTACCAAAGTTGTCTCACCGGGCTCTGAAGTTGCGTCACCGGGCTCCGAAGTTTCCTCGTTGGGCTCCGATGTTGCCTCGTTGGGCAGCGACTTTCCTACAGAAGGGCTCCGAAGTAGCTCAGGCGGGCACATAAGTTGGTAAGTTAGGCTTCGAAGTTGCCTCGTCGGGCTCCAAACTTGCTCAGTCGGGCACAGAAGTTGCCTCGCGGGGCTCCGAAGTTTCTTAGTCAGGCATATAAGTTGCTCAGTCGGGTGCCAAAGTTGCCTCGCCGGGCACAGAAGTTGCTCAGTCAGGCACCAAAGTTGCCACGCCGGTCGCCGAAGTTGCCTCGCCAGACTTCGAAGTTGCTTAGTCAGGCACATAATTTGCTCAGTCGGGCTCTGAAGTTGCTCAGTTGGGCACAAAAGTTGCTCAGTCGGGCTCCAAAGTTGCTCAGATTACTTTTTAGTGCCTTCCATAGCAATTCGGTACCTTGAATGAGCAATGCTGGTGTTCGGCGAGGCAACTTCGGTACCAGGCAGAGCAATTTTGTTCCAATGAGGCAACTTTGATGTCGGACGAGACAACTTCGGTGCCCGATGAGGCAACTTTGGTGCCCGACAAACCAATTGACATACCTGATGATGCAACTTCGATACTCGACAAAACAACTTCGGTGCCCGACAAAATAAATAATAAAGTTGTTTGTCTCAATGCTAAAATTGTTTTATTTTAGGCTACAGAGTAAGCTGGAGGAGGGGTACGCGTGCTTTAGAAGACGTCGGCAGCGAGCGCATTCCGGCGGCACCCAGGATGGTGGGAGCACGGCAGAGTGGGGGCTGCGTCTAGCGCGCTAGAGGATTGAGGGCCGCACTCGAGGTAGTGCAGGGGAATCTGCAGCGACCGCACCCTAAACCGGCGACGCCCGCGCCCAAGATGGACCACGGATTAGGATGTAAATGGCGCGCTCGCTGGACAATGCTGCAATAGCCGCTTCGGCCATATATTACTTCCGTGGATTTTGCAGCGGCCGCATAGTGCTTTTGAAGGCTTTGCTTGGGCGTGTGCAGTGTGTGAAAAAAGATGTGACTAAGAGCACATTTTCTCCTTAGACCTGAGTCTAGTACAGTGGAGAGGGTGGTGCTAGCAAAAAAATCCTTAGACATATGTCTAGTATTAGACATAGATAGCTAAAAAAAGAAAGTAATAGACCCGTATGTCAGTGTATGACTAGAATATAAAAACAATCTGCAAAACTATAATTTTACCGTTAAATAAGACCCGTGGAATGGCTAAACGCTAGAGTCAGTCTTGCTTTCATAGGCTCAAGCCTTGTTTCTCCTTGACTATAGCTAAACTGTGTACATGCTGATAATTGATTCAGACGGCGTCAGCTGATATCAGCAGGCCCGAGTGGACCAAGTGATGGCCAATGAGAGCTGTCCACAAACCACTGGTGACGTGACGCCTGTACCAGCTGGACAGCTGAACTTGTTTTTCTCCCCAAACTCCGAACTGTGTACGAATCCCGTCTGTTTCAAGCCCGAAGTTGCCCTTTAGAGCATCCCCAATCGTCGGTGATTTCAGTCCGAAATCCGGATCAATTTTGAGCCGGACGAAACTCGTTTTCGGTCTGGAAACGCCGAGTTTTCCACGCGTGTTTTTAGGCCGAGTTTCCACGTTCGGCTAAAATTTAATAAATTTCAGCAAATTTAGGCGGATTTCATAGATTATGAGCAAATTATAAACGGATTACATCGAATTCGAACGAACACCCGAATTTAGGCTAGATAATAAACTAAAAAACATAAAAAATGCCGCCGCCGATGCCGTCGTCGAAGCCGCCGCCGCTTCTACGTGCCGAGATTGTCGTAGAAGGAGGTGTAGCCGGGATCGGCCTTGCCGTCGTCTTCGCCGCCAGAGGCGGATCTAGGGAGGGGCGAGGAGTGGCCAGGCCTCTCCTATGGCTCGCCCCACCTCAAGGATATGTTGTGGAGGCTAGCACTGGTTTTGACGCTATATACTCCTAATACTCTGTCCAGCCTACACTCAGACTAAATAAATTTTTTATAAATTATTTAGTGATTAACTAATTATCGAGTTATTGATTTATTTGATAGGTCTAGGCAACCATCTACACTCAAACTAGTAGAACGCTAGCTAGATTTTTTTAACACAAAATATATAATATTACAGTTTGATATCCGTAGTATATGCTAGAAGACTTGATATATTTTCATCTTTATCTTTTTAGGGTGAATTTTTTCTTTGACCCACATGCTCATATACTAGATCGGCCCCTTGATTTATTTAATATTCTTATAATTTTATATAGTTATTTGTATTTATAAAGAAAAATTATGTAAAGTTTACCATTCATGAGATCATAGACATTGTTTGATGGGTTTGTAGTTGTAAAGAAAATAAAATGAAGCTTTTCGTTATAGAACCGGATAACAAAACTATATATATAAGATTCGATTTATTTTTATTGTATATCTATTTTATCGTCACTATCATCTCGTCCCCCTATGATCAAATCCTGGATCCGCCTCGCCTCCGTCGTCGTCGTCATCGCTCGGCGGCTTCGGCGGACAGGATCTCTGCTAGCAGGCCGAGGCGAAGGAGGAGGAGCTCAGGCAGGCCATCCTCCTCGCCAGCCAGTTAGCCGAAGGGTGCCGTCCTGCCCTGGACGCCGGCGTGGATGTGCGCGGGAAGCCGAGATGCGGGGTGTTGCCAGCGTGGATGTGCTGCAGCACCGCCGCGAGCTTCCAGCCTGGCGCGCTCCACCAATGCCGGCGACCAGCCACGTTGTTGCGCTTCGGCGGCGAGTCGAGTGTCGGGTACCTATCGACCATTGCTCTCTTCTTGTCGGAGTTGATGTTCGCGGTGGAGGAGGAAGTGAAGGAGCGTTGGGAGTGAGTGAAATGAGACGGCGATGCCGCCGGATTATATAGGCCGAAGGGACCGGCTAGGACGGAAGGGGTGTAGCGGCGTGAGCGGGAAAAGGGGAAACAACGGGAATTTAGTGACCGACGGTCTGTCGCGGGAGACGAGGAGGCAGTGGCGCGCCTATGAATTTATACTTAATTTACATAAGACTAATCAGTTTCACCATGTTTTGTTTGGCATAAAAAAATTCTGCGCGGTGGAGGCCTGCACGATTCGGTCGATGGTATAGCTTTAATCCAGCGTTGCGACGTAAAGATCAATGGTAGTCAGAGGCGAGGAGACGTTGAGAGCCTGCATGGCGTCAGGTGTTGCCATCGCCGTCACTGCATCTGGCCGTCAGCCGACTGAAGGCATGCGGCCACGCCGCTGGATTTCGCGGCCTTGTCCACATACGCCACATAGTTTTCGCAGGAGGCCACGTACGCAATTTAAACCCTTTTTCGCGGGTGGCGTATACGGGACAGTTGGATGGCGAGGACGGCGGCGCGCGGACGATGGGTGACGGCGGCGGCTGGGTGGTCTGGAGCATGTGACGTGCGGGGTAGGTGGTGCCTAGGGGATTTGTCGATCAGGTTTGTCGCGTCTGTGAGCGCCCGAGTCATGGATCTTGGATTTTTTACAAATATAACCCTCTATAATTTTTTATTGCCAAAATACCCCTCTCACGATGCAAAAACCAAAAATGCCCTGACGGAAGGCTGAAAAGGCGACACGTGTCACCTCCCGCCACGGGAGGGTGGCGGGATGTTCCTTCCGCCACAGGGGGTGGCGGAATGTTCCTTCCGCCATGGGGAATGGCGGGATGAGGTGGGCCCCATGGTCGGGCCGACGGGGAGGTTCGACTTGGCGCTGGCGGGAGGTTCGACTTCGCGCTCGCGTTGGTGGACCCCATGACGTCATTCCGCCACCGCCAAAGGCGGAAGGAACATCCTGCCACCCTCCGTGGTGGGAGGTGACACGTGTCGCCTTTTCAGCCTCCCGTCAGGGTATTTTTGGCTTTTGCGGCGCGAGGGGGTATTTTTATAGCGAATTATAGAGGGTTATATTTGTAAAAAAATCTGGATCTGGCGCTCGCGCACCCACAAGTTTTTAGGTTAAAAGAAATGTACATCATTGGCAGAGAGATAATAGAGAGAAGACACGTGCAAGATGGGGAAAGATGCCGTGCGTGAGCCGAAAGGCCGAAACCACAACAAACCAACGAGAAAGAGGCTGTACGATTTAGATGCGGTGGTATCAACTGAAAGGATAACTAGACAACAGATCTAAACTTGGAGCACCATCGGCCAATCCAGCTAGGTCTAGGCGACGACAGGCCGGCACACGCCCAACGACGTCATCCCTCTCGGTCGTTGCGGCGAGCAATGGATCCAGGCGAGGGAACCTGCTTCGTCCACAGGGAATTCGCGCCGGACGTGCTCGCGAACATCCTGATGCGCCTCCCGCCTAACACCCGCCGCCTGCTACGCCTCGTCTGCCGGCACTGGCGGGACGTCGTCGGCACGCGCACGGTCACGAACTTGAGGAGCCGCACCAAGACGCTGGTGGCCGCCACGGGCTACGCGTACGTCGTCGACGACCTGTCCGCTGTGGACGTCGGGACGAGGCGCAGAAGCACCCGCAGAGAGCTCTGGACCGGCTTCAACACGGCAGATGCCTACAAGTACATGAACATCGTCGGCACCTGCAACGGCCTCATCTGCCTCTGCGACGCTGGTGGCGACATCACCGTGGCCAACCCCGTCACCGGCGAGGCGCTGGCCATCCCACCGCTACGGCTGCCATCGCCGATTAAGCTCCACAGTCGGTGCTGGCACATGGGTTACAGCTTCGTCTACCTTCCGACCGCTCGGCGGTACAAGCTCGCACTAGTGCAGAGAGGCCCATTGGTCCCGGTTGGTAAGTGGGTTTTAGTCCCGGTTACCCAACCGGGACGGGGCAATCGGGACTAAAGCCCAATCTTTAGTCCCGGTTGCCCCACCAACCGGGACAAATGGGGACACACGTGGCGGCATCAGAGCGCGAGGGGGTGGAGCATTAGTCCCGGTTCGTAACACGAACCGAGACTAATAACCTGCTGTCGCGGCAGAGATTTGGTCCATTTCTCTGCCGCGGCAGAGAATTCATTTTGGCACATTTTGTTGTCGCGGCAGCATTTTCGCCACTTTCTATGCCGCGGCAGAGAATTCATTTAGGTTGTTTTATTGTTTATTTAGTGTTTTGCACTTATCAACGAAGGAACCTTATATTACACAAGATCATCATGACAATATTACATTTAATACACGGATCGAGTTCATGCACTACATACAAAAGTTGTTATTCGATGCTACCGGCCAATTTCTTCAAAGTTGCTATTTTTACAATCCCTATTGTCTATACACAGCAGAATAGTATTCCCCTTTCGAGTCTAGGACTTCTGCATCCAAGAATCCCGCCAATTCCTCCTGAATTGCTCGTACGCGATCCTTTGGCAGAAGACCGTCCCGTAGATGTTCGATCTGATTTAAAAAAGGAGTCAGCCTATATGAATGAAACTAAACACAATTTGTTTGAAATTAAAAACTATAGAAATTGTTTACGTACGTGGAGTTGCTCTAAATTTCTGCCCTTCTCATACGTCTGCGGATGAACTCGCAAACATAGTATCCACAGAGATTGTTACCTGGTCCCTGCGTCAGGCACTTTACGAGAACAGAGTTCAATCAAAATAATAATCAAGCATGATAATAACTGTATCAAAACTAGAATCAAAGAGATGCGTGGATATAGCTAGTGGTGCTTACATCTAGTGCTTCAAATGTAAGCTCCTCTTTCCAAACACCCCTAGCCTTTTTGGTGAACCTTTTCCAAGCGCTGCCCGGTGAAGAAAACGAATAAAATAAGTTATTAAGTACTTGATATCATAAAATTCACGAACGTTGCCGATATAGTGTCGTAATGATTAGAATTACCGCTGGAGAAGTATCTGCATGTCCTTCCACGTCTTAAGGGGTTTATGTTTCGAGTCCATGACTAGTACACGCCCTTTGTCAAGTTGAATGATTAAAAGAATATAGTGGTACCTGCGAATGCATAACTAATCAATTATATACTTAACATCGAGTAAGCGAAATAGAAAGTGTATACAAGACAATAACACTCACTGGAAGTTGTAAGGAAATAGTATTTCCCTTTTGGTTTCTTGAAACCTTAGCAGCGTGTACTATATTATCCTCCGTATCCTGGGGGCTTATTTTGAGATTAGCTTCATGAACCCAATATGGATCAATGAAGCCAATGTCATAGATTTGTCCTCTGCTGCATTCGAGAATCTTCATTCTGCATATTACAGTATGATTATATACATGCAATAAACAAAATAATATAGCTGGAGACTAAATTAATTACAGAATTAGTACTTACAGACAATAGGCACTGATGATCGATTTGTCCAAGGCGTCTTGATTGAATAATTGAAATAGTTCATCAAATTCAATGGATATCATGTCATCCCTTTCTTTCCCATGATGCTTTTTTGTAACCCTCAGCACTATTCAGTTAGCCCCGGCGGACGTGGCATGCATGTACCAGTTATGCAATCTTCGCATTTTTGTTGGAAGATTGTTTATCTCCTCAGGTTTGACGAGAGGTTTGCCGTACTGGTATCTGTATGCTACTTCACTCACGGGGAAGAACTCTAACTAGGATAAGTACTGGGCAATACTCATACCTTGAGCAGCGACAACTTCTCCGTATTGTGCAACTACCTCTGGATCATACTGCTCTTATTTATATTTGCTCGACCCACATTGGTTTGAGAAATCACCTTGAGAGGCGCAAGTCTGTTTTGCTTGTTCTCCGAGCTGGGCAACAGATTTCCGCTTGCATCAAGATCGCTCTTGAGGCTTTTTGTGCGCATGTGACTTGAGAATAGAACGGTCATAGTCGATGACAGCTTTGGCTCGGGTTGATGAAGATTCTTTAGCATTTTAAACACTTTGGCTTTTCTTCTTTGGTCTTTGGGGAACTCTGGCTCTTTCGGCCGCCTCGACTTAGCGAAAAACGTCGTTTCGCATCAATGATCGCCATGATCTCCTCTTGATCAGATCATAAGCTCTCTTGGGAGGAACCTTTGGTACTTTTGGAAGAGGCTCTTGTTTACGTTTCGCGATCGCTACCACGAGGCACAAGATGGCGATGCGCTTCGCTTTGACCCTTAGGCGCGACGATGGCTCCCGCGGCGATGGCTGCACGGAGATTGGTGAGGCGGGCCGGGTGAGGCGACGAAGACGGCTGCCCAGCGGCGACGACCTCTGGAGACGGGTGAGGCGGCGGCGAAGATGGCCTTGTGTGTGATTTGAAGCCACGATACATTCCTTGACCATAGAATGGTGGCGTTTTTTGCGCCACCCAAAGACACACATCCCTTCACCGGCGAGGTAGTGAAGATCCAAAACCTCAAAGGTGGGCATGATTTCATCCACGCCGACAACAGCGTAGCCCTCTGGAACGAGGCAGCGGTGGTAAGTTGGTGTGGGTCCAATTGGTAAGGCATAGCACCGCCACCTTCATTGATATGTTCACAACTTTGACATATAGCTCGCAGGTGTCATCTCCGTGATATCATCCACTTTGGGTAGCCAACAGGAGCCATCGTCGGTGCATCATCGCTATCGCCATTGTCATCACCGGGACCTCGGTGGAAGCCACATGCTTTTCGATTATTCGATAGGCGGTAGCATCGAATGCGGTGTCTGCTGAGATGGGCGGTAGTACTGCTCTTTAAGTGTTAATTTCATCTTGTTGTTGCTTTAATCGTTCTTCAATTAAACGCATTCGCTCTTTTCGACTATCTGCTTCAGCGCCCTGTCCTTTCTCCTCGACGGCTTCTATCGGGATATTTCTTGCTCTCTTGAAACCAGTCCTCCATGGTTGGGAGCCTCTTGTGCCTCTTGTTCGTCCATCATGTTCCTTATTTCAAGGCGAGTGTGAGCTCATCATTCTCTCTATCGGGAATGAAGTCCCCATCTTTAACAACCTTTCTTGCTTTTACGATCCTCTCGATTGGCAAGGGGTCTTCTTTATGTCGTATGTTATATATACACCTCCTTCCGAGTCCAACGTGCCCCATGCCCGTAAAACCAATTCCTTGCACGTTCTACCCAATAAATGCATCTGCAGGGTGATCTTTTTATCACGCAGTTCTGCTCAAGTTTCTCCCACTTAGGAATGCCAACCAGAGCCACCTTGCCCTATAGTATGGTGATACTTCTTGTTAGCAACATTCAGCTTATTCGTTTCCATTTTCTTAGCCTTTTCTGATTACTTGTATTCAACAAACTCAGCCAGAATGGTTTTATCTTCTCAAACTGAATATTCTTGAAATCGAGTCTTCTTTTCACGACATAGTCAAGGTGCAATCTTTTCTTCCAGTTGGTGAAACACTGGGCCATCTTCTTCAAAGCCCACTCCCTGACCTTAGCCTCCATGGCTCTCCCATGTTGTAAGGCGTCCTCAACTGGATCCTCCGCATTTGGATCCAGCTCTATCTTCGGTAGTTTGAAATTAACCATGAGCCTCTTCCACAGTAAATCTTTGGCGTGGTTAGGGACAAATAAACATGTTCCCTCTTCATCCGCATTAGCAGGCCTATTCCAATTTCTAATGGTGATCGGGATTAAGTCCCTAACGATTACTCCGCATTGTGCCACAAATTTGGTTGCGACAACTTCGGGAGCTGTCGGTTTGCCGTCTTCAGCGACATCTTCGATCCTGAACCTCTCATGGTCTTGCAACTTTTTGGTTGGGCCTCGTCTGCTCTTTTCAGTAGATTCCTTCGATCCGGAGGGCTAAAAGAAGAAAGATCGTCGTTACTATTTCTATATAGATAGCAGATGATTAATTAATGAATTGATTTATATTACATGCACCTCGCCGAAGCGGTCGTCTTCTCGATTACACAAGGCATCGCCTTCTCCCTCGCGGAAGGCAACACCTTAAACCTCAAACAAGTTGTCTATTCCGGTAAAAAGAGGATCACCCTCACAGGAGTTGTTCAGAAACGTTGATACGTCTAAATTATCTTCCCCACGGATCACACCTTGGATCAACTCTTCCTTTTCTTCGTCTCTGACGTGTGGGTCCATATTTTCTGCATAGGTGGAAAAACGAATAAGTCAAAGCGGCTAAAGGAGAAAGTTACGAATAAGTCAAAGCGGCTAACGAATATTTTCCGGATCGAAGGTGAAACCCTAATATATACATACACAATAATAAAAATGAAGAGAAACCCTAAACCCTAAGGCTATGAGAGGGGAACATGAGTATAAGGCTACAAAAGGTCTTCGATCTATCTATGGTCTTGATCTCGGTCTTCGATCTCGATCTCGATATCGTATTCTACCGAGAAGAACCAAATCATCGGAAAGAAAGGGAAACAATCAACACATGGCATCGATGCAATGCTCAAGCAATGATGATACGACAAGTTAATGTGCATTGGAATGTAACCTAAAGCATGCTCGACAAGTTAATCGGGGTTCGAGGCGCAAACCCTAACTCAAGGAACTCCGGAATCACCTGTTAGGGTTACTAGGGTGTTCTAATTAAACTTGTCATTTAATTAGATCTATCTATGGTCTTGATCTCGATCTCGATATCGTATTCCTACCGAGAAGAACCAAATCACCGGAAAGAAAGGGAAACAATCAACACATGGCATCGATGCAATGCTCAAGCAATGATGATGATACGACAAGTTAATGTGCATTGGAATGTAACCCTAAAGCATGCTCGACAAGTTAATCGGGGTTCCGAGGGGCGCAAACCCTAACTCAAGGAACTCCGGAATCACCTGTTAGGGTTACTAGGGTGTTCTAATTAAACTTGTCATTTAATTAGATCTATCTATGGTCTTGATCTCGGTCTTCGATCTCGATCTCGATATCGTATTCTACCGAGAAGAACCAAAACACCGGAAAGAAAGGGAAACAATCAACACATGCCATCGATGCAATGCTCAAGCAATGATGATGATACGACAAGTTAATGTGCATTGGAATGTAACCCTAAAGCATGCTCGAGAAGTTAATCGGGGTTCCGAGGGGCGCAAACCCTAACTCAAGGAACTCCGGAATCACCTGTTAGGGTTACTAGGGTGTTCTAATTAAACTTGTCATTTAAGTTGTTGAACAATGCATGATTATAGCATAGATAGATAGTTCTCATTTTTCTGAACATTTTGGTATATTATTTGTATTTTTGTATTCTGATTAAAAGTTATTGAATTTACAAGTTTTATTCAAATTCTGAAATTATTAAACCAAATGTTTAAACCTTTTGCACCATAGTAACAACTAGCCATAGTGGCTGACATGTGGGGCCCGGAGCCACCTCAGCAGCCACGCAAGCAAAGGGGAAACAGAGGGGCGGAGCCACCTGCCACGCAAAGGGGAAGCAGAGGTGGGGCCGAGCCACCTCGCCGCCCATGTCAAGGAGGGCCGCCGTGGCCGTGGACAAGGAGGACGCGGTGGAGAAGCAACGGCTGACGGTGCACCACCGATCGAAGCCGCCGCCCAGCAAAGCAGCAGAGGAGGGAGGGGAGAGGCGAGGGTGTGCCGTGCAGCGCAGTGGGGAAGGGTGGGGAGGCGGTCGTCGGCCAGGAAGAGGCAGCGGCGGTCGGGGAAGGAGGCCTTCTGAGGCCTTGGCGATGGCGGCAGGGCGGCGCGTTAGCGATGATGAGGCGGAGGCGGAGCCGCCTTGCGACTGGCGTCGTCGTCGATGAGAAGCAGAAAAGAGAAGCAGAGAACAAGAGAAGTTATATAAAAGGGAGGGGGTATACGTCCCGGTTGGTGGCTCCAACCGGGACTAAAAGTGCCACCAACCGGGACGTATGGTCCAATTTTCAACAGCTGAAGGGGCGCGCGCGCAGGGGCTCTTTAGTCCCGGTTGGTGGCTCCAACCGGGACGTATTCCCCTGTTTTCAAATTTTTTCAGTTATTTTCTCTCTGTTCCCGTCTTATTTTTTATTTTGGGGTTTAAATTTGTAATGTTTTTTAAATGATAATTACTTTGGAATTTAGAAAAACTTTAAACATAAAAAGTGTTTGAATTTGAATAACTAATTCGAAACCATTTTCTGTTTTGAAAAATAATTAATGTAACCATTTAAACTATGAACCATTTAAAATTAATAATAAAATAACTTATATTTTTTAAATATTAATTTGGAATTTAGAAAAACTTTAAACATAAAAAGTGTATGGATTTGAATAAATAATCCAAAACCAATTTCTATTTTTAAAAAATAATTAATGTAACCATTTAAAATTAATAATGAAATAACTTATATTTTTTAAATATTAATTTGGAATTTAGAAAAACTTTAAACATAAAAAGTGTATGGATTTGAATAAATAATCCAAAACCATTTTCTATTTTTAAAAAATAATTAATGTAACCATTTAAAATTAAAAATGAATTAACTTATATTTTTTAAATATTAATTTGGAATTTAGAAAAATTTAAACATAAAAAGTGTATGGATTTGAATAAATAATCCAAAACCATTTTCTATTTTTAAAAAATAATTAATGTAACCATTTAAAATTAAAAATGAATTAACTTATATTTTTTAAATATTAATTTGGAATTTAGAAAAACTTTAAACATAAAAAGTGTTTGGATTTGAATAAATAATTCAAAACCATTTTCTATTTTTAAAAAATAATTAATGTAACCATTTAAAATATGACCCATTTACAATTTAAAATGAATTAACTTATAAGTAGTTCAAAACCATTTTACATTTTTAATGGTAGGAAAAAGAGGGAGAAAATAATGGGCGGAAATAAAATTTGATTAGGATAGAACTGGAATTAAAGTACATAACACAACTAACACAAAGTTACAGAGAAGAACTGAAAATTAAGATACATGGCCAGATTAAGCCACAATCGGCCGAACTTGTTTTGCAATGTTGGAATAATTCAGTCATGCTCCTGCCTACACCTGTAATACTCGCCACTGTAGTCGTCGTACTCGCCGCTGCCGTCGTCGCTATCGTCGTCGGGGTCGCCGTAGTTGAACCTTGAAGGTTGAGTACGAGTGGGCTGGACTTGAGGGTAGCGCAGGCGGGGGCTAGAGTCGGCGGCCGTGTCGTAGGCCATGACGCTCTGGAGAGTCCGGCCGCGCCACCACAGCCCGCTGAAGTTCGGAGGAGGTGGGCCCTCCTCCTCGTGCCTGGCGAGTGCCCTCTCACGCCGATCCACGAAGAAGGCTTCCCAAGTTGGGAAATAGTCGGGATACCATCTGGGATTCCTCCGCTGCTCCGAAGTGAGCTCGAAGTAGTAGTGGTTCGTGATGGCCATCCGACACGCCACACCTAGAGGGACAGGAGGAACCGGCACGCCTCCGGCGCTCAGCATCCAACCGCGGGACACGGTAGCCCGTGGCGGGGGTAGTTCGGCGCCAGCGCCTCCGCCTCCCTGGGAGTTAGTGCTACGGTGGATGCCATGGGAAAGAGTGATGAGGTTGCAGATATGAGTCTAGAGATGTGCAATGACAATGAGGCCAACCCTACATATATATATAGTGAAGAATGGCGGGAAGAAAATGGCGGGAAGAAAATGGCGGGGAAAAATGGGCGTGTCGACATTATGTCGTCTGAGTGTACCTTGTCCCGGATGGTGTCACCAACCGGGACTAAAGATGAAAAATGGCGCGTCCACACACATGCATAATATGGCGCGTCCACACACATGCATAATAATAGGAGACGAGCATCGTTAGAACTTGCATTGGATCTCTGAAGAAACCACATATTGCGAGTCTAAAATGATTTTTCAAAAAATCACGGGCGATAGATCATGTACCTATAGTACAAAACGGACCCACTTCCTACCGATTCGGATATTTGTCCTTTTACGGGATGGACGAAAAGGTTTGAGATGTACCGGTTGGGATATAGTCCATGTAAGGTGGTCTAGTATTTTAGGAAAATAGGACGGTAGCATGCTGAAGCGGCATTTTGGTGGTTACTTCACAGCGACCCGTTTTTGCGCTCGGAAAATGGAAAGAGCTTTTCCGTGCGACAAAAGGAAAACTTCCTCCTGCAACATTGTTCTCCATACCAATGTCCACACACATGCATAATATGGGCACAACATCACAAACTATGCCGTGATTCAGCACATAACATCGGTCATTTGGACCGAAAGCCATGAAACCTCGAACATGATAGGTCATTTTGTAAAGGTTTTTTCGAAACATGATCAATATACCAAGTCTGGTATTTTTCCTTTCAACTATGTAACAAAATATGACACCACGCGGAGGATTTTCATTGTTCGGATTTTTTTTGAATTTATTATGCCTGTTTTGAATTATCTGAATTTCTAACTATGGTCGAACCGGTGTGCATGAAGATAGGGGACGAGCATCGTTAGAACTTGCATTGGATCTCTGAAGAAACCACATATTGCGAGTCTAAAAATGATTTTTTCAAAAATCACAGGCGATAGATCATGTACACCTAGTACAAACCGGACCCACTTCCTGCGATTCGGCGGACATTTATCCTTTTACGGGATGGACGAAAAGGTTTGAGATGTACCGGTTGGGAGATAGTCCATTTAAGGTGGTCTAGTATTTTAGGAAAATGGGACGGTAGCATTCTGAAACGGTATTTTGGTGGTTACTTCACAAAACGACCCGTTTTTTGCGCTCGGAAAATGGAAAAGGCCTTTTCCGTGCGACAAAAAGGAAAACTTCCTCCTGCAACATTGTTCTCCATACCAATGTCCACATACATGCATAATATGGGCACAACATCACAAACTATGCCGTGATTCAGCACATAACATCGGTCATTTGGACCGAAAGCCATGAAACCTCGAACATGATAGGTCATTTTGTGAAGGTTTTTTCGAAACATGATCAATATACCAAGTCTGGTATTTTTCCTTTCAACTATGTAACAAAATATGACACCACGCGAAGGATTTTTATTGTTCGGATTTTTTTTGAATTTATTATGCCCATTTTGAATTATCTGAATTTCTAACTATGGTCGAACCGGTGTGCATGAAGATAGGGGACGAGCATCGTTAGAACTTGCATTGGATCTCTGAAGAAACCACATATTGCGAGTCTAAAAATGATTTTTTTCAAAAAATCACGGGCGATAGATCATGTACCTGTAGTACAAACCGAACCCACTTCCTGCCGATTCGGCAGACATTTGTCCTTTTTACCCGGGATGGACGAAAAGGTTTGAGATGTACCGGTTGGGAGATAGTCCATGTAAGGTGGTCTAGTATTTTAGGAAAATGGGACGGTAGCATTCTGAAACGGCATTTTGGTGGTTACTTCACAAAACGACCCGTTTTTTACGCTCGGAAAATGGAAAAGGACTTTTCCGTGCGACAAAAAGGAAAACTTCCTCCTGCAATATTGTTCTCCATACCAATGTCCACACACATGCATAATATGGGCACAACATCACAAACTATGCCGTGATTCAGCACATAACATCGGTCATTTGGACCGAAAGCCATGAAACCTCAAACATGATAGGTCATTTTGTGAAGGTTTTTTCGAAACATGATCAACATACCAAGTCTGGTATTTTTCCTTTCAACTATGTAACAAAATATGACACCACGCGAAGGATTTTCATTGTTCGGATTTTTTTTGAATTTATTATGCCCGTTTTGAATTATCTGAATTTCTAACTATGGACTACCACGCGAAGGATTTTCATTGTTCGAGACATTTAGTCCGGATGTAGTCACAAACCGGACTAAAAATATTTTCCGCCATTTCCCACCTCTTCCGCCAAGTTTTCCCGCCCTTTCCTTTCTACTAGAGCTTTTAGTCCCAGATGTAGTCACTAACCGGGACTAAAGATATTTCCCGCCATTTCCCAAAGCTTCACGTCAAGTTTTCCCGCCCTTTCCCTCTATATTTAGGGTGATCGTGTCATGGCTATCCACACATCCACACCTTCCTCTCTTAGAACAATGGACAACGCCCTCGGGCCATTCGACCCTCGAGGAGACCGAGGCTGTCGCCTCAACTACCCTTGTCCGGGCTACCGCCCGCCAGCCATTTGGATCTTTGTGGCCGAGGGTTCTGTCCCTCCTGTCCATCAAGGTTCCGCATACGCCAGCGCCATCACAAACCACTTCTACCACGAGCTCACGCCGAGCAGCGGATGGATCCCAGTGGGATCCGACAACCTCGACACTGGAATGCCTTCTTCGCTAATAGGCGGGAAGGGAGCTCGCCAGTACGAGGGTGATGGCCGCCACCGGTGAACCACAGCAAGCCGTCGTGCGTGGTGGGCGAACCGTACTATCATCGGAGTGATGCGCTACATCACCGGGGATACCATCTCGCCACGGTGCCACGAGTCCACCACAGGCCCCACATCGTCCGGCGGTGGCATCGTCTTCGAGACCCCTCTCCCACCGCCGTGAATCCGGCTGGAATGGCCCCTGGTATATGCCATGGATGGGCTGAGGATCCCCAGAGTGGCAGGTGACGATGACGATGATGATGACGATGAAGACCCTGAAGCTGCGTACTATAGGACTAGGCATGATTATGACTAAAGGGGGCGGCTTTAGTCCTGAGTGTTAGCTAGTCCTGGTTTGTCCCAGTTTGTCCCGGTTTTTAATATTATTAAATGTCTTGAGTGTTACCTAATAAATAGAGGGAAATTCCTATATAAAGAGAGGGTTCATATTTAGTCCCGGTTGGAGAAACCAACCGATCAAGGATTAACGGCCAGAGTGGGCCAGGCAACACTAATAATAGGGGTGAGTGTCGACATTATGTCGTGCGGCTTGTACCTTGTCCCGGATGGTGTCACCAACCGGGACTAAAGATGAACCTTTAGTCCCGGTTGGAGACACCAACCGGGACTAAAGATGAGTCAGCACTAATAATAGGGGTGAGTGTCGACATTATGTTGTGAGTGTCGACATTATGCCGAGCTGCTTGTACTATAAATATGCATCCTTGTGAGTCCAGTCCTCCAGCCAGTTTGAGGTATCTCCAAGATGGTTTTCGAGCGGGGACACCACTGCGGCCAGTTTCAGGGAGATGCCGACTGAGCCCAGTCCTCCGGCATCTCCGAGAAACTGGTCATAGAGGCACTCCCTAATATGTGAAATTAGTTAGCTCCGAGGCGTATTGATCTAGTTAGTGAAGTTACAAGCTGCAAGATGGTTTTCGAGAGCAGGGACACCACTGCGGCCAGTTTCAGGGAGATGTCGAGCCCAGTCCTCCGCATCTCCGAGAAACTGGTCATAGAGGCACTCCTAATATGTGAAATTAGTTAGCTCGAGGCGTATTGATCTAGTTAGTGAAGTTACAAGCTGCAAGATGGTTTTTGAGGCGAGGACACCACTGCGGCCAGTTTGAGGAGATGCCGACGAGCCCAGTCCTCCGGCATCTCCGAGAAATGGTCATAGAGGCACTCCTAATATGTGAAATTAATATTAAAAGCGAGACTACAAAACCGGGACTAAAGGCCACAAACCGTGAAAGATATCCTTCGGTCAAGCCACAAACCGCGAAAGACATGAACTAGAGTTACATAATATGAGCATGAACTTCTTGGCATATGTCATTCCTTATGACCGCTTCAGACGTAACCATGGAGCATCTTCTTTACTTAACGAAATGCTTGGGTGGGTTTCCTTTGTGAAGGCGGAATTTTATCAAACTTATTATAATCTTGACATGTCCATCTTGTCCTCGATTACCACGATGTTTCTTTTCCTGAAAGAACTATGTGACGCTTTGGCTCATCATATGATGTATTCGTTTGCATATTTTTTCTTTTTTTGATGCGGAGGACATGTCCTTCACATAGAAAACCTGAGACACATCATTGGCTAGGACGAATGGTTCATCTCTATAACCAAGATTGTTGAGATCCACTGTTGTCATTCCGTACAACTGGTCTATCTTTACCCCTTCCCCATTCAGATTGACCCATTTGCAACGAAACAAAGGGACCTTAAAAGAGACTCCATAGTCTAGTTCCCATATCTCCTCTATGTAACCATAATATGTGTCCTTTTGTCCATTCTCGTCTATTGCATCAAAGCGGACACCACTATTTTGGTTGGTGCTTTTTTTATCTTGGGCGATCGTGTAGAATGTATTCCCATTTATTTCGTACCCTTGGAAATTCAATATAGTAGAAGATGGTGACGCGGCCAACAAGTATAGCTGATCTCCAACAGTGGTGTCATTCAAGAGATGTGTCCGCATCCAACCACCGAAAGACTTCATGTGTTCATCTGTAATCCATGATTCAGGCTTCCCCGGGTTTTGGGCGTATAATATTCTTGTGTTCCTCGATATCTGAGCTGCCAAGGTGGAATTATGTAGAACTGTGTAGTGTGCTTTAGTGAAAGAATCCCCGTCCCTACATATCATTGCTTTCTTTCCCAGCGTGCCTTTTCCACTTAGTCTTCCCTCATGCCGCGAGTCAGAAACATCAATCGGCTTAAGGTCAGGAATAAAGTCAACACAAAACTCAATGACCTCCTCTGTTCCATATCCCTTGGAGATGCTTCCTTCTGGTCTAGCATGGTTATGAACATATTTCTTTAAGACTCCCATGAACCTCTCAAAAGGGAACATATTGTGCAGAAATACCGGACCGAGAATGGCAATCTCTTCCACTAGATGAACCAGGAGATGCGTCATAATATTGAAGAAGGATGGTGGGAACACCAATTCAAAACTAACAAGACATTGTACCACATCCTTCTGTAACCTTGGCAGAATATCTGGATTGATTACCTTCTGAGATATTGCATTGAGGAATGCACACAGCTTCACAATGGGTACTCGAACATTTTCGGTGAAGCCCCTCAATGCAATCGGAAGCAACTGCGTCATAATCACGTGACAGTCATGAGACTTCAGGTTTTGGAACTTTTTTTCTGCCATATTTATTATCCCCTTTATATTAGATGAGAAGTCCGACGGCACCTTGATACTGTAAAGGACTTTAAAAAAGATTTCCTTCTCTGCTTTGGTAAGAGCATAGCTGGCACGACTTAAGTGACGCCCTTTATCCGTCTTGTTATCTGTATGCATGTTCTTTGGGTCTTTCATAATTTGTTGGTCCTCCGTGCTTGTGTGTATCTTTTGTCTTCCCATACACGCCTAGGAATCCTAGCAGGTTCACGCAGAGATTCTTCGTCACGTGCATCACGTCGATTGAAGAGCGGACACGCAGGACTTTCCAATATGGCAGCTCCCAAAATATAGATTTCTTCTTCCACATGGGTGTGTGTCCTGTAGCGACGTCGTTCGGAACTGATTAACCGCCGGGACCCTTTCCAAAGATTAATTCTATGTCCTTGACCATACCAAATACATCATCACCAGCAGGGAGTTCAGGCTTCTTCCGGTGATCTGCCTCACCTTTAAAATGCTTGCCTTTCTTTCTTACGGGATGATTGGTCGGAAGAAATCGTCGATTCGCCAGGTACATAACCTTCTTGCATTTATGCAAATATGTACCTTCGGTCTTATCTAAACAGTGGGTGCATGCCTTATATCCCTTGTTTGTCTGTCCTGAAAGGTTACTAAGAGCAGGCCAATCATTGATGGTTACGAATAACAACCCTCGTAGATTAAATGGCTCCTGTTTGTTCTCATCCCACGCACGTACACCTGGTTTGCCCCACAACTGTAAGATTTCTTCAACTAATGGCCTAAGGTACACATCAATGTCGTTGCCCGGTTGCTTCGGGCCTTGGATGAGCACTGACATCATAATGAACTTACGCTTCATGCACAACCAAGGAGGCAGGTTGTAGATACATAGAGTCATGGGCCAGGTGCTGTGACTGCAGCTCTGCTCCCCAAAAGGATTCATGCCATCCGTACTTAGACCAAACCATAAGTTCCTTGCGTCACCTGCAAAGTCTGGGAAGTCTCTCTCGATTTTTCTCCACAGTGAGCCATCAGCAGGGTGTCTCAACTTTCCGTCTTTCTTACGGTCTTCTTTGTGCCATCGCAACAACCTGGCATGCTCTTTGTTTCTGAACATGCGTTTCAACCTTGGTATTATAGGAGCATACCACATAACCTTAGCAGGAACCCTCTTCCGGAGGGGCTCTCCCTCAACATCACCAGGGTCATCTCGTCTGATCTTATACCGCAACGCGTTCCATACCGGGCATTTATCTAAATTCTCATACTCCTTACCGCGGTAGAGGATGCAGTCATTAATGCATACATGTATCTTTTGCACATCTAATCCCAGAGGACAGAGAGTCTTCTTTGCTTCGTAGGTACTCTCGGGAAGTTCGTTATGTTTTGAAAACTTCAGCTTCATTATTTTCAGCATCTTTTCAAATGAGGAGTCAGTTAGACCACACTCTGCCTTCCATCGCAACGATTCCAGTGTGGTACCGAGCTTTGTGCTGCCATCTTCACAATTTGGGTATAACAATTTCTTGTGATCTTCTAACATGCTCTCTAACTTCAACTTCTCATTTTCTGTTTCACAGTCTCGCTTTGCATCAGAAATGACCCTACCAAGTTCACCAGCCGGCTCATCTGATGCCCGTTTTTCACCTCTTTCCTCTCCATTGTCTTCCATTGCAGTATCACTGTATTCAGGAAACATATAATAATAGTTGTTATCATCATCTTCTTCTTCACCATCTTCCATCATAACCCCTCTTTCCCCGTGCTTGGTCCAGCAATTATAGTTGGGCATGAAACCTTTCATAATCAGGTGGCCGCGAATAATTTTCGAGGAAGAGTACTCCTTGTTGTTCCGACATTGAACACATGGACAACGTATAAATCCATTCTCTTTGTTTGCCGTAGCCACATCGATAAATTTATCCACGCCTTTGATATACCCGGCTACCCGCCGGTCACCGTACATCCATTCCCGACCGTTCATCTGCATCATATAAGTAAGTTTATCAAAAAACAGGACATCATAAATAGTGAAATAACCAATTCACACCGACACATGAATTGTATCAATGACCTAGAAAAGATAAGATTGCTAACCTCGATCGAGGGAAATAAAGAGGAGAAAGCTCAAGTGCGTCTCGGACACCTTCTATATTTTTGTTCTATGAGAAATTCAACGGGATTATTCACTCAAACATTTCAACAAACACCTTCAATGCATGCATGAGAAAAAACTAGCACACCCCCTCACACCTTCCACCATTCGAAAAAACAGAGTGGAGGCAGAGGGGGCTGGGGCGTTGCATTTATAGAGGGCAGGGGGTCTTTAGTCCCGGTTGGAGCCAGCAACCGGGACTAAAGGTGCGTGCCACGCCACGTGGCTGTGGCCAAACCTTTAGTCCCGGTTGGTGGCTCCAACCGGGACGCATGCCCCCTGGCCCCGTGCCCAACCGACGCAGCGTGTTAGCATTACTCCCGGTTGGTGGCGCAACCGGGACTAATGCTCTGAGGGGTCGCGAACGGATAACCCTTTTTCCACTAGTGTCGTGCACGTCCCGTGCTGGGTGAGCGGGCACCTATTCGATAGGGTACAAGTGATTACGCTGGGGGAGGCGTCATGGCGAGACGTGCCGGTCGAGCCATCCTTGCGGTCTTACTCCGGCTACAGCGTCGTCGCTGTCGACGGGTGGGTGTACTGGGCAGCGTTGTCGGAGCGCACCGAGAGGGTCATGTCGTTCAACCTCGAGAACGAAAGGGTCGCGCCCATTATATCCCTGCCGTCCATGCTCTCCGACTGGAAAGACATGGATGGATGGCACCTAGCGGTGGTGCACGAGAGGCTGGGCATCGTCGCTAGCCGCACCCTGTCGACGAAGGTTTGGGTCATGGTGGAGCAAGGAGAATGGAGCCGCTGGTATACCATGCGACTGAGAACGCCGTCGCAAGGCCCGCACCGCTGCCTCACGTGGCCCCTTTTCGTCCATGGCGAGCATGTCCTGGCATGGGAGCCAGGGTTGTATGGAGAAGGCTCCGTCTTGTACAGGCACACGTTGATCCGAGATGCGGCCGAGGGAGCGAAGCGCGGCGTGGTGGAGATCGGTGACACGGCTCGGTGGTTGGTGGTCGCCCGTTATATTGATACGGCCTCGTACTCGAGCTGCCGCCGGACATTCGCTTATGTGGAGACCAAGGAACCGCTGCGTCTTTACATGTCGGCTGCGCCGTGATGAACCTATGCCGGGTTTGTATCACCAGTTAAGTCTGTCCAGGATTGTGTTTTTCCTTGTGAAAAGTTCAGACACTAGCTAGTTTATGTCATACTTCCTTTGTTTCACAATATAAGTCTTTTTAGCAAGTTAAAACGATCAGCCTTGATAGAAAAACTTATACGCACCGACTGGTCTCGAATGGTCTATATATACTGATCTCGGTACCCTGTTTTGTTTCCACGAAAATGTAATCAACCGCCGGGTTGCATATTAGCTAGCAGGTTAATTGTTTATGCTATATATGAAGGGAGTGCCTAGATCTCATGCGTCTAAGAACTTTTTATATCTAAGTCGCTGACATCATCCTACTATTTGTGCTAGTTACAATCTAGTTGCAACTTATATAATTTGTACTAATTTTCAGTTGTAACTCATTAAAATCCCAGTTACAACCTAGTTGCAACTCATGTGAAAGCCTCATATTGCACGAATCGCGAGGTAAATCTAATGACGAGAGAGGTGACCGAGAACTAAGAAGTTCTCAGGCGACTGAGAACTAGCAAATCCAATATATGAACTGCTGCTCCAAATGGAGGCCCCAAGCTCAATTCGAGTTTTTAAGGTTTTATTTAAAAAACCTGAATATAGTCCATGATTTTTTATATAGTACAAGTGTGTAAAATGTTAATATGAAACACTTTGTATTTTAGGCTAGCTACACAAAAATGATAAAAATATTGATCTGAATATAGTGAACAATGCACATTTTAAAACTCCACAACTGTCACATTTTACGATTTTTGAAGCATTTATGTTTTCATTGACACGGAATTCCTGAAACTTCATGCACTCTACTACAAAATATTTCCATGTGGAAGTGGATCCATGGAGTTTGTGGTGTAGTGCTTGAAACTTCATGCACTCTACCGACAGTCTTCGATCACCGGTTCGGTTTTTTAAAATATGATTCTAATGGAAGGCTAGCCGATCCCAAATTATAAACGTATGTGTACGCCGACTCACTAAAGATATTTTCATATGCAACTTTTTTCTCTCAATAAACGAGGAGACGTGGAGGCTGGAGAAAGAAGCCGTGGCACCTACCGTGCCGTGCCCGACCAGAAACCGCAACAAATAATTAACCTTTTTTTTCTTGAGAGAGTATAAACCGCAACAAACTTGAGAACGATTTCGATCCGGTTTCAGGAAGGAAGGAAGGCCGAAAACGGAAGGAAGGCTGAGATCCATCGATGCTGGATCGATCGAGTTGACAGACGACACAGAGCCACGGGCGATTTCAATCGAGGTGACAGGCGATTTCGCCGAGCGATGGATCCAGCCGGGGGAACCGGCGGCGTCGTCCACAGGAGGAGGGACTTGGCGCCGGACATGCTCGCGGATATCCTGATGCGCCTCCCGCCCAACACGCGCCGCCTGCTCCGCCTCGTCTGCCGGCACTGGCGCGACGTCGTCGGCACGCGCACGGCCACCAACCTGCGCAGCCGCGCCAAGACGCTCGTCGCCACCACCACGGGACCCGCGTACGTCGTGGACGACCTTTCCGCGGCTCCGGTTCCAGGGACCGGGCACAGACAGCTGAGGACCATCAGCTTCTACACGACACGCCGCTACAGCACCATGACCGTGGCGGGCACCTGCAACGGCCTCGTCTGCGTTTGCGATCACGGCGGCGGCATCACCGTGCATAACCCTACCACCGGCTGCGCGCTGCCCATCCCATTGCTCCCGCCGCCGTGTGTCGTCGGCCTAGCTAGGCGCAGCAGTGGGAGCTGGCAGGAGGCCTACAGCTTCACCTACCTCCCTATGACAGGGAGGTACAAGGTTGTGCATGTCACGTGCCACGTGAACCGGTCCTCGTACAATAGAGTGCATGTGATCACGCTCGGGGACACGTCATGGAGGGATGTGCCGGTCGGCCCCGATGCCAAATGCGACCTCGGCTACGGCGTTGTCAGCGTCGATGGCGCGACCTACTGGGTCGCACCGGAGGGCGGTGCGAAGGTCATGTGCTTCGATCTCGAGAGCGAGCATGTGATATCAATTTCGCGGCTACCGTCTGTACTGTTGTCCGACTCCGAGAACGGCGGCGGCAGCTGGCACCTGGCGGAGGTGCACGGGAGGCTTGGAATTGTGTTTAGCCACGTCTCGTCTACCATGGACAACAAAACGGTGGACAAGACTGAAGTCTGGGTCATGGAGCTGGGCGTGACGACGATGCTAGGGGAACGACGACGACCCATCATCACTTGGAGCCGTTGGTACATCGTGCAGATGAGCATGCCACGGGAGTTGTCGAGCACAAGGATACGACGTCTCACCTGGCCGCTCTTCATCCATGGCGACCACGTCCTTACATGGGAGTGGTCGTCGGATGAACGAGGTTGTGTCTTGTACAGACACACACCCATCAACGACACGACCAAGCAAGCAAAGCGCGGCGTGGTGGATATAACCGAGAAGAATCGAGGGACGGTGGTCACTAACATTGATATCGCAGGGTACAACGATGAGCGTCGGACTTTCGGGTATGTGGAGACAAAGGAACAGCTGCCCATTTAAATGTGAGCTATATAATGTGATCACCCACGATGGATTTGCAATTACTACCAGAGAAAACTCTTTTTCAAAAGGCACCGCTATGTACAAAGAGAGAGGAGGAAGGATTGTTACAGTATGTACTTCCTCCGATCCAAATTAATGGACTGGGGTTCGTGTAGATTCGAATATATCTATCATTACCGTAGAACATAGAGAGTCCTAGCTATACTAAACTACCATAACAATCATATATGTATAATACTCTAACATTCCCCGTAGTCGTAGCGGTAGCGTCGTGAATAACTGGAACATCGCGGACGATCATACTACAGATAAACCGAAGTAGAACCAGTGAGCTGACATCCCCCCGCGGAAGGAGCGGGAACGTCGTGGACGGTGTCGCGTCGCGGTAGCTTGGACTGTAGAGGAAGCTGATGATGTTCAAGCGAGGTGGTAGTCCTTGTGCCGATGTCGAGGGAGCCGAGAGCGTTGGGTAGTGCCGAGGTCGGGGTAGCCGTTGCGAGGGGTCGCCGTGGTCGATGTCGTGGTCGGGGATGCCGGTGTCGATGTAACCGCACGTGAAGCTGCATGCGTATAGTGCGCGAGGAAGATGACGGAGACGCGTCAAGGCAGTCGTCGAGGATGTCGATGCCGAAGCTGACGCAGTCCGAGCCGTCGAGGACGAGGTGCGGCCATAGTTTTGCCAACTAGGCGCACGTCAGGGACGAACGCACGCTCCGGTTTTTTCAGAACCGAGTATGCAAAGAAGAACTCATCGGTGACGCGGTCGAGGCAGTCGTAGAGGAGTCGATGCCGAAGAAGACGTTGTCGAAGCCGATGAAGATGAGGCGCCGATTCGAGCTTGCCAGACTCAGGAACGCGTCGAGGACGAAGACACTCCCGGTGATCCCAATACAAGGCGTGTGGGAACAGGGACCATCATGAACTTTTTGCCATGTAAGAAAAAGACTAGCAAGGAAGCCTCCAGAGCGGTTGCGATGCGCAAAGCGACGAAGGGAGAGATGTCGGCGGTTGTCGGAATAGAGTAGAAGGTGGTGTAGTCGGGGATGAGCTGATGACGCTGATACGCCCAATTTGCATCACCTTTCTATATCATAGTTTACCTCTATTTATTGATATTTGTCTTATTATGTGGTATTACTTATGGCTTTTCATCTGTTTATGCATGTTGGATGATTCCTGGAGGATGGACTGCCGGAGTCCGGATTCTGATGGAAAAGAAGGCGTTTCAGTGCAATTTCGTGAAGATCAGAAAAATACTAGAAAAATATGGAAACATATTATTTCACCGGAGGATAACTGGAGCCAGAAGGAGGAGCGAAGGGGGGCTGCAGGGGGCCCAAACCCCCTAGGCGCGGGCCCACCTGAGGTCGCGCCTGAGGTGGGTCTGGCCCACCTGCCCGGCTCCCGACTTCGCCTATAACTTCCCTTCAGAACCCTAATACAGGGGGAGCGAACATAGATAGATTTCCGCCGCCTCTGGGGGTGGAAAACACCGAGAGAGAAAGATCTCTCTGGCAGACAGATTTCTGCCGGGAGAATTCCTTCCCGGAGAGGGGAGACCATCGCCATAAAGACCATCATCAAGCTAGGCTTCATCGGGATCAGCATCGTCATCATCCACACCATCATCTCCACCAGCACCATCATCACCACTCCGTCTTGCTGTAACAATTGTGTTGGATATTGCTTAGTTCATTAGGGGAAACTTTCCCGGTGTTGATTACTATTGTAGTTGATGCTTGTGAGTGGAACCATTGGATTATTGTTTATGTTCAGATTGTTATCCATTATCATACCATCTTTGATCTTGATCCATATGATGTCTCGTGAGTAGTTCGTTTAGTTCTTGAGGACATGGGAGAAATCATGTTGTTAGTAGTGAATCTGTGATGAGTTATTATTCAATGGTTTAGTATTTAAGTTGTGGTGCTATTCTTCTAGTGGTGTCATGTGAACGTCGACTACATGACACTTCACCATTTATTGGCCTAGGGGAATGCATTGTGTATTTGGATACTAATTGAGGGGTTGCCGGAGTGACAGAAACCTGAACCTCCGTTAGGACACCTTTGCACAAGGGAGTGTAGGATCTTAGAGTTTAAGGCTGTGGTTAGATTTATATCTTAATTAATTTCCTATAGTTATGGATGTTTGCAGGGGGTTTAATCACAAGTATGTATTAGTCCTAGGAAGGGCAGTATGTTAGCACAGGTTCACCCACACAACACTTACAACACCAAAGAAGAGTACTCAGCTATTTGCAGCGAAAGCACTTGACAGAATTCCCATGTTTCCTCGAGAACGTTTGGTCCTTATAAGTATTTCCACCGGCTTGTCCTTTGCTAAGAAAGGATTTTCTAGTGCTTAATTCAGCAGCTAGCAAAACTTGTCCTATCATTTTTGGTAGACCTTTCTTAAACACTTGTGGATCCATTATTGATTGTAAGAAGGAAATAGTTTTAACTAAGTTTGATGGAGATTCTTATGAGTTTAACTTTTCCAAATTTGCTAAAGCTCCTTGTGAAAATAGCTTGCCTAATAAAGATTTCAGGATGGAACAACTTGCTTCAATTGATCCAGTCTATGACCTTGGACCTCTTTTTGATGACTGTAAGTATGCTTATTCTGATGATAAAGTTGTTTCTAGTAACAGTTATATTGTCAACTTTATTCAAAGTGCTACTGAAGGTTATTTTGAGAGAGGGAAACATGGTTTTATGCATCTCAATGATGTTAAGTTTCCCCGTTTTATGTTGAGAGCTTTAAAGTCACATTTGTTTTGTCTTCCTATGCTTGTGGCTTTTTCTTTCAACAATTCGTTTTATCATGCCCCCATGCATAGGAAGTGGGTTAGACTCAAGTGTGTTGGCTATTTGCTTCTTGATGCTCTTTTTCACTCCAGATATATATATCCTATGTGAGCATCTTTGAAAGTTTCAAGCCTAACTTAAAGGCACTAAAGAAAAGTACTTGTTGGGAGATAACCCAAGAGTTTTGTCGAGTATTGGAAGTTATTACCTCAGTAATAACCGCTCCTTATCCCTTTTGTTTTGTTTTTTGTGTCAAGTTCAACTAATTTTGTGAAGTAGAGGAGTTGTGAAAAGTGGCTGTCCTAGGACAGATTTTTCTGCTGCATTGTAAAAATTCGTGAGGAAGCTCAGTACTTTGGGTGGAGCTGCATTTTTCTGAGATTGTTCTCCAGGTTGTTACCCAAATTTCATCAGTTCTACACTTTTTGATTTGCGCAACAGAAGGTCTTCGAAAAAATCAATCTTTATCTGCTAGTCTGTTTTGACAGATTTCTGCTATTATTTGCATTTGCCTCTTACAGAAGCTTTTGTTTTGATGGGTTTCCAGTTGAAGTGTGCACCAAAGGTTTATTGTTTTTCCTTACACTAATGTTGTGATTGAGTTTGTGCAAAAAAATTGTATGAAGGAAATTCGCAGGAGAAAGAGAGAAGGAATCTGCAGGGTTCGTCTTTGAATAGGTAAAAGTGGTAAAAATAGAAGGTTCGTGAAACCCCAATCTGTTTATATTTTTGATGTTTTTAATACATAAGGGAAGTTACGGGATGAAACTGAAGAGGAAACGGAGCCCGGGGTGGACAAACCCACCCCAGGCGTGGGCCTAGCCTAGCCGCACCTGGAGGGGGTTTGATTCCCCCGAACTTCGTCTTCACTTCGTTTCTGTGTCAAAACTTTCCTTATGCATTGAATCTTCGTAATATATAATCCCCCGGATCCCCCGAGGTTCTTTCATCGTGTTCTCGTCGTGTTTTCGTTTTCGATCTGTTTCTGTCAGGAAAATTCTCAGGTTTGGAGCCTCAATGTCTTCCTCTGGATCACCCATGGAGGATTCCTCTACGAATGTCCTCAACCCGTACATGTATGAGTTGAGGATTCACCCCAAAGAGTTGATCCTCAAAGAGGGGAAGGTACAGATGAAACAAGTTCAAGGCCCTAAAGGAGAAGGCAACTTGGAAGACAGGATGGAAGCATTGCAACAAGAAGTTTTCAGGTACAAGAAGATGGCAGAACGTGAAGTGGATGTTATGTTGGAGATATGCCCTAGAGGCAATAATAAATATAGTTATTATTATATCTTTGTGTTTATGATAAATGTTTACATTCATGTTATAATAGTACTAACAAGGAAACATTAATACTTGTGTGATTTGTAAACTAAATTAGAGTCCCTAGTAAAGCCTCTTCATAATACTAGCTTGTTGGTTAATAAATGATTGTGGTTTCCCTATCATGAACATTGAGATGTTGTTAACAACAAGATCATATCGTTAGGAGAATGGTATGATGGACATACTCCTATAGATAAGCATAGCATAAAGATCAAGTCATTTTTAATAGTTCAATTGCTATATGCTTTCTGATACATAGTAACCTAATTCCTTCGACCATGAGATCATGCATATCACCATCACCGGAAGGATGCTTTGATGACATCAAACACCACACCATAACTGGGTGGTTATAAAGGTGGCATTGAGTGTTCGGAAAGTATGGGTTGAGACACATGGATCAAGAGTGGGATTTGTCCATCCATATGACGGATAGATATACTCTGGGCCCTCTCGATGGAATGTCATCCAATTAGCTTGCAAGCATGTGACTGGCTCACAAGGGATCACATATCACGAGAACAAGAAAAGATTACTTATCGGTAACGAGGTTGAACTAGGTATGCAGAGATACCGACGATCAAAACCTCGGATAAGTAAACTATCATGAGACAAAGGGAAATTGGTATCGTATGTAAGTGGTTCATTCGATCGCAAAGTAATCGTAGAAATATGTGGGATCCATATGAATTTCCAGATTCCTCTATTGGTTATTGTTCGGAGAAGTGTCTCGATCATGTCTGCATAATTCACGAACCGTAGGGAGACACACTTAAGGATTCGATGTTGTTGAGTAGTTATGGAATGATGAGTAAGAGACCGAATGTTGTTTGGAGTCTCGGATGGGATCCGGGATATCACGAGGAGATCCGGAATGGTCCGGAGAATAAGATTCATATAAGGAAAGTCCTGTTTCGGAGTTGGGGAATGATTCCGGTGTTTTCATCAGGAATGTTCTAGAAGGGTCCGGAAGGTCCGGCACTCCGGAGGGGAAGGGTACATGAATGTGTCATAACAAGTTGGAATGGTTGCATCATGTACTAGGTGTCATCGCTGAGCAAAATAAAGGGATAAATCAAATCCTAGTTTGAAAAGTCAAACGCCAATTTGAAAAGTCAAACGGCAAGTTTGCTTGGTGGAGGGAGAGTAGCAAACCTACTTGGGGAGGAGTTCCTCTCCCTCCACCGCCGGACAAGGAGGCCGATTTGGGGTAGGACTCCCTCCCCCTTGGCCGCGCCCTTCCACCTATAAAAGGAGGGGCAGGGCTGCCCCTCTAGACCTACACCTCCACCACCCAAAACCCTAGCCCTAAGCCGCCGGTGCCACCACCCCCTGCTGACGCCGCCTAGGGCACCACCAACTCGCCGAGTTGGGGTGAAACCCTAACCCTAGCTGCCGGCTAGACTCCTCCTTCGTGCCTCTAAACCCTAGATCGCCAAGGCCTCTCTCATATTCCACCATACTCGCTCCGGCTTAAGGCGAAGCCCTGCAAGATCTCCCCTCTACTTCCGGTACCACGCCGTCGTGCTGCCGGAATCACGAGGAGAGTGCTACAACCTCCGCTGCTGGAACAAGGAGAGGAAGGTCTTCATCGAAAGTAACGAGCGTGTGACCGATTGGAGCGCTGCTGGAACGCAGCGCCGGAAGGATCGTCTACACGATCTTGAGATCGGCAAGAGTACGACTACATCACCCACGAGAATCCACTCTCGTTAAACACTTTGGAATATTCGAGGGTGAGTTATTCTATCGACTTGTTGCTACAATCTAGTAGATAGATCTTGGCTTGTTTGTTTGTATGCGGTAGAAAAATTTTGTTTTCCATGCTACGAGCCCCTACAGTGGTATCAGAGCCGTGTCTATATGTAGATCTGTTGCACGAGTAGAACACAATGGTCATTGTGGGCGGTGGTGCTTTTATTATCAATTGCTTCTTGTGTACTTTGCATCTTGCGGTATGATGGGATGAAGCGGCCCGGGCTAACCTTACATGACATCGTTCATGAGACTTGCTCCACGCTCAACATGCAACTTGTATTGCATAAGTGGCTTTGCGGGTGTCTATCTCTCCCATTATAGTATAGATCCAATTTACAACAGGCACTTGATAGTTCAAACATCAACATTGTGGTTCTTGTTCGTAAGTTAGATTGACACTTATTGAAAGCCCCAAACCACGTAAAATATGCAAAGAAATTAGAGGCGTCTAACTTTGTTTTGCAGGGGTGTGCTGTGATGTGATATGGCCATGATTGTGATTATATTTGATGTATGCAATGTTCCTTATTATAAGTTGGCAACCGGCAGGAGCCATATGGTTGTCTTTAATTTCTGTTAAGACCCGCGTGTCTATTCAAAGTAGTTGTAATAGTTGAAGCTGGTGGACGACAATCATGGAGCAGCGTCATTGACCTTGATGCAATGCCGGTGATGATGGAGATCATGTTCGTGCTTGAAGATGGAGATCGGAAGCACAAAGAAGAAAGGCCATATCATATCACATATTATGAATTGCATGTGATGTTAATCCTTTATGCATCTTGTATTGCTTAGTTAACGACGGTAGCATTATAAGATGATCCCTCATGCACATAAATTTCAAGTTCTAAAGTGTTCATCCTTAGTAAGCACCGTTGCTAAAGCTTGTTGTTTCGAAGCACCACGTGATGATCGGGTGTGTTAGATTCTGCAAGTGTATACAACGTGGGCAAGCCAGATTTGCTCATGCGGAAGCTAAGGTTTGATCTTGACGAGCCTAGCATTTACAGACATGGTCTCGGAACACGGATCACCGAAAGGTAAAACATGAGTCATATAGTAGATATGATGAACATGTTGATTGTTCGCCATTGAAGCTACATAAACTCTCGTGATGATCGGTTTTGATGTGGTGGATTTGGTTCGTGTGATCACTAAAACAATGTGAGGGATATTGTTTTGAGTGGGAGTTCACCTAGATTAATTTAACTATTAATTAGAACTCAATTTGTCATAAACTTAGTCTAAACTATTGAAAATATGTTGTAGATCAATGGCGGCCCCTACCATCAATTTTAATGCGTTCCTAGAGAAAGAAAAGTTGAAAAACAATGGAAGCAACTTCGCGGATTGGTTCCGCAATTTGAGGATTATCCTCAATACTGATAATTTGACCTATGTGCTGGATGCACATTTGGGTGACCCTTTGCGGTGATGCTACCGATGAAGTAAAGAATGTTTACCTCTCGGAAGAATCAATACTCCACAGTTCGATTGTGCTATCTTGTATGGTTTGGAATCGAGCTTGAAAAGGTTTGAGAATTCAGACCCACATGATATTGTCCGTGAACTCAAATTGATATTTGAGAGTCACGCGCTTGAGAGTTATGAGGCTTCGAAAAGTTCTTTACCGCAAGATGGAAGAGGGCAACTCGTCGATGAGCATGTGCTTAAGATGTCAGGCACGCAAACAAACTCCAAAGCTTGGGTATAGTGATTCCTAATGCTTTGGGGATTTACCGTGTCCTCAATCACGCCACCAAGTTACAAGAACTTTGTGATGAACTACAATATGCAAAACATGAACAAGGAGTTGCCAGAACTCTTCTCCATGTTGAAATCTGCAGAAGTGGAGATCAAGAAAGAGCACCAAGTGTTGATGGTCAATAAAACCACCAAATTCAAGAAAGGCAAGTCTAAGCAAAAGGGAAACTTCAAGAAGGGTGGTAAGAAATTTGCCGCACCGACGAAGAAGACCAAGGCTGGACCTAAGCCCGATCTTGAGTGCTTTTCTTGCAAGGGAGATGGTCATTGAAGCGAATTGCCCAAAGTACTTGGCGGATTTGAAGAACGGCAACATCAAGAAGAAAGGTATATCCGATATACATGTTATTGATGTGTATCTCACTAGTACTCGTAGTAGTGCCTGGGTATTTGATACTGGTTCGGTTGCTCATATTTGTAACTCGAAGCAGTCTGCGTAATAAACGGAAGCTAGCGAAGGACGAGGTGACGATGCGCGTTGGAAATGGATCAAAGGTTGATGTGATCGCGTCGACGCTACCTCTTCATCTACCATCGGGATTAGTTTTATACTTAAATAATTGTTATTTGGTGCCTGCGTTAAGCATGAACATTATATCGGGATCTTGTTTATTGCGAGACGGTTACTTGTTTAAGTCCGAGAATAATGGTTGTTCGATTTATATGAGTAATATGTTTTATGCACATGCACCTTTGATAGATGGTCTATTCTTATTGAATCTCGATAGTGGAAATACACATATTAATAACATTGAAGCTAAACGTTTGAAATTGAGCGATAACTCGACCTATATGTGGCACTGTCGTCTTGATCACATTGGAGTGAAGCGTATGAAGAAACTCCATTCCGATGGACTTCTTGAATCACTTGATTTCGAATCACTTGAAAGATGAGAAGCATGTCTGGTGGGTAAAATGACTAAGACTCCATTTTCTGGTATGATGGAGCGAGCTACGGACTTATTGGAAATCATACATACCGATGTGTGTGGTCCAATGAGTGTAGCATCGCGTGGTGGTTATCGTTATGTTCTTACCTTCACGGATGACTTGAGTAGATATGGGTATATCTATTTCATGAAACATAAGTCCGAAACTTTCGAGAAGTTTAAGGAATTTCAAAGTGAGGTAGAGAATCAACGTAACAATAAGATTAAATTTCTACGCTCTGATCGTGGAGGTGAATATCTAAGTTACGAGTTTGGCGAGCATTTGAAGAAATGCGGAATACTTTCACAATTGACACCGCCGGAACACCACAGCGTAGTGGTGTGTCCGAATGTCGTAATCGAACTCTCTTAGATATGGTTCGTTCTATGATGTCACTTACAGATTTACCGCTATCATTTTGGGGTTATGCATTAGAAACAGCCGCATTCACTTTAAATAGGGCACCATCTAAATCCGTTGAAACGACACCGTATGAATTATGGTTTGGGAAGAAACCTAAATTGTCGTTCCTTAAAGTTTGGGGTTGCGAAGCCTATGTAAAGAAGTTACAGCCGGACAAGCTTGAACCCAAAGCGGAAAAATGCGTCTTCATAGGATACCCAAATTTGGGTATACCTTCTATCATAGATCCGAAGGCAAAATCTTCGTTGCCAAGAATGGATCCTTTCTAGAGAAGGAATTTCCCTCGAAAGAAGTGACTGGAAGGAAAGTAGAACTCGACGAGGTTGTCGAACCTTCTCTCGAACTTGCGAGTAGCGCAGCACCGGAAGAAGTTCCTGTGGTGCCTGCACCAATAAGAGAGGAAGCTAACGATGATGATCATGAAACTTCGGTTGAAGTTCCTACAGAGCCTCGCAGGTCAACGAGAACTCGTACCACTCCTGATTGGTATGATCCCGTTATGAGTGTCATGTTGGTGGACAACACCGATGACCCTGCGACATATGAGGAAGCAATGATGAGCCCAGATTCCAATAAATGGCAAGACGCCATGAAATCCGAAATTGGATCCATGTACGAAAACCAAGTATGGACTTTGGTGGACTTACCGGATGGCCGGAAGGCTGTCGAGAACAAATGGATTTTCAAGAAGAAAACAGATGCTGATGGTAATGTTACTATCTATAAAGCTCGACTTATCGCAAAAGGGTTTCGACAAATTCAAGGGGTTGACTACGATGAGACTTTCTCACCAGTAGCGAAGCTAAAGTCTGTGAGGATTTTGTTAGCAATCGCTGCGTATTATGATTATGAGATATGGCATATGGATTTCAAAACAGCGTTCCTCAATGGAGACATTGATGAAGAGTTGTATATGATGCAGCCCAAAGGTTTTGTCGATCCTAAAGATGCTAACAAGGTATGCAAACTTCAACGGTCCATATATGGATTGAAGCAAGCATCCCGAAGTTGGAATCAATGTTTTGATAAGGTAATCAAAAGTTTTGGTTTTATACAAACTTATGGAGAAGCTTGTATTTACAAGAAAGTGAGTGGGAGATCTGTAGCATTCTTAATACTATATGTAGATGACATATTGTTGATTGGGAATGATGTAGACCTTCTTAATAGTGTCAAGGAATATTTGAATAATAGTTTTTCAATGAAGGATCTTGGCGAAGCAGCTTACATATTAGGCATAAAGATTTATAGAGATAGATCAAGACGCCTAATATCATTGTCACAAAGTACATATTTGGACAAATTTCTAAAGAGGTTTGGAATGGAAGATAGCAAGAAAGGGTTCTTGCCCATGTTGCCCAATACGACCTTGAGTAAAACTCAAAGTCCAGCAACGACAGAAGATAGAGAAAGGATGAGTAAGACTCCCTATGCCTCAGCCATAGGATCTCTGATATATGCCATGCTATGTACTAGACCCGACATTGCATATGCTGTTAGTTTAACTAGCAGATATCAAAGTGATCCGGGAGTGGATCATTGGACAGCGTTCAAAAACATCCTTAAGTACTTGAGAAGAACTAAGGATATGGTTCTTTCTTATGGAGGTGATGAACAGCTCGTTGTTAATGGTTACACCGATGCTAGTTGGAACACTGATCCGGATGATTCTAAATCTCAATCTGTATACGTATTTATTTTGAATGGTGCAGCAGTTAGCTGGAGGAGTGCAAAGCAAAGCGTTGTGGCGAGATCTTCAACTAAATCAGAATACATAGCTGCTTCGGAGGCTTCACAAGAAGCGATATGGATGAAGGGGTTCATTACAGAGCTCGGTGTGGTTCCAAGTGCGCTGGACCCAATGTCTATCTATTGTGATAACATGGGCGCCATAGCCAATGCGCAAGAACCAAGGTCACACAAGAAGCTGAAGCACATCAAGCTACATTTTCACGCTATTCGACAACATGTCCAAGATGGGGACATAAAGATTTGCAAAGTACACACAGATCTGAATGTGGCAGATCCGTTGACTAAACCTCTCCCGAGGGCAAAACATGACCAGCACCAAACTGCCATGGGTGTTTGGTATATTACCATGTAATCTAGATTAGTTGACTCTAGTGCAAGTGGGAGACTGTTGGAGATATGCCCTAGAGGCAATAATAAATATAGTTATTATTATATCTTTGTGTTTATGATAAATGTTTACATTCATGCTATAATAGTATTAACAAGGAAACATTAATACTTGTAAGATTTGTAAACTAAATTAGAGTCCCTAGTAAAGCCTCTTCATAATACTAGCTTGTTGGTTAATAAATGATTGTGGTTTCCCTATCATGAACATTGAGATGTTGTTAACAACAAGATCATATCGTTAGTAGAATGGTATGATGGACATACTCCTATAGATAAGCATAGCATAAAGATCAAGTCATTTTTAATAGTTCAATTGCTATATGCTTTCTGATACATAGTAACCTAATTCCTTCGACCATGAGATCATGCATATCACCATCACCGGAAGGATGCTTTGATGACATCAAACACCACACCGTAACTGGGTGGTTATAAAGGTGGCATTGAGTGTTCGGAAAGTATGGGTTGAGACACATGGATCAAGAGTGGGATTTGTCCATCCATATGACGGATAGATATACTCTAGGCCCTCTCGGTGGAATGTCATCCAATTAGCTTGCAAGCATGTGACTGGCTCACAAGGGATCACATATCACGGGAACAAGAAAAGAGTACTTATCGGTAACGAGGTTGAACTAGGTATGCAGAGATACCGATTTATCAAAACCTCGGATAAGTAAACTATCATGAGACAAAGGGAAATTGGTATCGTATGTAAGTGGTTCATTCGATCGCAAAGTAATCATAGAAATATGTGGGAGCCATATGAATTTCCAGATACCTCTATTGGTTATTGTTTGGAGAAGTGTCTCGATCATGTCCGCATAATTCACGAACCGTAGGGAGACACACTTAAGGATTCTATGTTGTTGAGTAGTTATGGAATGATGAGTAAGAGACTGAATGTTGTTCGGTGTCTCGGATGGGATCCGGGATATCACGAGGAGATCCGGAATGGTCCGGAGAATAAGATTCATATAAGGAAAGTCCTGTTTCGGAGTTGGGGAATGATTCCGGTGTTTTCATCGGGAATGTTCTAGAAGGGTCCGGAAGGTCCGGCACTCCAGAGGGGAAGGGTACATGAATGTGTCATAACAAGTTGGAATGGTTGCATCATGTACTAGGTGTCATCGCTGAGCAAAATAAAGGGATAAATCAAATCCTAGTTTGAAAAGTCAAACGCCAATTTGAAAAGTCAAACGGCAAGTTTGCTTGGTGGAGGGAGAGTAGGAAACCTACTTGGGGAGGAGTTCCTCTCCCTCTACCGCCGGCCAAGGAGGACTCGTTGGGGGAGGACTCCCTCCCCCTTGGCCGCGCCCTCCCACCTATAAAAGGAGGGGCAGGGCTGCCCCTCTAGACCTACACCTCCACCACCCAAAACCCTAGCCCTAAGCCGCCGGCGCCACCACCCGCCGCCGCTTAGGGCACCACCAACTCGCCGAGTTGGGGTGAAACTCAACCCCAGCCGCCTGCCAGACTCCTCCTTGGTGCCTCTAAACCCTAGATCGCCAAGGCCTCTCATAGTCCACCATACTGCCCGGCTTAAGGCGAAGCCCTGAGATCTCCCCTCTACTTCCGGTACCACGCCGTCGTCACGGAATCACGAGGAGAGTGCTACAACCTCACCTGCTGGAACAAGGGAGAGGAAGGTCTTCATCGAAAATCAACGTGTGACCGATCATGAAGCGCCACGGAACGCAATACGGAAGGATCGTCTACACGATCTTGAGATCGGCAAGAGTACGACTGCATCGCCCACGAGAATCCGCTCTTGTTAAACACTTTGGAATCTTCGAGGGTGAGTTATTATATCGACTCGTTGCTATAATCTAGTAGATAGATCTTGGCTTGTTTGTTTGTATGCGGTAGAAAATTTTTGTTTTCCATGCTACGAACCCCTACATGTTATTCACAAGATAATTCAGAGCTCATCACCAAGCACGAGGGAGAAGTTGCTGAACTCCGAGAAGAGATCTTCTCACTCCATCAAACCACCAATCAATTGCAAGCACAGCTCTATGACATACAAAATCAAAACTGTGAGTATGAAGCTAGATTTGATCGCATTAGCTCTGTTGCTAGTTTCAGGATTGTAGAAACAAAGACATCCTTTATGGATGGGGAACCATTGCCTTGGAAGTTTGATGATGACAAGATACCACCACCACCAACAAAGGAGTAATTCGTCATCAGGTTTGGCATCCCCTTGGCTTGTTCCAAGCTTGGGGGAGTGTCACGGTATCACCACCACTATCTTTCATATTTTACCTTTCTAGTGGATTCATATCTGTGGTAGAGAAGTTATCTTATAGTTTGGTTTGCATGTGGAAATATCTCTCCTTTAGTTGATTATCTATATATCCCTTGGTGTGAGTGCATTTATTGAATATTAATGAGAAGTCTCATCTTTTACTTTTTTGCACTCCTTATTTTAGTTTGCAATCTCTTTTATATGATGGATCTTGTTGATCAGTATTGGCACCACTTTGGGAGCATCAAGTGGATCTAAATTGGTTTTGGCAAACCGAGTTCTGGTCAGTAGCAACAATATTTGAGGTTTTAAAGAAAAAGAGAAAGAAAAAGCTTACAGGTATTTGGTATCATTTGTTTTGTTTCTTGTTGGCTCATAAGTTTAGTATTCTTTATTTAAGATCTTTTGTGTCTTCAAGGAGGATTGCATGTTTGGCTTTATTACTTGTATGTTTTCTTGTTTCTTTCAGCTCTCTTGCTTGTACCCAACCTTGCTAGCCAAAAACTTGTTTTGAGAAGGCATACTTCTCATGTTTCCAAACTCCTTTGAACCAAACCTTTGCCATTTGTGTCCACCATATCTACCTAGTAGCTTTTTCTATTCCAAGCAAATTCCCAAGCTCCATCTACCTTCCAAATTTAAAAAGTATTTTGTTATGAGAAAACTAGTTAGTAAAGCTCTCACGAACTTGATGGCACACTTTATTTTCTTGCCCCTAATAAACCTGAACCATTGTGGACATCGAAGTTGTATATGCTTGCATCTATACATTGGGATTAGCAGAACCATGCTGTCACGGGTAACATTTTCAACATAGCACTTGTACTCTGTACATCGTTGATATCGTGCTCTTTTGTCTATGGATGTTACCGGTGTGAAATGAAGTGGGAACTTGTAAGTCCATGGAGTTTGTATTCTGTGTTAGAGAAACGCCTGGGCCACTAGCCTAAGCCATGCCTAATCGTGGTGGAAACTTGTAGCATCACCATAGTGAGCTATCTATGAAGCATCCTCAATAAAAAGCTATGCACATAGTAAATAAAAAGATTGCTGAGATGCTCATTGTCTACTTGCCTTGTCATTTTGGTTATAGGAAAGCTCCTGTACCATGTGCAAGGGGTACCTTACATGTTCTCAATGATATGCAAATACTTACAGGACAAGAACTTGTAGGGTTTCAGAGCATGGAAAACAAAAAATTTCTACCAAGATACAAACAAACAAGCCAAGATCTATCTACTAGATTGTAGCAACGAAGTCGATAGAATAACTCACCTCAAGATTCCTAAGTGTTTAACGAGAGCGGATTCTCGTGGGTGATGTAGTCGCATTTTTCCGATCTCAAGATCGCGAGACGATCCTTCCGACGCTATGCTCCAAGCAGCGCCTCAGAGTCGGTCACACGCTCGGTACTGACGAAGACCTTCCTCTCCTTGTTCCAAAGAAAATGGAGGTTGTAGCACTCTTCTCGCGATTCCGCAAGACAACGGCGTGGTACCAAGTAGAGGGAGATCTCGCAGGCTTCGCCTAAGCCGAGCGAGTATGGTGGAGTATGAGAGTCCTTTGGTGTTCTAGGTTTAGACACGAGGAAGAGGTAGGGCCGGCGGCTAGGGGCTTGGAGGTGCCCAAGTCGACGGCAAGGAGATCCCTAGGCGCGGCTAGGGTTAGGGTTTCGGGCAAGGGACTTGTGTGCTAGGAGGGGCAGCCCGCCTCCTTTATAGGTGGGAGGCGCCAAGGGAGGAGTCCTCCCAACTCGGCTTGGAGGTGGGTCAAGGTTGGAGAAGGGAACTCCTCCCCAACTCGGTTTCCCACCTCCTCCTCTTTCCAAAACTTGCCGCTTGACTTTCAAACTAGCCGCTTGACTTTTCAAACTAGGATTTGAATAAACCCTTTATTTTGGACAGCGATGACACCTAGTACATGATGCAATCATTCCAACTTGTAATGACACATTCATGTACCTTCCCTTTTTGAGTGCCGGACATTCCGAACCTTTCTAGAACATTCCCGATGAAAACACCTAACCATTCTCCAACTCCAAACGGGACTTTCCTTATATGAATCTTATTCTCCACCATTCCGGATCTCCTCGTGATATCCCGAATCCCATTCGAGACCAACAACATTTGGTATCTTTCTCATCATTCCATAACTACTCAAACAACGTCAATCCTTATGTGTCTCCTACGGTTCGTGAATTATGCGGACATGATCGAGACACTTCTTCAACAATAACCAATAGAGGAATCTGAAATTCATATGGCTCCTACATATTTCTTTATTACTTATGCATCGAATGAACCACTTACATACGATATCAATTTCCCTTTGTCTCATGATAGTTTACTTATCCGAGGTTATGATCGCTTGTATCTCCGCATACCTAGTTCAACCTCATACCGATAAGTACTCTTTTCTTGTTCCGTGATATGTGATCCCTTGTGAGCCAGTCACATGCTTGCAAGCTAATTGGATGACATTTCACCGAGAGGGCCCAGAGTATATCTATCCGCCATATGGATGGACAAATCCCACTCTTGATCCATGTGTTTCAACCAATACTTTCCGAACACTCAATGCCACCTTTATAGCCACCCATTACGGTGTGGTGTTTGATGTCATCAAAGCATCCATCCGTAAAGGTGATATGCATGATCTCATGGTCGAAGGAATTAGATTACTATGTATCAGAAAGCATATAGCAATTGAACTATTAAAATGACTTGATCTTTATGCTACGCTTATCTATAGGAGTATGTACATCATATCATTCTCCTAACAATATGATCTTGTTGTTAATAACATCTCAATGTTCATGATAGGGAAACCACAATCATCTATTAACCAACAAGCTAGTATTATATAGAGGCTTTACTAGGGACTTCAAATTAAGTTTACAAATCACACAAGTATTAATGTTTCCTTGTTAATACTATTATAGCATGAATGTAAACATTTATCATAAACACAAAGATATAATAATAACTACATTTATTATTGCCTCTAGGGCATATCTCCAACAGTCTCCCACTTGCACTAGAGTCATCTAATCTAGATTACATGGTAATATACCGAACACCCATGGCAGTTTGGTGCTGGTCATGTTTTGCCCTCGGGAGAGGTTTAGTCAACGGATCCGCCACATTCAGATCTGTGTGTACTTTGCAAATCTTTATATACCCATCTTGGATATGTTCTCGAATAGCGTGAAAACGTAGCTTGATGTGCTTCAGCTTCTTGTGTGACCTTGGTTCTTGCGCATTGCCTATGGTGCCCATGTTATCACAGTAGATAGACATTGGGTCCAGCGCACTAGGAACCACACCTAGCTCTGTAATGAACTCTTTCATCCATATCGCTTCTTGTGAAGCCTCCGAAGCAGCCATGTATTCTGATTCAGTTGAAGATCTCGCCACAACACTTTGCTTTGCACTCCTCCAGCTAACTGCTACACCATTCAAAATAAATGCGTATCCAGATTGTGATTTAGAATCATCCGGATCGGTGTTCCAACTAGCATCGGTGTAACCATTAACAACGAGCTGTTCATCACCTCCATAAGAAAGAACCATATCCTTAGTTCTTCTCAAGTACTTAAGGATGTTTTTGACCGCTATCCAATGATCCACTCCTGAATCACTTTGATATCTGCTAGTTAAACTAACAGCATATGCAATGTCGGGTCTAGTACATAGCATGGCGTACATTAGAGATCCTATGGCTGAGGCATAGGGAGTCTTACTCATCCTTTCTCTATCTTCTGCTGATGTCGGACTTTGAGTTTTACTCAAGGTCGATTAGCAACATGGGCAAGAACCCTTTCTTGCTATCTTCCATTCCAAACTTCTTTAGAACTTTGTCCAAATATGTACTCTGTGCAATGATATTTGGCGTTTCGATCTATCTCTATAAATCTTTATGCGTAATATGTAAGCTGCTTCGCCAAGATCCTTCATTGAAAAACTATTATTCAAATATTCTTTGACACTATTAAGAAGGTCTACATCATTCCCAATCAACAATATGTCATCTACATATAGTATTAAGAATGCTACAGAGCTCCCACTCACTTTCTTGTAAATACAAGCTTCTCCATAAGTTTGTATAAAACCAAAACTTTTGATCACCTTATCAAAACGTTGATTCCAACTTCGGGATGCTTGCTTCAATCCATAGATGGACCGCTGAAGTTTGCATACCTTGTTAGCATCTTTAGGATCGACAAAACCTTTGGGTTGCATCATATACAACTCTTCATCAATGTCTCCATTGAGGAATGCTGTTTTGACATCCATCTGCCATATCTCATAATCATAATATGCAGCGATTGCTAACATAATCCTCACAGACTTTAACTTCGCTACTGGTGAGAAAGTCTCATCGTAGTCAACTCCTTGAATTTGTCGAAACCCTTTTGTGACAAGTCGAGCTTTATAGATGAACATTACCATCAGATCTGCTTTCTTCTTGAAGATCCATTTGTTCTCGATACCTTCCGCCATCCGTGAGTCCACCAAAGTCCATACTTGGTTTTCGCACATGGATCCAATCTCGGATTTCATGGCTTCTTGCCATTTATTGGAATCTGGGCTCATCATCGCTTCCTCATATGTCTCGTGGTCATCGGTGTTGTCCACCAACATGACACTCATAACGGATCATACTAACTGGAGTGGTACGAAGTTCTCGCTGACTCGAGGCTCAGAGCAACTTCAACCAAAGTTTCATGATCATCATCATTAGCTTCCTCTCTTATTGGTGCACCACAGAACTTCTTCCGTGCTGCGCTACTCGCAATTTCGAGAGAAGGTTCGACAACCTCGTCAAGTTCTACTTTCCTTCTAGTCACTTCTTTTGAGAGAAATTCCTTCTCTAGAAAGGATCCATTCTTGACAACGAAGATTTTGCCTTCGAATCTATGATAGAAGGTATACCCAATAGTTTCCTTTGGGTATCCTATGAAGACGATTTTTCGCTTAGTTCAAGCTTGTCCCATTGTAACATCTTTACATAGGCTTCAGATCCCCAAACTTTAAGGAACGACAATCTAGCTTTCTTCACAAACCATAATTCATACGGTGTCGTTTCAACGGATTTAGATGGTGCCCTATTTAAAGTGAATGCGGCTGTTTCTAATGCATAACCCCAAAAGGATAGCGGTAAATCTGTAAGTGACATCATAGAACGAACCATATCTAAGAGAGTTCGACACGACGCTCGACACACCATTACGTGGTGTTCCCGGTGTCAATCATGAAAGTATTCCGTGATTTCTTCAAATGCTCGCCAAACTCAGAACTTAGATATTCACCTCCACGATCGTAACGTAGAAATTTAATCTTCTTGTTACGCTGATTCTCTACCTCACTTTGAAATTCCTTAAACTTCTCGAAAGTTTCGACTTATGTTTCATGAAATAGATATACCCATATCTACTCAAGTCATCCGTGAAGGTAAGAACATAATGATAACCATCACATGATGTTACACTCATTGGACCACATACATCGGTATGTATGATTTCCAATAAGTCCGTAGCTCGCCCATCATACCGTAAAATGGAGTCTTAGTCATTTTACCCATCGACATGCTTCAGATCTTTCAAGTGATTCAAATCAAGTGATTCAAGAAGTCCATCGGAATGGAGTTTCTTCATACGCTTCACTCCAATGTGACCAAGATGATAGTGCCACATATATGTCGAGTTATCGCTCGATTTCAAATGTTTAGCCTCAATGTTATTAATATGTGTATTTCCACTATCGAGATTCAATAAGAATAGACCATCTATCAAAGGTGCATGTGCATAAAACATATTACTCATATAAATCGAACAACCCTTATTCTCGGACTTAAACAAGTAACCGTCTCGCAATAAACAAGATCCCGATATAATGTTTATGCTTAAGGCAGGCACCAAATAACAATTATTTAAGTATAAAACTAATCCCGATGGTAGATGAAGGGGTAGCGTGCCGACCACGATCACATCAACCTCTGATCCGTTTCCAACGCGCATCGTCACCTCGCTCTTCGCTAGCTTCCGCTTATTCGCAAAGACCTGCTTCGAAAGTTACAAATATGAGCAACCGAACCAAGATCAAATACCCGTGTACTACTAAGTACTAGTGAGATACACATCAATAACATGTATATCGATATACCTTTCTTCTTGATGTTGCCGTTCTTCAAATCCGCCAAGTACTTTGGGCAATTCCGCCCAAAGGACCTTCTCCTTGCAAGAAAAGCACTCAAGATCGTGCTTAGGTCCAGCCTTGGTTTTCTTCGCTGGTGGTAACTTTCTTACCACCCTTCTTGAAGTGTCCTTCCGCTTAGACTTGCCTTTCTTGAATTTGGTGGTCTTATTGACCAACAACACTTGGTGCTCTTTCTTGATCTCCACTTCTGCAGATTTCAACATGGCAAAGAGTTCGCAACGCCTTGTTCATGTTTTGCATGTTGTAGTTCATCACAAAGTTCTTGTAACTTGGTGGCAGTGATTGAGGACACAGAATCCCCAAAGCATTGGGAATCACTATACCCAAGCTTTGAAGTTTGTTTATGCGTCTGCATATCTTAAGCACATGCTCACGACGAGCTCGCCTCTTCCATCTTGCGCTTAAAGAACTTTCGTAAGCCTCATAGCTTTCAATTGCCGCATGAGTCTCAAAGATCAATTTGAGATCCTCGACAATATCATATGGGTCTGAATTCTCAAACCTTTTCAAGTCTGATTCTAAACCATACAAGATAGCACACATCGAATCGTGGAGTACCGAGTCTTCCGAGTGAGGTAAACATTCTTTACTTCATCGGCGGATCACCGCAGGTGGGTCACCCAATGTGTATCCAAAGACATAGGTCAAATTACCAGCTTTGAGGACAATCTCAAATTATGAACCAATCCAAGTTGCTTCCATTGTTTTTCAACTTTTCTTTCTCTAGGAACGCATTAAAATTGATGGTAGGGGCTGCCATTGATCTACAACATATTTGCAATAGTTTAGACTAAGTTTATGACAAATTGAGTTCAAATTAATAATAAAATTAATCTAGGTGAACTCCCACTCAAAACAATATCCCTCACATTGTTTTAGTGATCACACGAACCAAATCCACCACATCAACACCGATCATCACGAGTTGATATAGTTTCAATGGCGAACAATCGACATGTTCATCATATCTACTATATGATTCATGCTTTACCTTTCGGTGATCCGTGTTCCGAGACCATGTCTGTACATGCTAGGCTCGTCAAGATCAAACCTTTGTTTCCGCATGAGCAAATCTGGCTTGCTCACGTTGTATACACTTGCGGAATCTAACACACCCGATCATCACGTGGTGCTTCCAAACAACAAGCTTTAGCAACGGTGCTAACTAAGGGTGAACACTTTATGACTTGAAATTCATGTGCATGAGGGATCATCTTATAATGCTACCGTTGTTTACTAAGCAATACAAGATGCATAAAGGATTAACATCACATGCAATTCATAATATGTGATATGATATGGCCTTTCTTCTTTGTGCTTCCGATCTCCATCTTCTAGCACGAACATGATCTCCATCATCACCAGCATTGCATCAAGGTCAATGACGCTTCTCCATGGTTGTCGTCCACCGGCTTCAACTATTACAACTACTTTGAATAGACACGCGGGTCGTAACAGAAATTAAAGACAACCATATGGCTCCTGCCGGTTGCCAACTTACAATAAGGAACATTGCATATATCAAATATAATCACAATCATGGCCATATCACATCACAGCACACCCCTGCAAAACAAAGTTAGACGCCTCTACTTTCTTTGCATGTTTTACATGGTTTTGGGCTTTCAATAAGTGTCGTTCTAACTTACGAACATGAACAACAACATTGATACTAGTATTGTTAATCACCCGTTGTAAATTGGATCTTAACTATGCTAGGAGAAACAGGCACCCACAAAGCCACTTATGCAATACAAGTTGCATGTCAAGCGTGGAGCAAGTCTCATGAACGATGTCATGTAAGGTTAGCCCGGGGGGCTTCATCCTAACATCCCGCAAGATGCAACGTACACAAGAAGCAATCGACAATAAAAGCATCAACGCCCACAATGACCATTGTGTTCTACTCGTGCAACAGATCTACTTATAGACACGGCTCTGATACCACTGTAGGGTTTCGTAGCATGGAAAACAAAAAAATTCTACCGCATACAAACAAACAAGCCAAGATCTATCTACTAGATTGTAGCAACGAGTCGATAGAATAACTCACCCTCGAAGATTCCTAAGTGTTTAACGAGAGCGGATTCTCGTGGGTGATGTAGTCGTACTCTTTCCGATCTCAAGATCGCGTAGACGATCCTTCTGACGCTGCCCGCAGCCCCCAGAGTCGGTCACACGCTCGGTACTGACGAAGACCTTCCTCTCCCTTGTTCCAGCAGAAATGGAGGTTGTAGCACTTCTCACGATTCCGAAGACAACGCGTGGTACCGGAAGTAGAGGGGAGATCTCGCAGGGCTTCGCCTTAAGCCGGAGCGAGTATGGTGGAGTATGAGAGAGTCCTTCGGTGTTCTAGGGTTTAGACACGCCGAGGAAGAGGTGCTAGGGCCGGCGGCTAGGGCTTGGAGGTGCCCAAGTCGGCGGCAAGGAGATCCCTAGGCGGCGGCGGCTTGGAGGGCGGCGGCGGCTTGGAGGGCGGCGGTTAGGGTTAGGGTTTTCGGGGCAAGGGACTTGTGTGCTAGGAGGGGCAGCCCTGCCCCTCCCTTTATAGGTGGGAGGCGCGACCAAGGGGAGGGGAGTCCCTCCCCAACTCGGCTTGGAGGTGGGTCATGGTTGAGGAGGGAACTCCTCCCCCACTCGGTTTCCCACTCCTCCTCCTCTTTCCAAAACTTGTCGTTTGACTTTCAAACTAGCCGTTTGACTTTTCAAACTAGGATTTGAATAAACCCTTTATTTTGGACAGCGATGACACCTAGTACATGATGTAATCATTCCAACTTGTAATGACACATTCATGTACCCTTCGCCTTTTCGGAGTGCCGGACATTCCGAAACCTTCTAGAACATTCCCGATGAAAACACCGGAACCATTCTCCAACTCCGAAACGGGACTTTCCTTATATGAATCTTATTCTCCAGACCATTCCGGATCTCCTCGTGATATCCCGAATCCCATTCGAGACTCCGAACAACATTCGGTCTCTTTCTCATCATTCCATAACTACTCAAACAACGTCGAATCCTTAAGTGTGTGTCCCTACGGTTCGTGAATTATGCGTACATGATCGAGACACTTCTCCGAACAATAACCAATAGAGGAATCTGGAAATTCATATGGCTCCCACATATTTCTACGGTTACTTTGCGATCGAATGAACCACTTACATACGATATCAATTTCCCTTTGTCTCACGATAGTTTACTTATCCGAGGTTATGATCGCAGATCTCGCATACCTAGTTCAACCTCGTACCGATAAGTACTCTTTCTCGCTCCTGATATATGATCCCTTGTGAGCCAGTCACATGCTTGCAAGCTAATTGGATGACATTTCACCGAGAGGGCCCAGAGTATATCTATCCGTCATATGGATGGACAAATCCCACTCTTGATCCATGTGTTTCAACCAATACTTTCCGAACACTCAATGCCACCTTTATAGCCACCCGCCATTTATGTGGTGTTTGATGTCATCAAAGCATCCATCCGGTAAAGGTGATATGCATGATCTCATGGTCGAAGGAATTAGATTACTATGTATCAGAAAGCATATAGCAATAGAACTATTAAAATGACTTGATCTTTATGCTACGCTTATCTATAGGAGTATGTCCATCATATCATTCTCCTAACAATATGATCTTGTTGTTAATAACATCTCAATGTTCATGATAGGGAAACCACAATCATCTATTAACCAACAAGCTAGTATTATATAGAGGCTTTACTAGGGACTTCAAATTAAGTTTACAAATCACACAAGTATTAATGTTTCCTTGTTAATACTATTATAGCATGAATGTAAACATTTATCATAAACACAAAGATATAATAATAACTACATTTATTATTGCCTCTAGGGCATATCTCCAACAGAACTTGCCTGGTGAAGTGCGGCGGCGGTGCTCAAAGTAGGCGAGGAAGAAATCCAGCTACGTGACGAAGACCATGTGCAGAAGGAGGCGATCCACGCCTGTAGGAGATGGCGTGGTGAAAGACGATGACATCGATGCACTGGGACATCAAAGTAGACTGCGTGCAGTGATGCTATGACCCAAGGGGGAAGCATAGCTGCAGAGCGCAAGTCGATGCAGCGGCTGGGAGACCACCAGCGACATACACGCCAAGGAAGGCGCGTTGGAAGCCAGTAGCATGGACCAAAGGTGGTGGCGCTACGGCCCGAAGGGGCGACACAACAGTAGGCCGTAACTCGATTGGTGGTAGGCACGTGCTCGGGGACGTGCTTGGCGTAGACAGGCGCGGGATCAGTTGATCAGACCGACGGTGCGTCGTATGCGCCAGAGCATGAACGACACGTAGATCGGAGTCGATGGCAGCGTTGTCGGTGAAGTCCTGGACGATGAAGACAAAGAGGATCCAAGGGGGGACAGCCGCGGTAGCCTTCCAAGGAAGGCATCGCAGCCATCCGTGGTGCGTGGCAGCCTGCCATGAGGCTGTGATAGCCTGACGAGGCATGTTCATTAGCGGAGGAGGTAGGCGCATGGGCGCGGTGTAGATCCTCAATGCCGATGGTTGGAGTAGAGGTGCGGCGATGACGACGGCGGTGGGAGACTCAATCCGATCTAAGATCGGTAAACCAAAAAAGAAAACCGATTAAGAGATCGGAAAAAAAGACTTACAAGATAGCTGATCAGGGATCGGCGAACGAACCCTGCGTACGGGTACCGTGGCCCCGGCGGAGATCATAGAGTTCGACCTCCCGGGGGCGGCGCGGCGAAAGCGTGTTGCTCGACTAGCGCGGCGCCATGGCGGGCGGCGGCGCTAGGCTTTGGGAAGTGGCGGCAGCGACGCTAGGTGGATGTGGCGGTTATAATACCCCTAGTTCTAATAATACTAATTAGGAATTGATTGTGCATCATGAGCATTCATGCATATTTTGTTAAGAGAAAATACATTGAAAAAGGTTTGGAAAAAATACAAACCCCTAAAAACCTACTTTGGTATTTTTCCCTCCCTAAGTAATGCATTGGGAAATGCTACCAATGCTTCGACAAATAAGCCTACATGGACCTTTTAATATATTAAGGAGGGCCATGTGTATTTCAAAATATTTTGAACCTATTTACCATTTTAAATAATACAAAACAGATCTAGTTTGAAAATACAAATAGAAATTGATAAAATATAAAAGAGAAAAGATTTCATAGAAGGAAAAAAAGAGCATCATCCACAACAGGCCGGCCCATACTCTCCTCTCCTCTACCTACAACTCAACCCTGCAGCAGCGCATACTACCTGCAGCCAGCCGCAGCCTAGCAACGGCCCAAGCCTGCGTACCCCTTCAGTTGTCTTCTTCCTCGTGACAGGAGAGCTGCTGCCTGGCAACGCCTCCGCCGCCCGATGTCGGCCGTGTTGTGATGCTCGCCACCGCCCCTGGGCAGCATGATAAGATCGGCTATGTTTCCCTCTCTCTCCTAGTACCAGTCTTATCTTCTCTCGCCCCCTCTCGCGGTTTTCCCCAATTCACCGAAACCCTAGCGCGCAGGTGCCGTCTGCCACCGTCGTGATGCGCCTCCCCGTACCTACCTGAGCATGCCACCGTGACGGCCTCGTCGTGCTGGACTACCTAGCCAAAGGAATCGGGCTAGGGCAGCCCCTACCACCGCCGACGATCTCGACCTTCTGAAGCTCATCGCCGATGATTGTCGTCGCTGCCGAGCTCGCGCGCCGCCACCTACCCCTTCCCTAGACTCTAGGTGAGCTAGCGATTCTTGTGGACCACTCCTCTCTCTCCCACTCGCCTTCTCCCATGCCCGCTGACTGCCACCGCCGCCATTATGTGCCCTGCTCACGACCAAACTTGAGCGGAGCCGCTACTTTATGGTTCGCCTCGGTGCGCTGATTCGAACGCACCCACGCACGCACCCTGGCGCGCTCGTAATCGACCAGTCCGAGATTGATCTGGAGAGGCCCTCCATTGCTGACGTCAGCATGACCTCATGCTGATGTAGTAATCTGCCTCCTTTTCTTTTATTGTTTTGTAATTATTTTCTGCAAATTAATAAATACCTTGTGGGCCCAGTCTGTCAGGTTTTTATTCTTTTTGGAAATGATTTCTGAAATTAATAAAAGTCTGACATGTGGGGCCAGCTGGAAAATAATTTAATAAATCCCAAAAAATGCTTAATTGTTTTATTAATGATTTAAAATGAATTAAAATTGGGAAAAATCATAACTAATTCATTTTAAATCAGAAAAATACAAATAATATATCAAAATGTTCAGAAAATTAAGAGCTACACAATAGATCTATAATCATGCATTGTTAACCAACTTTCAACACAAGTTTAATTAGAAGAACAAAACAACCCCTCTCAAATGCCTCCGAGGTTTTCCCGAGTTAGGGTTTGCACCCCTCGGAACCCCGATTAAATCACCAAGCATGCTTTAAGGTTTATTTCAATACAAATTAACTTGTCATATCATAATTCTTGATTGAGAATTGCATCGATGCCATGTGTTGATTGTTTCCCTTCCTTTCCGGTATTTGGTTCTTCTCCGATAGAATACAATATCGGAATCGAGATCAAGTCCAAGACTGAAGACCGAGGTCAACACCGTCGAAGCTCGAAGACAAATACTTGATCAACTATAACCAAGTCAAGTACCAGATGTCCGAAGCTCTGCTTTCCGGATATCAACTAGCAAAGGCAAGCGAAGCCCCACACATATATATGAATCTTATGCTTTCAAATTATTACATTCTTGCCATGTGCATACGATTCTAAAGTCTTTTATCGATAGATAGAGTAATCCTATATGATGCATGTTACCTTTGAAGCCTATATTCCCTGATCCACTGCTCCTAGCATAACTAGGGTTTGAGCTTGTGAAGCGTTGCTAGAGCTGTCACATCTGTTGTGCTTAGCCATGCTTAGCTGTTACCACTGATCCATCCGAATGATGAATTAGAGATGCGAATGAACCTAGTATGATAGGATGACGTGGTATGATCAGAGATGAAAGTTAAACATTCTAAGGCTTGTATGGGAGGCCACGGTGGGTTGTGGTTTTTGTAGTCCCATACTTGCCACTACTAGGACTTGAGTTCTTTCCTATGGTCCAAGACGAGCGTACAGCCACACGGGGGCCTGGAAACCCCCTCGACCAACTAACTTGCCTAGTAGATTCCATGAGTCACATAGTTCGGGCTTTCCATTTGACATACACATCTTGGTTGTTCTTGGATGGAGGTGCATTCATAACAGATAGGTAAGCGTGGCCAGGAACAAGAGATGTATGGCATATGTAATCTTGAACCCTGCGCACATCATTAGGGACCGGCTTCGGGACTCGACCCATTATGGCGGCATCTCCCTAGTGCGTGACTCATGGTCTCGGCGAAAGCAATTAGGTAAAGGTCGTGGTCAACCACTCTCTGCCATCCTTCCCAGGAAGAGGGCTAATGTTAACTGGCATTAAGAATCGATTGGTATGTGTGGGTAAAGTTGTACACCTCTGTAGGGTTAAATCTTTTCGAAAATCCGTGTCCATGGTTATGGACGACTTGGAAACCAGATTCAAAGATCATAGAGAACATGAACTTAATCGTAAAACTTGGCAAGTTGATCAACGTGTGCTTAAGGATGCTTCCTCATGGGTACGAGGGGGTGGTCCTAGATAGGTTCAGCTGATGATGATTCGGTGTATATCAAGAGATGATCAAAGTTGGAGATACCGCTCTCTTATCCCCTTTTAAAATATTCTGATTAGTCGAGATTCTTCTCCCTCTTGTTTTACAAAACAAAGATGGCTTTATGCAAAATAACTCCACCGGCCATAAGTCTTGCGGAGTACACCCTGTACTCACCCTTGCTTCGTTGATACTTTTGCAGTTGAGTAAGTGTTACCATAGAAGATGAGTTCTTCACGGCATCGACATCGACGAGTAGTTTGGAGTTCCTAGTCGGCAGTCTGGGATCTATGGATTGGACGTCATCGTTATGCTTCAGGCCTCTTAGGCCATTTGTTAAGTTTGCTATACTTAATAGCATAAATTGCTTTCCGTTGTTTGATGTTTGTGGTCAGTGACCTCTGCTTGTAATATTTTGGTTCTTTGCTCAGTTATGAGCTTGCTGTAATTATTTTTGTGTTGTAGGGTCACTATTGCGTTATCAATTCTCTCTCTGTACGCTTTCGAGATTTAGGTTAGGCTTATATCGCATGTAGGTCCGGATTTGTCTAGCCCTAATCCCGGGGTGTCACAGTTTTGGTATCGAGCGATCGATCGTAGGGAAACCTTTCTATTGGTCGATGTTGGTCTAGTACTTGTGAAAACTATTTTCAAAGATGAAAATTATGTGGAAAACTCTGGTATGCTTCTTTTACTCCTTATCCAGTTTCGCTCTAACTCTGGGTCATGTTATCTTGTGTTGATTTGTAAAAAGTTTTTGCTATCTCTTTTCTTTCTTCAAAGTTAGGTGCCTCCTCAGGCATGCCGATTCTCAACCAGCGACCTAGTGTTAAGCTCTCTAGAGTCTGATGTGTGTTCCTTGCTCCCTTTGTTCCGTTTCTTCCGAGAGATTTCTTTCTATCATAATATCTTTGTTTTATAGGTCCACAACATCATGTTGATGGTTCCTCAATGTTCTGCTCTAGGCCTCGAAGTTTCCTTTCGCCTCGTGCCTCCTTTTCATTTGTTTGGGTACTTCAGAAGTCGTTCCTTCTCTTGGAAGCTACCTCGTGATTACTATCTTGTAGTGTACGCTTTGTCACTCAAGTAGTAGTTACTCCTTTCTTTGGGTTTTAACCCTCGGACTTGAACCTAAGAGCCCCGATTGTGCTGGATTCTAGTGTTGCGAATCTTGTACATGAAGCTGACCTTTAACCCAAGATCCATTTTTTGATCCCTGTGGTTAATGTTCATACATTAACTCAGAATGGCTAATACCTTCTAGTATAGCCTTCAAGCTTGTGGATATTGTCGCTATTGAATAGTGACGATAAAGGACTTCCCCTACCACATGCTATGGCAGATGTTCTTTAATGGAACCAAATAGATCACGACAAGAGTTCTCCTAGTGAGTCTCTCATCTATACTCGTGACTCTACCACACCTTCCCTTCTTTGCATTGGTCCTCGGAAGATTGTTGACTTATGCATCCACATCCCGGGATTCTATCTTGAGCGTGCTTTTCCTTACTCTTGTTGTTTTCCGACCTTTGTCTACCAATTGGTAGCCAAGTAGTAAATGCATTGGTATCTTCCGATGCAAGATACTCGTGTGGTCTGTCCAGACAAACCAGTTCAGGATGTCAGGAGAAACAAACTCCAGCACCTCGTCATTTCTAAGACCAGGTGAAAGTGTTGTAATCCGTGGATCAATAAGCGTTGATTAGCTTATGTTCTATTCTACCTTAAAGTATCACACTCTTTTATACTAATAGGTCATGCCGAGATTCATGACCCTCTTAATGAAGTGATGCTCTTACACATTTTTAACCACCCTTCCTCTGAGCTATTCGCGCTCAGGAATGTTGCGTGTGCGTGATAATGTGGTCATCTAATATTCTTATCAACTCTCATTGCTTTGAACCTCAAGGACATTTGTATCATTCATAGTGCAATGGTTAATCTATCACTAAGTGAAGGATGATTGTTCTACCAAGTCCGTTTTTCCGGTGCACTCTCCTCAGTCAAAGAGTTAGGTTCATACCGAAGCTCTGAGACTGCGTCTTCTTGCCTTACGAAGCAAGTTTCCTCTCGTGCTAAGTGACATATCGGTGGTTCGTGATATTCTGGATGTCTTACTAGAAGTATCGTCATGTTGCCACATGACCGTGTTATCAAAGTTCTTGAGCAAGAAAGTTCTCTGAACTGCTCCTTTCTCCAAGGATCCGTACTGGGTACCCCTGAACTAGTTGGTTGAGCTTAAACAACAACTTGGAGAGTTGTAAGACAACAGTTCTACCCAACTCTATTCCTCCTTAAAGGGATGTCTAGTTCTGTTCGTATTGAAGTAGGATAATAAGTCCTTTGTGGACATGTTATCTTCCCCGCCTTTGATTTTATTTGGGCTATCGTCAAATCAAACTCGGTTCCAAGGACTATATGATAGTGTATTTACTCGTGATGTTTCACTTAAGTACATCTTCATGTCCTCTGGTCTAACCAATGTTATGGCTTGTTCATATAACATATTAGTCCATCTTCTTGGAGTGTATAGATAAGTTTTTATTGAGCCCATCAATGACATCCTTAACTTCTCCATGCTAGAAAAGATTCATGTGGAACATTTGGCATTAATGTTGGAAACTTTTGAGAACTGTCTTCGTGCCATCTCGAAGTATATGTTCTGGATGTTAGAAGTAACCTTCTCTGGTTCATGTGCAAATGTTGAAAGATGTCGTCGTGAATCTGAGTAGCGTTGTCTTTGTCTCCTCGGGAATCATTCCAAGTTAGTTAAGCATGTGCGAGGCTTTTTCTTGATATGGTAGGTTGATACCTTCACATCTCGAGAAGATTCTCCAAGAATCTTAAGCCACTGATTGACTTGTTCACAGAAGATAAGAAGTCTAACAAAACTTTGATATCCTCCTAAATGTTTCTCAACAAGGATTCAGTTGCGTTTCTTTGCAAACAATTCATGTAGGTGCAATTATCTTTTGATAACTTGCTATCACATGGGTTCCGCAATCTAGCTCATCTTTTGGAGCTTGACATTTAAGTCCGTATCTTGAGAATCTAGTGACTTTACCTTTGTGGTAAATGTTGCACCCCTTCTATTCGGACATGCTGAGTCTGAAGTATCTCTCCACCTAACAAAAGCTGAATCTCAAGCAGCAATGATGGTTTGTGTTCATCAAGGTTATGACGTAGGTCTATTGTAACTCTGACAAAATTGATGTAATGGTTGGCACAATTAGCCGGAATACCTATTGCCACACTCTCTTGAATCAACAATCACAACCACTCCTCATGAGGCATCTTCTATGATTTATTATAGGAGTTTATCTTATGGTTTCCTTAGTATCCGAAGTCTGACCTTTACTTGATGACTGATTGAAGGCTTGTTAAAAGTTTGATATTGGTGTTTCAAACATCAAGGAGAACATTTAAAGTAGAGTTGCTAAATGTTTCTCGGTCGATCCTCCAGACCCTTTTTACGATGGCAAGCTTCTTGTTATGCCAAGTACTTGGAGTCTGAGAATGAAGTTTCTTTCTTCTCGTGTCATCAGGAATCTTCTAAACTATTCATCTTGGTGGTGTAAAGTGTTATCATGATTTTTGGCAAAGATTTTGATAGCTCTGGATGAATAAAGAGTTTCCTTCCCGCTTTCTTAAACATGTTCGAAGAGCGACCATGATTTTGGTAATCAATAGTTTCTCTTTTTACATGTTCCTTGTGACTCTTATGTCCTCTCCACCAAAACACCTTTCTTTCTTAGCCTTCTGTTGAACCAAAGAATGACCCTTCTCTGTCAAAAGTAGCTCAACAACTTGGTTTTGTTGGTACCTATGTTTTCCACCTGTAAAGCTCTACTTAAGATGTTTAGTAGAGGTTCACCTCTCGAAGTCTGTGTTCTTTATCTATTCTGTTGGAAGTTTCTTCCCTCAGAAGTCTACCCTCTTCTGAAGTTCCATGGTCTCAATCCTTATGAAGACCAATTATTTTTCACCTTGAAAACCATCACCTTTTGTTCTCCCCTTACCTTGGCGTGTTTCATGTCGTTGGCTCTAGAAATGTTTGTGAAACATCTATCCATGAGTTAAACATGAAATACTCAGTTTGTGGTTTCGTGTCATTCCCTCTTTTCTTTAGTGTGGGCAGCCACCTCGAAGATTACGAAGCGCTTCGTCCACTCGTCATGGTGGCATGGATCAACCTCTTCGAGAAGATTGTTGAAGTTTAGTGTGACCCTGTTCCTTCTATCTTCCTACCTAGGAATCTCGGGACGAGATTCTTTTAAGGGGGATAGAACTGTAACACCCCTAGTTCTAATAATACTAATTAGGAATTGATTGTGCATCATGAGCATTCATGCATATTTTGTTAAGAGAAAATGCATTGAAAAAGGTTTGGAAAAAAATACAAACCCCTAAAAACCTACTTTGGTATTTTTCCCTCTCTAAGTAATGCATTGGGAAATGCTACCAACGATTCAACAAATAAGCCTACATGGACCTTTTAATATATTAAGGAGGGCCATGTGTATTTCAAAATATTTTGAACATGTTTACCATTTTAAAGAATACAAAATAGATCTAGTTTGAAAATACAAATACAAATTGATAAAATATAAAAGAGAAAATATTTCATAGAAGGAAAAAAAGAGCATCATCCACAACAGGCCGGCCCATACTCTCCTCTCCTCTACCTACAACTCAACCCTGCAGAAGAAGATACTACTCACTATCTGCAGCCCAAAGAATCGGCCCAAGACCGTGCACTCTTCAGTTGTCTTCTTCCTCATGAAGGAGAGATGTCAAGGTTTTCCTGGCCTCGATGCCAGCCGTGTTGCGATGCTCGCCACCGCCCCTAGGCAGCATGATAAGATCGGCCGCGTTTCCCTCTCTCTCCCAGTACCAGTCTTATCTTCTCTCGCCCCCTCTCGCGGTTTTCCCCAATTCACCGAAACCCTAGCGCGCAGGTGCCGTCTGCCACCGTCGTGATGCGCCTCCCCGTACCTACCTGAGCATGCCACCGTGACCGCCTCGTTGTGCTAGACTACCTAGCCAAAGGAATCGGGCTGGGGCAGCCCCTACCGCCGCGAACAATCTCGACCTTCTGAAGCTCATCGTCGGCGATTGCCGTCGCTGCCGAGCTCACGCCTCCACCTACCCCTTCGCTAGACTCCTGGTGAACACACGATTCTTGTGGACCACTCCTCCCTCTCCCACTCGCCTTCTCCCAAGCCCGCGCCGGGCATCTGCCGCCACCGCCGCTCGCCGCCACGTGCCTTGTTCCGTCGACCAAACTTGAGAGGTGCCACTACTTTATGGTTCGCCTCGGTGCACTGATTCGAACGCACCCACACACGCACACTGGGGCACTCGTAATCGACCAGTCCGAGCTTGATCTGGAGAGGCCCTCCATTGCTGACGTTAGCATGACCTCATGCTGATGCAGTAATCTGCCTCCTTTTCTTTTATTGTTTTGTAATTATTTTCTGGAAATTAATAAATACCTTGGGCCCAGTCTGTCAGGTTTTTATTCTTTTTGGAAATGATTTCTGAAATTAATGAAAGTCTGACATGTGGGGCCATATGGAAAATAATTTAATAAATCCCAAAAATGCTTAATTGTTTTATTAATAATTTAAAATGAAATAAAATTGGGAAAATCATAACTAATTCATTTTAAATCAGAAAAATACAAATAATATATCAAAATATTCAGAAAATTAAGACCTACACAATAGATCTATAATCATGCATTGTTAACCAACTTTCATAACAAGTTTAATTAGAAGAACAAAACAACCCCTCTCAAATGCCTCCGAGGTTTTCCCGAGTTAGGGTTTGCACCCCTCGGAACCCCGATTAAATCACCAAGCATGCTTTAAGGGTTTATTTCAATACAAATTAACTTGTCATATCATCATTCTTGATTGAGCATTGCATCGATGCCATGTGTTGATTGTTTCCGTTCCTTTCCGGTATTTGGTCCTTCTCCGGTAGAATACAATATCGGAATCGAGATCAAGTCCAAGACTGAAGACCGAGGTCAACACCGTCGAAGCTCGAAGACAAATACTTGATCAACTATAACCAAGTCAAGTACCAGATGTTCGAAGCTCTGCTTTCCGGATAGCACTGGCAAAGGCAAGCGAAGTCCCACACATATATATGAATCATATGCTTTCAAAGTATTACATTCTTGCCATGTGCATACGATTCTGAAGTCTTTTATCGATAGATAGAGTAATCCTATATGATGCATGTTACCTTTGAAGCCTATATTCCCTGATCCAGTGCTCCTAGCATAACTAGGGTTTGAGCTTGTGAAGCGTTGCTAGAGCTGTCATATCTGTTGTGCTTAGCCATGCTTAGCTGGTACCACTGATCCATCTGAATGATGAATCAGAGCTGCGAATGAACCTAGTATGATAGGATGACGTGGTATGATCAGAGATGAAATTTAAACATGCTAAGGCTTGTATGGGAGGCCACGGTGGGTTGTGGTTTTTGTAGTCCCATACTTGCCACTACTAGGACCTGAGTTCTTGCCTATGGTCCAAGACGAGCGTACAGCCACATGGGGGCCTGGAAACCCCTCGACCAACTAACTTGCCTAGTAGATTCCATGAGTCACATAGTTCGGGCTTTCCATTTGATATACGCATCTTGGTTGTTCTTGGATGGAGGTGAAGGAGGTGCATTCATAACAGGTAGGTAAGCATGGCCGGAAACAAGAGACGCCTGGCATCCGTAATCTTGAACCCTGCGCACATCATTAGGGACCAGCTTAGGGACTCGACCCGTTACGGCGGCATCTCCCTAGTGTGTGACTCATGGTCTCGGCGAAAGCAAGGTAAAGTTCGTGGTTAACCACTCTTTGTCGTCCTTCCCAGGAAGAGGGCTAATGCTAACTGGCATTAAGAATCGGTTGGTACGTGTGGGTAAAGTTGTACACTCCTGCAGGGTTAAATCTTTTCGAAAAGCCGTGTCCACGGTTATGGACGACTTGGAAACCAGATTCAAAGATCATAGAGAACATGAACTTAATCGTAAAACTTGGCAAGTTAATCAACGTGTGCTTAAGGATGCTTCCTCATGGGTACGAGGGGTGGTCCTAGATAGGTTCAGCTGATGATGATTCGGTGGATATCAAGAGATGATCAAAGTTGGAGATACCGCTCTCTTATCCCCTTTTAAAATATTCTGATTAGTCGAGATTCTTCTCCCTCTTGTTTTATAAAACAAAGATGGCTTTATGCAAAATAACTCCACCAGCCATAAGTCTTGCGGAGTACACCCTGTACTCACCCTTGCTTCATTGATACTTTTGCAGCTGAGTAAGTGTTACCATAGAAGATGAGTTCTTCACGGCATCGACACCGACGAGTAGTTTGGAGTTCCCAGTCGGCAGTCTGGGATCTATGGATTGGACGTCATCGTTATGCTTCAGGCCTCTTAGGCCATTTGTTAATTTTTCTATAATTAATAGCATAAATTGCCTTCCGTTGTTTGATGTTTGTGGTCAGTGACCTCTGCTTGTAATATTTTGGTTCTTTGCTCAGTTATGAGATTGCTGTAATAATTTTTGTGTCGTAGGGTCACTGTTACGTTATCAATTCTCTCTCTGTATGCTTTCGAGATTTAGGTTAGGCTTATATCAGACAGAGGTCTGAGATTTGTCTAGCCCTAATCCCGAGGGTGTCACACAGCGGCGGCGGCTAGGTCAAGGATCTTGCCGCTCTGATACCATGTAGAACGATGGAGAGGGGATTGGCAAAATATGTTGGATGTATTATTGAGCCTCATGGGCGAGTATATATAGGCGTATATGAATCATCTTGGATTACAAATCAAGTTAGGCTAGAGTTCCTAACTATCCTAAACTACCATAACAACGTATACATACAATACTCTAACAATTATAATATAATTATATACATAAAAATCTAAATAAATCTAAGTAATTTAGATCGAAGAGAGTAGCCTCTGGATCCAGAGGTGGCTGCCGAGGAGATTCCATCCGAGCGACATCAAGAAATATGTACAAGTGTCGGTAAGAAGACGTAAAATAGAAATCCAAGACTGTCAACAATTTTATTTACTCAGATTTTCTAGATGAGCAATGATAGTCAAACTTTGGCCAAATACGTTGAGACTATTTTGGTAAAATTCCACCGATCTGTTAATAATCATCAACATTATTACAAAGAGTCCTAAAAGTAAAAAAAATACAAATAGGTCACTGGACCATGTAGTGACGAGTACAAATACTGGCACAAGACGAAGGCACACCATCGTCTTCTCCCCTCCATCACCGGAGCCGGGCAAAGCTTGTCACATTAAAGCTAATGCCCCAAAGGACCATCGCACCAGAGCAGCAACCATCGCCGAAGATGAAAAACATAGATCGAAAGAGACCGACTTTATTCTGACTTTAGGACGTAGCCGCCTTAGCATCTTGCAAAAGACACTCAATATAGTCTAGACGAAACACCAAGACCTCCCGCTAACAAGAGGCCGTAGTCCGTCACGTCTCCAAGGCCCTAAGGTCACTGGAGACGAGATGGACCGGTGGTATCGCCGGTGGAGTGAAGAAACCCTAGATGGTTTGGAGGGGTTAGCAAGGATTATCCTGACATCGATTTGGTGATTCGGCACGGGATCAACCCAATCCAAGACTGCATTAGTTCCACGTTTGGTTTGAATTCCGACAAAACGAACGAGCCCTTAAACATTTGTAGAGAAATTTGCTTCACCAAGGAGTTTGCTAGGGTAAAAGATGATTAGCTTAGTCATACTTAATTACATCTTTTCCATGCTCTTGTCACGAGCTAGCTACGCCACTTGTGCATTTTGTAAATTTCGTAGTGTCACCGATCTTCAGCACCAGCCATGGATAAACTTGATTGTGTATGCGATGGGGCCTTAAATATGCCCTATTTCTACTTGTGCGGTCAAAATCTTTGTTTTGTTGCGGATGATGTGGCTATTAGTGCCAATTCACATAGGGAGCATTGGTCTTTGCGGTTCCACTCAATAAGAGTTTCTTAAATCAGCCTTTCATTCTGCTATATTAATGTAGCAACAATACAACCATGATAGTCTCGAAAAGAAAGAACAGACTGGGGCAGCAGCCAACACGGCCCAAAGGAAAGAAAACAAAATGGAGACAGAGGCGGATCAACAAAACAAAGGTGACCCGCTGTAGTTGTGCCCGCCGGAGGAGTATCATTGAATCGTTAAGTACAAAGAAACATGCGGTGACCTAGTATACCAATGCATGATGTAGTAACTATAGTTGTGGACATACTACCAATGAAATACCGTTCCACTAGTATTGCATTTCTCAGAGTGGTACAACAGAAACATAGCAGGTCCAATACATAACTATAGATTACAATTCGACTTTTTACAAAAGATCCAGAGAACATTTTAATTATAGAGAGAGAAAGAAACTTCTTACAAAGAAGAACCAGATATAGCAACTCAGAAATTTCATAATTGTAAGACTAGCATCTACTATATGGCTTGCAATAACTGCTATTGCAAGATTCTACAGAAGTAGGCTCTAGGGCCAGAGATTATACTTTTATCTAATCATCAAATTTATCTTCACTTTATTTGATGTATAACTTGACTACATTGAAGAACTTGAGCTTTTGATGACGATTCTTGAACATAAGTTGGTGTTAACGTCGTCTTTATTGACTTCAGAATCTAGCAAGGTTTAAAAAGGTACGGTTGAGTATGAGTGTACTCAACAAGCTCACAAAAAGAGTGTATGATGCACTATCTATAAGCATATACCAGGTCATAGGCCATGCAAATTTTCATAAACATTTCTTCAAATGTTACTTTTATTCTGAAAAGCTATATTCGTCAGCCTTCACAGGTTTACCAGAACTTGATGAAGTTCCTTTCCTGTCGCATTCGTAGGTCCTTCCTAGAACATGGAGTAACATGTCATAATTCTTACACTCTATAGAGGTGTGTTGCTTTACCCATAAGACATCAAATCCTTGCTGCACAACCGATGGATCTTTCCCGTTCACACTTTCTTGGTGTGGAGCCTAGTAGATGATCCAAGCAAATCACCATCCTTCTCCGCGACTCCACATGTAAACATGACCCCCAAGCAGAACTACCTCCGTTAACCCCCATATAGGCAGATATAACCCTGGTAGACTCCTTGAGGACTCTAGTGAGCAGACAATGTCCATGGTCGCCCCATTGATACGAGGACCTACCTACGACCGTTCCTCACAAATAGTATATACATTAATATCGCGAGGAACTAAGGGGTCCCACCCAATGTCGAGCCTCGTAAGGTACACAACGCCATGAGATGGTCATCTGTCCATGCGAATGAAAGAAGATCCAGTTGAATTCTCTGTCCCATTCCAAATCTCATGGTTAACGCATATTATACGGCGCAAGATCACTAGAGACATTGGTTTTTTAAGACCTATATAATATGTTCCTTTACCATCGGAACCGTAATAATAGGTTATTACCTTTTGATAATTAATCCATGAAAATAGAGTTTTCGGACCTTTTTGGAATGCATGTGATGATTATAGGGGTTCGTAGCATGGAAAACAAAAAAATTCTACCGCATGCTAACAAACAAGCCAAGATCTATCTACTAGATTGTAGCAACGAGTCGATAGAGGAACTCACCCTCGAAGATTCCAAAGCGGTTAACGAGAGCAGATTCTCGTGGGTGATGTAGTCGTACTCTTGACGATATCAAGATCGCGTAGACGATCCTTCCCAGACTGCTCCTAAGCGCCTTGATCGATCCACACATTCGGTACTCGATGAAGACCTTCCTCTCCCTTGTTCCAGAAATGGAGGTTCTAGCACTCTCTCGTGATTCCCAAGACGACGACGGCGTGGTGTCGGAAGTAGAGGGGAGATCTCGCAGGGCTTCGCCTTAAGCCGGAGCAAGTATGGTGGAGTAAGAGAGGGCCTTGGGGATCTACGGATTAGAAGCACCAAGGGGGGTGGTGTGGACGGCAGCTAGGGCTTGGGGAAGCCCAAGTCGGCGACTTGGAGGAGCCCTAGGTGGCGGCAGCACTTGGAGGGTGGTGGCGCCTAGGAGCTAGGGTTTTGGGTGTGGGGAGAGGGGGCGCCCTACCCCTCCTTATATAGGAGGGGAGAGGCGGTTTGGGGAGGAGGGAGTCCTCCTCCAACTCCTCCTCATGGCCGGCGGGTGGGAGGGAGTGGGACTTCCTCCCCAAGTAGGTTTCCTACTCTCCCTCCACCAAGCAAACTTGAGATTTGACTTTTTCAAATTGGCGTTTGACTTTCAAACTTCGATTTGATTTCTTCTCTTTATTTTGCCCAGCCAAGTGACCTAGTACATGATGCAACCATTCCACATTGTCATGATACATCCATGTACCCTTCCCCTCCGGAGTGCCGGACCTTCCAGACCCTTCTAGAACATTCCTGGTGAAAACACCGGAATCATTCCCGAACTCTGAAACAGGACTTTCCTTATATGAATCTTATTCTCCGGACCATTCTGGATCTCCTCGTGATATCCCGGATCCTATCCGAGACTCCGAACAACATTCGGTCTCTTACTCATCATTCCATAACTACTCAACAACATTGAATCCTTAAGTGTGTCTCCCTACGGTTCGTGAATTATGCGGACATGACCGAGACACTTCTCCGATCAATAACCAATAGAGGAATCTGGAAATTCATATGGCTCCCACATATTTCTACTATTACTTTGCGATCGAATGAACCGCTTACATACGATACCAATTTCCCTTTGTATCATGATAGTTTACTTATCCGAGGTTTTGATCGTCGGTATCTCTACATACCTAGTTCAACCTCGTTACTGATAAGTACTCTTTTCTCGTTCCCGCGGTATGTGATCCCTTGTGAACCAGTCACATGCTTGCATGCCAATTGGATGACATTCCACCGAGAGGGCCCAGAGTATATCTATCCGTCATATGGATGGAAAAATCCCACTCTTGATCCATGTGCCTCAACCCATACTTTCTGAACACTCAATGCCACCTTTATAGCCACCCAGTTACATTGTGGTGTTTGATGTCATCAAAGCATCCTTCCGGTGATGGTGATTAACATGATCTCATGGTCGAAGGAATTAGGTTACTATGTATCAGAAAGCTTATAACAAATGAACTATATTAAATGACTTGATCTTTATGCTACGCTTATCTATAGGAGTATGTCCATCACATCATTCTCCTAGTGATATGACCCTGTTGTTAATAACATCTCTATGTTCATGATCAGGAAATCATGATCATATATTAACCAAGAAGCTAGTTTAACAAGAGGCTTTACCAGGGACTCTTTTATGTTTACAAATCACACAAGTATTAATGTTTCCGGTTAATACAATTATAGCATGGTATGTAAACATTTATCATAAGTATGAAGATACGATAATAACGACTTTATTATTGCCTCTTGGGCATATCTCCAACAGTCTCCCACTTGCACTAGAGTCAATAATCTAGTTTCAAAACTTTGTGTATTCAACACCTATGGCTTTCTGGTGTCGTATGTACACGATTTCTAGTGGTCAACTGATCTCCGAATCTGACACTTCCAGGTCCGTGTGTAATTGGATGTCTTTGCGTCTCTACGCATCACTCATTCTTTAATGAGATGGCTTTGTACAAATTTTGTCCTTTGGTGTGACCTTTAGTTCTTTGGGGTTAAAACATGTTGATAATATTGTCGTACAATATATCTTCATAGTATTATCCCTGTTGTGAACTACACCTAGTTTGATAACAAACTACTTGACACAAATGCCCTCTTTTGCTGCTATAATAGCAGTTATATACTTAGCCCTTTGTTGTAGTATCTGTCACAATGTCTTAACTTTGGAACTCATCCAAATTCATTATGGAACTCACATTCCATCATATTGTGCCACCCTTAGTTTAGATTGAGATAAACTTAATTTGTACTTCGTGACAAAACTAGTATCAATATAATTCATTTACAATGAACTAACCATCTATTTGTCACTTCTACAAAATAATATATTCTTAGTTCTTTTACATGATCATAAGAATATCTTTACTATCGTCCAATAATCATCTTATGAATCATTCTGGTATATGCTCATAACATTTAGAGCATATGACATATCTGGATTTGTACACATCACAGCATGATTGATAAAATACTCTTTGTGATTTCATGCATCAAGTACCAATCTATACTTGAATCTTTGTTTCACTTACCAAGTGTCAATACACTTGAATATATCATCAATATTTAACTCATTCAATCCTTTCTGTGTGACAAGAACCTTTCTTGTAGTTTCTATATTGAACTCATTCAATATATCATCTATGTACTTTCGGCACAACCATATTAGCGTCTATTGATGCCAAATATTTGGGTTTTGCCTAAGTCTTTCATCGGGATGAAATTCTTAATATGTGTTAATAAAAGATACATCATTTTCAATCAACAATATGTCTTCCACATAATGTATTAGAAACATGTCTTAGCGCTCCCACTTAATTTCTTGCAAATGCAAGCATCTTCATTGTTTCCGACGAATTTAAACTCCTTTAACAGTTTCATCATAGTGAAGATTCCAACTCCGCAATGCTTACTTCAACAATTGAAGTTTGCATATGCTTTTAGCATCCTTTGAATTAACAAAACCCTATGGACCGTGTTATGCACATGTCCTAGGTAACAATTCTATTAGAAGAACTTGTTTTGCTTATTCAACTACCACATAACAAAATTATATGTATTGGTTGCTACATTACTCCGTCTAGACTAAATATCGCTATGAAAGATCAAATCTTGTCATAGTCAACCTTTGAACATTGTTGTGAACTCTTTCCCAACATGTCGACTATTTCATAGATGTCAAACATCCATGTCTATTTCTTTATAGATCCAAATACGACTATAAGGTCTTGCACCTTTTCAGAGGGTCTTTCAAGTTCAAAGCTTGATCTCTCGTATATGGAACTATCACGGATTTTATGGCTTCAAGCCATATTATGGAGTTAGGGCCCATCATCGCTTCTTTGTATGTAGTCCGTTCATTATTCTCAAATAATGATTCAACCCTCAAATCTTGGTATTTGATTGTTTACTCGACCTACTTGGTTCAATAGAAACTTTGACCTACGTAACCACAACCTTTGAGGCACGTGAGCCATGAGCATTGTTGCTGCCTCCGGAACACTTTTTGGCGCTGCGCAATTTTGCACATATAGCTAAGGTTCTTTTAACCTTATCAAAGTTCTATGGTCCTCCCACTTATCTTTTCACGAAAAATTCCTTCTCAAAGAAACTTGACGTTCTAAGTGACAAACACTTTTGTCTCCGATGTTATGGAGGAATACTCAACAGTTATTCGAAATAACATACAAAGACAGGTTCATCCGACTTTGGTTGCAAACATCTTTCTTATGCATAGCATACCAATGTTTAAGAAAGGACAACTTGGGTTTTATCCCAAACCATAACTTTATATGGTGTCATTTCAACGGATTATGATGGAGCTCTTTTCAGTGGAAAAACGATAGTCTCTAAAGCTTTTAATCTTTAAAATATAATGGCAGTTTTATGAATTACACCTTTGATCTTACCATGTCAAACAAGGTTTAATTACATATGTCGAACGCTCCATACTCTTATGTTGTTTTAGGAAATGCAAATCCACGGAATGATTCCTTAAATCTTAGGTATTATGCTAAACTTGTAACTCAAATATCTTCCTTTATGATCTTATCATAAACTATTTATATTCTTGTTACAATGATTTTGCACTTCATCTTGAAAATGTTTAAACTTTTCAAATGTTTCATACTTCATCCTTATTAAGTAAATATCCATATATTCACTCAAATTTTCGGAGAAAGCATATGAAGTTGAAATCCATCGCTCTTGACTACACATAATGGACTTCATACAACAATATGTACAAGTTCCAATAAGCTAGTCATTCGTTTCCTTCTGGCCTTTGAACGAAGTTTTAATTATCTCTAGGAAAGTTTCACAAGCGTCATTTGATCAAAATCAAAAGACTCCAAAATTCCATCCACATGGAGTTCCTTCATGTTTTCTTTCCAATATAATTTAAACGGCGATATCACTTTCTAAGTGATCTTTCAATCAATTTGTCTTTCGACATTTTTAGCACTAGTTTTATGGATGTGATTTCTCCAACGAGATTTCTAAATAATCCATCTTTTATGGATTACGACAATTATTTGAACAACCCTTTTGTTCTCATAATACCTGATAAAACAAATCTTGAAGTCAAGCTTTGATGTTTAACGAGCAGCACAATAACCCTTTATTTGTCCTCGATGAACATCATCACATATTCTTTTGCTAGTTACTTAGGCCATTGTAGTTCATGAATTGTGTTGTTTCGTATGACGATTCATACCAACAAATTCAGTATCCAATACTTAAGAACCACATTATTTAACAAGCAAAGAATACAGCCATAACACGTATATCCTCTATATACCTAAGCTGAACAATTCTAGTCCTTTCTTTTCTGCCATATATTTATGAGATTCTCTTTCAGTATTTCCTTTTTATGTATGAAAGAATCTATCAACATCAATAGTGGAGTCATATGACACATGGTCCAAAGCATGTATAGTTAAATACCAATGTCTTTGGACTTGCACTTTCAAGTAGATCACCATCATCAAATGTTTGGTGTGCTTTCAAATTCCATTCTTTAGTAATCTCTTGTTGTAGTAAATATTTTCCCTACATCAAATATTCACCCTTATCATGGAATTATTCATGATCAAGCTACTTTAGATTATTGCGGTGAATCTCGAGTATAATGTTGCTCTCCAAAACCTTTTGGAGGATTAGGACAACTAGTGTCTCCAACCTTTTGTAAATTCTCATCAAATATGAGAACATTAACTTTGTCATATTATACTCTATCATGTTGTAACCAAAACATCATTTCGGATATCGCAATATCTTCCATACATGATGGTTTCTGAAACAACTCTTTCAACTCCTAGATTACCTTGATATTGAAACTATCTTTCGAATATCAAGAATCATGGAGATAAACATGATACTTATATACTAACACTGGAATTGTTACTCTTGATTTAATACCAACTATTAAACTTCACGGAGTAATCTAAACTTACTGAATGTTTGCAATGGGACTTTTAAACTTTAGATTAACACTTCAAAACAATAAGCTACCAGTTCGTAAAGTAACTAACCAGAATTCTATAGTTCTATCATCTCAATTATAACTAAGCGCAAGGTGGTAAACGGATGCCAATGACTACAACAACTATGCAAATTCACTTTGATTTAATTTATGATAAATAGTGTTCAACTTTTAATCATATTGATGTTAAACTCCACTCAAAACAATATCCCTCACATTGTTTTAGTGATCACACGAACCAAATCCACCACATCAAAACCGTTCATCACGAGAGTTGATGTAGCTTCAATGGTGAACAATCAACATGTTCATCATATCTACTATATGACTCATGCTTTACCTTTTCGTGATCCGTGTTTCGAGACATGTTTATACATGCTAGGCTCGTCAAGATCAAACCTTAGCTTCCGCATGAGCAAATCTGGCTTGCTCACGTTGTATACACTCGCAGAATCTAACACACCCGATCATCACGTGATGCTTCGAAACAACGAGATTTAGCAACGGTGCTTACTAAGGATGAACACTTTAAAACTTGAAATTGTGTGATTGAGGGATCATCTTATAATGCTACCGTTGTGAACTAAGCAATACAAGATGCATAAAAGGATTAACATCACATGCAATTCATAATATGTGATATGATATGGCCTTTCTCCTTGTGCTTCCGATCTCCATCTTCAAGCACGAACATGATCTCCATCATCACCGGTATGGCATCAAGGTCAATGGCGCCGCTTCATGGTTGTCATCCACCAGCATCAACTATTACAACTACTTTGAATAATAGACACGCGGGTCTTAACGGAATTTAAAAGACAACCATATGGCTCCTGCCGGTTGCCAACTTACAATAAGGAACATTGCATACATCATATATAATGACAATCATGGACATATCACATCATAGCACACCCCTGCAAAACAAAGTTAGACGCCTCTAATTTTTCTTTGCATATTTTACGTGGTTTGGGGCTTTCAATAAGTGTCGTTCTAACTTACGAACAAGAACCACAACGTTGATGCTTGAACTATCAAGTGCCCGTTGTAAATTGAATCTTTACTATGATGGGAGAGATGACACCAAGAAAGCGACTTATGCAATACAAGTTGCATGTTGAGCGTGGAGCAAGTCTCATGAACGATGTCATGTAAGGTTAGCCCGGGCCGCTTCATCCCACCATACCGCAAGATGCAAAGTACACAAGAAGCAATTGATAATAAAAGCACCACCGTCCATAATGACCATTGTGTTCTACTCGTGCAACAGATCTACATATAGACACGGCTCTTATACCACTATAGGGGTTCGTAGCATGGAAAACAAAAAAATTCTATCGCATGCAAACAAACAAGCCAAGATCTATCTACTAGATTGTAGCAACGAGTCGATAGAGAAACTCACCCTCGAAGATTCCAAAGCGGTTAACGAGAGCAGATTCTCGTGGGTGATGTAGTCGTACTCTTGACGATATCAAGATCGCGTAGACGATCCTTCCGGCAAGTTCGGCAGCGCTTCAATGATCACACGCTCGTACTCGATGAAGACTTTCCTCTCCCTTGTTCCAGCAGGCAGCAGAGGTTGTAGCACTCTCCTCGTGATTCCGACAGCACGACGGCGTGGTGTCGGAAGTAGAGGGGAGATCTCGCAGGGCCTCGCCTTAAGCCGGAGCAATTATGGTGGAGTAAGAGAGGGCCTTGGGGATCTACGGATTAGAAGCACCAAGGGGGGTGGTGTGGACGGCGGCTAGGGCTTGGGGAAGCCCAAGTCGGCGACTTGGAGGAGCCCTAGGTGGCGGCAGCACTTGGAGGGTGGTGGCGCCTAGGAGCTAGGGTTTTGGGTGTGGGGAGAGGGGGCGCCCTACCCCTCCTTATATAGGAGGGGACCGGCGTTTTGGGGAGTCGGGAGTCCCCCTCCAACTCCTCCTCATGGCCGGCGGGTGGGAGGGAGTGGGACTTCCTCCCCAAGTAGGTTTCCTACTCTCCCTCCACCAAGCAAACTTGAGATTTGACTTTTTCAAATTGGCGTTTAGTTTCAAACTTCGATTTGATTTCTTCTCTTTATTTTGCCCAGCCAAGTGACCTAGTACATGATGCAACCATTCCACATTGTCATGATACATCCATGTACCCTTCCCCTCCGGAGTGCCGGACCTTCCAGACCCTTCTAGAACATTCCTGGTGAAAACACCGGAATCATTCCCGAACTCTGAAACAGGACTTTCCTTATATGAATCTTATTCTCCGGACCATTCTAGATCTCCTCGTGATATCCCGGATCCTATCCGAGACTCCGAACAACATTTGGTCTCTTACTCATCATTCCATAACTACTCAACAACATTGAATCCTTAAGTGTGTCTCCCTACGGTTCGTGAATTATGCGGACATGACCGAGACACTTCTCCGATCAATAACCAATAGAGGAATCTAGAAATTCATATGGCTCCCACATATTTCTACGATTAATTTGCGATCGAATGAACCACTTACATACGATACCAATTTCCCTTTGTCTCACAATAGTTTACTTATCCGAGGTTTTGATCGTCGGTATCTCTACATACCTAGTTCAACCTCATTACTGATAAGTACTCTTTTCTCGTTCCCGCGGTATGTGATCCCTTGTGAACCAGTCACATGCTTGCAAGCCAATTGGATGACATTCCACTGAGAGGGCCCAGAGTATATCTATCCGTCATATGGATGGACAAATCCCACTCTTGATCCATGTGCCTCAACCCATACTTTCTGAACACTCAATGCCACCTTTATAGCCATCCAGTTACGGTGTGGTGTTTGATGTCATCAAAGCATCCTTCCGGTGATGGTGATTAACATGATCTCATGGTCGAAGGAATTAGGTTACTATGTATCAGAAAGCTTATAGCAAATGAACTATATTAAATGACTTGATCTTTATGCTACGCTTATCTATAGGAGTATGTCCATCACATCATTCTCCTAATGATATGACCCTGTTGTTAATAACATCTCTATGTTCATGATCAGGAACATATATTAACCAAGAAGCTAGTTTAACAAGAGGCTTTACCAGGGACTCTTTTATGTTTACAAATCACACAAGTATTAATGTTTCCGGTTAATACAATTATAGCATGGTATGTAAACCTTTATCATAAGTATGAAGATATGATAATAACCACTTTATTATTGCCTCTTGGGCATATCTCCAACAATGATAACATTGGATTTGCAAATACTTGATAGAAAATAATAAAAGGACATGAGCAAGTGTGAATTTGTCATTGTCATTACAAGATTATGCAATCTTGGTCTTCGAGACGATATAAGATCCATTATCTGAAAACAACATCATTGGTCCGGTAAGGACTAATGTTTAAATAAGCAATATGCAGTTATGCATAAGTAATGCTATGCATTTTGTAAAATTCTACAAATGAATCCATAATACTAAAATGAATTGAATTTAGGTGTTTTCTTTAAGATTTGGTTTATCTTCAAGTTTGCTTTACAAGCAATTATGTGTACAAGAAACTTAAGTCTTAATATAAGAGATACAAAAGTAGAGTACAATCATTTTAAGATTAGGATTGATTATCATCTGGTAACTAGGACGAAATTATATGTGATGAGTTATTAAGAGTTGAAAGAACTTATTATAGAGCTATTGTTTGAAGTTGAAAAAGAATAACTTTTAAAGAAAAGGTTTCTTTGATAAAACATGATCGATGTCGTTTGTGTTTTCTCGAACAGCTTGGACTTGAGATGCATTATATCTTAATTGAAATAGACCAAAGTTAACTAAAAAAATCTTTTAGGCATGATGTTTACAAGTTTTTAGACTAAAGTTAACTTTAAAAACATAAATAAACTTAAGATATAAATTTTATGATCTTTTATACTAAAGCTAACTTTAAAAGATGAATAATCTTACAATATTTTGTTGGTATTTTAGACCAAAGTTAATTTTAAAAACATAAATAAATTAAGGTGTAATATGTTTAAACTACAACCAAGTTTTAGGGTTAGGAGAAGTATGATTAAGTGTGTGACATCATTCACTTTCAATTTTAAGTGAATGGTTAGTTTAGATTTGTTTTGCTATTATGAAATTAATATGCAACTTATTACTGGAAGCATACTTAGATGATCTGATTAGTTTGTTAGGGTTTAAAGTCATGTTAAGTATGGTTAATAGATAAAGATCATTCACCCATAATATAAGTGAATGATGCATGAGGTTAACTTAGAGGTTGGTTGTTTAATTTGGAGGTTTCAAAGGAGTATTTTAAAGTTCATAGTTTAGACTTAGTTTTATTGTGAATCGTAGTTATAGTTTTGGACTTATTACTTAGGCTTAAAGGATTATTTTTAATCTATACCTAATAATAAAACCAAAACAGTTTCTATGGTTTGGACAGTTTTTGGACCATTTTGCCCCTGACATTCAGAAATAATTACCCACATGTGCCACATGTAAGTCAGACATTCCATTTTTTTATAGCAATAAAAGATGGCCGCAGTCTGAGATCAGACATGTCCATGGCACGTCACAGTGTAACATGCACCCTTTGTATCTGCCATCCAATCTCGACGGACAAAAGTGATCCAAAGCATCGTAGAAAAAAACTATCTCACACTTGCGTCCGCGATCCCTTAGCCGACTGCCGTCCTGCTTCCGCCACCAGTCCTCCGATCCACGTCGACGTCAATGGCAACCCATCCCCCTCCCTCTTGCCTCCCCGGACAGGTCGCTCAAGACGCGACCCCAAAACGCGGGACGGGTCGGAGCGGGGGCGTGCTGGCCTTCAGTCTGTTTTCCCTCGGCAATTTAAATAAAAATAACGCAAAATCAAACAAATTCAAATAATAAACCTTTTGGCAAACAATTTCACGCAGTCTAACATTTTTCTGCAACTCCCGCCCGCGCGACGCCGCACACACGGCTGCAACTCCACCCCACACGACGATGCACCCTTGCCACGCCGGCGCGGAGGGACCCGGCGCTGCAGCCCTACCATGCTGGCGCGCACGTGCGGCGCCAGGCTACACGGCGCCGCAACCATCGTTGTGTCGCCAGGACATACGGCGCTTCAGCCTCTGCCAAGCTGGCGCCGTGGGTCTCGTCGCGGAAGTGTGGCAGCCGTCCCGAATGGCGCCACACCTCCGCGATGGGGACCCACGGTACCAGATTGGCAGAGGCTGCAACGCCGCATGGCCTAGTGATGCAACGGTGGTTGCGGCGCCGTGTAGCCTGGCAGGTCCCACCGCGCCAGCGTGGCAAGGGGTGCAGCGTCGTGCGGGGTGGAGTTGCAGCCATGTGTGTGGCGCCGCGCGGGCGAAAGTTGGAGAAAAGGGTTAGACTGCATAAAATTATTTGCCAGAAGATTTATTATTTAAATTTGTTTGATTTTTGGGTTATTTTATTTAAACCTAAAAACTTGCGGACACGCGGGCGCTAGATCGACGACTCGGACACTCACGGTACGCGACAAACCTGACCGACAAATCCCCTAGGCACCACCTACCCCGCAGGTCACCCGCTACAGACCACCCAGCTGCCGCAGTCCCCCATCGTTCGCGCGCCGCCGTCCTCGCCAGCGCGATTCGCGACCTCCTTCTCTAGCGTCTAGCGCATGGCTGCCGCCATCCATGGTCCATCTTGGGCACGGGCGCTGCTGGTTTAGGGTGCGATCGCTGCAGATTCCCCTGCACTACCTCGGGTGCGGCCCTCAATCCACTAGCGCGCTAGACGCAGCCCCCACTCTGCCGTGCTCCCACCGTCCCGGGCACAGCCGGAATCCACGGGAACGTGCGCTCGCTACCGGCGTCTTCTCTAGCACGCGTACCCCGCCTCCAGCTTACTCTATCTCCCCCGCCCGCCCGCCGCCGCAAGAGCTCCTCGCGTCCTTCCGCTCTGGTGTAGGCCGGGGGCCGCTCCTCCTACTCCAGTGCCGCACGCCGTCGGCCGGTGGCTTCTGCCCTTGAGCTCTCTCTCCTCCATGGGATTCCATCGTGTTGAGCAAAGGCCACCGCGTGCGTCGTCCGGGCTTCTCTTCCTATATTGTGTGGATTGTGCAGGAATGAAGAAAGGGAGGGAGAGGCATATGAATGGGACCCACTTGTGGATTGAAGCGGCCGATTGGTAGTTGTTGTGTTTGGTTTAACAGATTTTTTTACAAGGTTATCTATAGGTGTTGTAAAGTTGCATATCCCTTTAGTGAAATTGCATATTGTTCGCAATAATTGCTTTTATGTGTTTCCAAATTGCCTATAATAAAATAATTTTAGCATTGAGACAAACAACTTTAGTATTTATTTTGTCGGGCACCGAAGTTGTTTTGTCGAGTATCGAAGTTGCATCACCAGGTATGGAAATTGGTTTGTCGGGCACCAAAGTTGCCTCATCGGACACCGAAATTGTCTCGTCCGGCATCAAAGTTGTCTCATTGGAACAAAATTGCTCTGCCTGGCACTGAAGTTGCCTCGTCGAAACCAGCATTGCTCATTTGAGGTACCGAAGTTGCTATGGAAGGCACCAAAAAGTTATCTGAGAAACTTTGGAGCCAAACGGAGCACTTTTGTGCCCAACTGACCAAGTTCGGCGTCCGATGAGGAAGCTTCGGAGCCCGACTGAGCAAATTATGTGCCTGACTAAGCATCTTCGGAGCCCGGCGAGGCAACTTGGAAGCCCGGCGAGACAACTTTGGTTCCTGACTGAGCAACTTCTGTGCCCGACGAGGCAACTTCGGCACCCGACTGAGCAACTTATATGCCTGACTAAGAAACTTCGGAGCACTGCGAGGCAAATTTTGTGCCCGGCTAAGCAAGTTCGGAGCCCGACGAGGCAACTTTGGAGCCTAACTTAGCAACTTTTGTGCCCGGCTGAGCTACTTCGGATCCCTTCTGTAGGAATCCGCTGCTCGACGAGGCAACATCGAAGCCCGACGAGCCAACTTCGGAGCTGATGACGCAACTTCAGAGCCCGATGAGACAACTTTGGTAGGACATTAGGACGATGTTGACGTGGTGGGTGAGGACTCCCCTTTCTTAGGCAAACTGCTTTGCCTATGACCAAAGTTGCCTCGTCGGGCACCAAAGTTGCCTCGTCCGGCATCAAAGTTGCCTCGTTGGAACGAACTTGCTCTGCCTGGCACCAAAGTTACCTCCTCAAACACCAGCATTGCTCATTCCAGGTACCAAAGTTGCTATGGAAGGCACCAAAAAGTTATCTGAGCAACTTTGGAGCCTGACTGAGCAACTTTTGTGCCCGACTGAGCAACTTCACCGTCTAGAGAGGCAACTTTGGAGCCCGACTGAGCAACTTTTGTGCCAAACTGAGCAACATCGATGTTCGGCAAGGCAACTTCGGAGCCCGACTGAGCAACTTATGTGCCAGACTAAGAAATTTCTAAGCCCGGCGAGGCAACTTCGAAACACGAATGAAACTTTGGTGCCCGACAAGGCAAATTTGGTGCCCGAAGAGGCAACTTTGGTGTCCGACGAGGCAACTTTGGTGCTCGACGAGGCAATTTTGGAGCCTAGCGAGGCAACTTCTGTGCCTAACGAGGTAACATCAGAGCACGACGAGGCAAGTTGTGCCCGACGAGGAAACTTGTGCCCAACTTCGGAGGTCGATGAGACAAATTGTGCCTGATAAGGCAACTTTGATGCCCGACGGGGCAACTTCTGTGCCTGACTAGGCAACTTCTGCCCTGTGAGGTAACTTCGTAACCCGACAGGGCAACCTCTGTGCCTAACGAGGCAACTTTTGCCCGGTGAGGCAACTTTGATGCCCATCGAGGCAACTTCGGATCATCACGGGGCAACTTTTGTGCGTGACCAGGCAACTTTGGTGCCTGATAAGGCAACTTCGGTTCGTGGCGTGACAATTTTGGAGCCCGACGAGGCAACTTATGTGACTAACGAGGCAACTTATGTGACTAATAAGGCAACTTCAGAGCTCGGCGAGGCAACTTCAGAGCCCGACGAGGCAACTTGTGCCCAACTTCGGAGGTCGATGAGACAACTTGTGTCCGACGAGGCAACTTTGGTGCCCGACGAGGCAACTTTTGTGCATGACTAGGCAACTTCTGCCCGGCGAGGCAACTTCGGTGCCTAGCGAGGCAACTTCGAAGCCCGACAGGGCAACTTCGGTGCCTCATCGGGCCAACAAGGCAACTTGTGCCTGATGAGGCAACTTGTGCCCAACTTCGGAGGTTGATGAGACAACTTGCGTTCGACAAAAGCAAATTCGGTGCCCGGCGAGGCAACTTTAGAGCCCGTCGAGACAATTTGTGTCCAACAAGACAACTTCGGAGTCCGACGAGACCGATGAGGCAACTTATGCCTAACTTCGGAGGCGATGAGACAATTTGCGTCTGACAAAAGCAAATTCGGTGCCCGATGAGGCCTCCGAAGTTGTTTGTGCCTAATAAGGCAGCTTGTCCCAACTTTGGAGGCCGATGAGACAACTTGTGCCCGACGGGACAACTTTTGTGCTTGACGAGGCAACTTCGATGTCCAACGAGGCAACTTCGAAGCCCCATTGGACAACTTCTATGCCCCATCGGCCTTCAAAGTTGCCTTGTCGGACTTGGAAGTTGCCTCACCGGATAAAAGTTGTCTCGTCTGGCTTTGAAGTTGGCTCGTTAGGCACCGAATTTACTTTTGTCAGACACAAAAGTTTTTTTTTTGAAGGGCGTCGAAGTTGCTTTTGTCGGCACCGGAGTTGCTTTTTTGGCTAGTACGTATGTGATTTTAGGCAACGAAACAGCATTACTAGGCAAACTATCGGCTTCCTTTCACGTGGGACCCACCAATCAGTGCATGTCCTTCTCTCTGCCTCATCTTATCTTCTTCCTGAACTGAACGCATCTCTCTAATTCTCACAATTTCTCTGCGCCATCCACTCCTGCCGCCGCAATTCTGGCTGCCTTCAGCCTCTAATGCCGCTGCCGTTCCCCGGCCTAGATCCACCATCCTCCTCTAAACTAATTCCCACCAACAAGACATCATTTTCACGCCCCGTCACGTGCTGTCCCGGGAGGGCGCTTCTCCTGGCTGAGGCGCGACCGCCGGCAGCGCATGCGAGGAGGACGACGCCATTTAGCGGGGATGCAGAGGAAGCTGGAAAGGCGGCGTCCGCGAGCGAGGAATTAGGGATGGCGGCGTGCAATGAAGACGGCGGCGGCGGCGCCTTCACGTGGGATGGAGGCGGCCGCGACGAGGATCGTTGTATGACGGCGCGTTCACTAAAGGACGGCGTGGTGGCCGATAGGAGGTCACGCAGGAGTCATGGGAGGATCGTTGTATGACGGCGCGCTCAAAAATTGCCAACGTGGCCTGGGATGCTCGCTATGGCGACAGGAAAGTCAACATGGGGTGGGGGCTTCGCCCGAAGCGTTCAGGATGTAGATTTGGCGCCCGGATACTCGCTAGACGCGTCCTTCTTTCAAAACTGTTGGCAATTTTTGAATAGAATAATATTGTAGTATTGCAATATCGAGTCACGTCAATCCTTTAAGAAAGGAAAACGATACGATTTTTCCAGGGGATCGATACCCCGGGTCGATCGTTTCCTTTTGCGCTGCCTGTCCCACGATGGATCCATCTTATCTCTTCCTCTTTTCTCTTTCACGTACGGACGGCAAGTCGCAGCTCACGCTCGCCTCCGCCCTCCCGCGCGTCGCCGCCCTACGCGTCGCCGCCCTCCCGCACGCCTCCGTCCTTGTGGATCTCCCGTCTCCGACCCACACCCTCCACAGCTGCTGCACCTCAATCCCCCGTCTCCCCATCTCGCTGTCAACCAGGACGACGAGAATGGCGACGCTGTTGCTAGGCGGCCACTGTGGCTATGAGCGCATGTTCGGCGATTGTTCTGACTGCCTCCATGTGTCGATGTGTGGTAGCGCCCTGAAGGATTGGCGGTCAGTGGCGGACCTAGGATTTTACATATGGGTATGCCATGAATTTTGATGATAATTTTGATAAAGTATATTTACTAATAGTTTACTAAATGACGGTATAATTTATAATTTGCATTGTAAAACGGTAAGAACAAATAATATCTATTTGAAAGTTTAACTTAGAATAGGATGTCTTTCACCTGTATCATGTGGAAGGTTGTTGATGTCATAAACCGACTGTGGCAGTAGCGGTGGCGGTGATGGTGGCATATTATTCACAACTTTTTCAACTACACTTCCTTGCTCTTGAGTTTGCTCTTCCGCCACGATTTTATTCGGAGAAGGTTTTGAAGCAACGGCGGCCTTGTTTGTCGTGTGTTTCTGAAAAAAGATGCAATGTCTCCACCTCTCTTCTTCATAACTGAGTAATTAAAAAAGAAAATAATATAGGTACAAATGACTATATACAACACGTGTAATAAAACTCATATGAGAATATAGTTCATCGTCAGGAGGATATAATATCTTTACATGAATAATAATACGGACAATCATCAATATATCATATATGTTCAGAGCTTATTTTAATTAAACTATTTAATCCCAAGATAATGTATACAACGAATCAATAACTTAAACGAGATCAGATACCGATAATTACCTCCGAGCGGCTGTCAAATTTAAATATCCTTATTTCCTAGACTCGCGGCGGTCGGCGAAGTAGGAAACTCGAAGCCGCGAACTGTTGTTCAACCTCATAGGGAAGGCGAGCGGCGTCCCCGGAAACCTCACGAGGTGCCAAAAGTCTAAGTCGAAGACGACAGAGAACCCGGTCAACTTCTCCCGAGTATGGTCCCGAGTCCTGATCTGTCTGTGCGAGGTCTTGTGACGAAGTGGTGGCCAAGTCCAAAAGGGACGGCGATCGGCGACCGGGGAGGCAGCCACCGGCGTAGTCCACCGTTTCATGCAGCGATGGCAAGGCCTAGGATTGGATCGGATCAATTGCCGTTCTGTTTTTCCCAACTAACTAGGCCGCACGCACGTTCTTAGCTGACCGTTTTTGCAACAATAATTAGACCTTTTTTTCCTAACTAGCCGCACGACACACGTCTCTCAGCTGAGCGGCATGTAACAGTCGATCAGGCTTTTCTCCCCAACTAATATACGGTAGTCTCGCTCGGCCGCAGGGTATGCCCGGGCATATCCGGCATACCCTGTAGGTCCGCCGCTGTTGGCCGTAGTGCTGCCATGGATGGCCATCGACGGGAGACGAGGTTGTGCTGGCACAACTGGCCAACAGGTCGCGCTGCCAGCGGGTCGTGCCGCCCGTGCCCGCACTGCCGCCGGGCGCCTCGGTCATCGCGCGAGCCTCTGCTGCACCTCCTCCACGTCGTCTCCTCCGGCGCGCTCCTCCTGTCGCGCTCGCACGGTGTTCTGGACGGAAACACACAGCCATAGCCCCTGGTGATGGCAATGCTACGAACAGTCCTCGGCGTTGCTACCACAGTTTAGAGCGTGTGCTAATTTAGTTAGTCGGTGTTGCTACTTTTATGTCAGTCTTTGCTAAAAACATTTTGCTATCTTAGCACATATTTTCTATGTATTCATATTTTTTTTGCTACTTTCGTGTAAATATTTTGCTACAATTAATTTCTACGGTTTTGCTATGAGGTCTCCGGCGAGAGTATCCAGTGATGTCTCCGGTGATGTGCGTTTTGCTACATTAGAAAAAATATTTTGCTACACCCATTTTATGGTTTTGCTACAATAACGTAAATTTTTTGCTACGAGGTCTCCGGCGAGGTTCACTGCTAAAGTCTCCGCGAGGTCTCCAAGCAGGTCGGGTTTGCTACATTAGTACAACATTTTTGGTACACGGTCGCCGGCGAGGTCTCCGGTGAAATCTCCGGCGAGGTTCAGTCTGTTTTTCTATTTTTTGGGTTGAACCGTTTTTTGCTGCATTGTAGCAAAAGCGAGCCTAGTTGTACCAAAAACGGGACTTTCTATAGCAAAAGCGGGATTTTTGATAAAAAAAAGGACACGGGATGCGTAGGGCTGCCCTTTAAGAAATCGGAGAGCTAGTTTCAAGTTTTTCTTCTCTTTTATTATCCGGCATGAAGTGAGATCATCAGCGAACAATTCGGCCCACTTATGTGCAAAGCTTGTTATAGCACTTTGTTGGTGACGAGCAGCAGGCTCGATTGTACCCTGGGCTTTCTGGTCATCAACCTATTTGCTGCTAGATCAGGCTATTTGTTAGCTGAATAAAACTCTCCATATTCCCTGGAAAATAATTCTAGTATTTTTTTTTGAAACCGGGCAAAAAGAGCTTTGACTTTATATTGATATAGGAAGAGCAAATATAGGATTGGCCGGAGCCAACAAAATAAAAAGAAAGGGGGAAAACCCCAAAAAAGAGAAAAAAAAGGTCAATCTATAAGCTCCGCCAGGTTTTTAGCACCGGCAAGAATCCAATTCTTTCCCTTCTCCCTAATCTTGTGCATGATGACGGATGGCAAACAGGATTTATTGTTGAAGACTCTTTCATTTCTTTCTTTCCAAATCTCCCAAGCGATAAGCAAGATGGCGGTCCGTAAACCTTTGGGAGAAGAGGTGGAAGTCTTGACGATGGCATGCCAATAGTCCAACACCTTGGTCTTCCCGTCCCCAGGCAGATGAGAAGGTCCGAACAAGAGAGCCAAGAAGCGGCGGCAGCCCAGATCCTCTTGGAGAAGCGGCATTCGAAAAGGATATGTCGTGCCGTTTCGGGGGTGCATCTACACAGCTGACAAGTAGGTGGGTGTGGCCACCCCGTTTCGCGAGAAATAATCCTAATATAAATCTGTGGGAAATGATACCGTTCCTTTTGGGGATCGAACGAATCGATCACCCCGGGTCGGTGCTCGCACGCTGCTCGCACCGCATCGCCATATCCCTACGCGCAGCCTTGCCATGGGCTGCCCGCGCCGCCGCACTGCCGCTGTGCCCCTTTCCCCTAAACCGAGCGTCGCGGCGCCGCTAGGACTCTGCTGCAAGCACCGCCGGGACTCTCCTGCAAGCGTCGCCATGTCGTCCGGACCCTGCAGCGGGCTGCCAGGCTCCACCTTCGGCCCCGTAGCTAGTGCAGGAAGCTCACCAGAAGCCATCTCCGGGTCAGATCCTCGCCTCTGCCAGACCATGCAGTTGCCGCCCACTCGATCTCTAGTCCAGTATCTCGCCACCACCGAGTTCTACTACATATGGCATCGAGTTCTTCTATGTGCGGCATCGAGTTTTGCAACGTGCGACCAACGATGGTCTATGTGTGTTTTGGCCTAGAATTTGTGCTACAATGCTTCTGTAGATTTGCGAAATGTAAGAAATTTGTTTTGCTACATCCGTTCTTGTGGACTTGCATAATATAAACAAATATTTGTTCTGTTTTTTATATTCTTGGGCTATGTGCATCCTTGATGGCTATACTTGCTATGGTCATTACGCTATTGCAGAGACTAGATGCAATTGCTATCTTATTGGTGTTAATATATTCTCTTTAGTGAAAGAAGCATACCACGTACTATTGAGTACTCCAGCTTTTTTTGAGTGGAATCAGAAACGACTAATCATGCGCGAGCTAGCAGAGGCTAAGCCGTAAACTTAGATTTAGCGGGCAGGGGTGCAGAGATGAACATGGTGGCGACTGGGCTTAGAGGGAAGTCGAGGGCAGGGTATTATTCAAGTTCGTGTGGGAAGGAGGGGAGGAGGGGGGACGCCTCTTCCCTTCATCTTCTTTTTCCTCCCCTCCATCGTCGCGTGTAAATATGAGAAAATCGACCGTGCCCACGGGTGCCCGCTACCTAGGGATTTGGTTACCGGTCGGTAATTGGATTTACAGAGCAGCCCTAGGAGCGAGATGGGTCAACTGGGACAAAAAAAAATCAAGATATTTGAAATTGATTTTTTTTTAATTTCAATATTTTTCTGGTTACCAACCAGTTCCTGACCGGTTACCGGATTTAGGGAAATTCCAACAATTTAAATTCAAACTTTGGATTTTCTCGGTAACCCAGAATCCTAGCCGCCATGGAAAATAGATCCGGGAGTCAAAACATTGCTGCTACGTGGCATCAATTGTGAAACACACTTGTGAATTAATATACTGATTATATATAATATAATTTTTTAAAAACTCAAACATCATCAACTTTGATCAAGTTTACTGAGAAAATTATCTATATCTACAATAGTAAATGTATACCATATGAAAATATTTGGTGTTCTAGATGTTGATAATTTTTCTATATAATTGGTCAAATTTGATAATGTTTGATTTTTATAAAATCTTATATCCACTAACATTTTGACAAGAATAATGCTACAAATACGGTTTGGTTTTACGAAAAACTCTTACGGACCTTTGACATGTAGGAGCAGAAATACAAACCGTTCCGTTTCTTAAGCAAGGGCTAAAATTTCAACCAGCTAAATCCAGCCACGCTCGTCCATAATATTTCGAGGTAAATACACTATTGGTATCATATCTTGTACATTCGGAACGTTTTAGTCCCACAAATTGCAAATCAAACGTTTTAGTATATGAAGTTGCATTCAGGGGATATTTTTAGTCCTAGCCAATCAGGAGCCGCCAATTGTATGCCAACGTGTCCAGGTAAATTTTGCGGTTTAGTCCAGCAGCTAAATAGATACCGCAAAAGAGGCTAGCGATGACAGTTTTATGAAAAACCCCTCCCATGATCTTCGTACATGTATGGAAATAAGCCTCTTGCGATCACTCCGTGCAATCTATTCCTCATGGACGTGCGAAAGCGGAGCAAGTAGTTGGCGACGGCGAGTTCGTCCATGGCGTCGTCTCAGATCCGTGCGCCATGAGGTTGAGGCAACATGGAGAAGACCTCCCCAGATGGTATGCATCTTTCCTTCTCTCCCGCATAATTGTTTCTGTAGAGGTTCGTAGCATGGAAAACAAAAAATTCTACCGCATGAACACACAAGCCAAGATCTATCTACTAGATTGTAGCAACGAGTCGATAGAGTACTCACCCTCGAAGATTCCAAAGCGGTTAACGAGAGCAGATTCTCATGGATGATGTAGTCGTACACTTCCGATCTCAAGATCGTGCAGACGATCCTTCCGGCGTTGCGTTCCGGCAGCGTTTCCGCAGTCGGTCACACGTTCGGTACTTGATGAAGACCTTCCTCTTCCTTGTTCCAGCAGGCAGCGGAGGTTGTAGTTCTCTCCTCGTGATTCCGGCAGCACGACGGTGTGGTGTCGGAAGTAGAGGGAAGATCCCGCAGGGCTTCACCTAAGCCGGAGCGGGTTATGGTGGAGAAATAGGGTTTCCCCGACGATCTAGGGTTGGGTGGTGGTATTGTGTGGAGGGGCAGCCCTCTCCCCTCTATTTATGAGAGGGAGGGGCAGCTAGGGAGAGGGGAGTTTGAATCCTACCCCAAGTCCCTCTCCTTCTAGGATTGTGGTGGAGGGAGAGAAGGATTCTTTCCTTCCTCCACCAGGAAACATTGTCCCAGTTTGACTTTTCAAACTTGCCTTTTGACTTTCAATTTTGAAGTTTGATTTTACTCTTTATTTGCACTGCCCTTTGACCTAATACATGATGCAACCATTCCACTTAGTCATGACACATTCATGCACCCTTCCCCTTCTGGTCCGGTGAACCTTCTAGACCCTTCTAGATCATTCAGGTGAAAACACCGGAATCATTCCCGAACTCCGGAATTGGACTTTCCTTGTATGAATCTTATTCTCCGGATCTCCTCGTGATATCTCGGATCCCATCCGAGACTCCGAACAAAATTCAGTCTCCCTACTTACATTCCATATCTACTAAACAACATCGAATCCTTAAGTGTGTCTCCCTACGGTTCGTGAATTATGCAGGACCGAGACTCTTCTCCGATCAATAACCAATAGAGGAATCTGAAAATTCATAGGGTTTCCACATATTTCTACGATTACTTTGCGATTGAATGAACCATTTACATACGATACCAATTTCCCTTTGTCTTGCGATATTTTACTTATCCGAGGTCTGATCGTCGGTATCTCTGCATACCTAGTTCAACCTCGTTACCGATAAGTATTCTTTTCCCGTTCCCGTGATATGTGATCCCTTGTGATCCAGTCACATGCTTGCAAGCTAATCGGATGACATTCCACCGAGAGGTCCTAGAGTATATCTATCTTTCATATGGATGGACAAGTCCCACTCTTTATTCATGTGCATCAACACATACTTTCCGAACACTGAATGCCACCTTTATAGCCACCCAGTTGCGGTGTGGTGTTTGATGTCATCAAAGTATCCTTTCGATGATGGTGATTAGCATGATCTCATGGTCAAAGGAATTAGGTTACTGTGTATCAGAAATCTTATAGCAAACGAACTATTGAAATAACTTGATCATTATGCTACGCTTATCTATAGGAGTATGTCCATCATACCATTCTCCTAATGATATGATCTTGTTGTTAATAACATCCAAATGTTCTTGATCAGGAAACCATGATCATCTATTAACCAGCAAGTTAGTGTTATAAAGAGGCTTTACTAGGGACTCTAATTATGTTAGAATTCACACAAGTATTAATGTTTCTGGTTAATACTATTATAGCATGAATGTAAATATTTATCATAAACACAAAGATATAATAATCTTTACTATTAATTTCAAAAGCGTGGTGAATGCCTGGTGTCACACATGCAAAAATTACAGAAAATGCCACCGCTAACAAATTGCCTAAGCTCCATAAAAAAATACTAACAAACCTTATCTAACAAGACTAACAAACTTTATCTTATCTATCTCTATTATCTAAAAAAAGGTGTTCTGTTTTCTGCCGTTCCACGCTATGTTGATTCCTTTGTCGCGCGTCGCTCCGCTCGCCTCGCACACACCTAATGGCTAAGCCCAACATCAGGCACCCTGCCCGGTCCACCCGATCTTCCACCCCACCCATGTAGGGTTCGCAGCATAGAAAACAAAAATTTTCCTACGATGGGAACTATGTACCAAGATCTATCTACTAGATATAAACAACAGGCGGATGTATATCCGTAGAGAACATACCCTTGAAGACCGACAAAGCTTAACGAGTTCAACTCGTGGTTGATGTAGACGATCTCTTGCCGATCTCAAGATCGAGAGGAAGTCCTAGCGTCGCAAAGCAGCAGCGCATCCGTGCTCGCACACACGTACAAGACACCGAGCAACCCCCGCCTCCTCGCTCCAGCGATGCAGCGGAAGCACAACCCTTTCTTGCCGAATAGCCACTGGGAACATGTATCTCGCTAGTCCGAGACCATGGGGGATAAATTCTAGAGGGGGAGAGAGATCCTTCACGAGGAGGTGTGAGTGAGAAGTGAGGAGAGGGGTGCCTTTTATAGGAGGAGGGGGGCACCCAAGGGGGTGGCCGTTGGCCATGGGGGCTGGCCCCTCCCCTCCTTCATTCATGTGGGTGGACACTCCACTCACAAAAATTCATTCAAATCCCTCCACTCAAAATCCCACTCAAACTTGCTATTAAATTTCCACCAAATTTAATGCAAACTCTCATTAAATAAAACTCTTTTATTTATTCAGAATTTTGTCAATTACTTTAATGACAAACATTCACATATAACCCCTTGCTAGAATTCTATTTCACATGCATAACCTCTTTATGCAATTTCACCCGAAAACCTGTTTCGGTATGTAGTGAAATAAATTCATGCGCTTGTTTATTCTTTCGGCATGAAACATTTGCTCCAACTAGATGTTAGTGTCCCTTAAGTGTGTCACCCTACGGTTCGCGGATAATGTGGACATGATCGAGACCCTTCTCCGATCAATAATCAGTAGCGGGACCTGGAGATCCATACTGACTCCCACACATTCAACGATGACTTTCCTGTGATCGTTGAAACCTTTTATGCTTGTATATTAATCCCTTTGTTTCACGATATATTACATGTCTGAGGTTCGATCATCGGTATCTCCATACCAAGTTTGATCTCGTTACTGACATGCACTCTTTTCTTGTTCCCGTGATATAACATTCTAGTGATCAAATCACTTGCTTGCAAGCTAACCAATGTGATATCACCAAGAGGGCCCAGAGTATATCTATCTGTCATCGGGATGAACAAATTCCACTATTGATCCATGATTCTCAACATAACACTTTAGTAGTTTTGAAGCCATCTTTATAATCACCCAGTTACGGTGTCATGTTTGATGTCAACAAGAAACTCTTCCGGTGTTAGTGATTGGCATGATCTCATGGTCTAAGGATTAGGATTACTTTGTAAGTTGTTTATAGTAATATAAACTCAATGACTTTGATCGTAATGCTATACTTCGGATGAATGTTCATCACACCATTACACTAATGTTGTGATATCGTTATTAACAACATCCAATGTCTATGATCAGGAAACTGTGATCATCTTGTTAATCAACGAACTAGTTTATGAGAGAGACATAACTAGGAACTTTCTGTTTGTTTATTAAACACACATGTATTAACGTTTCTGTATTAATACAATTATAGCATGCAAAATAAACATCTATCATATACTTGGAATTCACATAATAATCACTTTATTATTGCCTCTCTGGGCATATTCCCTTCAATCTCCCACTTGCACTAGAGACAATAATCTAGTTACATAGTGATGTATCTAACACCCATGGAGTTCTGGTGTAGATCATGTTTTGCTCTAGGGAGAGTTTTAGTCAACGGATCTGCTACATTGAGATCCGCATGTACTTTACAAATCTTTATATCTCCATCCTTGACATGCTCGCGGATGGAGTGAAACTGGCGCTTAATATGCTTGGAATGCTTGTGAGACCTTGGCTCTTTGGCATTGGCAATGGAACCATTGTTGTCACAATAGATCACCATTGGGTCCAACGCGTTTGCAACCACACCTAGTTCGGATATGAACTCCTTCATCCAAACTGCTTCCTGAGCCGCTTCCGAAGCAGCAACATATTCGGCCACCGTCATTGATCCCGCCACCACAGGTTGTTTGGAGCTCCTCCAACTAACCGCTCCGCCATTCATGAGAAATACGTATCCGAATTGAGACTTAGAGTCATCCGGATCGGTGTCAAAGCTAGCGTCGACATAACACTTAGCGACGAGCTCTTCTTCACCTCCGTATACAAGAAACATATCCTTAGTTCTTCGCAAGTACTTAAGGATATTCTTGACCGCTTTCCAGTGTTCCGAACCTGGATCCGTTTGGTACCTACTAGTCAAACTAATAGCATGTGCCACATCCGGTCTTGTACATAGCATGGCGTACATTATAGAGCCTATGGCTGAAGCATAGGGGACTTTTTCCATTTTCTATCTTTGTTCCGTCGTAGCCGGACTTTGAGTCTTACTCAATGTCATGCCTTGTGTCATAGGTAAGAACCCCTTCTTACTATCTTCCATTTTAAACTTCTTTAAAATCTTATCAAGGTATGTACTTTGCGATAACCCTATTAGGCGCCTAGATCTATCTCTATATATCTTTATGCCTAATATGTATGACGCTTCACCTAGGTCCTTCATTGAAAATTTGCTGTTTAGATAACTTTTAACACTGTTTAAAAGATCTATATCATTTCCGATCAATAATATGTCATCCACATATAGTATCAGAAATGCCACATTGCTCCCACTCACTTTCTTGTAAATACAAATTTCTCCATAAGTTTGGACAAATCCAAACTCTTTGATCACCTCATCAAAGCGGAGATTCCAACTTCGTGATGCTTGCTTCAATCCATAGATGGATCGCTGAAGCTTGCACACCTTGTTAACATCCTTGGGATCGACAAAACCCTTTGGTTGTATCATATACAACTCTTCTTCAATATTACCATTGAGAAACGCGGTTTTGACATCCATCTGGCATATCTCATGATCGAAATATGCAACAATTGATAACATAATCCTAACTGACTTTAGCATCGCTACGGGAGAGAATGTCTCATCGTAGTCAACTCCTTGAATTTGTCGAAACCCCTTTGCGACAAGTCGAGCTTTATAGATGGTTACATTACCATCAGCATCAGTTTTCTTTTTGAAAATCCATTTGTTCTCCACAGCCTTTCGGTCGTGAGGTAAGTCCACCAAGTTCCAAACTTGATTTTCATACATGGATTCCATCTCGGATTTCATGGCTTCTAACCATTTGTTGGAATCCGGGCTCATCATTGCTTCTTCATACGTCGCAGGGTCATCATTTTCATCAACCATGAAATTCATGACAGGATTTCCATACAGCCCGGGAGCTGCACGCGTCCTGCTAGACCTGCGAGGTTCGGTAGTACTCTCTTTCGGAGTTTCATGATCATTATCATTAGTTCCTTCTTCAACTAGTGAAGCCAACTTCGGAACAACTTACGGTGCTGCGCTACTCGCCATACTTTGAAGAGAAGGTTCAATAACCTCTTCGAGTTCTACTTTCCGACTACTCACGCCTTTCATGAGAAACTCTTTCTCTAGAAAGGGTCCATTCTTGGCAACAAAAAACCTTGCCTTCGGATCTGTGATAGAAGGAATACCCAATTGTTTCCTTAGGGTATCCTATGAAGACACCATTTTCCGCTTTGGGTTCGAGTTTATCCGGTTGAAGTTTCTTCACATAAACATCGTATCCTCAAACTTTAAGAAATGACAGCTTAGGTTTGTTTCCAAATCATAATTCATACGGTGTCTTTTCAACGGATTTAGATGGTGCACGATTTAAAGTGAATGTAGCAGTTTCTAGTGCATAACCCCAAAATGACAATGGCAAGTCCGTCAGAGACATCATAGATCGAACCATATCTAATAAAGTATGATTATGACGTTCCGACACACCATTTCGCTGTGGTGTTCTGGCAGGTGTGAGTTGTGAAACAATTCCATACTCTTTCATGTGAGTGCTAAACTCGTAACTTAGATACTCACCTCCACGGTCGGACCATAGAAATTTAATCTTTCTATTACGATGATTTTCCACTTCATTCTGAAATTCTTTGAACTTTTCAAATGTTTCAGACTTGTGTTTCATCAAGTAGATATAATCGTATCTACTCAAATCATCCGTGAAAGTAACAAAATAACGATATCCACCTCGCGCCGACACACTCATTGGACCACATACATCAGAATATATGATTTCCAATAAATCTGTCGCCCGTTCCATTGAACCGGAAAACGGCGTTCTAGTCATCTTGCCCATAAGACATGGCTCACATGTATCAAATGATTAAAAATCAAGTGATTCCAAAAGTCCATCCGAATGGAGCTTCTTCATGCGTTTAACGCCAATATGACCTAGACAGCAGTGCCACATGTATGCAGATATATCATCATTAAGTTTAATCCTTTTAGCATCAACATTGTGAATATGTGTAACATTATTATCGAGATCCAAAATAAATAAACCATTCATCATCGGTGCATGACCATAAAAGATTTCATTCATATAAATGGAACAACCATTGTTCTCGGATTTAAATGAATAACCACTTTGCATTAAACACGATCCAGATACATTGTTCATGATAAGTGCTGGCACCAGATAACAATTCTTCAAGTTTATTAGTAATCCTGATGGCAAGTGGAGAGGTAGAGTTCTGACTTCGATCACATCAACGCTTGATCCATTGCCGACACGCATCTTGACCTCACCCCTTGCTAGCGGTCGCTTGTTCCGCAGCCCCTGATTCGATTTACAAATATTAGCAACTGAACCGGTATCAAATACCTAGGTGCTACTGCGAGCACTAGTCAAGTACACATCAATAACATGTATATCATATATACCTTTGTTTGCCTTGCTGGCCTTCTTTCCTGCCAAATACTTGGGGAAGTTATGCCCAAAGTGGCTATCCTTACAATAGTAGCACTCGGTATCAGACTTAGGTCCAACTCGGGGTTTCTTTTCAGGCATGGCAACCGGCTTGCCGCCCTTACTTCCCTTCCGTTTTCCCTTCTTGTCTTTCTTGAAACCAGTGTTCTTATTGATCATCAACACTTGATGTTCCTTTTTGATCTCCACTTCTGCAGTTTTAAGCATTGACAGAAGCTCGGGGAGAGACTTCTTCATGCCTTGCATATTATAGTTCATCACGAAGCTCTTATAGCTAGGTGGCAGAGACTGCAGAACACGATGGATGCCTAAGTTAATGGGAATCGTTATTCCCAAGGACACAAGCTTATTGGCGTAACCCGACATCTTGAGTACATGCTCACTAACGGAGCTGTGCTCTTCCATCATGCAGCTAAAGAACTTTTCTGAAGCGTTGTAGCTCTCTACAACAGCATGTGTGTAGAAAATCATTTTCAACTCACCCATTGTATCAAATGCATTGCCGTTTTCGAAACGCTTTCGAGTTCCGGCTCTAGCCCATACAATATGCCGCAATGAACTAAGTTGTGGTCCTCCTGACGAGTCTGATAGACATTCTTCTCCTCGTCAGGGGCATCCTCAAAAGGTGGGGGGCCTAGTGGCGCTTCTAGCACATATTGCTTTTGTGTAGCAGTGAGGAGAATCCTCAAATTCATGGCCCATTCGGTAAAGTTGCTACCGTTCGTTGCAAGTTTCTCTTTCTCCACGAACACATTGAAATTAAAAGCAGGTGGTGCCATCTACAACAGAATTTGTAAAATTTAGACTAAGTTTATGATAGATTGAGTTCAACTAATCCATATTACAAATGAACTCCCACTCAAAAAAGACATCCCTCGTGCCTTTTTGGTGATTACATGAACCAAATCCACTACACCAAGTCCGATCATCACGTGAATCGGTGTAGCTTCAAAGGCGAGCATCAAATGGGCATCATATATACTATATGACTCATGCTTAAGCTTTTGGTCTGTGTTCCGAGGCCATGTCTGTACATGCTAGGCTCGCCAAGTTAGAACCTTAGTATTCGCGTGTGTTACTGTTTTACACCCGATATATGGTCATGGATCCAAGAACACCCGATCATCACGTGATGTCTTGGAGCGACGAAAACATAACCGGTGCATACTAAAGGAAGAACACATTCTTATCTTGATATTTAAATGAGGGATCATCTTATTATGCTAACAAAGCGCTAAACAAGCAATATAAGATGCTATCAAACATCACATGTTTATTAGTGAAATGATATGGTTCCCGCATATGATCTCTATCATGTGCATCGTGGTATGATCACTATCATACCTTTATGTGTAAGTCCAAGGACTATGGAGTTTACACGCTATGTGTGTTGTAAGAGTATCATCTCATACTTCTACTTACAACATCACCATATCATGACACTAGCCCAACAACAATCTAAACTAGACGCCTCTAATTTATCCATTGCAAGTTTTACGTGGCTTAGGGCTTTCGAAGATAGAACCGTTCTTACCTACGAACATGAACCACAACGAGGATAACCAAATTTTTGACAACTCGTTGCAAAATAGATATTGACTATAGTAGGAGAGACAGACACCCGCTAGCCACTTATGCAAACTAGTTGCATGTCAAGCGTGGAACAGGTCTCATGTGCAAGGACATGTAAAGTTTGTCCGGGCCGCTTCATCCCACTATGCCACCAATATCCAAAATTACAACTAAGGAGCAACAACATGATCATCATCGGCCACATACTCATATGTGTACTACGCGTATAAAGCATCTACGCACAGATCCGGCTCTGATACCACTGTAGGGTTCGCAGCATAGAAAACAAAAAAATTCCTACGATGGGAACTATGTACCAAGATCTATCTACTAGATACAAACAACGGACGGATGTATATCCGTAGAGAACATACCCTTGAAGACCGACAAAGCTTAACGAGTTCAACTCGTGGTTGATGTAGACGATCTCTTGCCGATCTCAAGATCGAGAGGAAGTCCTAGCGCCGCAAAGCAGCAGTGCATCCGTGCTCGCACACACGTACAAGACACCGAGCAACCTCCGCCTCCTCGCTCCAGCGATGCAGCGGAAGCACAACCCTTTCTTGCCGAATAGCCACTGGGAACATGTATCTTGCTAGTCCGAGACCATGGGGGATAAATTCTAGAGGGGGAGACAGATCCTTCATGAGGAGGTGAGAGTGAGAAGTGAGGAGAGGGGTGACTTTTATAGGAGGAGGGGGGCACCCAAGGGGGTGGCCGCCGGCCATGGGGGCTGCCCCCTCCCCTCCTTCATTCATGTGGGTGGACACTCCACTCACAAAAATCCATTCAAATCCCTCCACTCAAAATCCCACTCAAACTTGCTATTAAATTTCCACCAAAGTTAATGCAAACTCTCATTAAATAAAACTCTTTTATTTATTCAGAATTTTTTCAATTACTTTAATGACAAACATTCACATATAACCCCTTGCTAGAATTCTATTTCACATGCATAACCTCTTTATGCAATTTCACCCGAAAACCTGTTTCGGTATCTAGTGAAATAAATTCCTGCGCTTGTTTATTCTTTCGGCATGAAACATTTGCTCCAACTGGATGTCAGTGTCCCTTAAGTGTGTCACCCTACGGTTCGCGAATAATGCGGACATGATCGAGACCCTTCTCCGATCAATAATCAGTAGCGGGACCTGGAGATCCATACTGACCCCCACACATTTAACGATGACTTTCCTGTGATTGTCGAAACCTTTTATGCTTGTATCTTAATCCCTTTGTTTCACGATATATTAAATGTCCGATATTCGATCATCGGTATCTACATACCTAGTTTGATCTCGTTACTGACATGCACTCTTTTCTTGTTCCCGTGATATAACATTCTAGTGATCAAATTACTTGCTTGCAAGCTAACCAATGTGATATCACTGAGAGGGCCCAGAGTATATCTATCTGTCATCGGGATGAACAAATTCCACTATTGATCCATGATTCTTAAGATAACATTTTAGTAGTTTTGAAGCCATCTTTATAATCACCCAGTTACGGTGTGACGTTTGATGTCAACAAGAAACTCTTCCGGTGTTAGTGATTGGCATGATCTCATGGTCTAAGGATTAGGATTACTTCGTAAGTTGTTTATAGCAATATAAACTCAATGACTTTGATCGTAATGCTATACTTTGGATGAATGTTCATCACACCATTACACTAATGTTGTGATCTCGTTATTAACAACATACAATGTCTATGATCAGGAAACTATGATCATCTTGTTAATCAACGAAATAGTTTATGAGAGAGGCATAACCAGAAACTTTCTGTTTGTTTATTAAACACACATGTATTAACATTTCCGTATTAATACAATTATAGCATGCAAAATAAACATCTATCATATACTTGGAATACACATAATAAACACTTTATTATTGCCTCTCAGGGCATATTCCCTTCAACCCACTCCTCCAGTCCTCCCCACCTCTACCGCCGCAGAGGGGACCTCTCCTTCCGTTGGCGCCGGTTTCCCTTCATCGTCGGGTTGTCGACCGTCTCCACAACAATGGAGTTCGGCTTCACCCGCGTAGCAGGCGCGATCCACACCCTTGTTGTTCCGGCTGTGGTCTCTATCGAGCTCTAAGACGCGCGGCCGCTTCAGGATCAGAACACCAATGGAGTGCCGACGGGAGGTACATGATTTCAGGCGACTTCTCTACGCCCTCGCTGTCACGAGGCACAGTCTCCATCGAGCTCCAGGATGCGTGGCTGCCCCAGAATCATAGCGTTAATGGAGCGCTGGCGGGAGGTGTGCGATTTTGGGCGACTTCTCCATGGCCTCGCAGTCCTCCCGCGGTCTCCGTCGAGATCCAGGAGGTTCGTCGCCCCAGGATCAGAGCGCCAATGGAGTGCGAGCGGGTGGTGCACAAGAACGTCCAACAACGATGAGATCAAGACCATCATTATGGTGGTCATCGTGTCGGAGGCGATCATCTCTACGGATGGACGCCACAGGTGTGCAACCAAGGTTTGTGCAGACGAGGTCTATACAACAATCATCGCCTCTGCTGAATGCCGATGAGGGTGGTTGACACCGCACCCTTACTCCCTCTGATCGAAATTAATGTTCTCATATTTGTCTAGATTTGGATGTATGTAGATACATCCGAATCTAGACAAATCTGAGAACATTAATATGGATCCGAGGGAGTAATAAAGTTGGGTCTGATGATCTCATTTCTAAAAAAACATATTCTCAGTTAGATTCCCGAAGGAGAAGATCTCCCAGTGTTGTGAATGGCACTTGATTTTCTCATAGTTATACTTATTTTCTATTTTACCTTGGAAATGAAATGAATCCTTGACCTCCATGAGACCCTAACACTAAACCACATAGGCTTTTGTCCGTGCTAACTTGATTTGTTATATCAACAAGTCAACATGGAGTTCTAATGTATGTATAGTACTGTGAAGGCAATTTTTTGTAAGGTTGATTTGTGATTGAAATAAGGTGTTTTATAAAATAAATTTATACATCTACAAGCAGTGTAATTTATTGGAGATCGTGTTTTTTTGCGATTTAGACCCTAGGTCTATTAAGGAGGACAAGTGGTACACAACACCACACTAATAAATAAAATACTACTCCCAAGTCCCTAGGATACAACTCAACACGAGGTCCACTGTGCTGCGCTGTCGCTGCCACTCCCACCTAGAGTCGCCGTGAACTTTTTATCTGTAGAGGTCCACTGTACCGCTGTCGCTGCCACTCCCACTCTGAGTTGCCGTGAACTTTATATCTGCAGATGGGATCTACGTTGTCATAAAGTTTTCGACTTCTGTATCTCCATACCAACACTAGAAAGCAACATCAAGTTGAAAAACCACCAGGGCCAAGGTCATCCCATCCCACTCTGCATCATAGAAAGGAGGCAAAATTGGTGCCTTGTGAATACCTCATGTACAAGGTCTCACACACTCCACGACACCGGAGGATGCGCCGTCGCCATGACGGAGTTGGAGAAAAAATTTGTTGTGTGGGTGACATCGTAACCGCGACACCACACCTAGCACACCAAATCTCGCTCCCTCCAATAGAAATCATGAAAACACTGCTTCTAGGTACTTAACGTAGCCATCAAAGTGGGGCTGAAGTTGCAGTAGATTATTCCTCGCCGTCATTGTCACCACCACCCGAAAATGACAGCCAGAACCCTAACCCTACCACTATCTAGACGCAAGAGACATGATCTGTGGTCCCTCTAGTCTCCCACTAATGAAGTGGATGATGGAGAGGGAGGGACCGACGGTCTGGCTAGCTACGGAGCGGGGGAAGTGGAGTTCCTCCCTTTTGCCTCTCTTTCACTATAGCAAAGGGGAAGAGATAGAGAATGATAACATCTTGTGTTGTCGGTTTAACCAAAGGGTGAATTTGAAAAAAAAACAGCAAGGGAACCATATCGGAGATATTTGACAAATTGAAAGATGAAAATGCACCATGACAACTGAGCGTGACATGAACATTTAAATACCCGTGGCAACGCACGGGCATTCAACTAGTAACTACTTTTATTATTGCCTCTAGGGAATATCTCCAACAGTCTCCCACTTGCACTAGAGTCAACTAATCTAGATTACATGGCAATATACCGAACACCCATGGCGGTTTGATGCTGGTTATGTTTTGCCCTCGGGAGAGGTTTAGTCAACGGATCCGCCACATTCAGATCTGTGTGTACTTTGCAAATCATTATGTCACCATCTTGGACATGCTCTCGAATAGCGTGAAAATGCAGCTTGATATGCTTTAGCTTCTTGTGTGACCTTGGTTCTTGCGGATTGGCTATGGAGCCCATGTTATCACAGTAGATAGACATTAGGTCCAGCGCACTAGGAACCACACTGAGCTATGTAATGAATTCCTCCTCCATATGGCCTCTTGTGAAGCCTCCGAAGCAGGTATGTATTCTGATCCAGTTGAAGATATCGCCAGAATGCTTTGCTTTGCACTCCTCCAGCTCACTGTTGCACCATTCAAGGTAAATACGTATCCATATTGAGATTTAGAATCATCCGGATCGGTGTTCCAACTAGCATCGGTGTAACCATTAACAACGAGTTGTTCATCACCTCCATAAGAAAGAACCATATCATTAGTTCTTCTCAAGTACTTAAGGATGTTTTTTACCATTGTCCAATGATCCACTCCTGGATCGCTTTGATATCTGCTAGTTAAACTAACAGCATATGAAATGTCGGGTCTAGTACATAGCATGGCATACATGATAATCATACGGCTGAGGCATATGGAGTCTTACTCATCCTTTCTCTATCTTTTGCCGTAGCTGGACTTTGAGTTTTACTCAAGGTCGTATTGGGCAACAAGGGCAAGAACCCTTTCTTGCTATCTTTCATTCCAAACCTCTTTAAATTTTTTTCCAAATATGTACTCTATGACAATGATATTAGGCGTCTCGATCTATCTCTATAAATCTTTATGCCTAATATGTAAGCAGCTTCGCCAAGATCCTTCATTGAAAAACTATTATTCAAATAATCTTTGAAACTATTAAGAAGGTCTACATCATTCCCAATCAACAATATGTCATCCACATATAGTACTAGGAATGCTACAGAGCTCCCACTCACTTTCTTGTAAATACAAGCTTCTCCATAAGTTTGTATAAAACCAAAACTTTTGATTACCTTATCAAAACGTTGATTCCAACTTCGGGATGCTTGCTTCAATCCATAAATGGACCATTGAAGTTTGCATACCTTGTTAGCATCTTTAGGATCGACAAAACCTTTGGGTTGTACCATATACAATTCTTCATCAATGTCTCCATTGAGGAACGCTGTTTTAACACCCATCTACCATATCTCATAATCATAATATGCAGAAATTGCTAACAAAATCCTCACAGACTTTAGCTTCGCTACCGGTGAGAAAGTCTCATCGTAGTCAACTCCTTGAATTTGTAGAAACCCTTTTGCGACAAGTCGAGCTTTATAGACATTAATATTACCATCAGCATTTGTTTTCTTATTGAAAATCTATTTGTTCTTGACTACCTTCCGGCCATCCGGTAAGTCCACCAAAGTCCATACTTAGTTTTCGTACATGGATCCAATCTTGGATTTCATGGCTTCTTGCCATTTATTGGAATCTGGGCTCATCATTGCTTCCTCATATGTCACAGGATCATCAGTGTTGTCCACCAACATGACACTCATAATAGGATCATACCAATCGGGAGTGGTACGAGTTCTCGTTGACCTGCGAGGTTACGTAGTAAATTCAACCGAAGTTTCATGATCAACATCATTAGCTTCCTCTATCATTGATGTAGGCGCCACAAGAACTTCTTTTGGTGCTACGCTACTCTCAAATCCGAGAGAAGGTTCGACAACCTCATCAAGTTCTACTTTCCTTCCAGTCACTTCTTTCGAGAGAAACTCCTTCTCTAGAAAGGATCCATTCTAGCAAACGAAGACTTTGCCCTCAGATCTATGAGAGAAGGTATACCCAATAGTTTCCTTCGGGTATCCTATGAAGACGCATTTTTTCGCTTTGGGTTCAAGCTTGTCGGGCTGTAACTTCTTTACATAAGCTTCGCAACCCCAAACTTTGAGAAACGATAATTTAGGTTTCTTCCCAAACCATAATTCATATGATGTCATTTCAACGGATTTAGATGGTACCCTATTTAAAGTAAATGCGGCCGTTTCTAATGCATAACCCCAAAACAACAAAAGGTAAATATGTAAGTGACATCATAGAACAAACCATATCTAAGAGAGTTCGATTACGACGTTTGGACATACCATTACGTTGTGGTGTTCCTGGCGGTGTCAATTGTGATAGTATTCTGCATTTCTTAAAATGCTCGCCAAACTCGTAATTTAGATATTCACCTCCACGATCAGATCATAGAAACTTAATCTTCTTGTTATGTTGATTCTCTACTTCACTTTGAAATTCCTTAAACTTCTTGAAAGTTTCGGACTTATGTTTCATGAAATAGATATACCCATATCTACTCAAGTCATCTGTGAAAGTAAGAACATAACGATAACCACCACGTGATGCTACACTCATTGGGCCACACACATCGGTATGTATGATTTCCAATAAGTCCATAGCTCACTCCATCAAACCAGAAAATGGGGTCTTATTCATTTTACCCATCAGACATGCTTCGCATCTTTCAAGTGATTCAAGAAGTCCATCGGAATGGAGTTTGTTCATACGCTTCACTCCAATGTGACCAAGACAACAGTGCCACATATAGGTTGAGTTATCGCTTAATTTCAAATATTTAGCTTCAATGTTATTAACATGTGTATTACTAAAATCGAGATTCAACAAGAATAGACCATCTATCAAAGGTGCATGTGCATAAAACATATTACTCATATAAATCGAACAACCATTATTATTGGACTTAAAAAAGTAACCTCTCGCAATAAAGATGATCCGGATATAATGTTCATGCTCAACGCAGGCACCAAATAACAATTATTTAAGTATAAAACTATCCCGATGGTAGATGAAGAGGTAGCGTGCCGACCGCGATCACATCAACCTTTGTTCCATTTCCAACGCGCATCGTCACCTCGTTCTTCGCTAGTTTCCGTCTATTATGCAGCACCTATTTCGAGTTACAAATATGAGCAACCGAACCAGTATCAAATACCCAGGCACTACTACGACTACTAGTAAGATACACATCAACAACATGTATATCGGATATACCATTCTTTTTATGTTGCCATTCTTTAGATCCGCCAAGTACTTAGGGCAATTCCGCTTCGAGTGACCTTGTCCCTTGCAGTAAAAGCACTCAGTATTAGGCTTAGGCCCAGCCTTGGTCTTCTTCGCCGGCGCGGTAGCTTTCTTACCTCCCTTCTTGAAGTTTCCCTTTTTCTTAGGATTGCCTTGCTTCTTGAAATTGGTGGTCTTATTGACCATCAACACTTGGTGCTCTTTCTTGATCTCCACTTCCATAGACTTCAACATAGAGAAGAGTTCTGGCAACGTCTTATCCATGCGCTGAATGTTGTAGTTCATCACAAAGTTCTTGTAACTTGGCGGTACTGATTGTAGGACACGATGAATCCCTAATGCATTAGGAATTATTATGCCCAAGCTATGGAGCTTATTAGCGTGCCTAGACATCTTAAGCACATGCTCACTAACGAAGCTGCCCTCCTCCATCTTGTAGTTAAAGAACTTTTCAGAAGCTTCATAACTCTCAACTGCCGCGTGAGCCTCAAATATCAATTTGAGTTCATGGACAATATCATGTGGGTCAAAGTTCTCAAACCTCTTTTGAAGCACCGATTCCAAACCATAAAATATAGCACACTGAACCGTGGAGTATTGATTCTTCCGAGTATGATAACAAAAATTCTCGTCATCGGTAGCATCTTCTGCAGGTGGGTCACCCAGCGGTGCATCCAGCACATAGGCCAACTAACCAGCATTGAGGACAATCCTCAAATTGCGGAACCAATCCGCGAAGTTTCTTCCATTGTTTTTCAACTTTTCTTTCTCTAGGAACGCATTAAAATTGATGGTAGGGGCCGCCATTGATCTACAACATATTTGCAATAGTTTAGACTAAGTTTATGACAAATTTTTAGGGTTCGCAGCATAGAAAACAAAAAATTCCTACGATGGGAACAACTATGTACCAAGATATATCTACTAGATACAAACAACGGGCGGATATACATTTGTAGAGAACATACCCTTGAAGACCGACAAAGCTTAACGAGGTTGTACTCGTGGATGATGTATATGAACGCTTGCCGATCTCAAGACCGAGAGGAAGTCCTAGCGCCGCAAATCAGTGGCGCATCCGTTCTCGCACACACGTCCGAGCCACCAAGCAACCTCCGCCTCCTCACTCCAGCGATGCAGCGGAAGCAACAACTCTTTCTTTCCGAATAGCCACCGGGAACATGTATCTCGCTAGTCCGAGACCATGGGGGATAAACTAGAGGGGGAGAGAGATCCTTCACGAGGAGGTGTGAGTGAGAGAGAGGGAGAGGAGGGATTTATATAGGAGGGAGGGGGAACCCCAGGGGGGTGGACGGCACATGGGGGATGCCCCCTCCCCTCCTCCATTCATGTGGGTGGAGCTCCCACTCACAAACTGGCCCCTTCATTTCTCCACTCAAAATTCCCATTAAATTTCTACCAAATTTATTGCAATCTCTCTTTAAATAAAACTCCTTTTATTTATTCAGAATTTTGTCAATTACCATAATGGACAAACATTCACATATAAGCCCTTGCTAGTATTTCATTCACAAGCAGAAACACATTCAGCAATTTCACCCGAAAATAATTTCGGTGTCTAGTGAAATAAATTTCTGCGCTTTGTTAATATTTTCAGCATGAAACTATTTGTTCCAAATGGTGTCGGTGTCTCTTAAGTGTGTCACCCTACGGTTCACGAATAATGCGGGCATGATCGAGACCCCTCTCGAAACAATAATCAGAAGCGGGACCTGGAGATCCATTCTGACTCCCACACATTCAACGATGACTTTCTTGTGATCGTGAGAACCTTTTACGCTAGAACCTTAATCCCTTGTATCGCGATATATTACATGTCCGAGATTCGATCATCGGTATCTTCATACCTAATTTGATCTCGTTACTTACATGTACTCTTTTCTCGTTCCCGTGATATAACATTCTAGTGATCAAATCACTTGCTTGCAAGCTAACCAATGTGATATCACCGAGAGGGCCCAGAGTATATCTATCTGTCATCGAGATGAACAAATTCCACTCTTGATCCATGGGCCTCAACATAACACTTTAGTAGCACTGAATCCATCTTTATAATCACCCTGTTACGGTGTGATGTTTGATGTTATCAAGATACTCTTCTAGTGTTAGTGATTGGCATGATCTCATGGTCTAAGGATTAGGATTACTTTGTATGATGTTATAGCAATATAAACTCAATGACTTTGATCGTAATGCTATACTTTGGATGAATGTTCATCACACCATTCCAATAATGTTGTGACCTCGTTATTAACAACATCCAATGTCCATGATCAGGCAACCTTGATCATCTTGTTAATCAACGAGCTAGTTTATAAGAGAAGCATAACTAGGAACTTTCTGTGTGTTTATTAAACACACATGTATTAACGTTTCCGTATTAATACAATTATAGAATGCAAAATAAACATTTATCATATACTTGGAATATACATAATAACCACTTTATTATTGCCTCTCAGGGCATATTCCCTTCAGTCTCCCACTTGCACTAGAGACAATAATCTAGTTACATAGTGATAAATCTAACACCCATGGATTTCTGGTGTTGATCATGTTTTGCTCTAGGGAGAGTTTTAGTCAACGGATCTGCTACATTGATATTCGTGTGTACTTTACAAATTTTTATATCTCCATCCTTGACATGCTCGCGGATGGAGTGAAACTGGCACTTAATATGCTTGGAATTCTTGTGAGACCTTGGAATTCTTGTGAATCCGTTTGCAAAACAAAGTTAGACGCCTCTAATTTTCTTTGCATGTTTTACGTGGTTTGGGGCTTTCAATAAGTGTCGTTCTAACTTACGAACAAGAACCACAACGTTGATACTAGTATTGTCAATCACCCATTGTAAATTGAATCTTCACTATGTTGGGAGAAACATGCACCCGCAAAGCCAGTTATGCAATACTAGTTGCATGTCAAGCGTGGAGCAAGTCTCATGAACGATGTCATGTAAGGTTAGCCCGGGACGCTTCATCCCACCATCCCGCAAGATGCAAAGTACACAAGAAGCAATCGACAACAAAAGAATCAACGCCCACAATGACCATTGTGTTCTACTTCTGCAACATATCTACATATAGACACGGCTCTGATACCACTACAGGGGTTCGTAGCATGGAAAACAAAAAAAATCTACCGCATGAACACACACAAGCCAAGATCTATCTACTAGATTGTAGCAACGAGTCGATAGAGTACTCACCCTTGAATATTCCAAAGCGGTTAACGAGAGTAGATTTTCGTGGATGATGTAGTCGTACACTTCCGATCTCAAGATCGCGTAGACGATCCTTCCGGCACTGTGTTCCGGTAACGTTTCCGTAGTCGGTCACACGTTCGGTACTCGATGAAGACCTTCCTATCCCTTGTTCCAGAAGGCATCGGAGGTTGTAGTTCTCTCCTCGTGAATCCGACAGCACGGCGGCATGGTGTCGGAAGTATAGGGAAGATCCCGCAGGGCTTCGCCTAAGATGGAGCGGGTTATGGTGGAGAAATAGGGTTTCCCCGGTGATCTAGGGTTTAGAAGCCGGAGAGGAGGAGGTGAGGCCGGCGGTGGCTAGGGCGGCGGCGAGCCAGAGGCGACACGAGGCGGTGGCAGCAGCAGGCGGCGGCGGTGGCTTGGGTGGTGGTGGTGTTATGTGGAGGGGCAGCCCCCTCCCCTCTATTTATGAGAGGGAGGGGCATCTAGGGAGAGGGGAGTTTTAATCCTACCCCAACTCCCTCTCCTTCTAGGCTTGTGGTGGAGGGAGAGAAGGATTCTTTCCTTCCTTCACGAGGAAACATTGTCCCAGTTTGACTTTTCAAACTTGCCTTTTGACTTTCAGTTTTGGAGTTTGATTTTACTCTTTATTTGCACTTCCCTTTGACCTAGTAAATGATGCGACCATTCCACTTAGTCATGACACATTCATGCACCCTTCCCCTTCTGGTCCGGTGAACCTTCTAGACCCTTCTAGATCATTCAGGTGAAAACACCGGAATCATTCCCGAACTCCGGAATTGGACTTTCCTTGTATGAATCTTATTCTCCGGATCTCCTCGTGATATCTCGGATCCCATCCGAGACTCCGAACAAAATTCAGTCTCCCTACTTACATTCCATATCTACTAAACAACATCGAATCCTTAAGTGTGTCTCCCTACGGTTCGTGAATTATGCAGGACCGAGACTCTTCTCCGATCAATAACCAATAGAGGAATCTAGAAATTCATATGGTTCCCACATATTTATACGATTACTTTGCGATTGAATGAACCATTTACATACGATACCAATTTCCATTTGTCTTGCGATATTTATTTATCCGAGGTCTGATCGTCGGTATCTCTCCATACCTAGTTCAACCTCGTTACCGATAAATATTCTTTTCTCGTTCCCGTGATATGTGATCCCTTGTGAGCCAGTCACATGCTTGCAAGCTAATCGGATGACATTCCATCGAGAGGGCCCATAGTATATCTATCTGTCATATGGATGGACAAATCCCACTCTTGATCCATGTGCCTCAACACATACTTTCCGAACACTCAATGCCACCTTTATAGCCACCCAGTTATGGTGTGGTGTTTGATGTCATCAAAGTATCCTTCCAGTGATGGTGATTAGCATGATCTCATGGTCGAAGGAATTAGGTTACTATGTATTAGAAATCTTATAGCAAACGAACTATTGAAATGACTTGATCTTTATGCTACGCTTATCTATAGGAGTATGTGCATCATATCATTCTCCTAATGATATGATCTTGTTGTTAATAACATCTCAATGTTCATGATCAGGAAACCATGATCATCTATTAACCAACAAGCTAGTGTTATAAAGAGGCTTTACTAGGGACTCTAATTATTTTACAAATCACACAAGTATTAATGTTTCCGGTTAATACTATTATAGCATGAATGTAAACATTTATCATAAACACAAAGATATAATAATAACTACTTTTATTATTGCCTCTAGGGCGTATCTCCAACAGTTTCTCCTCTGGTCGCGCCTGTTGGTGGCTGATGATCGGTGTTGTGCTGATCAGAATTGGGGATCGAAATCGTGGGAAAATAGCTAGTGTAGGATAACTAGATGTGTATGCTAGAATAATCATGGCAGTTTTGGCAGGGTGTGATGATCTAGGTGTGGATGTGCAAAATTCAGTCATTGTAATCATGCAAAATTCAGACATTTTTATCGTTAGTACTGCAAAATTCAGGCATTGTAATCATGCAACAATTTTTTGTAGTTTTCCCTGGAATTTTTCATGTTAGTTTACATTATATAACTGAATTGGAATAGGAGGGCATTATGCGGTTAGCTGAATTGGACCATAACTGAATGTTGACATTAACTGAACTTTCAGTGTAACTGTATGTTGACTCTGACAGAACTTTCAATGTAACTGAATTTTGATAGTACACTTGTTATTTGCAGTAATGTTTCTAGGTGAAGAGACTGTGATGTACAGTGTTGAAGTCTTCCACAATGGATTTTTCTGTGGTGTAGGAGTGAACATGGAATATGTCTCTCCTACTACAGATTATTGTGACAATTGCATAGTTGATACTTGGTCCAACTTTTGGATTGATAAAATATTGAGGATTTTGGGATATTCTAGAAGTGAGAGGTTGACTGTCTATTGGTTGCTGCCAGGAAAGGATCCGTGGGATGGACTGTTTGTAGTAGAGAACCAATTAGACATCAGGAAAATGATCAATGACAACTTCACACTAAAGACACTAGTACTCTTTGTTGATCACTCTAATTTCATTAAGGTGTTAAGACCATAGGTGATTGTGAATCCAACTCCACCACCTACTGCAGGTCCTTCTCCTACTCCAGCACCTACTGCAGGTCATTCTCCAACTCCAACACCTACTTCAAGTCCTGCTCGAACTCCAAGGCAGAATAATCAGTGTTCAAGTAGTGCAGGTCCTGCTCCAACTCCAAGGCAGAATAATCAGTGTTCAAGTAGTGTTGTAATGAGTGAAGCATATGAGATAGAAGAAGATTGGCAAAGTGATAGAGGAAGCTCAAGTGCAGATGACGGTGACTTCATTGATAGTGATTACAATGTTGAGTCTGGTGATGATGATCTCTATGCTGACAATATTGATAAATCTGTCAATGATCATAATGAGATGGATATAGTGGATGACATAGAAGATGGTGATGCCCTTGAGGATGGTGAGCTTGCAACAGAAGAAGATGGTAAGCAACATTTGAGGAAGATGATAAATCCATTTAATGCCGATGTTGGCATGGAAAATCCAACATTCAGGATTGGCATGAAGTTCAGTGGTGTTGAAGAGTTGAGGAAGGCAATTGGCACATATAGCATAAGTAATAGAAAGAAAATCAAGAAAACCAAGAATGATAGAAGGAGGTTTGATGCACATTGTGCTGCAGAAAACTGCACTTGGTTCATAAAAGCAAGCAATGATGAGAAAAGAACAGGTAGATTTGTTGTCACTTCATATGAAGCAAAGCATATATGTGAGGGATCCTGGCCAATTAAAGCAATTAAAGTGAAAAGGTACTTACAGACAAGTTCTTGCATGAACTCAGATATAACTAGAAACTAGGTTTTGGTTCTTTTCCTACAAAAAGTAACTAGAGAATACAAAATGAGCCCTCCTAGGTGGAAGCTTGCCAAGCAAGGAGAGCTGCTTTGCAAGTGATCCATGGCGATGAGGCAGCACAGTTCAACCAGTTGTTTGATTACGGGCAAGAACTGAGAAGAATTAATCCTGGATCCACATTTTTCATGACTACTAACAGAGTACATGATCCCAACAACACTGAGCACAGAGAACATCTTGCCACTGTATGTTGGAGTTTGATAGTTGCAAAAGGGGTTCCCTGCTGGTTGTAGGCCCTTAATTTGTGTAGATGGTTGCCATATTAAAACAAAATGCAAAGGTGTTCTTCTCACAGTAGTAGGAATAGACCCGAATGACTGCATATTTTCAATAGCTTTTGGTCTTGTTGAGGTTGAGTGCACTAGTTCTTGGGAATGGTTTTTAACAAATCTAAAAGTGGACCTAAAAATTACCAACACTTCACCTTGGACAATAATGAGTAATAGACAGAAGGTATGAAATATTAAATATTTTTTACTAAAGCAATGTCTTGTTTCACACAATATGAAATGAATTACTGAATAACAAACTTGTTTGCAGGGGTTCATCACGCCGCAGCCGACATGTAAAGACGCAGTGGTTCCTTGGTCTCCACATAAGCGAATGTCCGGCGACAGCTCGAGTACGAGGCCGTATCAATATAACGGGCGGACACCAACCACTGAGCCGTGTCGCCGATCTCCACCACGCCGCGCTTCACTCCCCTGGCCGCGTCTCGGATCAGCGTGTGCCTGTACAAGACGGAGCCTTCTCGATACAACCCCGGTTCCCATGCCAGGACGTGCTCGCCATGGACGAAAAGCGGTCACGTGAGACAGCGGTGCGGGCCCTGCGGCGGCGTGCTCAGTCGCATGGTATACCAGCGGCTCCATTCTCCTTGCTCCATGACCCAAACCTCCGTCGACCGGGCGCGGCTAGCGACGATGCCCAGCCTCTCGTGCACCTCCGCTAGGTGCCATCCATCGGTGTCTTTCCAGTCGGAGAGCACGGACGGCAGGGATATAATTGGCGCGACCCGTTCGTTCTCGAGGTTGAACGACATGACCCTCTCGATGTGCTCCGATGACGCTGCCCAGTACACCCACCCGTCGACAGCGACGACGCCGTAGCCGGTGTAAGACCGCACGGACGGCTCAGCCGGCACATCTCGCCATGACGCCTCCCCCAGCGTAATCACTTGTACCCTATCGAATAGGTGCCCGCTCACCCAGCACGGGACGTGCACGAGCTTGTACCGCCGAGCGGTCGGAAGGTAGGAGAAGCTGTAACTTTCGTGCCAGCTCCGACTGTGGATCTTGATCGGCGCTGGCAGCGGTAGCGGTGGGATGGCCAGCGCCTCGCCGGTGACGGGGTTGGCCACGGTGATGTCGCCACCAGAGTCGCAGAGGCAGATGAGGCCGTTGCAGGTGCCGACGATGTTCATGTACTTGTAGTTATTGTAGGCATCTGCTGTGATGCCGGTCCAGAGCTCCCTGCGGCTGCTGCTGCGCCCTGTCTCGACGTCCACAGCGGACAGGTCGTCGACGACAAACGCGTAGCCCGTGGCGGCAACCAGCGTCTTGGCGCGGCTCCGCAGGTTCGTGGCCGTGCGCGTGCCGACGACGTCCCGCCAGTACCGGCAGACGAGGCGTAGCAGGCGGCGGGTGTTGGGCGGGAGGCGCATCAGGATGTTCACGAGCACGTCCGCCGCGAATTCCCTGTCGACGAAGCCGGTTCCCTCGGCTGGATCCATTGCTCGCCGCAACGACGTCGTTGGGCGTGTGCACCTAGACCTAGCTGGATCGATCGATGGTGCTCCAAGTTTAGATCTGTTGTCTAGCTTTCCTTTAATTTTTTTTTTGGAGAATAAACTTTCCGATACCACCGCATCTGAATCGTTCTCACGGGCCTCTTGCTCGTTGGTTTGTTGTGGTTTCGGCCTTTCGTCTCACGTCTCCTGTCCATCTCTCTGGGCCAAGAATGTACAATTCTTTTAAAACTGCTCACAATTTTTCGTAAAGTAAGAGTGTATTGAAATACCGAGTCATGTCAATCCTAGTCAAAATTATGACATCTAAGTATACTACATATCAAAGTTTAAAATAGCCGGCTATTTCATTTAGCGGCAACATTTTCAGCAGTTATACAAGGCTATAGCTGGACTATAACGGGCTATTCCATTTTAGCCGTTTTTTTAAAAAAGAGGAAATTTTAGTCATATCTTGCCAAAAAGCGAAAAACTATGACACAAACATGATTCAAGCTACAACTCGTTCAACTATTCAACGCAAATAAGTATTTAACCATTCCACTTACAAAATCTATTGAATCAAATTAAACAGAGATTTTTAAAAAAAAAGAAAAAATGAGCAATCCATAAAGCATGACCTTTAGCGGCTAAATTGGAGACTAATTTATGGCTAAATCGGGCTATAGCTGGCTATTAGCGGCTATTCTCCATTTAGCCTATAAACATTATAGCCATAGCGGAAGACCTCTCGGAAGGCTATAGCGCCGGCTATAGCCGGCTATTTAAAACTTTGCTACATATTGAGCAAAATTTAGGTACGGGTAAGGAAAAAAATCTGTGTGTGTGCGCCTTTGTGTGGGCAGGATTTGCCATAATCGTAGTTATCGGAGATTACCTATCAAATACTGACAAACAGGTGTAATTATGCGATAAGCCTTTGGAATCATACGTGCGAACACTGGAACTTGCCTCCTCTACACACTATTGAGAATAATGGTACTAAGGCGTTTTAGCCTGCTACTAATGGTCGTTTGGTTCTACTTTTCTAACCCGCTTTTCCAGAAAATAATTTAAAAACTAATCCCAGGGATGTTTTTCAAAGCTGGTTCTGTAAAAGCAGCTGCTTTCTCGTAGTGTGTTTTCGGAAGCAGCCCTACCCTTGCTTCTACCGCTGTGGATTCCTATTTCTCACAAAATTTACTCACCTTTGGTGGTGACGGGTTTGGCATGTTAGAAATGAAATACTCCCTCCGTTTTAAAATATAAGATGTTTTAGGTCTGTGAAGAAAATATATCTAGACTTGTTTTAATGTGTAGATTCACTCCAAACATGAGTAAACCTATATACTAAAGTAGTCTAGATACACTTGCTTCACAAAACTAAAACATCTCCCTTCATTTCAAAATATAAGATGTTTTAGATTTGTGAAGAAAATGAATCTAAACTTTTTTTAGTGTGTAGATTCATCCTAAAGTTGAGTGAACCTACGTACTAAAACAAATCTAGATTCATCTTCTTCACAAACTAAAACATATTATATTTTAAAACGAAGGGAGTAGTTCATAACAAAGTTCCACCTCCTCTGGATGCATCAAGCCGTTTCCTAAGGAGCTACTGGGAGTCCCTAGTTCAGATCAGGCACCACAATAGGACTGTAGTAAAGGTAAATTTATACAGTATTGGATATGGATGAAGCGAGATTTCATGCTGCTGAAATTTGCGTAAGTGCTTTGCCTGCTTCTTGGTCGCCCCGCCAATTGGATGGTGCATGTTGAATACGGATGGTTCCTATACCTCTAAAGATGGTACTAGAGCGGGCATGATAGCTCGAGATTATAAGGGTAATATTATGTTTTCAGCTAATAGGCAATTATTTAACTGCAGTAGCGCATTGGAGGCTGAGCTCAGTGCTTTCTCCAAAGGTTTATCACTGGATTTGCATTGGTGTGATAACCCGCTGATTATAGAAGTGGATTGTCTTGAGATCTTGAGGTTGCTGGAGAATGACGAGATCGTTTTTTCTAATATACCACCGTGTAAGAGATCAAAACCTTGTTGAAGCCTGAAGGTTCGTCGGGCTTGTGTTACTCATATTCGTATATGTCTGAATTATAGTGCTCATTGTTTAGCTATTTATGCTAGAATTCATCCTCGTACGACGGTTTGGCTATCCTCCATCTAGTGGGTCTACTAGACCTCACTACATGAAAGAACTAAGGCGCCGACGGCCAAATGTCGAGGCCGTCGGCGTAGTTGCCTTCCCTGGCCAGCCGACTAGCCCGGCCGTCGGCGTAGATGACGGTGCCGAGGGAGTCCTCGGCGTAGCGTGGCTGTCGGCGTAGTAGCGAGTGCTCTGCCGACGGTAGCCCTCGGCGTAGCCCCAGTTCAGACACGACGACGGAAACGACGTTAGGCAGCCAAGCTGTACCGACGGCCTGGCCGACAGCACAGCTCTTTGAAAAATTTGGTTTGGTCTGTGCCGACGGCTAAGCCGTCGGCATAGGCCTCCGGATTTTTTTCCTTTTTCATTATTTTTTGAAAAATCATAACTAAATCATTCTAATTCAGAAAAATACAAATAATATATCAAAATTTGCAGAAAAATAAGATCTATCTATCTACACTCAAATACTACACATTTATAAACAAAAATTAAGTGCAATATAAAACATTATATATAGTTTAAAACGGGCATTATAAATTCAAAAACGATCCAAACAATGCAAAACCTTCACGTGGTGTCATATTATGTGACATAGTTAGAAGGAAAAATATCAAACTTTGTAAATTGATTATGTCTCAGAAAAACCTTCACAAAATGACCTATCTCGTTCGAGGTTTCTTGGCTTTCGGGTTAAATGACCAATGTTATGGCTAGAATGAAGGCATAGTTTGTGATAATGTATCCATATTATGCATAAGTGTGCATCATGGGATGGCGAACATGTTGGAGTTATGCCCTAGAGGCAATAATAAAAGTGGTTATTATTATATCTTTGTATTTATGATAAATGTTTACATTCATGCTATAACAGTATTAACCGGAAACATTAATACTTGTGTGATTTGTAAACTAAATTAGAGTCCCTAGTAAAGCCACTTTAATAATACTAGCTTGTTGGTTAATAGATGATCGTGGTTTCTCGATCATGAACATTGAGATGTTGTTAACAACAAGATCATATCATTAGGAGAATGGTACGATGGACATACTCCTATAGATAAGCGTAGCATAAAGATCAAGTCATTTCAATAGTTCGTTTGCTATAAGCTTTCTGATACATAGTAACCTAATTCCTTCGACCATGAGATCATGCTAATCACCATCACCGGAAGGATGCTTTGATGACATCAAACACCACACCGTAACTGGGTGGCTATAAAGGTGGCATTGAGTATTCGGAAAGTATGGGTTGAGGCACATGGATCAAGAGTGGGATTTGTCCATCCATATGACGGATAGATATACTCTGGGACCTCTTGGTGGAATGTCATCCAATTAGCTTGCAAGCATGTGACTGGCTCACAAGGGATCACATATCACGGGAACGAGAAAAGAGTACTTATCGGTAATGAGGTTGAACTAGGTATGCAGAGATACCGATGATCAAAACCTCGAATAAGTAAACTATCGTGAGACAAAGGGAAATCGGTATCGTATGTAAGTGGTTCATTCGATCGCAAAGTAATCGTAGAAATATGTGGGAGCCATATGAATTTCCAGATTCCTCTATTGGTTATTGGTCGAAAAAGTGTCTCGGTCATGTCCGCATAATTCACGAATCGTAGGAAGACACACTTAAGGATTCGATGTTGTTTAGTAGATATGGAATGTTATAAGGGATACCGAATGTTGTTCGGAGTCTCGGATGGGATCCGGGATATCACGAGGAGATCCGGAATGGTCCAAAGAATAAGATTCATATAAGGAAAGTACGATTCCGGAGTTCGGGAAACATTCTGATGTTTTCATCGGAGAGGTTCTAGAAGGTTCACCGGTCCGGAAGGAGAATGGTCCATGAATGTGTCATGGCTAAGTGGAGTGATTAGATCATATCCTAGGTCACTTGGTGTGGTCATTTGTGAGAGAGAATTAAAGCTCTAAATTGAAAGTCAAACGGGAGGTTTGAAAAGTCAAACTCGAACAAGAGTTTCCTAGTGGAAGTAGGAGAGAGTCCTTCCAACTTGGGTTTGGAAGTGGATTCAAACTCACCCCTCCCAAAGCTGCCCCCCTCTCATAAATAAAGGGGGAGGGCTGCCCCAAAGCACCAAGCCTAGCCCCTCTCCACCCGAGCCGCCGCCGCCGTAGCTCGCCGCCGGCTCGTAGCCGTCGCCCTAACCGCCACCGACACCTCCTCCTCCTCCCGGTATTCTAAACCCTTGACCACCAGGAAACCCTAGATCCACCATAACTCGCACTAGCTTAGGCGAAGCCCTGCGGGATCTTCCCTCTACTTCCGACACCATGCCGTCGTGCTGCCGGAATCGCGAGGGGAGAACTACAACCTCCGCTGCCCGTTGGAACAAGGGAGAGGAAGGTCTTCATCGAAAATTTAACGTGACCGATCATGGAAGCTGCAGCTTAACGCAGCGCCGGTGAAAGTACATTTCCTAATCCCTAGTGTTTTGTGTGTTAGATAACAATATCAATGAGTATTTAATGTGTGTTGAAGTGCTGCAGATCTGTACACTGAGAAGGAAAGAAAACAGCCTTTTAGGGGGCGGATAATCCGCCCCTCCCAGGGGCGGATAATCCGCCCCTCAAGGATTTTCTTCAAGCCAGGGTCGGCGTCACGTACTGTATGGGGGACAGAATATTCCACAGACTTTTCGGCCCTGGGGCGGATTTTTTCCCCAGGGCGGATAGTCCGTCCCAAAGGGGGGCGGATAATCCGCCCCTAAAATTGCTCAACGGCCAGATCTGGGGAGGGGGTATTTAAGCCAGTCTTCCCCTCCTGCCAGAACTCTTGATTCATTCGAAAAAGACCAGATCTGATCTGCAACCTTCATCCAAGAGAGCTCCACCTAGATCCACCCAACGTCCCTGTCCCTTGGGGAATCGAAGAAGGAGAACTCGATCTTCATAAGAAGCAATCAAGCACTTCATCTCCTCTCCATTCATTTGGAGATTCACCGATCTAGTATTTCTTGCAAATACCTAGATCCTTGTTTTGTTTATATTGATAAACCTTGTTCTTGTGACAGCTTGTTGTCATCTCGGGAGCCCCCAATTCAGTTGTGGGTGTGTGCCCCGGTAGCATTGTAAAAGGCACCGGTTTCCGCCTCGAAGGGATCCAATAGTGGAGAAGGTGGATCAGACCTCTCGTGGCGAGATCCATCGGAGAATAGGGTGAGGCCTATTGTGGCGTGGTGGTCTTAGAACCGCCCACCCCTCCAACGCAGATGTACTTCCCTTAACAAGGAAGGAACTGCGGTAAAACAAATCCTTGTGTCTCCGTGTGCTCCACTACGGTTCCTTCGCTCCTCTCTTTATGTGCTTAGTATCTAGGGTTGCATATAGGGAAATTCTCGTAGTTACATATCTAGAGAATTTACTTTGTGTCAAGCCTAAAATTGAAAAAGTAATAAAAATTGGTTAGCACCTATTCACCCCTCCTCTAGGTGCCCATACGATCCATTTCAATTGGTATCAGAGCCCCGGCTCTTAATTCGGGCTTAACCGCCTAAGATAAGTATGGGTTCCAAGGGAGATGGGAGTGATGCTCCGGAGGTAGTCACCATGAATGATCTCAAGACATTGGAAACAACTTTGGTTCGTTCCATGGAGGCTAAGATGGAAGAGATACGTCAATTGATAATGCGTCTCTCCACACCCGCAACATCACCTCCATCTAACTCTGACGCTACCACTCCGCAATCCAAGGAAACGGGTAAAACCGTTTCCAAAGATAACGAAGTGGTTGGTGATGATACAAGGAAGAGATCCTCCTCAAAAAAGGATAGTGGTAAGGATGGATACAATGAGGTTTCTCATGTGTATTCTCCTGATCCACCTATCCCTCATCCACATATACATAATAGGGGTGATCCACCCAAACTTTCTGCATCTACTTTTACTCAATGGAAGTTTTTGATGAAGTCTCATGTGTGCAGTTCCTCCATTGAGTTGTGGAAAATCATCGAAAATGGTCTTCATGTTGGAAACACCAACAATCTCACAAGAAGATAAGTTGCCGATAGCCAACTCAATGCCACAGTCTACACATGATACAGCTTGGTGTGGGTGACAAAGATATGCCACACATTCAGCATCTTAGTACAGCTAAGGAAGCTTGGGATGCTCTCACCGAGCTCTTCATCAGAAATGAAAGTATGAGAAGAAATAGATATGATGCTTTGAGCAACGAAGCTGAAGGATTCTATATGTTGGATGGGGAAGACCACGAGGATATGTATAGGAGGCTTAAGGCAATATCCACAACTTTCAGAAACCACGGTGCAACTCATGTTGATGATGCATGGATCAAGCGCAAATATGTCAGTGCTCTTATGCCATTTGAGCCCACAGATTTGAGAAGTCTCCAAGGTAGGCATAACTATCACCTCATGACATCCAATGAGGTAATGCAAGAAATGACCGCTTTCAAAGTGGCTGCCAAGAATGCCGAAGATGCTCGTGCTCGAGCTATGGGGATGCAAAAGGGGGTCAACATGGCCTTGAAGACTAGTGTGATTGATCATGATGAATATGCCATAGAAGGTCTGGACTGTCCCGAGGATATAAAAAGGATCCATGGACAATACTTGGATCTTTATGCTAGAAACTTTTGGAAAGATCCAGCCAAGGCTAAAGATGAACTAGAACGCAAGAGTGGAGCCTATGGAAGAAAAGAAAATGGTCCCAAGCTGAGAACATGTTTCAACTGTGGTGACCGGCTGCACTTTGTAGCTGAGTGTCCATATCAAAGTAGGGAAGATAATGGAGGAAGACTTATTTTCAAGGACAAGTCAAAGGCTCCATGCAAGAAACAGTTTATAAAGAAGAATGCTCCCTTCAAGAAGCAACCAAAGATTGTTCTAGTGGCTCAAGAAGAATATTCTTCGGGAAGTGAAGATGAGGACGAGGACGATGGCTCTCAAGAGGTGGCTGCTATAGCCACCACATCTACATCAACTTCTATCTTCGACTCTCCGAACGAAATCATCATCAACAAGAATGCTTCTTGTCTCATGGCAAGAAGCTCCGAGGTAACTACTTCTAACTCTTCTTTTCCTAAGGCTATGATTGACATGGATGATCCTACTAGTCTTAAGGTTAAGGAAGAGATTATTGCATTGGATTATTTCTATACTAACTTGCAAGGGCAGCACAAAGTACGTTTTGAAGCTCTTATGGATCAGTTGGCCCAAAACGAAGCTCTCCTCGAAGAAAAGGGCAGAATTGAAAGGGAGGATGCAATGGAAATTGCATCCTTAAAAATGCTCTAGAAGAAGAAGAAGATGCTCGGGTTTCTCTTGAAGAGAGGCTTGAGTCCATTGAGGAGTCACATGAAGAAATAGTGGCTAAGCTTGTTAAGGAACGTGACAACACAGTCGCCAAAGCAAAGAAGTTAAAGAAGGAAAAGATTGACTTTGGGGCTGCTCATGATAGACTCTCTGAGGAATTGGAGAAACTTGAAATCGCTCACAAGGCGTTGAAAAGTGAATTCTATATTCTCAATGAGTCACATGATCAGCTCCAAATTTGATTGACTAAATATGATGTTCCTAGCACATCTAAGTCAACATATATTCACAAGGAAAGTGATAGTGTGGGAGAAGGTTTTGTCAACGACATCTCTCCCAAAGATAAGAGTGTTCTTGATGAGGTTCTTGGCAAGCAAAGGTCAAATATTGGTAAAGAAGGACTTGGGTATGTCACCAAGTCCAAGAAGAAAAAGAACAAGAAGAAGAAGACCAAGAATGTACAATCAAAGACAATCACCGTTGAGAAGAATATCACAAAATACAAAACTAACAATATTGGTTTTGCAGGGTCTCACAATCCAAATTATGAACTATTTTGTGATGATTATGGCGATGTTTATGCTTATTATGTCGTTCCCTTTGATGAATATATTGCTTAGTCTATTTGGGTTCCAAAGACCCTTGTTACTAACATGAAAGGACCCATTGAAAAATGGGTACCTAAAACCAAGAAGTAGTTCTCTTGCAGGGCTATGCTTCCGGTGGGTCGAAATGGGTGCTGGATAGTGGATGCACTAGTCATATGACCGAAAGCAAGGAGATCATCACGGAGATGCATCCAAATCCTGATAATATTACAGTCTCCTACGGTGATAAGTCTAAATCTCAGGTAATGGGTCTTGGCAAGGTTGTGGTTGCCCACGATATCTCTCTCGTGGACGTCATGCTTGTTGAGACCCTCGGTTACAACCTTCTTTTTGTTCGTGCTCTTGGCAAGATGGGTTTTGCTGTTTTCATTGATGATGATTTGGTGGTACTCTTGTGGAGCAAGTCTCTAAAGGTCGCTTTCGTTGGGTACGTCGAAAATGACCTGTATGTGGTGGACTTTTCGGGGAAAACCACTTCGGGTCCGATGTGTCTATTCGGAAAGGCCGACATGGGATGGCTATGGCATCGCCGTTTATCCCATGTCAATATGAGAACTTTGCAAAGTCTCCACAAGGGTGGCCACATCCTTGGACTAAAAGACAATGTCTCCTTTGCCAAAGATCGTGTTTGCAGGGCTTGTGTTGAAGGCAAAATGCATGACTCTCCCCACAAGAGGAAGACTATTGTGTCTTCAAAAAGGATCTTGGAATTACTTCATGTGGATTTATTTGGTCCTCCTTCTCATGCAAGTCTTGGTGGGAAGAAATATTGCTTGGTTATTGTCGATGATTACTCAAGATATACATGGGTCTATTTCTTCAAGCTAAAGAGTGAGACTCAACAAACTGTCATTGACTTTGCCAATGAAGTTCAACGTCAACACAATGTTCCTATCTTGGCCATAAGAAGTGACAACGGCTCCGAATTCAAAAACTACACCTTAAATGAGTTTCTAAGTGAAGAGGCGATTAGACATCAATATTACGCTGCGTACACCCCTCAACAAAATGGTGTAGCCGAGAGGAAGAACCGAACTCTGATGGATATGGCAAGATCAATGTTGGCTGAATTCAAGTCTCCTTACAATTTTTGGGCCGAAGCCATATCCACTGCTTGTCACTCATCGAACCGGCTCTACCTCCAAAAGATTTTGGACAAGACTCCATATGAAATACTTACCGGTAACAAGCCCAACATATCATACTTCAGGGTATTCGGGTGTAAGTGTTTCTTTCTTATTATAGGTGACCGCTTGTCTAAATTTGAGTCCAAGGTGTTAGAAGGTATTTTTGTTGGTTACGGTGCCGAATCCCACACTTACAGAGTCTACAACAAGCTCACTGGGATTGTTGTAGAATCTTGTAGTGTGGAGTTCGATGAAAATAACGGCTCCTTTGTAGGGCAAGTTGATGTTTGTGATGCAGATGTTGAAATACCCCAAGATGCCATAAGAAGAATGGGCGTGGGATTTTTCCGCCCTATTGAGGAACCCCTTGTGGCGGATTGGGAAGGACAATGCTCCACTCAAGTGGAGCCCTCATCTACACAAGATCAACAAGCTCCTACTGTTGGAGAAAACTCTGCACCAACACCACAAACTGCTGAAGATCATTAGTCTCCTGGACAAGATGGTAGTCCCAGGCCGGACTATCCGCCCCCTCCAAGGGGCGGACAATCCGCCCCTGGCACTGCAACTTGTTCCAGGGGATCCGAAGAAGAAGGCAACAACCACGAAGCTTCCAGGCCGGATTCTCCGGCCCCCGAGGGCGGATTATCCGGCTCTGGTTCTCCAAGTCCTGTCAGGCATTCTCAGGAAGAAGGATCTGGTGCTTCATCTCCCAGGCCGGATAGTCCGGCCCCACCAAGGGGCGGATTATCCGGCCCTGAAGAACAAATTCAGCAGCCAGCTCCTGCTGTTAACTCAGATCAAGATCAAGGGCAAAGCAGTGGTCAAGACAAGGATACAAATATTGAATCAACTCCTTCTAGAAACAATGAGGACATTGAGGCTCGTCGCAAGGCTCGTGCTGATCGGAACCTTGAAATAAGGGGGCACTCTCTTGACAAGGTTGTTGGTGATCTACGAAGAAGGGTGTCTACTAGAAGAGAACTTGCGAGCTTCTGTGATCATCAAGCTCACATTTCCATGGTTGAACCAAAGAAGGTCTTTGATGCTCTTGAAGATCCTGATTGGGTTGTTGCAATGCATGAAGAATTAAATAACTTTGAACGCAACAAAGTTTGGAAGCTCGTAGAGAAACCCAAGGACTGCCGCAATGTTATCGGCACCAAGTGGATATTCAAGAACAAACAAGATGAAAATGGTATTATTGTGAGGAATAAAGCAAGACTCGTGGCTCAAGGATTCTCTCAAGTGGAAGGAATTGATTTTGGCGAGACTTATGCTCCTGCGGCTCGTCTCAAGTCCATCTGTATCCTTCTTGCATATGCAGCCCATCATAATTTTAAATTATAGCAAATGGATGTTAAGAGTGCATTTCTTAATGGTCCTCTACATGAGTTAGTATACGTCAAGCAGCCCCCGGGTTTTGAGGACCCCAAATTTCCGAACCATGTCTACAAACTCGATAAGGCGCTCTATGGCCATAAACAGGCCCCACGTGCTTGGTATGAGCACCTTAAAGAGCTTTTGTTAGACCGTGGATTCGAAGTTGGGAAAATCGATCCCACTCTTTTTACTAAGAAGGTTAATGGGGAGGTTTTTGTATGCCAACTTTATGTAGATTACATTATTTTTGGCTCTACTAACCAAGATTTTAACGATGAATTTTCAAAGCTTATGACTGACAGGTTTGAGATGTCGATGATGGGTGAATTGAGGTTCTTTCTTGGATTCGATATCAAACAACTTAGAGAGGGAACCTTTATTAATCAAGCTAAGTACATCCAAGACATGCTCAAAAGGTTCAAGATGACGGATCTCAATGGTGTTGCTACTCCAATGCAAACAAAGTGTCATCTTGAGCTCAATCCCAAGGGTAAAGACGTGGACCAAAAGGTATACCGATCCATGATCAGCTCTCTCCTTTACCTTTGCGCATCTAGGCCCGATATCGTGTTAAGTGTAGGAGTGTGTGCAAGGTACCAAGCCGCTCCTAAAGAAAGCCACTTAGTGGCGGTCAAACGAATCTTCAGATATTTGGTTCATTCCCCGAATTTTGGGTTATGGTATCCCAAAGGTTCAAGTTTCTCTCTATGTGGTTACACTGATTCAGATTGGGCTGGTGACAAAGATGATAGAAAATCAACTTCTGGTGCATGTCAATTCTTGGGCAGGTCTCTAGTGTGTTGGTCTTCAAAGAAACAGAATTGTATTTCACTCTCAACCGCTGAAGCTGAATATGTTGCTGCTGCTAGTGCTTGTACACAATTATTATGGATGAGGCAAACTTTAAAGGAATATGGTGTCAATTGTGACAAAGTGCCTCTATTATGTGACAATGAAAGTGCTATCAAAATTGCTTACAATCCCGTGCAGCATACAAGAACAAAACATATTGAGATTCGTAATCACTTCATTCGGGATCATGTTGCTCGTGGTGATATTGCCCTATCCTTTGTGAGCACAAAGAACCAACTTGCTAATATTTTCACGAAGCCCCTTGATGAAGCAAGATTTTGTTATTTGAGGAATGAGCTAAATATCATAGATTCAAGGAGCTTGGCTTGACTACCCTTGCACACACACTTTCTCTTATTCATGTATTTGGTTTAGATGCGGGCATGGATATAGGCGGAGTGTGGTCCTAATTGATTGGGCTAACCCTCCCCCCATAATGCCGACAGCAAGAAAAAACATTTCCCTTAATATCATTTTGTGATATGTGGGTTATTGATGAGCATTGGTTTTGAACTCAAGATACATCTTCGCGGTGTCATGCCATGCGCTCCAACATGGTGGCTTCAGCCACCGCCCTCTTCCTTGAGAAGAGTTGGTTTCTAATGGCTTCTTGCTTATCTCTTGTTCTTATGGAAAACACACCCAACTTTGGCTTTTGTTTGATTTGATTCTTGCAAATTTGAGTGTGTAGTACCATCTCAGTTTGTGGCTCTCAACCCAAGCCTTTCTTTCCCTCCTTGAACCATCTATTCTTGCACACAAGTCCTCTATACACCATCGAGGGGTTTTGCAAGGTTGCTCCGGCCTGAATCTGTACTTAACAGAAATTTCAGAGGGGGCGGACTATCCGCCCTAAGTGAGGGGCGGATTATCCGCCTGGCGAATATGCCTAAAGGCAGGTGGTCGGGAGGCGCTCAAACAGAGCAGCCAGTCCTCCCCCAAACCTACCTCAGCCCCCAGCCGCCGCCGGAGTCTCTGCCCCTCCCGGAGTCGATTTTACCACCGGATTCTCCGGGCTCTCCCCGGATCTTCTTCACCTTGTCTCCGGGTATTTTCTCCTCCGCGATTTTCCTCCAATGAGTGAGGGTAACTCCCTCATCTCTCTCCTTTTGTATGGGATGCATTTTATTTTGTGGAAATCTCGTTGTAGAAGATCCTTGGTGTTTTTCCTTACATGCTAGAATCAGTAGAATTGCAACCCTAGTGCCTGATCTGTTTTGCCATGGTAGATCTAGGCCATTCCAGAAAATTTCTGCGGGGGCGGATTATCCGCCCCTGCCAGGTCCGGATAATTCGGCCTGGAGACTCAATTCTGGCCTGGTTTGGTCCTGACTCCTGCAATGCACATCCTTGGTTTATGGATTGTTTTTCTACTCTTTCTATTGTTTCTCCTGGACTTGTGTGTACGCCTATCCCCATGCTCCCTCTCCATGCTTTTCACAGGTGGTTCTCGTCCTCCTAAGACATACCAGCATCGTCCTCGTGCCCGTTATCTCAGGCACACTGCAGAGGGCACATTTGTTGACGAAACAGAGGTTCGTAGGTTAGACAGAGAGGCTGAACAGATGGCAGAGGTAGCAAGGAAAAACAAGCGGGTTGCTTCTCGCAGGGGCAGGGGTAAAGGAAAGGAGGCTCGGCCTAACTACAAGGCCATGGACAACACTGATTACTCCTCCTTGCGTCTGAAATATTTTTATGCAGATGTTGACAGTGATGGCGAGCCAGAGGACTCTATGTTTTGGTGCTCTCATTTTCGGTATATCCATGATGATTTCTATGTTCTACTCAAAATTCGCCCATGCACCCTCTGAATATGACTGAGGCTCAATCAAAGGCTCGCCTTGGTGAAGCTTTGGATGTGACAAACAAGATAGGGCTCCATCCTCTTATGACTCTGCAGTGTCACTATGATTCCAAGATTGTGAAGCAGTTTTTATCTACTCTGGTTATCTACGGCGATGAGCTTCGTACTATGAAGTGGATGACGGGCACATCAATGATCCAGTCTGATTTCTGCACTTTTGGTCAGGTTCTTGGCTATGATTTTCACGGGCGGGACACCCCTTCAGGACACCGCATTATCTCTCCACTCAGGCCATCCAAGGATACTGTGCTTGCTCCATGTTTGTCACACAATGGCATTGTTGGTACCTTTGCTGGCCTTTCACCACTATATGCCACCCTTGTAGGCTTGTTTCGGGACAGCATTACTCCCGGTGGAGGCAACAATGACAGGATCCGCGGTCACCTGGTTCCTCTTCTTGCCTTTGCTCATGAGTGTGCCACCAATGTTGTCTCTTCTACAGGATACAAGTTGGATGTGATGGATTTCATTTATCATGAGATGACCGATGCGATGCTCAACAGGCTCTCCATCCCATATGCTCCTTTCATCATGTTGCTCATCAAGCATATGCTGCCCCTTGAGGACTTTGGCACTGATTTGGATGGTTTGCACAAGTCAAAGAAAATTTACAACAAAGCTCAGAAGACTTCCCACCTTTCCACTGCCCCTGAGTCCTTCATGCGTGATGCACAGGCTAGTGGTCGTCGTTCCGCGGTGCCCAATGGCACGCAAGGTTAAACAACTCACTTGGTTCCAGCGGCACATCCTTTGCATGGGCATTGACACACACAAGGGTCAGTATGAGGCGTACCGTAGGGATCATGAGAGGGATCACACTCAGCAGCTTATTCTTCACCATGTCTCCGGTGCCACTGGCCATCCACCTCCTCCCACTACTCCGGAACCATATGCTAAGTGGAACACTTTAGGAACCAACTATGGTGAGCTTGAGAGTTGCCTGTTTGCTCCACCTCCGAGGGCTCCCACTCCTCCAGCTGATGACGATGATGATGCGTATGACAAAGAGGAAGGGGACGGGGACGACTACGACGAGGAAGAGGAGGCGTGATCTTCTGGGGCGTTAGCATCGCTCTTCTTCCTTTTTGGCATTTCGATGCCAAAGGGGGAGAAGTAGTTCTATTAGGTCATCGGATTTGCATGGGTCGGGCACAAGCACTTGCTTTTCATTTCGTTTGTTTTACTTGTGCCCCTTTAGCGTGAACTTATTTTCTATTTGCTATTTTGTTGCTTGGTTATTGTAAGACTCTGTCGTGACTTATTATGTATGGTCCTATGGAATTCTGGATTTATATTGTGAATCTACTCTCATGGAATTCTGGATTTATCTATGGAGTCTGGCAGTCTATTTGATGGCATATGGAATCATGGGATTATCTTATGTATGCATCAATCTTGGGATATTCACATCCCGGTGATATGACCTTGTTTCCCAACCCACCTTGTTTCAATTATCTTTTCAATGAAAGTTGTGGTCTCTATAGTGTCTGTATTTGTATTCAAATGCAAATATTAAATATGCACACATCTAGGGGGAGCGTATTTCATTTTTAAGGTGGCGTTAGCCGGTCTCTTTGCAAATCCTTGTATTGTCATCTAACACCAAAAAGGGGGAGATTGAAAGTACATTTCCTAATCCCTAGTGTTTTGTGTGTTAGATAACAATATCAATGAGTATTTAATGTGTGTTGAAGTGCTGCAGATCTGTACACTGAGAAGGAAAGAAAACAGCCTTTTAGGGGGCGGATAATCCGCCCCTCAAGGATTTTCTTCAAGCCAGGGTCGGCGTCACGTGCTGTATGGGGAGCGGAATATTCCACGGACTTTCCGGCCCTGGGGCGGATTTTTCTCCCTAGGGCGGATAGTCCGCCCCTCAGGGGGGCGGATTATCCGCCCCCTCGAGAAACTTCCTCAAGCCAAGACCTGCGTCACGTACTGTATGGGGGGCGGATTTTCTCACGGACTTTCCGGCCCCTGCGCGGATTTTTTCCCCAGGGCGGATAGTCCGCCCCAAAGGGGGGCGGATAATCCGCCCCCAAAATTGCTCAACGGCCAGATCTGGAGAGGGGGTATTTAAGCCATTCTTTGTAGGGGTTCGTAGCATGGAAAACAAAAAATTTCTACCGCATGCAAACAAACAATCCAAGATCTATCTACTAGATTGTAGGAACGAGTCGATAGAGGAACTCACCCTCGAAGATTCCAAAGTGGTTAACGAGAGCAGATTCTCGTGGGTGATGTAGTCGTACTCTTGCCGATCTCAAGATCGCGCAGACGATCCTTCCGGGCAAGGTTCCCAAGCGCTTCCACAACAACACGTTCGTACTGATGAAGACCTTCCTCTCCTTGTTCCAAAGAAAAGGAGGTTGTAGCACTCTCTCATGATTCCTAAGACGACGACGACGTGGTGCCAGAAGTAGAGGGGAGATCTCGCAGGGCTTCGCCTTAAGCCAGCGCGAGTATGGTGGTGTATGAGAGAGGCCTTGGTGATCTAGGGTTTAGAGGGCACCAAGGTGAGGGCTTGGCCGGCGGATAGGGTTTGGGGAAACCCTAACTCGCCGAGTTAGAGGAGGCCCTAGGCGGCGGCGACTTGGAGGAGGCCGGCGGCTAGGAGGCTAGGGTTTTGGGTGTGTGGGAGAGGGGCAACCCTACCCCTCCTTATATAGGTGGGAGGGTGTGGCTAGGGAGGAGGGAGTCCTCCTCCAACTCCTCCTCCTTGGCCGGCGGGTGGAGGAAGGAGACTTCCTCCCCAAGTAGGTTTCCTACTCTCCCTCCACCAAGCAAACTTGCCGTTTGACTTTTTCAAATTGGCGTTTGACTTTTAAACTAGGATTTGATTTCTCCCTTTATTTTGCCCAGCCAAGTGACCTAGCACATGATGCAACCATTCCATATTGTTATGACACATTCATGTACCCTTCCCCTCCAGAGTGCCGGACCTTCCGGGCCCTTCTAGAACATTCTCGGTGAAAACACCGGAATCATTCCCCAACTCCGAAACAGGACTTTCCTTATATGAATCTTATTCTCCAGACCATTCCAGATCTCCTCGTGATATCCCGAATCCCATACGAGACTCCGAAAAACATTCGGTCTCTTACTCATCATTCCATAACTACTCAACAACATCGAATCCTTAAGTGTGTCTCCCTATGGTTCGTGAATTATGCAGACATGATCGAGACACTTCTCCGATCAATAACCAATAGAGGAATCTGGAAATTCATATGGCTCCCACATATTTCTATGATTACTTTGCGATCAAATGAACCACTTACATACGATACCAATTTCCCTTTGTCTCACGATAGTTTACTTATCCGAGGTTTTGATCATCGGTATCTCTGCATACCTAGTTCAACCTCGTTACCGTTAAGTACTCTTTTCTCGTTCCCGTGGTATGTGATCCCTTGTGAGCCAGTCACATGCTTGCAAGCTAATTGGATGACATTCCACCGAGAGGGCCCAAAGTATATCTATCCGTCATATGGATGGACAAATCCCACTCTTGATCCATGTGTCTCAACCCATACTTTTCGAACACTCAATGCCACCTTTATAGCAACCCAGTTACGGTGTGGTGTTTGATGTCATCAAAGCATCCTTCCGGTGATGGTGACTAGCATGATCTCATGGTCGAAGGAATTAGGTTACTATGTATTAGAAAGCATATAGCAAATGAACTATATTAAATGACTTGATCTTTATGCTACGCTTATCTATAGGAGTATGTCCATCATATCATTCTCCTAATGATATGACCCTGTTGTTAATAACATCTCTATGTTCATGATTAGGAAACCATGATCATATATTAACCAACAGGCTAGTTTAACAAGAGGCTTTACTAGGGACTCTTTTATGTTTATAAATCAAACAAGTATTAATGTTTCCGGTTAATACAATTTTAGAATGGTATGTAAACATTTATCATAAGCATGAAGATATGATAATAACCACTTTATTATTGCCTCTTGGGCATATCTCCAACAGTATCCCACTTGCACTAGAGTCAATAATCTAGTTTCAAACCTTTGTATATTCAACACCTATGGCTTTCCGGTGTTGTATATACACGATTGCTAGTGGTCAACTGATCTCCGGATCTGACACTTCTAGGTCCGTGTGTAATTGCATTTCTTTGCGTCTCTACGCATCACTCATTCTTTAATGAGATGGCTTTGTATAAATTTGGTCCTTTGGTGAGACCTTTAGTTCTTTGGGTTAAAACATGTTGATAATATTGTCGTACAATATATCTTCATAGTATTATCCCTGCTGTGAACTACACCTAGTTTGATAACAAACTACTTGACACAAATGCCCTCTTTTGCTGCTATAATAGCAGTTATATACTTAGCCTTTTGTTGTAGTATCTATCACAATGTCTTTAACTTTGGAACTCATCCAAATTCATTATGGAACTCACTTTCCATCATATTGTGCCACCCTTAGTTTAGATTGAGATAAACTTAATTTGTACTTTTGTGACAAAACTAGTATCAATGTAGCACTTTTACAATGAACTAACCATCCATTTGTCACCTCTACCATACAATATATTCTTAGTTCTTCTAAAAGATTCATAAGAATATTCTTACTATTGTCCAATGATCATCTTATGAATCATTCTGGTATATGCTCATAACATTTAGAGCATAGGACATATCTGGATTTGTACATATCACAGTATGATTGGTATAAATACTCTGTGATTTCATACATCAAGTATCAATCTATACTTGAATCTTTGTTTCACTTACCAAGTGTCAATACACTTGAATATATCATCAATATTGAACTCATTCAATCCTTTCTGTGTGACAAGAACCTTTCTTGTAGTTTCTATATTGAACTCATTCAATACATCATCTATGTACTTTTGCACAACCATATTAGCGTCTATTGATGCCAAATATTTGGGTTTTGCCTAAGTCTTTCATCGGGATGAAATTCTTAATATGTGTTAAGAAAAGATACATCATTTCCAATCAACAATATGTCTTCCACATAATGTATTAGAAATATGTCTTAGCGCTCCCACTTAATTTCTTGCAAATGCAAGCATCTTCATCGTCTCTTATGAATTTAAACTCTTTTAACAATTTCATCATGGTGAAGATTCCAACTCCGTGATGCTCACTTCAACCATTGAAGTTTGCATATGCTTTTAGCATCCTTTGAATTAACAAAACCCTTTGGACCGTGTTATGCACACGTCCTAGGTAACAATTCTATTAGAAGAACTTGTTTTGTTTATTCAACTACCATATAACAAAATTATATGTAGTGGTTTCTACATTAATCCGTCTAGACTAAATATCGCTTAATGAAAGATCAGATCTTGTCATAGTCAACTCTTTGAACATTGTTGTGAACTCTTTCCCAACATGTCGACTATTTCATAGATGTGAAACATCCATGTCTATTTCTTTATAGATCCAAACACGACTGTAAGGACTTATACCTTTCTCGAGGGTCCTTCAAGTTCAAAGCTTGATTTCTCGTGTATGGAACTATCATGAATTTTATGGCTTCAAGCTATTTTATGGAGTCAGGGCCCATCATTGCTTCTTTGTATGTAGTCCGTTCATTATTCTCAAATAATGATTCAACCCTCAAATCTTGGTATTTGATTGTTTACCCGACCTACTTGGTTCAATGGAAACTTTGACCTCTGTAACCACAAACTTTGAGGCACGTGAGCCATGAGCATTATTGCTGCCTCTGGAACACTTTTCGATGCTGCGCAACTTTGCACATATAGCTAAGGTTCTTTTAACCTTATCAAAGTTCTATTGTCCTCCCACTTATCTTTTCACGAAATATTCCTTCTCAAAGAAACTTGACGTTCTAAGCGACAAACACTTTTGTCTTCGATTTTATGGAGGAATAATTAACAGTTATTCGAAATAACATACAAAGATAGGTTCATCCGACTTTGGTTGCAAACATCTTTCTTATGCATAGCATACCAATGTTTAAGAAAGGACAACTTGGGTTTTATGCCAAACCATAACTTTATATGGTGTCATTTCAACAGATTATGATGGAGCTCTTTTTAGTGGAAAAACGGTAGTCTCTAAAGCTTTTAATCTTTAAAATATAATGGCAGTTTTATGAATTACACCTTTGATCTTACCATGTCAAACAAGGTTTAATTACATATCTCGAACGCTCCATACTCTTATGGTGTTTCGGAAAATGCAAATCCACGGAACGATTCCTTAAATCTTAGGTATTATGCTAAACTTGTAACTCAAATATCTTCCTTTATGATCTTATCATAAACTATTTATATTCTTGTTACAATGATTTTGCACTTCATCTTGAAAGTCTTTTGAACTTTTCAAATGTTTCATACTTCATCCTTATTAAGTAAATATTCATATATTCACTCAAATTTTCGGAGAAAGTATATGAAGTTGAAATCCATCGCTCTTGACTACACATAATGGACTTCATACAACAATATGTACAAGTTCCAATAAGCTAGTCGTTCGTTCCCTTTTGGCCTATGAACGAAGTTTTAATTATCTCTAGGAAAATTTCACAAGCGTCATTTGATCAAAAATCAAAAGACTCCAAAATTCCATCCACATGGAGTTTCTTCATGTTTTCTTTCTAATATAATTTAAACAGCGACGTCACTTCCTAAGTGATCTTTCAATCAATTGTCTTTCGACATTTTTAGCACTTATTTTATGGATGTGATTTATCCAACGATATTTGTAAATCATCCATCTTTATGGATAACGGCAATTAATTGAACAACCCTTTTGTTCTCATAATACCTGATAAAACAAATCTTGAAGGCAAGCTTTGATGTTAACAAGAAACATATCAACACTTTATTTGTTCTCGATGAACATCATCACATATTCTCTTGCTAGTTACTTAGGCCATTGTAGTTCATGAATTGTGTTGTTTCGTATGACGATTCACACCAAAAAATTCAGTATCAAATACTTAAGAACCACATTGTTTAATAAGCAAAGAATATAGCCATAACATGTATACCCTCTATATACCTAAGCTGAACAATTCTAGTCTTTTCTTTTTTGCCATATATTTATGAGATTCTCTTTTAGTATTTCCTTTTCTGTTCTGAAAGAATCTATCAACATCAATAGTGGAGCCATCCATATGACACATAGTCCAGAGCGTGTATGGTTAAATACCAATGTCTTTGGACTTGCACTTTGAAGTAGATTACCATCATCAAATGTTTGGTGTTCTTTCAAATTCCTTTCTTTAGTAATCTCTTGGTGTAGTAAACATTTTACCTACATTAAATATTCACCCTTCTCATGGAATTATTCATGATCAAGCTACTTTTTGCTTATAACGGTGTATCGCGAGTATAATGTTGATCTCCAAAACCGTTTGGAGGATTAGGACAACTAGTGTCTCCAACCTTTTGCAAATTCTCATCAAATATGAGAACATGACTTTTGCCATATTATACTCTATCATGTTGCAACCAAAACTTCGTTTCAGATATCACAATATCTTCCACACATCATGGTTTCTGAAACAACTCTTTCAGATCCTAGATAACCTTGATATTAAGACAATCCTTTGAATATCAAGAATCATGGAGACAAACATGATACTCATACACTAACACTTGGAATTGTCACTCTTGATTTAATACCAATTATTAAACTTCATGGAGTAACCAGAACTTACTGAAAGTTTGCAATAGGACTTTTAAACTTTAGATTAACACTTCAAAACAATACGATACCAGTTTGTAAAGTAACTAACCAGAATTCTATAGTTCTATCATCTCAATTATAACTAAGCGCAAGGTGGTAAACGGATGCCAATGACTACAACAATTATGCAAATTCACTTTGATTTAATTTATGATAAATAGTGTTCAACTTTTAATCATATTGCCATTGAACTCCCACTCAAAACAATATCCCTCACATTGTTTTAGTGATCACACGAACCAAATCCACCACATCAAAACCGATCATCACGAGAGTTGATGTAGCTTCAATGGTGAACAATCAACATGTTCATCATATCTACTATATGACTCATGCTTTACCTTTCGGTGATCCGTGTTCCGAGACCATGTCTGTACATGCTAGGCTCGTCAAGATCAAACCTTAGCTTCCGCATGTGAAAATCTGGCTTGCTCACGTTGTATACACTCGCAGAATCTAACACACCCGATCATCACATGATGCTTCGAAACAACGAGCTTTTGCAACGGTGCTTACTAAGGATGAACACTTTAAAACTTGAAATTGTGTGCTTGAGGGATCATCTTATAATGCTACCGTCGTGAACTAAGCAATACAAGATGCATAAAAGGATTAACATCACATTTAATTCATAATATGTGATATGATATGGCCTTTCTCCTTTGTGCTTCCGATCTCCATCTTCAAGCACGAACATGATCTCCATCATCACCGGTATGGCGTCAAGGTCAATGGCGCCGCTTCATGGTTGTCATCCACCAGCATCAACTATTACAACTACTTTGAATAATAGACACGCAGGTCTTAACGGAATTTAAAAGACAACCATATGGCTCCTGACGGTTGCCAACTTACAATAAGGAACATTGCATACATCATATATAATCACAATCATGGCCATATCACATCACAAGACACCTCGCAAAACAAAGTTAGACGCCTCTAATTTTCTTTGCATGTTTTACGTGGTTTGGGGCTTTCAATAAGTGTCGTTCTAACTTACGAACAAGAACCACAACATTGATACTAGTATTGTCAATCACCCATTATAAATTGAATCTTAACTATGTTGGGAGAAACAGACACCCGCAAAGCCACTTATGCAATACAAGTTGCATGTCAAGCGTGGAGCAAGTCTCATGAACGATGTCATGTAAGGTTAGCCCGGGCCACTTCATCCCACCATCCCGCAAGATGCAAAGTACACAAGAAGCAATCGACAACAAAAGCATCAACGCCCACAATGACCATTGTGTTCTACTCATGCAACAGATCTACATATAGACACGGCTCTGATACCACTGTAGGGGTTCGTAGCATGGAAAACAAAAAAAATCTACCGCATGCAAACAAACAATCCAAGATCTATCTACTAGATTGTAGCAACGAGTCGATAGAGGAACTCACCCTCGAAGATTCCAAAGCGGTTAACGAGAGCAGATTCTCGTGGGTGATGTAGTCGTACTCTTGCCGATCTCAAGATTGCGTAGACGATCCTTCTGGTGCCGCGTTCCAGCAGCGCTTCCGCAGTCGGTCACACGTTCGGTACTCGATGAATACCTTCCTCTACCTTGTTCCAGCAGGCAGCGGAGGTTGTAGCACTCTCCTCGCGATTCCGGCAGCACGACGGCGTGGTACCAGAAGTAGAGGGGAGATCTCGCAGGGCTTCGCCTTAAGCCGGAGCGAGTATGGTGGTGTATGAGAGAGGCCTTGGTGATCTAGGGTTTAGAGGGCACCAAGGTGAGGGCTTGGCTGACGGATAGGGTTTGGGGAAACCCTAACTCGCCGAGTTAGAGGAGGCCCTAGGCGGCGGCGACTTGGAGGAGGCCGGCGGCTAGGAGGCTAGGGTTTTGGGTGTGTGGGAGAAGGGCTGCCCTACCCCTCCTTATATAGGTGGGAGGGTGTGGCTAGGGAGGAGGGAGTCCTCCTCCAACTCCTCCTCCTTGGCCGGCGGGTGGAGGGAGGAGACTTCCTCCCCAAGTAGGTTTCCTACTCTCCCTCCACCAAGCAAACTTGCCGTTTGACTTTTTCAAATTGGCGTTTGACTTTCAAACTAGGATTTGATTTCTCCCTTTATTTTGCCCAGCCAAGTGACCTAGCACATGATGCAAACATTCCATATTGTTATGACACATTCATGCACCCTTCCCCTCCGGAGTGCCGGACCTTCCGGACCTTTCTAGAACATTCCCGGTGAAAACACCGGAATCATTCCCCAACTCCGAAATAGGACTTTCCTTATATGAATCTTATTCTTCGGACCATTCCGGATCTCCTCGTGATATCCCGGATCCCATCCGAGACTCCGAACAACATTCGGCCTCTTACTCATCATTCCATAACTACTCAACAACATCGAATCCTTAAGTGTGTCTCCCTACGGTTCGTGAATTATGCGGACATGATCGAGACACTTCTCCGATCAATAACCAATAGAGGAATTTGGAAATTCATATGGCTCCCACATATTTCTATGATTACTTTGCGATCGAATGAACCACTTACATACGATACCAATTTCCCTTTGTCTCACGATAGTTTGCTTATCTGAGGTTTTGATCGTCGGTATCTCTGCATACCTAGTTCAAACACTCGTTACCGATAAGTACTCTTTTCTCGTTCCCGTGGTATGTGATCCCTTGTGAGCCAGTCACATGCTTGCAAGCTAATTGGATGACATTCCACCGAGAGGGCCCAGAGTATATCTATTCGTCATATGGATGGACAAATCCCACTCTTGATCCATGTGTCTCAACCCATACTTTCCGAACACTCAATGCCACCTTTATGGCCACCCAATTACGGTGTGGTGTTTGATGTCATCAAAGCATCCTTCCGGTGATGGTGATTAGCATGATCTCATGGTCGAAGGAATTAGGTTACTATGTATCAGAAAGCATATAGCAAATGAACTATATTAAATGACTTGATCTTTATGCTACACTTATCTATAGGAGTATGTCCATCATATCATTCTCCTAATGATATGACCCTGTTGTTAATAACATCTCTATGTTCATGATCAGGAAACCATGATCATATATTAACCAACAGGCTGGTTTAACAAGAGGCTTTACTAGGTTCTCTTTTATGTTTACAAATCACACAAGTATTAATGTTTCCGATTAATACAATTTTAGCATGGTATGTAAACATTTATCATAAGCATGAAGATATGATAATAACCACTTTATTATTGCCTCTTGGGCATATCTCCATCCTCTTCCTCTCTCGAGCTCTTGATTCATTCCCGAAAAAGACAAGATCTCAATCTAACCTTCATCCAAGAGAGCTCCACCTAGATCCACCCCAACGCCTCCCTTGGGGAATCAAGGAGAATAACTGGATCATCTTAAAGCAACAGTCTTCCCCCCCCGTAACGGAACTCTTGATTCATTAAAAAGAGAAGATCTGATCTTCAACCTTCATCCAAGAGAGAGCACCTAGATCACCCAACGGCCCCTGGCTTGGGGGGGAATCGAGGATATAACTCTCTTCTTCATAAGCATCAATCAAGCACTTCATCTCCTCTCCATTCATTTGGAGATTCACCAATCTAGTATTTCTTGCAAATACCTAGATCCTTGTTTTGTTTATATTGATAAACCTTGTTCTTGTGACAACTTGTTGTCATCTCGGGAGCCCCAATTCAGTTGTGGGTGTGTGCCCCGGTAGCATTGTAAAAGGCACCGGTTCCCGCCTTGAAGGGATCCAATAATGGAGAAGGTGGATCAGGCCTCTCGTGGCGAGATCCATCGGAGAATAGGGTGAGGCCTATTGTGGCGTGGTGGTCTTAGAACCGCCCACCCCTCCAACACAGATGTACTTCCATTAACAAGGAAGGAACTGCGGTAAAACAAATCCCTATGTCTCCGCGTGCTCCACTATGGTTCCTTCGCTCCTCTCTTTATGTTCTTACTAGCTAGGGTTGCATATAGGGAAATTCTCGTAGTTACATATCTAGAGAATTTACTTTGTGTCAAGCCTAAAATTGAAAAAGTAATAAAAATTGGTTAGACACCTATTCAAACCCCCTCTAGGTGCCCATACGATCCATTTCAACCGGAAGGATCGTCTACACGATCTTGAGATCGGCATACGAATCACATCACCCACGCAGAATCGCTTCTCGCAACCTGGAATCTTTTGAGGGTGAGTGCTTCTATCGACTGCTACACAATCTAGTAGATAGATCTTGGCTTGTTTATGTGCATGCGTAGAATTTGTTTTTGTTGAGCCAGTGAATTCCATCCTCATACAGACATCGAGTTTCTAGGCCATATAGATTGCAGTAATGAACAATGGTCATTATGGGGGTGCTTTTTATTTTGCCAATTTCAGCCAGTATTGCATCTGCCTTCATGTCCTGCAGTAGATTGTTTATAGTGCATCTGAATCACTGTTAAATCATGCATGGAAACCACAATGCATGATCTAACTCTTCATGTTGAAGTCTAAGGAATGTTCCTTTTTGAGTTTTGATGGCCTGGCACTCGAGTCTTTAGATGATGCTACGATGAGTGCAAAGACGTTTTCTTTACCGGAAGAATGTTTCGTCAGTTGTGTTATCTTTGTATGGTTTGATCGAAGTCAGTAATACTTTGTCATTCAACCATGGGTAATCATAAGACTCACTTTGATGGATTTGTCACTGTTTAGCAATCATCGTTTATTATGATTATGAGATATGGCAGATAGATGTCAAAACGACGTTCCTCAATGGAGACATTGATAAAGAGTTGTATATGGTACAACCCAAAGGTTTTGTCGATCCTAAAGATGCTAACAAGGTGTGCAAACTTCAACGATCCATTGAGGAATGCTGTTTTGACAAAACCTTTAGCATCTTTAGGATCTTTAGGATCGACAAAACCTTTGGGTTGCATCATATACAACTCTTCATCAATGTCTCCATTGAGGAATGCTGTTTTGACATCCATCTACCATATCTCATAATCATAATATGCAGCGATTGCTAACATAATCCTCACAGACTTTAGCTTCGCCATCCGTGAGAAAGTCTCATCGTAGTCAACTCCTTGAATTTGTCGAAACCCTTTATGACAAGTCGAGCTTTATAGACAGAATATTACCAACAAGATCTGCTTTCTTCTTAAAATCCATTTGTTCTCGACAATTTCTTCCGCCATCCCAGAAGTCCACCAAAGTCCATACTTGGTTTTCGTGACATGGATCCAATCTCGGATTTCATGGCTTCTTGCCATTTATTGGAATCGGGCTCATCATCGCCTCATATGTCGCAGGTCATCGGTGTTGTCCACCAACATGACATTCATTACGGATCATACCAATCAGAGTGGTACGAAGTTCTCGCTGACCATGAGGCTCAGAAAGCAACTTCAACCAAGTTTCATAATCATCATCATTAGCTTCCTCTCTTACTCGTGCAGCACCATAGGAACTTCTTCCGTGTCGCTTAGTCGCAGTTCGAGAAGGTTCGATAACCTCGCCGAAGTTCTACTTTCCTTCCAAATACTTCTTTCGAGAGAAATTCTTCTAGAAAGGATCCATTCTTGGCAACGAAGATTTTTCCTTCGGATCTATGATAGAAGGTATACCCAATAGTTTCCTTCGGTATCCTATGAAGACGATTTTTCCGCTTTGGGTTCAAGCTTGTCCGCAAAGAATTTCTTTACATAGGCTATGCAACCCCAAACTTTAAGGAACAACAATTTAGGTTTCTTCCCAAACCATAATTCATACGGTGTCGTTTCAACGGATTTAGATGGTGCCCTATTTAAAGTGAATGCGGCTGTTTCTAATGCATAACCCCAAAATGATAGCGTAAATCAGAAGTGACATCATAGAACTAACCATATCTAAGAGAGTTCGACATTTCGCTCGACACACCATTACCGTGGTGTTCCCGGCGTGTCAATTGTGAAAGTATTCCGCATTTCTTCAAATGCTCGCCAAACTCGTAACTTAGATATTCACCTCCACGATCAGAACGTAGAAATTTAATCTTCTTGTTACGTTGATTCTCAACCTCACTTTGAAACTCCTTAAACTCCTCAAAAGTTTCGGACTTATGTTTCATGAAATAGATATACCCATATCTACTCAAGTCATCCGTGAAGGTAAGAACATAACGATAATCATCACATGATGCTACACTCATTGGACCACACATCGGTATGTATGATTTCCAATAAGTCCGTAGCTCGCTTCCATCATACCGTAAAATGGAGTCTTAGTCATTTTTCCCATCGACATGCTTCGATCTTCAAGTGATTCAAGAAGTCCATCGTAATGGAGTTTCTTCATACGCCCACTCCAATGTGATCAAGACAACAAGGCTACATATAGGTCGAAGTTATCGCCGATTTCAAACGTTTAGCCTCAATGTTATTAATATGTGTATTTCCACTATCGAGATTCAATAAGAATAGACCATCTATCAAAGGTGCATGTGCATAAAACATATTACTCATATAAATCGAACAACCATTATTCTCGGACTTAAACAAGTAACCGTCTCGCAATAAACAAGATCCCGATATAATGCTCATGCTTAACGCAGGCACCAAATAACAATTATTTAAGTATAAAACTAATCCCGATGGTAGATGAAGGTAGCGTGTCAATCGCAATCACATCAACCTTGATCCGCTTTCCCACGCCGCATCGTCACCTCGCTCTTCGCTAGCTTCCGCTTATTCTCAAAGACTTGTTTCGAAGTTACAAATATGAGCAACCAACCAATATCAAATACCCGTGCACTACTATGAATACTAGTGAGATACACATCAATAACATGTATATCGAATATACCTTTCTTCTTGATGTTGCCGCTTCTTCAAATCCGCCAAGTACTTTGGGCAATTCCGCCCAAAGGACCTTCTCCCTTGCAAAGAAACACTCAAGACGTGCTTAGGTCCAGCCTTGGTCTTCTTCGTCGGCGCTGTAACTTTCTTTACCACCCTTCTTGAAGTGTCCCTTTGCTTAGACTTGCCTTTCTTGAATTTGGTGGTCTTATTGACCAACAACACTTGGTGCTCTTCTTGATCTCCACTTCGCAGATTTTAACATGGCGTAAGAGTTCGCAACGCTTGTTCATGTTCTCGTATGTTGTAGTTCATCACAAAGTTCTTGTAACTTGGTGGTAGTGATTGAGGACACGGTAAATCCTCAAAGCATTAGGAATCACTATACCCAAGCTTTGAAGTTTGTTTATGCGTCTGCATATCTTAAGCACATGCTCACTAACGAGTCGCTTTCTTCCATCTTGCGCTTAAAGAAATTTTCGTAGCCTCATAGTTTCAATTGCCGCATGAGTCTCAAAGATGAATTTGAGATCACGGACAATATCATGTGGGTCTGAATTCTCAAACCTTTCTCAAGCTCTGATTCTAAACCATACAAGATAGCACACCGAATCGGAGTAATCGAGTCTTCGAGTGAGGTAAACATTCTTTACTTCATCGGTAGCAAGAGCTGCAAGTGGGTCACCTAGCGTGCATCCAGCACATAGGTCAAATTACCACCGTGAGGACAATCTCAAATTGGAACCAATCCGCGAAGTTGCGTCCATTGTTTGTCAACTTTTCTTTCTCTAGGAACGCATTAAAATTGATGGTAGGGGCCGCCATTGATCTACAACATATTTGCAATAGTTTAGACTAAGTTTATGACAAATTGAGTTCTAATTAATAGCTAAATTAATCTAGGTGAACTCCCACTCAAAACAATATCCCTCACATTGTTTTGGTGATCACACGAACCAAATCCACCACATCAAAACCGATCATCACGAGAGTTGATGTAGATTCAATGGCGAACAATCGACATGTTCATCATATCTTCTATATGACTCATGCTTTACCTTTCGGTGATCCGTGTTCCGAGACCATGTCCAGACATGCTAGGCTCACAAGATCAAACCTTGTTTCGTGATGAGCAACTGGCTTGCTCACGCTGTATACACTTCATGAATCTAACACACCCGATCATCACGTGGTGCTTCGAAACAACAATCTTTAGCAACGGTGCTAACTAAGGGTGAACACTTTATGACTTGAAATTTATGTGCATGAGGGATCATCTTATAATGCTACCATCGTTAACTAAGCAATACAAGATGCAAAAAGGATTAACATCACATGCAATTCATAATATGTGATATGATATGGCCTTTCTTCTTTGTGCTTCCGATCTCCATCTTCAAGCACGAACATGATCTCCATCATCAACGACATTGCATCAAGGTCCATGACGCTGCTCCATGGTTGTCGTCCACCGGCTTCAACTATTACAACTACTTTGAATAGACACGCGGGTCTTAACAGAATTTAAAGACAACCATATATTCTCGCCATTGCCAACTTACAATAAGGAACATTGCATACATCAAATATAATCACAATCATGACCATATCACATCACAGCACACCCCTGCAAAACAAAGTTAGACGCCTCTACTTTCTTTGCATGTTTTACGTGGTTTGGGGCTTTCAGTAAGTGTCGTTCTAACTTACGAACAAGAACCACAACATTGATACTAGTATTGATAATCACCCGTTGTAAACTGAATCTTAACTATGCTGGGAGAAACATGCACCCGCAAAGCCACTTATGCAATACAAGTTGCATGTCAAGCATGGAGCAAGTCTCATGAACGATGTCATGTAAGGTTAGCCCGGCCGCCCATCCCAACATCCCGCAAGATGCAAAGTACACAAGAAGCAATCGACAATAAAGCATCAACGCCTCACAATGACCATTGTGTTCTACTCGCAACAGATCTACATATAGACACGGCTCGATACCATCGTAGGGTTTCAGAGCATGGAAAACAAAATTTTCTACCGTGATACAAACAAACAAGCCAAGATCTATCTACTAGATTGTAGCAACGAAGTCGATGGAGTAACTCACCCTCAAGATTCCAAAGTGTTTAACGAGAGCGATTCTGTGGGTGATGTAGTCGCATTTTCCCGATCTCAAGATCAGAGACGATCCTTCCCGCCATGCTCGCAGGCTCCCTGCAGCCGGTCACACGCTCAAGATTGACGAAGACCTTCCTCTCCTTGTTCCAAAGCAGCAATGGAGGTTGTAGCACTTTCCTCATGATTCCGCAAAGACAACAAAATGGTACCTAAGTAGAGGGAGATCTCGCAGGCTTCGCTTGCCGAGCGAGTATGGTGGACTATGAGAGAGACCTCACGATCTAGGGTTTAGACACGAGGAGGAGGCATGGCCAGCGGCTAGGTTAGCTAGGCTGGTGGCGGCTTGCCCTAGGGCGGGCGGCAGCAGGAGGTGGCGGCACGGTGGCTAGGGTTTATGGTGAGAGGTGTGCTTGAGGGCAGCCCCGCCTCCTTATATAGGTGGAGGGCGGCCAGGAGGGAGTCCTCCCAAATCGGCTTCCAAGGTGGGCTAGGTGGAGGAGGAACCTCCCAACCTGTTTCCACCTTCCTCTCCACTTCCCAAAATAGCCGCTTGACTTTCAAATTGGCGCTGACTTTTCAAACCAGGATTTGATTAAACCCTTTATTTTGTTCAGCGATGACACCTAGTACATGATGCAATCATACCAACTTGATATAACACATTCATGTACCTTCCCTCCGGAGTGCCGGACATTCCGAACCTTCTAGAACATTCTGATGAAAACACCGAACCATTCTCCAACCAATCGAACAGATTTTTTCTTATATGATCGAGACATTCTCCAACACTCATTAATAGAGACCATCCATGTTCATTCATATCGTCTAGTCCAACATATTTCTCATGATTCTTTATGATTCGAATGAACCACCATTAATTATATCAATTTTATTTGTCTCACGATAGTTTATCATAAACACAAAGATATAATAATAACTACATTTATTATTGCCTCTAGGGCATATCTCCAATACAAACTGCCATGGGTGTTCGGTATATTACCATGTAATCTAGATTAGTTGACTCTAGTGCAAGTGGGAGACTGTTGGACATATGCGCTAGAGGCAATAATAAAAGTGGTTATTATTATATCTTTGTGTTTATGATAAATGTTTACATTCATGCTATAACAGTATTAACCGGAAACATTAATACTTGTGTGATTTGTAAACTAAATTAGAGTCCCTAGTAAAGCCTCTTTAATAATACTAGCTTGTTGGTTAATAGATGATCGTGGTTTCTCGATCATGAACATTGAGATGTTGTTAACAATGAGATCATATCATTAGGAGAATGGTATGATGGACATACTCCTATAGATAAGCGTAGCATAAAGATCAAGTCGTTTCAATAGTTTGTTTGCTATAAGCTTTCTGATACATAGTAACCTAATTCCTTCGACCATTAGATCATGCTAATCACCATCACCAGAAGGATGCTTTGATGACATCAAACACCACACCGTAACTGGGTGGCTATAAAGGTGGCATTGAGTATTCGGAAAGTATGGGTTGAGGCACATGGATCAAGAGTGGGATTTGTCCATCCATATGACGGATAGATATACTCTGGGCCCTCTCGGTGGAATGTCATCCAATTAGCTTGCAAGCATGTGACTGGCTCACAAGGGATCACATATCACGGGAACGAGAAAAGAGTACTTATCGGTAACGAGGTTGAACTAGGTATGTAGAGATACCGACGGTCAAAACCTCGGATAAGTAAACTATCGTGAGACAAAGGGAAATTGGTATAGTATGTAAGTGGTTCATTCGATCGCAAAGTAATCGTAGAAATATGTGGGCGCTATATGAATTTCCAGATTCCTCTATTGGTTATTGGTCGGAGAAGTGTCTCGGTCATGTCCGCATAATTCACTAACCGTAGGGAGACACACTTAAGGATTCGATGTTGTTTAGTAGTATGGAATGTTATAAGGGATACCGAATGTTGTTCGGAGTCTCGGATGGGATCCGGGATATCATGAGGAGATCCGGAATGGTCCGGAGAATAAGATTCATATAAGGAAAGTCCGATTCCGGAGTTCGGGAAACATTCCGATGTTTTCATCGGAGAGGTTCTAGAAGGTTCTAGAAAGTTCACCGGCCCGGAAGGAGAATGATCCATGAATGTGTCATGGGTAAGTGGAATGATTAGATCATATCCTAGGTCACTTGGTGTGGTCATTTGTGAGAGAGAATTAAAGCTCTAAATTGAAAGTCAAACGGGAGGTTTGAAAAGTCAAACTAGAACAATAGTTTCCTAGTGGAAGTAGGAGAGAGTCCTTCCAACTTGGGTTTGGAAGTGGATTCAAACTCACCCCTCCCAAAGCTGCCCCCTTCTCATAAATAGAGAGGGAGGGCTGCCCCAAAGCACCAAGTCCAGCCCCTCTCCACCCGAGCCACCGTCGCCTTCGCCCTAGCCGCCGCCGACACCTCCTCCTCCTCCCGGTCTTCTAAACCCTAGACCACCGGGAAACCCTAGATCCACCATAACTCGCACCGGCTTAGGCGAAGCTCAGGATCTTCCTCTACTTCGACACCACGCCGTCAGCCGGAATCGCGAGGAGAACTACAACCTCCGCAAGCTCTTTGGAACAAGGGAGAGGAAGGTCTTCATCGAAAATCGAATGTGTGGTCGATCATGGAAGCGCTGCAAACGAAAGCGCCGGAAGGATCGTCTACGCGATCTTGAGATCGGCAAGTGTACGACTACATCACCCACGAGAATCTGCTCTCGTTAACCGCTTTAGAATCTTCGATGGTGAGTGCTTCTATCGACTCATTGCTACAATCTAGTAGATAGATCTTGGTTTGTTTGTGTGCATGCGGTAGAATTTTTTGTTTTCCATGCTACGAACCCCTACAGAACAATGTTTCAGGAGAAAATTTTCCTTTTCGTCACACGAAAAAGCCGTTTTCCATTTTCCGAGTGCAAAAAAAGACGGTTTTGTGAAGCAACCACCAAATGGCTAATTCAGAATGCTACAGTCACATTTTTCAAAAATACTAGACCACCTTACATGGATAATTTCATAGCAGGGGATCTCAAACATTTTCATCTATCCCTGTTGAAAAAGACAAATTCCTGCCGAATCGGCATGAAGAGGGTCAGATATGAACTACAGGTACATGATCGGATGCTCATGATTTTTTACAAAAATCATTTTTAGATTCAAAATATGTTGTTTCATCATAGATCCACTTCAAGTTTAGCGAGTCTCAGTTCCGAGCTAAGAATCTTTATGCGTGCCGTTTTAAACGGGCAAATAAAATTATGATAAGGATCACGACATAGTTTGTGATAAGTTGATATTAATATCATATTTGGATTCCTCTCATTTTTCTAATCAATTTATACATATTATTTGCCGAATTCTGATTTAAAGATATTAATTATTCCATATTAAATAAAAATACAAAATAAAATAAAATTATTATATTTTTATTTGAATTCAATAATATTTTTACTTATTCATTGTTGTTTACTTAAATAATTGATTGTAATTTCAAAAAATACAACCATGTGACATGATGATATAAGAGTCAATATGATTGATATCATAGTAATGACAACAATGTGTAAATTGTTTTGCCGAAAGAGATTCTGAAGGAACGAGGAAGTTAAGCGTACTAGAGCTGGAGTAGTCCTAGGATGGATGACCGCCTGGAAACTTTGACTAATACTATAATTTAATAAATTATTAACTATAAATAGTGTTAAAAATAATCAAAACGAGAGATTAACGAGTCAAACAATTCAAAGAGAGAAAAAAATAAATAAAAACTAAAAAAATTTAAAAAATATTTTAGGCTATGCCGACGGCCGTAGCTCCATTTCTGTGCCGACGGCCTGGCCGTCGGCGTAGTTCCAGGCTGGGTCGTTATCGGAGATGACCGCTGCCTGACACACGGAGCCCGCTGGAAGACGCTATGCCGAGGGAAGGGGTTGTAACTCCTCCAAGGACAAGAGCCCACCGCACGTGCTCAGGCTAGGGCCGTCTACGACGACTATCTCCCCATGAGGCCTCGTATGCTCCACCGCTTCCTATGGAACCGTCCATATATGTAGCCTTGCTACAATTGTTTGCTACCTACGATGACAGTCATTGCTACCTGCAGCATACGACTCTGCTACCTGAGGCGAGCGACCCTGCTACGCGACCGAACCTGCTACATACAGCTTCTGGTGTGCTACCTGCGGCGAGCGGCGCTGCTATAATGGCATTTTTTTTGCTACAAACGACTTCTCGTTTTTGCTAAAATAGTATATGTGTTTTCTGTGATGTCTCTGGCGAAGTCTTCGGCACAATTTTTGCTACAGATGCTAAACTTTTTTGCTACAGATGCTTTGTAGTTTTGCTACAATAGCATAAAGTTTTTGCTATATTGTCTCCGGCGAGGTCTCCCGGCGAAAGTCTCCAGCGACGTCTGTTTTGCTACATTAGAACAAACTTTTTGCTATAAAGTGTCTGGCGTGGCGAAACTCCGACAAGGTTTGTTTTTTATTTTTGTCTCGTGAGTGAACCGTTTTTTTTGCTACGGGATAATTTATAGCAAAAAGAGGCTTAATATAGTAAAAAAGGGATTTAGGCTTTTTTTTAGGAACACGTGGCTCGGGAACCCGGGGGATTTATCCCTCACGGGACACGTAGTAGTTTTCATATTTCAATGCATTGTTATTCTATCCAGAAATTGCGAACCGTGCTAAATGATACGTACATATCTTTGGGAGAGAGAGGCGATATAGATGCAACCATGTCACCACGAGGGTGTACCATTTACCCTCAATATTTCAAAAAAAAACTATTTTTCCTAAAATGACAAGTCATCAAAATGTTTGGTTTATTTTGTGTTAAACTAAAGAGAGTATAAAAGGTACCTATAATGTTTACCCACTTCTAAAAGGACACGTGTAAGACGGAGAAAGAAGCCGTGGCTGAGCCACAAGTCCGAGACCACAACAAACCGATCGACGAGAAACTAGGCGTGAGTTCGATTCAGATCCGGTTGCAACAACCTAAAGGAAAGCTGAAACAAGCCATCTTTGTTTTTAGCATGACAACAGATCTAAAGATCGAGGTGACAGGTCGAGACGACGTCTCTCGGTCGTTGCGGCGAGCAATAATGGATCCAGACGAGGGAAGAACCGGCTTCGTCGACCGGGATTTCGCGGCGGACGTGCTCGTGAACATCCTGATGCGCCTCCCGGCCAACACCCGCCGCCTGTTCCGCCTCGTCTGCCGGCACTGGCGCGACGTCGTCGGCACGCGCACGCCCACCAACCTGCGGAGCCGCGCCAAGACGCTGGTGGCCAACACGGGCTACGCGTACGTCGTCGACGACCTGTCCGCTCTGGATTCGGGGACGGGGCGTTGCCCCAGCGGCAGAGAGCTGTGGAAAAAAACCGGCAGCGGCGCTACTGCAGGCCTCTACAAGAACATGAACGTCGTGGGCACCATCAACGGCCTCGTTTGCCTCTGCGACACCGGCGGCCGCGGCATCACCGTGGCCAACCCCGTCACCGGCGAGGCGCTCGACGTCCCGCCGCTACCGCTGCGAGCGCCGTGCACGACGACCTACAGCCGAAGCTGGCAGGAGGGCTACGGCTTCGCGTACGTTCCGACCACTCGGCGTTACAAGGTCGTGCATGTCCCGTGCTGGGTGAACGGGTCCGCGTTCGGCACGGTGAGCGTGATCACGCTGGCGGAGGCGTCGTGGCGGGACGTGCCGGCCGAGCCGTCCGTGAAGTCCTACAATGGCTACGGCGTTGTCAGCATCGACGGGTCTGTGTACTGGGCCACGAGGTCGGAGCGCACCGAGAAGGTCATGCGGCTCAACCTCGAGGTCGAACGGGTCGCGCCCATTACGACACTGCCCTCCGTGCTGTCCGACGACTCGAAAGGCGTCAACTCATGGCACCTGGCGGAGGTGCACGGGAGGCTGGGCATCGTCGTTAGCAGCCGCCACGTCTCGTCGACGACGGAGGTGTGGGTCATGGAGCGAGGAGAATGGATCCGCCGGTATACCGTGCAGCTGAGCACACGGCCGCGTGGCCCGCTCGGATGCCTCACGTGGCCGCTTTTCGTTCATGGCGAGCACGTCCTGGCATGGGAGCCGGTGCTGTATGGGCAAAGCTCTGTCTTGTACAGGCACACGCTGATCCGCGGAGAAGACGGGAGGGAAGGGACGAAGCACGGCGTGGTGGATATCGGGGACACGGCCCGGTGGTCGGAGGTCGGCCCTTATCTTGATATGACCTCGTACATGAGCTACCGCCGGACATTCGCTTACGTCGAGACCAAGGAACCTCTGAGTGTTTACATGTTGGCCGCGGTGTGATGATCTAATGTCGGGCTTGCACGACCAGTTAATGTACGTCTACATAGGAATTTTTCTTGCCAAGCTTCGTGGTTATACGCGAGTGGAAATAGAAGTGTGGATTGTTTGGAGATTGTTGATCTCTGGGATTCTCGCATGGGTTCTCGTGCAGTTGTTGCGTCTATTCTTCAAGAAATTGAAGGGCTCTCTAGTTCGTTTTCTTCTTCTATTATTCAACATGTAATAAGATCGCTCCAATACTCTAGCCCACATGTGTGCTAAGCATGTTTGCGTCTTGGAAGTGACTGAGTGCTTGGATGGATTCTCCGCCTAGTTTTCTTATTGCCAGCCCACAGGCTGACTTTGTAGGAGTTGTTGATGGTTAAATAAAACTCTGATTTTCCACGCAGAAAAAACCATGCACCAACTGATCTCGAATGATCTATGATCAGTACCGTATTTTGCAGATGCGAACATGTAATGAACCGGTGTTAGAGCAACTCTAGCATATCCCGTAAACACGCGTGATCCTTAAAATAACCGTGTGTTTTCGGTATTCAACAAGAATGTCCATCAGTTTTTTCCCTCTGGCGACTTGCCCTCTATGGCACTCCACTATAGGAACGGCACGCTACGCCGAGGGCCAAAGCCGTCGGCGTAGCCTTGATACGTCGTAAACATATCTATAATTTTTGATGCTCCATGCTTGTTTTGTATCAACTTTCTTATATTTTGTCTACACTTTGAGATATTTTTATACACTTTCTGGAACTAACCTATTAATAAGATGCCGCAGTGCCAATTGCCTGTTTTCTGCTGTTTTTGGTTTCAGAAAAGCTAAAAAATGAATATTCTCGGAATTGGACGGGACAAAAGCCAATCTACCTATTTTTCCGGAGCAATACGGAAACGCGAAGCAGAGACGGAGGGGGACACCAAGGTGGGCACACCCTAGGGTGGCGCGGGCCCACCCTCTCCACGCCACCACCAGGTGTGGGCCACCCTGGTGGCCACCGACATCCCCCTTTCGCCTATAAAAGCCTCCCGACTCAGAAACCCTAAAACATCTGGGAGAAAGCCATGAAAACCTCCACAGCGCCACCGCCACCGAAGGGGAGATTCGAGGGACAGAAGTCTCTGTTCCGCCACCCTGCCGGGACGGGGAATTGCCCCCAGAGCCATCTCCATCGATCTCCACCACCATCTCCATCGCCGTTGCTGATTCCCATGATGAGGAGGGAGTAGTTCTTCCTCGAGGCTAAGGGCTCTACCGGTAGCTATGTGTTCATCTCTCTCTCTATGCGTGATCTTATTGTGGTCATGAGCTTCGTAATCAAGTAGATCTACTCTGCTACTCAAGTGCTTTAATAGATCTCTGGCTATCCCCATTTGTGTGAAGGTGACAGTGTGAACACAGTGTGGCACTTAGGCTAAAGATTACAGAAATACTTATCATGAGTTATATTTTGAGTTGGTTGTATCTATGAAATTATGGTGTTTGTTGGAACCTTCTAGCGCTCAAAGTGACGGGGTTGAGGTTATCTAGATGGGGATTGCAAACTTTAAGGAGTGCTTTTGTAGCCCTACCATGGATTAGAGTTATTCAACCGAAGAGTAGTTAATAGTAGTATCATGAAGAGAAGATATTTATATGGGAGTGTTCACTAGTGAAAGTATGATCCCTATGCCTTGTTTCAATTTCTAAGCATTGAAACACCGTTTACAACTAGATCTGTTACATGTTTGCTTGCTGCCACTTTTATTTCAGATTGCCTTTAGTCTCTTCCTCCCTGTCAAGCTCTTTTATGGCACCATTGTGTTATAATCATCCATACTAGTTGTATTTTACTATCTCTTCGCCGAACTAGTGCACCTATACACCTGACAAGTGTATTGGGTGTATTGGGAACACAAGAGACTGCTTGTATCTTGATTGCAGGGTTGTTTGAGAGGGATACCTTTGACCACTTCCTCCCTGAGTTTGATAAACCTTGGGTAATCCACTTAAGAGAAACTTGCTGTTGTTCTACAAACCTCTACACTTGGAGGTCCAACAACTGTCTACAAGAATAGAAGCGTGTGTAGACATCAAGCCTCGATCCCCATTGGAGTAGGCACTTTTGCCCGTTGGCGTAGCTCTAGCTGTCGGCGTATGCTACGCCGACGGCTTTGCCCTCGGCAAAATAACGGCAAGTTGTAAAAAAATACAAAAAAACAAAATTTTTGAATTTTTTTCTCAACTTTTTTAAATCTTAGAATTGTTTGAATCATTAATCTCTCACCTAGAACATTTTTAACACTAATTATATTTAATCTTTGATCAAATTGCAGTCTTTATCAAACTTCCCGCTCGGTCACCCATCCTAACACTATTCTAGCTTCAACACGCTTAACTTCTCAGTTCCTTCCGAATCAGTTTCCGCGAAGCAATTTGTACCTAGTTGTTAATACTATGATATCAATCCTATTAACTCTTATATCATTATGTCACATGTTTTTATTTTTTGAAACTACAAATACTTATTTAAGTAAACAACAATGAATAAGTAAAAATATTACTGATTCAAATAAAAATATTATTGAATTCAAATAAAAATACTCCCTCCGTCCTAAAATAGATGTCTCAAATTTGTCAAAATTTGAATGAATCTAGACACTATTTAGTATATAGATTCATCCAAAATTTAAAAAACCCAAGACATCTATTCTTGGATGGAGGGAGTATAATAATTTTACTTTTTTGTATTTTTCTATTTAATATGGAATAATTAATATCTTTAAATCCGTAAATCGGAATTTGATAAATAATATGTCTAAATTCATCATAAAAATGAAAGGAATCTAAATATGATATCCATATCAACTTATCGCAAACCCCCGTTTTTGAATTAGCTATTTGATGGTTGCTTCACAAAATTCCCACAATATTCGATAGTTTGACACTCTGCAGAGGTGGTACACTTTCACCACAATATTCGATACATCTGTCAGGAACAATCCTGAATTCACCATACTCAGTATGCGGATAATCAATCCAAACTTTTCAATTACACGCCCTAGTATAGGCACCTCTCCTATGAGTTTGGTCTCCCAACCATGACCATCTGTCATCTTGGGAACTGCACATGTGGTTAATCATCACGAGGTAGCCTTAGCTCAAACCTCGGCCGCAAGGGAACCCATACTAAGGTATATAAACTTTCAGTCAAGCCCTACCCAAATTCGGGTATTGTGGTTCTACGGTAAAATTGGAATGGTATCGCATCTAGACAACCATTTGTTTTATAAAAGGGGCTAAGGCTCATGCCTCAACATTTTCATCATCCAAGTTTCATCTGGTGCTCATAGCACATGTCAAAACATCTCATTAGAATGACTCATCATTCTAAGGTTTTCATAATCCTTTTCACCAAGTATTCCCATCTAAAGTGATCTAGTTTTAAGTTTAGCACTAGCCACTAAGTTGAGGGTAAACACTAATGAGTGGTGATAATCAAGTGTGACTTATCTAAGTTCAATCTCATGCCTCAGGATGACATCAAGTTATACCTAACTTAGGTCAAGTTTTATGCTCTTTATGCTACCTTTAATATCTTTCCAAAACTTTGCAAGTCACTAAGTAAACAAAAATAGAAAGCTTTGATAAAGAAATAAAAGAGTAAAGCTTGCAAGTAAAACTGGCATTGGGTATAATCAAGTGGTATAATCATATCTGCCTAAGGCATCTAGTTTGCATAGTTGACATGCAAGTGTTAACTTGCAAGGTTCTAGATTGCTAGGATGCCTTGCCTTGTGAAGTGCAGTGGTTGAAGTTCTCCTCTACTTCTTCCTCGTTGTAGTCTCCTTCCTCTTTGTATCCTTGGTCGGTACTAGCGTCTATAAATAAATACGAAGTACACAATCACCAAACAATACTTAATTATCTCTATTTAGCACACAAAGTTTTACACTAGATGATCTAGCCTCATCACAATCATTACAAGGTTTAAGGCAATAGTCCTATTTATTTTATTTTAGAAAAGTAATTTCTACTCATTGAAAAACTACTTAAGATTTAATATTCTCCAATTAAAACATGGGATCATGTTGACACATATCATCACCACATATTTCAATACTTGGGAATGTGATTTAAAGTGGTGTCACAATTTAATAAGGTTTAACCTTTTTATTTTAATTAATTAAGTGACTAGAAATGCTTATGGGGCATTATTTTATTACTTGTCCATTATTACTGCAAGTAAACCTAGATATTTTTATATATTCAGAAAGGTCTTATCAAATGTGATTTTTGAGAGTTGGATTCAACTCAAAAGCATTTATGGTTGAATTTTGAAAAATGTTTGAATGCAGAAAAGTATCTGCCTTGTTATTTTTACTATATGTGATCTATAATTCTAAATGGTTTGAATCCAAAGGTCTTGGATTAAGAATGTCAAAATTAGTTTCATGCAATTTGGTTTAGTGAATCTCTCTGCATTGAATTTTGAATCTGCTGCCAAAACTAGGTTTGAAATTAAATAGATAAATCTAGATTCAAATTAACTGTGTCGAGCAGGAATGTTTAGGGTCGTCGTCCTCGTCGAACAGAAGTCGACGGACTCGAACCCTAGCATGGCTAGTGGGGGTCTGGGGCGGCTCACCAGGGCTCAGGCGATGGTTGGAGATGGGGGTGAACGACGAAGTTGACAATGGCGGTTCTCTTGGTACTGGTGGCTCCTCCTGGGGTGGCTCCAATCGACGGTGCCCTTCTCCTCCAGCAGCGGCAGGCTCCGGTGAAATTCCGGTGATGCTGCTCTCGCCTTGCTCTGGGAATGAGTGGGAAGGATAAGTGAGAGGTGGGGAGTGCAATAGTGTGAAGAATTCGAGCGGGGAAGGCCTCTATTTATACTGCGACGAGGGAAACCGAAGGGTGCGGGATGAGCTCGTCGGGGTCGGTGTTACAACGAGCTACGGGCATGGCTGATGGTAGGGGATGTTGTGCGGTCTCCTAGCGATGCTCAACGTCTTGATGGCGCGGCAAGGGGTGGTGCGGTTCGGTCGGAACGCGTCGATGCTCGGAGCGGCACCGACGGTGATTTTGATGGCGCACAGTGGCTACGGGTCATGCGGCGGCGAACGGGGTTGTCTGGGAGGTTCCTGAGATGGTGGTGATCACGCAGACGGGTAGCGAAGGAGGGGCGCGGTCTGTGCGAGCGTGTCAAGCGCGGCGCTCTGGCGCGCTCTCAGCATGGTCGCAGAGAAATGGGCATGTGCGTCCTCTGTGATCCAGTGCCTGGCAAGGGTCGAGGGCTAGATAGGGGGTGGCGATGGACGGTGGCGTGCGTCCTGGACATGGTGGCTAGGCGCGGTGCTTGCTCTGGCTAGCTAGCCATGGTCGACTGGCAAGGGTGCTCTCGGGCAGGAACGACATGGCGCATTGGGTAGGGTCTAGGATGGTTCAAAGCATCGGTTGGCACTGGGGGAGACATGGGTGATCAATGGTGAACAATGCTTGCAAAGATCACTACTCAAAACAGTAAAGTTTGGCCAATTTGATTTTCTGTCTCCAAGTGTTTGATAAAATGGCCGAAAGAAATTCATATTTGAATTTTTGGATGAAACTTGGTGGGTGTACTCGTCACATACTAGGTAGTCTCTGGTTGATTGTATTTGTCAAGGTGCACTTGTTTGGTTGGGTTTTGAGAAATGGTGATCTTCCCATATGAGCTAGATTCAATTTTTAAATGACATGTGAATAAGTTTGCCAAATGTTTCTGTGGGTTTGCAAGGTGGGCTTGGGTTCACTTTTCACTTGGTATAGAAAGTGGTGAAAATAATTGGATTAGTTTCTGTTTGAAATCTTGGACTAGAAATACTCAAAGTGGTCTAGTGAGCAAGATTGGCAAAAATGACCATTTGCTTGTTTTTTTTAATTTCTCTTGATTTTATTCTGCTTGGAAATGATTTAGATGATGTTGTTTTCATATTTAAACCATTCCTTGCTATTCACAACAATCACACAAGTCCATTCAAGCATTCATGCATTCATCACATACACACATGCATTCATAATGATTTTAATTAATAAAAGTTTTTGTTAACCCTAAATTTGGGTGATTGGAATTGATAACCTTGATTAATATTTTTGGGATGTTACAAACCTTCCCCCCTTAAACAAAATCTCGTCTCGATATTTGAGAAAAATAAGAGATCTGGAAACTCCATCCTGATGTAGTCTTCTCGTTCCCAGGTAGCTTCTTCTTCAGTGTGGTTACTCCACTAGATCTTGAGAAACTTGATACTCCGAGTCCTGGTGGTTCTGAAATATTCCTCCAAAATACGAATGGGTACTTCAGGATATGTCAGGTCATCATTGATCTCAATAGTTTAGTAATCAATATTCTTGAAAACTTCGGTCTTCTCCGGGACTTCTAGGCACTTGCGAAGTAACGAGATATGAACTTCTAGGCACGGCTGATATCTCTTCTGGCAGTTCCAGTTGATACGATACTTCTCCTCGATGATTCAGAATCTTGAAAGGTCTGATATATCTGGGGGCTAACTTTCCTTTGAGTTGGAAACGTTGCATTCCCTTCAATGGTGACACCTTGAGATACACAAAATCTCCGATATTGGAGGCTAGGTCTCGACGTCTCTTGTCGGCATAACTCTTCTGTCTGGATTGGGCGTTCTTGAGGTGCTCACGGATCTTGTGAACTTTCTCTTCGGCTTCTCGTAGGATGTCGGGTCTGAAAATCTGACTCTCTCCTACTTCCGGCCAATTCAAAGGGGTACGACACTTCCTTCCATACATGAATTCAAATGGGGCCATTTGCAAACTGGCTTGGTAACTATTGTTGTATGAAAATTCTGTGAAAGGCAGACAGTCTTCCCATTTAGATCCATATTCTAACACACAGGGTCTCAACATATCTTCGAGTATTTGATTTACTCGCTCTATTTGTCCATCGGTCTGAGGGTGATAAGATGTGCTGAAATCTAGTCTTGTTCCTAATCGTTCTTGGACTTTCTTCCAAAATCTCGAGGTAAACTGATTTCCTCGATCTAACACAATGTTCTTGGGAACTCCATGCAAACTGACGATTCTAGCAATGTACAACTCTGCTAGCTTCGAACTCTGGTAAGTGGTCTTGACGGGTAAGAAATGGGCGACTTTAGACAATCTATCTAAGATAACCCAGATAGAGTCATTTCCCCTACTAGAGGTAGGCAAACCGGTGATAAAATCCATTCCAACTGAATCCCATTTCCATTCCGGAATCTGCAATGGTTGCAATAATCCTGCGGGTCTCTGATGTCCCGCATTGACTCTCTGACAAATATCACACTTGGCTATGTAGCTTCCGATTTCTCTCTTCATCTTATGACACCAAAATTGCTCCTTTAAATCCTGATACATCTTCGTTCCTCCGGGGTGGATAGAATAAAGAGTATCATGGGCTTCTTTCAGAATAGCTTGCTTCAAATCTGAGTCTGCTGACACACAAATACGTCCTTTGTACCACAAAACTCCTTCTTCATATTCGGTGAATCCGTGTACCTTGCCTGTACTGATATGACGTTTGATTCCGTCGATACTAGCATTTCCTTTCTGCGCCTCCTTGATTTGACTGATCAAAGTGGGTTGAAGTTCTATGTTAGCCAAAAATCCTTCACTTACTAATTTTATTCTGAAATCTTCCAACTCCTTGTGCAAACTTGGTTGCCCCTTCAGAATCATAGAATTCAAGTGACACAATAATCCGCTAAGGGCATCTGCTACCACATTGGCTTTACTGGGGTGATAGTGAATGTCTAGATCATAGTCCTTGATTAGATCTATCCATCTCCTTTTCCTCATATTCAGCTCCTTCTGAGTGAAAATATACTTCAGGCTCTTGTGATCCGAATAAATCTCACAACGGTTACCCATAAGGTAATGCCTCCATATCTTCAAGGCTAAAACTACGGCTGCTAGTTCGAGGTCATGGGTAGGATAATTCTGCTCATGTTGCTTCAGTTGTCGGGATAGATATGATATGACCTTGACTTCTTGCATTAGCACACATCCGAGACCGATCTTGGATGCGTCACAATACACATCAAAAGGCTTCGTGATATCCGGCATGATCAAGATTGGGGCTGAAATCAATCTCTTCTTAAGCTCTTGAAAACTTGCTTCACATTTGTCCGTCCATTCGAACTTCTTATCTTTCTTCAACAATTGGGTCATGGGTCTTGCGATGCTCGAGAATCCGTCTACAGACTTGCGGTAATATCCCGCTAATCCGAGAAATGCACGAACTTGGGTTTGAGTGGTTGGGGCTTGCCATTCTTCAACATCCTTAACCTTTGCAGGGTCAATGGCAATTCCTCCGGCTGACACAATATGTCCGAGGAATCCTACTTCCTGTAACCAGAATTCATATTTGCTAAACTTGGCATACAACTAATGCTCCCTAAGGGTTCCAAGGATGGTCCTTAGGTGTAGCCCATGTTCTTCTTCTGATTTGGAATAGATCAGAATGTCATCAATGAAAACAACGACAAACTTATCCAGGAAGTCCATAAAAATCTTATTCATGAGGTTCATGAAATAAGAGGGGGCATTGGTTAATCCAAAAGACATGACAGTGTACTCATACAGTCCATATCTGGTGGTAAAGGTAGTCTTTGGAATATCCTCTGCGCGAATCTTGAGTTGATGATAACAAGTTCTAAGATCAATCTCAGAAATCACTTTGGCACGGTCAACTGGTCAAACAGATCTTCTATCTTTGGTAGTGGGTACTTGTTCTTGATGGTGACATCATTCAGCTTACGATAATTTGTATACAAATGGTTACCTCCATCTTTCTTATCCACAAACAAGACAAGTGATCTCCATGGCGACACACTTGGTTGAATTAGGCCTATCTCCAGCATAGCATCCAGTTGTTTCTTCAGCTCCACTAATTCAGACGGGTTCATACTATAAGGTCTCTGGGCTATGGGTCCGGTTCTAGGGATTAGTTCAATGATAAACTCGATATCCTGATCTGGGGGCATATCGGGCAAAACATCTGGGAATACGTCGGGGTATTGACAGACTACTCTGACTTGGTCAATGGTTGGTTGGGCTAGACTCTTGTTGCACTTTAATTGATGGGGCAAGGTTTCAGATACATGCTCTACTAATATTCCAGATGTACTGGTCATGGTTATGGCTTTCTTGGCACAGTCGATTAATCCTTTATGTTTCGACATCCAATCCATTCCTAGTACTACTTCCAAACCTTTAGTTCCAAGCACTATTAGATTAGCATAAAAATCTATGCCATGGATTCAGATAGGTACGGCCTTGCAAATTTGACTAGCTTTGGTGGTTGAACCAGTATTTGAACTATCATAACATGCTTCAATTTTGTTGGTTGAATCTTACTAGTGCATGCAAATTCTTCTATAACAAACGAGTGCGATGCTCTAGAATCAAACAACACTCTTGCAAGTAACGAGTTAACAGAAAACATACCCAGCACGACATCTGGCGCTTCCTGGGCTTCTTTGGCATTCATGAGAAATAGGCGGCCGTTGCGGTTGAGCGAATTCCCTGGGGCAAATCTTCTTCCAGGTTGAACACGCTGCTGCTGCTGAGCTGGGGCATTCACATTGGGGGCTGATGCAAGCTTCTTGGGGCACTCATTGGAATAGTGACCCTTGGTTCCACATTCATAACAAGTCACCTGAGACTTGTCCTTTCCTGCAATAGGCACAACATTGCTTCCAGTCCTTGGGGCAGTATTGGTGTTGGTGGAGACATTGTTGTTGTTGAACTTGGGAGGTGCACGATTGAAATTATTGGCTCCTACACGGTTGGGATAGGTTGGACGGTTCATCGGGGGTCTATTGTTCCTTGGGGTAAATCCTGCAGACGGGTTGGGGCGATACTTTGGGGTATGGTGGGTTCCTGGTTGACGCATCATTCTACGTTTGCATTTCTCATTGGCTTGGTTGATCCTGCCTTCCATCTAAATGGCAGAATCCACTAAGGCTTCAAGGTCAGCAAACGGGATATTGACTAACACTGTCTGCATCTCATCGTGCAGGCCATTCAAGAATCTCTCCTTCTTCTTGGCTTCAGTGCTTATATCATCAGGGGCATACCTAGACAGCGATAGGAATCTATCACTGTACTCTACTACAGTCATTCTTCCCTGCTTTAGCTCTTTGAATTCATCTCTCATCCGCAGAATCAAACCCGGTGGCACATGGGTTCTGCTGAACTTGAGTTTGAATTCATCCCAAGCCATCATCTATCCTCCATTCATGGTGCGAATGATGTTCCACCAAGCTCTTGCATCTCCTGCCAGATAATGGGTGGCAAACAGTACTTTCTCATTGGCTTCCACTCCTGCGACTTCTAAGTTCTTCTCCATAGTCTGTAGCCAGTCATCGACATCTAAGGGCTCTTCAGACTTACTAAAGATGGGTGGATTGGTGTTCTGAAAGTTCTTGAGCTTGGATCCATGGTTGTCCTGGTTTCCATTTCCTTGATTGTTGTTGGCCATCTAAGGTATGTGCTGAAGGGTGGCTAAGTTGGCTTGACGTTCGGCTCTTTCAGATTCGCAGTCCGAAACCAACATTTGCAAGATTTGCAGCATTGGGTCTGGGGATGAACTGCTTCCTCCACGAGGAATCTGAAGATTGAGATAGATCATGAGACAAGAGGGAAATTTCTAAGGTTCAGGGGTTTGTTTTTTAAAAGTTTTTGAAGTTTGACTCAGATTTTTCTAGCAACTTCCTTTTCATTCATTCATAATACACCATACAACGCACACCACAACAAGGAAACAAATGGTTTTAAGAACCATTCTGTGAAGATACGATACATTGGGACCGTATACATATTCACTAACGTTAGTGCTCAAGTACTACTACTCCTCGGAATCGGTGGCTTCATCATCCTCATCATCATCAATGAAGGTGAAGTCATCATCATTGGTGAAGAAGTCCATGGATTGATCCTCCAAAAAGTCATCATCATCACTGAGGTAGGAGTAAGGGTCTCCACGGATATACTCCCCTACATTCTCCCTCTCCTCAAGCTGCATGTCCCTCTCATGGATGGTCTCCTACAAGTCTGTCACTCTGTGATGAAGGCGAGCAATAATGCGATCCTTCTTGTCAAGCTGACGGCGACGAGACTGGCGATCCTTCACTAGCATGTCAATAGTCTGGTCCTTCTTGATGGCGATGGCATAGTTGTGGTTAGCATAGGAACGAGCATTGTCCAACTCCTTCTAACAGTCGTACATCATGAAGATGAGATGGTCCACTTGATGCTTCAGCTCCGGGTGTCGTGGTACCTCCAGTGGTTGTCCCATAGCATCACGCCTTGGGTAATACTCAAAGTGGGTGCCCTTGATCTGATTGATGCTTTGCCCACACAGACGGGCAAGCGATTCCTGCATGGCCCTGGCAAGTCCATCTAGCCAGTTGTTCTCCCTTAAGGTGAATTGGATTCCCTCTGTGGTGGGGGCTTCAATCTTCCCTCTGAGACTTGCAACAATCAGCCATTGCAATTCTCCTCCTTCCTGATCGTTGAGATGGGCTCCGAAGAACTCGGGGTGCAGGCGCTCCAGAAGTTACGAGAGTTGGTCCAAATCACGCTCAAAGATGAGATATCCTCCATTGCCCAACTGATAGAACTTGCTATACTTCATGTCCATCTATAAGAATGTAGGATGAGTAAGTTAAGAGAGTGATCAAGTGTGTCAAATTTTATGTAAGTTTGCAAGAATTTTTGAGGACATGAATTTTCATGAAAGCACCTGATGACCCACAAGTATAGGGGTTGTATCGTAGTACTTTAGATAAATAGGAGTGTCGATCCCAACGAGGAGAAGAAGGTCTTTGAAACGGTAATGCAGCAGGAAATCCCTGTGAATACTTAGCAAACGGATTTTTAGTGGTTTTCTGATAAGGCAACAAAACAAAGAGCAAGTAATAAAGAACAAATGAAGCAAGTGGCCCAATCCTTTCTTAGAAAAGGACAAGTCGGTGGAAATACTTATAAGGACCAAACGTTCTCGAGGACACATGGGAATTCTGTCAACTGCTTTCGCTTCAAATAGCTGAGTACTCTTCTTTGGTGTTGGAAGTGTTGTGTGGGTGAACCTGTGCTAATGTACCGACCTTACTTGGACTAATACATACTTGTGATTAAACCCCCTGCAAGAATCCGTAACTACAGGAAAGTAATTAAGATATAAATCTAACCACAGCCTTAAACTCTGAGATCCTACACTCCCTTGTGCAAAGGTGTCCTAACGGGGGTTCAGATTTCTGTCAATCCGACAACCCCACAATTAGTAGCCAAGATACACAATGCATTCCCCTAGGCCCATAAATGGTGAAGTGTCATGTAGTCGACGTTCAAATGACACCACTATAAGAATAGCATCACAACTTAAATACTAAACCATTGAATAATAACTCAACACAGATCCACTAATAACAACATGACTTCTCCCATGTCCTCAAGAACTAGATGAACTACTCACAAGATATCATATGGATCAAGATCAAAGATGATATAATAATGGATAACAATCTGAACATAAACAATAATCCAATGGTTCCACTCACAAGCATCAACTACAATAGTAATTAACACCGGGAAAGTTTCCCCTAAGAACTAAAGCAATATCCAACTCAATTGTTACAGCAGGACGGAGTGGTGATGATGGTGCTGGTGGAGATGTTGGTGTGGATTATGATGATGATGATCCCGATGAAGCCTAGCTTGACGATGGTGTTGATGGCGACGATATCCCCTCTCCCGGAAGGAATTTCCCCGGCAGAAATCTGTCTGCCGGAGAGATCTTTCTCTCTTGGTGTTTTCTTCCCCCCAGAGGCGGCGGAATTCTATCTATGGTCGCCCCCCGAGCCTTATGGTTCCGTAGGTAATATATATATGAAAGGGGTCGGAGTCAGGCGTGTGGTCCACAACGCCTAGGCGCGGGTCGTGGGCCCGTGCCTTTAGGTGTGTGGGCCCTTCTCTGTCCCTCCTTCTGGCTTCCTCAATATTCTGGAAAAATAATATTTTCCCATATTTTTCTGGTATTTTTCTGATCTTCGCGAAATTGCATCAAAACACCCTCTTTTCCATCAGAATCCAGACTCCGGTAGTCCATCCTCCAAGAATCATCCAACATGCATAAACAATGGAAAATACATAAACAATACCTCATAATAAGACAAATATCAATGAATAGAGGTAGATTATGACATAGAATGGTGATGCAAATTGGGCGTATCAACTCCCCCAAGCTTAGACCTTCGCTTGTCCCCAAGCGAAAACTGAGCTTAGTAAACATGTCCATAGGTTTATGGAGTGAAGTGTCGATAAAAGAATACGAACAAGAAGCATCACACTTACCATTACACAACTCATATAAGAAGGCAACTCACCATTATATAACTTAGCTTGCAACCAAGTACATCAGTCACAATAGAGATGCATAAAGATAAATCATAATTGGAATTGGCAAACTTGTTCTTGGTTAGAGAACACCTGGCAAACAGTTTCACGAAAAGCTTTTTGTAGATGTTTTACAACAGGAGCACTCTTTGCTCAAAAAGGTTTTTCACATGTGAAGGCTTTCAAAGTAATACTCAATAGATAAGATTCTTGTGCAAACAAGGAAGATAGAGAACATGATTAAATAAATCACCAGATGAATCACCATATGAATGCTTGAAACACAGCAACTCAAATGCTTGCTGGAGATAGAGAGGAAGTAGGTTTACTGACTCAAACTGGTAAATAGGAGAAAGGTCCCTTTATAGAGGGTAGCAGGGATTACAAGTCATAAATAGCTTCCGAAATATTATGGTACTTACTAGCTTTGAGCCCTCATTGCCCCTATCATAGGCATCTTGAGATGATTAACGTTAAAGTGCACAAAGATGGAGTATATTCTTGACGAAATATAAGTTGGCAATCTCATGTCCCTTGAATATTGTAGAGGGAGTGGCCCAACCTTTAAATAACATAAGGTGGTGTCCCTTGTGTTTACAATGCTAGTCCCTGGATCAATAGCTAGCATCCACAGTTTAGATGTAATATCAAGAAACAAAGGTCATAATATAACTTTATAACCAGGAATAACATAAGTTTATTACATATTTACATAGCTCATTTGGCTATTACATTACATTGCAGCGGAATAACTATAGTCATGGGTCCTTCATCTTCAAAAGTGCCACAGGCAAATGTTGGTTGTAGACTTTGTAATCATAATCAATCAATCTTCACTAAAATCAATCAAACCTGCAACATTACAAGTTACAGCCACAAGGGTCAATACATTTGAATTGTATTGGCAAGTTTCACTACTTTGTTGAATATGAGTGGATCCTATTATTACATGCATATTTGGCTAAGTAGAGTTTTAGGCTCATTTGCATAAAGCAATATTTTATCCTATCTTTTCAAAATGGTTTTGGTCCTTTGTCAAATCTCTTTTTCCAAGTCCCTTGAACTCCTTGGTAGAAACTCAAGTGTTCAAGTCCTTGTCAAAATCCCTTGAGCATCTTGGTAACCCCAAGTGCATCAAGTTTTATAAAATCTCATGAGTTCCTTGGTAACCCCAAGTGTTCATGTTTTCAACAAAATCCCTTGAGTTCCTTGGTACCCCCAAGTACATCAAGTTTTGTCAAAGTCTCTTGAGCTCCTTGGTAACCCCAAGTGCATCAAGTCCTTAAAAGTTTTCTTTTAGAAATTAGAATGTCGAGATCTCCCATAGTTCAAACTTTAGTTGCTCAGTATTGTCCTTAACCGGGGACACGGCCAAGTACTTAGATTTTATTATCTTCTGTAGAAGTTGCACACTTTACCCACATGTCACAATCCCATACTTTTGCCACCAGTGGCCTACTGGATTAGTGCTCACCAAGATGGAGTACTGGCAAATTGAGAAAGTGACGAAGTCTTTCCAAAGGGTCCTCCCATACACCATTGCTAGCTTGCCTTCAGCACCCATGTAGGATTCCAGGTCCCCATGTCCAGTTAACTGAAGACAATGCATGGGTCTTCCCATTGTAATTGACTAAGCCAGAGCCATAATAGCATGTGGTTGCACATGAAAGCCACAATTGGAGAAACATGTTCAATCTCTAAGTTTCCTGGGTGGTTTCCTTTGGAGCACAACACAAAGAGATTGCCATAGACATGGTTACTTTTGTTGCCACCTTCTCCAAAACTTAAAGTAACCTTGGCCACCCAGGTGGTTCATTGAGTCCTTGTTTTATTATATAAAAACACAAGTCCTTTTCTCAACTTCATAAAATCTCAACATGTATCTCTTTTCAAAATATAGCATGGCTAAGCATGTAACAACTACATTATTTTCTCTAAGGAATGAATAAGGTATCCTATTAGGATTTAGCATAGCATAAGTATAAAATTTGTTTTCATGCATGTTTCAAATCCACTAAGTATAATGAAAATAGTAGGACTTTTAGATGATAGTGTAACTTGCCTTTTTGGTAGGGAATGTTGGTTCACTCCTTGATCTTGCTAGTCTCACACTTCACTACAATCAATCAAGCATACACAATATCAACTAGCATTCCAATCCCAAGTCAATCAAACAATTTCACACACATAAACAATGGATTTCTAAGTCATGCATGTAGGCATGCAAGAGATGGTTCAATTGTAAAGATGGTCTCTACTAGGCTTCTAATCTTTGTAAGTTCCAAATTGGTCATTTACCAAAATGGCAAAGTCATTTGCAAATGGGTTTTATCCATAAACCATTTTCAAAACTTTTCATCATTTTATGTGGTGAAAAACATTTTTCTCAATGCCACAATCCTAAGTGGTTTCACCAAATAAGTTGTTGTTTTCCCAAAGCTTGGTGTTTATGGTCAGTAGTTTTGATCCAAAATCATTTTCCCAAAGTTTTTACTCCAAAACCATTTCCATAACAAAACCATTATTTTTAAATGGCTAGAAATGACCAAATCAAGTTTTTATTCCCAAACTTTCACAAAAACCATTTTAAAATCCATGGGTTGGTTCCTAGGGTCAGTGAGTTCACAACAAATCAATTTGCAAAGGTTTTAACCCTAAAAACAGTTTTGAATCATTTTTCTACTCTAAATAAGCACACCAAAGTTTCTGCAAAAACAATCACTCTAATGGATACTATTTGCTAAACTAAGGGCATGGTTGGCTAGGGTTTGTTCCACTGATTCCAATGATACCAAATTTGCAATTTTTGGACGTGTGGATCGAAATTTACAAAGGTTTGAAAATCACAAACAAATCTGTTTTCCAAATTCTGTTTTAAACAGATCTGGCCACGCGTCGCAATCTCATTGGACGGTACCGGTTCGGCCGGATCACGCGTTGCAGCCATTGGATCTAATCAGATCGTGGGCACAGGACGCGTACCCCTTCGCGGTTAAGTGATTCTATCGTGAGCGTCAGATCTCGATCCTATGGTGCTAGCATGTTTGACCATATCACGGCGGTGCGGCGGCTAAGCGTATGGCGATGGTCATCGATGCGGCGGCAGCGAAACAGGAAGCGAGAGAGGGAGGGAGTTGGCTCACCGAGATCGCAGGAGGCTGGGGAAGCTCGTCGTGTGGTCGACGGGGCAAGGGGCGCACGAGGGCAGGAGGAATTCCCTCGCCGGAGTTTGGTCTGGCGGCGGTTGGCTCTGGTCGAGGTCGAAGACGATGCTACGGTCACGAGAAAGTAAACCAGAAGCATGGTTAGACGCAGGAGATCACGGAGATGCTGTGTGCGTGAATGAGAAGAAGAGGGGCGGTCAGAAACTACCTGTGGGGCTCGTCGGAGTTGGAGAGGACGGCGGCGTCATTCAGAGCTTGTTGCAGACGTTGCTCTGGGGCGCCCGCGGTCGAACGAAGAGCACAGGTGGATGCGTTTGGTAGTGGTGAAGGTGTGAGCTTGGTCGGGAAGGCAGGAGGTGGCGAGTACTGGCCGGAATTGGAGAAGAGAGCTCGTCGGAGCAGTGGCGGTGCAGGGCAAAATAATCGCAGCCTGAGGCGAGAGAGAGAAGCTTGAGGAAAATGGAGAGGAGAGTGGGCGCTTAAGAGGCGACGTCGCTGCGGAATCACTGCGGTTTTTAATTAACGCTACATCATCAACGGCAGAAACGGCCGGCGTGGTCGTCGCGAGGAAGGAGACGGGCTGGAGAAGTGGGGTCTGCTGGTCAGTGGGAAAAGGAGTGAGGGAAGGGTCCACCAGTCGGTGTCTGTTTAGGTTAGAATCTGAGTACGAATCGTTTTTCTTCGGGGAGGGAAGCTGGGCTGGTTCCTGGGCTTATTGGGCTCTGTCGACTGGGCTGGTCCAGACTCTATTTTTTTCTTTCCTGAACCTTTTCCTTTTTCTATTTTCCAATTCCGTTTTGAAATTTCAAACATCCAAACAATGTTCAAATCAAATCAAACAATTACCAAACCTTGCACTATGAATTTGGTTCTGTTCAGAACATAAACCAAATTCCACAGCCAAAATTAATAATTTTATTTTAGGTCCATTATTAATTAAATAAATAGACCATTGTTATTAAATCAAAATAGAAATTTGATGTTTATTTTAAAACTCCATTTTGAAATCTAATTATTTTCAAAACCAAATCAGTAGGTTTTATTTGGGAATAAAATACTTGGAAAACTTATCTTTAAACAAATAAATAAGTTTTGTTATTTTGGAAATAGTAAAACCTTTATTAATAAACCTTGGATATTAAATCCTTATTGATTTTATTAAATAAACCTTTACTATTTTTATCAAAACAAAATGTTTTATTTCCAAAGCTTGGTTAAGTCTTAATTTGGCTTTGTGAAATAATTTCTTGTTTTAAAATCCTTCCTTTTCTTTTGGAAACCAAATCCTTTTATCTAAATGATTCAAAATAGTAATTCCAAAATATTTTATTTTCCTCTATTAAATGTTTATCTTTTCAAACCTCTTTAGGAATTTATTTGATCCAATTTGGTTTGAAGTTCCAATTGAATTCAAAAAGTTTCTTCTGGCTCTGAAAATCAAACAAAGTTTTATTTTTATTCATTTATTTTCACATTACAAGATTTGGAAAATCTTGGGATGTGACAAATATGAGGGCCACTCCTCATGCTACTCAACTTTGGTCACCGGTAAGTCCTTGTCATTGTAAGTATTTGCATATCATAGAGAACCGCCAACGGGGTACCCCTTGCACATGGTATAGGAGCTTTCCCATAACCAAAATGACAAGGCAAGCAGACAATGAGCATCTCAGCGATCTTTTTATTTACTATGTGCATAGATTTTTATTGAGGATGCTTCATAGATAGCTCACTATGGTGATGCTGCAAGTTTCCACCATGATTAGGCATGGCTTAGGCTAGCGGCCCAGGCATTTCTCTAACACAAAATACAATCTCCATGGACTTACAAGTTCCCTCTTTATTTCACACAGTTGTCATCCATAGACAAAAGAGCACGATATCAACTGTGTACAGAGTACAAGTGTAATGTCGAAAACGTTCCCCGTGATAGCACGGTTCTGCTAATTCCAATGTATAGGTGCAAGCATATACAACTTCGATTGCACAATGGTTCAAGTCTATTAGCGGCAAGAAAATAAGGTGTGCCATCAAGTTCGTGAGAGCTTTACTAACTAGTTTTCACATAACAAAATAATTTTTAATTCGAAAGGTAGATGAAGCTTGAGAATTTTCTTGGAATAGAAAAAGCTACTAGGTAGATATGGTGGACACAAATGACAAAGGTTTTGGTTCAAAGGGTTTGGAAACATGAGAAGTATGCCTTCTCAAACAGGTGTTTGGCTAGCAAGGCTGGGTAGCAAGCAAGAGAGTTGAAAGAAACAAGCAAACATACAAGTAATAAAGCCAAACATGCAATCTTCCTTAAAGACACAAAAGATCTTAAATAAAGAATACTAAGCTTATGAGCCAAACAAGAAAGAAAACAAATGATACAAAATACCTGTAAGCTTTTCCCTTTTTCTTTCAAACCTTAAAAGTATTGCTACTGACCAGAACTTGGTTTGCCAAAACCAATTTAGATCCACTTGATGATCCCAAAGTGATGCCAATACTGATCAACAAGATCCATCATATAACAGAGATTGCAAACAAAAATAAGAAGTGCAAAAAGTAAAAGATGAAACTTCTCATTAATAATCCAATAAAGGCACTCACACCAAGGGATACTTAGATAACCAACTAAAGGAGAGATACTTCCACATGCAAACCAAACTATAAGATAACCTCTCTACCAAAGATATGAATCCACTAAAAAGGTAAAAGATAAAAGATAATGGTGGTGATACCACGGCACTCCCCCAAGCTTGGAACAAGCCAAGGGGATGCCAAACCTGATGACAAATTACTCCTTCGGTGGTGGTGGTGTTCTCTTGTTTAGGGTAAGGAGATCCTCTAGCATCTTACGAAGCCTGTCATTCTCTTCTTAAAGTATATCCACCTTCATCCTCAAAGCACAGTACTTATCACAAAACTCGTCAGTGGTTCCAAGGGCTTTCGCTGCCCCAGGGGAGTATCTGAAGTCTGGACCGAAGGCTATGACTCCCTGCATGTTATGAGAAAAAGCATCCCTAGTGTTAATTGCTCCTACCAAAGTCGGTTTCCTCGCCCTTGCCCCTCCGGAGGTTTATTCTTCCAACTTTATCTCCTCCATGGGCTTCTTGCCTTTGTCGTTGGCGGAGACCATGGTGCTCTAAACTTGAGAAGTTTTCCTGAAAGAAACAGATCAAAACGAAAACACGACAAGAACACAATGCACGAACCTCGGGGGATCTGGGGGTTTATATATTACTAAGTTTCAAAGCATAAGGAAGGTTTTGACACAGAAACGAGGAGGAGACGGAGTTCGGGGGTGGCACACCCCCTCCAGGCGCGGCCAGGCTGGGCCCGTGCCTGGGGTGGGTTTTTCCACCCCGGACTCTGTTTGCTCTTTAGTTCCGTCTCGTAGCATCCCTTATGTATTAAAAACATCAAAAATATAAAAAGATTGGGGTTTCACGAACCTTCTATTTTCACCACTTTTACCTAGTCAAAGACGAACTCTGCAGACTCCTTTTCTCCTTCTCCTGGAAGTTTCCTTTCCTCACAAGGCAATGCACAAACTTCAATGGCAACATTAATGCAAGCAAAAAAACAAACCTTTAGGTTCACACTTCAACTGAAATCTATCAAAACAAAAGATTCTATAAGAGGCAAATGCAAATGATAACAGAAATTTGTCAAAACAGAACAGCAGGTAAAGATTGATTTTTTTGAAAACCTTCTGTTGCTCAAATAAAAAAGTGCAGAACTAATGAAAGTTGGGTAACAACTTGGAGAACAATCTCAGAAAAATACAGCTCCATCCGACATACTTAGCTCCCTCACAAATTTTTATAATGCAGCACAAAAATCTCTCCTAGGACAGCCACTTTTCACAACTCCTCTACTTCACAAAAGTAATTGAACTTGACACAAAAACCAAAACAAAAAGGATAAGGAGCGGTTATTACAGAGGTAATAACTTCCAAAACTCGACAAAACTCTTGGGTTATGTCCCAACAAGTACTTTTCTTTTATGCCTTTAAGTTAGGCCTGAGAGTCTCAAAGATGCTCACAAAGGAGATATAAATCTGGAGTGAAAAAGAGCATCAAGAAGCAAATAACCAACACACTTGAGTTTAACCCACTTCCTATGCATGGGAGTAGCATGAGAAAACGAATTGTTGAAACAAAAAGCCACTAGCATAGGAAGACAAAACAAATGCAACTTCAAAGCTTTCAACATAAAACGGGGAAACTTAACATTTTTGAGATGCATAAAACCATGTTTCCCTCTCTCATAATAACTTTTAGTAGCACTTTGAATAAAGTTGACAATATAACTGTCACTGGCAACAACTTTATCATCTGATTAAGCATACTTACAGTCACCAAAAAGAGGTCTAAGGTCATAAACCAGATCAATAGAAGCAAGTTGTTCTATCGTAAAATCTTTATTAGGCAATCTGTTTTCACAAGGAGCTTTAGCAAATTTGGAAAAGTTAAACTCATAAGAATATCCATCAAACTTAATTAAAACTTTTTCCTTCTTACAATCAATAATAGCACCACAAGTGTTCAAGAAAGGTCTACCAAAAATGATAGGACAAGTTTTGCTAGCTGCTGAATTAAGCACCAGAAAATCAGCAGGATATTTAATCTTACCAAAAAGTACCTCCACATCTCTTACGATACCAATAGGGAAAATGGTTTCCTTATTTGCAAGGTGAATAACCACATAAATGTCCTCAAGCTCACAAGGACCAATTTCATGCATAATTTCCTTGTAAAGCTCATAGGGAATAGCACTAGAACTAGCACCAATATCACATAAACCATAGTAGCAATGATCACCAATTTTAACAAAAAGCACAGGAACACTAGCTTTTCTAGCCTTACTAGGATGAGAGATAATATTAGAATCGTCTTCACATAAGACAATGTGCTCATCCTCTATATTTCTAGTGACAGGGTCTTTCACAATAGCTAACATAGGTTCAATATTCAACTGCTCAACAGGCTCCACAGTTTTCATTGTACCTTTGCTATTTGCACTAATCATCATAGAATACTCCTTCACCTTAGCTGGAAAAGGTATTTTATCAACATAAGGTTCAGGCACAATATTGTTAGTAGTACAAACTTGAGTACTTCTAACAGGAACATGACTAACAACATCTTTATAAGGTGCATGGTACTTATTCCACTTCTTTTTGGGAATTTTTATGTAAGAGGCAAAGGCCTTAAAAACAGTTGGCAATACTCTCTCCATCACGAGGCCAAAAGTTATATATCATATTTATATCCTTATGAATCTCACTAGGAGGATAAAATTTAGAATAAAATAGAGATGCCATTTCCTCCCATTCCATGGATTGTCCATTCTTCAGTAGCTTATACCATTCTTCAGCTCTCCCTTTCAAGGATATGGAGAGTAACTTCTTCTTCACCTGTTCAGTTGTGATACCTGCACACTTAAACAACCCGCATAATTCATGGATAAAAAGCAAATGATCACCATGATGGACAGTTCCATCCCCAAAATAATAATTATCCATAACACGATCAACAATACTTGTAGGTATCTTAAAAGGATCTATCTAAACAGGTGGTGGTTCATCCACTACCCTAGCAGCGGTAGTAGTTTTCCCAAACAGAAAACCAAGTGGGTTATCCATATTGGAAACAAAGTAACAAGCAGTAACAAAAAGCAATACTCATAGTAGAACTTTCCTTTACTAGTTCCACTCTTCAATAGTGCTTCACTCCCCGGCAACGGTGCCAGAAAATAGTCTTGATGACCCACAAGTATAGGGGGTGTATCGTAGTACTTTTGATAAATAGGAGTGTCGATCCCAACAAGGAGTATAAGGTGCTGAACAGTGGTATGGAGTAGGAAATCCCTGTGAATACTTAGCAAACATATTTTTAGTGGTTTTATGATAAGGCAACAAAATAAAGAGCAAGTAATAAAGAACAAACACAGCAAGTGGCCTAATCCTTTCTTAGCAAAGGACAAGCCGGTGGAAATACTTATAAGAACCAAACGTTCTCAAGGACACATAGGAATTCTGTCAAGTGCTTTCGCTTCAAATAGCTGAGTACTCTTCTTTGGTGTTGTAAGTGTTGTGGGTGAACCTGTGCTAATGTACCGACCTTACTTGGACTAATACATACTTGTGATTAAACCCCCTGCAAGAATCCGTAACTACAGGAAAGTAATTAAGATATAAATCTAACCACAGCCTTAAACTCTGAGATCCTACACTCCCTTGTGCAAAGGTGTCCTAACAGGGGTTCAGGTTTACATTCTAAGCAACCCCACAATTAGTAGCCAAATACACAATGCATTCCCCTAGGCCCATAAATGGTGAAGTGTCATGTAGTCAACGTTCACATGACACCACTAGAAGAATAGCACCACAACTTAAATACTAAACCATTGAATAATAACTCAACACAGATCCACTAATAACAACATGACTTCTCCCATGTCCTCAAGAACTAGACGAACTACTCACAAGACATCATATATATCAAGATAAAAGATGATATAATAATGGATAACAATCTGAACATAAACAATAATCCAATGGTTCCACTCACAAGCATCAACTATAATAGTAATTAACACCGGGAAAGTTTCCCCTAAGAACTAAAGCAATATCCAACACAATTGTTACAGCGGGACGGAGTGGTGATGATGGTGATGGTGGAGATGATGGTGTGGATGATGATGATGATCCCGATGAAGCCTAGCTAGCTTGACGATGGTGTTGATGGAAACGATATCCCCTCTCCGGGAAGGAATTCCCCGGCAAAAATCTGTCTGCCGGAGAGATCATTCTCTCTCGGTGTTTTCTGCCCCCGGAGGCGGCGGAATTCTATCTATGGTCGCCCCCCCGAGCCTTAGGGTTCTGTAGGGAAGATATAGGCGAAGGAGCGGAGTCGGGAGCTAGGCAGGTGGGCCACACCTTCCCTAGGCGCGGGGTTAGGTGGGCCCGCGCCTAGGGGGTGTTGGCCCCCTGCGGCCCTTCTTTGTCCCTCCTTCTGGCTTCCTCAATCTTCTGGAAAAATAATATTTTCCCATATTTTTCTGGTATTTTTCTACCTAGATCACTTGGCGGCTAGCGGTGATGCTAAAGCTCACTAGCCGACTTGCTTATTTAGGATCCTGAATCACTAAGCAACCATCGGAGGGGTGTTGGTTCTAGTGGGAGCATAAAATATTAAAATGTTTAATATGCTTGCTCTTTTATGAATACATGTCTTAAGTGTTTTGCATATTTTCTGTTGTAGATCATGGCACCAAGTAGTAGTCACTCTTAGATATCCGGTTTTGCGTTGAGAACCATTCTTGAGAAAGATAAACTGAACGACACTAATTTTACCAACTGGTATCAAAATCTAAGAATTGTTCTCAAACAAGAAAAGAAGGACCATGTCCTAGACAACCCACTTCCCGATGAGCCGAATGAGAATGCGACTGTCGCAGCCACCAATGCCTACCGTCGGGCTAAGGATGAGTCCACGGATATTAACTGTCTTATGCTTGGTCACATGGAACCGGACTTGCAAAAGCAGTTCGAGCATGTTGAGGCCTATGATATGATCGGAAGCCTCAAAAGTATGTTCCAGGATCAGGCGAAGACTGAGAGGTATCAAGTCTCTCAGGCTTTGCTGAGTTGCAAGCTTAAGGATGGTGATCCACTGAGTCCGCATGTGATCAAAATGGTTGGTTACGTGCAGTCTCTAGAGAGGCTTGGATACCCCATAAGCGAAGAGTTCGCTACAGATATAATTCTGAACTCTCTTCCTAGTGCATATGGACAGTTCATTTCGAACTACCACATGCATGGTATGGATAAGAAGCTCACTGAATTACATGGGATGCTCAAGCAGGCAGAGGCGGATCTCAAGAAGGGCGCCAGTCAAGTGTTGATGGTGTAGAATAAGGCTAAGTTCAAGAAGAGTTCTTGGACTAAGGATAAGGCTAAGTCAGGAGGAAAGCAGGCTCTGGACCCGGTCCCAAGCGCTTCCTCAGGGACTAAGCCATCTCCTTCAGCCGGATCCACTTGCTTCTACTGCAAGGTGGATGGCCACTGGAAGAGGAACTGCAGCAAGTACTTGGCCGATAAAGCCAAGAGTGGAGGTATGACTTCCGACTCAGGTACACTTGTTTGCAATGTTATAGACATATATCTTGCTGATGCACCTAATAGTTCTTGGGTATATGATACCGGATCAGTTATTCACATCTCCAACTCGTTGCAGGGACTGGTAAGAACTAGGAGCGTAGCAAGAGGCGAGGTTGATATTCGAGTCGGCAACAAAGCAAGAGTTGCTGCGTTGGAAGTCGGCACGATGCAACTTCATTTACCTTCAGGATTTATTATGGAACTGAATAATTGTTATTATGTTCCGGTTTCAAAAACATTATTTCTGCTTCATGTTTGATGAGGCAAGGCTATGAGTCGAATATCAAGAATAATGGTTGTTCTTTGTATTTGAATGATATGTTTCACGGCTTTGCACCCGTCCAGGACGGGTTATTTATTTTGAATCTTGATGGTGAGTCGGTTTATAACATAAATGTTAAAAGGTTGAAACCAAATGATCTGAATATGACTTACTTTTTGGCACCGCGGCTTGGTCATATAAGTTGGAAACGCATGAAGAAGCTCCGTGATGATGGACTCTAACTTCGCTCGACTTGGAGTCGTTCGAGACATGCGAATCTTGCCTACTCGAAATGACCAAGACACCTTTTGCAAAGAGTTGCGAAAGGGCGTCCGACTTGTTGGGACTAGTACATAGTGATTTATGTGGACCAATGAGCACGACAGCCAGGGGTGGTTATGAGTACTTCATTACCTTCACTGATGATTTGAGTAGGTATGGATATATCTACTTGATGAAACATAAGTCGGAAGCTTTTGAAAAGTTCAAAGAATTCCGAATGAAGCAGAATCAACTCGCAAGAAAATAAAGTTTCTTCTACGGACCGAGGAGGCGAGTACATGAGCCATGAGTTTGATGACCATCTGAAAAGTTGTGGAATAGTTCCTCAACTTACTCCGCCAGGAACGCCGCAAAGGAACGGTGTTTCGGAAAGGCGGAATCAGACCTTGTTGGACATGGTACGGTCAATGATGAATGGGACAGATCTGCCTTTATCATTTTGGGGTTATTGTCTAGAAACAGCAGCGTTCACACTAAACAGAGTACCATCAAAATCGGTAGAGAAGACACCGCATGAGATGTGGACAGGCAAAAAGCCGAGTTTGTATTTTCTTAAGATTTGGGGTTGTGAAGCATTTCTCAAGCGACTTCAGTCGGACAAGCTTACAGCTAAGTCGGATAACTGTATTTTCGTGGGGTATCCGAGGGAAACCTTGGGTTACTACTTCTACAACCGAGAAGAGGGCAAAGTGTTTGTCGCTCGGAACGGTGTCTTCCTTGAGAAAGAGTTTCTCAGTCGGGGAGTAAGTGGGAGCACGGTGCAGCTCGAAGAAATTCGAGAGGAACCGGCTAGTGGCGAGTCGGCAAAAACCTTGGAGGTTGAGCCGGTCGTGGTAGCTGAGCCGGCAACAGCACCTGTACTATGAAGATCGGCGAGATTACGAAGTATTCATGATGTGTTGCTGTTAGACAGTGATGAGCCGGCAAATTATTCGGAAGCAATGGTGGGATCTGATTCCGAGTCATGGCTTGAAGCCATGAGATCCGAGTTAAAGTCCATGGATGAAAATCAAGTTTGGAACTTGGTTGATCTGCCAGACGGTGCAAGACCCGTCGAGTGCAAATGGGTCTTTAAGAAGAAAACTGATATGGATGTGAATGTTTCCGTCTAGAAACCACGCCTTGTCGTGAAGGGGTTCCGACCAGTTCAAGGAGTTGATTACAACGAGACTTTCTTGCCCGTAGCGATGCTTAAATCAGTTCGGATCATGTTAGCTATAGCAGCCTATTTCGACTATGAGATATGGCAGATGGATGTCAAAACGGCTTTCCTTAACAGAAATTTAACCGAGGACGTGTATATGATACAGCCCGAGGGTTTTGTCGATCTGGGTAATGATGACAAGGTATGCAAACTTCAGAAATCCATTTATGGGTTGAAGCAAGCATCTCGGAGTTGGAATATTCGCTTTGATGAGGTAGTCAAATCGTTTGGCTTCATCAAGAGTGATCATGATTCTTGTTTGTACAAGTTTAGTGGGAACAAAGTAAATTTTCTAATCGTATATGTGGATGACATATTACTGATTGGAAATGATGTCCAGATGTTGCAAGAACCAAGGAATCATTGGAAAGGAGTTTCTCAATGAAAGACTTGGGTGAGGCAACATACATCCTCGGAATCCGGATCTATAGAGATAGATCAAGGAGGCTCATTGGATTGAGTCAGAGTACTTATTTGGACAAAGTGTTGAAGAAGTTCAACATGGAATTGTCTAAGAAGGGGTTCTTACCGATGTCCCATGGTGTAAAACTTAGCAAGACTCAGTGTCCTTCGACAACTGACGAGCGAAGTCGGATGAGTGCGATTCCATATGCTTCTGCAGTCGGATCCATCATGTATGCCATGATTTGTACTAGGCTGGATGTTTCCTATGCTCTAAGTGTTGTGAGCAGATACCATGCTGATCCTGGAGAGATCCACTGGACAGCGGCTAAAAATATCCTAAAGTAAATGAGAAGGACTAAGGATATGTTCTTGGTTTATGGTGGTGAAGATGAACTTAGTGTAAAGGTTTACACGGATGCGAGTTATCTTACCGACTCTGATGATTCTCGTTCGCAATACGGATACGTGTTTATTATAAACGGAGGTGCTGTGAGCTGGAAGAGTTCCAAGCAAGAGACTGTGTCTGCGTCTACAACAGAGCCTGAGTATATTGCCGCCTTGGAGGCAGCAAAGGAAGTTGTTTGGATGAGGAATTTCCTCATGGATCTTGGTGTGGTTCAGGGCTCGTCCAATCCGTTGGACATGTATTGTGACAAAAATGGTGCTATTGCACAAGCCAAGGAACCTAGACAGCACTAGAAGAACAAGCACATACTCATGCGGTACCACCTGATTCGCCAGTTCGTGGATCAGGGTGATATCAAGTTATGCAAGGTACACACGGATGCAAATATTGCGGATCCGTTAACAAAGCCGTTACCACAGCCGAAGCATGAGGCGCACCTGAGAGCCATGGGCATTAGATGCTTAGACATGTGATGTCGGAAGATTGACTCTAGTGCAAGTGGGAGACTGTTGGGAATATGCCCTAGAGGCAATCATGTATGATGATATTTCCCATTGTATTCATAAAGATATTAAGTAGTCCTTGTATAAACATCTAATGTGTATCATTGAATATGTGATTCGGTTGTGGAACTATGCATTCATGTTGTTTGTACTAAATATCCTTGGTCATTGAGGTTGTGCCAGACACACAACTTAGACCAATGTGAAAGTTGGCTTGATGACTCGGTTCCACTTGTCATGGGCATGGAGATGCTATTACAACTTACACAGATTCGGCTAAAGAGTTTAGCGAGTCGGATTGACCCATATTTAGGTATAACGAACAAGTTGTCATTTGTATATCTCAATCAATGTAATCCTTAGAACTGAGGTTATTTCATAGTCCGAGTTGAGGATCACCGACTTAGGTTCTGTCAAACGCTGATCCGTGAATCGGGCGATTATAAAAGGCGAGTTGGTCGATGAGAATCAAGCTGCGTGATGTGAATAACCAAGATGGGATTTTGCCCCTCCACTTGGAGAGATATTCTCTGGGCCCTCTCGTGAGATATGATTCGGAAAGCATGGCCATGCACGACTCGGTTAAGTGTTAACCGAGGCGATCGACTAAGAGTTAGTCGGGTGAATCACTTATCTCGGATCGAGAAGAGAGTCGGACTATTTAAGGGATGAAAAATATTCGCCTATAGTCTGAAAATGTATATCGTGAGGCAAAAGGGACTCGGATGTAAGTCGCATTGGAAAGGAAAGTCGTCATGACTCTTTGGTACTTGGGAGTTGACGCGTTACGCTAGGAGCCGCCCATCGATCGATTGAGAGTCGGACTCCAATCGTGTCCAAGTAGCCATGAGCCTGCGGGGTCACACACTTAAGAGCGGGAGCAAGTTCGGATTGGATCTGAACATGTAATCTGGTTGGGTTGGACCTAAACCGGATTAGGACTGAGTTAGTGAGTTGGACTCACGTGACTAGTGTTATATGGGCTTTAGTGAATGGGTCGCGCGAGCAGAGCCCACGTTCACTCCCTATATATAGTGGAGCACCATAACCTAGAAAGGTTAATCGTTGTTCGGTTATGTAACATCCCTAAAATCATGATTTCAAAGTTTGCATATCATTCATGCATGCATATAGATTTGAGATCAATTTCAAACTCATTTCAGAAAAACAGAAGCACATAGTGCTATGATTTTATGTGAGCAAACTTAAATCAAATGGCCATCCCCATTTGAGAGTTTGAATGATTTAAACCCAACTTGTTTGTCTTCCTTATTGAAAGGATTGAGTGTGGTTTGGACCAAGTTTTACAAAATGGGAATAGCTTCAAAAACCATTTTTCAAACTTTGCAAATCAAGTGCCAAGTCTCAGATATTTTGCTCCCCAAGTTTGACCAAACCTTTGCAAAGAAACCACTTGATTTTATGCCTATATTTGAGACTACTGCACCCTGCAAAAACCCCAGAAAGATTTGAATTCAGAAAGAGTTTGAATTCATTTCAAAACCATTCCTGAAAATCAAAATAGAAAAAGAAAAGGAGTAAACAAAAGAAAAGGGCCAGGCGCCAGGATTCTAGCCCAGCAACAAAACTGGCCCAACTAGCCCACCCGGGCCATTCCTCTCCCTCTACGCAAGCGCAGCCTCACCCCACCATCAGCGACTAGACCCCACCTCCTTTCTGCGTGTTTCGCTGACGAGCGGGCCCTCTCCACGTCGCCATCGTCTTCCCCAAATCGCGCCTGCAGACCCCGTCGCCGCTGCAGTGATGCCGGTAATGGCGCGGCGTAATTAGCCTTGACGCCACCAGGCTGGGCCTATTTAATCCCCTCTGCCCCACGATCATTTCCCCCCACTCTCCTCGCTCACTCCGCCACCAGGCTGCGCGCATTTGTCTTGACACCATGATCTTGCGACTCCGACTAATTCCGGTGAGCCTCGACTGCCCCCCTCTCTCTGGTTCAAGCTATCTTGTTCAGCATGATCTGGCGCATCTGTTGACACCTTTCTTTTGCCTGCTCGTGACCCAGGCCGTCGTCCCCGTTCGTGCCTGCAACCACTTGCGCCACCGCTAGACTCCGGCGACCAATTGAGGTAAAACCCGAGCGCCCCTTGCCCCCTCTTTCATACGAGATTGTTCGCCTGCATCTTGTGCACCCCCTGACCCCTCTGGTTCGTGTTAGGGCGACGCCAAACCTCGCCAATGACCTCATCTGCAAGCAACAGACGCCGCCGCAACTCCGACGAGACCCTGAGACCGTGCCTGTGCGCCCCTCGTCAAGCCACTGCTAGGTTGAGCTTCTCCTCGATGCTGCGAACCTGGTAAGCATCCTCCTGCCCCTCCGGACGACCTGTAGCGCCACGCCCATACGAACTAACTCGCCGCCGCCGATGCCTTTATTGGTCGCCTTTTTGCAGTCTTGATCCGGGCCGTCAGATCTGGATCCAACGCGTAGAATTAGAACTTTTAGCGAAGCTTTATGGGTAGATCTGAGCCGTGAGTTGTTAAATAGATCCAACGGCGCGGGAGGGTGATCCTGAACGAATCGGTATCAACCAATAGAATTAAGACGCGTGGCTAGGATTGGATTCAAAACTAGTTTTGAAATCAGATTTTGATCCAAAATTGAAATAGCTATAACTTTTGATTTCCACGTTAGATTTTTGCAAACTTTATACCGTTGGAATCAGGGAGACAAGCCCTTTCTGAATCTGCAATGTGTTTAGTAAAAAGTTTCTGTTAAAATGACTTTATTTGCAGTAACTTGTTTAGGGCTATTTTGGAGTATAGAATTTGTTTGGAAATTGTTTAAGTATAAAATAAACTTGGTTTAGCAAGTTTTTGACTTGTTTATAGTTCAGTACTGTGCACTTGCTTGGTTAGATTTCAAAAATCATCACATAGCATTTTCTTTTGCATGCATGCATATATTTATGTTTGTATATGAATTGTGTGTAATTTTGTGCTACCAATTTTTGTGTAGATTTTGCTAGTGACTGTGATTGTGAAGAGTGATACTCTCCCCATTACCAAGGCAAGTGGTACTTCATGATTATTTTCATCCCTATATTTTGTACAAGCATTAGAAATATTTTATTAAGTCTTGCATGCTACTTTTTGCCAAATGCTATGTTGGGAAATCCTAAGTAGTTGTAGAATTGCTAGGAAAATTCCTAAGTTAAGTTACTATGCCATGCTTAGCCTAGCTAGTAGCAAACAAGGGTTGGTAAAGTATATACATGCTATGATGAAAATATTTCTAAGTCATGGGACTTATGTTTTCTTAATAAAACAACTAAGTCAATGAATCTCCTGGGTGGAATGGGACTTGAATGGTGGCTTTTGGTTGAGTGGTTACACAAGGCCCATGGATATGGTTTACCTTGTGTATCTCACTTGTGGTATGCCACCTAGGCACAAAGGGATTTTGGAGGCCAAGTGTTGAGAAGCTTATAGTGCAGCCACTTGGCAATATGGGCTCTGCCTTGATCATATAGGTTGCTAGAACTTAGCCATTTGGACAGTTGGTGGTAGTGGGATTGATAGGTTGGAGCGCGTCCATTTGGTCTAAGGAAAGGCTTCCGAAAGGTCCTGTCTTGGGAAACCAAGTCTGGTGGGGAAAGTGCACAACCTCTGCAGATGGAAAAATCTAAGTACTTAGCCAAGTCCATGGCAATGGACAACTTCAGCATCAAGACATGGAAGCTATCAAGAATCTCATCACTCCAACTTCTAAGTAAAACTTGTGGGTGAACAAGGGTGAAGGACCTCAATGTCTATTGATGGTTTCTTGGGAAAAGTTTTTGACAAAGAAAAACTTAGAGATTTCAACTAATAGGAAAAACCTATTTTGAAGCAAAGCAAGCCAAGCTACACTTAGCCAAATTGCATATAGTAATATAGTCCACTTAAAATTTACTAAGGTATCACTTGACAATACTATTCCAAAGTATTGACCCACTGTGGCTGTAACTTGTGATGTTGCAGGTTACTCTGATGATGATTAGGTGTCATGAGTCTACACTCAACATGCTTGCCTGTGGCACATGAAGATGAAGACTTATGTTTATTTACTTATTCCAAACTCTTGTACTAGGCCTATAGCCCTGAGTTGTAAAAGACTATGTTTTATCTCTGGAATGGATGTAATAAATGACCTTTGTATCTGTGTACTTCATCTTAAACTGTGGATGCTAGCATTGATCCAGGGACTAGCATTGCAATCACAGGGATCCTTTTCCTTTACAAAGGAGGGATCTAACAGATGGTATCAGAGCACTGTGTTGCCTGTAGGATTATGACCCTAGGATTGGAAACCACTAAGGAAAAAAAATTCAACTACTTCTACACTTGTCTATTCTTCTCGTAAACTTTTCTAATCTTCTTTCTCATCTCTATTTGTAGATGAATTCCATCAATGAAGTCGTAAGGAAAGGACCACTCATGACCATGACCTTAGAGTGTGAGACAGAGTTCCCCAATATTCTCAAGGACCTCATGGTGGCAATGGAGATACATGGTGCAGCTGTGTACAAAGGCTTTCCAGTGATGGATGAAGGAGTTGAGTACTGGTGGGTACAACTTCACTTGTACAAAAACAAGGAAGACAACCACAAGGAAAAAGGATTCTGCATGTACACCAACACTGTGGTGCACACCACATTCTTTGAGTCAGCAAGAGAAGCAGCTTGGAGGACCATCAAAGAACTAAGTGCAAGAGTCAAGTGCAGAATGCTCAATCTCCAAAAAGACTTGAAGAAAGAGAAGGAACATACTCAAGAGTTGGAAGATACCAACCAAACCTTAAGAGGAGACATAATAGACTTAGTGATGGAGTCATGTGAGCAAGATAGGCTAGTTGCTTCTAGGAACATTGTGTTAGCCAACAGATCCAGTGAGATAGGATTGTAAGCGTGCCTTAGTTAGTTGGACCACCACCTATCACCCTATTTTCCAAAAATGTTGTCTTAAAATAAGAGTGAACCTTGATTGATGTAATGACTTCATGTATGCATGACTTGTGTGTTTTGTTTCCCATGGCTATGTATGTGGTGTTTTGTCTTTTGTTTATCTTAAATTGTGTTGTTCTAACTTTTCTATCTTATAAATAGATGCCTATTACCATCAGCACTGTTGAGGAGTTCCAGGCTACTCACTTTGGTCCTCGTATTGTTGAGCTTACTACCTTGCTCAATCTCCCTCTTCCCACCATCATGGTGCACCCACTCACCAAGTTCCAGAGGAAGGACCTCTGGGGCTTCAAGGTGAACCAGCCAGGACGCCAGACAGAGCCTACGACAGAGGCCATCATCTTCAAGCTTATGCACGATGACAGGGAGAGAGGCATGGAGGTAGTTATGCAGGACCTGATAGGACGTCTGCTAGGACGACACTCCTGACAGGTTAGAGGCACTCACTTCCACGTCTTCGGAAGACGTGATGATGACGGAGAGTCTATCGACTTCGAGGACGACTCGAGGGACACAGCAGAGCCGATACGCCTGTACTTCCAGGACTTAGAGTCTCTCATTAGGCACGTGGACAGCAGCGGGACCAATGTCATGCTTTCGATGACGTGAGCTCAGTGCGGCCGCGAGAAGGACAAGCTCTTCACGCAGCAGGACGAGATAGTCAAGGAAATGGAGGCAAAGTTCGAGACCCAGGACATGAAGTTCAAGAGTCAGGAGAAGCGTGTCCAGGATAGGAACAAGAAGATCCGGGATATGACCGAGGAACTGCAGTCCAAGGATTTCGAGTTAGAGCAGCAGCAGACGGTGATTGAGAGGCTTCGTTCCTAGAAGAGGGCTCTCAAGGCCAAGATTGAGTCCTTGAACACTACTATTGAGGAGAACAAGACCGCGATGGAGAATGCAGGTCTTACCTTTGTCGAGGAGGAGATTGATGCTGATGAGTAGACTTGACTACTCGTTTATCTTTTATTATCATACTTGTTATTTGTGAACTTGTTATTGGACCATCCGACATGTGGATGGCTTGCTACTTGTGTGTTCTACCTTGTGAACTTATTATCTTGTTGTTGATCTTTTACTTTGTTGCATGCTTGTGATTGCTTATGTGATGTAATGTGCATGAAAAACATCTATGGGTATCTCATTCTTATCTCTATTTGAAAAAACCACAGATGCCTCCCCGTCGTGCAAACCCCAACCCCAACAACATCACCCCAGAAATGCAACAAATGATGACTGCCCAAACTCAGTTGATGTAGATGATGACAACGTTCATCCAAAACCAAAACAACAACAACAACAACAACAACAACAACAACCCTCCGGGCTTTGACATGCTCACCAGATTCTTGAGGTTGAGGCCAGCTAAGTTCTCGGGGACAACTGATCCCATGGTGGCCAATGATTGGCTACGTTCTGTAAACAAATACTTAGTGACCGTGGTACTACGGATGCTGAAAAGTCAGATTTAAGACATCTAGCTGGAAGGGCCAGCCGCCACTTGGTGGGACAATTTCCAGATCACTACTCCTATTGATGAGGTGACTTGGGCTATCTTTGAGGATGGTTTTCGCACTGCTCACATCTCATCAGGAATAATGAGCCTGAAAAAGAAAGAGTTCCACAATCTGAGGCAGCGCCACCGTAGCGTGGCTGAATACATTGAGGAGTTCAACAATCTCGCGGGTTATGCACCGGATGAAGTTGACACTGATGCCAAGAGGAAGGAAAAATTTCTGGAAGGCTTGAATGATGAGCTAAACCTACAGTTGTCTGTGGCGTATGTTCCAACTTATCAGTCTCTGTGTGACAAGGCTGCTATTTTGGAGAACAAAATGAAGCAAGTTGAGAGTAGAAAGAGAAAGCACTCCGACAAGCACGGCTTGGGATCGTCTCACAAACGATCTCACCTTGATGACAGTGGAAGCTCAGGATCCCACAAGCATGGGAAATTCAACAAGCACCACAACCACAACCATCATGACAACAAGCATCATCGCAGTCATGACAATGATAAGTACAAGAACCACAAGAGTGGACATAAGAGCCACCACAGTGGCAATGGAAGTGGAAGTGGAAGTCAATCTGCTAAGAGACATCGATCGAGTTGAATGCTTCAAATGCAAGAAGTTGGGGCATTATGCAAATGAGTGCCCTGAAAAGAAAGTTGAAGGACCTAACAAGCCCAATCCTTTTCAGAAAGGACAGGTTAACCACATCAATGTGGAGGAGGTCTATGAGGAACCTGATGCTGTTGCTGGTAAGTTCAGACTCAATTCAATTCCAGCATTTGTACTCTTTGATACTGGTGCATCTCATTCATTCATATCAAAAGCATTTGTTGATAGAAATGGGTTTGCAACTGAAAACATTGGGTGCCCAATAAAAGTTAGTTCTCTGGGAGGAGATATGATAGTAAGTCTTGGATGCCGGGATCTAGTCATAGAGTTTGGAAAGCATAAGTTTCCAGTGAGCCTGATAATCCTAGATTCCCAAGGATTGGATGTAATTTTGGGAATAGATTGGATGGCTAAGTATGAAGGAGTACTAGATTGTGCCAATCGTACTGTTGCACTCACAACCCCGGAAGGAAAGCGGATAAAATTCAAGTCCAACTTTGAATCTAAAGGAAGTAAGCTAAATTCTCTTAAGGGGGTTAGCATGGACAGTGTGCCAATTGTATGTGAGTATCCGGATGTGTTTCCGGAAGAGTTACCAGGAATGCCACCAGATAGAGATGTGGAGTTTATAATAGATTTGGTACCAGGTTCTGGACCAAGAGCAAAGAGACCGTATAAAATGTCAGTTGATGAACTGAAAGAACTCAAGAAGCAACTAGGAGAACAGTTGCAGAAGGGATTCATCCAACCAAGTTCCTCATCTTGGGGAGCTCCAGTTTTATTTGTAGAGAAGAAGGATAGAAGTCAAAGGTTATGCATAGACTACCGTTCTCTCAACGAGGTAACTATCAAGAACAAATACCCTTTGCCAAGAATCAATGACTTGTTTGATCAGCTAGAAGGAGCATGTGTGTTCTCAAAGATTGATCTTCGGTCAGGCTATTTTCAACTCAAGATAAGAGAACAAGACATACCTAAAATAGCATTCACCACCAGGTATGGATTGTATGAGTACACCGTGATGCCTTTTGGTTTAACCAATGCTCCAGCATACTTCATGAACATGATGAACAAGGTGTTCATGGAATTTCTTGACAAGTTTGTTGTCGTTTTAATCGATGGCATCTTAGTCTACTCCAAGAGCAAAGAAGAACATGAAGGACACCTACGTTTGATACTTGAGAAACTGAGGGAGCATAAACTTTATGCCAAATTCAGCAAGTGTGAGTTCTGGTTAGAAGAAGTTGGTTTTCTTGGTCATGTTATGACAAAGGATGGTGTAGCAGTTGATCCTGCTAAAGTTTCAGCTGTGACTGAATGGGAATCCCCTAAGAACGTGAAAGAGGTCCGTAGTTTCCTTGGCTTGGCAGGTTACTACAGAAGGTTCATTGAGAATTTCTCAAAGGTTGCTAAGCCAATGACTGAATTATTAAAGAAAGACAAGAAGTTTGCTTGGTCTGAAGGTTGTGAACTCAGCTTTCAAGAATTGAAGAAGAGACTTGTGACAGCACCAGTTTTGTGTCTGCCAAATTTTGGAAAAGGATTTCCAAGTATATTGTGATGCTTCTCATCAAGGATTAGGTGCAGTACTTATGCAAGGCGGTAAAGTTGTGGCTTATGCCTCGAGACAACTCAAAACTCATGAAGTAAACTATCCTACTCATGATTTAGAGTTAGCTTCTGTTGTTCATGCACTCAAAACATGGAGACACTATCTTTTGGGAAAACGTTGTGAAGTATTCACGGATCACAAAAGTTTGAAGTATATCTTCACCCAGAAGGAAATCAATATGAGACAAAGAAGATGGTTAGAGCTTATCAAGGATTATGACTTAAGTTTGCAATACCACCCCGGTAAAGCAAATGTTGTGGCCGATGCTCTAAGTCGTAAGGTTTTTGTGAATGGCCTTACCAAAGGAGAATTGCCAGATGATTTGTGTGCCGAATTCAGAAAACTCAGATTGGAGATTGTGCCTGAAGGACATCTCATGTCTTTGGATGTTCAACCCACTCTGTTGGATAAGATCAAAGAAGCCCAGAAGACTAATAAAGAAATCGAAGAGATTAAGGAAAGGATTAGCCAAGGAAAAGCCAAAAGTTTCCATGAAGACGAACAAGGTACCTTATGGCATGGGAAACGTATTTGTGTTCCACAAGATCCGGAGTTGCGGAAACTGATTCTGCAAGAAGCCCACAACTCTCCGTATTCTATTCACCCGGGAAACACCAAAATGTACATGGACATGAAAGAAAGATTTTGGTGGAACAATCTCAAAAGGGACATCGCCGAACATATTGCTTTGTGTGATGTGTGTAGTAGAGTAAAAGAGGAGCATCAGAAACCAGCAGGTTTGCTTCAACCACTACCTATTCCTGATTGGAAGTGGGACAAGATTGGTATGGATTTCATTACCGGATTACCAAGGACCCGGTCAGGGTATGATTCCATATGGGTAGTAGTGGATCGCCTAACTAAAGTGGCTCATTTTATACCTGTGAAAACAACTTATACAAGTGCCAAGTTAGCCAAAATCTACATGAGTAGAATTGTATGCCTTCACGGTGTGCCTAAGAGTATTGTGTCTGATAGAGGAACCCAGTTCACTTCTCATTTTTGGAGACAACTTCATGAATCATTGGGAACGAGGTTGGAATTTAGCACTGCTTTTCATCGACAACCGATGGACAAACAGAAAGGACTAATCAAATTCTTGAGGACATTTTGAGGGCATGTGCCCTAGACTATGGAGCAAGTTGGGATGAAAGTCTGCCTTACACAGAATTTTCTTATAACAATAGCTATCAAGCTAGTATTGGGATGGCACCATTTGAGTTTCTCTACGGAAGAAAGTGTACCACCCCATTGCTATGGAATGGTGTGGGAGAAAGAAGTTTATTTGGACCAGATCTTATCAAAGAAGCCGAAGAGAAAGTCAAATTAGTTAAGGACAGATTGAAGATAGCACAGTCCCGACAGAAAAGCTACGCAGATCCTAAGCGTAGAGAAGTCACCTACGAAGTTGGAGATAGAGCCTATCTTAGAGTATCACCACTTCGTGGAGTGAAAAGATTTGGAGTCAAAGGAAAGTTGGCACCAAGATATGTTGGGCCATTTAAGATTCTAATTCGCAAGGGAGAAGTTGCATATGAAGTCGAATTGCGGAATCTCATCGGTGTCCATAATGTGTTTCACGTGAGTCAGCTTAAGAAATGTCACCCAGAAATGGAAGAAACTTCTTTGAAGGATACCATACCTTTGGAAGAAGTTCAACTAGAAAGTGATCTCACTTATGAAGAGAAACCTATCAAGATTCTTGAGACTGCAGAAAGAGTCACACGGATAAAGACTATCAAGTTTTGCAAAGTGCAATGGAATCATCATTCCGAAGAGGAAGCAACATGGGAAAGAGAAGATGATCTTCAGAAAGACCACCCTCACCTATTTGCTAGCCAATCCGAATCTCGAGGGCGAGATTCACCTTAAGGGGGTTAGATTTGTAACATCCCTAAAATCATGATTTCAAAGTTTGCATATCATTCATGCATGCATATAGATTTGAGATCAATTTCAAACTCATTTCATAAAAACAGAAGCACATAGTGCTATGATTTTATGTGAGCAAACTTAAATCAAATGGCCATCCCCATTTGAGAGTTTGAATGATTTAAACCCAACTTGTTTGTCTTCCTTATTGAAAGGATTGAGTGTGGTTTGGACCAAGTTTTACAAAATGGGAATAGCTTCAAAAAACATTTTTCAAACTTTGCAAATCAAGTGCCAAGTCTCAGATATTTTGCTCCCCAAGTTTGACCAAACCTTTGCAAAGCAACCACTTGATTTTATGCCTATATTTGAGACTACTGCACCCTGCAAAAACCCTAGAAAGATTTGAATTCAAAAAGAGTTTGAATTCATTTCAAAACCATTCCTGAAAATCAAAACAGAAAAAGAAAAGGAGTAAACAAAAGAAAAGGGCCAGGCGCCAGGATTCTATCCCAGCAACAGAACTGGCCCAACTAGCCCACCCGGGCCATTCCTCTCCCTCTCGCACGCGCAAGCGCACCCACACAGCCGCTGACGACCAGACCCACCTCCTTTCTGCGTGTTTCGCTGACGAGCGGGCCCTCTCCACGTCGCCCTCGTCTTCCCCAAATCGCGCCCGCGGACCCCGTCGCCGCTGCAGTGATGCCGGTAATGGCGCGGCGTAATTAGCCTTGACGCCGCAGGCGTTTCCTGTCGCGCTTGGGCCTATTTAATCCCCTCTGCCCCACGATCATTTCCCCCCACTCTCCTCGCTCACTCCACCACCAGGCTACGCGCATTTGTCTTGACACCGCATCGATCGACTCAGACTAATTCCGGTGAGCCTCGACCGCCCCCCTCTCTCTGGTTCAAGCTATCTTGTTCAGCATGATCTGGCGCATCTGTTGACACCTTTCTTTTGCCTGCTCGTGACCCAGGCCGTCGTCCCCGTTCGTGCCTGCAACCACCTGCGCCGCCGCTAGACTCCGGCGACCAATTGAGGTAAAACCCGAGCGCCCCTTGCCCCCTCTTTCATACGAGATTGTTCGCTTGCGTCTTGTGCACCCCCTGACCCCTCTGGTTCGTGCTAGGGAGATGCCAAACCTCGCCAGTGACCTCATCTGCAAGCAGCGTCGCAACTCGACGAGCCCCTCGAGACCGTGCTCAGGCGCCTCGTCAAGCCACTGCTAGGTTGAGCTTCTCGGCCTCTGCGAACCTGGTAAGCATCCTCCTCCCGGACGACCAGAGCGCCGCCGCCGCAGAACTAACTGCCGCCGCCTTGGCGCCGCCCTTTGGTCGCTTGATCCAGGCCGTGATCTGGATCACAGCGTAGAATTAGAACTTTTAGCGAAGCGTTATGGGTAGATCTGAGCCGTGAGTTGTTAAATAGATCCAACGGCACGGGAGGGTGATCCTGAACGAATCGGTATCAGCCAATAGAATTAAGATGCGTGGCTAGGATTGGATTCAAAACCAGTTTTGAAATCAGATTTTGATCCAAAATTGAAATAGCTATAACTTTTGATTTCCACGTTAGATTTTTGCAAACTTTATACCGTTGGAATCAGGGAGACAAGCCCTTTATGAATCTGCAATGTGTTTAGTAAAAAGTTTCTGTTAAAATGACTTTATTTGTAGTAACTTGTTTAGGGCTATTTTTGAGTATAGAATTTGTTTGGAAATTGTTTAAGTATAAAATAAACTTGGTTTAGCAAGTTTTTGACTTGTTTATAGTTCAGTACTGTGCACTTGCTTGGTTAGATTTCAAAAATCATCACATAGCATTTTCTTTTGCATGCATGCATATATTTATGTTTGTATATGAATTGTGTGTAATTTTGTGCTACCAATTTTTGTGTAGATTTTGCTAGTGACTGTGATTGTGAAGAGTGCTACTCTCCCCATTACCAAGGAAAGTGGTACTTCATGATTATTTTCATCCCTATATTTTGTATAAGCATTAGAAATATTTTGCTAAGTCTTGCATGCTACTTTTTGCCAATGCTATGTTGGGAAATCCTAAGTAGTTGTAGAATTGCTAGGAAAATTCCTAAGTTAAGTTACTATGCCATGCTTAGCCTAGCTAGTAGCAAACAAGGGTTGGTAAAGTATATACATGCTATGATGAAAATATTTCTACGTCATGGGACTTATGTTCTCTTAATAAAACAACTAAGTCAATGAATCTCCTGGGTGGAATGGGACTTGAATGGTGGTTTTTGGTTGAGTGGTTACACAAGGCCCATGGATATGGTTTACCTTGTGTATCTCACTTGTGGTATGCCACCCAGGCACAAAGGGATTTTGGAGGCCAAGTGTTGAGAAGCTTATAGTGCAGCCACTTGGCAATATGGGCTCTGCCTTGATCATATAGGTTGCTAGAACTTAGCCATTTGGACAGTTGGTGGTAGTGGGATTGATAGGTTGGAGCGCATCCATTTGGTCTAAGGAAAGGCTTCCGAAAGGTCCTGTCTTGGGAAACCAAGTCTGGTGGGGAAAGTGCACAACCTCTGCAGATGGAAAAATCTAAGTACTTAGCCAAGTCCATGGCAATGGACAACTTGAGCATCAATACATGGAAGCTATCAAGAATCTCACCACTCCAACTTCTAAGTAAAACTTGTGGGTGAACAAGGGTGAAGGACCTCAATGTCTATTGATGGTTTCTTGGGAAAAGTTTTTGACAAAGAAAAACTTAGAGATTTCAACTAATAGGAAAAACCTATTTTGAAGCAAAGCAAGCCAAGCTACACTTAGCCAAATTGCATATAGTAATATAGTCCACTTAAAATTTACTAAGGTATCACTTGCCAATACTATTCCAAAGTATTGACCCACTGTGGCTGTAACTTGTGATGTTGCAGGTTACTCTGATGATGATTAGGTGTCATGAGTATACACTCAACATGCTTGCCTATGGCACATGAAGATGAAGACTTATGTTTATTTACTTATTCCAAACTCTTGTACTAGGCCTATGGCCCTGAGTTGTAAAAGACTATGTCTGTCTCTGGAATGACTTGTAATAGTGACCTTTGTTTCTATGTACTTCATCTTAAACTGTGGATGCTAGCATTGATCCAGGGACTAGCATTGCAATCACAGGGATCCTTTTCCTTTACAAAGGAGGGATCTAACAGGTTAGGTCATTCCATGTGTTGGAAACCCTAGCTCCACAGCAGTCCAGCCGTCGTCACGAACCTAGCAGTTCGTCGCCGGCGCTCCTCCTTGTACGTGTGGATACCAGCAGAGGTGCTGTGCGATCAGCACCAGGACGATCGGATCATGAGGACTACACTACATCAACTGACGCGCTTCATCAGTAATCTGCAACCGCGCGTCTAGTGGTAAACCTCGTGGCCTTCTACCTCAGCTAGATCTTGGGATCACCACGCTAGAGGAAAAAGTTTTGTTTTATCTCTGCATGGCCCAACAGTTCCTTGGGAAAGTTTTTGCCAAAGAAAAACTTAGTGTTTTCAACTAATAGGCAAAACCTATTTTGAGCAAAGCAAGCCTAAGCTACACTTAGCCAAATGCATATAGTATCTAGTTGCCAATATTATTCTAAGGTATCACTTGCCAATACTATTCCAATGTATTGACCCACTGTGGCTGTAACTTGTGATGTTGCAGGATATTCTGATGGTGATTAGGGGTTATGAGTCTACACTCAACATGCTTGCCTGTGGCACATGAAGATGAAGACTTATTTATCTTATTACAAATTTAAACTCTTGTACTAGGCCTATGGCCATGGAGTTTGTAAAAGACTATGTCTGTCTCTGGAATGACTTGTAATGGTGACCTTTGTTTCTATGTACTTCATCTTAAACTGTGGATGCTAGCATTGATCCAGGGACTAGCATTGCAATCACAGGGATCCTTTTGCTGGAGATATGCCCTAGAGGCAATAATAAATGTAGTTATTATTATATCTTTGTGTTTATGATAAATGTTTACATTCATGCTATAATAGTATTAACAAGGAAACATTAATACTTGTGTGATTTGTAAACTTAATTTGAAGTCCCTAGTAAAGCCTCTATATAATACTAGCTTGTTGGTCAATAGAGGATTGTGGTTTCCCTATCATGAAATTGAGATGTTATTAACAACAAGATCATATCGTTAGGAGAATGATATGATGGACATACTCCTATAGATAAGCGTAGCATAAAGATCAAGTCATTTTAATAGTTCAATTGCTATATGCTTTCTGATAGATAGTAATCTAATTCCTTCGACCATGAGATCATGCATATCACCTTTACCGGATGGATGCTTTGATGACATCAAACACCACACCGTAACTGGGTGGCTATAAAGGTGGCATTGAGTGTTCGGAAAGTATTGGTTGAAACACATGGATCAAGAGTAGGATTTGTCCATCCATATGACGGATAGATATACTCTGGGCCCTCTCGGTGAAATGTCATCCAATTAGCTTGCAAGCATGTGACTGGCTCACAAGGGATCACATATCACGGGAATGAGAAAATAGTACTTATCGGTAACGAGGTTGAACTAGGTATGCAGAGATACCGACGATCATAACCTCGGATAAGTAAATTATCGTGAGACAAAGGGAAATTGATATCGTATGTAAGTGGTTCATTCGATCGCAAAGTAATCGTAGAAATATGTGGGAGCCATATGAATTTCCAGATTCCTCTATTGGTTATTGTTCGGAGAAGTGTCTCGATCATGTCTGCATAATTCACGAACCGTAGGGAGACACACTTAAGGATTCGACGTTGTTTTGAGTAGTTATGGAATGATGAGAAAGAGACCGAATGTTGTTGAGTCCGGATGGGATCCGGGATATCACGAGGAGATCCGAATGGTCCGGAGAATAAGATTCATATAAGGAAAGTCCGTTTGGAGTTGGGGAATGGTTCCGTGTTTTCATCAGGAATGTTCTAGAATGTTCCGGAATGTCCGGCACTCCGGAGGGGAAGGGTACATGAATGTGTTGTATCAAGTTGGTATGATTGCATCATGTACTAAGTGTCATCGCTGAACCAAATAAAGGATTAATTCAAATCCTAGTTTGAAAAGTCAAACAGCTAGTTTGAAAAGTCAAACGGCTAAATTTGGAAAGAGGAAAGAGGAGGAGTGGGAAACGAGTTGGGGAGGAGTTCCCTCCTCAGCCGGCGCCCACCAAGCCGAGTTGGGGAGGACTCCCTCCCCTTGGCCGGCCGGCCCCTCCACCTATATAAGGAGGGCCAGGGCTCCCTCCTAGGACACACAAGATCCTCTCCTCCAAACCCTAGCCGCCGGCGCCGCCACCTCCACTGCCGCCGCCACCGACCTAGCAACCCTAGCCGCGGCCAAGCTTCCTCCTCGGCGTGACTAAACCCTAGATCGTCGAGGACTCTCTCATACTCCACCATACTCGCTCGGCTTAAGGCGAAGCCTGCGAGATCTCCCCTCTACTTCCGGTACCACGCCAGTTGTCTTTGCCGAATCGCGAGGAGAGTGCTACAACCTCCGCTGCCTCTTTGGAACAAGGGAGAGGAAGGTCTTCGTCGAACCGAACGTGTGACCGACTACGGAGCGCCGCTTAGCAGCCTGGAAGGATCGTCTCTGCGATCTTGAGATCGGAAAGAAATCGACTACATCACCCACGAGAATCCGCTCTCGTTAAACACTTTGGAATCTTCGAGGGTGAGTTATTCTATCGACTCGTTGCTACAATCTAGTAGATAGATCTTGGCTTGTTTGTTTGTATGCGGTAGAAAATTTTGTTTTCCATGCTACGAAACCCTACAGTGGTATCAGAGCCGTGTCTATATGTAGATCTGTTGCACGAGTAGAACACAATGGTCATTGTGGGCGTTGATGCTTTATTGTCGATTGCTTCTTGTGTACTTTGCATCTTGCGGGATGTTGGGATGAAGCGGCCCGGGCTAAACTTACATGACATCGTTCATGAGACTTGCTCCACGCTTGACATGCAACTTGTATTGCATAAGTGGCTTTGCGGGTGCCTGTTTCTCCTAGCATAGTTAAGATCCAATTTACAATGGGTGATTAACAATACTAGTATCAATGTTGTGGTTCATGTTCGTAAGTTAGAACGACACTTATTGAAAGCCCCAAACCACGTAAAACATGCAAAGAAAGTAGAGGCGTCTAACTTTGTTTTGCAGGGGTGTGCTGTGATGTGATATGGCCATGATTGTGATTATATTTGATGTATGCAATGTTCCTTATTGTAAGTTGGCAACCGGCAGGAGCCATATGGTTGTCTTTAATTTATGTTAAGACCCGCGTGTCTATTCAAAGTAGTTATAATAGTTGAAGTCGGTGGACGACAACCATGGAGAAGCGTCATTGACCTTGATGCAATGCCGATGATGATGGAGATCATGTTCGTGCTAGAAGATGGAGATCGGAAGCACAAAGAAGAAAGGCCATATCATATCACATATTTTGAATTGCATGTGATGTTAATCCTTTATGCATCTTGTATTGCTTAGTAGATGACGGTAGCATTATAAGATGATCCCTCATGCACATAAATTTCAAGTCATAAAGTGTTCACCCTTAGTTAGCACCGTTGCTAAAGCTTGTTGTTTCGAAGCACCGCGTGATGATCGGGTGTGTTAGATTCTGCAAGTGCATACAACGTGAGCAAGCCAGATTTTCTCATGCGGAAACTAAGGTTTGATCTTGACGAGCCTAGTATGTACAGACATGGTCTCGGAACACGGATCACCCAAAGGTAAAGCATGAATCATATAGTAGATATGATGAACATGTCGATTGTTCGCCATTGAAACTATATCAACTCTCGTGATGATCGGTGTTGATGTGGTGGATTTGGTTCGTGTGATCACTAAAACAATGTGAGGGATATTGTTTTGAGTGGGAGTTCACCTAGATTAATTTTATTATTAATTTGAACTCAATTTGTCATAAACTTAGTCTAAACTATTGCAAATATGTTGTAGATCAATGGCAGCCCCTACCATCAATTTTAATGCGTTCCTAGAGAAAGAAAAGTTGAAAAACAATGGAAGCAACCCGGATTGGTTCCGCAATTTGAGGATTGTCCTCACTGGTAATTTGACCTATGTGATGGATGCACCATTGGTGACCCACCGCGGTGATGCACCGATGAAGAAAAGAATGTTTACCTAACTCGGAAGACTCAGTACTCCACAGTTCAGTGTGTTATCTTGTATGGTTTAGAATCGGAGCTTCAAAAAAGGTTTGAGAATTCAGACCCATATGATATTGTCGAGGATCTCAAATTGATCTTTGAGACTCATGCGGCAATTGAAAGCTATGAGGCTTCTGAAAAGTTCTTTAAGCGCAAGATGGAAGAGGGCAGCTCCGTCGTGAGCATGTGCTTAAGATGTCCAGGCACGCATAAACAAACTTCAAAGCTTGGGTATAGTGATTCCCAATGCTTTGGGGATTTACCGTGTCCTCCAATCACTGCCACCAAGTTACAAGAACTTTGTGATGAACTACAACATGCAAAACATGAACAAGACGTTGCCAGAACTCTTTGCCATGTTGAAATCTGCGAAGTGGAGATCAAGAAAGAGCACCAAGTGTTGTTGGTCAATAAGACCACCAAATTCAAGAAAGGCAAGTCTAAGCGAAGGACACTTCAAGAAGGGTGGTAAGAAAGTTACCACCGACAAAGAAAACCAAGGCTGGACCTAAGCACGATCTCGAGTGCTTTTCGCAAGGGAGAAGGTCACTTTGGGCGGAATTGCCCAAAGTACTTGGCAGATTTGAAGAACGCAACATCAAGAAGAAAGGTATATCTGATATACATGTTATTGATGTGTATCTCACTAGTACTCGTAGTAGTGCAGGTATTTGATCTTTGGTTCGGTTGCTCATATTTGTAACTCAAACAGTCTTTGCGAATAAATGGAAGCTAGCGAAGAACAAGGTGACGATGCGCGTTGGAAGCGGATCAAAGGTTGATGTGATCGCGGTAGGCACGCTACCCTTCATCTACCATCGGGATTAGTTTTATACTTAAATAATTGTTATTTGGTGCTCGTTAAGCATGAACATTATATCGGGATCTTGTTTATTGCGAGACGGTTACTTGTTTAAGTCCGAGAATAATGGTTGTTCGATTTATATGAGTAATATGTTTTATGCACATGCACCTTTGATAGATGGTCTATTCTTATTGAATCTCGATAGTGGAAATACACATATTAATAACATTGAGGCTAAACGTTTGAAATCGAGCGATAACTCGACATATATGTGGCACTGTCGTCTTGGTCACATTGGAGTGAAGCGTATGAAGAAACTCCATTCCGATGGACTTCTTGAATCACTTGATTTCGAATCACTTGAAAGATGCGAAGCATGTCTGATGGGTAAAATGACTAAGACTCCATTTTCTGGTATGATGGAGCGAGCTACGGACTTATTGGAAATCATACATACTGATGTATGTGGTCCAATGAGTGTAGCATCGCGCGGTGGTTATCGTTATGTTCTTACCTTCACGGATGATTTGAGTAGATATGGGTATATCTATTTCATGAAACATAAGTCCGAAACTTTCGAGAAGTTTAAGGAATTTCAAAGTGAGGTAGAGAATCAACGTAACAAGAAGATTAAATTTCTACGTTCTGATCGTGGAGGTGAATATCTAAGTTACGAGTTTGGCGAGCATTTGAAGAAATGTGGAATACTTTCGCAGTTGACACCGCCGAGAACACCACAGCGTAATGGTGTGTCCGAACGTCGTAATCGAAATCTCTTAGATATGGTTCGTTCTATGATGTCACTTACAGATTTACCGCTATCATTTTGGGGTTATGCATTAGAAACAACCGCATTCACTTTAAATAGGGCACCATCTAAATCCGTTGAAACGACACCGTATGAATTATGGTTTGGGAATTAACCTAGATTGTCGTTCCTTAAAGTTTGGGGATGCGAAGCCTATGTAAAGAAGTTACAGCCGGATAAGCTTGAACCCAAAGCGGAAAAATGCGTCTTCATAGGATACCCGAAGGAAACTATTGGGTATACCTTCTATCATAGATCCGAAGGCAAAATCTTCAAGGTTAAGAATGGATCCTTTCTAGAGAAGGAATTTCTCTCGAAAGAAGTGACTGGAAGGAAAGTAGAACTTGACGAGGTTGTCGAACCTTCTCTCGAAATTGCGAGTAGCACAGCACCAGAAGAAGTTCCTGTGGTGCCTGCACCAATAAGAGAGGAAGCTAATGATGATGATCATGAAACTTCGGTTGAAGTTGCTATAGAGCCTCGCAGGTCAACGAGAACTCGTACCACTCCAGATTGGTATGATCCCGTTATGAGTGTCATGTTGGTGGACAACACCGATGACCCTGAGACATATGAGGAAGCGATGATGAGCCCAGATTCCAATAAATGGCAAGAAGCCATGAAATCCGAGATTGGATCCATGTACGAAAACCAAGTATGGACTTTGGTGGACTTACCGGATGGCCGGAAGGCTGTCGAGAACAAATGGATCTTCAAGAAGAAAACAGATCGATGGTAATGTTACATCTATAAAGCTCGACTTGTCGCAAAAGGGTTTCGACAAATTCAAGGAGTTGACTACGATGAGACTTTCTCACCAAAGAGCGGTTAAAGTCTGTGAGGATTATGTTAGCAATCGCTGCATATTATGATTATGAGATATGGCAGATGGATGTCAAAACATCATTTCTCAATGGAGACATTGATGAAGAGTTGTATATGATGCAACCCAAAGGTTTTGTCGATCCTAAAGATGCTAACAAGGTATGCAAACTTCGACGGTCCATCTATGGATTGAAGCAAGCATCCCGAAGTTGGAATCAACGTTTTGATAAGGTGATCAAAAGTTTTGGTTTTATACAAACTTATGGAGAAGCTTGTATTTACAAGAAAGTGAGTGGGAGCTCTGTAGCATTCTTAATACTATATGTAGATGACATATTGTTGATTGGGAATGATGTAGACCTTCTTAATAGTGTCAAGGAATATTTGAATAATAGTTTTTCAATGAAGGATCTTGGCGAAGCAGCTTACATATTAGGCATAAAGATTTATAGAGATAGATCGAAACGCCAAATATCATTGTCACAGAGTACATATTTGGACAAAGTTCTAAAGAGGTTTGGAATGGAAGATAGCAAGAAAGGGTTCTTGCCCATGTTGCCCAATACAACCTTGAGTAAAACTCAAAGTCCGACATCAGCAGAAGATAGAGAAAGGATGAGTAAGACTCCCTATGCCTCAGCCATAGGATCTCTAATGTATGCCATGCTATGTACTAGACCCGACATTGCATATGCTGTTAGTTTAACTAGCAGATATCAAAGTGATCCAGGAGTGGATCATTGGACAGCGGTCAAAAACATCCTTAAGTACTTGAGAAGAACTAAGGATATGGTTCTTTCTTATGGAGGTGATGAACAGCTCGTTGTTAATGGTTACACCGATGCTAGTTGGAACACCGATCCGGATGATTCTAAATCACAATCTGGATACGTATTTATTTTGAATGGTGCAGCAGTTAGCTGGAGGAGTGCAAAGCAAAGCGTTGTGGCGAGATCTTCAACTGAATCGGAATACATGGCTGCTTCGGAGGCTTCACAAGAAGCGATATGGATGAAAGAGTTCATTACAGAGCTAGGTGTGGTTCCTAGTGCGCTGGACCCAATGTCTATCTACTGTGATAACATGGGCGCCATAGCCAATGCGCAAGAACCAAGGTCACACAAGAAGCTGAAGCACATCAAGCTACGTTTTCACGCTATTCGAGAACATATCCAAGATGGGGATATAAAGATTTGCAAAGTACACACAGATCTGAATGTGGCGGATCCGTTGACTAAACCTCTCCCGAGGGCAAAACATGACCAGCACCAAACTGCCATGGGTGTTCGGTATATTACCATGTAATCTAGATTAGATGACTCTAGTGCAATAATAAATGTAGTTATTATTATATCTTTGTGTTTATGATAAATGTTTACATTCATGCTATAATAGTATTAACAAGGAAACATTGATACTTGTGTGATTTGTAAACTTAATTTGAAGTCCCTAGTAAAGCCTCTATATAATACTAGCTTGTTGGTTAATAGATGATTGTGGTTTCCCTATCATGAACATTGAGATGTTATTAACAACAAGATCATATCGTTAGGAGAATGATATGATGGACATACTCCTATAGATAAGCGTAGCATAAAGATCAAGTCATTTTAATAGTTCAATTGCTATATGCTTTCTGATACATAGTAATCTAATTCCTTCGACCATGAGATCATGCATATCACCTTTACCGGATGGATGCTTTGATGACATCAAACACCACCAGAATCGGGTGGCTATAAAGGTGGCATTGAGTGTTTGGAAAGTATTGGTTGAAACACATGGATCAAGAGTGGGATTTGTCCATCCATATGATGGATAGATATACTCTGGGCCCTCTCGGTGAAATGTCATCCAATTAGCTTGCAAGCATGTGACTGGCTCACAAGGGATCACATATCACGGGAACGAGAAAAGAGTACTTATCGGTAACAAGGTTGAACTAGGTATGCAGAGATACCGACGATCATAACCTCGGATAAGTAAACTATCGTGAGACAAAGGGAAATTGATATCGTATGTAAGTGGTTCATTCGATCGCAAAGTAATCGTAGAAATATGTGGGAGCCATATGAATTTCTAGATTCCTCTATTGGTTATTGTTCGGAGAAGTGTCTCGATCATGTCTGCATAATTCACGAACCGTAGGGAGACACACTTAAGGATTCGACGTTGCTTTGAGTAGTTATGGAATGATGAGAAAGAGACCGAATGTTGTTCAGAGTCCCGGATGGGATCCGGGATATCACGAGGAGATCCGGAATGGTCCGGAGAATAAGATTCATATAAGGAAAGTCCCGTTTCGGAGTTGGGGAATGGTTCCGGTGTTTTCATCGGGAATGTTCTAGAATGTTCGGAATGTCCGGCCAGACTCGGAGGAAGGGTACATGAATGTTGTATCAAGTTGGTATGATTGCGTCATGTACTAAGTGTCATCGCTGAACCAAATAAAGGATTAATTCAAATCCTAGTTTGAAAAGTCAAACGACTAAATTTGGAAAGAGGAAAAGAGGAGGAGTGGGAAACCGAGTTGGGGAGGAGTTCCCTCCTCCAACCGGCGGCGCCCACCCAAGCCGAGTTGGGGAGGGACTCCCCTCCCCTGGCCGGCCGCCCTCCACCTATATAAGGACGGGCAGGCTCCTCCTAGGACACACAAGATCCTCTCCTCCAAACCCTAGCCGGCGCCGCCACCTCCATCAGCTGCCGTCGGCCTAGCTTGCCTAGCAACCCTAGCCGCCGGCCAAGCTTCCTCCTCGGCGTGACTAAACCCTAGATCGTCGAGGGACTCTCTCATACTCCACCATACTCGCTCCGGCTTAAGGCGAAGCCCTGCGAGATCTCCCCTCTACTTCCGGTACCACGCCGTTGTCTTGAATCGCGAGAGAGTGCTACAACCTCCTGCCGCTGGAACAAGGGAGAGGAAGGTCTTCGAAAATCGAACGTGTGACCGACTACGGGAGCGCTGCCAGAACGCAGCGCCGGAAGGATCGTCTACGCGATCTTGAGATCGGAAAGAGTACGACTACATCACCCACGAGAATCCGCTCTCGTTAAACACTTTGGAATCTTCGAGGGTGAGTTATTCTATCGACTCGTTGCTACAATCTAGTAGATAGATCTTGGCTTGTTTGTTTGTATGCGGTAGAAAATTTTGTTTTCCATGCTACGAAACCCTACACCTTTTCCTTTATAAAGGAGGGATCTTACAGATGGTATCAGAACACTGTGTTGCTTGTAGGATTATGACCCTAGGATTGGAAACCACTAAGGAAAATTTTTAACAACTTCCACACTTGTCTTTTCTTCTCGTAAACTCTTCTAATCTTCTTTCTCATCTCTATTTGTAGATGAACTCCATCAACGAAGCCGTGAAGAAGGGACCACTCATGACCATGACTTTGGAATGTGAGACAGAATTCCCCAAGGATCTCAAGGACCTCATGGTTGCCATGGGAATACATGGTGCAGCTGTGTACAAAGGTTTTCCTGTGATGGATGAAGGAGTTGAGTACTGGTGGGTGCAACTTCACTTGTATAAAAACAAGGAGGACAACCACAAGGACTCAGGATTCTGCATGGTCACCAACTCAGTCATGCACACCACATTTTTTGATTCAGCAAGGGATGCAGCTTGGAAAGCCATCAAAGAACTTGGTGATAGAACCAAGTGTAGAATGCTCAACACCCAGAATGACCTTAAGGAAGAAAAGAAGCATACCCAAGAGTTAGAGGCTACCAACCAAAGTTTAAGGGAGAACATCATAGACTTAGCAATGCAGTCATGTGATCTAGATAGACAGATTGCCTCTAGGGATGCCCTGTTAGCCAACTTGGCAAGTGAGATGGGATTGTAACGTACTTCGTTAGTTGGACCACCATTTTCATTTATTTCCAAATGTTGTTTAAAATAAGATGAACCTTGGATGCTTGTAATGGTTTTATGTATGCCATGACTATGTGTTTTGATTTCCAAAGTTATGCATGTGATGCTTTGTCTTGTGATTCATCTCTATGTATGTTGATTCTAACTTTTTCTATCTTATTAAATAGATGCCTAATGTTATTATCATTACGGCTGAAGAGTTCAAGGGAACTTGTTTTGGCACTCGTCTTATTGAGCTCACTGGTTTGCTCAATCTCCCACTTCCTTTAATCATGATGCTTCCCCTCACCAAGTTCGAGAGGAAGGACCTTTGGGGCTTCAAGGTTATTCAGCTAGGACGCCAGACTGAGCCAGCCACGGAGGCCATCACCTTCAAGCTCATGCATGATGACAAGGAGAGAGGCCTATAGGTAGTCATGCAGGATTTGCTTGGACGGTTGATAGGGAGACACTCTCGGGAGGTTAGAGGTACTCACTTCCACGCCTTCGGTAGACGTGACGAGGATGGTGAGGCCATTGACTTCGAAGATACTGCTAGAGAGATAGCAGAGCCGATTCGTTTGTACCTCCAAGACTTAGAGGTTCTTCTTAGGCACCTAGATACTGATAGGACCAACGTCATGCTTAGCAATGACAAACTCCAGGTGCAGCTTCGTGAGAAGGACAAGCTCTTCACGGAGCAAGATGAGATACTCAAAGAAATGGAGACCAAGTTATAGAGTCGGGATAGAAAGTTCAAGAGTCAAGAAAAGAGAGTCCAAGATAGGAATAAGAAGATTCGAGACATGACTGCAGAATTAGAGGCCAAGGACTTAGAGCTCGAGCATCAACAAGGTGTGATTGAGAGACTTCGTGCACAGAAGAGGGCTCTCAAAGCCAAAGTAGAGGCCTTGACCACCAATGTCGAGGAATACAAAACCGCAATGGAGAATGCAGGTCTTACACTTGTTGATGAGGAGGTTGATGCAGAGGAGTAGTGATGACTACTCATTTACCATTTATTTACCATGCTTTTGATTATTGAGTCGCAATGACCATCCAACATGTGGATGGCTTGCTATTGGTGTGTTACTTTTTCAAAAACTTGTTGTCTGTGTTGTTGAACTTTTACTACTATGATGCATGTTTGTTGGTGATTGTTATGTGATGTATTGTGCATGTTAGCATATATGGGTATCTCATTATTATCCTTATTGAAAACCACAGATGCCTCCCCGACGTGCCAATCCCAACCCAAACAACAACAACATCACCCCTGAGATGCAGCAGATGATGACAGCTCATATGCAGCTGATGCAAATGATGACTACTTTCATACAGAACCAGAACAACAACAACAACAACAACAACAACAAAAACAAAAACAACAACAACAAAAACAACAACAACAACAATAATAATAATAATAATAATAACAACAACAATCAGAACAACCCACCGGGTTTTGACATTCTTACCAGGTTCTTAAGACTAAGGCCAGCAAAGTTCTCAGGAACTACTGATCCTATGGTGGCCAATGACTGGCTACGCTCTGTGAACAAGGACTTGGTAACTGTTGGCTGTACTGATGAAGAGAAGGTCAGATTTGCAGCACACTTGTTGGAAGGACTAGCATCCACTTGGTGGGATAACTTCCAAATCACCACTCCCATTGCGGATGTGACATGGGATATCTTTGAAGATGGTTTCCGTACTGCTCACATCTCATCCGGAGTGATGAGTTTGAAGAAGAAAGAGTTTCATAATCTGAAGCAGCGCCACCGCAGCGTGGCAGAGTATATTGAGGAGTTCAACAATCTGGCGCGTTATGCACCGGATGAAGTTGACACTGATGCTAAGAGGAGAGAGAAATTTCTCGAAGGGCTGAACGATGAACTGAACCTGCAGCTATCAATGGCCTATGTCCCCACTTACCAGTCTCTTTGTGACAAGGCTGCCATCTTGGAAAGCAAGATGAAACGAGTTGAAAGCAGGAAGAGAAAGCACAACTCTGACAAGCACAGCTCGGGATCGTCTCACAAACGTTCCCATTATGATGATAGTGGAAATTCTGGATCCCACAAGCATGGAAAATACAACAACCAACACAACCACAACCGTCATCATGACAACAATCATCACCGTAGTCATGACAATGACAGGTACAAAAATCACAAGAGTGGATATAAGAGCCACCACAGTGGAGGTGGAAGTGGCAGTGGAAGCCAGCCTGTCAAGAAGGATCTTAGTCAGGTTGAATGTTTCAAGTGCAAGAAGATGGGGCATTATGCAAATGAATGCCTAGAAAAGAAAGTTGAAGGACCCAACAAATCCAACCCTTTCCAAAAGGGACAAGTGAACCACATCAATGTGGAGGAAATCTATGAGGAACCTGATGCTGTTGCTGGTAAGTTCAAACTCAATTCTGTTCCAGCATTTTTTCTCTTTGATACTGTGCATCTCATTCATTCATATCAAGAGCATTTGTTGAAAGAAATGAACTACCGGTAGAAACTATTGGGTGTCCTATAAAAGTAAGTTCTCCTGGCGGGGAAATGATAGTGAATTCAGGATGTCATGATCTAGTCATAGAGTTTGGGAAGTATAAGTTTCCCGTTAACTTGATAATCCTAAACTCCCAAGGATTGGATGTCATTTTGGGAACGGACTGGATGACTAAGCACAAGGGAGTGATAGATTGTGCCAACCATACTGTCTCACTCACAACTCCAGAAAACAAAAGGATCAGATTCAAGACCAACTTTGAATCGAAAAGGAGTAAGCTAAATTCTCTTAAGGGGGTTAGCATGGACAATGTGCCTATTGTGTGTGAATATCCGGATGTGTTTCCGGAAGAATTACCAGGAATGCCACCAGATAGAGATGTGGAATTTTTGATCGATTTGCTACCAGGTTCCGAACCAATAGCAAAGAGACCATACAAGATGTCAGTTGATGAGTTGAAAGAACTCAAGAAGCAACTTGGAGAACAGTTGCAGAAAGGATTTATCCAACCAAGTTCTTCATCTTGGGGAGCACCAGTTTTGTTTGTGGAAAAGAAAGATAGAAGTCAAAGGTTATGCATAGATTACCGTTCACTCAATGAGGTGACTATCAAGAACAAATACCCTTTGCCTAGAATCAATGACTTGTTTGATCAGTTAGAAGGAGCTTGTGTGTTCTCAAAGATTGATCTCCGGTCAGGTTATTTCCAGCTCAAGATAAGGGAACAAGACATACCTAAGACAACTTTCACCACAAGGTATGGATTGTATGAGTATACCGTGATGCCATTTGGTTTGACCAATGCACCAGCTTATTTCATGAACATGATGAACAAAGTGTTCATGGAGTTCCTTGACAAGTTTTTTGTCGTATTCATTGATGACATTTTGATCTACTCCAAGAGCAAAGAAGAGCATGAAGGACATCTACGTTTGATACTTGAGAAGCTTAGAGAGCATAAGCTGTATGCCAAATTCAGCAAGTGTGAATTTTGGTTAAATGAAGTTGGTTTTCTTGGACACATTGTATCAAGAGATGGGGTAGCAGTTGATCATGCTAAAGTTTCAGCTGTAACTAAATGGGAATCTCCCAAGTCAGTGAAAGAGGTTCGTAGTTTCCTTGGCTTGGCAGGATACTACAGAAGATTTATCAAGAATTTCTCCAAGGTAGCTAAGCCAATGACAGAATTGCTAAAGAAAGACAAGAAATTTGCTTGGTCTGAAGGATGTGAACTCAGTTTCCAAGAACTGAAGAAGAGACTAGTGACAGCACCAGTCTTATGTCTGCCAGATTTGGAGAAGGATTTCCAAGTGTATTGTGATGCATCTCATCATGGGTTGGGTGCAGTGCTAATGCAAGAAGGGAAAGTTGTGGCTTATGCCTCGAGACAACTCAAAGTCATGAAGTAAACTACCCTACTCATGATTTAGAGTTAGCCTCTGTTGTCCATGCACTCAAAACATGGAGACATTATCTTTTGGGAAAACGATGTGAAGTGTTCACAGATCACAAAAGTTTGAAGTATATTTTCACCCAGAAAGAGATTAACATGAGACAAAGAAGATGGCTAGAACTCATCAAGGACTATGATTTGAGTTTGCAATACCACCCCGGTAAAGCAAATGTTGTAGCGGATGCTCTAAGCCATAAGGTTTTTGTGAATGGCCTTACTAAGGGAGAATTGCCAGATGATCTGTGTGCCCAATTCAGAGATCTCAGATTGGAGATTGTGCCTGAAGGACATCTCATGTCTTTGGATGTTCAACCCACTTTGTTGGACAAGATCAAAGTATCCCAACAGAAAGATAAGGAAATTGAAGAGATTAAGGAAAAGATTGGCAAGGGAAAATCCAAAGGATTCCATGAAGATGAACAGGGTACTTTATGGCATGGAAAACATATTTGTGTTCCACAAGACCCAGATCTTCGGAAACTGATTTTACAAGAAGCACACAACTCACCATATTCCATTCACCCGGGTAACACCAAAATGTACATGGATATGAAAGAGAGATTTTGGTGGAATAATCTCAAGAAAGACATCGCCGAACATATTGCTTTGTGTGATGTATGTAGTAGAGTGAAAGCGGAACACCAGAAACCAGCAGGATTATTACAACCACTACCTATTCCTGATTGGAAGTGGGACAAGATTGGTATGGATTTCATCACCGGATTGCCAAGGACCCGGTCAGGATATGATTCTATTTGGGTAGTAGTGGATCGCCTAACTAAAGTGGCTCATTTCATACCCGTGAAGACAACCTACACCAGTGCTAAGTTAGCCAAGATCTATATGAGTAGAATTGTATGTCTACATGGAGTACCCAAGAGTATTGTGTCTGATAGGGGAACTCAATTCACTTCTCAATTTTGGAGGCAACTACATGAGTCATTGGGAACGAGGTTGGAATTCAGCACTACTTTTCATCCTCAGACTGATGGACAGACAGAAAGGACCAACCAGATACTTGAAGATATGTTGAGGGAATGTGCCCTAGACTATGGAGCCAGTTGGGATGAAAGTCTGCCTTACGCAGAATTCTCTTACAATATGACTATCAAGCAGCCGTATTGAGATGGCACCATTTGAGTTTCTCTATGGGAGAAAGTGTACCACCCCATTTCTATGGAATGGTGTGGGAGAAAGAAGTTTGTTCGGACCAGAACTAATCAAAGAGGTGAAGAAAGTCAAACTAGTTAAGGATGATTGAAGATAGCAGTCCCGGAAAGAGTTACGCAGATCCTAAGCGTAGAGAAGTCACCTATGAAGTAGGTGATAGAGCTTATCTTAGAGTGTCACCACTTCGTGGAGTGAAGAGGTTTGGAGTCAAAGGAAAATTGGCCCCAAGATATGCTGGACCATTTAAGATTCTGAGTCGTAAAGGAGAAGTCGCTTATGAGATTGAATTGCCAGAATCATTGCCTGCCGTTCACAATGTGTTTCATGTGAGTCGGCTTAAAAAATGCCATCCAGAGATGGAAGAGAATTCTTTGAAGGATACTATACCTTTGGAAGAGGTCCAATTGGAAAATGATCTCACCTATGAGGAAAAACCTATCAAGATTCTTGAGACAGCAGAAAGAGTTACTCGGACTAAGACTATCAAATTCTGCAAAGTTCAATGGAACCATCATTCCGAATAAGAAGCAACATGGGAAAAAGAAGACGATCTTCGGAAAGACCACCCTCACCTATTTGCTAGCCAACCCGAATCTTGAGGGCGAGATTCACCTTAAGGGGGTTAGATTTGTAACATCCCTAAAATCATGTTTTCAAGGATTGCATATCATCCATGCATGCATATCATTTAGGGACCAAATATCAAACTCATTTCATGTAAACAGAAGCACTAAGTTCTTCTATTATTTTATGTAGAAAAAGCATTGATCCAATGCTACTCTCCAATGAGAGATTATTTGTTTTAACCAAGCTTTGCTTGCTCTCTTGTTGTTTTGGTTGAATGTTAGTGCCTGGGCCAAAATTTACAAAACAGAAATGGTTTTAAAACCATTTTCAAAACTTATTCAAATCAAGTGCTATAGCATTGTTTATCTTGTTTAATCAAAGGGACCAAGCTAGTACAGAGAGACCACATGGTTTTATGCCCAAAAATATGAGTGTTACACTCTACAAAAATCCAGAAAAGATTTGAATTCAAATTGCATTGGAATTTATTTGAAAATGAATCCAGAAAATCAAAACAGAAATAGAAAAGGAATAAAGAAAAGAAAAAGGGCCAGTGTTGCCAATCTGGCCCAACACTAGATCCAGCCCAACAACCAGCCCACCCGGGGTTTCCCTCTCCCTCTGTTTCTCACCCACGCGAGCACCCCCCTCTCGCTGACGCTCCAGACCCACCTCCACGTCACCCCTTCGTCCCCAAATCACGCCCGCGACCAGCTCCGCCGCGGCCGTTTCTTCCCGACGATCTCGCGCTTGATTACGCGTTACTATAGGCATAACTCCCTCTCTCGCCCCGGCTACTTAAATCCCTCCTCACTCCGCTCCATTCCCCTCACTCACCAACCACAGAGCGCCGCTAGGCTGTCCACAATCGAGCTCGCGCCGCCGTTGTCCCGAACCACTCCGGCGAGCCATCACGGTGAGTTCCGAGCACGCCTTGCTTTCTAGTTCACGCGAGCTGCTTCGCAATCATCTTGAGCTCCTTCTGACACCTTTGGTTCGACTTGTACTTCCCCAGGTCATCGACTCCGTCGAGCACCGCAAACTCCCGACGCCGTCTCCAACTCCGACAAGGAATTTCGGTGAGGTTCGACTGCCCCGTTCCTTTCCCTTGACCCTATCAAGTTCGCCTGAATGTTGTGCACACACTGATGCCTTCCGTTTGTGTTAGGGCGGATCAGAACGTCGCCAACGTCGCCGTCCACCTAAGCCCGACGTTGTCCCCGACTTCGGCGAGCTCCCACGGCCACATCATCTTGCCCCTGTCCACGCCAACAACATCTAGAGCTTCCTCACAACCTTGCGACGCCGGTAAGCATCACCACAGCCCCCAGCCCTCGCTAGAATTGCCACACCATTGCTGGCAGAGCCGTCTCCGCCGCTGTGCCCATGAGCGCCGCTGATTTAGAGTCAGAGAGATTTGATCCACTGGATCTAGATCTAGTGGTTTAGATTAGAAGCCAGGCGAAGAGGTACGGGCAGATCTGAGCCGCTGGTTTTAAGTAGTTCTGACGGTGCGTGAGTGCGATCCGGTCTTGACGGTACCATCAATCAGATGCTGCCAGTTCTTAGATTTAAAATCAGATTTTATATCTATTAGATGTTTAAACTTGTTTAATTCATAACTTTTGATTCCCACGTCCAAATTTGACAAATTTTATATCATTGGAATCAGGAGAGAAAATCCTTTCCATTTATGCTATGTGTTTAATGTTTTGCCTCTGTTAAAATGGTTATTTTTTTAGAAACATTTGTAGGCATAAAATGGGTATATTAATTATTTGGAAAAGCTTTTGCTAATCAAATAAAGTTTATTTGTCAAGTTTTGGACTTGTTTTGATTCAGTACTGTACACTTGTCTTGTTTGGTGTAGAAAATCATCACATGGCATTTTGCATACACTCATGTATTTTTGCTTGTATATATTGTGTATGTGATTTTGTGCCATCATTTTATGTGTAGATTTTGGTGCAAATAGTGATTGTGATTGTGAGGATTGTTGCTACTCCCCAAGCTACCAAGGCAAGTGGTGCTTCATGATTTTATACCTATGTTTTTCAACTATGCACTAGAAATATTTTGCCAGTCTTGCATGAATATTTTGATCTCTATGCTATGCTTGGGAAATCCTAGTAGTTGTAGAATTGCTAGAAATTTCTAAGTTAAGATTCTTATCAATGCCATGCTTATCCTAGCTAGTAGAAACCAAGGGTGGTTATATATTCATGCTATGATAAAATATTTATAAGTCTTTGGACTTGTGTTTTTGCTTAATAAAACAACTAAGTGATGAATCATGGAAGGAATGGTTTGTGTTGAGTGGTTACACAAGGCCCATTTCTATGGTTTATCTTGTGTATCTCACTTGTGGAAATCCACCCAGGAACAAAGGGATTTGAGATGCCATATGTTAAGAAGCTTCTAGTGCAGCCACTTGGCAATATGGGCTCTGCCTGGATCACATAGGTTGCAATAACTTAGCCATTTGGACAGTTGGTGGTAGTGGGATGATAGGTTGGAACGCGTCCATTTGGTCTAAGGGAAGGCTTCTGAAAGGTCCTGTCTTGGTGAAAATCAAGGCTTGTGGGGAAAGTGCACAACCTCTGCAGATGGAAGAATCTAAGTAATTAGCCATGTCCCTGGTATAGGACAACTTGAGCATCAAGTCATGGAAGCTATCAAGAATCTCCTCATTCCAATTTCTAAGTAAAAACTTGTGGTTGAACAAGGGTGAAGGTTCCCCAATTTCTATTGGTGGTTCCTTGGGAAAGTTTTTGCCAAAGAAAAACTTAGTGTTTTCAACTAATAGGTAAAACCTATTTTGAGCAAAGCAAGCCTAAGATACACTTAGCCAAATGCATATAGTATCTAGTTGCCAATATTATTCTAAGGTATAACTTGCCAATACTATTCCAATGTATTGACCCACTGTGGCTGTAACTTGTGATGTTGCAGGATATTCTGATGGTTATTAGGGGTTATGAGTCTACACTCAACATGCTTGCCTATGGCACATGAAGATGAAGACTTATTTATCTTATTACGAATTTAAACTCTTGTACTAGGCCTGTCACAATTTAATAAGGTTTAACCTTTTTTATTTTAATTAATTAAGTGACTAGAAATGCTTATGGGGCATTCTTTTATTACTTGTTCATTATTATTGCAAGTAAACCTAGATATTTTTATATATTCATAAAGGTCTTATAAAATGTGATTTTTGAGAGTTGTAATCAACTCAAAAGCATTTATGGTTGAATTTTGAAAAATGTTTGAATGACTAAAAGTATCTGCCTTGTTATTTTTACTATAGGTGATCTATAATTCCAAATGGTTTGAATCCAACGGGATTGAATTACTAATTTCAATACCTTTCTAGCAAAATTAGTTTCATGCAATTTGGTTCAGTGGATCTTTCTGAATTGAATTTTGAATCTACTGCCAGAACTAGGTTTGAAATTAAATAGATAAATCTAGATTCAAATTAACTGGGTCGAGCGGGAATGCTAACTGGATCGGCCCACTGCGCACAGTGTGCGCGCGGGCTGGTTAAGTGGTTTACCCCACGCGTCAGTGAGACAGGGGGTGCAAAGGGGTACGAGGCGATTACAACTGTAGGATTAGATGTAAGATCTACAGCTGAGGGTCGTCATCCTCATCGAATAGAACTCGACCGGCTCGAACCCTAGCATGGCCAGTGAGGGTCTAGGACGTCTCACTGGGGCTCAGGCGATGGTCGGTGATGGGGCGAATGATGAAGTTGACGATGGCGGTTCTCCTGGTACTGGTGGCTCCTCCTAGGGTGGCTCAAATCGACGACGCCCTTCTCCTCCAGCAGGAGCAGGCTCCGGCAAAATTCTGGTGATGCTGCTCTCGCCTTGCTCCGAGAACAAGTGGGAAGGATCAGTGAGAGGTGGGGAGTGTAATGGTGTGAAGAATTCGAGCGGGGAAGGCCTCTAATTATACTGCGACGAGGGAATCGAAGGGTGCGGGCTGAGCTCGTCGGGGTCAGCGTTACAGCGAGCTACGGGCATGGCTGACGGTAGGGGACGGTGCGCTGTCTCCTGACAATTCTCAACGTCTTGATGGTGCGGCAAGGGGCGGTGCGGTTCGGTCGGAACGCGTCGACGCTCTGAGCGGCACCAACGGCAATTTTGATGGCGCATAGTGGCTACAGGTCGCGCGGTAGCGAACGGGGTTATCTGGGAGGTTCCTGGGATGGTGGTGATCACGCAGACGGGCGGCGAAGGCTGGGCGTGGTCTGTGCGAGCGTGTCGAGCGCGGCGCTCTGGCGCGCTCTCGTCATGGTCGCAGAGAAATGGGCGCATGCGTCCTCTGTGGTCCAGTGCCTGGCAAGGGTCGAGGGCTAGACAGGGGTGGCGGTGGACGGTGGCGTGCATCCTGGACACGGTGGCTAGGCACGGCGCTTGCTCTGGCTAGATAGCCATGTTCGGCTGGCAAGGGTGCTCCCGGGCAGGCACGACATAGCGCATTGGGTAGGGTCTAGGATGGTTCAAAGCATTGGCTGGCACTGGGGGAGACATGGGTGATCAATGGTGAACAATGCTTGCAAACATCACTGCTCAAAACAGTAAAGTTTGGCCAATTTGATTTTCTGTCTCCAAGTGTTTGATGAAATGGCTGAAAGAAATTATATTTGAATTTTTGGATGAAACTTGGTGAGTGTACTGGTCACATACTAGGTAGTCTCTGGTTGATTGGATTTGTCAAGGTGCACTTGTTTGGTTAGGTTGGTGATCATATGAACTAGATTCAATTTTTAAATGTCATTTGAATAAGGTTGCCAAATGTTTCTGTGGATTTTCAAGGTGGGCTTGGGTTCACTTTCACTTGGTCTAGCAAGGGGTGAAAATGATTGGATTAGTTTATATTTGAAATCTTGGACTAGAAACACTCAAAGTGGTCTAGTGAGCAAGATTGGTAAAAATGACCATTTGCTTGTTTTGTTTGTTTTTTTTGAATTTCTCTTGATTTTATTCTGCTTGGAAATGATTTAGATGATGTTGTTTTCATATTTAAACCATTCCTTGCTATTCACAACAATCACACAAGTCCATTCAAGCATTCATGCATTCATCACATAAACACATGCATTCATAATGATTTTAATTAACAAAAGTTTTTGTTAACCCTAAATTTGGGTGATTCGAATTGATAACCTTGATTAATATTTTTGGGATGTTACAAAGATTCATAGCTCGGGGCCGAGCCTCGCTAAACTTGCATTGACACATTGATAAAGTAGCATATTGTGAACCTAAATATGATTTTTGTAGAAAACATGACCATCGAATCATGTACCTGTAGTTCATATTTGACCCACATTCTACCGATTCGGCATGAATTTTTCTTTTTCACCAGGGGTGGATGGAAAGGTTTCAGATCCCCCTATTGGGACATTGTCCATATAAGGTGGTCTAATATTTTTGTAAAATATGGTGGTAGCATTTTGAATTAGCCATTTGGTGGTTGCTTCACAAAACCATCCGTTTTTTGTGCTCGGAAAATGGAAAATGGCTTTTTGGTGCGACCAAAAGGAAAACATCGTTCGCCATCCCATGATGCACCTGTATGCACAATATGGGCACATTATCACAATACATGCTTGATAAATGTTTATTTTGCATGCTATAATTGTGAAGGGAATATGCCCGAGAGGCAATAATAAAAGTGGTTATTATCGTATTCCTTATTTATGATAAATGTTTATTTTGCATGCTATAATTGTATTAATACGGAAACATTAATACATGTGTGTTTAATAAACAAAAATAAAGTTCCTAGTTATGGCCCTCTTATAAACTAGCTCGTTGATTAACAAGATGATCAAAGGTTTCCGGATCATGGACATTGGATGTTGTTAATAACGAGGTCACAACATTGTTGGAATGATGTGATGAACATTCATCCTAAGTATAGCATTACGATCAAGGTCATTGTGTTTATATTGCTATAACATCATATGTTGGGGATATGCTATATGGGTATCCTTATAGCATGTCTCTTATCCGGCTAACCCGGGTGGCCCACAATTGGTAGCACGGCCTATGGCCTGCTGGGCGGCCCAGTTAGATGGATCCATAAGGGAGGCCCATGCCGGATAAAGGAAGGCTACGGTTGAGTTACTAGCGTACCCGGAGCCTTGGAGTGCAAGATACACAAGACTAGTAATAGACGGTGTAGGACTCTGTAACCTGTCCGGCTAGGACTTTTCCCTGTAAACCTAGGACCTGGCGACTATATAAGTCGGGCCTATGGAAGCCTTTAGGGCATGATAACTTAGACTCTCTAGTCACCTCGCACAGCGAACCAATCCCTGTAACTCGGCGTATTGCCCTTATAGTGATTTATAGCAGGAGTAGGATTCCGCCACCGTTGTGGGATCTGAACCTAGGTAAGCTATGTTACCTCGTACCCGTCAACCATCCGCCTTACCCCACGTCTCTAAACACGCACTGTGAGGACCCCTCCATGGTGTACTCGTCGGCAATACCACGACAGTTGGCTCCCACCATGGGGCATGAGGCGTTTCAGGCTCTTCAGCGGGCGAGGACCAAGATCTTCCCGGGAATCGGCGAAACCGTAGCCATCGGTCGTGTTCTCTTCTTCGGCAATGTTTCGATCGTCCCTCCTGACGAGTTCTGGATCCCGGCAAAGACGAACCCTACGTGGTGTTCGATCGTTCCTATCAGAGACATCCACCTCTTTATCGGCGAAACCGACTCGGACTAGTTCCCTAGGAGTCAGAGGAGCATCAAGACCCGCACGGACCGCCCACGGGCAGGATACGTTGCGGAAGGATCGATGTCGGATCTCTCTTTGGAGTTTGCTGGCAAACAACGGAAAGCACCAAGGCCCGCACGGACCGCCTATGGGCAGGATATGTTTGCGGAAGGATCGATGTCGGATCTCTCCTCGGAGTTGGCCGACAAAGATCGGAAAAATTCAAGGCCCACCCAAACTGCCCCTGTGTAGGACATAAAGGTGGAAGATCACTGCAAATCCGCCGGCTTCGCCCGTGCGTCTGGACAGCAGAGATCCAAGTTCGTCAGCGTGGTTACCATCTTCGATCTGGTGCGCTGCGTTCAGAGAGAAGGAGAAAACCCCCGCGATTACCTGGCCAGGTGGCTCCGTATACGAGCCGATCTGGCCCACTACCCCAATGAGGATGCTATGTATCACTTTGTGGAAGGACTGGACCATGGCACGCTTCTCCGACATTCTCTAAGACGGCAGCAGGTGTCAGGACGCCTTACCTTCGAAGGCATGGTGAACACCGTCAACAACTACGCGGAGGCCGAAGCGGCAGCTCAGACCCCGCTTGCGCTCATTGACGGAGCCCCTCCGATTCAGCTACTGCCACCACCGCCTCCGGCCGCCATCGTCGCAGCAGCACCACCACCTCCAGTCATCGTCGAGGCCGTTGCACCTCCACCGCCCGTCATCGAGGAAGTCCTGGCACCCTCCGACTTTCTCATTGACGCACTTTATGCTGATTTCAGTGCAGATTCAGAGGAGATAGACTTCAGTCCAGAAGAGCTAGACTCCGCTATGCAGGAGATGGTGAAGGGTTTCGCGGCATAGTAAATCAAAATTTTCTACGGATGCAAACAGAGGGAAGCCAAGATCTAATCTAGGAGATGCAAACAACGAGAGAGATTGGATTAGATCTTCATACCCTTGAAGATTCAAGACAAATGAACGCTCATTTAACGTGGGTGATGTAGTCGTACTCGCTTCTCCTCCTCGCGATCCGATCCGATCTAGCACCACAAGTGGCGATGCCTCCGTGAGATGCACACGTGCAGCACCTTGACGTATCCTCCTTCCTTGGTCCAGCAAGTATGGTGGAGAGACGGATTGGATCTACAACGCGACGGCGCGGTGCAAGTGGTGGAGAGTTTCTGCAGCAGGGCTTCGCCTACACGCAGTCGGGAGGGAGAGAGAGAGGAGGGCAGAAGGGCGGCTAGGGTTGATGAGGAGGTGTGGGGGGGTGGGCGCCAGCCCTAACCCCTCCCCCAAGCCCTAGGCCGGCAGCCAAAGGAGGGAGGAGTGGGGGGCAAGGAAACCCCCCCCCCTTCTAGAAGCTCCAACTAGGGTTTTACCCTTGCTGGCCGGTTGGGCCCTATGGGGCCTTGTGCCCCTGGCCCAATGCGGCCAGGGCACTCCCTCATAGGCCCATGCCCCCTCCCGACAGGTGGGACCATGTTGGTCCCCTTCCGGAAGGTTCTAGAAGCTTCTGGTACAATACCGATTAACCCGGAACAATTCCGAACTCCAAAAACTGCACTGCCTTATATGAATCTTATTCTCCGGACCATTCTGGAACCTCTCATGATGTCCCGGATCCCATCCGAGACTCTGAACAAAAACTCATAAACCAATTATCCAATCTATCCTAGCGTCGAGACACGTTAAGTGTGTGACCCTTCGGGTTCGAGAATATGCAGACATGATCTTATATCAATAATCAATAGCGGGGTCTGGAAACCCATATTGACTCCCACACATTCATTGATGATCATATCGGATGAACCACGATGCCAGGATTCAATCAATCCCATATATATTCCCTTCGTCTCGCGATATTTTACTTGCCCGAGATTCGATCGTCGGTACCGTCATACCTAGTTCAATCTCGTTCACAACAAGTACTTTACTCGTTCCGTAATCCGATATCACTTTGTGATTAACTCCTTAACCACATTCTTGCAAGTGGTGTTGATATCGACACGAAAGGGCCCAAGTATATCTCTCCGACTTGGGAGGGACAAATCCCATCTCGATACATACAACCCAACAGATACTTTCCGATCACCTGAGAGACACCTTTATGATCACCCTCTCATAGGATGACGTTTGATGACCTCAAAGCTTTCTTCCGATACCAGGGAGTTGTATTATTCATGGTCTAAGGAATACAATATTTGACATAAGAAAAGCTTCGCAAAGATGAACACGATGACACGATCTAATTGCTTCGCTTAGTTTGGGTATGTCCATCACATCATTCTCCCAATGATATGATCTCATTATTAATCGACAACTCATGTCCATGGTTAGGAAACCTTAACCATCATTAATCAATGAGCTAGTCCATAGAGGCGTACTAGGGACACGGTGTTGTTTACAAACCACACAAGTATTAAAGTTTCCGCTTAATACAATTCTAGCATGGAATATAAACATTATCATGAACAAGAATTATAATAATAACATCTTTATTATTGCCTCTAGGGCAAAATTCCAACAGTCTCCCACTTGCACTAGAGTCAATAATCTAGTTTACATTTGGCAACAATCTCACACCCATGGCACTGAGGTGCTGATCATGTTTTACACGTGGAAGAGGTTTAGTCAATGGATCTGCGACATTCAGATCTATATGTACTTTGCTAATCTTCAGATCTCCATCTGCTATATAATCTTGGATTATATGAAACTTGCGGTTGATATGCTTGGTCTTTGGATGATATCTTGGTTCCTTAGGGAGTGCTATGGCGCCAGTGTTGTCACACAATATCTCTAGTGGGTCCAATGCACTTGGAACCACCCCAAGCTCAGTGATGAAGTTTCTGATCCAAACTCCTTCACTTGACGCTTCTGCAGCCATGTATTCCGCTTCTCATAGATCCCGCGATCACGCTTTGCTTGCGCTTCTCCAATTTCACAGCTCCTCCATTCAAAATATACACGTATCCTATCCGAGATTTAGAATCATCCTTGTCGGTGTCGAAACTAGCGTCGACGTAACCTTTACGACGCCGTTCATCACCCCATAGACTAAGAACATTTCTTTAGTCCTATTTAGGTACTTTAGGATGTTCTTCACGGTTGTCCAGATGTTCCACTGGATCACTTTGATATCTGCGTCAAACTAAGAGCATTGGACACATCCGGTCTAGTACACAGCATGGCATACATGATAGAACCTATGGCCGAGGCATAAGGCACTTTGCTCATAGCTTCCCTATCATTTACCGTAGCTGGACACTGAGCCTTGCTCAATATCTTACCTGACAACATAGGCACTGAACCTTTCTTTGCCTTATCCATTCTGAACCTTTTCAGAACTTTGTCTAGGTATGTACTCGCTTAAAGCTATCAAAGGCCTTTGTCTATCTCTATAGATTTTGATGCCCAATATATAAGCAGCTTCACCTAGGTCTTTCATTGAAAAACACTTGTTCAAATAACTCTTCACATCGTTAAGCATGTTTATGTCATTTCCAATAATCAATATGTCATCCACATATAGTACCAAAAATGTCACCGAGCTCCCACTCACTTTCTTGTAGATACAAGCTTCGTAGCTATTTGGAACAAATCCAAAGCTCTTGATCACTTGATCAAAACGAAGGTTCCAACTCCGAGATGCTTGCTTCAGTCCATAAATGGAACGCTCCAGCTTGCATACTTTATCAGCATCCTTAGGATCGACAAAACCTTCGGGTTGCATCATATACAACTCTTCATCAATGTTGCCATTGAGGAATGCAGTCTTGACATCCATCGGCCAAATTTCATAATCATGAAACGCAGCAATTGCTAATTAAATCCGAATGGACTTAAACATCGCTACGGGAGAGAAAGTCTCATCGTAGTCAACACCTTGAACTTGTCGAAAACCTTTCGCGACAAGCCGTGCTTTATAGACGGTAACATTACCATCCGCGTCCGTTTTCTTCTTGAAAATCCATTTGCACTCAACGGCCTTTCGGTCGCTAGGAGGGTCCACCAAAGTCCATACTTGGTTTTCGCTCATGGATCCCAATTCGGATTTCATGGCCTCTAGCCATTTCTAGTCCGGCTCATCATCGCTTCCTCATAGTTCGCAGGCTCACCGTCATCTACTAACAAGACAGTTAAAGACAGGGTTGCTGCATTCACTCAGAGGGGCACGCGACCTTGTCGACTGCGACGCTCAAGAGCAAGATCGTCCGAAGCTTCATGATCCTTATCATTAGCTTCCTCTATTATTGGTGCAGGTGGCACTGGAACAATTTCAGGTGCTGCGCTACTCTCCAATTCAAGAGAGGGTTCAACAACCTCGTCTAGCTCTACTTTCCTCCCACTCACTTCTTTCGAGAGAAACTCCTTCTCAACAAAGGAACCGTTCTTTGCAACAAACACTTTGCCTTTGGTTCTGTGATAGAAGGTATACCCAATAGTTTCCTTAGGGTATCCTATGAAGACGCATTTCTCCGCTTTGGGTTCGAGATTGTCTGGCATCAACTTCTTGACGTAAGCTTCGCATCCCCAAACTTTAAGAAACGACAACTTAGGTTTAGCACCAAACCACAGTTCATACGGTGTCGTCTCAATGGATTTAGATGGTGCCCTATTTAAAGTGAATGCAGCGGTTTCTAATGCATAACCCCAAAATGATAACGACAAATCAGTAAGAGACATCATCGATCGGACCATATCTAATAGGGTTCGATTCCGGCATTCAGACACACCATTGCGCTGTGGTGTTCCAGGTGGCGTGAGTTGCGAAACAATTCCACTTGCTTAACATGCGTGAGAAAATCATAACTCAAATATTCGCCCCCACGATCGGATCGTAGAAACTTAATCTTTCTGTTACGATGGTTCTCCACTTCATTCTGAAATTCCTTGAACTTTTCAAATGTTTCAGATTTATGTTTCATTAAATAGATATACCCATATCTACTTAAGTCATCGGTAAAAGTGAGAAAATAGCGATATCCACCGCGCGTCGAAACACTCATCGGTCTGCATACATCGGTATGTATGATTTCCAACAAGTCCGTTGCTCGCTCCATCATTCCGAAGAACGGGGTTTTGATCATCTTGCCCATGAGGCATGGTTCGCATGTGTCAAATGATTCAAAATCAAGAGAATCCAAAAGTCCATCAGAATGGAGTTTCTTCATGCGCTTTACACCAATATGACCTAGACGACAGTGCCACAAATAAGTAGTATTATCACTATCTACTTTGCATCTCTTAGCCTCAATGTTATGGATGTGTGTTTCACCCCTTTCGAGATTTAGAAGAAATAAACCATTCACAGCAGGTGCATGACCATAAAAGATGTTACTCATATAAATAGAACAACCATTATTCTCCGATTTAAATGAATAACCGTCTTGCAATAAACACGATCCAGAAATAATGTTCATCCTCAACGCAGGCACATAATAACATTTATTAAGGTTTAAAACTAATCTCGAAGGTAAAACTAAGGAGAGCGTGCCGACGGCCATCACATCAACTCTTGATCCGTTGCCAACGCGCATCGTCACCTCATCCCTCGCAAGCCGTCTATTACGTATCTCTGCTTTGAGTTACAAATATTAGCAACCGAACGGTATCAAATACCGTGAACTACAACGAGGGCTAGTAAGGAAAACATCAATAACATGTATATCAAATATACCTTTGATGGTGCCAGCCTTCTTGTCCGCTAAGTACTTGGACGATTGCGCTTCTAGTGACCCTTGTCCTTGCAATAGAAGCACTCGATGTCCGGCTTAGGACCGGACTTGAGCTTCTTCTCAGCGAGGGCAATGCGCTAGCCGCCTTTCTTGAAGGGCTTCTTTGCACCTTTACCTTTCTTAAAGGAGGGCTTGTTGACCATCAACACATGATTATCCTTTTGATGTCCACCTCCGCAGCCTTCAGCTGCGAAGAGCTCGGTGATCGTATCGATGGAACCAATCTGATTATGAGTCACTACAAAACTTTTGTAGCTGGGAGGAGTGATTGCGAACTGCACAATCTTGAGCTCCTGGAATCTTGATCCGCTTGCTCAAAGGCGTTGAGTGTAGCCCGACATCTTTATGGCGTGCTCACTAACGGAACTCCCTTCCTCCATCTTGCAGTTAAAGAATCTCTGATCTCATATCTCTCGAGCGGGCTGAGTAAAACATGGTTTTCGGTTCCTCGAGAATCTCAAAGGGCCGGGATAGTCTTCAAAAGCGATTTTGAAGGTCCGATTCCACAAAACAACATGTTGCTCTTAATCACACCATAATCATCTTTCTTGCGATAGATAGCAGCTTTCTCATCAGCCTAGCGATGGCGACAAGGGCGTCACCTAACGCATTCTCAAGGACATAGTCCTTTTGACCGCCAGAGAGAATGATTCTCAGATTGCGGAACCAGTTGGTGAAGTTAGACCCATTGTTCTTAAGCTTTTCTTTCTCAGCAAAAACGTTGAAGTTGAAGTTGGACTTAGTCATGTGATCTACAATATTTGCAAGTACAAATTAGACTATGTTCATGATAACTAGTTCAACTTTTAATCAAATTACTAGATGAACTCCCACTAAATTCAACATCCCTCAAGTTGTTTAGTGAACACAATCCAAATTCACCACACCTAATCCGATCATCACGAGAAGAGATGTGGTTTCAATGGTGGACAACAAAGTGTCGATCATATCATTCATATGACTCATGCTTAACCTTTTGGTTCTTGTGTTCCGAGGCCATGTCTATACATGCTAGGCTCGTCAAGTTAGACCCAAGTATTTCCGCGTGTGCAAAACTGGCTTGCACCCGTTGTATATGAACGTAGAGTCTATAGCACCCGATTATCACGTGATGCTTGGACACGACGAACTTTCGCAACGGTGCATACTTGGGGAGAACACAGTTTTATCTTGATCTTTAAGTGAGGAATCATCTTATAATGCTACCGTCGCGATCTAAGCATAATAAGATACATAAAAGTATAAACATCACATGCATATAACTTTATGTGACATGGTATAGCCAATCTTCAGAATGATCTCCATCTTGTGCGTGCACATGATCTCCATCACTCCACCATGATTGCCTCCACCACGAATAGCAACTACAACTATTGCTAACTACTTAGCGATAAAGTAAAGCTATTACATGGCGTATAAGAAGTTGACTCGCAGGTCATACACAATTATAAAGACAACCATATGGCTCCTGCCGGTTGTGTACTCATCGACATGCAAGTCGTGAAACATTACAAAACATGATCATTGCATACAATACACACATCACATCTTGGGCCATACCATATCACAGAAAACACTCCCTACAAAAACAAGTTAGACGCCTCTACTTTGTTGTTGCATGTTTTACGTGGCTTATGGCAGTAGCAAGCTAAGAACGATTCTTACCTACGGAAAGCCACAACGGTGATATTATGGTTGCCAAACTCCAGTGTTAAACCCATGACAACTATAGTGAGAGAAACAGGCATCCACCAGCCGCATGTGTGGAACAAGCCACACGTCAAGTGCGGAGTCGGTCTCGCGAATGACGTCGCGTAATGTTGGCCTGGACCGCTTCAATCTCACTATCCCGCGTCATAAGAAGAACACAAACATGAGGCTTGCAACAGAAAACATCAACGCCCGCAACAACCATGTTGCGTTCTACTCGTGAAACACATCTACGCATAGATCTAGCTCTGATACCACTGAAGGGTTTCGCGGCATAGTAAATCAAAATTTTCTACGGATGCGAACAGAGGGAAGCCAAGATCTAATCTAGGAGATACAAACAACAAGAGATATTGGATTAGATCTTCATACCCTTGAAGATTCGCACAGCGGAACGTTCGTCGGAACGTGGGTGATGTAGTCGTATTCGCTTCTCCTCCTCGCAATCCGATCCGATCTAGCACCGCAAGTGGCGATGCCTCCATGAGATGCACACGTGCAGCACCTCGACTTCTCCTCCTTCCTTGGTCCAGCAAGTATGGTGGAGAGACGTATTGGATCTACAACGCGACGGTGCGGTGCAAGTGGTGGAGAGTTTGATGGCAGGCTTCGCCTGCGCATCGGGAGGGAGAGAGAGAGAGGAGGGCAGCAGGGCGGCTAGGGTTGAGGAGGAGGTGTGGGGGGGTGCTGCGCCCCAGCCCTCTATATATATAGGGGTGGGCGCCAGCCCTAACCCCTCCCCCAAGCCCTAGGCCAGCGGCCAAAGGAGGGAGGAGTGGGGGGCAAGGAAACCCCCCCTTCTAGAAGCTCCAACTAGGGTTTTACCCTTGCTGGCCGGTTGGGCCCTATGGGGCCTTGTGCCCCTGGCCCAATGCGGCCAGGGCACTCCCTCATAGGCCCATGCCCCCTCCCGACAGGTGGGACCACGTTGGTCCCCTTCCGGAAGGTTCTAGAAGCTTCCGGTACAATACCGATTAACCCGGAACAATTCCGAACTCCAAAAACGGCACTGCCTTTATATGAATCTTATTCTCCGGACCATTCCGGAACCTCTCGTGATATCCCGGATCCCATCCGAGACTCCGAACAAAAACTCATAAACCAATTATCCAATCTATCCTAGCGTCGAGACACGTTAAGTGTGTGACCCTTCGGGTTCGAGAATATGCAGACATGATCTTATATCAATAATCAATAGCGGGTCCGAAACCCATATTGACTCCCACACATTCATCGATGATCATATCGGATGAACCACGATGCCAGGATTCAATCCATCCCATATATATATTCCCTTCGTCTCGCGATATTTTACTTGCCCGAGATTCGATCATCGGTACCGTCATACCTAGTTCAATCTCGTTCGCAGCAAGTACTTTACTCGTTCCGTAATCCGATATCACTTTGTGATTAACTCCTTAACCACATGCTTGCAAGCGGTGTTGATATCGATTACCGAGTGGGCCCAAAGTATATCTCTCCGACTTGGGAGGGACAAATCCCATCTCGATACATACAACCCAACAGATACTTTCCGATCACCTGAGAGACACCTTTATGATCACCCTCTCATAGGATGACATTTGATGACCTCAAAGCTTTCTTCCGATACCAGGGAGTTGTATTATCTCATGGTCTAAGGAATACAATATTTGACATAAGAAAAGCTTCGCAAAGATGAACACGATGACACGATCTAATTGCTTCGCTTAGTTTGGGTCTGTCCATCACATCATTCTCGCAATGATATGATCTCATTATTAATCGACAACTCATGTCCATGGTTAGGAAACCTTAACCATCATTAATCAATGAGCTAGTCCATAGAGGCATACTAGGGACACGGTGTTGTTTACAAACCACACAAGTATTAAAGTTTTCGCTTAATACAATTCTAGCATGGAATATAAACATTATCATGAACAAGAATTATAATAATAACATATTTATTATTGCCTCTAGGGCATAATTCCAACAGATGGAAGAGGAGTACTCGTGCGACGAGCAAGCCAACAACACTGTCATGTCCCGAGGGGTGTTCGTCACCATTGGGATGGCGATGGATGAAGATCAACCCGGACAAGCTCCGCCTACAGCGCTGGATAAGGGGAAGGGGCCACTTATTGCTGCTGACGTTGATCGTGCAAAGGTCATGCCTCCTCCGCCTAACCCAGTGCAGCAGCCGCAGGAACTCGGCACCGGCCTGAGCAACAATAACACCGCAAACTTGCCGCCTCCAGCATCTACGTCTACAGCAGCCCAAGTTACTCCAGTTGATAGAGTGATGTATGGAAACCTCCTCGTCGAGCCACTAACCGTTGCTCATATCCGGAACGTGACCCAGCTTGACGAGAAGCGCCAACAGCTGCTGGAGGAGGCGCAGGCCATCGCGGAGCAAGGCGCTAAACTAGATCGAGATCTGGTAAACGCGTAGAAGTCTATAGAAAAAGCTAAAGCAATGGAGGCCGAGTACAAGACTTTTCTACAGCAGCAGAAGGCTAAGAAAGCTCCAGCTCGCGTCATCAACGATCCTGGTGTACGGCGCAACCTAGGATGGGCTCCCTCGAAGCCGGCACAGGCCAAGCCATACATTGACAATGAAGGCAAGCAGGTGATGCCCACCCCACTCCTTAACCTCGCCGTCGCCAAGACCCTTCTGGAGCAGGATAGATCGCCTGAGGCAGTAGAATAGGCCTATGACCTAGTGTCCAAGGCGGTGAAGCAGCAGGAAAAGGCCACCTCTTAGTGGCTTGAGTCTGACCCAGTGCTCTGCCGATCTAGCCAGTACAAGCCGCCAAGGGACAGATCTCCTCTTGATGTCGGGTCCCAGACGGGTTCATCAGAATGAAGACGGAGGGATGCGCGCAACAGGAAGGATGCTATCCCCGTATCCTCTGACCACGGAGAAAAGGCCCGACCTCGTCGCCCATTGCCACCACCCCGATCCCCCCGACGTCACGAAGACTACAAAACTCACCATCGTGCGGATATGCCCCCACCAAAGCAGTGCGGCATCGTCATCCGCAACAACACGGAGCAGACCCGTCATGACAAAGAGCGCAACCAAGGACACAAGAGTAGGTCACGCCATGAACCTCCACGTCCGACAAGCAACCGTGACAGGCGTGAGGCGTCACAGGAGGGTAACAGCAAGAAAGCTAACCCACCGCCACCTCCGCCTCCGTCACCACCAAGCAGTCACCATGGCGGAAGAGGCCCGCGTCGTTCACGCAGCCCATCACCTGTTGACAAAAAGAAGAACCCGGAGCCGTACGATGCACGTTCGCGGATCGACAAAATCCACGAGGCCCGGGAAGGACCATACCTGGGACCACGTTGTTTTGGACCTGCAATAAGGTCCGCAACTTACCCCAAAGGTTTCCGGATTGTCAAGACCATCAAGCCCTATGACGGCACCGCCAAGCCAGCCACATGGTTGCAGGACTACGGCAACGCGGTGGAGATTGCCGGAGGCAACCCCAACGTCGCCGTCAAGTAATTCCCGTTAATGTTGGCGGGCACGGCCCGTCAATGGATCGATGACTTGCCGGAGAAATCTATCTACAACTGGCTGGACATGCAAGAAGCGTTCACCAATAACTTTGAGGGTACATACAAGCGTCCCTGCACTGTGGGCGATCTGCAGTGGTGCGTGCAAGAAAAAGACGAGACATCTCGCGCCTACCTCTCCCGATGGCTGGATATGAAGAATTCCTGCGCAGGAGTGCACGCTCAGACCGCCATGGCCGCCTTCATCGATGGGTTGGAAAGGGGCACGCTGCTCCGACATAAGCTGAAGCGCTTGCAGGACAATCACCAGCTTGACTTGAATCAGATGATTCAGTTGGCTAGTGAGTTCGCAGCTACCGACGACGATGCTCGTGGATCTTTGCCGGCAACGGCCGTTCCAACTCAAGCTCGAAGGAACAGCAGTACAAAGCGGAAAACCGCTCCAGAAGAAAAGCAATCTACCGACATGGTCACTATGACTTTTGCAGGACGAGGAGAAGGCGGACAACATGGCCGAGGAAGAGGAGCTGGTCGTGGGCAGCAACGAGGAAGTGAAACCACCTCGGCGCCGCTCCGCGTTCCCCAAACCTATGAAGAGTACCGCGATATGCCGTGCCTCGTACACCTCGATGCCAACGGCAAGGCCACCCATACCAATCGACACTGCAAGTTCGTCAACGACCTCAAGGAAGACCCGAAGTCCGGCTACAAGCAAAGTCGGAAGAACAGACCGCGAGGCAAGGGCAAAGGGAAGAAGAAGGAGGAGGAGTCCAAGGATTCAAGTGACATGGATGAAGACGTTGACCTCAAGCACGCCGCCAAGAGCGACGACAAGGGCAAGAACCCCTTCGCAAAGAAGGCTCTAGTCTACCACACTTTCCTTGGCACCCCCACCGTCCGACAACAGAAGACCTCTCTGAGGATCCTGATGGCCACTCTCCCCCCAGTCCCCCAGTACCTGCGCTGGTCGGAGGTTCCAATAACTTGGGACAGGACGGACCACCCAGACCTTGTGCCCACGGAGAACCAGTACGCCATGGTCATCAACCCCTTGATTAACGGCGTGGATTTCACCAAGTGTATGGTGGATAGTGGAAGCAGCATGAACATCATGTACCTGGATACACTGCATAAGATGAACTTGACGGAGGCAAACCTAAGGCGTACCAACACCATCTTCCACGGCGTAGTTCCTGGTCGGGAGGCTCGGTCCCTTGGGTGCATTACACTTTAGGTTGCCTTTGGCGATGTTAACAATTACCGCCAAGAGCGCATGACCTTCGAGGTGGTCCCCTTCAAGAGCGTGTACCACGTCATATTCGGCCGCGACATATTCCACACGTTCATGGCCAAGCCATGCTTCGTCTACAACAAACTCAAGATACCCGGACCAAACGGCGTTATCACCGTATCCGGAAGCTTTACCAAGGCAAGGGACTACGAGATCAATGAAGCAGCCGTTGTAGAAGCTGTCCTCTACAGCGAAGAATTCAAAGAGATCCAGAGCAAGGTCAATTACTCAGAGATGCCCGCGTCGAAGAAGCAGATCTTCGACTCCGCTCCTATGTTCAAGGCCGCCATCGAGACCAAGCCAGTGGAACTTGTGGTAGGCGATGCCTCCAAGACCGTCGCCATTGGGACGAACCTGGATCCCAAATAGGAAAGCGCGCCCATCGAGTTCCTCCGTGAGAATAGGGACATATTTGCCTGGCAACCTGCCGACATGAAAGGTGTACCAAGGGAACTTGCCGAGCACAGCTTAAACATTGATCCGAGAAGTCCTTCACACCCAATGGGTGGCCAATACTATACTTGTCCCCAAAAAGGGAACCAATGAATTAAGAATGTGCGTTGATTACACCGGCTTGAACAAAGCATGTCCCAAAGATCCGTTTGCTTTGCCTCGCATTGACCAAGTCATTGACTCGACGGCTGGCTCGGAGCTTTTGTGTTTTCTCGATGCATACTCAGGATACCACCAGATTAAGATGAGGAAGTCGGACCAATTGGCCACTTCGTTCACTACCCCGTACGACATGTTTTGCTATGTCACGATGCCCTTTGGGCTGAAAAATGCAGGTGCTACGTACCAACGGACAATGCAACATTGCCTACACGACCAAATTGGTCGGAACGTTCACGCCTATGTGGACGATATCGTAGTGATGTCTAAAAAGTCAAACGACTTAAAAGAAAACTTTGATAATCTCCAAAAATATAACATGATGCTCAACCATAAGAAGTGCATCTTCGGGGTTCCAGCCGGCAAATTGTTGGGCTTCATCGTTTCCCAACGTGGAATCGAGGTCAACCCGAAGAAAATCAAGGCCATCTCAAACATAAACCGTCTGACATGCCTAAAGGACATTCAACGAATAACAGGTTGTGTTGCAGCAGTTAGTCGGTTCGTCAGCCGACTTGGAGAGAAGGCCCTGCTGCTGTACAAGTTGCTGAAGAAGGTGGACAAATTCACATGGACTGACAAATCAGATGCAGAATTGAAGCAGCTCAAGGAGATTCTTTCCTCAGCGTCCATCCTTGCAGCACCCGAGCCTAGAGAGCCCCTGTTAATTTACATGGCGGCAACCAACCGGGTTATCAGCATCGTCGTCGTGGTAGAGCAGAAGGAACCAGGCTATGAGCACGGAGTTCAACGACCAGTTTACTATGTGAGCGAGGTCTTGACGGAGTCCAAGCAGCGTTACCCGCACTATCAAAAGATAGCTTATGGAGTATTCCTTGCTTCTCGGAAGCTGAGGCATTACTTTCAGGAGCACCCAATTACAGTGGTGAGCAAGACTCCACTGTCCGACATTATCAATAACAGCGACGCTACAGAAAGGGTCGCGAAGTGGGGCATTGAACTTGCCGCCTTCGAGATCACCTACAAGAGACGCAACGCTATCAAGTCACAAGCCTTGGCGGATTTTGTTGCAGATTGGACGGAGGCGCCAAATGTTACTCCGTTGCCGGAACCAGAGTATTGGGTGATGCACTTTGATGGATCAAAGTTGCTCAACAGCTCGGGGGCTGGTGTATTGCTACAGTCACCAACAGGAGACAAGCTACACTACGTTCTGCAGATCCAGTTCGAGGCTACAAACAACATGGCGGAGTATGAAGCACTCATTCACGGACTACGTGTAGCCAAGGATATTGGCATCAAGCGCATAGTTTCTTGTGGAGATTCCGACTTGGTTGCCCAGCAGGTGGCTGGCACCTGGAATGGGCGGAACCCTATGATGGCGGCATATCGAGACTTAGTGGACGAGATAGCCAAGAGCTTCTTGGGCTACGAAGTCAAGTATGTACCTAGGAAACAAAACGAGGCGGCTGATCTGCTGTCTAAGCTTGGATCAGGGCGCAAGCGAATTCTGCCAGGAGTTTTCCTAGAGCGCCTACGCACACCATCCGTGAAGGGCGCCGACATCGACAACCCGGATATATCTGACTCTTTCGTCAACATGGTGACTAAGGTCCCTCTGGCTTGGATAAAACCGTTCATGGAATATCTCGAACACGGAACTTTGCCCGACGACGAAGTTGAAAGACGGCTAATAGTATGATGAGCAAAGTGTTATACCATAATCAATGGACAACTCTATAAAAGGAGCACTACGGGTGTATACCTAAAGTGTGTTTCCCAGCTAGAAGGTATGGAAATCCTGCGCGAAATCCATCTCGGAGATTGCGGGCATCACACCGCTCCTCGATCATTGGTCGCGAAATCCTTCCGGCAAGGATTCTACTGGCTGACCGCGAAGGCGTACACCGACAAGCTGGTTGAGACATGCATGGGATGCCAGTATTATGCTCGACAACCACATGTTCCTGCTGAAGAATTGCGAACAATACCTATAACTTGGCCGTTTGCATTCTGGGGGCTGGACATGGTGGGAACGTTACAGACGGCACCTTGTGGGTTTACGCATCTACTTGTAGTAGTTGACAAATTCACCAAATGGATAGAAGATAAACCCATTAGAAAGCTTGATGGGGCAACTGCCCTGGGGTTTGTCCGGGATCTAGTGGTAAGATTTGGTCTCCCACATAGCATTATCACCGACAACGGAAGCAACTTGTCACTCGAAGAAGTGGAGGCTTATTGCTAGGAGAAAGGCATCCGACTTGACCTTGCATCCGTGGCACACCCACAATCCAATGGTCAGGTTGAGCGAGCCAATGGATTAATTCTGCTGGGAATCAAGCCACTTCTTGAGGCACGGCTACATAGAGCAGCTGGAGCCTGGGCGGAAGAATTGCCATCTGCGCTATGGAGTTTACGAACTACACCCAACAGATCCACCGGCTACACCCCTTACTTCATGGTATATGGAGCAGAAGCCATTTTGCCTTCCGACATCCTCCACGATGCATCAAGAGTTGCCGCATACGACGAGGATGACGCTGAAGAATCCAGACGCCTAGATGTGGACCTTCTCGAGGAGGAGCGCGTTTTGGCATGCCAAAGATCCGCCATCTACCAGCAGAAGCTACGCAGCTACCATAGTCGCCCGTCGCATCGCTTCGTTTAAAGAGGGGGATTTGGTGCTCCGACTTAAGCAGAAGAGGTCACACAAATTATCCCCGCCATGGGAAGGACCGTTCATCATAAGCAAGGCGCTGCTCAATGGGTCTTACTACCTTGTTGACAATCGTGAACTAAAGGATAGACCCAACGAGGATCAAAAGCGTAAGTGACATGACCCAGATGATGACTACCCGAAGCTCGATCGGCCATGGAACATAGCACAGCTACGTCCTTTTTACACTTAGCATTTTTTATCTAATTGTGTATCTCTTATATGATCAATGAAATAAAGCTCTCTGGTTCACTCATATTTCTGAGTCTTTTACCTCCTTTAGTGTTCATTTTTGGATCATGTAAAACCTTTATGCACAAGTATTGTGTTTGCACTTGTGAAAATTCTGTCTACTAGCGCTAGCTTAAGTTTTCTGGTCTACACGTTCTTTGTTGTTTTTATATAGATTCTGGAGTAGTACTTTTGGCACTTATTGTCGGCGATTTTGTGCTCAGGTTATTGATGGTGCCATTGGGCATCATCACCTAAAGCGCATGGTTCCGACAACGAGTCTTCCGACTCACGAAAAGTCAAGCATAAGAACCAAAGTAATGGATAAGCCAGCACTTGCTAAAAAAATATATACATGCTGGAAATTAGTTCTTAAGTAGCAGGACATAACAGCCATTGTTTTCCGCCTTAAATTACATCACCAAGTTTTTTCCGCGCATACACCAAAGGTGAAACAAATATTACAAAGTTGTTTTCTCATTCCTTTGGCGCAGGAGACTTGGAAGCAACATCGTCACCAGCCGAAGAATCACCCTCAATGTCGGCACTATGGTGAGACTCAGAGGAATCTTGGTTGACGTTGTCGATGGTGTTCATGGGCACGAAGACGTCGATGTCCACCAACTCGGCAACTCTGGTGTCATAACCCGCGAGTGACGACAAGATGGCTTCATGATCAATCTCTTTGCCATCATCGTCGACGTCGGGGATACCAGAGGTCATCGTGCCGATGTCGGCACCTTTGTAGTGTGCCTTCACCATTGACAGCGCCATATTTGCGCCAGCCCGTGCACATGAAGCTTTCCATCTTGTGACACGCTCGGGGGCTCGATGCAGAATCTCCGAGTACTTCGCCACAGAGTCCGAGGCCTTGATGTATATCTGGAGGGGCTTGGCAATCTCTTTGGCCTGGGTGATGGCGGTGTTGATGAAGTTGCCGGCAAGAACCATGCATTCCTTGTCCGAAGGAGGCGAGCAGGTTAAACCCATAGGAGCTGCAAATTCCGACAAGGAGCACATGAGTTTAATAAATTCAAAGTATCCAAACTACAGAAACACAAGGCGGAGGAAACTTACTGAAGATGCTGGCCTTAGCCTGCCAGAGGGTGTCCGCCAGGGATTATTTCTCTTGTTGGAGGAGCTTAAACGCCTCGCTGTGGCGTTGGTTTTGCTCATCAGCAGCTTGCTTCTGATATTTTAAGATCGCAAGCTCCTCCTTCAAGCGATTGATTTCCGCGGAGGCGGAGTCCTACAGGGACTTCATGGAATCTTCATGCATTTTCAGCATTTCCTTCCTCTCCTCCTTAAGGATCTTGTTCTTGCTGTCCAGCTGCTGGATGTGCTTGGACTGCTCGACGATGTCCTTGGCCTTGGCGACATGTTCTGCAGGTCGGAGAAAACACAGTACATAGTGAGTACTCGGAGAATGAAGGCACAGAAACAAGACGGAATGCGCAAAAAGAAAACAGACTCTTGTTTTTGATGATCTGTTCCTTCAAGAAGGCAGTTTTACCCTTTTCAGCTTCAAGATCTGCACGCATCTTCTGGTACTTATCATTGTCCATGCCCCTCCGAGCATTCTTGTTCTGTGTAAAAATGAAAAAAGTTAAACCGTTGTTTAGTCTGCTTGGAGCATCTAGTCAGAAATTTTCCACCTAGACGCTCGGGGGCTACAGCGACAGTGTTTTAACTTAGCAATATGCTTAGCTTTTCTTTAAGCATCTAGTCAGAACTAATTCAGTTCTCAAATAGAAGCTTGGGGGCTATAGTATAAATTTTTTAAACTCGGAATCTGCTTAGCTTTTCTTTAAACATCTAGTCGGAACTAATTCAGTCACAACTAGAGGCTTGGGGGCTACGGTATTGAAAATTATAAACACTGCGTATGCTACTCTTAAAGCATCTAGTCGGAATAGTTCATTCCATCTAAATGCTTGGGGGCTACAGTGAGAGTTTTTTCTAACTTAGTCACTCTTAGAGCATATAGATGCAAAACTTATGGTTTTCCATCTACCTCCTCGGGGGCTACAGTGGGATACTCATATGAAATGCAAAAGGCAAAGCAAAACTTACAAGTGCAATGATCTTGAGGTTTGTAGCGCTCTCGGCTAGCAGCTTGCCAAAGGATATGCTATTTCCTTGCAAGATGTCCGCTTGTCGGAGGAGCTCCTCAATACCGCACGTCGGAGATGTCGGTACTCCTCCAGGAACCAGAGTCGTGTTACTCGGCGTGAGCGCCGGGTAGACTATCTTTGGGAACTCAAAGGGTTTCTGAGGAGCAAGGGCGCCGCCTTCGGCAGAAGTACCAGCTTCCACCACCGCCTTGCCGCCACCAATGGCATCCTTAGCCGGAGCTTCCACCATCGCCTTGTCGAGGTCGGAGGGAAGGGAGGCTTGGGATCTCCACGTGGAAACTTCAGCGGCGGCTCCATCCATGAAGTCCGGGTACGTTACTTCTCGGCCCGCTAGAGGAATGTCGGGGCCGTAAAAGTATGTTTGTTGCCAATTCTTGCAGGACTCGTGGCCGACGATGTCGGGGAACCGCCGGCCAGGTCGAATCTTGAAGCTTATGGTGCCGTAGTTCCTAAGCTCCTCCTTACTATGTCAGGCTTCACGTTTGACGGTGAAGAAGTACACAAAAAGGTCTAGCCTAGGCCTTATCCCTAAGTATCCCTCGCAAAGTGTCGCGAAGTTGCTAAGTACTAAGATACTATTGGGGGAAAGGTTATGGGTTGGACCCTATAGTGGTTTAATATGGAGAGGAAGAAGTGGGAGATGGGCAGGGAAACGTCGTGTACCAACTGAGCTTTGAGGTACACCTTTTCTCCGGCTTGGGGAGAAGGTGTCACCTCGCCGGCCGGTGCCGCTCGCCAGGCGAGCCCCTCCGTCGCGGGGTGGTAACCTTCGGAAACCATCTCTTGGATGTCGCGGTCGGTGATGTCCGAGCCACGCCAGTAACCCTTGTGCGAGTCTGGCTCCTCCTCCAGTGGCTCTAGCGCCGCCAAATTTGGGTCGCCGCTGGTGGATTCGATCACCGCTGATGCGGGGATAACCAAACCCTCTAGGGGCACGACGACGGAGCTCGCCGACTTCGCCGCGACTTCGCTCGACGCCGCCATTGATGGGGAGGTACTGCTGCTAGCCATGGAGTGAAGGATGGGTGCGACTGGTGCAGATGGGAGCTAGGGTTTTTTCGAGGTTTCTCGCAGAGAGCTCGAGGAGACGCACGGCTGGAGGAAGAAGACGACGCGAGAAGAATGAGGTAAAAAGTGGAAACTTCCCCACTGTTACTATTTATCATCCTCGGCGTCAAGATTCATGCAGCTTGATCGGACGGTTGCCGCGTAGACGTGTTCGTGAACGTGTGCAGAAATTTCGCCACGTCTCCAACCGTCGCCGCCAATGGTTCGCATCACTCGCGCGGGAAAATCGGATATGATTGCATTCTCTGTATGTGTGAGTTACGAGGCGTCGCTGACCTAAGCCTACGTCGTCCTAGCTGACATGGGTAGATGAGCCGTCACATCAAAGATTCCGACATGGACAGATTCAATCCGACTAAGGAAGAGTATGATGGAAGATTCAGCATTTCTCCAACTTACAAGTCAAATACGGAGAAAGCCTTGCAGGATTCTTTGGGAGGACTACAAGATGTTGCTTGATGATTTGCTGACATCCATCTAGACGGAGCATTCCACGTGAAGAGGCAAGACGGCGCAAGATCTCGGAGTTCTCCGGGGGCTACTGTTGGGGATATGCTATATGGGTATCCTTATAGCATGTCTCTTATCTGGCTAACCCGGGTGGCCCACAGTTGGTAGCACGGCCTATGGCCTGCTGGGCGGCCCAGTTAGATGGATCCAGAAGGGAGGCCCATGCCGGATAAAGGAAGGCTACGGTTGAGTTACTAGCGTACCCGGAGCCTTGGAGTGCAAGATACACAAGACTAGTAATAGACAGTGTAGGACTCTGTAACCTGTCCGGCTAGGACTTTTCCCTGTAAACCTAGGACCTGGCGACTATATAAGTCGGGCCTATGGAAGCCTTTAGGGCACGATAACTTAGACTCTCTAGTCACCTCGCACAGCGAACCAATCCCTGTAACTCGGCGTATTGCCCTTATAGTGATTTATAGCAGGAGTAGGATTCCGCCACCGTTGTGGGATCTGAACCTGGGTAAGCTGTGTTACCTCGTACCCGTCAACCGTCCGCCTTACCCCACGTCTCTAAACACGCACTGTGAGGACCCCTCCATGGCGTACTCGTCGGCAATACCACGACATCATACGAAGTAATCTTAGTCCTTAGACCATGAGATCATGTCAATCACTAACACCAGAAGAGTATCTTGATAACATCAAACGTCACACCGTAACAGGGTGAGTATAAAGATGGGTTCAGTGCTACGAAGGTGTTATGTTGAGGCTCATGGATCATGAGTGGAATTTTTCCATCCCGATGATGGATAGATATACTCTAGACCCTCTCGGTGATATCACATTAGTTAGCTTGCAAGCAAGTGATTTGATGACTAAAATGTTATATCACGGGAACAAGAAAAGAGTACATGTCGTTAACGAGATCAAACTAGGTATAAAGATACCGATGATCAAATCTCGAACATGTAATATATCACGAGACAAAGAGATTGAGTTACATGCGTATAAGGTTCACACTATCACAGAAGTCAATGTTGAATGTGTGGGAGTCAGTACGAATCTACGGGTCCTGCTGCTGATTATTGATCGGAGAGGGATCTCAATCATGTCTACATTATTCGTGAACCATAGGGTGACACACTTAAGGGATACCGACACCATTTGGAGAAAATAATATGCTAGAGAAAGAAAAAGAAAGCACAGGAATTTATTTCACTAGACACCGGAATCGTTTCGGTTGAAATTGTTGAAACTGGTTCTGCATGTGAAATTAAATACTAGCAAGGGGTTTTATGTGAAAGTTTGTTAATTAAATTAATTAACAAAATTGTGAATAAATAAATAAAACAGTTTTATTTAATGAGAGATTGCATTAAATTTGGTGGAAATTTAATGGATGTGAGTGGAATTTTGAGTGGGTGGCTATTTATGTGAGTTGGAGCTCCACCCACATGAATATGATAGAGGTGGGGGCACCTCCATGGCTGCCATGCCATGGGAGGGGGCTGCCCCCTCTCCCTATAAAAGGCACCCCACTATCTCCTCTCATCTCACACCTCCTCGCGAAGGATCTCTCTCCCCCCTTTAGAATTCTCCATGGTTTCGGATCAGTGAGATACATGTTCCCGGTGGCTTTTTCTAGAAGGATTTGTTGCTTCCGCTGCTTTGCTGGAGTGAGGGCGCGAAGGATGTTGGGGTACCCGAACGTGTGTTCAATCACGGATGCTCTACTGCTTTGCGGTGCTGGACTAGATGGTGCTGGACCTGCTAAACCGGATGGACTTCTTCTCGATCTTGAGATCGGCAAGCATTCGACTATATCATCCACGAGTAAAACCTCGTTAACACTATTTGGTCTTCAAGGGTATGTATTCTATGGATGTATATCCACCTGTTGCTTGTATCTAGTAGATAGATCTTGGTACATAGTCATTCCCATCGTAGGAATTTTTTTGTTTTCTATGCTGCGAACCCTTCAGTGGTATCGGAGTCGGATCTATGCGTAGATACTTTGCACGGGTAGTACGCATATGAATATGTGGGCGCTGATGGTCATGTTATTACTTCTTCCTTGTACTTTGGATATTGGTGGCATAGTGGGATGAAGCGGCCCGGACAAACTTTACATGTCCTCGCACATGAGACCTGTTCCATGCTTGACATGCAACTAGTTTTGCATAAGTGGCTTGCGGGTGTCTGTCTCTCCTACTATAGTCAATATCTGATTTATAATGAGTTGTCAGTAATTTGATTATCATCGTTGTGGTTCCATGCTCGTAGGTAAGAACGGTTCTATCTCTGAAATCCCTCAACCACGTAAAACTTGCAATGGATAAATTAGAAGCGTCTATTTTAGATTGTTGCTGGGCTAGTGTCATGATATGGTGATGTTGTAAGTAAAAGTATAAGTCGGTACTCTTACAATACACATAACATGTAAGTTCCATAGACCTTGGCCTTAAACATAAAGGAATGATGAGGATCATACCACGATGCACATGATAGAGATCAAGTGCAAGAACCATATCATTTCACTTTTTCACATGTGATGTTTGTTGCATCTTATATTGCTTGTTTGGCGTTTTATTAGCATAATAAGATGATCCCTCATTTAGATATCAAGATAAAAATGTGTTCTCCCTTAAGTATGCACCGATTATGTTTCGCCGCTCCAAGACATCACGTAATGATCGGGTGTTCTTGGATCCACGATCATATTTTGGGTGTAAGATAGTTTACACACGCGACTGTAGGGTTCACAGCATAGAAAACAAAAAAATTCCTACGATGGGAACAACTAAGTACCAAGATCTATCTACTAGATACAACTTGAAGAGATGATGTAGTCGAGCGCTTGCCGATCTCAAGATCGTGATGAAGTCCATCTGGTCCTGCGGTCCAGCACCATCAAGTGATCGCAGCAACAAATCCTTCTAGAAAAATCCGCCGAGAACATGTATCTCGCTGATCCGAGACCATGGAGAAATTCTAAAGGAGGGAGAGAGATCCTTCACGAGGAGGTGTGAGTGAGAAGTGAGAGGAGGGGCTCCTTTTATAGGATGATGGGGGCAATCCACTAGCCATGGCCGGCGGCCAAGGTGGTTCCCCCACCTCTTCCTCCATTCATGTGAGTGGAGCTCCCACTCACACAAATTCCCCTCTATTTCCTCCACTCAAATCCCATTAAATTTCCACCAAATTTAATGCAATCTCTCATTAAATAAAACTCTTTTATTTATTTATTCAGAATTTTGTTAATTACTTTAATTAAAAAACATTCACATAAAACCCCTTGCTAATATTCAATTTCACATGCAGAACCAGTTTCAGCAATTTCAACCAAAATAGTTCGGTGTCTAGTGAAATAAATTCCTGCACTTTCTTTTTCTTTCTCTGGCATCTTGTTTGCTCCAAATGGTGTTGGTATCCCTTAAGTGTGTCACCCTACGGTTCGCGAATAATGTAGACATGATCGAGACTTACACATTCAACGATGACTTCGGTGATACGTAAACCTTACTGTAAATCATAATCATCCGTGAGATTCAATCATCCAACATGTAATCTTTTCTCGTTCCCGTGATATGACATTCTAGTGATCAAATCACTTGCTTGCAAGCTAACTAATGTGATATCACCGAGAGGGCCTAGAGTATATCTCTCTCTGGATGGACAAAATTCCAACTTGATCCATGAGCCTCAACATGAACCCATCTTTATAATCACCCCCTATGGTGTGACATTTGATGTTATCATTATGATGTTATAGCAATATAAACACAATGACCTTGATTGTAATGCTATACTTCGGATGAATGTTCATCAATCATTCCAATAATGTTGTGACCTTGTTATTAAGAACATCCAATATCCATGATCAGGAAACCTTTGATCATCTTGTTAATCAACGAGCTATTTATAAGAGAGGCATAACTAGAAACTTTCTTTTTGTTTATCGTATAACTGAAGGGAATATGACCGAGAGGCAAATAATAAAAGTGGTTATTATCGTATTCATTATTTATGATAAATGTTTATTTTGCATGCTATAACTGTATTAATACGGAAACATTAATACATGTGTGTTTAATAAACAAAAAGAAAGTTCCTAGTTATGCCTCTCTTATAAACTAGCTCGTTGATTAACAAGATGATCAAAGGTTTCCTGATCATGGACATTGGATGTTCTTAATAACAAGGTCACAATATTGTTGGAATGATGTGATGAACATTCATCCGAAGTATAGCATTACGATAAAGGTAATTGTGTTTATATTGCTATAACATCATACACAGTAATCTTAGTCCTTAGACCATGAGATCATGGCAATCACTAACACCAGAAGAATATCTTGATAATATCAAACGTCACACCGTAACAGGGTGACTATAAAGATGGGTTCAGTGCTACGAAGGTGTTATGTTGAGGCTCATGGATCAAGAGTGTAATTTGTCCATCCCGATGACAGATATATATATACTCTGGGCCCTCTCGGTGATATCATATTAGTTAGCTTGCAAGCAAGTGATTTTATCACTAGAATGTTATATCACGGAAACGAGAAAAGAGTACATGTCGGTAACGAGATCAAACTAGGATGAAGATACCGATGATCGAATCTCGGACATGTAATATATCACGAGACAAAGGGATTGAGTTACATGCGTATAAGGTTCACACGATCACAGAAGTGATCGTTGAATGTGTGGGAGTCAGTACGGATCTCCAGGTCTCGTTGCTGATTATTGATCGGAGAGGGATCTCGATCATGTCTACATTATTCGTGAACCGTAGGGTGACACACTTAAGGGATACCGACATCATTTGTAGAAAATAAGATGCCAGAGAAAGAAAAATAAAGCGCGGAAATTTATTTCACTAGACGCCGGAATCGTTCGGTTGAAATTGCTGAAACTTGTTCTGCATGTGAAATTAAATACTATCAAGGAGTTTTATGTGAATGTTTGTTAATTAAAGTAATTAACAAAATTCTGAATAAATAAATAAATAAAAGAGTTTTATTTAATTAGATATTGCATTAAATTTGGTGGAAATTTAATGAAGGTGAGTGGAATTTTGAGTGGGTGGCTATTTATGTGAGTGGGAGCTCCACCCACATGAATGTGGAAGAGGTGGGGGCACCTCCATGGCTGCCATGCCATGGGAGGGGGCTGCCCCTCTCTCCTGATAAAAGGCACCCCACTCTCTCCTCTCATCTCACACCTCCTCGCGAAGGATCTCTCTCCCCCCTTTAGAATTCCCTGTGGTCTCGGATCAGCGAGATACATGTTCCCGGTGGATTTTTCTGGAAGGATTTGTTGCTTCCACTGCTTCGCTGGAGTGAGGGCGCGGAGGTTGTCGGGGTACCCGAACGTGTGTACGATCACGGATGCACCACTGCTTTGCGGTGCTAGACTAGATGGTACTGGACTAGATGGACCGGATGGACTTCTTCTCGATCTTGAGATCGGTAAGCGTTCGACTACATCATCCACGAGTACAACCTCGTTAACGTTATTCGGTCTTCAAGGGTATGTATTCTATGGATGTATATCCACCCGTTGCTTGTATCTAGTTAATAGATCTTGGTACATAGTCGTTCCGATCGTAGATTTTTTTTTGTTTTCTATGTTGTGAACCCTTCACATTGGTCATTTGACCTGAAAGCCAAGAAACCTTGAATGAGATAGGTCATTTTGTGAAGGTTTGTTGAGACATAATCAATATACCAAGTTTGATATTTTTCTTCTAACTATGTCACATAATATGACACCACGCGAAGGTTTCGCATTGTTTGGATTGTTTTTGAATTTCTTATGCCCTTTTTAAACTATCGTCAAACTTTGTCGAACGACGGGCATGAAGATTCTTAGCTCGGGGCCGAGCCTCGCTAAACTTGCATTGGATCTTTGATAAAATAGCATATTATGAACCTAAAAATGATTTTTGTAAAAAAACATGAGCATCGGATCATGTACTTGTAGTTCATATCTGACCCACTTCCTGCTGATTCGGCAGGAATTTGTCTTTTTTATCAGGGATAGACGGAAAGGTTTTAGATCCCCTGTTGGGACATTGTCCATATAAGATGGTCTAGTATTTTTGTAAAATGTGGTGTTAGCATTTTGAATTATCCATTTGGTGGTTGCTTCACAAAACCGTCCGTTTTTTGTGCTCGGAAAATAGAAAATGGATTTTTGGTGCGATAAAAAGGAAAACTTTCTCCTGAAACATTGTTCTCCATCCCATGATACACATGTATGCATAATATGGGCACATTATCACAAACTATTCTTGATTCTAGCCATAACATTGGTCATTTGACCCGAAAGCCAAGAAACCTCGAATGAGATGGGTCATTCTGTGAAGGATTTTTTTTTGAGACATAATGACTATACCAAGTTTGATATTTTTCCTTCTAACTATGTCACATAATATGACACCACGTGAAGGTTTCGCATTGTTTGGATCATTTTTGAATTTCTTATGCCCATTTTAAATTATATATAATGTTTTATGTTTCACTTAATTTTTATTTACAAATATGTAATATTTGAGTGTAGATAGATAGATCTTATTTTTCTACAAATTTTGATATATTATTTGTATTTTTACGAATTAGAATGATTTAGTTATGATTTTTCAAAGTTTAATGAGGTAAAATGAAAAATAGCTATGCCGAGGGCCGCTGTCGGCGTAGCATAGGATACGTCGAGGACAATTCTACGTTGACGACTGCTTGGCGGGGCTGGCCTGGTCATGGTCTACGCCGATGGCCCTGACGTTGGACCATCGGCGTAGCGACCGGCCGTTGGCGTATTCATCCATTCCTGTAGTGCTCGTCCCTTGATCTCCTCTCTTGATCCAGATCACGGCCTCCCTCCTCCCCATCACCGGCGGCCAATGTGGTCGGCAGCGAGGGGGAGGGAGGTCCGGCATTGTATAGTTAGTTTTTGTAGTTTTTTTACCTCCCCCATAAAGTAGGTTAGGTGTTCTGACCGTCCCCTCCTCCTTGTGTTCCTCCCCGGTGAGCCGTGCAACCAGGGTGGGAGGTGGCCTCTTTCCAGGATACATAGTGCTTGGCCCGGCTCTGCTGGAATCCTTGTTGGTGGCGGCTTCATCGGGGTTGCAGGACCCCTCTCCCCGTCAAGTTCGGAGTGGTGGTCGGCCATGTAGCGGACGTTGTTCGTTCCCAACGTGGACATTGAGGAGTTCATGAGACTAACTCCACTCGCCCATAGCCAAGAGGAAGAGTTGGGTACTATGCTCGTGGAAGTGGAACAAGATGGTCTGATTGCTCTCCTGGAGCACATCTTCATTTTTGATCGTTGTTATGTTACATGGACGATTTAGAAGTTCAAGTTTGTCATCTGTTTGATGCCCCGTCTCCCCGTTCCATGTCTCACGAGCTTTGCTGCGAGCATTCCAGTCTGATTTGTTCCTCCGGTTGTTGTAAGTGCCAAGCCTACCTCATGATGCTTGAGATTTCCCATCAGTTCAAATGTGAAGAGGATGGATATGGGTGTGATGCCTTTGTGCTCATATGTTTTTTTCGAAATGGGGGAGAAACCCGGCCTCTACATCCTAGGATGCACACAACCTTTATTAAACAAATACGTAGCACAAAAGTATTATAGTTCACAAATCAGATAGAGTTGATACAAATACCAACCATCTGAACAAAGCTAAAGGTCTCACAAGAGTATTATAGTTCACGGATCAGACTTTGTGCTCATACGCGAAGTTGAGTATGGTGATAGCAGATTGCTATGCACAAATGGGAGAGGGCTCTGTCCCAATCCCATTTTTTTCTACTCAGCTTGATGTTCTAGATATAGTGCGCCAATGTGATGAAGCAGACAGCCAGATGCTTACGGTAACGGAAGTTTTCATGAAAGAATTTGCTCCCACCATCTTGACGCCAATGCTCACTCATCACCAGAAGGTGTCCTCGTACTCTTTGTTTGCTCAGTTACAACGAGTTTGTTGTGCTTCAAATTTTATGGTCTAGCTGTTATATATCAGGTTCTTTGCGAGCTACTACTCATATTGTTTGTGCAATCTTTGAACCGCTCGAGTTGATTTGTTGGAGACGAGTGAGAGCATCTCCAAAGTCGTTCCTCAGTTTTAGCAAAGAAGATATTCATGTGTTGAACATGGTGGCGCACCCTCAAGATCTACATCCCAATCCCTTACCTCAAATATGTTTGTCAACATGATTTTTGGTTGAGCCGCTACCTTTACGATTGGTGAGATTGCAAGAGGCCCCTTGAAGAATACAATTGCAGGTTTTTCGCGTCCTAGTTCTCGTCGGACCCCCCCCCCCTGGTCGGCCGCCAACTAGAGCTCCTCTAAACGCCGCCGCCTAGCTAACCCTAGCCGCCGGCCACCACCTCTAAACCCCTTGGCCTCTAAACCTAGTTGCCAAGGGCCCTCTCTACTCCACCGTACCCGCTCCGGCTTAGGCGAAGCCCTGCGGGATTTCCCCTCTACTTCCACCACCACGTTGTCGTGCTGCTGGAATCGCGAGGAGAGATCTACAACCTCCGCTTCCTGCTGTAACAAGGGAGAGGAAGGTCTTCATCGAGTACCGTACGTGTGACCGACTGCGGAAGCAGTGCCGAAACGCAGCGCCGGAAGGATCGTCTTCGCGATCTTGAGATCGGCAAGTGAACGACTACATCAACCACGACAATCCGATCTCGTTAACCGCTTTGGATCTTTGAGGGTTAGTACTCTATCAACTCGTTGCACCAATCTAGTATATTAGATCTTGGCTTGTGTGTGTTCATGTGATAGAATTTTTTTGTTTTCCATGCTACGAACCCCTACAATATGTTTGTGACATTTTTGCAACTTTACCAGTTAAACAGTATGCAGGAATTGAGCATGGAACATATCATATCTCAGCTGCATTTGGTTATGCAAATAATATGTTGTCACATGTGACTATCATTGTTCATGACATTAACCGCTAAAATGAGTAAAAGAGAAGACATGGCACATATAGAGGATCTGCACCTAACCCTTCAAAGTTACCATTTTATGTTGTCCTGCAGTTTTTTCTTTTTTTATAAATTTTTCTGTACTATCTGTAGGTGGAAAACAATGCCCTTTTAGGCTCGAGTTACGTGATTATATAGGATAGAAAAAACTACGTGTTTATATAGGATAGGAAAAGCCACTACCATAGCATGTACAAAGGTATACCGTATAGGGTGATGAACAACATCATGGCTATACGGTATTATATTTATGTTGTCTAACAACCCTTTTAAATCTAAGCTTGGACAAAGATTTAAATTACGCATAAACTCATAAAGATTTCTGACTGGAAGAGCCTTTGTAAAACCAAAAAAAATCTGATCCTTGCTAGATATAGACTTGATATCCAAATTCTTGCTTGCAAATCTTTCTCTCATAAATGATAATCAATCTCTATATGTTTTGTGCGTGTATGAAAGTGGGATTTGGCTTTCAATATCACTGCGTTGTCTAATATCACAAATTTATTTGGCAACTGGCTTAATCGGAATTGCAAATAAAGATAAAGGTCACATTAGAGTTGATGTGTGTGCGCTTTAATTTGGGCTATTTGGCATGTCTGAAACAATTTTATTTTTAAATCAAGTTTTCTATCATTTTTGCAGGTTATCCCACTAGCCGCCCATTCATCCTATGTGGTCCTTACTCCATCCTACATATGAGCGGCATGTTATGGATATTGGGTGCAACCATTTGGAGATGGTTGCATGGGTGTGCTATAGCCCGTACCGTTGACGTTTTGATAGGAGATTAATATGTTGATGGTAACGTGTTGTGTATTGCATAACGTATTTAGATGGCTGATTCATGTTGCTACTCTTTGTGACCCATGAGTTGTAATAACTGGTAATACTTTTAAAATAATGAAATAAGAGGTCGTTTGCATCAATTGATGTAGATGCTGGGACATTGCCCCATTTCACAAAAATAAAATGAAAAATGTGATTTGTACATAGAGAGATTGCACCTAAGTTGTCACACCATAAACATGCATGTCCTTCAACTTTACCCCAAGTTCACCAAGAAGTGCTTCAACCCATATTAACTCTGTAGCATTTGATAAAGCTTTATATTCAATATTTGTACTCGAATGTGATATTTTAGCTTGTTTTCTAGCATTCTAAGAAACAAGATTTGGTCCAACAAATATTACAAAACATCCATTGAGTTTTTATCATCAAGACAAACAACCCAATTGACAGAAAGTCCAAGTTAGAGAATTTCCACCATGCAAGCTGGACTTAGGTTGATGGCCCAGTGTTTTTCCCACATATATATACTAAAAAATGTAGCTTCATCAATCATGTCCTTTTCAGCACCGCCTAATTTCTACAATCAAATAGCATGATATCAACTTACGTTGCCAAATTGAAAGTGTCCCCCATGTAAACAATTTAATTTGAACCAGTTATGTCATCATGATAATCGGTTTTGATTCTGATAATTCAACAGGTACATATTAGGGTGCACACTTGCAATAAAAATGCATTAAATTTAAGGGGGGAATATGAAAAAATATGAAGACAAAGCAATAGTACCTTCTATAGTTTCTCTGTATTATTCCATTGATACAAACAAAAGGAAGAGTATCTCTATGGAAAAGGTTGCATTAGAAGAAAAGGGGAATGGGCCTTGCTAGAGACCATAAGCACAATTCTCAAGCTCCGATCTCGAAATAAGCAACTTGAATTTGTGTAGATTTACATGCATCTACACGCTAAAATGCGTCTAGATATATACGAATTGGGAATTTTTGAAGGTAGGTGGCCCTCCACACCTATAGTAGCTTCGTCGATATTGTGGGCTCCTTCGCAAGAAGCATCGGAATCAAGGACTCCATTCTGACAACTAGCTCCCACTGCCAGTTGCGGTGTCAATTCATGCTTAGCTCGTCAATATTCGTGTTGTAGAGTGGTAGATTTTGGTTTCCAAAACATTTTGTAAATTTACTCCATAAAATGTATGCTATTAACTCGAGAAGGTGTGCCTATGAACATGAAGCGATGAAATTAGGTTGACATTTGAGCAAACGATGACATATTTAGGTCAAAAACCAGTGGAAGACCTTATGTGGTGTTGATGAAAGAGAAATGAACTAATGTGGCAATTCTTTGATGTAGATGAAAAGTGAAAACAACATCACAACAATAAGACATGAACTCGACAGGCACAATAGCAAAGAGACAATAGAGATAAAGTGGATACAAATGTGATGACCAAATAGCACGCGTGAGGGAGAGGGTGAGAGAGAGTGAGGGAGGGAGTGAGAGAAAAGTGAGATCCCATTTTCTTAAGGGGTGTTATGCGAAGGGTAGAGGGGTACAACCGGTTTGGAGGAATAAAGCAAAACTTGACAAAACAAGTTAAGTCGGTTGTTTTATGCTATATTGTATTCTTTTACAAATTTTTATGCTATATTATAGTTTTCCTTTGCAATGAAGGTGTACATAACTAGGGGTTTCGCGGCAACGCGTGGGCACTTACCTAGTGTAAGTAATTTTTGTATTCTGATGTATCGATCATTTACAATTCCACTTGATAAGAGTTGTTGTTTTTGATGCATGGTTGTGTCATGTAGTGACAAGCTTTCGTCTCCCTTTTTTCCTTAGAGAGACAGGATTCTGGGTTACCGAGAAAAACCAAATTTTGGATTTAAAGTATTGGGATTTTCCTAATTTTGGTAATTGTTCAGTAAGTTGTTAGTAACTATTCTCACAACTAGGAGGTTTCTCGTTCTTTGTTTAGGTCTTTTGTCGGTGTCTTTCTCAGGATGTTGAGGCGGCGGCTACATTTTGAAGTCATAATAAAGTCCTCTTCGCCCTATCCTTGCTCCGATGGTGCATCTAGCGCCGAGGGAGGGCGTGTGGAGTCGTGCATTCGACAGATCTTCTTGGATCTAGTCCGTTTTCATGGTGTGAGTTCAGGTCAGTCTCTTCCGATTTATGGGTGTCATCATTGGCGATGGTTGCTGCTCTAGTGCGCTGGTCCTTTGTGGTCTTAGCACGACGACTTTCCGTCCGTCTACTACAACAAGCTCTACCACGACAACCTTTGCCCGGCTCCGGTGATGGAGGGGCAAGGACCGGCGTGCTTTTGGCTCGTGCTAGTGTATATAGTCATCGCTAGGTGGTCTATGGATCTATTTGTATTTATTACTTTTAGGTTTTTTTATACTGTTGTTGATAATTATTAATAAATCGGTGAAATTTCATTAAAAAAAATGACTAAAAGTTTACCCTACTGTTTACCCAGTTCTAAGAGGAGACGTGTAAGATGGAGCCAAAAGTCCGGAACCACAACAAACCAGGGCGTGAGTTCGATTCAGATCCGGTAGTAACAACGGAATGGAAAGCTGAAACAAGCCATCTTTTATTTTAGCGTGACAACAGATCTAAAGTGGTAACTCGATCGAATCGAGGTGACAGGCCCGGCACACACCCAACGACGACGTCTCGCGGTCGTTGCGCGGCGAGCAATAATGGATCCAGACGAGGGGACCGGCGCCGTCGACAGGGAATTCGCGGCGGACGTGCTCGCGAACATCCTGATGCGCCTCCCGGCCAACACCCGCCGCCTGTTCCGCCTCGTCTGCCGGCACTGGCGCGACGTCGTCGGCACGCGGACGGCCACGAACCTGCGGAGCCGCGCCAAGACGCTGGTGGCCAACACGGGCTACGCGTACGTCGTCGACGACCTGTCCGCTCATGATTCGTGGACGGGACGACATTGCCCCAGCGACAGAGAGCTGTGGAAAAAAACCGGCAGCGGCACCGCAGGCCTCTACAAGAACATGAACATCGTGGGCACCGTTAACGGCCTCGTCTGCCTCTGCGACACCGGTGGCGGCATCACCGTGGCCAACCCCGTCAGCGGCGAGGCGCTCGACGTCCCGCCGCTGCCGCTGCGAGCGCCATGCACGACTGCCTACAGTCGAAGCTGGCAGGAGGGCTACGGGTTCGCGTACCTTCCGGCCACTCGGCGGTACAAGGTCGTGCACGTCCCGTGCTGGGTGAACGGGTCTGCGTTCGGCACGGTGCGAGTGATCGCGCTGGGGGAGGCATCGTGGCGGGACGTGCCGGCCGAGCCGTCCGTGAAGTCCTACAATGGCTACGGCATCGTCAGCGTGGACGGGTCCGTGTACTGGGCCACGAAGTCGGAGCGCACGGAGAAGGTCATGTGGCTCAACCTCGAGGACGAAAGGGTTTCGCCCATTACCTCACTGCCCTCGGTGCTGTCCGACTCGAAAGACGTCAAGGCATGGCACCTGGCAGAGGTGCACGAGAGGCTGGGCATCGTCGTTAGCCGCCACGTCTCGTTGACGACGGAGGTGTGGGTCATGGAGCGAGGAGAATGGAGCCGCTTGTATACCGTGCGGTTCAGCACGCCGCCGCCGGGCAGCCAGCGCCGATGTCTCACGTGGCCGCTTTTTTTTCATGGCGAGCACGTCCTGGCATGGGAGCCGGAGCTGCATGGACAAGGTTCTGTTCTGTACAGGCACACGCTGATCCGAGAAGGCGACCGGAGAGAAGCGAGGCGCGGCGACGTGGTGGATATCGGGGACACGGCCCTGTGGTGGGAAGTCGGCCGTTATCTTGATATGACCTCGTACATGAGCTACCGCCGGACATTCGCTTACGTCGACACCAAGGAACCTCTGAGTGTTTATAGGTTGTCTGCGGTGTGATGACCTAATGCCCGGCTTGTACGACCAATTAATGTACGTCTACTTGGGAATGTTTCTTGCTTGGTCAAAGTTCATACACTAGTTTATGTAATATATGAAGCATTGTCCAACCTTGCACCGACTGATCTTGAATGATCTACCATCGGTACCGTATTTTGCAGATGCGAACATGTAATGAACCGGTGTTAGAGCAACTGTAGCATATCTCGTAGACGTGTGCGCAATCCTTAAAATAACCGCATGTTTTCGGTATTCGACAAGAAAGTCCATGAGTTTTGCCCCTGTAACGAATTGCCCTCTGACACCCGTTCCTTGATCTGCCCTCTTGATCTAGATCCTGGCCTCCCTTCTCCGTGTCGCCGGATGCCAAGGTGGTCGGCAACGAGGGAGAGGAAGGACCGGCGTTGTATAGTATTCCCTCCGTCCAAATAACTGATTTGAATTTGTCTAGATTTAAATGTATCTACTAGAATGCGTCTAAATATATTCGAATCTAAACAAAATTAAGTCAGTTATTTTTGGACCAATGGAGTTTCTGTAGCTTTTTCTGCCTCCCTAATAAAGTAGGGTTAGGTTTTCTGACCGTCCCCTCCTCCTTGTGTTCCTCTCTAGTGAGCCGTGCAGCCGGGGTGGGAGGTGGCCTTCTTTCCAGGATCCAGAGTGCTTGGCCAGGATCTGCTAGAATCTTTGCTAGTGGCGGCTTCATCAGGGGTTGCAGGACCCCTCTCCCCGTCGAGCTCGGAGTGGTGGTCGGCCGTGTGGCGGCCACTGTTCGTTCCTAACACGGACATCGAGGAGTACGATCGTGAGACTAACTCCGCTCGCCCATGGCCAAGAGCCCAAGAGGAAGAGACAGGTACTACTATGCTGTGGAAGTGGACTGAGCTGGTCTGATTGCTGCTCCCCTGGAGCACACTTCATTTTCGGTCGCTGTTATGTTGTGTTAAAGATTCAGAATTTCAAGTTCGTCATTAGCCTGATACCCCGTCTCCCCATTCCAAGTCTCGCGAGCTCTGCTGCGAGCGTTCCGGTTTGATTTGTTCCTCCGGTTGATATAAGTGCCAAGCCTGCCTCGATGCTTGAGATTGTGAAGAGGCTAGATATGGGCGTGATGCTTATACGTGAAGTTGAGTATGGTGATGCAGATTGCTCTGCACATATGGGAGAGAGATCTGTTCCAATCCCAATTTTTTCTGCTCATCTTGCTGCTCCGGGTATAGTGCGCCAATGTGATGATGCAGACACCCAAATGCTTACGGTACCGGAAGTTTTCATGAAAAGCTTCGCTGCCACCATATTGACGCCAATGCCCACTCTTTATCACACCAGAAGGCGTCCTCGTACTCTTTGTGTGTGTCAGGACCGTCGATCCTCCATCTAACAGCCCAGGAAGCTCCCGTACCGTTTCGCGCCAAAAGACCGAAGACGTCGCTGTTAAACTTTACAGCTGGAGGCTCAACCACTATGTTGTTTGTCGTTTTGAACCTTGTATGCTTTTTAAGCCCTGGTCTCACTCGAGATGGGCATCCATTATTGTTCCGGGTTAAACCCTAGCCGCCTCTGTTGAGGTCTAGCCTTAGTTCCTGTAATTCGACTCTAAATTCAGTGATAAATTAGTCCCAAATTCCCACAGATTCTTGTTGTTTATCTCAGTTCATCTTTGACAGTCTTGAATTCCTAGTCTGGCGCTGTCAGTGTGGTCAGTTACATCAAGTTCTCTGTGCTTCCAATTTTATGATCTACTACTTATATTGTCTATGCAATCTTTGAACTGTTCGAATTGATTCGTCAGACACGGGTGAGAGCGTCTCCGAAGTTGTTCCTCAATTTCAGCAGAGAAGATATTCATGTGTTGAGCTCACCCTCAAGATCTACAGCTCGATCCTTTACCTCGAATATGCCTACCAACGTGATTGCTGGTTAAGACGCTAGTTTTACGCTTGGTTAGATTGCAAGAGGCCCCTGAAGAATACAATTACAGGTTATTCATGTCCTAGTTCTCGCCGTACCCCCTCCCGCCCCTCAGCAGTCTCCTTTTGTAATCTTCTGATTAGACAGTATGGCTTAGCTTATTTTTAATGTGTGCATCTAGGCACTATCTATGTGAACTCTGATGATCAGAGTATGAGTTGTGTTGTAATCCTGGCTTTATCATAATGAAATCTCTGGTCCTTCAGGATTCTTTTATGTTCAAAAAAATAAAGGGATGGTCCAGGGCTCAAAGATACAGAAGCTACAGCTATTCTCTAGCCCAAAAATTGGGTGTTCGTCTAGTGAGTGTGCGTGGGACTTTGTGTCTCTGATGAAACAATTGGAAAGCTCGACAAACATTACTCCCTCTATTTTATATTACTCCGTACGAGTCGGTTTCGGTTAAGATCAAACTTCACGAAGTTTGAGCAAGTATATTTTTTTGGAAATAGGCAATTTTATTACTTATCGTAATGTTTACACCCGGCATCTACATAACTAAGATGAACACAGCCACACAAACCAGCGACTAACTATTAAAGAACCGAAACAAAATTACAAAATGCGATGCCAACATCAACGGCTACAACTAAGGTAGAACTATCCGCGGATCTTATTGTAGATCTATTCGAAGCTCATGCTGCCATCCATGTCGGGGAAAAATATACCCCGTCAGGTCCTCCAATCGCATACACCCCTGATACGCCCAATTTGCATCACCATTTTATATCATAATCTACCTCTATTCATTGATATTTGTCTTATTATGAGGTATTACTTATGGTTTTTCATCTGTTTATGCATGTTGGATGATTCTTGGAGGATGGACTGCCGGAGTCTGGATTCTGATGGCAAAGAGGGCGGTTCGATGCAATTTCGCGAAGATCATAAAAATACCAGAAAAATATGGAAACATATTATTTTCTCAGAAGACTAAGGAATCCAGAAGGAGGAGCGAAGAGGGGCCGCAGGGGGCCCACACACCCTAGGCGCGGGCCCACCTGACCCCGCGCCTAGGGCAGGTGTGGACCACCTGCCTGGCCTCTGACTCCGCCCCTTCGCATATATCTTCCCTATGGAACCCTAAGCCTTAGGGAGCAACCACAGATAGATTTTCGTCGACTCTGGGGGGTAGAAAACACCGAGACAGAAAGATCTCTCCGGCAGACAGATTTCTGCCAGAGGAATTCCTTCCCAGAGAGGGGAGATCGTCGCCATCAACACCTTCATCAAGCTAGGATTTATCGGGATCATCATCATCATCCACACCATCATCTCCACCAGCACCATCATCACCACTTCGTCCCGCTGTAAAAATTGTGTTGGATATTGCTTTAGTTCTTAGGGGAAACTTTCCCGGTGTTAATTACTATTGTAGTTGATGCTTGTGAGTGGAACCATTGGATTATTGTTTATGTTCAGATTGTTATCCATTATCATATCATCTTTGATCTTGATCCATATGATGTCTCGTGAGTAGTTTGTTTAGTTCTTGAGGACATAGGAGAAGTCATGTTGTTATTAGTGGATTTGTGTTGAGTTATTATTCAATGGTCTAGTATTTAAGTTGTGGTGCTATTCTTCTAGTGGTGTCATGTGAACGTCGACTACATGATACTTCACCATTTATGGGCCTAGGGGAATGCATTGTGTATTTGGCTACTAATTGCGGGGTTGCCGGAGTGACAGAAACCTGAACCCCCGTTAGGACACCTTTGCACAAGGGAGTGTAGGATCTCAGAGTTTAAGGTTGTGGTTAGATTTATATCTTAATTACTTTCCTATAGTTACGGATGTTTGTAGAGGGATTAATCACAAGTATGTATTAGTCCAATTACGGTCGGTACATTAGCACAGGTTCACCCACACAACACTTACAACACCAAAGAAGAGTACTCGGCTATTGATACGTTGGAAACGTACCTATAATTTTTTATGCTCCATGCTTGTTTAGTATCTACTTTGCTTTGCTTGTCTACACTTTGAGGTGCTTTTTACATATTTTCTGGTACTAACATATTAACAAGTTGCAATAGTGTCAGATGCCTGTTTTCTGTTGTTTTTGGTTTCAGAAAAGTTAGTAAAGAAATATTCTCGGAATTGGACGGGACAAACTTCAAAGTCAATTACTTTTCGTGGGGAACAAGAAGTCCAGAGGAGAGCCGGAGGGGCCAACCAGGGGGGACAGACCCACCCTAGGTGCGGGTGGGCCCAGCCCTGTGCCTGGCTAGGGTTTGCCGCCCCTGGCCGCCGCCTCGGTCTCCCCTTCGCCTATAAGAATCCCCCGATGCAGAAACCCTGAGTACCCGATCAAATATCCACGAAACCGTCTGTAGCCGCCGCCACCATCGTCCCTAGATCAGGGGGATCTGAATTTCTTCCCGGCACCCTTCCGGAGGGGAGATCATCCCGGAGGCCTTCTCTCCGGTATGATGCGTGAGTAGTTCCACCTTGGACTATGGGTCCATGTAGTAGCTAGATGGTTGTATCTCCTCCTTTGTGCTTTCATGTATAGATCTTGTGAGCCCCGTTCATGATCAAGATCTAATCTATTTGTAATCATGCATGTTGTGTTTGCGGGGATCCGATGGATATTGAGATTATTATGTTGTTTTGATTAATGGTTTTGTCTTTATGATTCTATCATGTCTGTGTTGTTTGTGATCTTGCATGCTATCCGTTGTTAGTAGATATTTTGGCCAAGTAGTTGCTAGTAACTCCAAGAGGGGGTATTTATGCTCGATAGTGGGTTCATGCCTCTAGTTTCCAAGGGAAGTGACAGAAATCTCTTTGGTTGTAGATGTGTTGTTGCCACTAGGGAGAAAACAACAGTCTCTTGTTCATGGAACATGTGGATTGTTTATCTTACACACTTTGCTTAAAGCAGTTATCTGTTGCTTGCAACTTAATACTGGAGGGGGTTCGGATGATAACCTGAAGGTGGACTTCTAGTCATAGATGCAGTTGGATGGCGGTCTATATATATTGCTGTATTGCCCAATCGAATCTCATAGGATCTTTCTGACTAGTAATTGCATTGTTATGCTTTGCTCAGTTCCTGTCAATTGTACTGCTGTAATTTGTTTACCCTTCATGCCATGTTGTTTATCTAAGGAGAGCGCCTCTAGTGAACTATGGACCCCGGTCCAATCTTTACCATTGATACATCTTCCACGGTTACTTGTTTACTTGCTGCAAACCATTACCTTCCACACCATGCGTTTAATCCTTTGTTACAGACAACCGGTGAGCTTGACAACCTCACTGATTTGTTGGGGCAAAGTCTTGAGTTTGTGTTGTGCAGGTCTCCAAGTTGCTAGCAACACCTATGTGACGTTTCCTTCCTCCTACTTGTTCGATAACCTCGGTTTCTTACTGAGGGAAACTTGCTGATGTGCTGCTTCATACCTTGCTCTTGGGGTTTCCAACGAAGCGTCCAATGACAAGTGCGAGGCGCCATCAAGCTCTTTCTGGTGCCGTTGCTGGGGTGGCTAAGGACGTCTTCACAAGGGGAGTCCTTCACTTCCTTTCTCTTTACTTTGTTTTTAGTATATTTTGTTTCTTTTGCTTGGTTTTGTTTGCCTCTTTTCAAAAAAAACAAAAAAAATAGTTCCTACTCTAGTTGCCACTTTGCTCTAGCTCACCATGTTGCTCCCAAGTTCGCCCTGAAAGATCTTGCAATAGGTAGTGGATCCATAATTGGGAAAGATAATATTGAAGAATTATTTAATTATGTTAGTGTAGGGTTTCGTAGCATGGAAAACAAAAAAATTCTACCGCATACAAACAAACAAGCCAAGATCTATCTACTAGATTGTAGCAACGAGTCGATGGAATAACTCACCCTCGAAGATTCCAAAGTGTTTAATGAGAGCGGATTCTCGTGGGTGATGTAGTCGTACTCTTGCCGATCTCAAGATCGCGTAGACGATCCTTCCGGCGTTGCATTCCGGCAGCGCTTCCGCAGTCGGTCACACGTTCGGAACTCAACAAAGACCTTCCTCTCCCTTGTTCCAGCAGGCAGCGGAGGTTGTAGCACTCTCCTCGCGATTCCGGCAGTACAACGGCGTGGTACCGAAAGTAGAGGGGAGATCTCGCAGGGCTTCGCCTTAAGCCGGAGCGAATATGGTGGACTATGAGAGAGACCCTCGGCGATCTAGGTTTTAGACACGCCAAGGAGGAGCAAGGCCGGCGGCTAGGGTTTGCCTAGGCGGCGGCGGCGGCTTGCCCTAGGCGGCGGCAGCAGGAGGTGGCGGCGCCGGGGCTAGGGTTTGCGGGGTGTGTGGGTTGTGTCTTAGAGGGGCAGCCCTGCCCCTCCTTATATAGGTGGAGGGGGCACGCCAGGGGAGGGGAGTCCCTCCCCAACTCGGATCCCAAGTGGGCCGGCGGTGGAGGGAGGGAACTCCTCCCCAAGTAGGTTTCCTACTTCCCCTCCACCTCACAAAATAGCCGTTTGACTTTTCAAACTAGGATTTGATTAAACCCTTTATTTTGTTCAGCGATGACACTTAGTACATGATGCAATCATTCCAACTTCATATGACACATTCATGTACCCTTACCCTCCGGAGTGCCGGACATTCCGGAACCTTCTAGAACATTCCCGATGAAAACACCGGAACCATTCTCCAACCCCGAAACAGGACTTTCCTTATATGAATCTTATTCTCCGGACCATTCCGGATCTCATCGTGATATCCCGGATCCCATCCGAGACTCCGAACAACATTTGGTCTCTTACTCATCATTCCAAAACTACTCAAACAACGTCGAATCCTTAAGTGTGTCTCCCTACGGTTCGTGAATCATGCGGACATGATCGAGACACTTCTCCGAACAATAACCAATAGAGGAATCTGGAAATTCATATGGCTCCCACATATTTCTAAGATTAATTTGTGATCGAATGAACCACTTACATACGATACCAATTTCCCTTTGTCTCACGATAGTTTACTTATCCAAGGTTATGATCGTCGGTATCTCTGCATACCTAGTTCAACCTTGTTACTGATAAGTACTCGTTTCTCGTTCCCGTGATATGTGATCCCTTGTGAGCCAGTCACATGCTTGCAAGCTAATTGGATGACATTCCACCGAGAGGGCCCAGAGTATATCTATCCGTCATATGGATGGACAAATCCCACTCTTGATCCATGTGTCTCAACCAATACTTTCCGAACACTTAATGCCACCTTTATAGCCACCCGATTCTGGTGTGGTGTTTGATGTCATCAAAGCATCCTTCCGGTGAAGGTGATATGCATGATCTCATGGTCGAAGGAATTAGGTTACTATGTATCAGAAAGCATATAGCAATTGAACTATTAAAATGACTTGATCTTTATGCTACGCTTATCTATAGGAGTATGTCCACCATATCATTCTCCTAACGATATGATCTTGTTGTTAATAACATCTCAATGTTCATGATAGGGAAACCACAATCATTTATTAACCAACAAGCTAGTATTATAAAGAGGCTTTACTAGGGACTCTATTTTAGTTTACAAATCACACAAGTATTAATGTTTCCTAGTTAATACTATTATAGCATGAATGTAAACATTTATCATAAACACAAAGATATAAGAATAACTATATTTATTATTGCCTCTAGGGCATATCTCCAACAGTCTCCCACTTGCACTAGAGTCATCTAATCTAGATTACATGGTAATATACCGAACACCCATGGCAGTTTGGTGCTGGTCATGTTTTGCCCTCGGAGAGGTTTAGTCAACGGATCCGCCACATTCAGATCTGTGTGTACTTTGCAAATCTTTATGTCCCCATCTTGGACATGTTCCCAAATAGCGTGAAAATGTAGCTTGATGTGCTTCAGCTTCTTGTGTGACCTTGGTTCTTGTGCATTGGCTATGGCGCCCATGTTATCACAGTAGATTGACATTGGGTCCAGCGCACTAGGAACCACATCGAGCTCTGTAATGAAATCTTTCATCCATATCGCTTCCTGTGAAGCCTCCTAAGCAGCCATGTATTCTGATTCAGTTGAAGATCTCGCCACAACGCTTTGTTTTGCACTCCTCCAGCTAACTGCTGCACCATTCAAAGTAAATATGTATCCAGATTGTGATTTAGAATCATCCGGATCGGTGTTCCAACTAGCATCGGTGTAACCATTAACAACGAGTTGTTCATCACCTCCATAAGAAAGAACCATATCCTTAGTTCTTCTCAAGTACTTAAGGATGTTTTTGATCACGTCCAATGATCCACTCCTGGATCACTTTGATATCTGCTAGTTAAACTAACAGCATATGCAATGTCGGGTCTAGTACATAGCATGGCATACATTAGAGATCCTATGGCTGAGGCATAGGGAGTCTTACTCATCCTTTCTCTATCTTCTGTCGTTGTCGGACTTTGAGTTTTACTCAAGGTCGTATTGGGCAACATGGGCAAGAATCCTTTCTTGCTATCTTCCATTCCATCTTTAGAACTTTGTCCAAATATGTACTTTGTGACAATGACATTAGGCGTCTCGATCTATCTCTATAAATCTTTATGCCTAATATGTAAGCTGCTTCGCCAAGATCTTTCATTGAAAAACTATTATTCAAATATTCCTTGACACTATTAAGAAGGTCTACATCATTCCCAATCAACAATATGTCATCTACATATAGTATTAAGAATGCTACAGAGCTCCCACTCACTTTCTTGTAAATACAAGCTTCTCCATAAGTTTGTATAAAACCAAAACTTTTGATTACCTTATCAAAATGTTGATTCCAACTTCGGGATGCTTGCTTCAATCCATAGATGGACCGTTGAAGTTTGCATACCTTGTTAGCATCTTTAGGATCAACAAAACCTTTGGGTTGCATCATATACAACTCTTCATCAATGTCTCCATTGAGGAATGCTGTTTTGACATCCATCTGCCATATCTCATAATCATAATATGAAGCGCTTGCTAACATAATCCTCATAGACTTTAGCTTCGCTACAGGTGAGAAAGTCTCATCATAGTCAACTCCTTGATTTTGTCGAAACCCTTTTGCGACAAGTCGAGCTTTATAGACAGTAACATTACCATCAGCATCTGTTTTCTTCTTGAAAATCCATTTGTTTTCGACAGCCTTCCGGCCATCCGGTAAGTCCACCAAGGTCCATACTTGGTTTCGTACATGGATCCAATCTCGGATTTCATGGCTTCTTGCCATTTATTGGAATCTGGGCTCATCATCGCTTCCTCATATGTCGCAGGGTCATCGGTGTTGTCCACCAACATGACACTCATAACGGGATCATACCAATCAGGAGTGGTACGAGTTCTCGTTGACCTGCGAGGCTCTGTAGCAACTTCAACCGAAGTTTCATGATCATCATCATTAGCTTCCTCTCATACTGGTGCAGGCACCACGGGAACTTCTTCCGGTGCTGCGCTACTCGCAAGTTCGAGAGAAGGTTCGACAACCTCGTCGAGTTCTACTTTCCTTCCAGTCACTTCTTTCGAGAGAAATTCCTTCTCTAGAAAGGATCCATTCTTTGCAACGAAGATTTTGCCCTCGGATCTATGATAGAAGGTATACCCGATAGTTTCCTTCGGGTATCCTATGAAGACGCATTTTTCCGCTTTGGGTTCAAGCTTGTCCGGCTGTAACTTCTTTACATAGGCTTCGCAACCCCAAACTTTAAGGAACGACAATTTAGGTTTCTTCCCAAACCATAATTCATACGGTGTCGTTTCAACGGATTTAGATGGTGCCCTATTTAAAGTGAATGCGGCTGTTTCTAATGCATAACCCCAAAATGATAGCGGTAAATCTGTAAGTGACATCATAGAACGAACCATATCTAAGAGAGTTCGATTACGACGTTCGGACACACCATTACACTGTGGTGTTCCCGGCGGTGTCAATTGTGAAAGTATTCCTCATTTCTTCAAATGCTCGCCAAACTCGTAACTTAGATATTCACCTCCACGATCAGAACGTAGAAATTTAATCTTCTTGTTACGTTGATTCTCAACCTCACTTTGAAATTCCTTAAACTTCTCGAAAGTCTCGGACTTATGTTTCATGAAATAGATATACCCATATCTACTCAAGTCATCCGTGAAGGTAAGAACATAACGATAACCCCACATGATGCTACACTCATTGGACCACACACATCGGTATGTATGATTTCCAATAAGTCTGTAGCTCGCTCCATCATACCAGAAAATGGAGTCTTAGTCATTTTTCCCATCAGACATGCTTCGCATCTTTCAAGTGATTCGAAATCAAGTGATTCAAGAAGTCCATCGGAATGGAGTTTCTTCATACGCTTCACTCCAATGTGACCAAGATGACAGTGCCACATATAGGTCGAGTTATCGCTCGATTTCAAACGTTTAGCCTCAATGTTATTAATATGTGTATTTCCACAATCGATATTCAATAAGAATAGACCATCTATCAAAGGTGCATGTGCATAAAACATATTACTCATATAAATCGAACAACCATTATTCTCGGACTTAAACAAGTAACCGTCTCGCAATAAACAAGATCCCGATATAATGTTCATGCTTAACGCAGGCACCAAATAACAATTATTTAAGTATAAAACTAATCCCGATGGTATATGAAGAGGTAGCATGCCGACCGCGATCACATCAACCTTTGATCCATTTCCCACGCGCATCGTCACCTCGTTCTTCGCTAGCTTCCGTTTATTCTGCAGCACCTGTTTCGAGTTACAAATATGAGCAACCGAACCAGTATCAAATACCCAGGCACTACTACGAGTACTAGTGAGATACACATCAATAACATGTATATCGGATATACCTTTCTTCTTCATGTTGCCGTTCTTCAAATCCGCCAAGTACTTTGGGCAATTCCGCTTCCAGTGACCTTCTTCCTTGCAGTAAAAACACTCAGTATCAGGCTTAGGTCCAGCCTTGGTCTTCTTCGTCGGCGCGGTAACTTTCTTACCACCCTTCTTGAAGTGTCCTGTCACATCCCAAAATTCTCCTAAATTTGGAATGTGAAATAAATAAATAAATAAATAAGTTTGATTGATTGTTTGACTATGTTGAAAATTCTCAAAGAGAAGAAACTTTTTGAATAGAAAATCCTCTCAACCTTGAATTCAAAATCTTATATTCTTTTGCTATGACCTAAGTAGCCATATAGGCAAAAGGGCTTGGATTGATTATGGATTGAAGAATTGGTGTGCAAGATTTCAAAATGAAAATCATGAAGCATTCATAAGCATTTCATTACATCCATGCAAAGTTCTCACAAACTGAATTCAAATCCTGGTATCCAAATCCTATAGTTGATTCGCTCAAATGTTCCTAAAAGTAATTAAATTGAATTTATAAAACCCACTGTTGCTAAGGCAGCGATTATTGCTAAATTATAGCCTAAAGATATGAATATTACAAAATTTTAGAAACAAAATTGAGCTCATTTGGAGCTAGTATGAAAAAGTTATGGAACAAATACAAACACATAAAGATATAAATAAAATGAAATATACAAGGATTTATAAACCCAGTACTTTCAAACTAGTAAAAAGATTACAAATATGATCTTACAATGATCTATTCGATTTTAGAAAAATTTAGAAACAAGAATCATGTCATTTGGAGTTCGTATGCAAAAGATATGAGGGAAACAAGTAAATAGAAAAAGAAAAAGAAAAAAAGAATTTTTTTCTAACGGGCCGGCCCATCCGGACCGACCGAGCCAGCCACCTACAAAGGATCGATCAAGTTGCTTTAAAATGCGTACGAATCAGTTTTTAACAAACCTATCTCTACTCAAACTCTTATAACTTTTTATCTACAACTCCGAATCGACTTCCGTTTGTTTCTACTTGTTCCCTACTCCAAGGCCTATCTCTACACCATCCTAAACCTCCATATAAACTCGTGGAGCCACAGCTGTACGAGTTTCTCTTCTTGAAATCCCGAATCTACACATGTCCGAATCTTATTTCGCTTTTTAACCCATATAGACTTCGTCGTTTGCCTTCGGTCAAAAAACGATAGTTGTAGAACTCGTCGAAATCTTTCAATCCTGACAAACCTCACCTCTTTTCATCCACCACAGCCAGAGAATTTCGTATCGCAATATTTCAGATCTTACGGTGTAAATCCAAGATGTACTCGCGCTCGTTTCTTCAAATCCAAATTTCTTTGGTGAGAAGGTAGGAATAATGATTCCCCACAACTTTCGTGTTCTAAGTTTTTCAATTTGACCTACGGATTTGTCTCTCTAACACAGATCTCTTTCTTGTCTATTCTGAGCCAAAATCGGGTCAATCTCTTCTTCTAGCCACCGGATCCTATCCAGACGGTCGAGATCCAATCAAACCGGTGCGTGCCATGTCGTCATCCCAGTCAGCTTCCTCATCAACGCCACGTCAACGTCAGGTCAATATCTAGTCCCAGTCAGCATGCAAAGTCAACCTGTCCAGTCAGCGGAATATTCTCTGAAATATTCCGTTCGAATTTAAAATTGCATATTATAGGTCTAACTTGTAAAATTCATTAGAAATTCATACCACGTCCAAAAATTGCGTATAATATATCAAATTGAAGATAATTTTACGTGGAATCATCTTATCAGAATAGATCCAACTTTTACTGTATGTGGTTACTGCAGTAATTTAATTGGTCTTAATGGTCTTTTAAGTTAATAAATTCATAAGAAATTATCTGTAACTCCGAAAAATGAGAACAATATATCAAATTGAAGCTACTGTAATTTACATTAATAATATCTTGTTGGATCTATCCTTTGACGACTATTTAAGCCGTAGAAATTTAATTAGTTTTAATGGCTTTATAACTCATTAAATTCATAGTAAATTAATTGCTTGTCACAAAAATATAAATGATATATCGATGGAAAGCTGGTTCCATGTAGATCATCAATATGCAATTAGTCTAGCCTTTGACTGTAAGGTTTTGCCGTGAAGATTTAAATGGTTTAATGGCTTATTTAGAGTAATAAATTCATAAGAAAATAAATACTATTCATAAAATTACAAATAATATGTCCCTGAAATCACAATTCCATGGAGATTACAGATATAATTTTAGTTTGATTTTTAGACAACAGAAACTATATAAATCATTTAAAACCCATCAAACACTATTTAAATCATACAAAAAGATCTATAACTCCGATTAGGGTGAATCTAACGCCTACTGGTTCGTACTAACGTCCTATATCCAGTAAATCCAAGAAAAAAATTTAATTCAATAGTTAGAACAGGCGTTACAACAGAACTATTAAAAATCCTATATTGGCAAGTAATTATTAATAACAAGTACTCCATTGCATTATGGCCTCTTGCATGCATCATATACTTCAATATTGTTTAGAGAACTAAAGTAACGACCATTGTGACTTATTAAATTGTCATGCATGCATTCGTTGCATTTGTTTGATCTCTATGTGCTATTGTTTATGTTGCATGCAATTGTTTAATCGATAGATTGCGAGGAGTGCAACGTGTGTGATTGCAACTACTATGATTGCAAGTATTGTGGTTATGACGAGTGTAACCATTATATCTATGATGATTGTGAGGATTATCTAATCGACTACATCTACAACAAAGGCAAGTGCTGCTATCTTGGTCATAAATGTCCGTTTTCCTATGCATTGTAGATGTTTTTGTAGAATTGCATATGTAGGAATTGATGCATATATGCTATGCTATGTCCCATATTATTCCCTAGTATTCCTTGTTTATGAGCCATCATATTGGTAGATTTCTTAGCTATGCTATTTAGACGAGGAAGGGAATCATACCATGAAAAGTTATTTGTTTTGAAAGGATTTTATTTTGTTAAATGACAAACCAAAATGATTTTAATGAACCACCTGGATGGAATGGCATTGATTGGGTCATCGAGTGTGGATTATGGTGGGGAATGCCGCCCAGGACACTGAGAAAGGATTGGCTTCTTTGTTTGGTAGCTTTCATGTCCAACCATGTGCCAATAATGAAATGGGCGGTTGGTTGGACTCAGTAGGTTGTGGTAACTCGAACCCACGTATCTAGAGATGTAGATAGTGTAGGTTGGACCGGTGCGTGTCGGGTTTGGGGAGCTACTTCCCGAACGGTTCCTTCTTGGACTTCTCCCTATCATCACCCGATATGAGAGTGGTGGTACGAGCTGGGCTGGCCAAGTCACATGGGTGAAGTGTACTAACCCCTGTAGGGTGTATAAACTAATCGATTAGCCGTGTCCCCGGTTATGGACAATTTGAGCGACCTGATACTGATGCTATGATATTTCTCACTCATCCTTATTTCTTAATTACTTAAAACTTGTTGGGTGAACATAATTGGGTAGGAGCACCTGGGAGTGAACCAGAGTGTCTTATTTATCGTATTGGAAAACTACTTTGTTACAAATGTTAGGATAAAACTGTTGCTTTATGCAAATGAGCCTGAACTCCACTTGGCCAAATAAGCATGTAGTTGATGGATCTGTTGTTAACCACTTTAGCCTACTTGCCATACATTCAATGTATTGACCATTCGTGGCTGCAACGTTTCATGTTGCAGGTTATATCGTATCTGAGTGATCGTTCATAGGTCGTGAGACTCCACTCAACAATTGTTCGCCTGTGGCACATTTGAAGGATGGAGATCTACCTTCTATTCGTTTTCCGCTGTGTACTTGAATAAATAATGTAAATTCTGGATCATATTCGTTGTATTTATGATGCACAGTTATATTTGGTATCATTTTGTACTGTGTGTGCCAGTGAACCGATCCAGGGATTGGCACTATACACATGAACTCAGCCTTATCAGGTGAGGGTGTTACATGTCCCTTTTGCTTAGACTTGCCTTTCCTGAATTTGGTGGTCTTATTGACCAACAACACTTGGTGCTCTTTCTTGATCTCCACTTCTGCAGATTTCAACATGGCGAAGAGTTCTGGCAACGTCTTGTTCATGTTTTGCATGTTGTAGTTCATCACAAAGTTCTTGTAACTTGGTGGTAGTGATTGAAGGACACGGTAAATCCCCAAAGCATTAGGAATCACTATACCCAAGCTTTGAAGTTTGTTTGCATGCCCAGACATCTTAAGCACATGCTCACTGACGGAGCTGCCTTCTTCTATCTTGCAGTTAAAGAACTTTTCAGAAGCCTCATAGCTCTCAATTGCCGCATGAGTCTCAAAGATCAATTTGAGATCACGGACAATATCATGTGGGTCTGAATTCTCAAACCTTTTTTGAAGCTCCGATTCTAAACCATACAAGATAGCACATTGAACTGTGGAGTACTGAGTCTTCCGAGTGAGGTAAACATTCTTTACTTCATCGGTAGTAGTAGCTGCAGGTGGGTCACCCAGCGGTGCATCTAGCACATAGGTCAAATTACCAGCTGTGAGGACAATCCTCAAATTGCGGAACCAATCCGCGAAGTTGCTTCCATTGTTTTTCAACTTTTCTTTCTCTAGGAACGCATTAAAATTGATGGTAGGGGCCGCCATTGATATACAACATATTTGCAATACTTTAGACTAAGTTTATGACAAATTGAGTTCTAATTAATAGTTAAATTAATCTAGGTGAACTCCCACTCAAAACAATATCCCTCACATTGTTTTAGTGATCACACGAACCAAATCCACCACATCAAAACCGATCATCACAAGAGTTGATGTAGCTTCAATGGCGAACAATCGACATGTTCATCATATCTACTATATGATTGATGCTTTACCTTTCGGTGATCCGTGTTTCGAGACCATGTCTGTACATGCTAGGCTCGTCAAGATCAAACCTTAGCTTCCGCATGAGCAAATCTGGCTTGCTCATGTTGTATACACTTGCGGAATCTAACACACCCGATCATCACGTGGTGCTTCGAAACAACAAGCTTTGGCAACGGTGCTTACTAAGGGTGAACACTTTAGGACTTGAAATTCATGTGCATGAGGGATCATCTTATAATGCTACCGTTGTTAACTAAGCAATACAAGATGCATAAATGATTAACATCACATGCAATTCATAATATGTGATATTATATGGCCTTTCTTCTTTATGCTTCCGATCTCCATCTTCAAGCACGAACATGATCTCCATCATCACCGGCATTGCATCAAGGTCAATGACGCCGCTTCATGGTTGTCGTCCACCAGCTTCAACTATTACAACTACTTTGAATAGACACGCGGGTCTTAACATAAATTAAAGACAACCATATGGCTCCTGCCGGTTGCCAACTTACAATAAGGAACATTGCATACATCAAATATAATCACAATCATGGCCATATCACATCACAGCACACCCCTGCAAAACAAAGTTAGACGCTTCTACTTTCTTTGCATGTTTTACGTGGTTTGGGGCTTTCAATAAGTGTCGTTCTAACTTACGAACAAGAACCACAACATTGATACTAGTATTGTCAATCACCCGTTGTAAATTGAATCTTAACTATGTTGGGAGAAACAGCACCATAAAGCCACTTATGCAATACAAGTTGCATGTCAAGCGTGGAGCAAGTCTCATGAACGATGTCATGTAAGGTTAGACCGGGCCGCTTCATCCCACCATCCCGCAAGATGCAAAGTACACAAGAAGCAATCGATAACAAAAACATCAACGCCCACAATGATCATTGTGTTCTACTCGTGCAACAGATCTACATATAGACACGACTCTGATACCACTGTAGGGTTTCGTAGCATGGAAAACAAAAAAATTCTACCGCATACAAACAAACAAGCCAAGATCTATCTACTAGATTGTAGCAACGAGTCGATGGAATAACTCACCCTCGAAGATTCCAAAGTGTTTAACGAGAGCAGATTCTCGTGGGTGATGTAGTCGCATTTGCCGATCTCAAGATCGCGTAGACGATCCTTCCGGCCAGATTCCTGCAGCGCTGCAATCGGTCACACGCTCATAACTCGACGAAGACCTTCCTCTCCCTTGTTCCAAAGAAAATGGAGGTTGTAGCACTCTCCTCGCGATTCCGGCAGTACAACGGCGTGGTACCGGAAGTAGAGGGGAGATCTCGCAGGGCTTCGCCTTAAGCCGGAGCGAGTATGGTGGACTATGAGAGAGACCCTCGGCGATCTAGGTTTTAGACACGCCAAGGAGGAGCAAGGCCGACGGCTAGGGTTTGCCTATGCGGCGGCAGCGGCTTTCCCTAGGCGGCGGCAGTAGGAGGTGGCGGCGCTGGGGCTAGGGTTTGCGGGGTGCGTGGGTTGTGTCTTGGAGGGGCAGCCCTGCCCCTCCTTATATAGGTGGAGGGGGCGCTCCAGGAGAGGGGAGTCCCTCCCCAACTCGGATCCCAAGTGGGCCGGCGGTGGAGGGAGGGAACTCCTCCCCAAGTAGGTTTCCTACTTCCCCTCCACCTCACAAAATAGCCGTTTGACTTTTCAAATTGGCGTTTGACTTTTCAAACTAGGATTTGATTAAACCCTTTATTTTGTTCAGCAATGACACTTAGTACATGATGCAATCATTCCAACTTGATATGACACATTCATGTACCCTTCCCCTCCGGAGTGTCGGACATTCCGGAACCTTCTAGAACATTCCCGATGAAAACACCGGAACCATTCTCCACCCCCGAAACAGGACTTTCCTTATATGAATCTTATTCTCCGGACCATTCCGGATCTCCTCGTGATATCCCGAATCCCATCCGAGACTCCGAACAACATTCGTTCTCTTACTCATCATTCCATAACTACTCAAACAACGTCGAATCCTTAAGTGTGTCTCCCTACGGTTCGTGAATTATGCGGACATGATCGAGACACTTCTCCAAACAATAACCAATAGAGGAATCTGGAAATTCATATGGCTCCCACATATTTCTACGATTACTTACATCGAATGAACCACTTACATACGATACCAATTTCCCTTTGTCTCACGATAGTTTACTTATCCAAGGTTATGATCGTCGGTATCTCTGCATACCTAGTTCAACCTTGTTACTGATAAGTACTCTTTTCTCATTCCCGTGATATGTGATCCCTTGTGAGCCAGTCACATGCTTGCAAGCTAATTGGATGACATTCCACCGAGAGGGCCCAGAGTATATCTATCCGTCATATGGATGGAAAAATACCACTCTTGATCCATGTGTCTCAACCAATACTTTCCGAACACTTAATGCCACCTTTATAGCCACCCAGTTATGGTGTGGTGTTTGATGTCATCAAAGCATCCTTCCGGTGAAGGTGATATGCATGATCTCATGGTCGAAGGAATTAGGTTACTATGTATCAGAAAGCATATAGCAATTGAACTATTAAAATGACTTGATCTTTATGCTACTCTTATCTATAGGAGTATGTCCACCATATCATTCTCCTAATGATATGATCTTGTTGTTAATAACATCTCAATGTTCATGATAGGGAAACCACAATCATTTATTAACCAACAAGCTAGTATTATAAAGAGGCTTTACTAGGGATTATATTTTAGTTTACAAATCACACAAGTATTAATGTTTCCTTGTTAATACTATTATAGCATGAATGTAAACATTTATCATAAACACAAATATATAATAATAACTATATTTATTATTTCCTCTAGGGCATATCTCCAACAGTTAGCAAGCATGAGAATATTAAGGATAAATCTATAGCAGAGCTTGCTCCTAATTATGAGATTGCTGCAGCTTCTTTAGTTCATATGTTGGAGGCTAGGTTTGTTATCCTTAACCCCTTCATACAATTCTTGTTCCTAAAACTAAAAGAAGAAAAGAATGCTGAAAAAAGAAAATTCATCCTTGAAACTTTATCAAAAGAATTTCATGATGTTACTAGAGAGGCCAAAAAGGTTTTTGAACATTTCAATATGCTAGGTTCAAGTGTAGATGTTGTGGGTATTTCTGATAAAAATAATCCTAGAGAGGAATTCAATATACCCATACCCTTTAAGCTTGTTGGAATGCATGAAGCCTTTGAAAAGAATTTTGATTGGATTGCCCCTGAAAATATTTTTGATGAAGGTAGTAGACCAAAGAGATATGAGAAGGGATCCTCCAAAACCCATTTGGATGAGATACCTTTCATAGTTGAAGATTTTGCAAGTATGAATGTCAATGCTTCTTCATTTGAAAATACTTGATTCTTGTTGCTTCTTGTGCCTAACTTAAAGATGTTAAAGAAAAGTACTTGTTGAGAGATAACCCAAGAGTTTCCTTGAGTCTTGGAAGTTATTACTTCTGTGATGACCGCTCCTTATCCTTTTTGTTTGCTTTTTGTGCCAAGAATGACCTCTAATGAGAGGGAAGTAAGATTTGGAGAGTTACTGTCCCGAAACAGATTTCTAACCTCCACCAAAAAAAATCGTGAGGAGGCTCTGTAACTCGGATTGAGATCCAAATTTACGAATAAATCCCCCAGTATGTTAGATAACTATTGTTAGTTCAACACTTTTTTATTTGAGCAACATAAGATGTTCGAAAAAATCGGTTTCTACCTGCTGTTCTGTTTTGACAGATTTCTGCCATTATTTGCATTTGCTTCTTATTGATTCCTTTTTGAGTTCTCTTTAGATGAATTGAGCTTTTTGAAGGAGTTACTACAGTAGCTTGTATTTTTAGTGAAAAGCCTTGCTGTTCCAAAGCTTTTCCAGAGGTCTAATATCTTTTGAATACACTATGTTGCTAATGAAGATTGTGTGAAGTTTTGTATGAAGGAAAATTTCAGGTGTAAAGAGAGAATGATGCAATAAGATGAAAAATGGACAAAAGCTCAAGCTTGAGGATGCCACCATGGTGTCACCCCAAGAAATATCCAAGAGGTACAAGCGTCAAAGCTTGGGGATGCCCAAGGCATCCCCTTCTTCATCAATAAAAAGCTCAGGTCTGTCTAGACACTTCGTTTTTATTGTTTCATGCATAATTGTGTTGTTCTTGGAGCGTCTTAGTTTTTGTTTGCTTTGCTTAGTTTGTTTAGTTTGCTTGAATAAAGTAGTTTGGACCCCCGTTCTCTATGTGTTGTTTTGCAAATAAGTTTGCTTGGTGTTGGAAAGGAGTAGTAAGTTCTTGCTTGAAGTGCAAGAGGAGCTTGCATTGACTGTGACTTAGACTTTAGCATGACATGCTAGGTGTTGTTTTAGCATTATGCTTAGTGATTATTGTTGTAGCATGTCTTGTTCCAAAAAATTGGGATTGCTTAGTGTGCCTTGAAGAAATCATGCGTTGCTTTAGCATGCAAAAGCATAGTATTGTGGTATTCTCCTTTGATGTTTTTCTTGGGTTGACTTGGCACAAGCTCACACCATGTTATGACTATGACAAGTAACCATTAGCCTCTATAATCATTTAGTCCTTGACTTATAGTACCACTCTTTTCTTTGATTAGTATGCTTTGTTGCACTGCATGATTATGGCCATTATTGCTTTCTTAGTTGGTTGCTCCCAGTATTTTGCTAGCCTCCACTTGTATGAGTAAGTTCTACTCATGCCTCCAACTCCCAAGAAACCAAGTTATTTCAAAGTGTCCACTATAAACTCCTATGCATGGTGTGTTACACCATTCCAAGTATATTCTTGTTTTCAACTATATTCCGATTAAAAACTATTTTGTTATGTGAAAACTTAGTGATTAAAGCCCTCACAAACTTGATGGCACACTTTATTCTTGCCCCTAATAAACTTGAACCATTGTGAAAACTTTGTTGTATATGCTTGCACTTATAAGTTGGAATTAGCAGAACCGTGCTGTCATGGGGAACGTTTTCAACATTGCACTTGTACCTTGTTGTACTCAGTTGATATCATGTTCTTTTGTCTATGGATGTCACCGGTGTGAAATAAAGAGGGAACTTGTAAGTCCATGGAGTTTATATCCTGTGTTAGAGAAACGCCTGGGCCTCTAGCCTAAGCCATGCCTAATCATGGTGGAAACTTGCAGCATCACCATAATGAGCTATCTATGAAGCATCCTCAATAAAAAGCTATGCATATGGTAAATAAAAAGATTGCTGAGATGCTCATTGTCTGCTTGCCTTGTCATTTTGGTTATGGGAAATATCCTGTACCATGTGCAAGGGGTACCCCGTTGGCGGTTCTCAATGATATGCAAATACTTACAGTGACAAGAACTTACCTGGACCCAAAGTTGAGTATGCATGAGTTGTGGCCCTCGTATTCAAGGGACTTGAGATTGCCAACTTATACTTCGTCAAGCATATACTCCAGCTTTGCCACTTTAACCTTAACCACTTCAATATGCTTATGATAGAGGCAATGAGGGCCGAAAGCTAACAAGTACCATAATTTTTGGAAGCTCTTTTTGAAACTTGTAATCCATGCTTCCTTTACAAAAAGGCCTTTCTTCCACCATTATGTTTTCTGCATGTGAAACAAACAACGTTTTTCAATGCATGTTATTCATGATCTTTGTTTGTACCTTGCCATGTTGCATGCATAGTTACTATGTCCTATTGTTAGAACTCCATCTTTCATGCACATGTTTAGAGTTCTTTGATCCCAGCTTTCAATACTTGCAAATAGTTGGATCTTTATTGTGAGGGTGCATGTCACCTCAAAAATTATTCTTTTATCACTTACCTACTCGAGGACGAGCAGGATTTAAGCTTGGGGAGGTTGATACGTTGGAACGTATCTATAATTTTTTATGCTCCATTCTTGTTTAGTATCTACTTTGCTTTGCTTGTCTACACTTTGAGGTGCTTTTTACATGTTTTCTGGTACTAACCTATTAACAAGTTGCAACAGTGTCAGATGCCTGTTTTCTACTATTTTTAGTTTCAGAAAAGTTAGTAAAGAAATATTCTCGGAATTGGACGGGACAAATGTCAAAGTCAATTACTTTCTGTGGGGAATAAGAAGTCCAGAGGAGAGCCGGAGGGGCCAGCCAGGGGGCCAGACCCACCCCAGAAGCGGGTGGGCCTAGCCTCGCGCCTGGATAGGGTTTGCCGCCCCTGGTCGCCGCCTCGGTCTCCCCCTTCGCCTATAAGAAGCCCCCGATACAGAAACCCTGAGTACCTGATCAAATATCCACGAAACCGTCTGTAGTCGCTGCCACCATCGTCCCTAGATTGGGAGGGATCTGAAGTTCTTCCCGGCACCCTGCCGGAGGGGAGATAATCCCGGAGGCCTTCTCTCCGGTAAGATGCGTGAGTAGTTCCACCTTGGACTATGGGTCCATGTAGTAACTAGATGGTTGTATCTCCTCTTTTGTGCTTTCATGTATAGATCTTGTGAGCTCCGTTCATGATCAATATCTAATCTATTTGTAAGCATGCATGCTGTGTTTGCGGGGATCCGATGGATATTGAGATTATTATGTTGGTTTTATTAATGGTTTTGTCTTTATGATTCTATCATGTCTGTGTTGTTTGTGATCTTGCATGCTCTCCGTTGTTAGTAGCTATCTTGGCCAAGTAGTTGCTAGTGACTCCAAGAGTGGGTATTTATGCTCGATAGTGGGTTCATGCCTCTAGTTTCCAAGGGAAGTGACGGAAATCTCTTCGGTTGTAGATGTGTTGTTGCCATTAGGGAGAAAACAACGGTCTCTTGTTCATGGAACATGTGGACTGTTTACCTTACACACTTTGCTTAAAGCAGTTGTCTGTTGCTTGCAACTTAATATTGGAGGGGGTTCGGATGATAACCTGAAGGTGGACTTCTAGTCATATATGCAATTGGATGGCGGTCTATGTATATTGTTGTATTGCCCAGTCGAATCTCATATGATCTTTCTGACTAGTAATTGCATTGTTATGCCTTTCTCAGTTCCTGTCAATTGCCCTGTTGTAATTTGTTCTCCCTTCATGCCATGTTGTTTATCTAAGGAGAGCACCTATAGTGAACTATGGACCCCGGTCTAATCTTTACCATTGATACATCTTCCACTGTTACTTGTTTACTTGCTGCAAACCACCATTACCTTCCACACCATACGTTTAATCCTTTGTTACAGCAAACCGGTGAGCTTGACAACCTCACTGATTCGTTGGGGCAAAGTCTTGAGTTTGTGTTGTGCAGGTCTCCACGTTGCTAGCAACACCTATGTGACGTTTCCTTCCTCCTACTGGTTTGATAACCTCGGTTTCTTACTAAGGGAAACTTGCTGCTATGCTGCTTCATACCTTGCTCTTGGGGTTCCCAACGAAGCGTCCCACGACAACTGCAGGGCGCCATCAGCTATATGAAGCGAAAGCACTTGACAGAATTCCCATGTGTCCTCGAGAACGATTGGCCTTTATAAGTATTTCCACCGGCTTGTCCTTTGCTAAGAAAGGATTGGGCCACTTGCTGCGTTTGTTCTTTATTACTTGCACTTTGTTTTGTTGCCTTATCAAAAAACCACTAAAAATCCGTTTGCTAAGTATTCACAGGGATTTCCTGCTCCACACCACTGCTCAAAGACCTTCGCCTCGTTGGGATCGACACTCCTATTTATCGAAAGTACTATGATACACCCCCTATACTTGTGGATCATCAAGACTATTTTCTGGCACCGTTGCCGGGGTGTGAAGCGCTATTGAGGAGTGGAACTGGTAAAGGAAACTTCTACTGTGAGTATTTCTTTTGTTACTGCTTGTTACTTTGTTTCCAATATGGATAACCCACTTGGTTTTGTATTTGGGAAAACTACTACCACTGCCAGGGTAGTAGATGAATCACCGCCTGTTGAGATAGATCCTTTTAAGATACCTACAAGTATTGTTGATCGTGGTATGGATAATTATTATTTTGGGGATGGAACTGTCCATCCTGGTGATCACTTGCTATTTATCCATGAATTATGCGGGTTGTTTAAGTGTGCAGGTATCACAACTAAGCAGGTGAAGAAGAAGTTACTCTCCATATCCTTGAAAGGGAGAGCTAAAGAATGGTATAAGCTGCTGAAGAATGGACGATCCATGGAATGGGAGGAGATGGCATCTCTCTTTTACTCTAAACTTTATCCTCCCAGTGAGATTCATAAGGATAGAAATCTTATATATAACTTTTGGCCTCGTGATGGAGAAAGTATAGCTCAAGCTTGGGGGAGATTGAAGTTACTAATGCTTAAATGTCCTATTCATGAACTTCCTAACAATATTATTATCAATAACTTTTATGCTAGGCTTTCTCTTCATGATAAAGATTTACTAGATGCTTCTTGTGCTGGATCATTCACACGTATGAAGGAAGAAGCTAAATGGGATCTACTAGACCGTATTCAAGAGAACACTGAAGCTTGGGAGAATGACAAAGGAAGAAAGTCAGGTATAAACTATGATTATGAATGCATTAAATCCTTTATGGGAACTGATAGCTTCCGTGATATTAGCAATGAGTTTGGTCTTGATTCCCAAAGTATTGCCAACTGTTTTAAGGCCTTTGCCTCTTATATAGAAATTCCCAAAAAGAAGTGGAATAAGTACCATGCTCCTTATAAAGATGTTGTTAATCATGTTCCTGTTAGAAGTGCTGAAGTTTGTACTACTAATCATATTGTGCCTGAACCTTATGTTGAGAAAATACCTTTCCCAGCTAAGGTAAAGGAGTATTCTATGATTATTAGTGCAAATAACAAAAGTACAAAGAAAACTGTGGAGCTTGTTGAGCAATTGAATGATGAACCTGTGGTAGCTATTGTGAAAGATCTTGACGCTAGAAATATAGAGGATGAGCACATTGTCTTCTGTGAAGACGCTTCTAATATTGTCCCTCATCCTAGTAAGGCTAGAAAATCTAGTGTTCCTATGCTTTCTGTTAAAATTGTTGATCACTGCTACTATGGTTTATGTGATATTGGTGCTAGTTCTAGTGTTATTCCTTATGAGACTTATAGGGAAATTATGCATGAAATTGGTCCTTGTGAGCTTGAATACATTGATGTTGTTATCCAACTTGCAAATAAGAAAACCATTTGCCCTATTGGTATTGTAAGAGATGTGGAGGTTCTTTGTGGTAATATTAAGTATCCTGCTGATTTTCTAGTGCTTAATTCTGCATCTAGCAAAACTTGTCCTATCATTTTTGGTAGACCTTTCTTGAACACTTGTGGAGCTATTATTGATTGTAAGAAGGAAAAGGTTTTAACTAAGTTTGATGGATATTCTTATGAGTTTAACTTTTCCAAATTTGCTAAAGCTCCTTGTGAAAATAGCTTGCCTAATAAAGATTTCAGGATGGAGCAACTTGCTTCTATTGATCTAGTTTATGACCTTGGACCTCTTTTTGATGAATGTAAGTATGCTTACTCAGATGATAAAGTTGTTGCCAGTGACAGTTATATTGTCAACTTTATTCGAAGTGCTACTGAAAGTTATTATGAGAGAGGGAAACATGGTTTTATGCTTCTCAATAATGTTAAGTTTCCTCATTTTAGTTGAAAGCTTTGAAGTTGCATCTGTTTTGTCTTCCTATGCTGGTGGCTTTTTGTTTCAACAATTTGTTTTCTCATGATACTCCCATGCATAGGAAGTGGGTTAGACTCAAGTGTATTGGTTATTTGCTTCTAGATGCTCTTTTTCACTCCAGATATATATCTCCTAAGTGAGCATCTTTGAAAGATTCAAGCCTATCTTAAAGGCATAAAAGAAAAGTACTTGTTGGGAGATAACCCAAGAGTTTTGTCGAGTCTTGGAAGTTATTCCCTCTGTAATAATCGCTCCTTATCCTTTTGTTTTGGTTTTTGTGTCTAGTCCAACTACTTTTGTGAAGTAGAGGAGTTGTGAAAAGTGGCCGTCCTAGGACAGATTTTTGTGCTGCATTGTAAAAATTCGTGAGGAAGCTCCGTACGTCGGATGGAGCTGCATTTTTCTGAGCTTGTTCTCCGAGTCAACTTTCATTAGTTCTGCACTTTTTGATTTGATCAACAGAAGGTTTTCGAAAAAAACAATCTTTACCTGCTTGTTTGTTTTGACAGATTTCTGTTATCATTTGCATTTGCCTCTTATAGAAGCCTTTGTTTTGTTAGATTTCAGTTGAAGTGTGAACCTAAAGGTTTGTTGTTTTGCTTACACTAATGTTGCCATTGAAGTTTGTGTATTGCCTTGTATGGAGGAAATTTTCAGGAGAAGGAGAAAAGGAATCTGCAGAGTTCGTCTTTGAATAGGTAAAAGTGGTGAAAACAGAAGGCTTGTGAAACCCCAATCTTTTTATATTTTTGATGTTTTTAATACATAAGGAAGACTATGAGACGGAACGGAGGAGGAACCGGAGTCCAGGGTGGACAAACCCACCCTAGGCACGGGCCTAGCCTGGCCGCGCCTGGAGGGGGTTTGACTCCCCCGAACTCCGTCTCCGCCTCGTTTCCATGTCAAAACCTTCCTTATGCATTGAAACTTCGTAATATATAACCCCCGGATCCTCCGAGGTTCATGCATCGTGTTCTTGTCGTGTTTTTGTTTTAATATGTTTCTGTCAGGAAATCTTCTCAAGTTTAGAACACCATGGTCTCCGCCAACGACAAAGGCAAGAAGCCCGAGGAAGACGATCCTCACAAACCCAAGGATGAGGAGATTTTGGTAGGTTATGAAGGAGACGTGGAGGAGGACAAGCAATCGAACACCCGCGCTATCGTCGCAAGCATTAGATTGGTGGCAACACCTACCAAGCTTAAGAGGACAACGCAGATGTCTACAGGAGGGAAAACTCCACGACATATCCTCTCTCCACGGTCACCTCCTCCTCGTACCACTCACTCTAACCATGTAGGGAAGGAACACTCTAAGTGGGAAGAGTGGAGAAAGATTAATAAGGACTGGTATCCTCGGTCCGAATTGATCATGAGCTGCATTGAACATAATTCAGAATTGATCCGTACTCTAACCTTCGATTTGGAAGATTTGAAGAAACTTATTGAAGAGCTTATAAAAAGAACACCACCACCACCGAAGGAGTAATTCGTCATCAGGTTTGGCATCCCCTTGGCTTGTTCCAAGCTTGGGGGAGTGCCGCGGTATCACCACCATTATCTTTTATCTTTTACCTTTTTAGTGGATTCATATCTTTGGTAGAGGTGTTATCTTATAGTTGTGTTTGCATGTGGAAGTATCTCTCCTTTAGTTGATTATCTATGTATCCCTTGGTGTGAGTGCCTTTATTGGAATATTAATGAGAAGTCTCATCTTTTACTTTTTGCACTTCTTATTTTAGTTTGCAATCTCTATTATATGATGGATCTTGTTAATCAGTATTGGCATCACTTTGGGATCATCGAGTGGATCTAAATTGGTTTTGGCAAACCGAGTTCTGGTCAGTAGCATCACTTTGAAAGAAAAAAAAAAGAGAAAAAGCTTACAGGTATTTTATATTATTTATTTTTCTTTTTTGTTGGCTCATAAGCTTAGTATTCTTCATTTAAGATCTTTTGTGTCTTCAAGGAAGATTGCATGTTTGGATTTATTACTTGTATGTTTGCTTGTTTCTTTCAACTCTCTTGCTTGCTACCCAGCCTTGCTAGCCAAAAACCTGTTTTGAGAAGGCTTACCTCTCATGTTTCCAAACCCTTTTGAACCAAAACCTTTGCCATTTGTGTCCACCATATCTACCTATTAGCTTTTGCTATTCCAAGCAAATTCTCAAGCTTCATCTACCTTTCGAATTAAAAAGTATTTTGTTATGTGAAAACTAGTTAGTAAAGCTCTCACGAACTTGACGGAACACTTTATTTCTTGCCCCAAATAGACTTGAACCATTGGGCCATCGAAGTTGTATATGCTTGCATCTATACGTTGGAATTAGCATAATTGTGCTGTCACGGGGAACGTTTTCAACATTGCACCTGTACTTTGTACTCAGTTGATATCGTGCTCTTTTGTCTATGGATGTCAACGGTGTGAAATAAAGAGGGAACTTGTAAGTCCATGGAGTTTGTATTTTGTGTTAGAGGAACACCTGGGCCGCTAGCCTAATCCATGCCTAATCATGGTGGAAACTTGCAGCATCATCATAGTGAGCTATCTATGAAGCATCCTCAATAAAAAAAGCCATGCATATGATAGATAAAAAGATTGCTGAGATCCTCATTGTCTGCTTGCCTTGTCATTTTGGTTATGAGAAAGCTCCTGTACCATGTGCAAGGGGTACCCCGTTGGCGGTTCTCTATGATATGCAAATACTTATAATGACAATAACTTACCAGTGACCAAAGTTGAGTAGCATGAGGAGTGGCCCTCATATTCAAGGGACATGAGATTGCCAACTTATATTTCGTCAAGCATATACTCCATCTTTGTGCACTTTAACCTTAATCATCTCAAGATGCCTATGATAGGGGCAATGAGGGCTCAAAGCTAGCAAGTATCATAATCTTTTGGAAGCTCTTTATGACTTGTAATCCCTACTACCCTCTATGAAGGTACCTTTCTCCTAGTTACCAGTTTGAGTCAGTAAACCTACTTCCGCTCTTTCTCCAGCAAGCATTTGAGTTGTTGTGTTTCAAGCATTCATATGGTGATTTATTCAATCATGTTATTTATCTTCCTTGTTTGCACAAAACTCTTATCTATTGAGTATTACTTTGAAAGCCTTCATTGAAAAACATTTTTGAGCAAAGAGTGCTCCTGTTGAAAACTTCTACAAAAAGATTTTTGAGAAACTGTTTGCCAGGTGTTCTCTGACCAAGAACAAGTTTGCCAATTCCAATTATGATTTATCTTTATGCATCTCTATTGTGACTGTTGTACTTGATTGCAAGATAAGTTATATAATGGTGCGTTGCTTTCTTCTATGAGTTGTGTAATGGTAAGTGTGATGCTTCTTGTTCGTATTCTTTTATCGACACTTCACTCCATAAACATGTGGACATGTTTACTGAGCTCAGTTTTCGCTTGGGACAAGCGAAGGTCTAAGCTTGGGGGAGTTGATACGCCCAATTTGCATCACCATTCTATATCATAATCTACCTCTATTCATTGATATTTGTCTTATTATGAGGTATTACTTATGGCTTTTCATCTTTTTATGCATGTTGGATGATTCTTGGAGGATGGACTGCCGGAGTCTGGATTCTGATGGAAAAGAGGGCGTTTCGATGCAATTTCGCGAAGATCAGAAAAATATGGAAACATATTGTTTTTCCAGAAGACGAAGGAAGCCAGAAGGAGGAGCGAAGAGGGGCCTCAGGGGGCCCACACCCCCGCTAGGCGCGGGCCAACCTGACCCCGCGCCTAGGGCAGGTGTGGCCCACCTGCCCGGCCTCCGACTCCGCCCCTTCGCATATATCTTTCCTACGGAACCCTAAGCATGGGGGAGCGACCACAGATAGATTTCCGCCGACTCTGGGGGCGGAAAACACCGAGAGAGAAAGATCTCTCCGGCAGACAGATTTCTGCCAAAGGAATTCCTTCCCGGAGAGGGGAGATCGTCGCCATCAACATCGTCATCAAGCTAGGCTTCATCGGGATCATCATCATCATCATACACACCATCATCTCCACCAGCACCATCATCACCACTTCGTCCCGCTGTAACAATTGTGTTGGATATTTCTTTAGTTCTTAGGGGAAACTTTCCTGGTGTTAATTACTATTGTAGTTGATGCTTGTGAGTGGAATCATTGGATTATTGTTTATGTTTAGATTGTTATCCATTATCATATCATCTTTGATCTTGATCCATATGATGTCTCGTGAGTAGTTTGTTTAGTTCTTGGGGACATGGGAGAAGTCATGTTGTTATTAGTGGATTTGTGTTGAGTTATTATTCAATGGTCTAGTATTTAAGTTGTGGTGCTATTCTTCTAGTGGTGTCATGTGAACGTCGACTACATGATACTTCACCATTTATGGGCCTAGGGGATTGCATTGTGTATTTGGCTACTAATTGCGGGGTTGCCGAAGTGACAGAAATCTGAACCCCCGTTAGAACACCTTTGCACAAGGGAGTGTAGGATCTCAGAGTTTAAGGTTGTGGTTAGATTTATATCTTAATTATTTTCCTGTAGTTACGGATGTTTGCAGGGGGTTTAATCACAAGTATGTATTAGTCCAAGTATGATCGGTACATTAGCACAGGTTTATCCACACAACACTTATAACACCAAAGAAGAGTACTCAGCTATATGAAGCGAAAGCACTTGATAGAATTCCCATGTGTCCTCGAGAACGTTTGGTCTTTATAAGTATTTCCACTGGTTTGTCCTTTGCTAAGAAAGGATTGGGCCACTTGCTGCGTTTGCTCTTTATTACTTGCACTTTGTTTTGTTGCCTTATCATAAAACCACTAAAAATCCATTTGCTAAGTATTCACAGGGATTTTCTGCTTCACATCACTGTTCAGCACCTTCTGCTCCTCGTTGGGATCGACACTCCTATTTATCGAAAGTACTACGATACACCTCATATACTTGTGGGTCATCAACCCCTCTGCAAACAAGTTCTGAAACTCCATAGGTTGGAGTGTAGTCCATGATCGTAGAATAGTCATAGTCTGGTAGATAACCTGTAATGGAGAAAAGACAATATTATTAAAAATCTTGTCATTTTTATATAGCTAAAGCGACCAAATAATGGCAAGCGCTCCCATCCTAAATAAAGTCATGTATTTATCCCCAATCCCATACAGCCAGTTACCAAATAAATTGGCCACCGAGGCTGGGCGAGATAAACCAGAGGCTACTTGGATGATTGACCATATAGATCGTGAAAATTTGCATTGGAGAATAAATGACTGATTGTCTCATCATGATGATAAAAAATGCATGTTTTCCTTCCATGTCAATTTTGTTCAACAAGATTGTCTTTAGTTAGAATTAGCCCTTTATGAAGATACCAAGCAAATATCTTTGTTTTCAGATGTATTTTCATCTTCCAAATTTTATTATTACCATCGACTGGGATATCAAGTTGGATCAAAGCTCTATACAATGAGTCCACTGAAAATTTATCGCTATTAAATATTTTCCATTTGAACTCCTCTAGGCCGTTCGCAATTGTACTGCGGGTAATCGTAATAACAGGTTATTCCAAGCTACCAATCTAGGACCCATAAGACTTCTTAGATAAATATATTGAAAATTAAGATATGAAATCGATACCAATAAATACAAGGTGAAATATACTATCATAACATATATAATTGATATTATAAATGTTTTTTATCATATATATATACTTGTATGAAGTTTGATTTTTTTTACTATTTCCAACTGTGCGGAGTAATATGAAATTGAGGAAGGGAATAGTTGAGAAAATACAATATTCTAGAATAGAATATCTATATGGAAATGTTTGGCTTTTAGCTACACTATAATTTGCTTCTAAAATTTCAGCACAATTGGAATTAGGAATCCCCAGATTTGGGACATGCCTGGCCCCTTGTCGTCTAGTGTGTGTGTGACTTTGTGCCTCTCATGAAACAATCCCGACAAACATTACTCCCTCGGTTTTATATTACTCCGTACGTTGGTTTCGGTCAAGGTCAAGCTTCACGAAGTGTGAGCAAGTATATAAATAAATATATTAACAATTAAGATATGAAATCAATACCTATAAAGACGAGGTGAAACATACTATCATATCATATATATTTGATATTGTAAATGTTATATTTTAAAATATATATTTCTATGAAGTTTGACTTTTACTATTCCTAACATGCGGAGTAAAATGAAAATGAGGGAGGGAATAGTTCAGAAAATACAATATTCTAGAATAGAATATCCATGTGGAAATGTTTGGCTTTTAGGTAAGCTATACTACAGTATATAGTTTGCTTCTAAAATTCCAGCACAATTGGAATTTGGTATCCCCAAATTTGGGACACGCCCGGCCCGGCCCCTTGTCGTCTTTGGCCCCCATTATCCTCTTTCGTGCGGGAGGAGCTCCCGCTGCACGGAGACCTCCCGACCTCTCTCCCACTCTCACCATGCTGCTACTCCCAATCCAATGCTCCCCGCGCCTCCTCCTCTGCCGCCAATGCTTCTCACCGCACCGCCCCTTCCCCTCTGCCGCCATGCCCACCCACGGACGCCTCTCCACCGCCATCCGTGCCGAGTCGGAACTGCAGCCGCCGCCGCCTATTTCCGCGGAGGAGCTCCCCGACGACGGCGGGGAAGGTCCCGTGGAGCTCCGCGGACCGACGCTCTTCTCCGTCGACGAAAATCCCACCACTTTGCAGGTCGCCACGAGCGTCCTACTCACCGGTGCCATCTCCGTCTTCCTCTTCCGCTCCCTCCGCCGCCGCGCTCGCCGCGCCAAGGAACTCGTACGTAACCCTCCTTCCCCACCAATCTCCACTAGAAATCACAAACTCACATTCTTAACGGCGTGGTTGATTGGGGCAGAGGGTGCGGTCCGGCGGGATACAGAAGCCCAAGAACCTGAGCGCGGAGGCCCTGGAGGCGCTGAGGATGGTCAGCACCTCGCCGGTCGAGACCGATAAGCCGCCGTCGCCCATACAGGCGCTGCTCGGCGGGATTGCGGCTGGGGTCATCGCGCTCTTCCTCTACAAGTTCGCCAGCACCATCGAGGCCTCGCTCAACCGGCAAACCATCTCCGACAATTTCTCGGTCAGTATTTCATCACACTCCGTCACCTACTCTGTTACATCAAGATTAATCAGAAACACACAAAAAAACCGAAACCCCCACAATTTTCTAAAATGCCACGTTCCCATTTTAACTGATATCTCCCTTTAAGATGCAAGGATTTGGTGATTTTTCTATACCATTTCCACATAATCTAACGAAATGACAAATGGAAGAAGTAATATGAATCGATGAAACCCCAAGTGTTGGCTGCTTGTAATCTTGTCTCCATTAGAGAACTATCATGTGGAGTACATTAACTTTCATACATTCCACAATATGAGTTTAAAAAATGTCTTAGTCCGGATCGATACATATGTAGTCTTTTATTATTTCATCTGAATTCTCCTTATCGCGACTAATATTATGGACTGTTGTAAGTTAACACTGCAAAATAAGCAAACTAATACACTTATTGAGGTGGTGCTAGCTTGCGAAAACAAAAACATGTGTATCTCCTGCATATCAACATCTGAAATCGTCATCGACGATAAATAGTTGTTATTTACCTCTGAAAGTTAATTTTACTTGCATCTTAAAGTTTCAATGAGAGTATGATGTAAAGAATTATAGTTGGTTGTATCTTGCCTGCAGAATTTGCTGACTCAAACGCTTTCCTTAATTCGAAATAAGAATCAGCTCACCGTGGAACTTGGTATGCATACTAATGCGGCTATATAATCTAACCTTATGAGGACAATGTAGTGCTTGTACTTCAGGTTTACTATAAACTGAAAAACGATTACTTGGGTTGTGTTTCACACTCTTGGGGAAAATGCAGGTGCCACCTTGAAACTAAAATGAGAATGTAAAAAATAGGGGATACAAACAGGAACAATAGGAAAATGTGGGATCTTTGTGTTCACTTTAGACAGAAATTGCAAAGGAACTTGCACTGATAAATGCAACATTTGAATTTCCTGTATTGTAGAATGAACTTTGGAGTCAATCTCGAAATACTTAATCTTCACAAATAAAAATACAAATAAGGAACCATGGATAAATTATTCTTCTAATTAACAAATATTTCAAATACTTTTATTTACACAAAATATGTAAAGGTCGCCAATTGACGGGAGCAGACTGCAACATCTCGAGGTGAAAGTGAGGCTGTGACCGTGAGCAGCATGTAGTTCTTTCAACGTCTACATGGTTTGAGGAGGGAAGACACGCATCCAAGGCATAATATGTTGCGTGCTTACATGGAGAGTCCTGATGTTCAGCTCGATGAAGCACACAAAATCAAAACCACTAAAATTGAAATTTGGACAGACATACCCTGTGTTGAGTACTAGACTGTCTTCTAGAAAGGCTGCAAGGGGAGAAATAGTGGAGAGAAATTTCGAACTTTTAACAATTTTCAGCCTATCTTACCGAATAAAGTAGCCAAAGCAGATTCTAGGGGGAAAAAAACCTTCTAGTTTGAAAACGTACCTAATAGCAACAGACCAAAGGATACTTGATTGGAGGAGGCTAGATGCAACAGAGACTAAGTAGCTTGGCATAGGCTTGATTGGAGGTGGCTAGATTCAACAGAGGATGGAGGCACAGGAGGAAGGTTGCGCACGGAAGAGGATGGGAAGAGGTATGCAACGGGGTGAATAAATGGCAAGATAAATGGGAAGGGAAGATGAATATATTAGGACATAATCCAATACAAAAATTGTAGAGAATAAGCGTAATTTTAGTCTGACTGGATCTGCGTCATATCCATATTTTGATTCATATGTAAATTCATTCATAATGCTATATGCTCCAGCCCTGTACGACATAAAGCGCTATACATCACACCTGACTGAGAAGAATATGATGGCCGATCATGATGTGAATTAAGACTGGCTCAGCGTCATCCCTGGAACAATTAATCATCATCAACACCATCCAGGCTGGAGGAACATGAACCTTGGCATATCATGTAGCTTGTAGTTGTTGCAACAAAAAGAATCTGTATTCCGAGATGCTGAAGAATCTCCCAGGACGTATCCTTGAAAAAGTCAATAGTCAATTCTGTTGACGAAAAAAATCGATTGCTTCCTCCGAATAAATCCAACCACCTTTATTCTGGTAAATCAAAAAATGTTGGTGAGCTGTTGGAACACCACTCGTATGTATAGCAGGTATTCAGTTCTAATAGCATCTGCATTGATGCCAAATGTAGTAAAAATGTGTTTGTGCATTCTCAATATGCTCACATGTGAAGTACAGCGTTCATTATGATATATAACTACTAGTTCACTGCCCACACCTTGTCTAATTGAACCCATTTTTATTTATCCTCAGGTTCGTCAGATAACAGTGACAATAAGGTGCACACAATTCCATCAATTTTTTTATCTGTTCTCTGTATTGTATTATCATCCTTTTAGTTTTTTATGATTATTTTTATCCTTCTGTTGGTCTAATTAAAAGAAAATTACCTTTTCTCTGCAGAACAATTATAAATGGGCTGTGCTACCTAGCAACTTTTGTGTTTGGTATCAACGGGGTGGGATTGATACTATACTCGCTCCAGCTTACATTTAATTCTCTCATGGAGGATGACCCCAGCAGTTTTCCCGTAGAGAAAATGAGCGAGCAGTCCACAGGTTCCACCGGTGAGACAGAATCAGACAGTAGTGACTTGAAGGAGAACTCTGAGAATAGTAAAAACTCAACAGAGTAGATCAGGCCATTCCAAAATTGAAGAGTACATAAAATTGGACAATCCTTGTGACTTTTTTGAGTATTCCATTTGTGCAAATATGCACAACTGAAGTTCCAACTAGGCTAATAGTAGAATGTGATAGAACATTTTTTAATAAGATCTCTGAGACTGTTCCACCTTTCTGAATTGCTATCGACCCAGATATTTTGTAAAAAACAAAAACCTTCTTGTACACTATACAGGGCGATTAACTTTCACATTTCCTCACTGCTACAATGTATCTAAGATATTTTTGCTACATGTACCAGGTACGGACGCTGTTCGGCTGAAGAAAAACCCCCCGTACGTAACCCCTGGCTTGTCGCTCCCCAGGACGACGCCAGGGGCTCCCGCGCCGCCGCCGGACACCCCCCCCCCCCCCAAACACACACACACGCCTGCCTCTCTTGCCGCCGGCCCTCGCCGCGGTGGCGGCGGCCCCTAGCCTTCGAAGGAGGTTTGGGGTGGTGGTTGCCGGAGGTTTCCGTTGGATCTGTTGGGGCAAAGATCTTCGGCGTACTAACGTGCAGTGGTTAGGGCGGCGTCCTTGGTCGGGGTGGTGGCGGAGATCCTCTCCCGGCGGCGCCATGGCCGACAATGGAGGTGGGGGTGGACCGGGTGGCCATGGACGAAACTCTAGATTAAAATCTGGGTGTCTCCTGTGTCGTCCCCCAATTCCTCTTTGATGCATGGTTGGGCCGGATCTGGTGGAGGATCGATCCTGCTCTGCCGCTGCCTTTCTCGATGCTAGCCTAGCCCAAGGGCTGCTGCTAGGGGTCGGAGCGGCGGATCTTGCAGGTTGCCGGGCGGTGGCGTGGGGGCTGCCGACTAGGCATGAATAATGGTGGTGGTCCTCGGATCTCTCGCCCATCAAGACGAACATATACTTGATGCGTGCCTAATGGATCTGTCTGGAGTGTCTAGTTCCGGAAGGCTCTGCCGGCGAACTCTCATGGGCGCATCATGCCTGGATATTGCTGGATCAGAAGGAACTCGGTCGTGCGCACCTATGTTTTTGCTGGCCGTTTGGTTTCAGATGGAGCGTGGCGAAGCTCTGCTACCTGTTACCATCATGTGTCATGTCTTTGACAATCCAGGTGAAGTCAGATGTGGAGAATTTCATGAGGACAGGAACATAAGGGCTAGCTATGGTGGATTGAGTCTTTGGGTGTTGAGGATCTGGCTTGGTGATCTATGACTCGCAGCAGCGTCCGTTAGAGGGGGTGGCAACACAGGAGATGTTCACAATCTTTCCTTGCAGGATGAAAATCCAAGGTCTGGACTTCATTGGTTGTGCCTGGCAATGGCCTTGCAGAAGTCATTGTTTTGCGAGCGAAAACTTCCTCCAGGGTGAAAACCTAGGATCTTTGATCGGGCGACGACATTGCTTGAGCACTGTTTCCTTTTTCGAGGCGTCGTTTTTGGAGGGGTTGGACTCTAGTGTTGTTTTGGTGGTGTCAGTATCGCTGCTGCTAAGAATCTGATCGCTTTAGCGGGACTTTTCTTTTTTTGTAATTCTTTTTTTTGGCTGTGTGCATCCGTAATACCAATAGGGTAATGCGTTGTTGCAGAGGCCGGGTGTAATTGGTATCGTGTGATATTAATATATGCTCCTTTCCAAAAAAATGTACCATGTACAAATTCAGAGTTCAAAATACTATCTAAGTAGCCATCACAGGAAAAAAGCGTCCTTTATCGAAAAATAAAATATAACATTATAAGAATACAATGTCAGTATTATTAGGATCACCATCAAATATACCATCATATGCATGCATTTGGTATTGCAGATTTTGATATCAATTTCTTATACACTTAAACTTATAAGGCCAAAACACTGGATAATTTGGAACGGAAGGAGTTGTATCAACCATCCGGTCAAGGTAGGTAAAAAACAAGATCAAGTATTAACAATTAAGATTCTCAAAGAAAAAAGTATTAACAATTAAGAGCATATCCAACCATCACCCTATTTGCTCATGGCGGCACGACGAGGTGGTTTTGAATGCGGTGACTAGGAGGCTGCTGGTTGACAACTGAATGATCAGGGTGGTCGGTCAGCTCAGCCAGTCGGCATGAGCAGCCGACACAGGTGGATGATCGACGCCGTGGTGAACATGGAATTTTGGGTATACTATAAGTCAAGGTACTTTCGCATGTTTGGAAAGTCATGCCATCTCCCCGATACTTATGTGACATTATATGACAATCGTCCCAGGAGATCATCGTCACAGGAGGAACCCATAGTACTGTTGTTGAACGTGAACGGAAGTCAGCGACCGCCTACCTATAGCAAGGAGCATGGACCTGGCATCGCAGGAGGATATCACGCCACCTCAAGTTTCTTTCATGGCCCTCCAATGGCCACTGACAACTCACAATGGTCTCACCATGAGAGGAGGACTGCATTCTTTTGTTGTCTTGCTGGCATGCCACTCACGATGGACGCAGGAGGCGTCCGGTGTCCCCCTCCCTCCCCCCCCTTCCCATGGCGCACCACTAGTAGCTCTCAATGACCATCCCAAGGGTGGTCCGATGGCATTATCCTGAACCCGCCAAGACACTCTCGTGAGAGTACGTGAAGCCCCTAGTCGGGCGGGGAAGACGGCGCGATAATCTGAGCCCGGAGAGAAAGATATAGTAAAAATAAGTGTTAAATCTTACACTTTGGATCTTCTAGTCTAGATAATCACAGTAGAGCTCTTGGTGTCGATCTAGTGCTCAGAGAGAGAAAGAGAACAGAGGGATCGGAGAGGGAGAGGGTGTGTACCTGAGCCCTGGCTTGACGAGCTCGAGCTGGTGGACATGGCTATGGGCGGCGGCGCGAGCGTGGGTGAGTGGTGGCGGCGTTTCCCGTCGCATAGCGTGAAACCCTAATCGGTGGGTGTGTCGGTGGGGGGTCGCGGCGCATGCTAAACCTTGTACCGTGTGCGTCCGGACCCCCACCTCTTTATATGGCGCTGGCGACAGGGGCCCACCAACCATACTGCGGTTGGGCACCCCGATCAGGGCGCGAGGCAAGGGGTGATCGGGTCGTTGGGCCCCGATCGATTGAGATCAATCTAACATTCTCCCCCTTGATCTCAACTTTATTTTTGACTTTATCCTTTGTACTTTACTCGTTTCATCACGGATCAGTACATAGAGCATGTTTCATCGTCACAGCTCAATTGCCGATAGAATCATACAATCACTATATACTTTTCTATTTTGAAACAAATCCTATTACTTTTTGGCCTCTATAGTCCAAGAATCATAGGCTTTCCCTTAATACCATGTCGGCTAAGTGTTCCTTAAACACATTGGAAGGTAAGCCTTTCGTTAGCGGATCCGCAAGCATATCATTTGTCCTTATATGCTCGAGATTTATAGTTTGATCCTGGACTTTATCTTTCACACCATAATACTTTAGTTCTATTAACTTTGTAGCATTACTCGACTTGTTGTTGTGAGCATAGAATAATGCGGGCTCGTTGTCATAGTACATCTTTAGTGGCCTGCTAATGCGGTCTACCACTCTCAAGTCGAGTAGAAATTTCTTTAGCCATAACGCCTGCCCCATGGCCTCATAACATGCTACAAGTTCTGCATACATCGTAGATGATGCAACTATTGACTGTTTGGCGCTTCTCCATAAAATAGCACCTCTTGCGAGAGTAAAGACATATCATGTCCTATATTTTCTATCATCTCTGTCTTCCGCAAAATCTGCATCTGGATACCCTCTTATTTCTAGGGAATCAGATCTTTTATATGTTAGCATGAGGCCTTTTGTACCTTGCACATGACGCAAAGCTTTCTTTACCATTTTCTAGTGCTCATGCCTGGATTATCCTGATATATACCGAGTACCCGATGATAAAAGCTAAGTTAGGGCGAGTGCACACTTGTGCATACTATAAGCTTCCAACGACCGAAGCATATGGTACTGCTTTCATTTGATCGATCTCATATTGGTTCTTTGGACATTGAAATTTTCCAAAACTGTCACCCTTGACTATGGGAGCAGGTATGGCATTACTCACATGCATATTGTATTTCTTTAGAATCTTTTCACAATATGCCTTCTGCGGCAGTTCTAACACTCCATTTTTTCTATCTCGATGAATTTCTATGCCCAAAACATAAGAAGCTTCACCAAGGTCTTTCATATCAAAATTTGAGGACAAGAATTTCTTTGTTTCTAGTAGTAGACTGACATCACTTCTAGCAAGCAAGATATCATCCACATACAGAATTAGGAAAATGTATTTCCCACTTTTAAACTTTGCATAAATGCAATTGTCCTCAACATTCTTTTTAAATCCAAATCTTTTGATTGTATCATTGAAATTTAAATACCACAGCCTAGAGGCTTGCTTTAACCCATAAATGGATTTCTTTAGACGACATCCCATATGTTCCTTCCCCTCCATGAAAAAACCCTTGGGTTGTTTCATGTAAACATTCTCTTCTAAATCTCCATTTAGAAATGTCGTCTTTACATCCATTTGATGCAACTCTAAATCAAAATATGCAACTAGTGCCATTATGATTCTGAAGGAATCCTTACATGAGACCGAAGAAACAGTCTCATTTTAATCTACCCCTTCTCTTTGCGTAAAGCCTTTTTCCACAAGTCTTACTTTATCTTTTTCTACATTTCCATTGGAGTCATACTTTGTTTTATAGACCCATTTGCAGCCTACTGGTTTGGCTCCTTTAGGAATTTCCTCTAAGTCCCAAACATTGTTGGAACTCATCGATTTCATTTCATCTTCCATTGCGTCCACCCACTTGGTTGAGTGAGGGATTCTCATGGATTCTTCATATGAGGTGGGATCACCCTCCATATGAACTGTTTCTGTGTTATAAACTTTGTAAATTTCTTTATAAATGGCTGGTCTTCTTGCTCTTTTAGACCTTCTGAGTTCTCAGACTCTTGCTCATTTTGTGCCTCGGGTTCTGGCACATTTTTTGTGTGTGGCTGTTCTGGCTCCCTTTCGTGCTCAACAGTGGGTTCATGCGGCTCCTGACGGACAGGTTTTGAACCTTCTCCCATTGTTGTGACATGTGGAGTCACAACAGGTGCCTGCACCACAACCTCAGGGGTTGTCAATGGTGGCACAACAGGTAGCGAGAAAAATGGCTCCTCAGTCATCAGATTAGGTGCATGCACTCTCTTCTCCTCAAGATCGATTTTCTGAGCTACCATGCTCCCCTTCGTCAATTCTTCCTCCAAGAAGACTGCATGTCTCATTTCTACAAACTTTGTGTATTTGTCAGGACAGTAGAAACAATAACCTTTTGACCTATCGGGATAGCCAATGAAGTGGCAAGTCACTGTTTTGGGGTCTAACTTTGCAATATTTGGACTAAAATCTTTTGCCTCGGCTGGGCTCCCCAGACCCTCAAGTGGCGCAGAGAGGGGACTCTGCCTGTCCACAACTCCCCCAGACCCGTGTTGATCAGTATTGGCACCACTTTGGGAGCATCAAGTGGATCTAAATTGGTTTTAGCAAACCGAGTTCTAGTCAGTAGCAACAATTTTTAAGGTTTGAAAGAAAAAGAGAGAAAAAAGGCTTACAGGTATTTGATATCATTTGTTTTCTTTCTTGTTGGCTCATAAGCTTAGTATTCTTTATTTAAGATCTTTTGTGTCTTCAAGGAAGATTGCATGAAGGGAATATGCCCGAGAGGCAATAATAAAGTGGTTATTATCGTATTCCTTATTTATGATAAATGTTTATTTTACATGCTATAATTGTATTAATACGGAAACGTTAATACATGTGTGTTTAATAAACAAAAAGGAAGTTCCTAGTTATGCCTCTCTTATAAACTAGCTCGTTGATTAACAAGATGATCAAAGGTTTCCTGATCATGGACATTGCATGTTGTTAATAACGAGATCACAATATTAGTATAATGGTGTGATGAACATTCATCCGAAGTATAGCATTACGATCAAAGTCATTGAGTTTATATTGCTATAACAACTTATGAAGTGATCCTAATCCTTAGACCATGAGATCATGTCAATCACTAACACCGTAAGAGTTTCTTGATAACATCAAACGTCACATCGTAACAGGGTGATTATAAAGATGGATTCAGAACTAATAAAGTGTTATGTTGAGGCCCATGGATCGAGAGTGGAATTTGTTCATCCCGATGACAGATAGATATGCTCTGGACCCTCTCGGTGATATCACATTTATTAGCTTGCAAGCAAGTGATTTGATCACTAGAATGTTATATCACGGGAACGAGAAAAGAGTGCATGTCAGTAACGAGATCAAACTAGGTATGGAGATACCGATCATCGAATCTCGGACATGTAATATATTGTGAAACAAAGGGATTAATATACTAGCATAAAAGGTTCCGACGATCACCAGAAAATCATCGTTGAATGTGTGGGAGTCAGTATGGATCTCCAGATCCCGCTTCTGATTATTGATATGAGAGGAGTCTCGATCATGTGCGCATTATTCGCGAACCGTAGGGTGACACACTTAAGAGACACCGACATCCATTTGGAGCAAAAGTTTCATGCCGAAAAGAATAACAAGCGCAGGAATTTATTTCACTAGATACCGAAACGGGTTTTCGGGTGAAATTGCATAAAGTGGTTATGCATGTGAAATAGAATTCTAGCAAGGGGTTATTTGTGAATGTTTGTCATTAAAGTAATTGACAAAATTCTGAATAAAATAAAAGAGTTTTATTTAATGAGAGTTTGCATTAAATTTGGTGGAAATTTAATGGGAATTTGAGTGGGTTTTTGAGTGGAGAAAATTGAAGGGCCATTTTGTGAGTGGAGTGTCCACCCACATGAATGAGGGAGAGGTGGGGGCACCCTCCATGGCCGGCGGCCATGCCCCCTTGGGCTGCCTCCCCTCCCCTATATAAGGAGCCCCTCCTCTCACTTCTCACACACACCTCCTCATGAAGGATATCTCTCCCCCTCTAGAATTTATTCCCCATGGTCTCGGACTAGCGAGATACATGTTCCCGGTGGCTATTCGGCAAGAAAGAGTTGTGCTTCCGCTGCATCACTGGAGCGAGGAGGCGGAGGTTGCTTGGTGCCTCAAACGTGTGTGCGAGCACGGATGCGCGGCTGTTTTGCGGCGCTAGGACTTCCTCTCGATCTTGAGATCAGCAAGAGATCGTCTACATCAACCACGAGTTTGGACTCGTTAAGCTTTGTCGGTCTTCAAGGGTATGTTCTCTGTGGATATACATCTGTCCGTTGTTTGTATCTAGTAGATAGATCTTGGTACATAGTTGTTCCCATCATAGGAAATTTTTTGTTTTCTATGCTGCAAACCCTACAGTGGTATCAGAGCCGGATCTATGCGTAGATGCTTTGCACGGATAGTACACATATGAGTATGTGGGCGATGATGATCATTTTATTGCTTCTTAGTTGTACTTTGGATATTGGTGGCATAGTGGGATGAAGCGGCCCGGACAAACTTTACATGTCCTCGCACATGAGACATGTTCCACGCTTGACATGCAACTAGTTTTGCATAAGTGGCTAGTGGGTGTCTATCTCTCCTACTATAGTCAATATCTAATTTGCAACGAGTTGTCAACAATTTGGTTATCCTCGTTGTGGTTCATGTTCGTAGGTAAGAACGGTTCTATCTTCGAAAGCCCTAAGCCACGTAAAACTTGCAATGGATAAATTAGAGGCGTCTAGTTTAGATTGTTGCTGGGTGTCGGGGGTGTACCCCCGGGTACCCCAGAGTTGATGTATAAAAGGATCTCTGAAGATGAATGGAGGATTTGATAAGAAAAATATGCATACATAAGTAGAGAAATATGGCACGGAGGAAAAAGACAAAAAGGGAAAAAGATAAAAGACAGACTAGGCCGAATTATACTTAATTCGGCCTAATCTTGGTCATAACGGACCAAATATTCACTCCCAAAGTCGCATTAGGCCTACAGAGGCCGAATCATCAGCCCCCAGGCCGAATCAGGCATGAGCCGGCCGAATCACCACCAAATTTATCACACCCAGCGTCCTGGGCCGAATCAACCTTGCCCGCGTCCACGCTGCGATCCCGGGTGGGCCAGATAAGGGGAATCTCGGCCCACCAAGAGGGTTCTCAGCGCCAGCCTCGTGCCCGCCATTCCTGGGTGGGCCGGCATCCACCTCGCCCTGGCCGGCCCACCACGGGCCTTCATCTGCGAGTCGGCCAGCCGCCATCACGACCTAGCGTCACCCGGTGCCGCGCGCCCACCACGAGCTCTCCTGCCAATGGGATGACCCGGCTGGGCTGCCAGCACCCTGGGCCGAATGGCAACAACTCGGCTGGGCCTTCTCACTTTGCCCCAGGACTGGGCCGAGTCAGTTTCTCCAGGCCGAATCAGCCACAAGGCAGGCCGAATTCCCTCTTAGCCCGGGGCGTTTGGGCCGAGGTATAAAGGTCCAGGCACCCCATTATTCACCTCCAGAAGCCTTCAGAACATCTACGGCGACTCATTATCAAGCCAGGGCAAGCTCATCAAGTATCGTCGGTCTTGGGACGCCTGCTCGAATCGACACGCGTTAGGGAATATGCCAATGGCATCAACGAATATGCTAAGGAATATGCCCTGGCATCTTCTTAGATGCCAAGGCATATGCCAAGCATCCAAGAAGATGCCAAGGCATATGCTGAGCATCTACGAAGATGCCGGGAATATGCCACACAGATGCCAAGCGTGAAGAACAAGCTTTGTCCCCTGGGTTCTCCTTTATAAGGAGCACCAGGGGGATCGTTACAAGAGAGGCCCCGAAGGGCTCCTCCCCTCTCTGCTCACTAGGAGCTCTCCTTCTTCTTCTTCCTCTACTCTCACAGAGAGATCTAGCTAGAAGTATAGGAGATACAACTCAAGGAGCATGGTTGTAGCCACAAGTATGGCAATATTATAAGAGATTAGATGTATAGAATGAGGGGTTATCTCCACTTGAGAGCTTCAATCCAATATACATTGTATTTCTCTTTGTTCATACGAGTGCAGTCTTCACTGCATCATCCCTCCCCGGATTCCTCCACGTCCATCGGCCCCAACTTTAGCCTACCCATGGCATATGCCGTGATACCACCACGACATTTGGCGCCCACCGTGGGGCCTTCTAGTGGCGTTGGTTGGGTTCCCATCCGGACGGGAACATCTTCATCAACTTCTTCCTCATAGGGCTCATTCAGCTTCACCAAGTCAACAGAGAACAAAGAGGTAAGCGCAGAGGCTCTCCAAGTCTAACTCATCAAAGCTGGTAAGACTCAGCAAGAAGGACTCAAGCACTACTCCAAGCTTACTGTAAGTACCAAGTAACTCAGCAGGGCAGGTATGACCTAGAAAAACTCACCCAAACACTTCTCCAAGTATGCTGTAAGTGCCAGGTAACTCAGCCACCTATACTCAATCCTTCATCCCAGGGAGAAAATAACTCAACCCGGGGACTAGTCAACTTATCCGTAGAGTCACCTTTAGATTAAGAGAGCATTATGTTGATTTAGATCTGTACTCCAGCCAGCTTGTTTATAACTCGGCCATAAGTTGAATCATCTTATTTGTGATTCATACGGATTTTGAGTCAGTTAGTTTATGCTTTGGATTACCCTGTAACTCAGCTCCCCAGCCAGCTTATTTATAACTCGGACAGAAGTTGAATCGGCTTATTTATGATCCAGATAGAATTTGAGTTAGCTTACTTATGAGTCGGATAGAATTTGAGTCAGTTTATTTATGCTTTGGGTTCTCCTTTAACTCAGCTTACCAGCCATCTTATCGTTGATTCGGATATAACTTGAAGTCAATTTGTTTATGCTTTGAATTAACCTTTAACTCAGCTCAGTAGATTGTCTCTGATTCGGACTAACATTTGATTCGGCTTGCCAGGGTGTATTATAATTCGGATTGGTATTCAGACTCGGCGTACTAATCATATCTCTGATTCAGGCCGAAGCTTTATTCAGTTCGCCAGATTGTCAGGTTATGTTATGACTCGGATTGATATTTCACCATCTTGCCAGGTTAACCCATATCTCGGATGACTATTGGCCAGCTTATCATATCTCGAATCTATATCTCATATCTACATCTCGAATCAGATCTCTCAGCGGTTAGCCCTATTATCATATCCCAAAGCTTAATCTCGGATCTATATCTCGGATCCATATCAAAGGCAAATTATCGTCATCACGCCAAATCAAGTTATATCGTGGCAAATAGATGATTCGGATTTGGGATGAGTTAACTCGGATTTGAGTCATATAACTCGGATTTGAGTCAGGTGACTCAGACATTAAGACATAAATTCAATTTTGAGTAAAGTACCTCGGATTTAGGATGAGTTAACTCGGATTTGAGTCATATAACTCGGATTTGAGTCAGGTGACTCAGACATTAATACATAAAGTCAATTTTGAGTAAAGTAACTTGGATTTGGGATGAGTTAATTCGGATTTGAGTCATATAACTCGGATTTGAGTCAGGTGACTCAGACTTAAGACATGAAGTCAATTTTGAGTAAAGTAACTCGGATTTGGGATGAGTTAACTCGGATTTGAGTCATATAACTTGGATTTGAGTCAAATGACTCAGACTTAATACATAGAGTCAATTTTGAGTGAAGTAACTCGGATTTGGGATGAGTTAACTCGGATTTGAGTCATATAACTCGGATTTGAGTCAGGTGACTCAGACATTAAGACATAAAGTCAATTTTGAGTAAAGTAACTCGGATTTGGGATGAATTAACTCGGATTTGAGTCATATAACTCGGATTTAAGTCAGGTGACTCAGACTTAAGACATAAAGTCAATTTTGAGTAAAGTAACTCGGATTTGGGATGAGTTAACTCGGATTTGAGTCATATAACTCGGATTTGAGTCAGGTGACTCATACTTAAGACATGAAGTCAATTTTGAGTAAAGTAACTCGGATTTGGGATGAGTTAACTCGGATTTGAGTCATATAACTTGGATTTGAGTCAAATGACTCAGACTTAAGACATAGAGTCAATTTTGAGTAAAGTAACTCGGATTTGGGATGAGTTAACTCAGAATTGAGTCATGTAACTCAGATTTGAGTCAGATGACTCAGACTTAAGACATAAAGTCAGTTTTGAGTAAAGTAACTCGGATTTGGAATCAGATGACTCGGATAATAACTTACCCAATGGGGTTAAAAGAGCAATGCCTAAGAAGGCAAGAACTCATAACTTACCCAAAGAGGTTAAAAGAGCAGTGCCCAAGAAGGCCAGAACTATAACTTACCCAAAGAGGTTAAAAGAGCAGTGCCCAAGAAGGCCAGAACTAATAACTTACCCAAAGAGGTTAAAAGAGCAGTGCCCAAGAAGGCTAGAACTCATAACTTACCCAAAGAGGTTAAAAGAGAGTGCCCAAGAAGGCCAAAACTCATAACTTATCCAAAGAGGTTAAAAGAGCAGTGCCCAAGAAGGCCATAACTCATAACTTACCCAAAGAAGTTAAAAGAGCAGTGCCCAAGAAGGCCAGAACTCATAACTTGCCCAAAGAGGTTAAAAGAGCAGTGCCCATGAAGGCCAAAAGTCTAGAATCTTACCCAAAGGGGTTATGACCAGTGCCCATGAAGGCCAGAAGTCCAGAATCTTACCCAAAGGGGTTATGACCAGTGCCCATGAAGGCCAGAAGTCTAGAAACTTACCCAAAGGGGATATGACCAGTGCCCATGAAAGCTAGAAGTCTAGAAACTTACCCAAAGGGGTTATGACCAGTGCCCATGAAGGCCAGAAGTCCAGAATCTTACCCAAAGGGGTTATGATCAGTGCCCAAGAAGGCCGGGAGTCAAAAAACTGTCCTAGAAGGGTTATGAGTAGAGCCCAAGAAGGCCGAAGTCACAAACTTACCCAAAAGGATTATGCGACCAAGAAATGTATGACAAAGAAGTTGTATGTCAGAAAACAACTCTAGAGATATTTAGATATAAAGCCCATGAGCGATTCTACGAATCCCACATGGCCTCGGGGACTAATGTCGGGGGTGTACCCCCGGGTACCCCAGAGTTGATGTATAAAAGGATCTCTGAAGATGAATGGAGGATTTGATAAGAAAAATATGCATACATAAGTAGAGAAATATGGCACGGAGGAAAAAGACAAAAAGGAAAAAAGATAAAAGACAGACTAGGCCGAATTATACTTAATTTGGCCTAATCTTGGTCATAACGGACCAAATATTCACTCCCAAAGTCGCATTAGGCCTACAGAGGCCGAATCATCAGCCCCTAGGCCGAATCAGGCGTGAGCCGGCCGAATCACCCAGCCAGCCCATCACACCCCAGCGTCCTGGGCCGAATCAACCTTGCCCGCGTCCACGCTGCGATCCCGGGTGGGCCGGATAAGGGGAATCTCGGCCCACCAAGAGGGTTCTCAGCGCCAGCCTCGTGCCCGCCATTCTCGGGTGGGCCGGCATCCACCTCGCCCCAGCCGGCCCACCACGGGCCTTCATCTGCGCCGAGTCAGCAGCCTCGCCCACGCGCCGACCTAGCGTCACCCGGGTGGGCCGGCGCGGCCCACCACGAGCTCTCCTGCCAATGGGATGACCCGGCTGGGCTGCCAGCACCCTGGGCCGAATGGCAACAACTCGGCTGGGCCTTCTCACTTTGCCCCAGGACTGGGCCGAGTCAGTTTCTCTAGGCCGAATCAGCCACAAGGCAGGCCAAATTCCCTCTTAGCCCGGGGCGTTTGGGCCGAGGTATAAAGGTCCAGGCACCCCATTATTCACCTCCAGAAGCCTTCAGAACATCTACGGAGACTCATTATCAAGCCAGGGCAAGCTCATCAAGTATCGTGTTAGTCTTGGGACGCCCCTGGCTCAGACTGACACGTGCATTAGGGAATATGCCAATGGCATCAACGAATATGCTAAGGAATATGCCCTGGCATCTTCTTAGATGCCAAGGCATATGCCAAGCATCCAAGAAGATGCCAAGGCATATGCTGAGCATCTACGAAGATGCCGGGAATATGCCACACAGATGCCAAGCGTGAAGAACAAGCTTTGTCCCCTGGGCTCTCCTTTATAAGGAGCACCAGGGGGATCGTTACAAGAGAGGCCCCGAAGGGCTCCTCCCCTCTCTGCTCACTAGGAGCTCTCCTTCTTCTTCTTCCTCTACTCTCACAGAGAGATCTAGCTAGAAGTATAGGAGATACAGCTCAAGGAGCATGGTTGTAGCCACAAGTATGGCAATATTATAAGAGATTAGATGTATAGAATGAGGGGTTATCTCCACTTGAGAGCTTCAATCCAATATACATTGTATTTCTCTTTGTTCATACGAGTGCGGTCTTCACTGCATCATCCCTCCCCGGATTCCTCCACGTCCATCGGCCCCAACTTTAGCCTACCCATGGCATATGCCGTGATACCACCACGACACTGGGCTAGTGTTATGATATGGTGATGTTGTAAGTAGAAGTATAAGATGATACTCTTACAACACACATAGCGTGTAAGTTCCATAGACCTTGGCCTTACACATAAAGGTATGATAGTGATCATACCACAGTGCACATGATGGAGATCATATGCGGGAACCGTATCATTTCACTTATTAACATGTGATGTTTGATTGCATCTTATATTGCTTGTTTGGTGTTTTATTAGCATAATAAGATGATCCCTCATTTAAATATCAAGATAAGAATGTGTTCTTCCTTTAGTATGCACCGATTATGTTCTCGTCGCTCCAAGACATCACGTGATGATCGGGTGTTTTTGGATCCACGACCATATTTCGGGTGTAAGACAGTTACACACGCGAATACTAAGGTTCTTACTTGGCGAGCCTAGCATGTACAGACATGGCCTCGGAACACGGACCGAAAGGTTAAGCATGAGTCATATGTTTTGATATGATGACCATATGGATGCTCGCCTTTGAAGCTATACCGACTCACGTGATGATCGGACTTGGTGTAGTGGATTTGGTTCATGTAATCACCAAAATGACACGAGGGATGTCATTTTTGAGTGGGAGTTCATTTCTAATTTGGATTAGTAGAACTCAATTTATCATAAAATTAAATCAAAGTGAATTTGCATAAATTGTTGTAGTCATTGGCATTCGTTCACTACCTTATGCATAGTTGTAATTGAGATAATAGAACTATAGAATTCTGGATATATACTTTATGAACTGGTATTGTATTGTGTTGAGTGTCAATCTAAAGTTTAAAGTCCTATTGCAAACTTTCAGCAAACTCTATTTACTCCGTGAAATTTAATAGTTAGTATTAAATTGAGAGTAACAATTCCAGTGTTAGTATCTTAAGTATCATGTTTGCCTCCATGATTGTTGATTTAAACATCAAGTTTATCTAGGAGCTGAAAAAATTGTTTCAGAAACCATCATGTGTGGCAGATATAACGATATCTGAAACAATGTTTTGGTTGCAATATGATTGAGTATAATATATGTTCTCATATTGGATGAGTATTTACGAAGGTTGGAGATGCTAGACATCCTAATCATCCAAAAGGGTTTTGAAAAGTAATGTTATACTCACGATTCGCCTTTGTAAGCTACAGTAGCTTGATCATGAAAGTCGTCATGATAAGGATGAATAGAAGATGTATGTAGAAGTGTTTACTACACTAAAAGATTACTAAAGAATGGATTTTGAAAGAATGCCGATCATTTTGATGATGGTGATCTACTTCAAAGTGCAAGTCCAAAGGTATTATTATTTGAATATACACGCTTTGGACTATGTGTCATGTATATGGCGCCACTATTGATGTTGATAAATTCTTTTAAAAGGAAAGAGGAAATGCTGAAAGAGAACCTATAAAATATATTTGGCAGAAAAGAAAAGATTTGAAATATCCAATTTAGGTATATGGATGATATACATGTTACAGTTGTATTCTTTGCTTGTTAAACAATGTGGTTCTTGGGTATTGGATACCGAATTGGTTGGTATGTAATTTCATACAGAACGACGCAATTCATGAACCACAATGGCCTAAGTAACTAGCAAGAGAATATGTGATGATGTTCATCGAAAACAAACAAACCGTTGTTTGTATTTCTCGTTGACATCAAAGCTTGACTTCAAGATTTGTTTTAATAATTGTTATTTAAATCAGGTATTATGAAAACAAAGGTTGTTCAAATAATTACCGTATTCCATATAAGATGGATGATTTACAAATCTAGTTGGAGAAATCACATCCATAAAACCTAATGCTAAAATGTCGCAAGACAAATGATTGAAAGATCACTTACGAAGTGACATCGCTGTTTAAATTATATTGGAAAGAAAACATGAAGAATCTCCATATTCATGGATTTTTGGAGTCTTTGATTTGATCAAGTGATGCTTGTGAGACTTTCCACGTGATAATTAAAACTTCGTTCAAAGGCTAAAGAAGAACGAACGACTAAATTATTGGAATTTATACATATCGATGTACGTAGTCCATTATGTGTAGTCGTAAGCGATGGGTTTCAACTTCATATGCTTTCTCCGGAAATTTGAGTGAATATTCACTTAATGAGAAAGAAGTATGAAATATTTGAAAAACGTTTTAAATACTTTCAAGATGAAGTGGAAAATCATTGTAACAAGAAAATAAATGGTTTATGTTTTTATCATAAGGAATTTATTTGAGTTACAAGTGTAACAAGAAAATAAATGAATTATGATTTTATCATAAAGGGATTTATTTGAGTTGCAAGTTTAGCAAAACACCTAGATTTACATATCCCGAAACACCATAGGATTATGGAGTGTTTGAGATTTGTAATGAAACCTTGTTTGACATGGTTGGATCAAAGGTGTTATTTATAAAACTGCCATTATGTTTAAAAAAATTAAAGCTTTAGAGACTACCGCTTTTCACTGAAAAGAGCTCCATCTTGATCCGTTGAAATGACACCATGGAAGTTATGGTTTGGGGTAAAACCCAAGTTGTCATTTCTTAAATTTTGGTATGCTAAACATAAGTAAGATGTTTACAACCAAAGCCGGATGAGCATATCTTTGTAGGTTATTTCGAATAACAATTGGTTATTCCTCCATAACACCAAGGACAAAAGGGTTTGTCGCTTGAAATGTGAAGTTTCTTAAAGAAGGAATTTTTCATAAAAGTTAAGTGGGAGGACAATAGAACTTTGATAAGGTTAACGAACCTTAGCTAAATGTGCTGAGTTGCGCAGCACCGGAAATCGTTCTGGGGGCTGCCATAATGCTCATAGCTTATGTGCCTCAAAGGTTGTGGTCACGGTGATCTAAGTTCTTATTGAACCAAGTCAGTCGGATAAGCAATCAAATGCTAAGATTTGAGAGTAAATCATTATTGTTTGACAATGATGAACCGACTACATGCAAAGAAGCGATGATGGGCCCTGACTCCGTCAAATGGCTTCAAGCCATAAAATCCGTGATAGTTCCATACAAGAGAAAATCAAGTTTTGAACTTGGAAGACCCTCCGGAAAGGTGTAAAAACCTACCGGTCGTATTTGGATCTATAAAGAAACAGACATGGATGTTTCACATCTATGAAATAGTCGACATGTCGTAAAGTATTTTACGACAATGTTCAAGGAGTTGACTATGACAAGATTTGATCTTTCATAGCGATATTTAGTCTGGACGGATTAAAGTAGCAACCACTACATATAATTTGGTATATGGTAGATGAATAAACAAAACAAAGTTCTTCTAATAGAATGGTTACCTAGGACGTGTACATGACACGGTCCAAAGGGTTTTGTTAATTCAAAGGATGCTAAAAAGGGCATGCAAACTTCAACGGTTGAAGTAAGCATCGCGGAGTTGGAATCTTCACCGTGATGAAAAAGGAGTTTTCATCTGGAGACGATGAAGATGCTTGCATTTGCAAGAAATTAAGTGGGAGCGCTGAGACATATTTCTAATACATTATGTGAAGGACATCTTGTTGATTAGAAATGATGTATCTTTTATTGACAAAGGTTAAGGATTTCATTTTTATGAAAGACTTAGGCAAAACCCGAATATTTAGCATGAATGTCTATAGTGGATAGACGGTGACGCCAATATGGTTGTGCCAAACATACATATATGAGATATTGAAGGAGTTCAATATAGAAACAACAAGAAACAGTTCTTGTTGCATGGAAAGGAATTGAATCAAGATTCAAGTGTATCGACACTTGATAAGTGAAATAAGATTCAAGTGCTTTGACACTTGATGAGTGAAATCACGAGAATGTTTTGATCAATCATACCATGATATGTACATATCCAGATATGTCCTATGCTCTAAGTGTTATGAGCATATACCAGAATGAATCATAAAATGATCATTGGACGATAGTGAGGATATTCTTATGATCTTTTGGAAGAACTAAGAATATATTTGTGTAGAGGTGACAAACAATTACAAATAGTTCATTGTAAAGCATTACATTGACACTAGTTTTGTCACAAGATACAAATTAAGTTTATCTCAATTTAAACTATGGATGGCACAATGTAATGGAAAGAAGATTCCATGATTGATTTGGATGAAATCCATAGTTAAGACATTGTGACGAATACTACAACAAAAGGCTAAGTATATGACTGCTATAGTAGCGGCAAAGGAGGGAATTTGTGTCAAGTAGTTTGTTATCAAACTAAGGTGTGGTTCGCAACGGGCTAACACTAAAGATATATTGTGTGACAATAGTATCGAGTGTTTTAACCCCAAGGAACTAAAGGTCTCACCAAAAGACCAAATTTATACAACGCCATCTCATTAGAGAATGAGTGATGCGTGGAGACGCAAAGACATGCAAACACACACGGACCTAAAAGCATCAGATCCGTAGATTATGTTAACCACTTGCGATATGTATATGGAACACCGAAAGCCATAGGTGTTCAATACGCAAAGTTTTCAAACTAGATTATTGTCTCTAGTGCAAGTGGGAGATCAAGGAATATGCCCGAGAGGCAATAATAAAGTGGTTATTATCGTATTCCTTATTTATGATAAATGTTTATTTTACATGCTATAATTGTATTAATACGGAAACGTTAATACATGTGTGTTTAATAAACAAAAATGAAGTTCCTAGTTATGCCTCTCTTATAAACTAGCTCGTTGATTAACAAGATGATCAAAGGTTTCCTGATCATGGACATTGCATGTTGTTAATAACGAGGTCACAACATTAGTGTAATGGTGTGATGAACATTCATCCGAAGTATAGCATTACGATCAAATTCATTGAGTTTATATTGCTATAACAACTTATGAAGTGATCCTAATCCTTAGACCATGAGATCATGTCAATCACTAACACCGGAAGAGTTTCTTGATAACATCAAACGTCACATCATAACAGGGTGATTATAAAGATGGATTCAGAACTAATAAAGTGTTATGTTGAGGCCCATGGATCGAGAGTGGAATTTGTTCATCCCGATAATGGATAGATATGCTCTGGGCCCTCTCGGTGATATCACATTTATTAGCTTGCAAGCAAGTGATTTGATCACTAGAATGTTATATCACGGGAACAAGAAAAGAGTGCATGTCAGTAACGAGATCGAACTAGGTATGGAGATACCGATGATCGAATCTCGGACATGTAATATATCGTGAAACAAAGGGATTAAGATACTAGCATAAAAGGTTCCGACGATCACAAGAAAGTCATCGTTGAATGTGTGGGAGTCAGTATGGGTCTCCAGATCCCGCTTCTGATTATTGATATGAGAGGAGTCTCGATCATGTGCGCATTATTCGCGAACCGTAGGGTAACACACTTAAGATACACCGACATCCATTTGGAGCAAAAGTTTCATGCCGAAAAGAATAACAAGCGCAGGAATTTATTTCACTAGATACCGAAACGGGTTTTCGGGTGAAATTGCATAAAGTGGTTATGCATGTGAAATAGAATTCTAGCAAGGGGTTATTTGTGAATGTTTGTCATTAAAGTAATTGAAAAAATTCTGAATAAAATAAAAGAGTTTTATTTAATGAAAGTTTGCATTAAATTTGGTGGAAATTTAATGGGAATTTGAGTGAGTTTTTGAGTGGAGAAAATTGAAGGGCCATTTTGTGAGTGGAGTGTCCACCCACATGAATGAGGGAGAGGTGGGGGCACCCTCCATGGTCGGAGGACATGCCCCCTTGGGCTGCCCCCTCCCCTATATAAGGATCCCCTCCTCGCACTTCTCACACACACCTCCTGGTGAAGGATCTCTCTCCCCCTCTAGAATTTATTCCCCATGGTCTCAGACTAGCGAGATACATGTTCTCGGTGGCTATTCGGCAAGAAAGAGTTGTGCTTCCGCTGCATCGCTGGAGTGAGGAGGCAGAGGTTGCTCGGTGCCTCGAACGTGTGTGCGAGCACGGATGCGCTGCTGTTTTGCGGCGCTAGGACTTCCTCTCGATCTTGAGATCGGCAAGAGATCGTCTACATCAACCACGAGTTTGGACTCGTTCAGCTTTGTCGGTCTTCAAGGGTATGTTCTTTATGGATATACATCCGCCCGTTGTTTGTATCTAGTAGATAGATCTTGGTACATAGTTGTTCCCATCGTAGGAAATTTTTTGTTTTCTATGCTGCGAACCCTACATTGCATGTTTGGCTTTATTACTTGTATGTTTGCTTATTTCTTTCAACTCTCTTGCTTGCTACCCAGCCTTGCTAGCCAAAAACCTATTTTGAGAAGGCATACTTCTCATGTTTCCAAACTCCTTTGAACCAAACTTTTGCCACTTGTGTCCACCATATCTACCTAGTAGCTATTGATATTCCAAGCAAATTCTCAAGCTTCATCTACCTTCCGAATTAAAAGTATTTTATTATGTGAAAACTAGTTAGTAAAACTCTCGCGAACTTGATGGCACACTTTATTTTTCTTGCCCCTAATAAACTTGAACCATTATGGACATCGAAGTTGTATATGCTTGCATCTATACGTTGGGATTAGCAGAACCGTGTTGTCACGGGTAACGTTTTCAACATATCACTTGTACTCTGTACATCATTGATATCATGCTCTTTTGTCTATGGATGCAAATGGTGTGAAATAAGAGGGGGACTTGTGAGTCCATGGAGTTTGTACTTTGTGTTAGAGAAACGTCTGGGCCGCTAGCCTAAGTCATGCCTAATCATGGTGGAAACTTGTACCACCACCATAGTGAGCATTATGTGAAGCATCCTCAATAAAAAACTATACACATAGTAAATAAAAAGATTGATGAGGTGCTCAATGTCTGCTTGCCTTGTCATTTTGGTTATGGCAAAGCTCCTGTACCATGTGCAAGGGGTACCCCGTTGGCGGTTCTCAATGATATGTAAGTACTTACAACGACAAGAACTTTCCTGGGCCTAAAGTTGATGTAGCATGAGGAGTGGCCCTCATATTCAAGAGACATGAGATTGCCAACTTATATTTCGTCAAGCATATACTCCATCTTTGTTCACTTTAACCTTAATCATCTCAAGATGCTTATTGTAGGGGCAATGAGGGATCAAAGCTAGTAAGTACCATAATATTTTGGAAGCTCTTTATGACTTGTAATCCCCGCTTCCCTCTATGAAGGGACCTTTCTTCCACTTCCAAGTTGAGTTAGTAAACCTATTTCCTCTCTATCTCCAGCAATCATTTGAGTTGTTGTGTTTCAAGCATTCATATGGTGATTTATTCAATCATGTTCTTCATCTTCCTTGTTTGCACAAAACTCTTATCTATTGAGTATTACTTTGAAAGCCTTCACTTGTGAAAAAACCTTTTTGAGCAAAGAGTGCTCCTGTTTTGAAACTTCTACAAAAATCTTGTTGTGAAACCGTTTTCCAGGTGTTCTCTGGCCAAGAACAAGTTTTCCAATTCCAATTATGATTTATCTTTATGCATCTCTGTTGTGACTGTTGTACTTGGTTGCAAGCTAAGTTATATAATGATGAGTTGCTTTCTTCTATGAGTTGTGGAATGGTAAGTGTGATGATTCTTGTTCGTATTCTTTTATCGACACTTCACTCCATAAACCTGTGGACATGTTTACTGAGCTCAGTATTCGCTTGGGACAAGCGAAGTCTAAGCTTGGGGGAGTTTATACGCCCAATTTGCATCACCATTCTATATCATAATTTACCTCTATCCATTGATATTTGTCTTATTATGAGGTATTACTTATGCCTTTTCATCTGTTTATGCATGTTGGATGATTCTTGGAGGATGGATTGCCGGAGTCTGGATTCTGATGGAAAAGAAGGCGTTTCGGTGCAATTTCGCGAAGATTGGAAAGATACCAGAAAAATATGAAAACATATTATTTTACCTGAGGACGAAGGAAGCTAGAAGGAGGACCGAAGGGGGCCGCATGGGGCCCACACCCCCTAGGCGCGGGCCCACCTAAGGTCGCGCCTAGGGCAGGTGTGGCCCACATGCCCGGCCTCCGACTCTCCCCCTTCGCCTATAACTTCTGTTCGGAACCCTAAGCCTCGGGGAGCGACCACAGATAGATTTCCGCCGCCCCTAGGGTCGAAAAATACCGAGAGAGAAAGATCTCTTTGGCAGACAGATTTTTGCCGGGGGAATTCCTTCCCGGAGAGGGGAGACCGTCGCCATCAACACCATCATCAAGCTAGGCTTCATCGGGATTAGCATCATCATCATCCACACCATCATCTCCATCAGCACCATCATCACCACTCCGTCTCGCTGTAACAATTGTGTTGGATATTGCTTTAGTTCTTAGGGGAAACTTTCCCAGTGTTAATTACTATTATAGTTGATGCTTGTGAGTGGAACCATTGGATTATTGTTTATGTTCAGATTGTTATCCATTACATATCATCTTTGATCTTGATCCATATGATGTCTTGTGAGTAGTTCGTTGTGTTCTTGAGGACATGGGAGAAGTCATGTTGTTAGTAGAGAATCTGTGATGAGTTATTATTCAATAGTTGAGTATTTAAGTTGTGGTGCTATTCTTCTAGTGGTGTCATGTGAACGTCGACTACATGACACTTCACCATTATGGTCCTAGGGGGATGCATTGTGTATTTGACTATTAATCATGGGGTTGCCGGAGTGACAGAAACCTGAACCCCCGTTAGGACACCTTTGCACAAGGGAGTGTAGGATCTCAGAGTTTAAGGCTATGGTTAGTGTTTGATGATATTTTGTCATGGTTATACAAGTTTATAAATTTTAAATCATAATTACAGTGTGTTCCTTAGGGTGCAAAAGAAACAAAACTACATGAGAGACCATGTATTTTGGGTTCCGGAACTAGTAATGTTTTGGTAGGCATTAAGCATACACACATGTGGTAGCTAAGAGTTCTACACGGTTTAATGCCTTAATGCATGGTTAGCAACCCTTCTAATTAAAAGATTATGAGAAGGACCTCACACGGCCAGGAGAAAGCATGCATGCACTGGTCGATCGATGGATAATCATTTACTTAGGTTATTCATCAACAGATACACGTACACGACTTGGCTTTTTAAGTTGCATGTACGAGCGTGCAATCTGGCGGCCAAGTCTTTTTTTTAAGGATAACAGCACTTTATTGATTATCACAAATCATTACACAGGGCTTCACGGATACACTCCGAACCCCCATCACAAAAAATAGAAAAACTAAGAGTTTCGGCTCGCCGAGCAAGAATATGTGCTGAAACATTAAGCAAACGACTAATGTGGATGAACTTCACAGATGAGAAACCTGTCATCATTGCCTTGACGTCCTGAACCACGATGCCGATCCCCATCCGGTCCATTGAAGGAGAGTTGATGCGCTGAATGACATATAAGCAGTCTGAAGCTAAGATGACATTGTCAAAACCTTTCTCTTGAACAAGGGTCAATGCACGCCTCACAGCAAGTGCTTCTGCTAACTCTGGCGCTGTAACCTCATCATAGACTTGACTGCAAGCAAACAAGCACATACCGATGTGGTTCCTGATTACGACGCCCACCCCCATCCTCGATGAAGAAGAAAACAGAGCCACATCCACATTAACAAACACTGTACCTTGCGGGGGTGGTGACCATCTTGGTACTGCAGCAGTCACACGCCTGTGCTTGGAAACTGGTTCTAGCAAATGCACCTCAATCATCTCAACATAAGCTTTTATTTTTTCTGCTAAGCTATGGGGATGCTTCACGATTTCTCCATGACGAATTCCATTATGAGCATCCCACAAGTGCCAACACGTCAATGCTAGCAGAATCATATCGACATCTCTGCTTCTATCCAGGAAGTCAAACACCCATTCCTTTGGACTTGTGAAGCCCTTTCTCAAGAGATGAACTGGGTAAGATTTCTTGAGTTCCTGCCAAACCTCACGTGCATATTGATAGAAAAGAAATATGTGCTCCACACGTTCCTCCTGACAGCAAAAGACACACACATCAGCGCATGGAATATGACGCTGCCAAAGTTGGTAAGCAGTCGGGAGACAATCGTGAGCAAATCTCCATAATGTGATGATCATCTTGCCCGGTGCCTTGATCCCCCATAGTTTCTTCCAGCTGGTAGCTTCTTCCTGAGCATTAGAACTAACACCCTTGCCCACCGAGCTTCGGGATTGAAGGAAATCTCGTGTCTGCGTCAGATTATATCCAGATCGAACAGTATAAACACCCGATTTTGAATAAGGCTAGCAGGCAAAATCCTCACCACCAATTCTGCTGATAGGGACCCGAAGCACACTCGAGGCTACACCTTCCTCAAAAAATTTCTGGACCATGTCTATGTTCCAGCCCCCATGCTCCTGATCGATTAGCAGGTCGACAGTTGCATCCTCAGGAACATGGACACGAGTCTTCATCTAAAAAGGATGTACATCAGGAATCCAGTTATCAGACAACAGTCTGGTCTTGCGACCATTCCCAATCCCCCATCGAAGTCCCTGTTGCAATAGTTCCTTGCCAAACAAGATACTTCGCCAAGTATACGATGAAGACCGAGGTTTTGGAGCCTCCAAAAAATCACAATCTGGGTGATACCGACCTTTAAGAACTCGGGCACACAAGGAGGATGGTTCAGTGATTAACCGCCAACATTGGCGAGCCAACATAGCCTAATTAAAGAGGACAAAGTCACGAAAACCAAGACCACCTAGGGATTTAGGAGCAGAGAGCCAATCCCAAGAGCGCCAATGCATCCTCTTCCGACCATCCTCCATGCCCCACCAATGATCAGCGATTGCCTTTCTCATCAGATCACACGTCGCTACTGGTATTTGGAAGCAACTCATGATATAAGCAGGAACAGCCTGAATAACAGCCTTCATAAACACCTCCTTTCCCTTCTGAGATAGCGGCCTGCTCCCATGATCATTCAACCGTTTCCAAACTCTCTGATGAAGAAAATTGAAAGCCATTGTAGGTGAATGCCCGATCTCGGTTGGCATACCAAGATAGGTTTCTTGGAGAGCTTCATTGAAAACACCCAGCTGATTCATGACCATACCCTTAACAGCGCCATCACAATGGGAACCAAAGAAGATCGAAGATTTGTCGCGGTTGATTTTCTGTCCGGATCCTTCACAGAATTTAGTCAATGTATCATTCAGAGCCGTCACACTCCGCTTGTCACACCGAGCAAAAAATATACTATCATCCACGAACAACAAGTGAGAAACCGGAGGGCCATTCCTCCCGTTCCTAATTCCCTTCAGATCTCCAGAGATCTCACGAGAATGGAGCATGCAGGATAAACCTTTGTTACAAAGAAGGAACATGTATGGACTGATCGGGTCACCTTGCCTTATTCCCCGGGTAGGGACAACAGGTTTAGTGAGATATCCATTAATCTTGACAGCATACCGAACATTTCTCACACATCTCATGACCGTGGCAATCCAAGGAGCCGCAAAGCCCAATTTGCCAAGACAGCCAGCTAGATAGCCCCACTCTACTCGATCGTATGCCTTCATCATGTCTATTTTCAAGGCAAAGTAGGGAAGTGTGGCACGTTGCTTCCTAATAGTCTGCAAACACTCATAAGCTACCAAGGCATTATCAGTAATCAGTCTCCCGGGAACGAAGGCGCTCTGATTCTCAGAGATCAAGTCTGGGAGAAGGATTTTGAGTCTGTTTGCAAGAACTTTGGAGGCAATCTTGTACAAAACATTACAGAGGCTAATAGGGCGGAAGTTTTTCAGAAGTTCAGGGTTATTCACCTTGGGAATGAGGACGACAACAGAATCACACAAACCCTCCGGGATCAGATCACCCTGTAAAAAGCCTCGAATTGGAGCGCAAATTTCATCCTCAAAGAAGTCCCAATGAGTCTGATAAAAAAGGGCTGGGAATCCATCCGGTCCCGGAGCCTTTGTAGGACCCATTTGGAATAGAGCCGTCTTGATTTCTTCATTCGAATATGGCTTACACAGATCAGAATTCATATCGTCTGTCACCATGCCCTGAATTCCATCAAGAACAGTGTCAAGGGCATCACATGGTTCGGACGAGAATAACTTCTCATAGAATATTTCCACCTCATGTTTGATGCCCTCCAAATCTGTACGCCGAACCCCGTCATCAGAGACGATGGCTTTGATTCTATTGGTGCAGCGTGGAGCAGATGCACGGCCAAGTTGTTTAGTTTTGATAAGCATCAAGAGCAGCAACGGGTTATTTTTGGATAAGAGCTTCTTCCAAACGATGCGGGGAAGTTGTTTTCCTTCTAATGTCATAGCCTAGCGGAATAAGCAGTCGCTATGGCAGATATATAAAAAGAGTCGTAACAAGGCATGGGAGATCCCTTCCGGCCGCACGCGACGACGGGGCTTCGTTCCCCACAAAAAAGCGATCTACATCATCAATCATCATACACAACATCCATCTATCTTGGATATGCCTACAAAATCCATTGATCCACCAAAGGCATGCACATACGCCAATTCAATTGGCATAGGCCCATCGCAAAGAGGAGAGGTGTTCTGCTCTTGGCTTGCCGGCAACGGAGCTGAACAAGTATGGTTAGTAATTTTCGTATGTGCAATTCTTTTCCTACATGTCAAAATTCTCATGGCGTGGGTTGGATGATCATCTCCTCCGATAAAAACACATGATATGTGACGGGTGATCTTTATTCCCGATCTCGGCTTCGAGCCAAGCAGTTTATGTGACGGGTGATCTTCATCCCTGATCACGGCTTCACGCCATACCGGTTATGTGACGGGCGATCTTCATTCTCGATCACGGCTTCGTGCATACAAGTTATGTGACGGGCGATCTTTATCTCGGATCGCGGCTTCGCGCCATACAGGTTATGTGAAGGGATCTTTATCTCGGGTCGCGGCTTCGCGCCATACAGGTTATGTGAAGGGATTTCCATCCCGGATCACGGGCTTCGTGCATACAAGTTATGTGAAGCGATCTTTATCTCGGATCGCGGCTTCGCGACATACAGGTTATGTGAAAGGATTTCCATTCCGGATCATGGCTTTGCGCCATACAGGTTATGTGAAGGGATCTTCATCCATCACGGCTTTGCGCCATACAGGTTATGTGAAGGGATCTTCATCCCTGATCACGGCTTCGCGCCGTACAGGTTTTGTGAAGGGATTTTCATTCTGGATCACGGCTTCACGCCATACAGGTTATGTGGTAGGATCATCATCCCAGATCACGGCTTCGTGCCACATATATTATGTGACGGGATCATCATCCCAGATCATCGCTTCGTGCCATACAGGTTATCTGATGAGATCATCCCGGATCACGGCTTCGAGTCAAGCAGGTCATGTGACGGGTTCATCATCTCGGATCACGGCTTCAAGCCAAACAAGTTATGTGACGGGCGATCATGACTTTGACGGTCAAGACTAGACACCAATTTTGAAGATTAATTTGCGGAACGTTTATCCGACAATACAAAGCATTTGTAGGTTATGATGGTAGACAAGGCTAACTAGGAAAGACTTCAACATTACATAAATATTATTCCGTCGACACAAGATCATTGTAACATCCCATGTATACAACTTTCTCATAGTGAATTTTGGCCTCCGTGCCACCGTGGTTTTTTCCCAATTTGGGTTTCCACGTTAAATATGTGTCTCATGTGTGCTCCACTTTTGCTATTCATCTTGTTGAATGTTTTATCAGATTTGTTAAGTCCGATGAGGCCAAAATATAAAAGATGACGATGTTGATCCTATCAGCGCAGTTTAATCGGGGGTATTTCATGGATGTAAATCCATGAATGTAATTAAATGGAAAGTTTTCCGGAACTCCAGGAATCAGTAAATTCACAATCGTCAATGGCCAGATATATATCCAGGTGTAATATAGAAAATACATGTGAAACGGGAATAATTAAACATTCGGTGAATAAGAATTCCCTATTTATGTGTATTTGCAACCATTTATTTGTATACAATAGTATACTGGCACGCCCGCACTTAAAATGCCAATGCGGATAAATTTAAAATATTTATCTCGCTAAAATAGTTAGATTTATATCTTAATTACTTTCATGTAGTTACGGATGTTTACAGGGGGTTTAATCACAAGTATGTATTGGTCCTAGAAAGGGCGGTATGTTAGCACTGGTTCACCCACATAACAATTATGAACACCAGAGAAAAGTACTCAGCTATTTGCAGCGAAAGCACTTGACAGAATTTCCATGTGTCCTCGAGAACGTTTGGACTTTATAAGTATTTCCATCGGCTTGTTCTTTGCTAAGAAATGATTGGGCCACTTGATCCATTTGTTTGTTACTTCTGTTACTTGCCATTTGTTTTGTTACCTTGTCAGAAAACCACTAAAAATCCGTTTGCTAACTATTCACAGGGATTTCCTGCTCCATACCATTGTTCAGCATCTTTTGCTCCTTGTTGGGATCGACACTCATATTTATCGAAAGTACTACGACACACCCCTATACTTGTGGGTTATCAAGACTATTTTCTGATGCCGTTTCCGGGGAGTGAAGCGCTATTGAAGAGTGGATCTGATAAGGGAAACTTTTACTGTGAGTATTGCCCTTGTTACTGTTTGTTAATTTGTTTCCGATATGGATAACCCACTTGGTTTTCTGTTTGGGAAAACTACTACCACTGTTAGGGTAGTAGATGAACCACCACCTATTGAGATAGATCCTTTTAAGATACCTACAAGAATTATTGACCGTGTTATGGATAATTATTATTTTGGGGATGGAACTGTCCATCCTGGTGATCACTTGCTTTTTATCCATAAATTATGCGGGTTGTTTAAGTGTGCAGGTATCACAACTGAACAGGCGAAGAAGAAGTTACTCTCCATATCCTTGAAAGGGAGAGCTGAAGAATGGTATAAGCTGCTGAAGAATGGACAATCCATGAAATGGGAGGAGATGTCATCTCTCTTTTACTCTAAATTTTATCCTCCCAGTGAAATTTATAAAGATATAAATCTTATATATAACTTTTGGCCTCTTGATGGAGAAAGTATAGCTCAAGCTTGGGAGAGATTAAAGTTACTAATGCTTAAATGTCCTATTCATGAACTTTCTAACAATATTATTCTCAACTAGCAGAATGCCCGTGCGTTGCTACGGCACCACATTAAACTAAATAATAAATTTTCTTATGGTAAATCCGTTATGCACACTCAAATCAAAATGACATTGAGTTGAAGGAGACAAAAAAAGAACTTTGATCAGATACATCACATTGAAATTCTAGTACCAGATTGCAATCCTCACCTACATGGCATAGCATTGAGATATTTGTCCACGGAAAAACAAATTGCACCACAGTGCCTATTCCATCAGACAGCCGAGGGTGCCAGCAGTGCATGGGGCAGAGACGGCAAGGTCGGCGACCGGTTTTGACCATTTGGTGGCGCTGGTGCGTGGAGCGGCCCCAAATTGCCGGCGTGTTCAGGCGCCGCCCCTAGTTGCACTATCAGCGCCTGTGCCGGTCAGCCTTTGGGCAGCGCCGGTGGAGATGCTATATGATCAAAGGATAAATATGCTCCTTGCAAGACTTGTCCTCAGCATCATATGAGTGTTTTCCTGAATCAATCCAAAGCTTGTCATCTTTAGCGCTAGTCCAGGAAATACTCCAGCTATTTATTGTTCCATGTTGCCGTGATATTTGCGCTTGACTTCAACCAAAGGCTGCATTTTAAACTAACAAAAAGTTCAAATATATGTAAGCTAATAATTCGACTACAATCATCTACTGTATTAATTTGGCTCATAAATACCTAGTAGCCACATTATGTAATCAACAGATATACACTACCTAAATACATCCATGATTCAGTCAAAAGTTCGGAGTTCACTACACCTGCGTAGTTCAGAACACATGCGTTTGATTCACTGCTTCAGATTTACCTAGCTAGGAAACTATCTGAAGCAAAGAAGCAAGCAGGCCTACAATGATCATGGCTGGGCAGTCGATCAAAAATTCAGTCGAGTAATGGCAGTGCAGCTACCATCGTGCGTGGATGCATCCAACCATGTCTCTAGGAGCGCGTGGTTGAAATAGCCCAAGGTCACAAACGGATCAGGATGTGGCTCTAGGAGCGCTTTCTCGTTGCCGACGGCCTGCTCCTGAAGACGGTCGTATCTTCTCCGTCCATGTTGGGAAGCCCGTGGAGCGGCCCCGGCGCATGGCCGGGCTCCTGTGCCGCTGCTTCCAGACCCTACCTCCACTCCTAGATGTCTTCCAGGGGGTCTTCGTCCCGTCCCCGTGTCCTGCTGCGAGCGGCTCCTGCCAAGCTCTCCTCAGTCACCTCTCGCGCGAGGGTGGAGAGCAGTAGGCGACGGTTGCAGGGAAGAGACGGGATCTCTCCCCCGGTCACCTCTCGTGCGAAGGAGGAGAGCAACAGGCGACGGCTGCACGGGCGCTCTAGGCAGCTCGATATTTCTTGAACCGGTGCATCAGATGCTACCATCGTCAGGATACGGGGGCCACCTACACGAGACGTACTTTAGGACGTGGTCGCGGAGGTAGGTTGATCGGACGCGGGGGACACGCAGCGCCGCCGTTACAGGCCTTCCCTCGAGGCGAGGCATACGTAGGGAACGGTCAGAGAGGTAGGTCGAGGGGATGCGCCTCCACCTCTCATCGAAGGTCGAAGGGCGCGTGCGTGCGCAGCCGCGCTACCTGGCCGGCGTGAAGGTCGCGAGCGAGGTCGTGGAGGTGATGGGTCGAGCTGAGGAGACCGAAGTCGCACGTGGGTAGGTGGGGAACGTCTACCGGTACTCGGCGGTGGCATAGGTGTAATATTGTTTTACTCGGCCACCGATTCAGGGGTAATTTTGGAAGTAAAAATTGACGTACCAACCATCAAGACCGTAAGCCTTTTAATAGTATAGATAACTTTTATGCTAGGCTTTCTCTTCATGATAAAGATTTATTAGATTCTTCTTGTGCTGGATCATTCACACGTACGAAGGAAAAAACTAAATGGGATCTCTTAGACCGTATTCAAGATAACACTGAAGCTTGGGAAAATGATGAAGGAAGAAAGTCAGGTATCAACTATGATTATGAATGCATTAAATCTTTTATGGAAACTGATGACTTCAGTGATATTAGCAATGAATTTGGTCTTGGTCCTCAAGTTCTTGCGAAATATTTTAATGCTTTTGCTTCTTATATTGAGATTCCCAAGAAAGAGTGGGACAAGTACCATGCTCCATATAAAGACATTGTTACCCATGTTCCTGCCGGTGAAGAGGTTTGTACTACTGATCCTATTTTGCCTGAACCTTATGTTGAGAAGATCCCTTTTCCTTCCAAGGTAAGGAAACATTCTATTTTAGCCAATGTGGTTAGTAAAAGCGCAAAAAAAAGGTAGGGTCCGATGAGCTTATTGATATTTAGCCTGTGGTAGCTATTGTGAAAGATCTTGTCACTAGAAATATAGAGGATGAGCATATTGTCTTCTGTGAAGACGCTACTAATATTATTTCTCATCCTAAGAAAGTTAGAAAAACTAGTGTTCATGTGCTTTCTGTTAAAATTGGTAGTCATAGCTATTATGGTTTATGTGATATTAGTGCTATTGCTATTCCTTATGAGCTTTACAGGGAAATTATGTATAAGATTGGTCCTTGTGAGCTTGAGGACATCGATGTGGTTATTCACCTTGCTAATAGAGAGCAAATTTGCCCCATTGGCATTGTAAGAGATGTGGATGTCCTTTGTAGTAAGATTAAATATCCTGCTGATTTTCTAGTACTTGGTAAAGAAGCTAGTAAAACCTATCCTATTATCTTTGGTAGACCCTTTTTGAATACTTGTGGGGCCATAATAGACTGTAGGAAGGAAAAAGTTTTGACTAAGTTTGCTGGAGAGTCTTATGAGTTTAATTTTTCCAAATTTGCCAAAACTCCTTATGAAAATGAACTGCCTGATGAGGATTTCAGGGTTAGACAACTTTCTACTATTTCTCTTGCTCCTAACAATCCCTTGCAGCAATTTATGGAAGATCATGAAAGTGATGCCTTCATGAGGGAAATAAATGAGATTGACGAGGCTTTCCTTCATCAGCCTGAGTTACTTAAACATAACCTACATGTGGAAGACTTGGTCACTACCACCTAAAGGGGATCCTGTTTTTGAGCTAAAACCTTTACCTGATGATCTTAAATATGCTTATCTTGATGATAAGAAAATATATCATGTTATTATCAGTTCTAAACTTTCAGGAAAGGAAGAAGAAAGGTTATTGGAGATATTGAAGAAACACCGAGGAGCTATGGGCTATACTCTTGATGATTTAAAGGGGATTTCTCCTACTATATGTCAGCATTCGATTAATATAGAGCCTGATACAAAACCAGTTGTTGAGCACCAATGGCGTCTAAATCCTAAGATGAAGGATACGGTAAGAAATGAGGTATTAAAACTCCTTGATGCTGGTATTATTTATCCTATTGCTGATAGTACGTGGGTTAGCCCTGTTCATTGTGTTCCCAAGAAAGGGGGAATAACTGTTGTGCCTAATGAGGATAATGAGCTTATACCCCCAAAGAGTAGTGGTTGGGTATAGTGCATTGATTTTAGAAAAAATTAATAAAGTTACTAAGAAAGATCATTATCCTTTGCCCTTTATTGATCAAATGCTTGAGAGGTTGTCCAAAAAGACTCACTTTTGCTTCCTTGATGGTTATTCTGGGTTTTCTCAAATTGTTGTGAAAGCACAGGACCAAGAGAAAACTACTTTCACTTGTCCTTATGGTACTTATGCTTATAGGCGTATGCCTTTTGGTTTATGTAATGCTCCTGCTACCTTTCAGAGATGTATGTCTGCTATCTTTCATGGTTTTTGTGAAGAAATTGTGGAGCTTTTTATGGACGATTTTTCCGTATATGGAACTTTTTTTGATAACTGTTTGCACAACCTTGATAAAGTTTTGCAGAGATGTGAAGAAACCAACCTTGTTCTTAATTGGGAGAAATGCCATTTCATGGTTAATGAAGGGATTGTTCTTGGCCACAATATCTCTGAAAGAGGCATTGAAGTTGACAGAGCCAAAATTGAAGCAATTGAGAAGATGCCTTGTCCTAGAGATATCAAAGGTATTCGTAGTATCCTCGATCATGTTGGTTTCTATAGGAGGTTTATTAAGGATTTCTCCAAAATTTCAAAGCCCCTTACTAATCTTCTTCAAAAAGATGTACCTTTTGTTTTTGATGATGATTGTAAGGAAGCTTTTGAAACTTTGAAAAAATCTTTGACAACCGCTCCTATAGTCCAACCACCTGATTGGAGTTTACCTTTTGAAATCATGTGTGATGCTAGTGACTTTGCTATGGGTGTTGTCCTTGGACAACATGTTGACAAGAAGTTGAATGTTATTCATTATGCTAGTAAGACTCTGGATGCTACTCAAAAGAATTATGCTACTACTGAAAAAGAGTTCTTAGCTATAATATTTGCTTGTGATAAGTTTAGGCCTTACATTGTTGACTCTAAGGTTACTATTCATATTGATCATGTTGTTATTAAGTACCTTATGACAAAGAAGGATGCTAAGCCTAAGCTTATTAGGTGGGTGTTGCTTTTGCAAGAGTTTGATTTGCATATTGTGGATAGGAAAGGTGCTGATAATTTATCTTGTTTGGAGAACATTTCTTTTGACCCATTGCCTGTTAATGATAGTTTTCCAAATGAGCAGTTAGCTGCAATAAGGGCAAGTTCGCATGAGAGTCCTTGGTATGCTGATTATGCTAACTTTATTGTTTCCAAGTATTTGCCTCAAACCTTTACATCTCAGCAAATAAGGAAATTATTTTATGATCTAAGGCATTACTTCTGGGATGACCCACACTTATATAAAGAAGGAGTAGATGGTATTATGTGAAGATGTGTTCCAGAATTTGAACAACAAGAGATATTGAGAAAATGTCATGGCGGTGCTTATGGAGGACATCATGCAGGGGATAGAACTACACAAAAGGTTTTACAATCTGTATTTTATTGGCCTACCCTTTTTAAAGATGCAAGGAAGTTTGTCTTATCATGTGATGAATGCCAACGAGTAGGTAACATCTCTAGACGCAATGAAATGCCTATGAATTATTCTCTTGTTATTGAACCCTTTGATTGTTGGGGATTTGACTTTATGGGGCCTTTTCCTCCTTCAAAGGGGTATACTCATATTCTTGTTGCTGTTGACTATGTTACAAAGTGGGTGGAAGCCATACCTACAAATAGTGTTGATGGTAAGACCTCTTTGAAAATGCTTAAAGATGTCATTTTTCCTAGGTTTGGTGTACCTAGATATCTCATGACTGATGGAGGCTCCCATTTTATTCATGGGGGTTTTAGAAAAACTCTCACTGAGTACGATGTAAACCACAGAATTGCTTCAGCTTATCACCCTCAGACTACTGGGCAAGTAGAACTTTCCAATAGGGAAATTAAATCTATCTTGCAGAAGACTGTCAATAGATCTAGAAAAAAAGGGCTAAAAAGTTGAATGACGCTTTTTGGGCTTATAGAACTGCTTATAAAAATCCTATGGGGATGTCTCCTTACAAAATGGTCTATGGGAAAGCTTGTCACTTGCCTCTAGAATTAGAACACAAAGCTTATTGGGCAGTGAAAGAGTTGAATAGAGATTTTAGACTTGCTGGGGAAAAAAGGCTGCTAGACTTAAGTAATCTAGATGAGTGGAGAGGTGAAGCTTATGAGAATGCTAGGCTCTTTAAGGAAAAAGTAAAAAGATGGCATGATAGGATAATTCTAAAAAGGGAATTCCATGTTGGGGAGAAAGTTCTTTTGTATAGGTCTCGTCTCAGATTTTTTGCATGAAAACTACTCTCAAAATGGGAAGGACCTTTATTATCAAGGAAGTATACCGCTTAGGTGCCATCAAAATCTCTTCTCTAAAGGATGACACAACACAGGTGGTTAATGGGCAAATACTAAAACACTATATTTCTGGAGATTCTTATAACGAAGATGTTGATGTTATTCGAATGTCGACTCCCGAAGAATTTATCAGAAACCAAACACCAAAGTCTGCAGAGTTCGTCTTTGAATAGGTAAAAATGGTGAAAACAGAAGGTTTGTGTAACTCCAATATTTTTATATTTTTGATGTTTTTAATACATAAGGGAAGTTACGAGACGAAACTAAAGAGGAAACGAAGCCCGGGGTGGATAAACCCAGCCCAGGCACGGGCCCATCCTGGCCACGCCTGAGAGGGTGTTCCCCCCTTGAACTCCGTCTCTGCCTCGTTTTCGTGTCAAAACCTTCCTTATGCATTGAAACTTCGTATTATGTAACCCCCCGGGTTTCCCGAGGTTCTTGCATCGAGTTCTCGTCGTGTTTTTGTTTCGATCTGTTTTTGTCAGGCAAATTTCTTAGTTTTGGAGCTACAATGTCTTCCTCTAGATCACCCATGGAGGATCCCCCTGCGGATGCCCTCAACCCATACATGTATGAGTTGAAGATCCATCCCAAGGAGCTGATTCTCAAAGATGGGAAGGTACAGATGAAAGAAGTTGAAGGCCCCAAGGGAGAAGGAAGTCTGGAAGACAGGATGGAAGCATTGGAGCGGGAGGTCTTCACGTACAAGAAGATGGCGGAGCGCGAAGTGGATGTTATTCACAAGATAAGTTCAGAACTCATCACCAATCACGAGGGAGAAGTTGCTGATCTCCGAGAAGAGATCTTCTCACTTCGTCAGACTACCAACCAATTGCAAGCACAGCTCTATGACATACAAAATCAAAATGTGAGTATGAGGCTAGATTTGACCGCATAAGTTCCACTGCTAGTTTCAGAATTGCAGATACTAGGACATCCTTTTTGGATGGGGATTCTTTGCCATGGAAGCTTTATGATGACAAGAGAACACCACCACCGAAGGAGTAATTCTTCATCAGGTTTGGCATCCCCTTGGCTTGTTCCAAGCTTGGGGGAGTGCCGCGGTATCACCACCATTATCTTTTACCTTTTACCTTTTTAGTGGATTCATATCTATGGTAGAGAAGTTATCTTATAGTTTGGTTTGCATGTGTAAGTATCTCTCCTTTAGTTGATTATCTATGTATCCCTTGGTGTGATGCCTTTATTGAATACTAATGATAAGTCTCATCTTTTACTTTTTGCACTTCTCATTTTAGTTTGCAATCTCTATTATATGATGGATCTTGTTGATCAGTATTGGCACCACTTTGGGAGCATCAAGTGGATCTAAATTGGTTTTGGCAAACCGAGTTCTAGTCAGTAGCAACAATTTTTGAAGTTTGAAAGAAAAAGAGAAAGAAAAAAGGCTTATAGGTATTTGATATCATTTGTTTTCTTTCTTGTTGGCTCATAAGCTTAGTATTCTTTATTTAAGGTATTTTGTGTATTCAAGGAAGATTGCATGTTTGGCTTTATTACTTGTATGTTTGCTTGTTTCTTTCAACTCTCTTGCTACCCAGCCTTGCTAGCCAAAAACCTGTTTTGAGAAGGCATACTTCTCATGTTTCCAAACTCCTTTGAACCAAACTTTTGCCACTTGTGTCCACCATATATACCTAGTAGCTATTGATATTCCAAGCAAATTCTCAAGCTTCATCTACCTTCCGAATTAAAAAGTATTTTGTTATGTGAAAACTAGTTAGTAAAGCTCTCAGGAACTTGATGGCACACTTTATTTTTCTTGCCCCTAATAAACTTGAACCATTATGGACATCGAAGTTGTATATGCTTGCATCTATACGTTGGGATTAGCAGAACCGTGTTGTCACGGATAACGTTTTCAACATAGCACTTGTACTCTATACATCGTTGATATCGTGCTCTTTTGTCTATGGATGCAAATGGTGTGAAATAAGAGGGGGACTTGTGAGTCCATGGAGTTTGTACTTTGTGTTAGAGAAACGTCTGGGCCGCTAGCCTAAGCCATGCCTAATCATGGTGGAAACTTGCACCACCACCATAGCATTATGTGAAGCATCCTCAATAAAAAACTATACACATAGTAAATAAAAAGATTGATGAGGTGCTCAATGTATGCTTGCCTTATCATTTTGGTTATGGGAAAGCTCCTGTACCATGTGCAAGGGGTACCCCGTTGGCGGTTCTCAATGATATGCAAGTACTTACAATGACAAGAACTTGCCTGGGCCCAAAGTTGATGTAGCATGAGGAGTGGCCCCCATATTCAAGGGACATAAGATTGCCAACTTATATTGTGTCAAGCATATACTCCATCTTTGTTCACTTTAACCTTAATCATATCAAGATGCTTATGATAGGGGCAATGAGGGCTCAAAGCTAGTAAGTACCATAATCTTTTGGAAGCTCTTTATGACTTGTAATCCCTGCTTCCCTCTATGAAGGGACCTTTCTTCCACTTCCAAGTTGAGTCAGTAAACCTATTTCCTCTCTATCTCCAGCAAGCATTTGAGTTGTTGTGTTTCAAGCATTCATATGGTGATTTATTCAATCATGTTCTTCATCTTCCTTGTTCGCACAAAACTCTTATCTATTGAGTATTACTTTGAAAGCCTTCACTTGTGAAAAAACCTTTTTGAGCAAAGAGTGCTCCTGTTTTGAAACTTCTACAAAAATCTTGTTGTGAAACCGTTTTCCAGGTGTTCTCTGGCCAAGAACAAGTTTTCCAATTCCAATTATGATTTATCTTTATGCATCTCTATTGTGACTGTTGTACTTGGTTGCAAGCTAAGTTATATAATGATGAGTTGCTTTCTTCTATGAGTTGCGGAATGATAAGTGTGATGCTTCTTGTTCGTATTCTTTTATCGACACTTCACTCCATAAACCTGTGGACATGTTTACTGAGCTCAGTATTCGCTTGGGGACAAGCGAAGTCTAAGCTTGGGGGAGTTTATACGCCCAATTTGCATCACCATTCTATATCATAATTTACCTCTATCCATTGATATTTGTCTTATTATGAGGTATTACTTATGGCTTTTCATATGTTTATGCATGTTGGATGATTTTTGGAGGATGGACTGCCGGAGTCTGGATTCTGATGGAAAAGAAGGCGTTTCGGTGCAATTTCGCGAAGATTGGAAAAATACCAGAAAAATATGGAAACATATTATTTTACCTGAGGACGAAGGAAGCTGAGGGAGGAGGAGAAGGGGGTTATGGGCCCATGGGTCACCCCTAGGCGGGGGCCCACCTGAGGCCGCGCCTAGGGCCGGTGTGGCTCACCTTCCCGGCCTCTGACTCTCCCCCTTCACCTATAACTTCCCTTCGGAACCCTAAGCCTCGGGGAGCGACCACAGATAGATTTACGCCGCCTCTAGGGGGCGGAAAACAACGAGAGAGAAAGATCTCTTTGGCAGACAGATTTTTGCCGGGGGAATTCCTTCCCGGAGAGGGGAGACCGTCGCCATTAACACCATCATCAAGCTAGGCTTCATCGGGATCAGCATCATCATCATCATCATCCACACCATCAGCACCATCATCACCACTCTGTCTCGCTGTAACAATTGTGTTGGATATTTCTTTAGTTCTTAGGAGAAACTTTCCCGGTGTTAATTGCTATTGTAGTTGATGCTTGTGAGTGGAACCATTGGATTATTGTTTATGTTCAGATTTTTATCCATTACCATATCATCTTTGATCTTGATCCATATGATGTCTTGTGAGTAGTTCGTTGTGTTCTTGAGGACATGGGAGAAGTCATGTTGTTAGTAAGTGAATCTGTGATGAGTTATTATTCAATGGTTTAGATTTAAGTTGTGGTGCTATTCTTCTAGGGGTGTCATGTGAACGTCGACTACATGAAACTTCACCATTTATGGGCCTAGGGGGATGCATTGTGTATTTGGCTACTAATCGTGGGGTTGCCGGAGTGACAGAAACCTGAACCCCCGTTAGGACACCTTTGCACAAGGGAGTGTAGGATCTCAGAGTATAAGGCCGTGGTTAGATTTATATCTTAATTACTTTCTTGTAGTTACGGATGTTTACAGGGGTTTAATCACAAGTATGTATTAGTCCTAGGAAGGGCGGTATGTTAACACAGGTTCACCCACACAACACTTATGAACAACAGAGAAGAGTACTCAGCTATTTGCAGCGAAAGCACTTGACAGAATTCCCATGTGTCCTAGAGAACGTTTGGTCCTTATAAGTATTTCCGTCGGCTTGTCCTTTGCTAAGAAAGGATTGGGCCACTTGCTCCGTTTGTTCGTTACTTCTGTTACTTGCCCTTTGTTTTGTTACCTTGTCAGAAAACCACTAAAAATCCGTTTGCTAAGTATTCACAGGGATTTTCTGCTCGATACCACTGTTCAACACCTTATTTCCTCGTTGGGATCGACACTCCTATTTGTCGAAAGTACTACGATGCACCCCCTATACTTGTGGGTTATCAGCGCCGATGACGACGGCTGGAGCTGCGCGGCATGCGCCTTTGCCCCCGAAAGGGTCTCTCTTTCGGAAGTGGCGGAGGCGCGGACCCCTCCTCTGCCTGTGTTCTTCGTCCAGTGCCTCGGCATGCCGATGCGCACTGGACCGAGAGGAACGGGCGCGGCCTTTCGGCGGCGCTGCTTTGCCGGCGAGCCGGTGAGTGCTCTTTCCCTCTTTCCCCCTTTTTGATTTTAGGGTTAGGGTTTGATTTTGGGGATTTTTCTTTTCGGGATTTTCTTTTGGGGATGAACTAGGGTTGCACTTATTTGCTTTTCTACTGGAAAATCTAGCGCTAGAAGCCTGCTCTAATACCAATGTTAAATCTTACACTTTGGATCTTCTAGTCTAGATAATCAAGTAGAGCTCTTGGTGTCGATCTAGTGCTCAGAGAGAGAAAGAGAACGGATGGATCGGAGAGGGAGAGGGTGTGTACCTGAGCCCTGGCTCGACGAGCTCGGGCTGGTGGCCATGGCTATGGGCGGCGGGTGTGTCAGTGGGGGGCTGCAGCGCACGGTGAACCTCGTATCGTGTGCGTCCGGCCCCCCACCTCTTTATATGGCGCTGGCGACAGGGGCCCACCAACCATATTGCGGTTGGGCGCCCCCGATCAGGGCACGAGGCAAGGGGTGATCGGGCCGTTGGGCCCCGATCGATTGAGATCAATCTAACAATAAGGTCCCTGAGGGCATCTGTGTAAATATAACAAGGGCCTCGTACTCACATGTTAGGAGGTACCAAGAGAGGCAAGGGAAAATATTTCCCTCCACCCACTAGGGTCATACTTGTAACATGTCATCCCACCAACACTATATAAAGACCCCCGCCACAAAGAGGAGAGGGGTAGAGACCCACCACTTCATTCCCCCCGCAGAGAGAGAGAGAGAGAGAGAGAGAGAGAGAGAGAGAGAGAGAGAGAGAGAGCTCCTTCCCAATTTCAAGTCTGGTTGCAACTGAGGTTACAAGTGAGATTGAATGACATCACCAAACCGAGGAAAAAATTAATTCTCAGTCAGCTGATAATTAGACACAGCCCTAAAACAAAATAGAAGAAGGAAAACAACATGAAGCGTAGAGGAGCAGTAGAGCCGCACGGCTCCCATCCACCAATCCACGTCTTCTAAACTTCAAGATTTATTGCTTATCTTCAACTTCGCATCAACCGGCTATTCAGAACTACAACCAATCATATAAAACATCATGAATAATATTGCATACTGAATATAGATTGGTGTTTCAAGATACAAATTGAAAATCATGAATGGAGAAAATTAAGTATTAGCCAAGTAGTGAAACACTACATGATGATCAAGATCTAAACCATGTATGTAAAACATATATAGAGGAAGTTCACCAAATGTCAAGTCGACTTTGTAGTGCTGCAGGACTTGGTTGCCTTTAGTTTGACTTCCTTATACCCTGCCTTTTTCATCTATTAAGAAGAGAGGCCAAAAGGAAAAGATCATATCACCGCATGAGGATCACATATATGCACACGAAAGCCCCCAAGGGAAAAGCTGCAAATGCCTATCGCCGGCAGTAATCCAAGCTTGTCCTTTCTCCTTGATTCGTGAGATCGCAATGTGTGGCATAGTTGATTTGCTGTTGAAAACTCTAGCATTGCGCTCCTTTCACATTTCCCAGCAGACCAAGATGGTCGCCGATCTCAGCCCCTTTCTTCAATACCTCGCATGGTTGAAAAAGTGTTCTCTAATATCGTTTGGGCTCGAAACGTTAGATGGCGCCATGGCGGGAGGTGCATCCAATCAAATTTTCCATGGCTGCCCAAAATAGTTTAGAGCAACGGAATATTATATATATGCCCAGCCGAGTCAGGCATAACCTTAGGAAGTTGGCAACAAAGGGGGTCATGAGTCCATCTCCTGGTTGCAAGTCGGTCAGCCGTCCACGGCCTTTTCTGCATCCCAAGCCACGCAAAGATTTTGCAACAATAATGGTGTACAACCATAATTTTGTAAAACTTTCTTCATTATTTGAAGAGAAATGAAGATGGTATCAATCTATTTATAATATAGAACATTTTGGCGAACTAAAATAGTTTGCCAAAACGTTTTATGTTATAGAACGGATGGAGTATATATGTGAAACATGAGTCCATGCCATCTTAATGTAAATAGTACTCCCTCCGTCCTAAAATAAGTGACTTGAGTTTGTCTAAATTCGTATGTACATATATACTAAAACGTGTCTAGATACATCTGAATCTAGACAAACCCACGTCACTTATTTTAGGACGGAGGGAGTACTTTATAGTACTATAGTACAGTAACTCTTATTGAGTTGAACGATGGATACAAGCGCAACACGAAATTACACACATCCGTACGGAGTAGTATAATCTACAGACGCAAGCATATATGTGGATTTATCTATGGAACACTCCTCAAATAGTATTAAGCGCCGGAAACCGCGGCCGCCGCCGCAGGCTGATCGCTGGCGACGTCGACCTTGACCTTAAGGAAGTCGATGGTGCGCTCCCCTAGCGCGAAGGCGTCCCAGAATCCGTCGGCGAAAGCCTTGGCCTCGAGCCGCCTGTACATCGCCGGCCGCTCCCCGCCGACCAGCTCCGGCGACGGCTCGAGCACCCTGTGCGGCTCCGGCTGGTAGAAAACCGCCAGAGACACCCTCTCCTCCGCCTCGCCCGGCGCCATCACCCGGTGCACGGGGGCCCTGAACGCCGCGTTGCTCATGATCTCCATCTCGTCGCCGACGACGACCAGCAGCTGGTGTCGCCCGCCGCCGAGCACGGGCACGTCGACCCAGCCGCCGCCGCCGCCATCGTCCTCGAGGAAGACCTGGAGGCCGCCGACGCGCTCGTCGAGGAGGAGCACGGTGACGACGGAGTTGTCGGTGTGGGGCTTGAGGCCGTGCACGAGGTCCGGGCGCGGGCAGGGCGGGTAGTAGGTGAACCGCGCGTACGACGGCATCCGCTCGCCGACCTTGTCGGCGAAGAACCCGTCCTCGAACCCCAGGCTCCTGGCCATGGCCGCGAGCACGAGCCTCGCAACCTTCTCGCTCTCGACACTGAACTCGTGCAGGAGGCCGCGGAGGTCCGGCGGGTGGGCCGGCCAGAAGCGGGGCTTCCGCTCCTCCTCGGGCCGGACCAGCAGGTAGAGGCGGTCGCACCAGTCGAGCACCTGGTCGTCGGTGTCCACGCGGTCGACGCCGTAGCCCTCGGGCTGGAACTTGCGGCCGTCGCCGTCGCCCGCGTCGACCACGTTGCTGTACTCCTGCTTGGCCTCCGTCGGCAGGTGGAAGAAGGCCCGGGACGAGGCGAGGACCGCGTCGAGGAAAGGCTCCTGCATGCCGTGCCCGGTGACCGCGAAGAGGCCCCAGGACCGGAGCGCCGACCGGAGCCTCTCGGCCTCCTCGGGGTCGGCGTTGGCCAGGCGGCTCATGTCCACGGTGGGGATGGACGGCGCGGGCACGGACGGCTTTGCTGTGCCTGTGGCCGTGGTGGCCACGGCGGTTGGGCGGTGCTGCTCCTTGAGCACGTAGCGGGTCGGCAGCGCGCTGAGGGCGCCGGCGGCGGCCACCTCCTGCACGAGCTGCCCCTGAGCTTGATGCACCATGGTGATTGATACACACTCTCGTGATTCACCAGTGCTTGCTTCGTCTACCTCTCGATCGATGTCTTGTGTGTGTGTGGAGTTGAGCTTGGGGTTAGTGGTCCATTTATAGATGGGATAGGATCAACTCAGCTCACTCTGGTTACGTGTGACGTGGCCGATGTGCCCGAAGGAGGTACGTGTACAAAAGTCGGAAGTGAAGTGAGAGTGAAGAATCAGTCTGCTGCTATCTTCCCTGATCCATGCATGCATATGGGCGCCGTACACAAACGTTTCTAGTTTGGGAGCTGCTAGGCGTTTAGTTCGATCCACCGTTATCTTTATTTCTTTTTTTTAGCATGTTTTTGGCGTTTTCTTGGTGTCTAACTCTTGTAGTGTGTTTTCTTGGGTTTTTTTCTTTTGAGAATTAGTGTTTTTTTTTTGTGTCGAACTCTTATTATTATAGCTAGAACGAAAGCCTGTTTCGAGAAGGAGCTATTGGACGAGTTGGGCTCAACAAAATATCATCTCGTGTCTCATCTCGTCCACGGTCTCTTGTCGGCGCTGCGCTCACGGCTATCCTTCCCGTCTCATCTCAGTGGGAGGCGGCGTTTCCGTCGATAGCTAGACGTCTGTGGTGACTTCGTCAATCTCAAGACCCGCCGGCTCAGTCTCTCGGAGGTGCTCATAGGGGTAGGGTGTGCGTGCGTGTGTTCATAAGGGTGAGCGTATATCCGCGTTGTGAGCGTCTGCGTTTGTCCTGTGTTTCTCAAAAAAAAAAAAATCTTTGCGTTGTTAAAACAGATAATACATACTAGTACTTAGGTCTGAGATCCTTGGGTCTCACTGAACTAGAACAAAATTAATTCGTGTCACACGGGTACGGTAAGATCAAGCTTGACATCCCTTTTGCTCCGCTCTGGTAATTGCTCCAGGCTGCCAAATCACACCTTTATTCATGACAGACAAACAATCAAACGAAACACAAATTGCAAGTTGTTGGTGCGGAATCTGCTCTTGGGTGGAGGGCTATAGACCACACCATTATATTTATCCTATCGATGACAGACAGACAGACAAACACACACACAGACCATCAAGCAAACGAGAACAAGGGAAATTGTGTATCCCAACCTGTTGGTCCTGAGACTGGGCTTGGGCAGCAGGGATCCTGGTGGATATATGCACAACGGTAGCAGAGCCAAAAATGATAAGAAATCGGTACTACTAGCTTGATTGGCTGATTGCGATCTGCCGTGACCCGGACCGGTACCGACCGTGATCGGCTCTCGCAATACGAGTGGCACAGAGCCAGCCATGGACGCCGAGATATTCTACAGTATTTCCAAGGATTCGCAAAGCACGTGCTGGAATATAATACGTACATATTTTAGTCAGTCAAGTGTCAGTTGCTCAGAAGTTTACTCGTCGTGTTTGTTCTGGCCAGCCATCCTCCCTCCAAGTAGCCTGTGGCCTGCATTTGCATTCCATGGATGATCACGTAGGCGTCAAGCCCTACCAGTTGAACCGTCAAACGGAGGGTTCACGTCAAAGATGGACCGCAGCGATGACCACGATGATGCGTGAAAGAACCACAAACTCGCTGGATCCGGAAATGCTTCAGCAGGATTTTCATGCAAATTTACTGAAAATTCTGTTCAGAGGGAGTATGCTTTTACAGTCGGGTGGTCAGCTTGTTTTTCTACTACTTGTTCTCTCAAATGTGAGCACATGCCACAAGAATGCTTCGCCTGGTAGTAGTTCCTTCATATACTATATATTTCCCATTCATCCGTTCAAAAAATGTTAATAGGTGTGTACAAGACCGAAAATTTACAAGAGCACCTCTTCGTCAGGACGCCACCATCATGAGTGAAACCGGTCCTTTCGCTTAGCTCATCCGCTGGAACAGACTTTCTCTGGAGGACGACGAAACAGATACGGCGTTAGAGGCAAACAAACAAAAACGTCATAGATTTCCATAAGGAGAAAAAATCTACAGATGAGAGCGTACCCTGTGTCGAACTGAGGCAGCACAAACGGTCGTCGTCAACATACGTGGCATTAAGCCCCATCATCCATGAGCCAACTGATATGTCATCATGGGCATAGCTCTGCAGCGATGCACTGCAGATTGGGGGGAAAAGTATCGAATCAGAGTTTGGAAGTGGGAAACCAGGTTTGTGGACCTAGGAAGACCTAGAAATCATAGGCTATGGGTCCTAGAAAACTTTGAAAGTACATGTGGGGCATGACTAGTAGCATCTATCCCTCTATTTTTGAGAAAGGAATGCTAAATATATGTGTGGTATCTTCAAATAAATTGTTGTATATGTGTCTAGGGTTTTAGCATGTTAGCGAATGGTTTCGTCCCAAATCCTAAAAACAGTACTTATACCCTATAGTTCATGCAATATATGATTATTTCACTAACAAGAGCTGAATATGTATCCAAGTGATGGATTTGACATTTGAAAACACATGGCGTTTCCTCAGGAAATTACATACTACATCCGTTCCGAAATATAAGGCATATTTCATTTCCTTTAACAACAGGTTTGACCAAGAATTGCTCATTTAACATGTCCTTATGTGATAGAAATCATAATCACAAATAAAGCTCTTTTGAATAGGAATACAATGATACCAATTTTATGCCGTATAAAGTATATATATTAACAACCTAATTGTTGGTCAAAGACTTGGTCAAAGCAAACGAAATACGCCTTATATTTCGGAACAGAGGTAGTATATGAGAACAAAGTCGATCAAGCAAACTAATTGAGCTTCTGATCAACCAAGAATGACTATACCTAATTGCAAAGATCCCACTAATACATATAACATTGAGCAGACCCATAATTCAAAAGATAACACACACTGCCATTGCTCTGAGCAACTTGGTTGGTGTTGGTAAATAAGGATTAGCTTAGCATGACTTAACACACAAAAAATACACACCAGTTACCTGTTTATGTTGATGTAGCGAGCCAAATTGTTTGAGAGGATAAATAAAGAACCAGAAGCATGGCGAAAATACCTGAGAATTAAAGATTAATCAATAAAAAAAAAAGCTAGATGCTAAGAATGAGCAAAGTGAAGAAACAGAACAATTGCTTCCCTTGCATCAGGAAGAAGGGGACTTAAAGGGTAAGCAGATCCATTTACCAAACATAATAAATGATATAACTGAATCTCAGAGATTACAACTTACAAGCACAGGATGCAAAGGGGGCTGCAACTTAATGTCTCTTACAGATCTATTAAGTTTAAACATGTAGTGGAATATATAATCCACAACAGTGACACCTATAGTACCCAGAAAATAGTAAAGAAAATTGTGCAACATAACCTGTAGCATATGAGCTATTTTAGCACTACTTCATCTAGCCAGTTCTCAACCCATTAAAACGCATTGTGCTCAGTCAACCAGATCCTCATGAGCTAAATATTTTTTTATCAACATCCACACACCATTTCTCATTACTTACTCTAGGCACAGAGTTACTACCAATCATCCAACATGGTGCTAGTAAGACACAGCTAGGCTTAAGTGCCAGATGGCAAGAACCAGGTCTGAAACTCCAGAAAAAGAACTGACTAGACAGATTATGAAGAATATCAGGTTCCTTACGTCTTTGCATCTCCAAATTTCCACCATTCAGGTTCATACCATTGTAGCTCCCTGAAATTAAAGTTGACACCAATACTGTTTAGTGATGAATTAACAAAAACACAAAACAGTGCAAAATTCAAACTGTGCTCAATGTGAGAATGAAGTCACTGCAGTTAAGAATGTAAGTCACGCGTATTTTATCAAGGTCATGCGATTGGAGCACCTATGGTTACTAGCTGTTCCTTGAAATCAATAAATTAATCAATGAAATTGAACGATTCAAAAAGCTTGTCACTGGTCCCTTGATTGGAGAAAATGATTCAGGTGCTCAATGCACCATGTCCACAACATGGGAAGGATGTTGGCATGGAAGGATCAATCTTAAATTAACACCAAAAAGTAGAAGCCGCTCCAATTATGAATGGATGGTCTAGTTGGAGTTTAAGAGGTGAAATCTGTATTATCTATGACGGTGATGATGGGAAGAAAAGCACATACTCTTCACTAACGACCAGTCCAGATTTCATGCAGCCCATGTACAATCCTTGGCTACCTCGACGTTCTTCAAGCATCTCAATTAACCCAGCTAATGGCCAATTGCAAGGAGTCGTGGAGAAAAAGAAACTGAGATCAAGAAATCAGCAATAGAAAAAACAGTTTTAAATACAAAAATATAAACCTCAGTTACCCAAGTCAAGATTAATGTTATCATCAACTTTGACGTAGAACTCTGCATCCCAAGCTTCTATTGCTGCACTGAAGAAAAATTTAACTTTCCTAGGTAACTCCTCTGCAGCTTCCTCATGGCTTTCCTGAATGGTCATTGGTTTGTTCACAACAAGGTCCATTAGTTCCAAGCTTTAACAGCAAACATCACAAAAGTGTCTGAGATCCTCTCCAGCTATATGAATTTCATCGATACAGTAGAATAACATTCAGATAAAACAAAAAATATGATAACTGAAATATTCCTTTTGTGATAGTCTGACAGGCATAAGATTGTCGAAGAATCAACTTAGTCTTGTATGCTACCAAGCAAGGTAAAATTCTTATGCAGGTAGTACCACAAACAGTGAAGGTCCGAAAGTAAACTGAGAACAGCCATGATATTAGATATTAACTGAAGCCATACCAGAATCAAGAAATCGTTTGTCCTTCTACTTTCATCATTGATATTACGGTCCAAGCTATCACCTCGATTTGGACTGCAGTGTACAATATGCAAATTTCAGCCGGAGGGCATGCAGAAAAAAAAATGAATATAAACAAAAGAATGGAATAACATGGATGGAAGATCTTAGTAAAACTCAAAGGTATGGTTGGAGACAAAACCTCCGGCCAATAATAAAACGAATGACCACACCCTTTTCCTCAAGCTTCTTTAAATCATCACCTGAAATTTACAGTGAGGTAGAAGAGCACAGAGTTATCCTATGAGTTGAAGGGAATCCTGGTTGGTTTCATTCAGCAACTGTAACCGGACGGCCTAAATTTAAGTTAGAGGTTGAGTTTTAGGTTTCAGCAGTTTTGGCCACAGAAACGAAAATATATGTTGCGTTTCTTGCTTATGTTTACCAATTTCTATCATTTACCAACCACTATAAAGCTACATTCCCATAGCAGTGCATTCACCGATCATAGTTGAGTTTGTTCAACTAGTCAATGTTATCAGGGTGGGCTTATTTTGCCACTCAAAACTGTAAACCATAAGGACAAGGCAAGCAAACCTCTCGGCATCCACGAGCCACGGAAGGTGTTCCTCTTGAGCCGGGAACCAAAACCAGTATAAACCCCAATGACAGCAAGGAGCTTCTTCTTGTCAGAAGTTGTAGTAGCAGTACCAGTACCAGTCCCGTTCCCCCACAAGTACCCCTCGCTCTTCGCCTTGGTAATGTCCATCTCCGCCTCGGCGATCTTCCTCCCGATCTCACTGCCACCAAACAACCCACTCGAATCAAGAAAGAAATCAGGAGAACCGGCAAAGCCAACCTCATTAGAGAACCGAGAAATTACGTGCATCCGAGGTTCCTCAGCTTGTCGTCCACCGACAGCGCCTTGGGGAGCTGAAATCACGCACAGCCGTCAGGAAAAAACCGGAAAAAGCGAGAGGTGGGTGGAGGGGGAAGGAGAGATCCGCACATTGTCGGAGCTCTTCTCGAGTAGGCCGGACAGGATCGCCCGGGTCTGCGCGTCCTGCCATAGCCTGCGACCGAATGGAGAAGAGATCAGAACTCCTGACTCGAGGAGATCTGGGGAGGAGGGGGAGGGTGCGTACCGGCCGGCGACGTAGAGCCAGGCGAGGCAGGAGAGGAAGGCCATGACGATGGGGACCCTGCCAGCGGAGGAAGAGGGGGTGGAGGACGGGGCCTTGAAGCGGCGGTTATCGCGCCGCATGGCGCTGGCCAGCGTCTCCATGGCGGCGATCTCCGGCGAGCCTGGTGGACTCACCTGCGGCCTACCTGAAATCACAGTACGGCGTGTGCTCTGTCCAATGGAGCAAAAAGTTGAAGTCGGGAGGAACAAGGGCAACATGCTAATGGGCCGTGAAAGGCTAGGAACGAGCCAGGCCGAGATCTGTGTGACGGGTCCAGTCCAGTATGTCGTCTTTGCAACAACGAAAAAGTGACAATCACAACGAAGAGAAATCCAAACCTGAATACATTCTTCAGGAAATATTAATAAAAACATCAAAACATAAAAAGAACTAGTGGATACCCGCGCATTACAGCGGACATAAGAAAAAAAATCACTTGGAGAACCATACGAACAATCGAGATTCGAGCAAGAGAAAGATCATATCGTATAGTAATGTGGTTTTCTGTACCTTCGGTAACCGCATAACCTAAAGTCCATAGAAGATGTAAAAACATAGGAAGGTTCATGTATATCGTATAGTAATGTGTTTTTTTATACTCCCTTCGATCCAGAATAAGTATCGTTCGTCTAATACAAGGTTTGTATCAGCTTAGTATAAAATAAACGATACTTATTATGGATCGGAGGAAATACTTTCGAGTTTTATCTAGTTTTGTCACAACAAGACAATGTAATCTTCGGAACCCCATACATACTACATTATTCCAAAGCCATACATAAAAGGAGGAATTAAATTTTATTCAATGCTTGCGTGTTCGATGTGGAGCTCTAACTTATTCATCTACGATATTGTAGTGCCCAAACCGACCATGAATGGCCAAGGATAAAGCCGGACCAATTTACAATAAGCCATTTTAAGTATGACGAGCTCACGTGAAGATAAGAAAATGTGTCTATTGAAAGAGGCAGCAGGGACGACACATAACCAAAATCTTACTGCTAGACGAACATAATACACATAGAGTCAGCTCATATGGCAGGACAGAGGGGCACTCGCCCGGGCCCCAATGAGGCAGGGGCCCTAGCCCAAGACTTGTTTGTATACCCCTGTTAGTTTTAAATTCTTGATGCCCAACAATGTAGAATAATTATAGAACATACAGATGGTCCAAGCTATAGCCTACCAAGAATCTATTCAGACTGTTTTTCCTAAAAAACTATTCTAAAATTTATGTATTTATGAATATTTTTTCTCGGTGTCACGATTTGTTTGGCCATTCCAAATGAGTGAAACAACACCGGCTCTCATGTGACTTTACAAGGTTGTGCTATTTATTAGTGGAGACTAATGACACAATTATATAACTATATTTCTCTCATTCCCAACAGTTCTAGCTGTCCCCATCATATATGTTTGTAGATATTCAATCTTATTAATTCAATGTCTAATATGTCTACTCTTATACTCTTTTTTGCACATGCATATGAATATGTTACTCCTATAACTTTGTTATGTGATTAATTCACAACAAAAACACTCTCCCGTGCACGACACTTTTTTGGATGGCAAAAGCAAAAGTATCTGCACAAGTTGGTTACCCGGCGGATGAGCAATTGCGACACCATTTTTCACGACGACCACTTATACGTCGTGGCTGACACGATACGGGAACATATATGTGCCATTATAGGTGCTACGCAAAAGCGACGTGTTTTCCAATTGTGCTTGGCAAACAATGACATTATCCTATTGTGTCATCCATTGCAAGTGCCGTTAATTATCTAGTTGATAGGTGTGGCCCACCACTGTTCGCCCAAGCCTAGCACTTTATGTGTGAGAAAATTACATATAACACTAACTATTGCACAAAACTACCAGGGTAGATCTAGGGTAGGGGGCCATTGGCCCGTTGACCCTAGGGAAGATATGCCACTTTAAACAAGGGGCTCTTGGTGCCATGTTACCCTAGAGCCCCAAAATTCATGGGCCAGGCCCTGCATAGGCATACCCGACATGATGGGCACTGCATTAGTCGGAGTTCAACCTACTGATTTTCTTTGCTCGTCCTCTCATGTAGCCGCAGTGAGAAATGCCGCAAATTGAATAAGGTTTATAGCAATTTACAAAATTACTCACTAGTTGCATATGTCGCACGTGTAAAGCAAAGTTGAGCTGAGAGAAAAATTGTATGGAGTGTGGAATGGTGGATCTAGCTATGAGAGATTGCTGCCCCGGGCAGGGCACCACTCCCCGTTTGATCATACTCACGGGATGCAGAATAGACTTGCCATGCCACCAGGAGGCGAGGCAAAGGGTAGCCATGAGTAGGGAAGATGAACCGAGGAAGTTTAGTTGCCTATGTGCCAACCCATAGTATATGTCTATCATGTTGCCATGTCGATTTCACATCCTGAGACTCTGAGGATGCGAGTGGGAGGCTCCGAGGATGCGAGATATGGGGGATGAATAGGCGGCATGGACTATGCTATCATGGACGGAGGCGACGAGCCGATTTGTTGCCGAGAAGGCGGGCAGAATTGTGCTACAGTGGGGCAATGGATGTGTTCTTTTCTTTTATGAGGGATCAAAGCCGATGTTTGTGTGTGTGTTTAATCAACCAAGGTAGAAAACGTGGCAGGAGGCCTGCCTAGAAAATAGATGCGTAGAGATGTGCTTGAGCTTAGGCTAATCTGAAACATGTTATTGATATCCAATGGATGAAATTTAATGGGGTGATGTGGTTGCATGACAATTGAGCTTGCAAACATTATAAGCACTTGTGAGGACGAACTTTATACATATTATAAATTACGTTCATAACAACCAATTCCAACCACTCATGAGACTATAGCAACAACCATAAAAGGTTCTTTTGAATCTTCAAATCGCCAATCTCCCAACGGTCCAACATCATGATCCCATTCATGTTGTCCGCATATGCCTCTTGGACAACCATCTTGGTCTTCTCATAACTTTCTTCAAGATTTCCTTCGTCTTGGATTTTCTGCAATATAGCTCATGATACCATCATATTACAATGTAATTATTGTCACTAGATCATCACGAGATCGTACTTTGAAACAAATATCATTTCTGGTTTTCCAAATCAGCTAATACACTGTCACTCCCTACACAGAGCACATAATTACATTGAGCAACACAAATATGATTGATCTAGTTCCTAGCAAGGTCACTAACACTTTCAGGTAGTCCGAGAGAAAGCCAGGACAACATGCCGAATAAGTTTAGCTAAAGCACCCGTGAATAGAAGGTGATCAACATAGATGGTATTGTGCATCTCTTGCTCATCCTCTTTTGATGAGATTGTACTTTATTAAAGTACTATTCGTTAGGATTAGCCACATGAAAATGTTGATCGTTCGGAGACTTGCTTTGGTGTACCCCCTCCTCTCCACCCACTCATCTGGAATTTTCACTTTCCAAAAAAACTTGTGTGCAAAAACCAAATTGGATCTCAGTTACAAATACAAATCTCCGTTGGAAGTTCACTAAGGATGGATATACAACGCCTCCTCGTCTTACAAAATGCAATCTAAAGGGCTCACCTCAACTTCAATGAATGTTATGGTATGGAAAACTTGGGTTCCTCCATAATGCAAATTCTTCGCGTGGCTTGTTCGGATAGGCTCTAGCACCGTGGTTGGAATAATTGTGGAAATTGCCCTCTTTGTAACCAAGTTCAAGAATTTATGACACATCTTCTCTTCAAGTGTCACTTCATAACTTGAAGGTTGTGCTTGCTTGGTGTGTACTACAAGACATTCAACTAGCTCAATGGGCGAACGGAGCCACAGTTCAAGATTGGGTGACGAGTATCATCATACAAACTAGAGACAATACGAAAGCTTTGTCATCCTTGGCTATGCTTATTTCTTGGGAAGTGTGGGCGGAACACAATGAGAGGGTCTTTCGGAATCAATGCATCCACAGCTTACTTCATCATCATGAAGGCTAAAGATAAGGGAGGGCTTGGAGGCTCACCGGAGAAAAATCTTCGAGTAACATAATGCTCGGAGGGTAGGCTTCTTATAATAGCCTTGGTTCATGCTTGTATGATCTCTAAACTTTTTAATGGATGAAAATGTCAAATATTTTGCCTTGTTTCAAAAACCAAACATGGAAGGCCTTCTCTTTCCTATTTTTGGAAGTTGCAATTGACCTGGGATATACATGTAAACCTTACGCAAATACAGGAAGTGTGGATAAACTAATTGGGGTCATACAGACACCATCTCGCCCCTCTCACCCCCCGATGGCGGCGGAGGGCGCCTCCACCTTCCCCAACCAAACCCTCCTCCTCTAACCTCCTCCCCCTACCGCTGGGATTTGGGTCAGGGTCGGGGGCTCCCATGCGACAGTGTAGATCAGACGCCAGTGGAGCGGCTGCGGCTAGGTGGCACTCGTTTGATGGTCCTGACGTTCTGTTACACCGAGTCACTGTGGCGCTGCAGCGGCTTGCCTGCTCAGCCTAGATCTTGGCCCCTCGAGCCCCATCTGGACCTGGGCGGGTCGGCGCCACAGTGGAGACAGGACCTCCTGGCGATGGCGGTGTTGGCAAGAACGGTGCAGGGCCAGCGGCACAACAGCATGCCTATTACAGCAAGGTGACGGGGGCTTTACGAGCTTGATATGGGACCGGTCAGGCCCGTCTGGGCCTGGTATGCCCATGCTGCTCTGTCTGGTCGACGACCGCCTTTGGGTAGTGGAGGTTGGTCCCTCCCGTGTGGTTGCAAAGCTATTGTCTCTCGATTTCGTGATGCCATCTGCCTCCTCTTGCATTCCACGCACCGGTGCTCACCAGGATACTACGATAGTGACTCCAAGAACGTGGTGGCGCATGCTGGTGGGCGGCAAGAGTAGTGATGGTGAAGCTTATGTGGCTGAACCTCGCGGGGCTGCTATGCAACGGATTGCCAATGGTTTTGTGAATGGTTTTTTTTGGAGGAACCTGTGTCCGTTCACCGGACATCAATGCGGTGTCGTTCGCCCAGGTGGTACCATTCTTTTCTGAAGGGCGTCGTTGCTACCCTTGACCCACTTCCTCTGTGTGCTAGTGGAAACTCTAGGACCAATTGGTCCGGGCAGCACGTCGTGTCAACGTCGCATCCCTTCTTGGAGGTTTTGCTTGTTGCCGGGCGCTTCGAGTTAGAAGCGTGGTGGGACAGAGTCGAAGGACGCAACGATTGGGGATTATCCTACTTTCGTCGGCTCTCCATTGTCTTCATTTCTTTTTTTTAGGCATGTTTGAGCTGTTTTTTTTTTGACAAAGAGCATATATTAATATCACAAAGATAACAACTACACCTAGTCTCTGCAACAATGCATTACCCTAGTGGCCTTATGGATGTACACAGGGCCGGCTCTAGGATTTCAAAGACCCTCGGGCGAGCTCTATCAGTGGGCCCAAGAGAAAATTTGTGCAACAAATTCTTATATTATTATGAGTTATCACCCAGCGAACTCTGACATGAGTGTATTATTCAGGGAAGCAATTGCTTACATATGTTGTTTTTTTGGCAACAAGTTTACACGACCTGAATTCTGTAGCAAATTAGCAAATCAAGGCATCCAAAACCAGCTATCTAACCAACTGAACAAGAAAAGGTGGAGTCAGCCAGTAGGGTCTCGTAGCAGTTTTTGTGCGAGAATTACCTGGACCTGGTGTTGATCTTGATCTCGCCCAATTTGTTGCCGCAGTGGCCGCTCCCAACTCTCCGACTTTGAGTGATTCTCTACTATCTAAAAAGCAGGAATTCCCTCTGTTTCCTTCAATAGGAAGGAACAAATGATCTCGTCCTTCAAATCACTATGATCTAACGGTCCAGGGCCTTCCAATGACATCGCACAACTTTCCTATTAATAGCGGTCATTAATGGCGTGTAAAAACTTATGGTCCGTCAATCTCGTGGACATCCAAAAAAGGGCCACAATCTCCTGGACATCTCACGGCATTACAGAGGCAATTACTACCCAATTACTACTACGGAAAAAGGGCCACAATTAGTACCAGATTACATGCCATTACACGGCTGTGCTTCTAAAAATAGGACTACAGAGAAGAAACCGGATCTAAGAATCTCCTGGACATCACAAAGAAGGCCCCCAATTACTACAGCAATGCTTCTCAAAATTACTACAGAGAAGAAACCAGAGCCGTGAATCATCTCCTGGACATCGCACTCCTTCCGCACCCTCGCGACGACGAGCTCTAGGCGTCGCACTTCTCGCCGTCAACTACAGCACTTGTTGCCGACGTGCCACAAAAAATCACCTTCCCAGCAAGGCTAAAACCGGTGAGTCTCGGCTTCTCCGATTTGGATGCTTTTCACCTTCACTTCTGCCCAATCAACAGACTGGTTGATCTTTTCACCTGGTCACACACAGAACTGGTTATTTTAGCTGGAGCACGTCATAATTATTAGTACAAAACCATCATATATAGTTTACTTTGATCCCATAAAATAACCAGTTATGAGGCAACAGAGAAACCACATATCTAATAGCTACATACTTAATCCTATGAGGCAATTTCCTCACTATAAGTATCTAATTCCCCGTTAATTTACACTATTTCCTTTACTATTAAAATAGAAAAAAAGTAAAGCTCAATGCTACCATTGTATCTAAAAAAGTTCATGAAAAAATGAAAAGAAACACATGAATCTGTATAAGTAAAAGTACATAATCTTACACCAACAGAACTTCACAGGACCAGTCAGTGCTAAACCCTTATAAACCATGTAACATGAGCAGATCCTGTTTGAAACATCGTTGTTATAAATGTGCATGTTTGAAACCATCTAACATGAGCAGATCCTGAACCTTATAAACCATCTAACATGAGCAGATCCTGTTTGAAACCTTGGTTAGGTACATTGATAAAAAGTTCTGCCAAAGCTAGGTACATGTGATAAATTAGTGTCAGACCATTTCAAGCATGTGCCAGGGACGACTACAGAAACAATTATCAAAAACAATTTTAACTGAATCTTCCTGCTCTTACCAGATGGCTCAACAATCAAGTGGTTCACCGTTTTACCGAGGAAAACGCTCTCTATTTCAAGACATAACTAACACGTCAGCTTCTGGTAAAATATATGGACTTACATCACATAATCTGGAGTTTACATGCTGAGTGTTAGATCGTTGAAATAGGCCAGAGCACCAATGAAGATGCAACTCCCCCGAGTGTCGAACATCCTTCGCATCCTGATCAGCCTTGCCAGAAAAGAAAAGGGGGTCAAGGATGGTATTCCCGAATGACCGAAGAGCAAAGAGCACAATACCTACAAAAACAACGCGAAGCCCGACAACGAAAACGAGCGATAGCTGACTCTTTGAAGATTTCTCAAGCATCAGCTATACTTGAGCCACATGGTATTGCAAAACATACTCGAGCTAATTTTAACCGCTAAGAAAAAATATATTTATTACTTTCAATTTCAATTATTTCATGTGTGCTCTCTTGCAGACATTATTCGAACTCCTCCATCAATACATGAACAAGGTAGTTTAATGCATTATACTCCTGCCACACCTGAAACCATAAACGTCAACACCCCGTTGTATCCTTCCACTGTTAGTGGAATTCAATGCGATAATTATGTCAATCCAAGCTTCCAATCTGGATGCGATAGCCCAGGTAAACACTTCAAATCCTCTATAGTTTAGTTTTCCTATGTCAATCCAGTACATATATATTCTATGGTTTCTAACTTCTCAACAGATCAACAATCATATAGGAGCTCTTTGCTCTAGGATTGTCTTAAAACAAATGCAGCTGAAATCAAAAGGATGCGCGAGAGGAACCGATACAATTCAATTAGTGTTGATCAACTGGATTCTCTCCGTAAGAAAAAACGTGAATATAATGTGAAGAGGAGAAGCATTATATCATCAAATTGTACCATTGAGACGTCTGCGGGTATATTGCATACAACATAAGTGAATTGTACATGTAGATTATTATGGTTTACCGTTTCTTATACTGGTTATTTTACATGAACTAGGAGACACTACCAGGAACAAGGAAAATATGGTCCCTGGTGAAAAGGACACATACCAAATGCAACCACCTCATATTTCATCTCAAGGGCAAGAAAGCATCCTCAGTGGTATGAAGGCATCAAATTTTCTATTAAAATTAATGCAACTATCTACTATAGCTACATTTGTTATATTTTTCCTGTGTAGAAACTGTTGCTGGACCCACATCAATCAGCATTCAGACAACACCCATATGTCCAAGTGAGCTGACGAGGCAACAAATTAGGGAACGAAATGCACAGATGGATAGCATGGGAAGAGAAGAATTACTCAAAAGAGAATGTGAGAGGAAAAGGAAACAATATGCACAAATGAATACCAATGAGAAAAATGAATTACTAGAAAGAAAACATGCTTCCTATCAACAAAAGATAATGTTAGCGGGTAAGGAAGTACTTTCAGGTATTTGGATACCTTGAAAACTGCATATAAGAAAGATTTATTCCTCTTGCATCTGGCGTGTTGGATTTCTTATTGATGATGTTTTCACAAGTACATGCACAAATTAGTTCTAATCATTATATCATGTCATGTTTTAGATCAAATTGAAGCAAAGCATGCAAGGGAAAGGCTCCGTTATGCCGAAATGACTCCTAAGCAAAAGCGTTCTAAGCAGACTCTCAAAGACTCACGACGCAACATGCTGAATAAAGAATCCATAGCCATGGAGAACCCATGTTGGACCCCTGAGGTTGTTCACACCCCTGGTCCTCAAGGTTCCATACCCACATGTGATTGGCATATCCCTGATTTCGGCGGAACCCCTATTTATATCCAACCTACTATAGAGCAAATGTCAGGGGAGGTCACACCTAACATGGATGTTAGTAATATATCAGGAAGAAAACATGTAACACCTGGAGAAAGGCATGCGTTGCTAGGTATCTGAAATGAAGCATTCTATGCAAATTGTAAGAAGCATGCTTTCCAATCTATGACCATGGAAAATGTTTCCGAGACGCCAACGCAATCAACCATCATTAACTCAGGTAATTTTCAAGTCTTCATTTTTCTATTGATCTAATTAAATCGTCAACGGTTGTAATTACCACACTTTCATGATATGTACGCAGAAACTACGTCTCCAACTCCCGAGTTTGTTCAAAAACATCAAACACACTCACCAACCAATGATGACAGTAATTATTTACCCCATATTTGAAACATGTTCTAAAAAATAGATAATGATATACTATAGGCGAGGACGAGGGTGTCATATTGGAAGAAGACTCCGAAGATGAGGAAGTTTACATGTTTGCTGGACAAGGTAATTTGTTCATGTTCTAGACCTATCGTGCACATGTTGCATATGATATTAGGACTAATGTTGTTATCCGCCATTTCAGAAAATGATGTTGATGAGGATGTGGAAACAGAGGAGGTCAGTGATGGGTCTGCTTCAGTTTCAAATGCCCCAGATCCATATGACATGGTCTATAACAAAATACCAACTGACACGCACATTCTCAAGCCTGTTCCCGACTGCATGCATAAACATTATGGTGCAAAGAGGTTCGAGCATGAGCCACCGGGGGTTTGCTGTCGTAATGGAAGATCAAGCTAGCAAACACAGTTACACCACCTGGTCTCAAGAGGCTTTGGACGAGTGACGATCCTGATGCTAAGCATTTCCGTGATAACATAAGGTTTTTCAATGGACATTTCTCGTTCACCTCACTATACTGCAACCTTGATGGTGATACCACTAACACATCAAAGCATTCTATCTACACTTTTCGTTCTCATGGCCAAATGTACCACAACATAAGGTCATTTGGCAGACAAGATGGTCTGCAAGGCAGTCACCTGGAGCTTTACTTCTTTGATGACAACCCTAATTTAGAGCATAGGTATCGTAGCTACCGCAAAGAGCAATGCGCAAAAGACAAAGAAGTAATCATACAGATGGTCAGCATACTTCATAAAAATCCATACTCTGAACATCTACGGAGTATGGGACAGGTTGAGGATGTTGATGATTATCATATCACACTAAACCTTGACCAAAGGATGGACCAGAGAAGATACAATGCACCTACCACTTCCGAAGTAGCCGCGGTGTGGGTGGAGGGGAGCGAGAGGCGTAGACAGTTCGACCACAGCGTGATCTTGCAAGGGAAAAACAGAGATATTTTTGGTATCAAGTCCTATCATGGATGCTATGATGCACTGTCCTACCCACTATTCTCCCCTAGAGGTGAGCTTGGGTGGCATACCGATATCCCAAAGGAAAATGTGTCGTATGATACTGTGATGGCAGCTCGTGTAGCTCGTCTAGCTCGTCGTAATGACGACGAGTCCTCCCAATTCCTCGGTGATAACAATGATGATGGAAATGAAGATAATGATCCAGGTTTCTGTTTTCAAATCTATCTTTGTTGTACAAATGTTGGATTACTTATCTAGCTTTATCAATCATTAATGTAGCGTCAGCTCTTCTTTAGACCATGTCCTGTCAGTGCTATATTCAGTTATGTTTGCTTCAGATAGCCTATCTTGCTTTATAACATGCCAATGTTTACTCTGTTTTTTTGTGATCATAACCCAACAATGCTACGTTCTGAATTTTCTCTGATCCATTACTTACTAATAGATCGTTTACATGAACTGTCCACTCAAACCTGAATAATTCTCTACTGTCTAACTGTTGCGTTCCTTATCTAGCTTTATTATTTATCAACATACAGTTTGTTTTCTTATTTCTTATAGCTTTATTATTTACATGAACTGTCCACTCAAACCACAATCCATCAGTTCCAAGAATTCAATGTATTCATCTACAAATGCTTTGGAAACCTGATCTTATTTCTTACATGCACATTCCATGCTTCTTACATGATCTCCCGTTTCTAACACTACTCATTCTAAATTCTTTGTGCAGCTTCGGGAGGAAATAAATGTGTGTCTGTGCGGGACTACTACTGCTACAAATTCCAGATGCGTCCTGGGATATTTAACCCAATCCTCCATGAAAAGCGTCTTTTTCAGCAGTTCGCGGTTGACACATATATCAAGATCGAGAACACGCGGTTGGACTATATATGGAATCATCAAGATACGATAAGGGCGGACCTATACCAAGGCCTGATGGACAGCTTGCATGCCGGTGAGGGTAGAGCCGACGCTATTGGAAAGCGTACAGTATTGTCTACGTCATTTATCGGTGGTCCACGTGACAAAAGGCGTCGCTACATGGATGCTATGGCCTTGGTACGGAAGTACGGCAAGCCGGACATCTTTCTCACAATGACATGCAATCCGAACTGGGATGAGATCAAGCGCGAGCTCTACCCTGGACAGACACCTCAAGACCGCCCAGACCTTGTTGTGCGTGTCTTTAGGGAAAAACTAGAGGAACTCAAGGACAAGTTGCTTCATAAGGACATCCTCGGCAAGGTGAAATCATATGTGTACGTGGTGGAGTTCCAAAAGAGGGGCCTTCCACATGCCCATCTCTTGCTCATCATGGAGGGGCGATTCAAGCTCACATGCCCCGAGCAGTATGACAATCTTATCTCAGCCGAGCTCCCTAATAAGGCAAAGTACCTAGAATTGTACAAGATGGTGGTGAAACATATGATGTATGGACCATGTGGTGTTTTGAACCCTGATTGTCCATGCACGAAGGGCCGACCTTCTTGCAAGAATCAGTACCCTCGACCTTTCAATGCGGCTACCTTACAAGGAAAGGACTCCTACCCTCTATACAGACGACGTGATAATGGTTGTAAAGTAATGGTTCGAAAGGAGTTGCTAGACAATAGGTGGGTTGTCCCATATAACCCACACCTTTTGCGTCACTTGAATTTTCACATCAATGTTGAGGCATGCTCAAACATAAAGGCTGTTAAGTACCTGTTCAAGTACATATACAAGGGGCATGATCGGGCTTCTATCACAGTGAGCGAGGCTGGCAAGGCAGATGGCAACGAGAACATAGATGAGATCAAACAATATAGAGATGCGAGGTGGGTGACTCCTCCTGAAGCCTTATGGAGGATATACGGCTTTGAGTTGAGTAAAAATTCGCCACCTGTGATGCAGCTGCAGCTCCATCTAGAAAACTGTCACATGGTTTCATTCAAACAGGGCCAAGATATCCAGCAGGTAGTAAACCATGAAGGTGTTGAAAATTCAATGCTTACTAAGTACTTTGCGGCAAACACATTACACGAGGAGGCCCGTGGTATCTTGTACAGGGATTTTCCCGAATGGTACACGTGGCAAAAAGGTAAGAAAGGTCAGGATAAATGCTGGAAGAGGAAGGTATGTAAAAAATGATGGTACACCTTCAAAAAGGATACAAGTTGGAAGGATTGTGTCGGCTCACCCGGCGGAAGGGGATCGCTATTACCTGCGAGTCCTTCTAAACCATGTCACTGGGGCCACCTACTACGATGATCTAAAGACGGTTAATGGCCAGCTACTAGGATCCTTTTGTGAAGCTGCAGAGAGAAGGGGGTTGATCGAAGGGGACAACACATTGGATGACTCCCGTACTGAATCTACACTCTTTGAGATGTCGTCATCTCTACGAAGGCTCTTTGCGACAATATTGGTATTCTGCGAGCCTAGCGATGTGCGTGGGCTCTGGGATAAGCACTTTGATGCAACGTCGGAAGACTATCGCCGCAACGATCCATCCAATGTGGTAGTTGAGCAGAAGGTTTTGATAGATATCAGGAATATGCTACAGTTAATGGGAAAGGACATAAAGTCATTTCCTCTTCCTGATATCGATGAGGAATTTGACAGTGCCACCGGTGTGGAAAGGGAGATCTTCGAGGAGTCTGTGATTGAGCCCAACAAGGAGGACATAAATCTATCAGACTCACTTAATACAGATCAGAAGGCCGCATATGATAAAATTATGTCTGTTGTTCTTGGCGGTGAGGGTGGTGTGTTCTTTGTGGATGGACCTGGAGGTACTAGAAAGACTTTTCTATACAGAGCACTGCTCACAACAGTTCGCGGGCAGAAAAAGATTGCTGTAGCGACAACTACATTTGGGGTTGCAGCTTCCATAATGCCTGGAGGGAGAACAGCTCATTCCCAATTCAAGATACCACTGAGCATTGACGATGGCGGGTATTGCACCTTCACCAAACAGAGCGGTACTGCCAAGCTCCTACAATCTGCTTCTCTCATTATCTGGGATGAGGCTTCCATGACAAAGAGACAGGGAGTCGAGGCGTTGGACAACAGTATGTGAGATATAATGAGTTGTCCAGACCTACCATTTGGTGGAAAGACGGTTGTGTTCGGTGGAGATTTCAGGCAGGTCCTACCTGTTGTCCGTAAGGGATCGAGGGCTCAGATAATTGATGCATCACTATGTAGGTCTTACCTTTGGGATTGCATGACTCACCTAAAGGTCAAACGCAATATGAGGGCACATAGTGACCCTTGGTTTGCGGAGTACCTATTGCGCATCGGTGATGGTAAGGAGGAGGCCAATGGTGATGGTGATATTCGTCTTCCTAACGAGATATGTGTGCCATGTACTGGGAAGAAGGGCTCCGACCTTGATAAACTAATAGACAATGTTTTTCCCAGCCTTGGTGCTAACATGACAGACCCATACTACATCACCTCCAGAGCAATCTTGTCGACACGAAATGATTGCATTGGTAGGGTTAATTTGAAGATGATCAATCGATTCCAGGGACAAGAGATGGTGTATCGTAGCTTTGATTGTGCGGTGGATGACCCTCATAACTACTACCCACCTGACTTTCTTAACACATTGACCCCTACTGCTCTTCCCCCACATTTGCTGAAGCTGAAGATCAACTGTCCTATCATATTGCTCCGCAACATTGACCCCGCAAACGGACTTTGTAATGGCACGAGGTTGGTGGTTCGAGGATTCCAAAGAAATGTCATCGATGCAGAAATTGTTTTGGGCCAACATGCTGGAAAGAGGATCTTCTTGCCAAGGATCCCACTCTTCCCCTCTGATGATGAGATGTTCCCTTTTCAGTTCAAGAGGAAGCAGTTTCCTGTTAGGCTCAGCTTCGCCATGACAGTTAACAAGGCACAAGGGCAGACTATACCTAATGCTGTTATTTACTTGCCTGAGCCGGTGTTCTCTCACGGGCAGTTATATGTCGCGCCATCTAGATCTACTGCTAGAAAAAACGTCAAGATTCTTGGTATCCCAGATGTTGATAACAAGAAAAAAAACTCTGATGAAAGCAAAAAGAAGAGGCGTCCTATCAATACCTACACCAAGAACATCGTATGGAAGGAGATCCTTACATCATAAGTGAGATACTTCACACTTGTACTTGTATAGTAATCACTATGCTATCTTTCTAAATTTGTGCTTGCCATGCGCTATAAATGGCTCGATGCAACCAAATGAAACTAAATAGCGCGCCTTCTTCCCATTGACTCTTTTGAAATACTTGTTCCTTTAAGTTAAATACATAATGATCTAGGTTCTGTTTACTCACATAGTCACGTCTTGCTTCCCATTGACTCTTTTGAAATAATTGTTTATTTAAATTATGTCAAATCGTAGTATAAATGTACTGGCATGGTTACGTGCATGCATGGTGTTAGTGGTTGTGTGGTGTGTTCATGAGAATAGATACTAGATAGAATTATTTACACGAGAACAGAGACATGATTATAATATTTTTTAGCATGTATTAACACTAATCGGATATGTCATTTCGGCAGGAAATTATTATATGCGGTCTTCTTCTCCTACGCAACTTGAGTTGTGACTGAACTACTTCTGCAGTACCTCCCGACACGCTCCTAGATGATTATTTCCTTTGGTTAGAAAAACAAAAATGAGGAGCATCCATTGAATGGATATGCTTTATTTGTTCTATATAATATCACACAAAGCATAGTATTGTATTGTAGAGATTCTACAGGTCAGAGAAATTATAGTGCACCGTCATGGTCTAATTGTAAATAACATATTCGCAAGATTTAATACCCCACGATAATTTTCTATGAAGAGTTACACTAAAGTAATGTGGGATGGACATAATGATGCCTTGTGTTAAAATGATTTGCTATGAAGAAACATACACGCGTCAGCATGAGCGGACCCATGTATAGCTGAGTAGAGGCAGTGGCCCTCACTCATTTTTAATTTCATTGTAATTTGTTCATATCTAAAGGAAAATATTTCAAAATAAGTTAATTTATACTACAAATGCCCCCACTCATCTGAATTGTCCCCACTGAATTCTCTTGTTGGGTCCGCCACTGCGCGTGAGGCAGGAAAGAAGACTACTTTCTTGCAAAATGGGAGGTATAAGTGGATGCATTGACAAATGAGAGCTAGAGCTGATTAATTGTTTTAAGCTATCACCAAAGGGTTTCAGTTTTATCTTTGGTATGAACTTTGTACTTTGATTGGTAATGGTTTCAGTTTTATTTTTGAAACAAACTCATACTTTGATTGATACTGTAACTAAATTAGTTTTCAGTAATTATCATGTAACTCGGTGGCTTGGCTAAAGAAATGGACAAAGAAGGCATGATAGCGCATCATCAACGTGAAGGAACATGACGCGCGGAGCTGGCTGAATTATGCGACACGCTACAGATGTGCCAAAAATACTTAATTTATGCATCTTGGTCTGCCGAAATATTTTTCTTTCCCATTGCAACGCACATGCATATTGTCCTATTAAAGATATATTTGTATGACCAGGCCAACCGTCTGTGATTTATATGTGATCTCATGAGTCGCTGCTAATTTTGTTGCATGCGCTAAAAATAGCTTACTAATAACGTATTCAATCACAATCGTCTTTTACTTGGCAAGTACGATTTGATTTATTGATTTGTTTGTATAGCATGCCTTATCAGAGCCAGAAACGCATTAATTATCTTGATTGCCCCCTTTATTATTCTGGACGATTCGATGGTCCAGAATCTCCTAATGTTTGATGTCTCCTTTATTATTCTTTCTCAATCAGCGCAGGAACATCCAAAAACAAGGATACAATCAATTTCTGGTTAACAATCATCTTTTATTAATCTTTTTCGAAATAAAATCAACCAGCTTTTATAGTGTTTCCTTTTACTAGAGATACGATTAATTGCTTTTCATCAATCAACATTTATTATTCTTAAAAGAAAAATCAATCAGATTTCATTTTTTTCCTTTTGCAGATAAGATCTGCTTATATAAGCTCAAATTGTGGGTCTCATACCCATCTCCTTTGATGCATTTTCTATCACGTTGCGTGATAGACCCTTTGTGAAGGGATCTTCCAGGTTTTTAGATGTTTGGATACAATCCAATGCAATAACTCCGGAGTTTCTCATTTTCCTAACAGATTTTAGTCTCCTCTTCACATGTCTTGAGGACTTCATATTATCCTTAGAACTGTTCACCTTAATAATCACAGTTTGATTATCACAGTTCATTAGAATTGCGGGTATAGGTTTTTCAACTACAGGTAAGTCCATCAAGAGTTCACGAAGCCACTCTGCTTCAACAATGGCCGTGTCTAGTGTTGTGAGTTCTGCTTCCATAGTTGACCTCGTTAAGATGGTCTGCTTGCAAGACTTCCAAGAAACAGCGCCACCACCAAGTGTGAAAACATATCCACTCGTGGCATTTATCTCGTCAACATCAGATATCCAATTTGAATCACTATAACCCTCTAGTACCCTCGGATACCCAGTATAGTGTATGCCATAGCTCGCAATGCCTTTTAGATATCACATAACTCTCTTAAGAGCATGTCAGTGATCATCTCCTGGATTTGAAACAAATCGACTGAGTTTGCTTACAGCAAAGGCGATGTCAGGTCTCGTGGCACTAGCTAAATACATAATCGAGCCAATGATTTGAGAGTATCTTAGTTGGTCTCTAACATTTCCTCGATTCTTTCGAAGCAACACACTAGGATCATACGGTGTAGGAGAAAAATTGATGTCGCTATACCCAAAACGACTCAAGATCTTTTCCACATAGTGGGACTGAAGCAGTGTAATCCCACCATCATCATCTCTCAATAGCTTGATGTTCAGGATGGCATCAGCTACTCCCAGATCCTTCATCTCAAAGGAACGAGATAAGAAATCTTTGACCTCCTTAATTGCATTAAGGTTGGTTCCGAAAATCAGTATGTCATCAACATACAAACAAAGGATGACTCCCTCACCCCCACCATGGCGATAGTATACACACTTGTAAACCGTTTACAACAAAGCCTGCGTGGTTAAGGTTTTATCAAATTTTTCGTACCCTTTGCTTAGGTGCTTGTTTAAGACCATATAAAGACTTCAGAAGCTTGCACACTTTTCTTTCTTGACCATTTACTACAAAACCATCTGGTTGATCCATATAAATTTCCTCATCCAACTCTCCATTTAGGAAAGCCGTCTTAACGTCCATTTGATGAACGAGAAGACCGTGTGAGACAGCCAGAGAAAGTAGTACTCGAATGGTGGTCAACCTTGCTACAGGTGAGTAAGTGTCAAAGAAGTCTTCACCTTCCTTTTGGGTATAACCCTTGGCCACAAGCCTTGCCTTGTACTTCTCAATAGTACCATCAGGCCTTAGTTTCTTCTTAAACACACATTTACATCCTGTGTTTGCACCCATAAGGATCGGTGATCTCCCATGTTTCATTAGCTAAGATGGAATTCATCTCACTATGAATGACTTCCTTCCAAAGTCGAGATCGGAGATGCATAAGCTTTTGAAATGGAAGTGGGAGTGTCATCGACAAGGTACACAATGAAATCATCACCAAAATACTTTGCAGTCCTTTGTCTCTTGCTCCTTTTAGGAATTTTATTATCATCCTCCTTAGGAATTTCAGAGTGTTTAATTGGAATGGTAGGTTCAGAGAATACAGCAAATTCCTGATTAGATGAACTAGGTATCTCCGGATTTGATGAGTTAGGTTTATCCTTCATTGGAAAGATATCCTCAAAGAAAGTCGCATCAGTCGACTCCATGATTGTACCGACATGAATGTCAGGCACTTCAGATTTTACTATCAAGAATCTATAACCAATGCTATGAAAAGCATAGCCCAGAAAAACACAATCAATGGTTTTTGGTCCAAGCTTGCGCTTCTTGGGGATTGGTACATTAACCTTTGCCAAACAACCCCAAGTACATAAATAAGAGAGTTTTAATCTTTTCTTCTCCCATTCTTCGAATGGAGTAATTTCTTTGTTCTTTGTGGGAACTCTGTTTAGGACATGACACGCGGTCAATAGTGCCTCCCCCCACCATTCCTTGGAGAGACCCGATGTGTCTAACATGGCATTAACCAAATCTGTTAGAATACGGTTCTTTCTTTCGGCTACTCCATTTGACTGGGGTGAGTAGGGAGGCGTCCTCTCATGAATTATACCATGTTCCGCACAAAAAGAATCAAAGTCGTTGGAAAAATACTCTCCACCACGATCAGACCTAAGCCTCTTAATCTTCCGATCAAGTTGATTTTCTGCCTCAACTTTGAAGAAACTCAAAGCCTCATCTTTCGATTTCAGAAGATACACATGACAATATCTCGTAGAGTCATCGATCAAAGTCATAAAATATTTCTTTCCACCTTTTGTAAACACACCATTCATCTCACAAAGATCAGAATGTATGAGCTCTAGTGGTGTTAAATTTCTCACTTCTGCAGTCGTATGTGACTTGCGAGGTTGTTTAGCTTGCACGCAGACTTGGCACTTAGATCCCTTAACAGTTGTGAAATCAGGGATTAAATTTATTTTGGCTAGCCGCGTCATACAACCAAAATTAATATGACAAAGACGAGAGTGCCAGACATTTGATTCAAAATTCGTATAAATAGGATTAACAACTTTATTACAAATGTCTGACAGAGATAAGCGGAACAAGCCTCCGCACTCATAGCCTTTACCAACAAAGGTTCCATACTTCAAAATTACAAATTTATTGGACTCGACGTTTTAACAGTCAGACTCATATAGGTGTGTTCTTCAAAAGATGTTCTGCAGGACAACATCTTTGCTTAGGATAAGCCACTTAGAACATATTAAGATAATAAATCAAACTGTCGTGCAGAATAGGAAAGTATTGCATCTTTATGGAGTGGTGTTTATTAAAGTAGGGATACTTTCCTCTCAGCTAACCAACAGCTTGTCTCCCAATTCTAATTCACGGGATCTCCGATCACATAGAGTGGTTTACCACTGTGGAAAGCTCAAATTGTGGGTCTCATACCCATCTCCTTTGATGCATTTTCTATCACGTTGCGTGATAGACCCTTTGTGAAGGGATCAGCCAGGTTCTTAGATGTTTGGATATAATCCAATGCAATAACTCCGGAGTTTCTCATTTTCCTAACAGATATTAGTCTCCTCTTCACATGTCTTGAGGACTTCATATTATCCTTAGAACTGTTCACCTTAATAATCACAATTTGATTATCACGGTTTATTGGAATTGTGGGTATAGGTTTTTCAACCACAGGTAAGTCCATCAAGAGTTCACGAAGCCACTCTGCTTCAACAGTAGCCGTGTCTAGTGCTGTGAGTTCTGCTTCCATAGTTGACCTCGGTAAGATGGTCTGCTTGCAAGACTTCCAAGAAAAAGCGCCACCACCAAGTGTGAAAACATATCCACTCGTGTCCTTTATCTCATCAACATCAGATATCCAATTTGAATCACTATAACCCTCTAGTACCCTCGGATACCCGGTATAGTGTATGCCATAGCTCGCAATGTCTTTTAGATATCGCATAACTCTCTTAAGAGCATGTCAGTGATCATCTCCTGGATTTGAAACAAATCGACTGAGTTTGCTTACAGCAAAGGCGATGTCAGGTCTCGTGGCACTAGCTAAATACATAAGCGAGCCAATGATTTGAGAGTATCTTAGTTGGTCTCTAGCATTTCCTCGATTCTTTCGAAGCAAATGTTGGAGATATGCCCTAGAGGCAATAATAAATATAGTTATTATTATATCTTTGTGTTTATGATAAATGTTTACATTCATACTATAATAGTATTAACAAGGAAACATTAATACTTGTGTGATTTGTAAACTAAATTAGAGTCCCTAGTAAAGCCTCTTCATAATACTAGCTTGTTGGTTAATAGATGATTGTGGTTTCCATATCATGAACATTGAGATGTTATTAACAACAAGATCATATCATTAGGAGAATGGTATGATGGACATACTCCTATAGATAAGCGTAGCATAAAGATCAAGTCATTTTAATAGTTCAATTGCTATATGCTTTCTGATACATAGTAACATAATTCCTTTGACCATGAGATCATGCCTATCACCATCATCGGAAGGATGCTTTGATGACATCAAACACCACACCCTAACTGGGTGGCTATAAAGGTGGCATTGAGTGTTTGGAAAGTATGGGTTGAGACACATGAATCAAGAGTTGGATTTGTCCATCCATATGACGGATAGATATACTCTGGGCCCTCTCGGTGGAATGTCATCCAATTAGCTTGCAAGCATGTTACTGGCTCACAAGGGATCACATATCACGGGAACGATAAAAGAGTACTTATCGGTAACGAGGTTGAACTAGGTATGCAGAGATACCGACGATCAAAACCTCGGATAAGTAAACTATCATGAGACAAAGGGAAATTGGTATCGTATGTAAGCGGTTCATTCGATCGCAAAGTAATCATAGAAATATGTGGGAGCCATATGAATTTCTAGATTCCTCTATTGGTTATTGTTCGAAGAAGTGTCTCGATCATGTCCGCATAATTCACGAACCGTAGGGAGACACACTTAAGGATTCGATGTTGTTGAGTAGTTATGGAATGATGATTAAGAGACCGAATGTTGTTCGGAGTCTTGGATGGGATCCGGGATATCACGAGGAGATCCGGAATGGTCCGGAGGATAAGATTCATATAAGGAAAGTCATGTTTCGGGGTTGGAGAATGGTTCCGGTGTTTTCATCGGGAATGTTCTAGAAGGTTCCGGAAGGTCCGACACTCCGGAGGGGAAGGGTACATGAATGTGTCATAACAAGTTGGAATGGTTGCATCATGTACTAGGTGTCATCGCTGAACAAAATAAAGGGATAAATCAAATCCTAGTTTGAAAAGTCAAACGCCAATTTGAAAAGTCAAACGGCTATTTTGTTTGGTGGAGGGAGAGTAGGAAACCTACTTGGGGAGGAAATCCCTCTCCCTCCACCGCTGGCCCTTGGATACCGAGTTGGGGAGGGACTCCCATCCCCTTGGCGCGCCCCCTCCACCTATATAAGGAGGGGCAGGGCTGCCCCTCCAAACACACAACTTGCCCCTCTCTAAACCCTAACCCTAGCCGCCGCCGCCGCCCACCATAGCCGCCGCCCTAGGGTTTCTCCCAAGCCGCCGAGTTGGGGCTTCTAGTTGCCCTAGCCGCCAGCCTAGCCACCTCTACTTGGTGTGTCTAAACCCTAGATCACCGAGGCTCTCTCATAGTCCACCATACTCGCTCTGGCTTAAGGCGAAGCCCTGCGAGATCTCCCCTCTACTTCCGGTACCACGCCGTCGTGCTGCCGAAATCGCGAGGAGAGTGCTACAACCTTCGCTGCCTACTGGAACAAGGGAGAGGAAGGTCTTCGTCAAATGCGAGCGATGTGACCGATTGCGGAAGGATCGCTTCTGCCGATCTTGAGATCGGGAAGAGTACGACTACATCACCCACGAGAATCTGCTCTCGTTAAACACTTTGGAATCTTCGAGGGTGAGTTATTCTATCGACTTGTTGCTACAATCTAGTAGATAGATCTTGGCTTGTTTGTTTGTATGCGGTAGAATTTTTTTGTTTTCCATGCTACGAACCCCTTCAGTGGTATCAGAGCCGTGTCTATATGTAGATCTGTTGCACGAGTAGAACACAATGGTCATTGTGGGCGGTGGTGCTTTTATTATCAATTGCTTCTTGTGTACTTTGCATCTTGCAGTATGATGGGATGAAGCGGCCCGGGCTAACCTTACATGACATCGTTCATGAGACTTGCTCCACGCTCAACATGCAACTTGTATTGCATAAGTGGCTTTGCGGGTGTCTGTCTCTCCCATTATAGTATAGATCCAATTTACAACAGGCACTTGATAGTTCAAACATCAACGTTGTGGTTCTTGTTCGTAAGTTAGATCGACACGTATTGAAAGCCCCAAACCACGTAAAACATGCAAAGAAATTAGAGGCGTCTAACTTTGTTTTGTAGGGGTGTGCTGTGATGTGATATGGCCATGATTGTGATTATATTTGATGTATGCAATGTTCCTTATTGTAAGTTGGCAACAGGCAGGAGCCATATGGTTGTCTTTAATTTTTCTTAAGACCCGCGTGTCTATTCAAAGTAGTTGTAATAGTTGAAGCTGGTGGACGACAACCATGGAGCAGCGTCATTGACCTTGATGCAATGCCAGTGATGATGGAGATCATGTTCGTGCTTGAAGATGGAGATCGGAAGCACAAAGAAGAAAGGCCATATCATATCACATATTATGAATTGCATGTGATGTTAATCCTTTATGCATCTTGTATTGCTTAGTTAACGACGGTAGCATTATAAGATGATCCCTCATGCACATAAATTTCAAGTTCTAAAGTGTTCATCCTTAGTAAGCACCGTTGCTAAAGCCTGTTGTTTCAAAGCACCACCTGATGATCGGGTGTGTTAGATTCTGCAAGTGTATGGCCCTTTTCGGGTCCGCCTCCGGAGGTGGGTGAGCCGTGAGATATGCAGTGGCTGCCATGATCGCAGCTTGTGGCGTCTTCGGGATGATGTTGCCGTTGGCATCCATATCCATGAACGATGTGTGGAGAGTTCGGGTCACGTCACGGCGTTCCTTGGGATCCATGTTCTCCACCCGAGAGCGGTGCTTGTTTCCCTGGTTTCCGTTTGTGCTAGAGTCGGGTGCCATGGCGGAGAGCGCAGCTCGTCGCGCACTGGACTCGGAGGCTGCTTGCTTACGTTTGTCGAGTGTCTCCTGCATCTTGACTTGTTTCTTGTGCTCCTCGATGAGGAGGTAGTGGTATGCCATCAGTAGGTCACGTGAGGCGTCTGCAGGTAAGACGGCGTCGCCTGCGATAGCACGGTGCACCTGCACCCATCCTTCTTTGCTAAGTTGGATGACGTGGCCGTTGCTTTCCCTGTTGGGTGGGGGGGGACTGGCTTCTTCTGTTTTTGCCGTTTTCGCCGTTTCGGTTGGGCGGCGGGTTAGGCGTTTCCTCGTCGGTTTGGATGACCACGGCGCATAGATAGCGCTTGCAGATTGGTTGACTGCTGCCGCAGTTTTCGGATCCGGAACCGTAGGTTCCTTCATCCGAAGGTGGATCACACAGATCGGAGTTGCAGCTGCTGCTGCTGTAGAACTCATCTGTCAATGGTGACGTGCGTAGCACGGGGTGTGGAGCCCACGAGGCGGGCCTGATTGACGGCACGGGCACCCGCTCAGGGAGGCGGAGGGTACCAGTTTGTCCCACCTGGAAGCAGAAGCTCCCAAACAAAATTTCGAGTCCGTCACCTACGGGCTCGAAATCCTTCATGGTGGCCGGCGAGTGGGCGGTGAAGTCGAAAGCGCCGAAGAGGAGGTGATTCTCCGTCGCCGCGGAGTTGTAGATCGATCGGGTCGGAACCGTCACGACCGCACAATCAGCAGCCCGGTTCCTGACGGCGCCAATTGACGAGGTTTAATCTCGTCAATGCCTATTGTTATGGACTTGGGTTTTGGAGAAGATGGGGATGCTGGAGATCGTGGCACGGTTAACAGACAAGCAACCAGGGGACACGAGATTTACCCAGGTTCAGGCCCCCGGAGGGAAAACCCTACTCCTGCTTGTCTGCTCTTTGATTACAGCGGAACCGAAGGTTACAGGGTGCGCAGATTCGATCTGGCGTGGATGCGTGTGCGAAAGTATGAGTCGAGGGATCTAGGACATGCCCTCCTGGCCTTTATATAGACTTAGGCAGGTCCCGGGTATAGTCCTAGTCGGTTATAAGTTCTAGGGTTTTACCCCTTTGAATTTCCTATCTCCGCTAGTCTTGCTCTCCAAGGATCCGAAGGCGTCATGGGCCTTGGCCACCCGAAAATCTTCATGGTCGAGCGTATATCTGCTATGGGCCTTCCTTGGGGCTGGACCAGGTATGATGAAGTCTCGTACCCGTAGGGTATAACCATGTCAACGTGAGCAAGCCAGATTTCCTCATGTGGAAGCTAAGGTTTGATGTTGACGAGCCTAGCATGTACATACATGGTCTCGGAACACGGATCACCGAAAGGTAAAGCATGAATCATATAGTAGATATGATGAACATGTCAATTGTTCGCCATTGAAGCTACATCAACTCTCGTGATGATCGGTTTTGATGTGGTGGATTTGGTTCGTGTGATCACTAAAACAATGTGAGGGATATTGTTTTGAGTGGGAGTTCACCTAGATTAATTTAACTATTAATTAGAACTCATTTTGTCATAAACTTAGTCTAAACTATTGCAAATATGTTGTAGATCAATGGCAGCCCCTACCATCAATTTTAATGTGTTCCTAGAGAAAGAAAAGTTGAAAAACAATGGAAGCAACTTCGCGGATTGGTTCCGCAATTTGAGGATTGTCCTCAATCTTTGGTAATTTGACCTATGTCTTTGGATGCACATTGGGTGACCGCTGCGGTGATGCTACCGATGAAGTGAAGAATGTTTACCTCACTCGGAAGAATCAGTACTCCAAAGTTCAGTGTGCTATCTTGTATGGTTTGGAATCGGAGCTTCAGAAAAGGTTTGAGAATTCAAACCCACATGATATTGTCCGTGAACTTAAAATGATATTTGAGGCTCACGCGGCAGTTGAGAGTTATGAGGCTTCTGAAAAGTTCTTTAACTGCAAGATGGAAGAGGGCAGCTCCGTCAGTGAGCATGTGCTTAAGATGTCTGGGCACGCAAACAAACTCCAAAGTTTGGGTATAGTGATTCCCAATTCTTTGGGGATACATCGTGTCCTCCAATCACTACCACCAAGTTACAAGAACTTTGTGATGAACTACAATATGCAAAACATGGACAAGACGTTGCCAGAACTCTTCTCCATGTTGAAGTCTGCAGAAATGGAGATCAAGAAAGAGCACCAAGTGTTGATGGTCAATAATACCACCAAATTCAAGAAAGGCAAGTCTAAGCAAAAGGGACACTTCAAGAAGGGTGGTAAAAAGTTACCGCACCAACGAAGAAGACCAAGGCTGGACCTAAGCCTGATACTGAGTGCTTTTACTTCAAGGGAGAAGGTCACTGGAAGCGGAATTGCCCAAAGTACTTGGCGGATTTGAAGAACGGCAACATTAAGAAGAAAGGTATATCTGATATACATGTTATTGATGTGTATCTCACTAGTACTCGTAGTAGTTCCTGGGTATTTGATACTGGTTCGGTTGCTCATATTTGTAACTCAAAGCAGTGTCTGGAATAAACGGAAGCTAGCGAAGAACGAGGTGACGATGCACGTAGGAAATGGATCAAAGGTTGATGTGATCGCGGTCAGCACGCTACCTCTTCATCTACCATCGGGATTAGTTTTATACTTAAATAATTGTTATTTGCTGCCTGCGTTGAGCATGAACATTATATCAGGATCTTGTTTATTGCGAGACGGTTACTTGTTTAAGTCAGAGAATAATGGTTGTTCGATTTATATGAGTAATATGTTTTATGCACATGCACCTTTTATAGATGGTCTATTCTTATTGAATCTCGATAGTGGAAATACACATATTAATAACATTGAAGCTAAACGTTTGAAATTATGCGATAACTTGACCTATATGTGGCACTGTCGTCTTGGTCACATTGGAGTGAAGCGTATGAAGAAACTCCATTCCGATGGACTTCTTGAATCACTTGATTTTGAATCACTTGAAAGATGCGAAGCCTGTCTGATGGGTAAAATGACTAAGACTCCATTTTCTGGTATGATGGAGCGAGCTACGGACTTATTGGAAATCATACATACCGATGTATGTGGTCCAATGAGTGTAGCATCGCGTGGTGGTTATCGTTATGTTCTTACCTTCACAGATGACTTGAGTAGATATGGGTATATCTATTTCATGAAACATAAGTCCAAAACTTTCGAGAAGTTTAAGGAATTTCAAAGTGAGGTGGAGAATCAACGTAACAAGAAGATTAAATTTCTACATTCTGATCGTGGAGGTGAATATCTTAGTTACGAGTTTGGCGAGCATTTGAAGAAATGTGGAATACTTTCACAATTGACACCGCCGGGAACACCACAGCGTAATGGTGTGTCCGAACGTCGTAATCGAACTCTCTTAGATATGGTTCATTCTATGATGTCACTTATAGATTTACCGCTATCGTTTTGGGGTTATGCATTAGAAACAGCCGCATTCACTTTAAATAGGGCACCATCTAAATCCGTTGAAACGACACCATATGAATTATGGTTTGGGAAGAAACCTAAATTGTCGTTCCTTAAAGTTTGGGGTTGCGAAGCCTATGTAAAGAAGTTATAGCCGGACAAGTTTGAACCCAAAGCGGAAAAATGCGTCTTCATAGGATACCCAAAGGAAACTATTGGGTATACCTTCTATCATAGATCCGAAGGCAAAATCTTTGTTGCCAAGAATGGGTCCTTTCTAGAGAAGGAATTTCTCTCGAAAGAAGTGACTGGAAGGAAAGTAGAACTCGACGAGGTTGTTGAACCTTCTCTCGAACTTGCGAGTAGCGCAACATCGGAAGTAGTTCCTGTGGCGCCTACACCAGTAAGAGAGGAAGCTAATGATGATGATCATGAAACTTCGGTTGAAGTTGCTACAGAGCCTCGCAGGTCAACGAGAACTCGTACCACTTCTGATTGGTATGATCCCGTTATGAGTGTCATGTTGGTGGACAACACCGATGACCCTGCGACATATGAGGAAGCGATGATGAGCCCAGATTCCAATAAATGGCAAGAAGCCATGAAATCCGAGATTGGATCCATGTATGAAAACCAAGTATGGACTTTGGTAGACTTACCGGATGGCCGGAAGGCTGTCGAGAACAAATGGATTTTCAAGAAGAAAACAAATGTTGATGGTAATGTTACTGTCTATAAAGCTCGACTTGTCGCAAAAGGGTTTCGACAAATTCAAGGAGTTGACTACGATGAGACTTTATCACCAGTAGCGAAGCTAAAGTCTGTGAGGATTATGTTAGCAATCGCTGCATATTACGATTATGAAATATGGCAGATGGATGTCAAAAAAGCGTTCCTCAATGGAGACATTGATGAAGAGTTGTATATGATGCAACCCAAAGGTTTTGTCAATTCTAAAGATGCTAACAAGGTGTGCAAACTTCAAAGGTCCATATATGGATTGAAGCAAGCATCCCGAAGTTGGAATCAACGTTTTGATAAGGTGATCAAAAGTTTTGGTTTTATAAAAACTTATGGAGAAGCTTGTATTTACAAGAAAGTTAGTGGGAGCTCTGTAGCATTCTTAATACTATATGTAGATGACATATTGTTGATTAGGAATGATATAGACCTTCTTAATAGTGTCAAGGAATATTTGAATAATAGTTTTTCAATGAAAGATCTTGGCGAAGCAGCTTACATATTAGGCATAAAGATTTATAGAGATAGATCGAGACGCCTAATATCATTGTCACGAAGTACATATTTGTACAAAGTTCTAAAGAGGTTTGGAATGGAAGATAGCAAGAAAGGGTTCTTGCCCATGTTGCTAATCGACCTTGAGTAAAACTCAAAGTCCAAAGAACGCAGAAGATAGAGAAAGGATGAGTAAGACTCCCTATGCCTCAGCCATAGGATCTCTAATGTATGCCATGCTATGTACTAGACCCGACATTGCATATGCTGTTAGTTTAACTAGCAGATATCAAAGTGATCCAGGAGTGGATCATTGGACAGCGGTCAAAAACATCCTTAAGTACTTAAGAAGAACTAAGGATATGGTTCTTTCTTATGGGGGTGATGAACAGCTCGTTGTTAATGGTTACACTGATGCTAGTTGGAACACCGATCCGGATGATTCTAAATCACAATCTGGATACGTATTTACTTTGAATGGTGCAGCAGTTAGCTGGAGGAATGCAAAGCAAAGCATTGTGGCGAGATCTTCAACTGAATCGGAATACATAGCTGTTTCAAAGGCTTCACAAGAAGCGATATGGATGAAGGAGTTCATTACAGAGCTCGGTGTGGTTCCAAGTGCGCTGGACCCAATGTCTATCTATTGTGATAACATGGGCGCCATAGCCAATGCGCAAGAACCAAGGTCACACAAGAAGTTGAAGCACATCAAGCTACGTTTTCACGCTATTCGAGAACATGTCCAAGATGGTGACATAAAGATTTGCAAAGTACACACAGATCTGAATGTGGCGAATCCGTTGACTAAACCTCTCCCGAGGGCAAAACATGGCCAACACCAAACTGCCATGGGTGTTAGGTATATTACCATGTAATCTAGATTAGCTGACTCTAGTGCAAGTGGGAGACTGTTGGAGATATGCCCTAGAGGCAATAATAAATATAGTTATTATTATATCTTTGTGTTTATGATAAATGTTTACATTCATGCTATAATAGTATTAACAAGGAAACATTATTACTTGTGTGATTTGTAAACTAAATTAGAGTCCCTAGTAAAGCCTCTTCATAATACTAGCTTGTTGGTTAATAGATGATTGTGGTTTCCCTATCATGAACATTGAGATGTTATTAACAACAAGATCACATCATTAGGAGAATGGTATGATGGACATACTCCTATAGATAAGCGTAGCATAAAGATCAAGTCATTTTAATAGTTCAATTGCTATATGCTTTCTGATACATAGTAACCTAATTCCTTCGACCATGAGATCATGCCTATCACCATCACCGGAAGGATGCTTTGATGACATCAAACACCACACCGTAACTGGGTGGCTATAAAGGTGGCATTGAGTGTTTGGAAAGTATGGGTTGAGACACATGAATCAAGAGTGGGATTTGTCTATCCATATGACGGATAGATATACTCTGGGCCCTCTCGGTGGAATGTCATCCAATTATCTTGCAAGCATGTGACTGGCTCACAAGGGATCACATATCACGGGAACGAGAAAAGAGTACTTATCGGTAACGAGGTTGAACTAGGTATGCAGAGATACCGACGATCAAAACCTCGGATAAGTAAACTATCGTGAGACAAAGGGAAATTGGTATCGTATGTAAGTGGTTCATTCGATCACAAAGTAATCGTAGAAATATGTGGGAGCCATATGAATTTCTAGATTCCTCTATTGGTTATTGTTCGGAGAAGTGTCTCGATCATGTCCGCATAATTCACGAACCGTAGGGAGACACACTTAAGGATTCGATGTTGTTGAGTAGTTATGGAATGATGAGTAAGAGACCGAATGTTGTTCGGAGTATCGGATGGGATCCGGGATATCACGGGGAGATCCAGAATGGTCCGGAGAATAAGATTCATATAAGGAAAGTCCTGTTTCGGGGTTGGAGAATGGTTCCGGTGTTTTCATCGGGAATGTTCTAGAAGGTTCCGGAAGGTCCCACTCGGAGGGAAGGGTACATGAATGTGTCATAACAAGTTGGAATGGTTGCATCATGTACTAGGTGTCATCGCTGAACAAAATAAAGGGATAAATCAAATCCTAGTTTGAAAAGTCAAACGCCAATTTGAAAAGTCAAACGGCTATTTTGTTTGGTGGAGGGAGAGTAGGAAACCTACTTGGGGAGGAAGTCCTCTCCTCCATCGCCGTCCTTGAGACCGAGTTGGGAGGACTCCCCTCCTTGGCGCGCCTCCACCTATATAAGGAGGCGCTGCCCTCAAACACACAACTTGCCCTTCTCTAAACCCTAACCCTAGCCGCCACCGCCCACCATAGCCGTCGCCGCCCTAGGGTTTCTCCCAAGCCGCCGAGTTGGGGCTTCTAGTTTCCCTAGCCGCCGGCCTAGCCACCTCTACTTGGTGTGTCTAAACCCTAGATCATCGAGGCTCTCTCATAGTCCACCATACTCGCTCCGGCTTAAGGCGAAGCCCTGCGAGATCTCCCCTCTACTTCCGGTACCACGTCGTCGTGCTGCCAAAATCGTGAGGAGAGTGCTACAACCTCCGCTGCCTGCTGGAACAAGGGAGAGGAAGGTCTTCGTCGAGTACCGAACGTGTGACCGACTTTGGAAGCTGCGGAGCATGGCCTTGAAGGATCGTCTACGCGATCTTGAGATCGGGAAGAGTACGACTACATCACCCACGAGAATCTGCTCTCGTTAAACACTTTGGAATCTTCGAGGGTGAGTTATTCTACCGACTCGTTGCTACAATCTAGTAGATATATCTTGGCTTGTTTGTTTGTATGCGGTAGAAATTTTTTGTTTTCCATGCTACGAACCCCTTCAGCAACACACTAGGATCATACGGCGTAGGAGAAAAATTGACGTCGCTATACCCGAAACGACTCAAGATCTTTTCCACATAGTGGGACTGAAGCAGTGTAATCCCACCATCATCATCTCTCAATAGCTTGATGTTCAGGATGACATCAGCTACCCCCAGATCCTTCATCTCAAAGGAACGAGATAAGAAATCTTTGGCCTCCTTAATTGCATTAAGGTTGGTTCCGAAAATCAGTATGTCATCAACATACAAACAAAGGATGACTCCCTCACCCCCACCATGGCAATAGTATACACACTTGTCAGTTTCGTTTACAACAAAGCCTGCAGCGGTTAAGGTTTTATCAAAATTTTCGTGCCACTGCTTAGGTGCTTGTTTAAGACCATATAAATACTTCAGAAGCTTGCACACTTTTCTTTCTTGACCATTTACTACAAAACCATCTGGTTGATCCATATAAATTTCCTCATCCAACTCTCCATTTAGGAAAGCCGTCTTAACGTCCATTTGATGAACGAGAAGATCGTGAGATGACCGGAGAAAGTAGTACTCGAATGGTGGTCAACCTTGCTACAGGTGAGTAAGTGTCAAAGAAGTCTTCACCTTCCTTTTGGGTATAACCCTTGTCCACAAGCCTTGCCTTGTACTTCTCAATAGTACCATCAGGCCTTAGTTTCTTCTTAAACACCCATTTACATCCTATAGGTTTGCACCCATAAGGACGATCAGTGATCTCCCATGTTTCATTAGCTAAGATGGAATTCATCTCACTATGAACAGCTTCCTTCTAGTAGTCAGCATCAGGAGATGCATAAGCTTCTGAAATGGAAGTGGGAGTGTCATCGACAAGGTACACAATGAAATCAACACCAAAATACTTTGCAGTCCTTTGTCTCTTGCTCCTTTTGGGAATTTCATTATCATCCTCCTTAGGAACTTCAGAGTGTTCAATTGGAATGGTAGGTTCAGAGAATATAGCAAATTCCTGATTAGATGAACTAGGTATCTCCGGATTTGATGAGTTAGGTTTATCCTTCATTGGAAAGATATCCTTAAATAAAGTCGCATCAGTCGACTCCATGATTGTACCGACATGAATGTCAGGCACTTCAGATTTTACTATCAAGAATCTATAACCAATGCTATGAAAAGCATAGCCCAGAAAAACACATTCAATGGTTTTTGGTCCAAGCTTGCGCTTCTTGGGGATTGGTACATTAACCTTTGCCAAACAACCCCAAGTACGTAAATAAGAGAGTTTTAATCTTTTCTTCTCCCATTCTTCGAATGGAGTAATTTCTTTGTTCTTTGTGGGAACTCTGTTTAGGACATGACACGCGGTCAATAGTGCCTCCCCCCACCATTCCTTGGAGAGACCCGATGTGTCTAACATGGCATTAACCAAATCATAGAGTACTACGGTTCTTTCTTCGCTACTCCATTTGACTGGGGTGAGTAGGGAGGCGTCCTCTCATGAATTATACCATGTTCCGCACAAAAAGAATCAAAGTCGTTGGAAAAATACTCTCCACCACGATCAGACCTAAGCCTCTTAATCTTTCGATCAAGTTGATTTTCTGCCTTAGCTTTATAGATTTTGAAGAAACTTAAAGCCTCATCTTTCGATTTCAGAAGATACACATGACAATATCTCGTAGAGTCATCGATCAAAGTCATAAAATATTTCTTTCCACCTTTTGTAAACACACCATTCATCTCACAAAGATCAGAATGTATGAGCTCTAGTGGTGTTAAATTTCTCACTTCTGCAGTCGTATGTGACTTGCAAGGTTGTTTAGCTTGCACGCAGACTTGGCACTTAGATCCCTTAACAGTTGTGAAATCAGGGATTAAATTTATTTTGGCTAGCCGCGTCATACAACCAAAATTAATATGACAAAGACGAGAGTGCCAGACATTTGATTCAAAATTCATGTAAATATGATTTACAACTTTATTACAAATGTCTGACAGAGATAAGCGGAACAAGCCTCCGCACTCATAGCCTTTACCAACAAAGGTTCCATACTTCGAAATTACAAATTTATTGGACTCGAATACAATTTTGTAGCCATCTCGACACAGAAGAGATCCGCTAACAAGATTTTTATTTATTGAGGGAACATGATGCACGTTCTTTAGGCGCACGGTCTTTCCCGAAGTGAACTTTAGATCGGCCGTACCAACACCGTGAACAGAAGCATGCGAGCCGTTCCCCATCAGCACGGTTTGAGTCCCTCTGACCTGATATGAAGAAAACATGGAAATATCAGAACAGACATGTACATTAGCGCCTGTGTCAATCCACCAATCAGGAGAATGACATAATGAAAGAACAGTAGGTAATATACCATACCCAACATCTTTCATCTCAACGTCGCCTCCTCTACCCCAGAACACCTATCTTCCTAAGCCATGTCGGGCGATCTGCTCAACCCACATCATGAACTAGAACAATAAGTCAGTACAGAGGGTAAGGAAGATATGCAAATTGAGGAGGGGCTAACCAAAGAAGAGGATACAAACGCCCACTTCACAAAGGTGAGTTTTCTTTTTCTATATGTAATATTATTCTACTTCTGGCAGTATAACACATGTTATATCTACAAGATTTTCTCATTCTTTCTTTCGATTTCATATTGTTGGTTTTAGTTTCCGAGCGACCAAGAATTTATTGCAAAAGATGAGAACCATGAAGTAGATAATATAACTGGCAAGGAGGCTACATATTCCGAATTGATAAATGTGAGTTTTCTTTTCCTATATGTAATTATTCTACCTCTGGCAGTATAACACATGTTATATCTGTAAGATTTTTTCATACTTCCTTTCGATTTCATATTGTTGGTTTTAGTTTCCGAGCGACCAAGAATTGATTGAAAAAGATGAGAACCTTGAAGTAGATAATATAACTGGCAAGGAGGCTATAGATTCTGAATTGATAAACGTTAGTTTTCTTTTCCTTTTGTATCTACTAAGAAAATCTAAGTCTACATAGTGATAATGTATTTTAGTTGTGTTGTTCTCAGAAATTAACCTACAACAATGAAATAAGTCAACAAGCACTACCAGCTGAGGGCAAGGAATTAGCAACAATGCCTGGCATGAAAGGGTCAAAAACGGTAGAGGATGAGCTGACAATGCCAGTGCAGAAACATAAACCTAATCGATGGCATAACAAGCCTAAGAAGGCACAAGACTAAGATGATAAAACATATATGTGCAAGACAAATTGTGGGGATGTAGCAATGGATGGACATTCAACTTGGTAACAATGATCAAGAGCATCATTTTAGTTACAGGCACCTTTGAAGGTGTAATGGTTATATATGTGCAATGTAAAATAACACTCATTAATATATGTTTTCTATAAGCCGCTTCTTATGAGGCAAAAAAAGTTAACTGTCGACTTATGTTTTTGGCATACATGTTTGTATTGTATAATAGAGGGATGCCATCAAAAGCTAAAGAACATAAACATGGCAAAGTATGGTTTGTTTTTTTAGAACTTATTACAAAGTGATATTGATGCTCTTCTTCCACCGTGTTTGAATGGATCCTATCTAACATTATAAGTTTGGAAAACTAAAGGAACTACCGTAGAAGAAATATAAAGATGAACAGAACAGAAGAATGAAAGATGACAATTACTCTCAGTTTCATGTTCTTTTAGTGGGATGAGAGATGTTCTTTTGAGATGTGCAGAAAGGGATGTTTATGTACTTTAAAATGCATCTAAAATGTTCAATGCTTTACTCAACTTTCTTTAGCTCAGACAAAGCTACTGGCACAATCTGTATTGAACATATTCAGGTACAAAGTAATACAAAACAGAGGAACCGGAAAGAATGGAGGAACAGGGTGTAGTGTAAAGCGAAAACCTAGAAGCCCGGCTCAATGCTTCCAAAACAAAGTTCCTGTGATTTTTTTATGGTCTTGTCCAATGTTTAGTTTCTTGTGAGAACTGCAAGAAACTTTCACTTTCCTAAGAAACATTTGTGCCAAACTTTACTTTGTCCCGGCTATAGAGGAAAAAAAATTCAGAGGAAAGAAAACCCAGTTTGTATTTTCTTGTGTACAAGCATGTTTTCCTTTAAATTCTGATGAAAAAAATGGTGGGGCAATTACTTGATTTGGATCGGTTAGTCTGCAATCAAGCAGATTGACATACCCTGCAATCATATCTTGCATGTGTATTATAATGATCGAAGTCCTTTAATGAAATAGAATCAGTCACCTTTAATGAAATAGAATCAATCAGCTTTTATTGAAATAAAATCAATCAGCTTTTAATAAGGCACTATGTACACGTTCAGGGTTCAAGAAATTAGTCCTTTAATGAAATAGAATCAATCAGCTTTTATAATGTTTCATTTTACTTGAGATTTCATATCGTTAGATTTTATTATTCATAAAACAAAATCAACCAGCTTTTATAATGTTTCCTTTTACTAGAGGTGAGATCCCCTATATAAGCATGACCCCATCGGTTCAAAGGCACACCTCGCCCTCCTCTACTCTAGCACGCCTACCGGAACCAGGTCGCTCGATCTTCTCTGCCTTCAAGGCGTTCCAAAGGTTTGATATTCATCAAATTCTCCTTTTGCTTTGATTCTTTAAAGTTTGTTAAAACTACACCATCGTACGCATGTATTCCTCGAATTTGAATTTCTTTATCTTTAATGGAAAATATGTTTACGACTTATAGGAGCTGCAGTATGGTTGATGTTTTTGAATATCTCCCTGATGGTGCGCTAACAGGTAAATAAAGAATATGTTAAGCATGCATTTTTCGCACAAATCATTAGTGATTGTAAAATTGTTTTTAGGTGTGTTGGCCGTCATCATGTACGTCGGTCCACACGAAATAGATTTCTATGCCCCTAGCGGCGTCAGAGAGGTTGTTGTGGTAGATACCAATCACAACATAACCTTTGTGCGTATTTTTGGTGAATCTGCTCATGCCTATGACAATACTCTGCTGTTAGCGGAATAGGATAGTGCTGTTCTCGTTGGCTGCAACCTTAAAGTCGATCAAAAATCAAGTAAGGTCAAGTTCATTTTATGTATATATCAAAAAATTGAATGCACGACTCTACTAATTTTAATTGTGATTTTTAGGAAGCCTTGAGAGCACTGCTTCAACTACCATCAGAATTCAGACATGCACAAAAGAACATCCATTTACTCTTCTTGACGGTAAATACTCATCGATGTTTTTATGACTTCAAAAGGCAGGGCCAAGGCCTTTTCTCTAAATTATTTTTTATTATATATTATATCTTAGGTGTCAGAGCGCATGTGCGTGTCGAAATGTGTATAAGGGAGCATGTCAAACGGTTGGTGTTATTAAGAAGGGACATGCACGAGGGCTATGTCGATCCCACTGATGACGATAGACCTTTTTCACAGAGGAAAATGTTTGCAGGGGCAAACCCCGTGAGGCAAGTGTGGAAGATGTATTAGATATGAAGGCCCAGAATAAAAATAATAACAACTGGGGCATGTGTCTGTTTAGACATGAAGTTTAAATTCCATTGTTGAGGCGATAAAGATTTTCTTATCAACCAGTTCTTTTCTGATGGGTCATGACATGTGATAACCAATGATTTTCTACGGTGTCGTGACTTATGATGACCAATGATGTCAAATTAATAATTAGATTTTGTGATATCACTGTTTTCTTATCACATGTCCAACAATATAAGTTTGTAGAACTAAAGGAACTACCGTAGAAGAAATATAAAGTTGAACGGAAGAATGAAACAATGACAATTACTCCATCATAAGTAAGAAAATACATTGGAAATGATTAAGAGAAAAAACTAATAGAACAACGACGCGATGAGAAATATTTATACCTTAGAAAGCTGCACAGGGCCACTAGAAAATTCACTCTTTTTTCTGTATAAAGCTTCCGCATTGAAGAGAGCAAAACATACCAATCAAGAAAACCAACTAGCAATCCACCATGTTCTCACCTGTTCATGAATCCCAACTCCAAGGTCAAAGATCCAAAACCCAGAAACATGTAGCAAGAAATATAAGGACCTCATATGTGGAAATAGAAAAGACAAAACATATTTGTGCTGCTAATATAGAAAATAAAAATGAAGTTTTATATTCATTTATAGTGTATCAACATCCATCTAATCCAACCAACAGTTATTGATTCCTAGATAACAATTCTTACATGTAGTATATTACTGATTGCCTTGGCAACCCTTTCCAAAATTTAAACATACATTGATTTGAAAAGCTCGTAAACATTTTGTCTCTGAGTTCTGTAGTAGCAAATGCAGTGATATAGCTTACCATGGGGTTAGTAACAAGAAGGTCATCTTCCTCGATCTACATTTTCAACCCAATCTCATCGGTCAGTTGGCATAGGTGGCCCAGTCATCCTGATGTTAAACAACATGCCAAACTTATTTTTAATGACATTAACTCATAGCTATCTACAATAAGAAGATGAGAAATAGTTACAAACAATCTTACATCCTCCTTGAAATTCAGATCATAAGTCTTGTCCTTCTCACTAAAAAATACAGAAGCAGCAACGTCCATTCCACTGACTACCCTCCACATGAAAATAAACTAAACGTTATACATTATAAATAAATATACAATGGCGTAATTATAGAGAAAGGGGATATTTACATTTCAAGTGTAGCCAGCCTTAGCTATAGCTGCCTTCAATAGTTCAAGGCCCTCTTTGTTTTCTTGCATAATTATAAGCCAATACAAATCAGTCAAGGCACATTGCTAAGTAGAAATCATAATTGTGCTTAGAAATCATAACTGTACTCCATGGTGTGATATAGAACAGATTGCTACGGAGGAAAATTCAAACATATCATATCTGAGAATCAATTCATCCAATCTAATTCCAGGACTTGGTATATCAAGCTCAACTCAATCAATTTTCAACAGCCTATTATTCATTGCCATGCCATCCAGGGACAGAGCCATAATTATTACACAAGAGAGTAAGAGAACATTGTAAAATTTGGAGGGAGCCAAATGGGCTCGCAAATTTTGGGGTCAATTCCACATACTACAAGAGGTATTTCGGACAAAAAATCAAACATTGACCGGCTTGGCCCAACCTACACCCCTAGCTTCATCCCTCATGCCATCTACTCTACTTAAGTCAAGTATGGTGTGCTTCCTTAATTCCCTCTTTCACTCTGTACCTTAACACGTGTACCCACTCTCTTCCCCTCCACTGAATTCAAGAGCGAGTCATAGTGCATCATGTTACCTTACAGAATGCAAAGAACTAAAGTGTAATACAGAAACTATCATTATTTTGATGTGGTAAAATAAGAAATGCCTTGAACGATGAGACACTAGAATCATCTGTTTGTTCAGCTATCATATGAGCCATTGGAGCATTGCCAAAAAAATATGTGTTGTCAAGTCCATCAAGAAAAGATTTTAGCGCTGACTCGGCACACTGAAACCAAATACCCAATATGTAATAACATATAAAAAACAATAGTCTAAAACCACATTTCTAATATGGTTGCACAAACACAAAGGTGTAAAATAGTACAAGTAAATAAGTTGGAACTGAAATACAACATGGATCATATATATGGAAATTTAACAGGTATTTTTTTCTCAAAGTGCATACCAAACGCAAAGTGTCCTCATTTTCATACACTTTTCAGGAAAATGCCAAACAAGCTTGCCATCAGGAGCCCCAAAAGTCTTTCCATACAGAAGAAGATAAAGTTTATTATCTAGAGCTCACAGTAGTGACCTGTAGAAAACATTGGATTAATATTAGCTAGATACCTTGTTAAACTCACAGAGCAGAATTGTCACGGGGAATGTTATTACATAGGAAAGTACATGCAAATAATAGCCGGTAAATGGGCATATACACTCAACTATAGGTTCCAACAGCCATGCATTTGATGCGTGGAAACAGTATCACTGACAAAAAGTTGCGCAATAAGACGATTATATAACTAACATTATATCATAGTTTCAGCTTTTATAATAAAAAATAGGCCATTAGATTTAACGTGAGGAACAAAGAAAGTAAGCAGATGGTACCTGGTAACAGGGGCGGGCCCAGCTTGTATCAAGGGTATTCAGCTGAATACCCAAAAGTTTTGCCAAAATTTCTAAATTTTATGGTAGTGCCTTATATTTTAGTCTGCTTGTATAGAAAACTGATTAAAATTTTATCACAAGTATGCATATGAGTAATTGGTTAGGTCAAATCCTTACAAAGCCAATTGATCACAAGATCAAGTCCTACTCCCACACCATTTTTTGTTGTTTTTTCCTTCAATTTTTTACTATGAATACCCATTGTGAAATTCCTGAGCCCGCCACTGCCTGGTAAGGGTATACAGGGAATGGAAAACTGAATAAGTTTACTACAACCTATAATGCAGTTAAATTAGTATGTTCGAATGAACAAAACCAGACAAAGATTTAATTACATTATGTGTTCCCTGCTAAAAAGTTAAGCAAAACCGGGTCTGATCACATTATCAGATGATCTATTCACTGGTGGAGAACGTGCCATGCGTCCCGGTTGGTAAGGGGCTTTAGTCCCGGTTGCCCAACCGGGACGGGACAATCGGGACTAAAGCCTTAACCTTTAGTCCCGGTTGCCCTACCAACCGGGACAAATGGGTGCACACGTGGCAGCGGCAGAGGGCGAGGGGGTGGAGAATTAGTCCCGGTTCGTAATACGAACCGGGACAAATAACCTTCTGCCGCGGCAGAGATTTGACCCATTTCTCTGCCGCGGCAGAGAATTCATTTTGGCACATTTTGTTGCCGCGGCAGCATTTTTACCACTTTTTGTGCCGCGGCAGAGAATTCATTTAGGTTGTTTTATTGTTTATTTAGTGTTTTGCACTTATCAATGAAGGAACCGTTATATTACACAAGATCATCATGACAATATTACATTTAATACACGGATCGAGTTCATGCACTACATACAAAAGTTGCTATTTTTACAATCCCTATTGTCTATACACAGCCGAATAGTATTCCTCTTTTGGGTTTAGGACTTCTGCATCCAAGAATCCCGCCAATTCCTTCTGAATTGCTCGTACGCGATCCTTTGGCAGAAGACCGTCCCGTAGACGTTCGATCTGATTTAAAAAAGGAGTCAGTCTATATGAATGTAACTAAACACAATTTGATTGTAATTAAAAACTATAGAAATTGTTTACGTACGTGGAGTTGCTCTAAATTTCTGCCCTTCTCATCGCACGTCTGTCGGATGAACTCGCAAACATAGTATCCACATAGATTGTTACCTGGTTCCTGCATCAGGCACTTTACGAGAACAGAGTTCAATCAAAATAATAATCAAGCATGATAATAACCGTATCAAAACTAGAATCAAAGAGATGCGCGGATATAGCTAGTGGTGCTTACATTTAGTGGTTGAAATGTAAGCTCCTCTTTCCAAACACCCCTAGCCTTGTTGGTGAATCGTTTCCAAGCGCTGTCCGGCGAAGAAAACGAATAAAAAAAGTTATTAATTACTTGATATCATAAAATTCACGAACGTTGCCGATATAGTGTCGTAATGATTAGAATTACCGCTGGAGAAGCATCTGCATGTCCTTCCACGTCTCAAGGGGTTTATGTTTCGAGTCCATGACTAGTACACGCCCTTTGTCAAGTTGAATGATTAACAAAATATAGTGGAAGCTGCGAATGCATAACTAATCAATTATATACTTAACATCGAGTAAGCGAAATAGAAAGTGTATAAAAGACAATAACACTCACTCAAAGTTGTAAGGAAAAAGTATTCCCCTTCTGTTTTCTTGAAACCTTAACGCGTGTACTATATTATCCTCCGTATCCTGGGGGCTTGTTTTGAGATTAGCTTCATGAACCCAATATGGGTCAATGAAGCCAATGTCATAGATTTGTCCTCTGCTGCATTCGAGAATCTTTATTCTGCATATTACAGTATGATTATATACATGCAATAAACAAGGTGAGATAGCTGGAGACTAAATTAATTATAGAATTAGTACTTACAGACAATAGGCACTGATGATCGATTTGTCCAAGGCATCTTGATTGAATAATTGAAATAGTTCATCAAATTCAATGGATATCATGTCATCTATATCTTTCCCATAATGCTTTTTTGTAACCTTCAGCACTATCCAGTTAGCCCCGACCTTTGTGGCATGCATGTACCAGTTATGCAATCTTCGCATTTTTGTTGGAAGATTATTTACCTCCTCAAGTTTGACGAGAGGTTTGCCGTACTGGTATTTGTATGCTACTTTACTCACGGAAAGAACTCTAACTGGATAATCTTGGGAAATACTCATACCTTGAGCAGCGGCGGCTTCTCCATATTGTGCAACTACCTCTGAATCATCGCTCTTCGCCCCATATTTGCTCGACCCACATTGGTTTGGGAAATCACCTTGAGAGGCGCAAGACTGTTTGCTTGTTCTCGAGCTGGGCAGCAGATTTCTCGCTTGCATCGATCGCTCTTCAAGGCTTTTGTGCCGCATGTGACTTGAGAATAGAACGCTCATAGTCGATGATAGCTTTGGCTCGGGTTGATGAAGAGTCTTTAGCATTTTCAACACTTTGGCTTTTTCTTCTTTGGTCTTTGGGAACTCGCTCTTTCGGCCGCCTCGACTTAGCTTAAACTGTCGTTTCCGCATCAACGATCGCCGCAGTCTCCTCTTCGGTACAGTCATAAGCTCTCTTGGGAGGAACCTTTGGTACTTTTGGAAGAGGCTCTTGTTTACGTTTCAGCGATCGCTTACCACGATGCATAGTAGCGGTACGCTTACGCTTTTTATCCTGAGGCGCCGGCGATGGCTCCCGCGGCGATGACTGCGCTGGAGATTGGTGAGGCGATGGAGCCGGGTGAGGCGACGAAGACGGCTGTCGCGGCGGCGACGACCTCGTTGGAGACGGGTGAGGCGGCGGTGAAGATGGCCTTGGCGTGTGATTTCAAAGCACGATACATTCCTTCGGCCATAGAATGGTGATGTTTTTTGCGTCTCCCAGTATAGTCACATATCCTTCACCTGCAGGGTAGTGAAAATCCAAAACTTCAAAGGTGCGCATGATTTCATCCACCCCGACAACAGCGTAGCCCTCTGGAACCGGACGACAGTGGTAAGTTGGTGTGGGTCCAATTGGTAAGGCATAGCCGACCGCCACCTTCATTGATATGTTCACAACTTTGACATGTAGCTCGTAGTGTGTTATCTCTATGATATCATCCACTGGGTAGCCAACAGGAGCCATCATCGGTGCACCATCGTCATCGCCATTGTCATCACCCGGATCTCGGTGGAAGCCACACTGCTTTTTCGATTATTCGATAGGCCGGTAGCATCGAATGCAGTGTGCTGCTGAGATGGGCCGGTAGTACTTTGCTCTTTAAGTGCGTTAATTTCATCTTGTTGTTGCTTTAATCGTTCTTCAATTAAACACATTCGCTCTTTCTGACTATCTGCTTCAACTTCCGCCCTGTCCTTTCTCCTCTGACGGCTTCTATTAGGATATTTCTTCCTCTCTTCGGGAAACCCAGTCCTCCATGGTTGGGAGCCTCTTGTGCCTCGTGTTCGTCCATCATGTTCCTTATTTCCAAGGGCGAGTGTGAGCTCATCATTCTCTCTATCGGGAATGAAGTCCCCATCTTTAACAGCCTTTACTGCTTTTCTCATCCTCTCGATTGGCAACGGGTCTTCTTTATGTCGTATGTTATATATACACCTCCCTTCCGATTCCAATGTGCCCCCATGCCCGTAAAACCAATTCCTTGCACGTTCTACCCAATCGTCTGTCTCTAGGGTGATCTTTTTAGCACACAGTTCATTCTCAAGTTTCTCCCACTTAGGAATGCTAGCCCTGTAACCACCTTGACCCATAGTATGGTGATACTTCTTGTTAGCAGCATTGAGCTTATTCGTTATAGACATTTTCTTAGCTTTTTCTGATTTCTTGTATTCCACAAACTCAGCCCAGAATGGTTTTATCTTCTCAAACTGAATATTCTTGAAATCAGGAGTCTTCTCTTTCACGACATAGTCAAGGTGCAATCTTTTCTTCCAGTTGGTGAAACACTGAGCCATCTTCTTCAAAGCCCACTCCCTGACCTTAGCCTCCATGGCTCTCCCATGTTGTAAGGCGTCCTCAACTGGATCCTCCGCATTTGGATCCAGCTCTATCTTTGGTAGTTTGAAATTAACCATGAGCCTCTTCCACAGTAAATCTTTGGCGTGGTTAGGGACAAATAAACATGTTCCCTCTTCATCCGCATTAGCAGGCCTATTCCAATTTCTAATGGTGATCGGGATTAAGTCCCTAACGATTACTCCGCATTGTGCCACAAATTTGTTTGCGACAACTTCGGGAGCCGTCGGTTTGCCGTCTTCAGCGACATCTTCGATCCTGAACCTCTCATGGTCTTGCAACTTTTTGGTTGGGCCTCATTTGCTCTTTTCAGTAGATTCCTTCAATCCGGAGGGCTAAAAGAAGAAAGATCGTCGTTACTATTTCTATATAGATAGCATATGATTAATTAATGAATTAATTATATTACATGCACGTCGCCGGAGCGGTCGTCTTTTCGATTACACAAGGCATCGCCTTCTCCCTCGCAGAAGGCAACACCTTCAACCTCAAACAAGTCGTCTATTCCGGTAAAAAGAGGATCACCCTCACCGGAGTTGTTCAGAAACGTTGATACGTCTAAATTTTCTTCCCCACGGATCACGCCTTGGATCAACTCTTCCTTTTCTTCGTCTCTGACGTGTGGGTCCATATTTTCTGCATAGGTGGAAAAACGAATAAGTCAAAGCGGCTAAAGGAGAAAGTTAGGTACGGTGTTGAGAGATATAAAACCTAATTCAGAGAAACCCTGATATATACATACACAATAATAAAAATGAAGAGAAACCCTAAACCCTAAACCTAGCTACAAAAAGGAAACCGTGTAGTAGATAGGTAACTCCAGCTAAAATCAACTAAAATCAATATTCCGGAGTTCGAGGGTGTAAAACCTAGTTGGAGAAACCTCGGATGCATATGAGTGGAACATGAGTATAAGGCTACAAAGGAAACTATCCAGAGATAGGTAACACTAGATACTAACAAAATACCATATTGGGATCGATTTAAGAGGTTGAATGCCACGAAGGCACATCGTCGAACCCACATGCACCTAAGGGGTATTAATGATTCCTTATCTAAGATAGGGTTTTTAAGATAGGGCCGAAGACTAATAATACCAAACTAATTAATAAACCTAATAATACCTAACTAAAACTAAACCTAATAATCCAAACACCGAAAATAAAGGGAAACCCTAAAGCATCGATGCAATGATCAAGCAAGTATGATGATATGACAAGTTAAATTGTATTGAAAAGTAACCCTAAAGCACGCTCGACAAATTAAACGGGGTTAGAGGCGCAAACCCTAACTCGGAAACTCCTAATCACTGTGAGGGGTTACTATGTTCTTCTAATCAAACTTGGTATATTATTTAAGTTGCTTAACAATGCATGATTATAGCTTAAATAGGTAGGTTTCATTTTTCTGAACATTTTGGTATATTATACATATTTTTCTGACTTATAAATAATAAGTTCGGGGTTCGGGGTGGCCGGAATCAGCGGTGGAGGCGGTGGCCGGAGTCGGCGAGGCTTGGAGGCCGACAGCGGGGCAGCGCGTGGAGGCCGACGGTGGGGCAGCGCGTGGAGGCCGACAGCGGGGTCGAAAAATAGTATGTACAAAATATGATAATATACATATACATATACAAATACATCTAAATCATCTAACAACTAAATCATCTAACAACTAATACACCTAAAATAATCAAACCTAAATCTAACTAAAACACTAAAGAGCTAGCCAAGTCTACCCTTTTAATTCACTGTAAGATTCCTCTTGTTCCACTAATTCCAGGGACATCTTATTTGCAATTTTTGGAGTTGTAGAACTTTTTCTATGGATTTAATACTCTAAAAGGAATATTAACTCATCTAATTAACCAAGACAAAAACTTGCTGCAAAAGCATAAAACAACTGTACAGCAATATTCTACGTGAGACACTGATTCCATACATATTTTATTTGCAATTTTTGGCCTAGTAGATTATTTTCTATGAATTTTACAAGTTCCATCTAAAATCTGCCAAAAAAATCGAATTAAATTAAATAGTCAAACGTGACCGTTTGACCACGCCAACGTGGCGCTGACCTAGGCTGACTAGTCAATGGTCCGACCATTGGATGTTGATCGGAGGGCTCACCGAAGCAGCCGACGGTGGCGGCGGCGACGGTCGGGGCGGTGGCGGTCCTCGGCAGCGACGGAAGGTGAGACGGCGTCGGGGCAAGTGGGCGGCGGCTCATGGCGGCGGCGATAAGCGTCTTGCGGCAGCGGTGATCGGCTGGAGTGGCGGGCGGCGTCGGTGGCGACGGCGGCGGCTCGCGGGCGTCGGGCCTGCGTGGAAAGGGAGGGAGGCGGTCAGCGGGCCGGTGGTGGCGGTGATCCCTAGCGGGCGAGCGAGGCGAGGAAAGTCGGCCACGTCTACGGTACGGCGGCGGTGAAGCGGCGCTGGTCGACGTAGGTGGAGACGGCGGCGGCGACGCTCACGACGATGGCGATGGACAGCGTCTCCCCTGCGACGCGTCGGGTGGTTGCAGAGAATGGAGAAGGGGAGAAGAAGAAGAAGAAGAAGAGGCACGCGTATACTAAAGGGTGGTCATACGTCCTGGTTGGAGCCACCAACCGGGACGTATACTCCAATTTTCAGCAGCTGAAGGGGCGCACGCGCAGGGGGTCTTTAGTCCCGGTTGGTGGCTCCAACCGGGACATATTCCCCTGTTTTCAAATTTTTTCAGGTATTTTCTCTCTGTTCCCGCCTTATTTTTTATTTTGGGGTTTAAATTTGTAATGTTTTTTAAATGATAATTACTTTGGAATTTAGAAAAACTTTAAACATAAAAAGTGTTTGAATTTGAATCACTAATTCAAAACAATTTTCTGTTTTTAAAAATAATTAATGTAACCATTTAAACTATGAACCATTTAAAATTAATAATGAAATAACTTATATTTTTTAAATATTAATTTGGAATTTAGAAAAACTTTAAACATAAAAAGTGTATGGATTTGAATAAATAATCCAAAACCATTTTCTATTTTTAAAAAATAATTAATGTAACCATTTAAAATTAAAAATGAATTAACTTATATTTTTTGAATATTAATTTGGAATTTAGAAAAACTTTAAACATAAAAAGTGTTTAGATTTGAATAAATAATTCAAAACCATTTTCTGTTTTAAAAAATAATTAATGTAACCATTTAAAATATGAACCATTTACAATTAAAAATGAATTAACTTATATTTTTTAATATCAATTTGGAATTTAGAAAAAAATTAAACATAAAAAGTGTTTGGATTGGAATAAGTAATTCAAAACCATTTTCTGTTTTTAATGGGCGTAAAAAAGAGGACAGAAAATAATGGGCGAAAAGAAAATTTGATTAGGATAGAACTGGAATTAAAGTACATAACACAACTAACACAAAGTTACATAGAAGAACTGAAAATTAAGATACATGGCCAGATTAAGCCACAATCGGCCGAACATGTTTTGCAATGTTGGAATAATTCAGTCATGCTCCTGCCTACACCTATAATACTCGCCACTGTAGTCGTCGTACTCGCCGCTGCCGTCGTCGCTATCGTCGTCGGGGTCGCCGTAGTTGAACCTTGAAGGTTGAGTACGAGTGGGCTGGACTTGAGGGTAGCGCAGGCGGGGGCTAGAGTCGGCGGCCGTGTCGTAGGCCATGACGCTCTGGAGAGTCCGGTCGCGCCACCACAGCCGACGGCCGGCCTCGTTGAAGTTCGGAGGAGGTGGGCCCTCCTCCTCGTGCCTGGGGAGTGTCCTCTCACGCCGATCCACGAAGAAGGCTTCCCAAGTCGGGAAATAGTCGGGATGCCATCTCAAATTCCTCCGCTGCTCCGGCGTGAGCTCGAAGTAGTAGTGGTTCGTGATGGCCATCCGACGCGCCACACCTAGAGGGACAGGAGGAACCGGCACGCCTCCGGCGCTCAGCATCCAGCCGACGGGGACACAGTAGCCCGGCGGGCAGGGGTAGTTCGAGGCGCAAAGCGCCTCCGCCTCCCTGGGAGTTAGTGCTATGGTGGAAGCCATGGGAAAGAGTGACGAGGTTGCAGATATGAGTCTAGATATGTGCAATGACAATAGAGGCCAACCCTACATATATATAGTGAAGAACTGGCGGGAAGAACTGGCGGGAAAAAATGGCGGGAAGAAAAATGGCGGGAAAAATGGCGTGTCGACATTATGTCGTGCGGCGTGTACCTTGTCCCGGATGGTGTCACCAACCGGGACTAAACCTTTAGTCCCGGTTGGAGACACCAACCGGGACAAAACACGAGTCAGCACTAATAATAGGGGTGAGTGTCGACATTATTTCGTAAGTATCGACACTATGCCGACAAAATGGGACGGTAGCATTCTGAAACGGCATTTTGGTGGTTACTTCACAAAACGACCCGTTTTTTGCGCTCAGAAAATGGAAAAGGGCTTTTCCGTGTGACAAAAAGGAAAACTTCCTCCTGCAACATTGTTCTCCATACCAATATCCACACACATGCATAATATGGGCACAACATCACAAACTATGCCGTGATTTAGCACATAACATCGGTCATTTGGACCGGAAGCCATGAAACCTCGAACATGATAGGTCATTTTGTGAAGGTTTTTTCGAAACATGATCAATATACCAAGTCTGGTATTTTTCCTTTCAACTATGTAACATAATATGACACCACGCGAAGGATTTTCATTGTTCAGATTTTTTTTGAATTTATTATGCCCGTTTTGAATTATCTGAATTTCTAACTATGGTCGAACCGGTGTGCATGAAGATAGGGGACGAGCATCGTTAGAACTTGCATTCTATCTCTGAAGAAACCACATATTGCGAGTCTAAAAATGATTTTTTCAAAAAATCACGGGCGATAGATCATGTACCTATAGTACAAACCGGACCCACTTCCTACCGATTCGGCAGACATTTGTCCTTTTTACCCGGGATGGACGAAAAGGTTTGAGATGTCCCGGTTGGGAGATAGTCCATGTAAGATGGTCTAGTATTTTAGGAAAATGGGACGGTAGCATTCTGAAACGGCATTTGGTGGTTACTTCACAAAACGACCTGTTTTTTGCGCTAGGAAAATGGAAAAGGGCTTTTCCGTGCGACAAAAAGGAAAACTTCCTCCTGCAACATTGTTCTCCATACCAATTTCCACACACATGCATAATATGGGCACAACATCACAATCTATGCCGTAATTCAGCACATAACATCAGTCATTTAGACCGAAAGCCATGAAACCTCGAACATGATAGGTCATTTTGTAAAGGTTTTTTCGAAACATGATCAATATACCAAGTCTGGTATTTTTTTTCTTTCAACTATGTAACATAATATGACACCACGCGAAGGATTTCATTGTTCGGATTTTTTTTGAATTTATTATGCCCGTTTTGAATTATCTGAATTTCTAACTATGGTCGAACCGGTGTGCATGAAGATAGGGGACGAGCATCGTTAGAACTTGCATTGGATCTCTGAAGAAACCACATATTACGAGTCTAAAAATGATTTTTCCAAAAAATCACGGACGATAGATCATGTACCTGTAGTACAAACCGGACCCACTTCCTCTGGAATTCTGGACATTTGTCCTTTTACCGGGATGGACGAAAAGGTTTGAGATGTCCCGGTTGGGAGATAGTCCATGTAAGGTGGTCTAGTATTTTAGGAAAATGGGACGGTAGCATTCTGAAACGGCATTTTGGTGGTTACTTCACAAAACGACCCGTTTTTTGCGCTCGGAAAATGGAAAAGGGCTTTTCCGTGCGACAAAAAGGAAAACTTCCTCCTGCAACATTGTTCTCCATACCAATGTCCACACACATGCATAATATGCGCACAACATCACAAACTATGCCGTGATTCAGCACATAACATCGGTCATTTGGACCGAAAGCCATGAAACCTCAAACATGATAGGTCATTTTGTGAAGGTTTTTTCGAAACATGATCAATATACCAAGTCTGGTATTTTTTCCTTTCAACTGTGTAACATAATATGACACCACGCGAAGGATTTTCATTGTTCGGATTTTTTTTGAATTTATTATGCCCGTTTTGAATTATCTGAATTTCTAACTATGGTCGAACCGGTGTGCATGAAGATAGGGGACGAGCATCGTTAGAACTTGCATAGGATCTCTGAAGAAACCATATATTGCGAGTCTAAAAATGATTTTTTTTTAATCACGGGCGATAGATCATGTACCTGTAGTACAAATCGGACCCACTTCCTACCGATTCGGCAGACATTTGTCCTTTTTACCCGGGATGGACGAAAAGGTTTGAGATGTCCCGGTTGGGAGATAGTCCATGTAAGGTGGTCTAGTATTTTAGGAAAATGGGACGGTAGCATTCTGAAATGGCATTTTGGTGGTTACTTCATAAAACGACCCGTTTTTTGCGCTCGAAAAATGGAAAAGGGTTTTTACGTGCGTCAAAAAGGAAAACTTCCTCCTGCAACATTGTTCTCCATACCAATGTCCACACACATGCATAATATGGGCACAACATCACAAACTATGCCGTGATTCAGCACATAACATCGGTCATTTGGACCGAAAGCCATGAAACCTCGAACATGATAGGTCATTTTGTGAAGGTTTTTTTGAAACATGATCAATATACCAAGTCTGGTATTTTTTCCTTTCAACTATGTAACATAATATGACACCACGCGAAGGATTTTCATTGTTCGGATTTTTTTTGAATTTATTATGCCCGTTTTGAATTATCTGAATTTCTAACTATGGTCGAACCGGTGTGCATGAAGATAGGGGACGAGCATCGTTAGAACTTGCATTGGATCTCTGAAGAAACCACATATTGCGAGTCTAAAAATGATTTTTTTCAAAAAATCACGGGCGATAGATCATGTACCTGTAGTACAAACCGGACCCACTTCCTGCCGATTCGGTAGATATTTGTCCTTTTTACCCGGGATGGACGATTGCGGCAGGCTGGGTCAGGCAGCACTAATGATAGGGTGAGTGTCGACATTATGTCGTGCGGCGTGTACCTTGTCCCGGATGGTGTCACCAACCGGGACTAAAGATCAACCTGTAGTCCCGGTTGGAGACACCAACCGGGACAAAACACGAGTCGGCACTAATGATAGGGGTGAGTGTCGACATTATTTTGTAAGTGTCGACACTATGCCGAGCTGCTTGTACTATAAATAGGCATCCTTGCGAGTCCAGTTCTCCAGTTAGTTTGAGGCATCTCCAAGATGGTTTTTGAGCGAGGACACCACTGCGGCGATTTGAGGAGATGCTTAGGGAGCCCGATCTGCGGCATCTCAGAAACTGGTCATAGAGGCACTCCTAATATGTGAAATTAGTTAGCTCAGGCGTATTGATCTAGTTAGAGAAGTTACAAGCTGCAAGATGGTTTTCGAGAGCAGGACACCATCGGCAGTTTCGAGGAGATGCCGACGAGCCCGATCCTCCGGCATCTCCGAGAAACTGGTCATAGAGGCACTCCCTAATATGTGAAATTAGTTAGCTCCGAGGCGTATTGATCTAGTTAGAGAAGTTACAAGCTGCAAGATGGTTTTCGAGAGCAGGGACACCAGTACAACCAGTTTTAGGGAGATGCCGCCGGATCCCAGTCCTCCGGCATCTCCAAGAGACTGGTCATAGAGGCACTCCCTAATATGTGACTGCGCGCGTTTGGAGATCAGATCTTAATGGTAAGTACGAATCGGGACAACTTCTTCATAGTCACGGTCCAGCCACAAAATGATACTAACACTCAAGACATTTATTAATATTAAAAACTGAGACTACAAAACCGGGACTAAAGGCCACAAACCGCGAAAGATATCCTTCGGTCAAGCCACAAACCGCGAAAGACATGAACTAGAGTTACATAATATGAGCATGAACTTCTTGGCATATGTCCTTCCTTATGATCGCTTCAGACGTAACCATGGAGCATCTTCTTTACTTAACAGAATGCTTGGGTCAGTTGTCACTATGAAGGGCGGAATTTCATCAAACTTATTATAATCTTCTGACATGTCTGTCTTGTCCTCGATTCCCACGATGTTTCTTTTCCCTGAAAGAACTATGTGACGCTTTGGCTCATCATATGATGTATTCGTTTGCATATTTTTTCTTTTTTCGGTCTGGAGGACATGTCCTTCACATAGAAAACCTGAGACACATCATTGGCTAGGACGAATGGTTCATCTCTATAACCAAGATTGTTGAGATCCACTGTTGTCATTCCGTACAACTGGTCTATCTTTACCCTTCCCATTCAGGTTGACCCATTTGCGTAAACAAAGGGACCTTAAAAGAGACTCCATAGTCTAGTTCCCATATCTCCTCTATGTAACTATAATATGTGTCCTTTTGTCCATTCTCATCTATTGCATCAAAGCAGACACCACTATTATGGTTGGTGCTCTTTTTATCTTGGGCGATCATGTAGAATGTATTCACATTTATTTCGTACCCTTGGAAATTCAATACAGTAGAAGATGGTGACGCGGCCAACAAGTATAGCTGATCTCCAACAGTGGTGTCATTCAAGAGATGTGTCCGCATCCAACCACCAAAGACTTCATGTGTTCATCTGTAATCCATGATTCAGCTTCCCAAGGTTTTTGGAGCGTACAATATTCTTGTGTTCCTCGATATCTGGAGCTGCCAAGGTGGAATTATGTAGAACTCTAGTGTGCTTTAGTGAAAGAATCCCTACATATCATTGCTTTCTTTCCCAGCGTGCCTTTTCCACTTAGTCTTCCCTCATGCCGCGAGTCAGAAACACCAATCGGCTTAAGGTCAGGAATAAAGTCAACACAAAACTCAATGATCTCCTCTGTTCCATATCCCTTGGAGATGCTTCCTTCTGGTCTAGCACGGTTATGAACATATTTCTTTAAGACTCCCATGAACCTCTCAAAGGGGAACATATTGTGCAGAAATACCGGACCGAGAATGGCAATCTCTTCCACTAGGTGAACCAGGAGATGCGTCATAATATTGAAGAAGGATGGTGGGAACACCAATTCAAAACTAACAAGACATTGTACCACATCCTTCTGTAACCTTGGCAGAATATCTGGATTGATTACCTTCTGAGATATTGCATTGAGGAATACACATGCTTCACAATGGGTACTCGAACATTTTCCAGAGAAGCCCCTCAATGCAATCGGAAGCAACTGCGTCATAATCACGTGATCATGAGACTTCAGGTTTTGGAACTTTTCTGCCATATTTATTATCCCCTTTATATTAGATGAGAAGCCTGACGGCACCTTGATACTGTAAAGGACTTCAAAAAAGATTTCCTTCTCTGCTTTGGTAAGAGCATAGCTGGCACGACTTAAGTGACGCCCTTTACCCGTCTTGTTATGTGTATGCATGTTCTTTGGGTCTTTCATAATTTGTTGGTCCTTCCGTTCTTCTGGTGTATCTTTTGTCTTTCCATACACACCTAGGAATCCTAGCAGGTTCACGCAAAGATTCTTCGTCACGTGCATCACGTCGATTGAAGAGCGGACACGCAGGACTTTCCAATATGGCAGCTCCCAAAATATAGATTTCTTCTTCCACATGGGTGCGTGTCCTGTAGCGATGTCGTTCAGAACTGATTGACCGTCGGGACCCTTTCCAAAGATTACTTCTATGTCCTTGACCATACCAAATACATCATCACCAGCCGGGAGTTCAGGCTTCTTCCGGTGATCTGCCTCACCTTTGAAATGCTTGCCTTTCTTTCTTACGGGATGATTGGTCGGAAGAAATCGTCGATTCTCCAGGTACACAACCTTCTTGCATTTATGCAAATATGTACCTTCAGTCTTATCTAAACAGTGGGTGCATGCCTTATATCCCTTGTTTGTCTGTCCTGAAAGGTTACTAAGAGCAGACCAATCATTGATGGTTACGAATAACAACCCTCGTAGATCAAATGGCTCCTGTTTGTTCTCATCCCACGCACGTACACCTGATTTGCCCCACAACTGTAAGAGTTCTTCAACTAATAGCCTAAGGTACACATCAATGTCGTTGCTCGGTTGCTTCGGGCCTTGGATGAGCACTGGCATCATAATGAACTTACGCTTCATGCACAACCAAGGAGGCAGGTTGTAGATACATAGAGTCACGGGCCAGGTGTTGTGACTGCAGCTCTGCTCCCCAAAAGGATTCATGCCATCCGTACTTAGACCAAACCAAAAGTTCCTTGTATCACCTGCAAAATCTGGGAAGTCTCTCTCGATTTTTCTCCACTGTGACCCATCAGCAGGGTGTCTCAACTTCCCGTCTTTCTTACGGTCTTCTTTGTGCCATCGCAACAACCTGGCATGCTCTTTGTTTCTGAACATGCGTTTCAACCTTAGTATTATAGGAGCATACCATATAACCTTAGCAGGAACCCTCTTCCGGAGGGGCTCTCCCTCAACATCACGAGGGTCATCTCGTCTGATCTTATACCGCAACGCATTGCATACCGGGCATTTATCTAAATTCTCATACTCCTTACCACGGTAGAGGATGCAGTCATTAATGCATGCATGTATCTTTTGCACATCTAATCCCAGAGGACAGAGAGTCTTCTTTGCTTCGTAGGTACTCTCGGGAAGTTCGTTATGTTTTGGAAACTTCGGCTTCATTATTTTCAGCATCTTTTCAAATGAGGAGTCAGATAGACCACACTCTGCCTTCCATCGCAACAAATCCAAAGGTGGTACCGAGCTTTGTGCTGCCATCTTCACAATTTGGGTACAACAATTTATTGTGATCTTCTAACATGCCCTCTAACTTCAACTTCTCATTTTCTGTTTCACAGTCTCGCTTTGCATCAGAAATGATCCTACCAAGTTCATCAGCCGGCTCATCTGATGCCCGTTCTTCACCTCTTTCCTCTCCATTGTCTTCCATTACAGTATCAGATTCAGAAACATATGATGATAGTTGTTATCATCATCTTCTTCTTCACCATCTTCCATCATAACCCCTCTTTCCCCGTGCTTGGTCCAGCAATTATAGTTGGGCATGAAACCTTTCATCATCAGGTGGTCGCGAATGATTTTCGAGGAAGAGTACTCCTTGTTGTTCCGACACTGAACACATGGACAACGTATAAAACCATTCTCTTTGTTTGCCGTAGCCACATCGATAAATTTATCCACGCCTTTTATATACCGGTCACCGTACATATCCATTCCCCAGTTCATCTGCATCATATAAGTAAGTTTATCAAAAAACAGGACATCATAAATAGTGAAATGACCAATTCACATCGACACATGCATTGTATCAATGACAGAGAAAAGATAAGATTGCTAACCTCGATCGAGGGAAATAAAGAGGAGAAAGCTCAAGTGCGTCTCGGACACCTTCTATATTTTTGTTCTATGAGAAATTGAACGGGATTATTCACTCAAACATTTCATCAAACACCTTCAATGCATAGAAGAGAAACTAGCACACCCCTCACACCTTCCACCAAGAGAAAAAACAGAGTGGAGACAGAGGGGGCTGGGGCGTTGCATTTATAGAGGGCGGGAGAATACGTCCCGGTTGGAGCCAGCAACCGGGACTAAAGGTGTGTGCCACGTCACGTGGCTGTGGCCAAACCTTTAGTCCCGGTTGCTGGCTTCAACCGGGACGTATGCCCCCTTACCAACCGGGATGCATGCCTCCTGGCCCCGTGCCCGCCGAATCGATGGCAGTTACATTAGTCCCGGTTGGTGGCGCAACCGGGACTAATGCTCTGAGGGGGCACGAGCGGATGGCCCTTTTTCCACTAGTGATTGCATCGAATTTAGTCAAATTATTGTTAAAAAATACAAGATAAATTTATTTGGTTGTATACACATCATATGGAAGCGAGAAAATTACACAAACCGCCACCTTTTGTTGCACGTGTTGCACAAAATACCAGCTATATATATAATTTGTTGCATAGAGGCCCAAATCTGGTATTATATTGACTAACAACAAACTTGAAGGCATGTGAAAAATAATGTTGCGTCTCATAAGCTATTTTTTCTTTCGCTACTTTTATTTAGCTAGCTTGACTCTGTCCCGTCTCTGGTTTGTCATCTCAGCCCCAAACCAAGCCCAAACTTTCCCAGATTACTTAAGTCATATTGTTTTTTACTAGATTTTCTTTATTTTTTGAATTTAAGGCCAAATCTCACAAAAAGTGATAATTATTTTAACCCAGTGATCTAAACAGTTTCAGACTTTCCCAGATTTTCTTTCACCATATCCATAATTGAAGATCTTGTTAATTAATATATGAAGTACCCAGATCTGTTAATTAATAGAGAATAATCCCCTATCAAAATAAGCATGAAATATCTTGACCCAATCTCTACTATCAATATAAATAGAGAAGATTACCTATTATTTTTCTCGCTACTAGTCGACCTTAACCAGCAGATCCAATCGAAAACCGCGACGAATCCTCATAGGCAACAAGGTATGACCCGAGGCCGCGCGCGGCCAAATTCCTCACCAAGCCACTGCTGCCCTCAATCTCGTGCCCTTCGACGCCGCATCCTAGAATCCTTCACGCTCGGGAACCAGGGGGTCGCCATCTGCGGCGTCGCGTGGCACATCGGCGACTGCGGAAGCACGAGAGAGCAAGCGCAGCTGGCGCCGGTTGGCAGCAACGAGGGCCTCACTGAAGGGCACATCGGCATGGCTTCATATGTGCCATCGCCCCGTTCTTTGACGGCACAATCGAAGGAGAGCCGCCTGGCCACCGCCACGATATGGTTCGGTGGCACGCCCAGCTGCCACATGCCTGGGATGATCTCCCACACCCCTCTCCAGCACAGACGAGTGCAGCATGGTGGGGGTGCCCGGCGTGGCCGGGGCTGCGGTGGTGCTCTCGGCAAACCCGTCGACGACGTGGAAGCCGCCGGCCACGCAGATCCTGCCGCGAGACGGCGCACGCGAAGTCTGAGAGTGGGAGGAGCACGCTGAGGCTGGGGCGCAGGTTCGGAAGACTATGGTGCTGCGACGCAGGGCTGGCGGCCGGAATGGACGAAGCGGCGAGCTTTTTCGTTGTGGAGACGAGAGGGGTGAAGTGGGAGGGAGGGGCAGTGGCAGGGCGTGACTAGGGGGGACGGTGAGAACAGCCGCCGGTGATATCCATGGGGGAGAAGAGGGGTGAGAAGTGGGAGGGAAGGGCAGGCGGCGGGGCGTGATCGGGGGCTGGTCCGGTGATGGCCATGGGGGAGATGATTTGGGGGCAGTGACTCGAGTGAGTTTTTCTTTCTTTCCAGGAAAAGTGACGAGTGACGAGAGAGTGAGGCGCTGTATTGGTACAACAATACAGACACGATGTATTGTTTTTTCTTTTCTTTTCGAGTGACTAGAGAAAATGTCTTTCATTTTATTATTTTAATTAACTATATAAAAATTCTGTTTATATTTATATTTTAAAATTCTGTTTATATTTATATTTTATTATGTACTTGTATAGATTAAGTAAACTTATGGAGACAATAGACCCCGACACGACGATGTTGGAAGGGAACAAAATTTCGACGAGTTTGACGCGATCAAAGGAGGTGCGACGAGATAATAGTCTTTTCATCTTTAACTGCATGATTGATATTACAATATTTATAATTTTATGTCTGATATATGTTTCATGTTTGTAGATCATGCACGAAACGGATACAACTATTGCCGTCGCTCATAACAAACCTATGGACATAGATAACGACGCGATGTTAGTGGAAGAGATAGAAAACTCATCGAGTTTTACACGGTCAAAAGAGGTGATTGTCTTTTTTCTACCATATGACACACTTTCAAATTTATACTTATTTTTTTCTTCGATATATATTCTATGTTTGAAGATCATGGACGGGACAGAAACAGACATAGATATTATCGATGCTCCGAAAGAACCCACTGACATAGACGGTGATCCAATGTTTGTGGAAATGATAGAACAATCTAAGGAGGTAATTGCCTTTTTTATATGCATGTTACCACCACACACTTAAAATTTATTTTGACTATTTTTTAGCTTTGTCCGGTATCGGTAGTATAAGTGATGTTCCGTTACAATAAGAGGAAGATGATTCTTGGGTTACATTGGTCAATCATGTTCGAATACATGTCTGTATATCGGTAGTACAAGTGATGATTCTAGAAAATTTGCACCAGTTCTATTTTGTAAGATTTTGGAATTCAAGGTTACTTCATTAGACTTATGTTATTTTACCATAAAAAATAAACTTTTTGAGACTATAAAAACATGACTTTTTATTTCTGTATTACTAATGCTTAACTTTTTCTTTTGAGGAACGGAATAAGCTTAAACGTGTTGTTTCAAACCATCTAAATAAACAGGATAAAAGCAATCGGATCGACTTTTGTAGGTTGTCAATGTTCCAAATGAAACCATCGTCTTAAGCCCCGACGTGCCACATAATAAACCGAAGAGAGCAAACACAAAGGTTATCCCTAGAGGTAATCAGTTATGCTCCATTTATTCTTTTTATTTTCGCTAGATTACTTTTTAACTAACTGATCTTACACAATTATCGAGATAGACTATGTATGTATCACTGAAGATCTTGCTGCTATCGAATCAATTATGTCTTTACCTGGAAAAACTAAGTTCGTGGACATCGGTGACACGGAACTGTTTAATGACGACTTGACATGTCTTACACGTGAAGATGCATTCTTGTCCGATGGCGTAAGTCAACAGCAGAAAGCATACTCCTTACCCATTAATATCTGAATAATTGTATTGAACTTAAATTTATTTTATATGTGCAATTGTAGGTGCTGAATGCGTACATATATTGTATAAGTGCATGTGATCATCTATTGGATAGAGCAGATGGAAACGTCTATCTAGACAACACTTTTGTTTCTGCAGTCTTAAAACTAGACAAATCACAACATCACCGCGCCATAAAAGGTTGCATCTTTATTTGAAGCATGATATGGTCAGAGTTAACTCCCTAGATATGTATTTTATTAAATAAATATGTTTTGAACAAGTGTGTTTCTTAATTTTCTAATATGATGTATTTACTTTAGGTCTTTTTACCAATAAATATTAGTAAGACCCATCGGTACTTAGCAGTTATCAATGCGAAAAAATGTTTGATCCAAGTATTGGACTCACTCGGTGCTAGAATGAGTAGAAGTGACCTCGATCTTGTGGTAAGTGTCTATTGACTTAGATTTCCTACTAGCATTATGTTCACCACAATATCTAATAACCTTTTCTCATTTAACAGTGCAGGGACTTGATAAGCACTTGAAATTCACATCTCATTTGAAGGACTTTGACAAGGGCACAAAGTGGCAGGATCTCAATGTCACAACATGGCCAGTGGTAGAATGTTTCCAAGAACGTGTCCAAACTGATGGGTATGTCGAACACTCATTAGAATCTCAAATTGATTTTTTTAAATTTGGTGTATTTATGTGTGAAAAGGTAGAGAACAATTGCATTACTTCCGGTATACATGTTTCCATAGTTCATTTATATTTATTTTCTATCTATATGAAAGACTAAACAATTACCCGGTAATTTTGTAGTTCATCGGGTGGGTTATTCATGATTAATTATATGGAATACTGGACAGACAATATGTTATCTGATCATGTCACCCAGGTATGTTTTTTTTTTATGATAACACATTAGTATTCGCTTAAATCTTACTTAAATATTTTTGAATACTATTTTGTAGGCGGATATGAAAAAATTTCATCAAAAATTAATCGTTATATTGATAGACTCGGAACTGAATAAGATAAAAGGAAATCGAATATACTATGATCCCAGCTGTGACAAGAATGTGACGGATTCTGATTGTATGATCGTGGAGGGCCCAAAACAACTAGATTCATCCGATGGAGCTAAAAACAAACATCTTTTTCGGGTCCACGTCGTATCCACAAACCCACGCAAATTAGTTGATGAGCTTTGCAAACACATCATGTCCATTCGAGATGCTAAGCGTTTGGAGTAAGAAACATGTTAATTTTTTTTTAATAATACACATTGTTATGATTTTATCATTCTTAATATTTTCCTTACAGACACGAATGGGTGCGAAGCTCCAAACCATATCCAATAGGCTTGAGTCTTAAAAAAATTCAGGACATACTCAGGATGGACAAGCCTATGGACAATGAATGTTTCAACTTGGCCATACGCATAGTGGCATGCGACGAGATCATACAACTGGTAGAGACGGATGTGCACTACATGGATTTGTGTTTTTGTGTAAGTTACTATAATCTTGTAATTTTATTGTTATCACTATGTTTCTAAACTTTTTTTCCTAGACCGCGATGGTCGATTCAACACGAGGTCACAAGTAGCGTAAAAAGCCAAATATCCAGACTCTCGCAACGTTGTTCGATAGTTGGCTTGGGACAGACTACAAAATCTCTTCACGCAAATTGGTAAAGATATTTCACTTGTCCATCGTTGTCCAGTTATATGTGTTTCTAATGGTTGTCTATTTGAAGGTTTTGCTTCCTTATGCATCCATGGACCATTTTACTTTGTTCTCCATTGACAAGCATGCCTCTTCTGTATCCGTTTTTGATCCTCTCTCTGTATTGCCATCGCCGGAGAGTAAAATGCGTCGATCTCACAACATGCGATTAAAGTTACAAAGAACTGGAATCTATCTAGACGAAGCACTCGGATTAGCACAACCCGGTTGGAACGGTGATATATTTTTCTGGCCACGTAAATCACCGGTTGGTATTCCAGAAAGTCTAGACATGTGAGTATCTCTTAAAATAATCTCATGTGTTTTCTTTGCCTTTTACTATTCCATAACATAATACCGAGTCATTCATCTACATGAATGCGTCTGGTTATTTTATATTTTATATTATACTCTCATGGAATGGTAAAAAATTGGTTCATCCAATATGCACGGTGGGTATTATACCTTTCATCTATTTATATTTTTCACATAAAAAGACCCAGGCTAATGACACAGATTGTTTATGCAGAATGTTTATGAGTTGAGAAAGAAATTTTTGGTACACTTGCTCAAGTATCATGAAAATGAAGCAGAAGAGAATATCTCAAACATTGCCCGACAATATCTAATGAGTATCGAGGAGTAGATATTATCATATTAATTAAGTAGTCTGGATGCTTATTTCATATTTGAATGACATCAAGTTATACTTCAAACATGTGAAATACTATGAGTTTGGATATCATGTGACTGTTTTTCATACATGTAATTTTTTTGCATGCACTATATATTGATATATTCAAGTTTTATCATACCCGTAGCAACGCACGGGCATTTGTACTAGTAAGGAATAGAGATTAGGGAATTGGGTTTTTTACGCTGTGTTTGGATGTTAGAATTGGGATTTTTACGCTGTGTTTTGGATGTCAGAATTGGGCCTCGGAATTAAGCTTTTGGAAATGGTTGGGTCAAATTCACTCGTTTGGGTGGCTATAGAATTGGGCCTTGGAAAGTAGAGTCAATTCCGTGCCCGTCAGCGCCCCGTGTAATCTGTCCTCGCGAGTTTCCGAGCGGGGAGGCTTGGAAAGGCTCGGAAACAACCCCGCCCCCGCGTATCGGTTTGTCTCGAGTACTCGAACAGAAGAGGCTCGCGTCGAAGTGTGCACTGCAGGCGCCTGACGCCACGACCTGCAAGGCGGCGGCGGCCCCAGCTCCGGTGAGTCTTCCTCGCCCTCTTCTCCCTCTCCTCTTTCCATTCCCGCCCCTTTGGAGCAAGCAGGCTGCATCTACAACGTCCGTTCCCTCCGGTGTCCCCGCCCCCAAACCCTAATTAGCCGCAGGCGACAGCGGCAGGAGGGGAACGGAGGGCGGAGGAAATCGGCGGCCGAACAGGAACAACGACCATTCCCCTGGCCTCTACCCAAGCCGGGCCTCTCCCTGCCCTCTTCTATTTCTTTCTTTCCCTTTCTAATCTATCTGATATTCATGTGCTTGATTGTTGAAATTGCAGGCGATTGGGGATTGATTGCTGCAGCTCGCGTCTTTACGCGGTGTAGACGAGATTTCCTGCTGCATGATTTTTAATCGACATATGCAGCTCAAAATATGGGATTCGTTGCCATAGGTTTGTGAGGAAACACCGCACTGAATCAAGCTATGGTTGAAAGTACGAGTTAAGGGAAATGCACAAGAGGAGGACTCTTTCATTAGCGTTGGTCGAGCTCAGATCAATACATGGTTGGCTCCGTATATAAAGTGATGTGTCAGGTTCATTTATGTTTGAGCCAACAGATACGATGGCCGTGCACAAGTGCAAAATGAATGACATGATCTCAGTGAGAATGATAGCGTGAGAGCAGGGAAGACAAAGTGATAAGGAAGCAAAATTCTGCCGATTAGCTCTGCAGTACAGAAGACATCGGGATAGACTACACGACTTCATTTGGAATTTTTTTAATACTTATTATTATGTGTGAAAAATACTATATAAATATCTAATATATAATACTATTTGCATACTATATAGACAGGTTTATATTATCAAAACTTAACAAAACATTCAAACATTCAATTCTATCCTTTGCACATCCAAACATGACTTGGAATTGGATGCTATCCTTTCAGTAGTAAATTTCATGCACATCCGAACAATGAAATTAGAAATAGAGCCATTTCCTTTCCATCTAGGATTTGGAATTTTCAGTCCAATTTAATTCCGAGCAAAAATTTCTACATCCAAACACGGCGTTAGAGATTATACGGAAGGTAGGGTGACTAGGCAAGGTGACAACCAAGGCCTCCCTGCGTGACTAGATCTGAGAGAGAACGAATCGACAAAACCTTCTATATGTTCGATCTCTTTCGTCAGTGTGCGTGGCCGACTGTTTGCTGGACAGCAGGCCTGGCCAGTCGATACATGGGCCTAATTCTCGGTTCCTCTACTCTGCCATGTATATACTGCGTACTAGATATGGGCCCTCATTTTAGTTGGGCCCTGGGCCGACACCTTTCTTGTCCTGGGCCAGAGCCGGCCCTGGATGTACACAACCTAGGGAAAAAAGAACTATAAAAAAAATCACGCTACAACGATCAATTCTTTGTAGCAGCAACACTAACATCACCAAAACAATAGCAGAAGTTCAACCCCTCCAATAACGATGACTTCAAGAAGAAAACAGTGCACACACGTCGCCGTCGTCCGATCAAAAGTCATAGGTTTCCACCTAAAGAAAGTCCAGAGTCTTCGTAAAAAAAAAGTCCTAAGCGACAAAACAATGTCTTCAGCAAGATCACTGTTAGACACAACTAATTAAGACCAGACCAATATTTTTTTTGCTTAAACTTATGTATAGCTGGGCGAGACCCTATATCTAGGAGGATGCATGTGGCCATACGGAAGTAATAAGTGGTAGCCACTAAAATTTGTCCAACTTATCCTACTCCCTCCATACCGGATTAAAAAGGGTCAGCACGTAGTCCAATAAAAAAGTTTGGTCACAAGTTTGATCAAAAAAATATGAATTATAATTTCAAAAATTAGATTCATATTCAAAATATCTTTTCAATGGTATAATTTTTGTGACATATAATTCATGTTTGGCTAAATATATGGTCAAACATTTTTTCTTAGACTACGTGATGGCCTTTTAAACCGGTACTGAGGAAGTACGTATATCTCTTAAACGGCATAACATATATTAGTATAAAACTTCAGAGGCTGCCTAACTTTGGTGCTAACAGTGTGTAGATTTGTTTTCAGAAATTTTAGTAGACATGTGTAGATACTGATACACCCAGGTTAGAAAAACCTCTCTCTTTCCGAGGAACATTTTCAAGCTCGCTTGCTGTATCGAGCCATCTCGGGTCCATGGCGAGCACCCAGAGAGCATTTAAGGCATGGTTGAGGAGAAGCATACTGTAATTCTTACTTGTACTGCACACTATTGTTAGAGAAGGCGCTTGGGTAGAACACTAGAACGGAGTCGTCGGCCGGCCGGCCGGTTCCTAGCTAGTAGCTGGCTGTGCACGCTTCGCTCCAGTTCCCAACCTCTCGCGACCTGCAACCCTGCTAACTTAATCGCACTTGCTAAACACATGACCTCATTGACTTACTCCATATCTGATGATCTGGTGTGATCGATCGATCGATCCATGGAATCGAGAAGGATTAAATTAATCCAAGCTACTACTAGTTTGAAGTTTGAACCGAGATCGAGACGGGGATTTATTATTTAGTCAATGTCAGCTCCCACACCCACGCCGGGAGCTCTGGCCGTGCACATGGCTGCCGCGCGCTTGGCTGCCGTTGCGCTCTCGGCCGGCCTCCTCGTCGTCGTCATCGGCGGTGGCATCTCCGTCTCCGGCGCGGAGGAGCTGACGAACACCTCATCCCCGTCTTCTTCCTCTCCCCAGCTGCTGTCCACCGTCCTGGCCACGGTATGCGATGAGAGAGGTTGCACGTATGTACAATTGCGTCGGTCTTGGCAGCAGCTGGCATGGCATGGCGCGCGGCCGCCTGGACCAGGAGTCGTTTCGATTTCGTTTCCTTTGCAACAATGATCAGTTTTCCTCGATCGTGTCGTCGATCAGGAGAGCAAGGACGGGAGTGCCAGGGCGAGGAAGCCGAGCGTGCAGAAGGAGCTCGACGCGGCCCGAGCCGCCATTCGGCGTGCGGCGCGGGGGAAGGGCGGCTCGACGACGGCGCCGGAGTGGTTCCACGGCGACGACGAAGTGGACTATGCTCTCCTGGCGAGGGTGTACCGCAACCCGGCAGCCTTCTACCGGTAATAAGCTCGACCTCGCACCTCGATCGTCAGCTAGCGGCGGGCCAGCCGCGCGCTTATATATGCCGCTCCGCCAAAAAAAACAACATCTCCGGCATGGAATGGCAGGAGCTACGTGGAGATGACGAAGCGGTTCAAGGTGTACGTGTACGAGGAAGGGGAGCCGCCCATCCTGCACGCGGGGCCCTGCAAGAACATCTACACCATCGAGGGCCGCTTCATCGAGCAGCTCGAGCTCATGGCGCCGGCGGCGACCGGCGTCCGTACGTGGGATCCCGAGCGCGCGCACGCCTTCTTCCTCCCCTTCAGCGTCGTCCAGATGGTGCACTTCGCCTACCGCCCAGAATCCAACGATAAAAGGCCCCTCCTCGCACTCGTCGCCGACTACGTCCGCATCGTCGCCTCCCGCCACCACTTCTGGAACCGCTCCGCCGGCGCCGACCACTTCATGCTCTCCTGCCACGACTGGGTACGACCGACGTCCAGTCCAAAACACTTCCTCGCTCTCTCTGTTGTTCTTGATGATCGGCGGTAGGCCGGTTGACCTTGACCGATCGTCCGTGTGTGTGTCTGTGTGTAGGGTCCTGAGGCATCGAGAGGGGACCCGGAGCTGTACGCCAACGGCATCCGCGCGCTCTGCAACGCCAACACGTCCGAGGGGTTCCGGCCGGGGAAGGACGTGAGCATCCCGGAGATCAACCTCTACGACGGCGACACGCCGCGGCAGCTCCTGGAGCCGGCGCCGGGGCTGTCCTCGCGGCCCTACCTGGCCTTCTTCGCCGGCGGGCGGCACGGCCACGTCCGCGACCTCCTGCTCCACCACTGGAAGGGCCACGACCCGGACGCCTTCCCGGTGTACGAGTACGACCTCCCCTCCGCCACCAGAAACAGCACCACCACCGGCACCCATGGTGGCACCCCCGACCGGCAGCGCGACTACTTCTCCTACATGCACCGCGCGCGCTTCTGCCTGTGCCCGAGCGGGCACGAGGTGGCGAGCCCGCGCGTGGTGGAGGCCATCCACGCCGGGTGCGTGCCCGTGCTGGTGTCGGACGGCTACGCGCCGCCCTTCGCCGACGTGCTGCGGTGGGACGGGTTCTCGGTGTCCGTGCCGGTCGCCGACATCCCGAGGCTGAAGGAGATCCTCGAGAGCATACCGACGGCGGAGGTGGAGCGGCTCCGGAACGGGGCGCGGCTGGTCAAGCAACACTTCACGCTGCGGCAGCCGCCCGAGAGGCTCGACATGTTCCACATGATCCTGCACTCCGTCTGGCTCAGGAGGCTCAACTTCAGACTCAACCACTAGCAGTTTCAGCTGATCATCATCAATGGAAAAATGGGTGGAGAGGATGCCACATCTCAAGGCCAATCCATGGACCCATCGGAGCTCATCTTCTTACCGGACAGACAATCGTCAAAAACTGAATTACAAAAGCAACGGGACACAGCTGCAGAACAGAACACTTCGACTGTGATCTGAAGAGAAATGCAGTTGCAAGAGAGGTTCAGGCAAAAACAGCCGGCAAACCATCGATCTCAGTGTCACATTGCCAGAACTCCAAAAGGCACCTGAGTTTCTAACAGAACAGTCCATGTGAAGCATTAGGATAGAAGAAAAAAGCCTCCTCATATGATGTACTGTACATTTTATCCTTGTACTGAAATACTATAAATGTAAGAATGAACTTGTATCATATTTTCACCAGCCACCAAGCAAAAACATAGAATCCATACATGCAACCTGACCAATATAAGTATTTGATCATATGTTCCGTGCCTCCAGAAAAAGTTCCGGAAATCATATAGTTACTGGTATATCCGTGTACGAAAATCGTTGCTAGTATACAAGTAACAGGTTAGATGAGAACTTCAAACTACATAAGCACAAGGTATACACAGAACTAGATTACTTTGTTTTATTGATGTAATAGAGCAAGTATCTGCAGCCTGGGCCTCCTATTTTTGTACTCTCTCCGTCCCAAAATAAGTGACATGACTTTGACTAGATTGCTACTAGTAAGAACACCAGGATTACTTTGGGTAATTAGTACTACTGTATGACTGTTAACCAGAATATCCCGTATACCAGATTCAGATTTATTATTATCACCGAGCAGAAAAAGTATGATAGCAGACAGGATTCAAGAACTTAACAAAATGCCAAAAGCATATAAGAAATAAATATACCCCGCAATCAGGAAATCAAGCAACAACCTGACAAACCTTTTGCCTTAATTATCAATAATAGTTCAAAAGCCTCATTATATTATTTCTCCAGAAAATACATGGAATCAACAAATTAAACTTTCTATTCCTACAAGTCATGTGGTGCTTACTGCTTAGTCAACAATATAGATGCGTCCAGGTCTAAAATGTAACAACCTCAAATGATGATTCAGATATAAATCATCCTGTACTAAATCAGCATCATAATCTAATAAACTTCTATCCTCGTGTAATATTCTGTCTTCAGGTCCTACTATACAGATAACTAAATGCAGCATAAGACTTGTTATACACAAATTGCAGAACTACATGCTCACAGTATGAAAAGCCTGAATTTTCGTGTATTGGAAGAATAAATCGAACAGAAGACTTGATAGAGAGATGCTGCTGGGAAGATTAGTTTCTACTTCATCATCCTCATCGTAACAGTCTTCTGATCTTGATCCCTGTAATTGCCTGATGGAGAAACAGCAGCAGGTATTTCACCCCTCACACACGTGCATCCGGTTAATGCCCTAAAAATGGCAAGCCATATGGTGCAGAAATACCTACACAAAGATCATTCGACCACCAAACTAAAAATCTAGATCACGATTCAAAACTACAAATTGTTAGCATATACCATAGTACATACAGGAAAATCCTTTTCTAGGGCAAGTTAGATGATTAGCTTGGATAGATCACAAGTACATGTGACAACAAAAGCTTATCTGGAAATCAAGTCACACCTTTTTGTCTCTCCTAGTTCTTGACAAAGAACACCCAAGCGAGAGCTACATACTACATTGGATATATAGAAGCTAGTATCCCTATTGATCAATTTGTTCACCATCCCATGGACAATATCAATCCAAATCGAGAACAAACAGCAAACCAGCTCAGTTGATCAATTTGTTCACCATCACATGGATAGTATCCACCCGAACCGAGAATAACAGCAAACCAGCTCAGTTGATCATGCATCGGGTGCCGGCTGCGTGAGCCCAGCCTTGGCGAGCAGCTTCATCATGGCATCAGCCATCAGGGGAGCACAGCTGGTACTGCACCTCGCCTGTGCCCGGATGCAGGAACACCTCGGCCAGCTCCAGCTTCTCAGCCGTCAACGGCCTCCTCGCGGTTCATGCGGTCGCGGTAGTCCTGCTTGAGCAAGGACTGGGCGGCCTGGCTGTAGTTGCCTGAAGGGTCGCTCATGTAGAGCTGGAAGCCATGGGTCCTGTCCCAGCCGGCAAAGAGGAAGGAGACACCGAAGGGACGGAGGCCGCCAATCTGGGTGTATCCCTGCTTGGTGTCACAGAGGGACCGGACAAGCTGCTCAACAGGGATGGGCTCCTGGTAGAAGAGGGCGTGGCGCTGGGCGGTGTTGACGAGGATGTTGGCTTCAGACATGATCCCGGCAACAGCACAGGCGAGTATGTATGCATCAGTAACAGAGAAATAGTATTGCAAAACTGTTTCACTATAGATATTGGAGAATGAAGTATTAGCCCAAATATGTGCATATGATGTAACTGTTTTATTTTACAATGCCCTACAAGCTAAAAAAATGTGTACTTCATTAAAATACTTGCAACCAAAAACGTTGCAGCAAAAGCTAGTCTCCACCACCAAATATTTCCACAAGTTCTCACAGTAAAGGTAATTACAACAAATCATAGTTTTGTGAAGACGGAGCTTTCAAAAACTACATGTGAAACTGCAGACAAATGAAAATGCAACAAGATACAAGTGAAATAACCAGATCAAACCCAGAGAATATCAATCACACTTGAGAAACATACCAAAGATCAGTAACCACATCTTCATGAGATCAATAAACACAAAAGTATATGACCAGTTAATTGCTTTATTCAACAATCACAAAGTCCATTGACGGATAACGCCAACATTTGAGGCCTCGAAATAAGTTTGCAAGTCACACATACTGCATATCGATGCAAAGAGGAAAAGAGTACAACTAGAAGTGATCCAAAAATGTTAAATCATTCTCGATGGATTATAGAACATGGAAATTCCAACTGCTGCAACATTCGACAAAGCTCTTCACATTCAGTATCTGTGGGACAGCTTCTCCTGCTCCTTGTAGTACATAGCATACCTGCATGGCCATACCAAAAAAAATCAAGAATGTCAAATGTTTAGAATGTGCAATTTCTATTCGCTACTATTATAGCACGTAAAGGATTCCAATAGTTTAAAGCATGCAGAACACATTGTAAAAAAGGAAATACATGCTTGAAATAAAATGTTGTGAATCATTTAACACAAAGATCAATGTGCTGCGAGCATTAATCAGGAGGTTTAAGAGCATGAACTAATGAAGGTATGTGCTGCTATGAGCCACAGCCCCAAGTGAGGATTTCTCACTACTATGAAAGGAAACACGTATGCATTGTTTGAAGAGTAAGATACTTTCTGATCAAAATGTTGGACCCTTACTCATAATACTTTATAGGTTCAAAAGAGAAAGAATTTTGATACTCATTTCAAGCGATAACTGGAAGTCTAAATGCATTGTCCAAACATAATCATTTTATAAATCTTTATGATCCACTTGGGCAAAGGTTAAATATTCCTTACCCTTAGAGGAAACTTATGCAATTCACAAAGAATGTTTTGATTTAAATCACTGAAAGCCTTGCCAAAATAGTAGGCTCATGTAATTATCCATACATTATACTATGGTAGCTCGCAAACTAGAAGCTACAATTGTAGCATTATCCATTAACATTGTGAAGAGCAATCAAGAAGCCTAACTTCCATCGAGGGGGCTTAACCAGTCAGCTCCACAACACCAATCAAGATAACCGAATACCATCTGACCTCCCAATTTTTTATAACATACACCCACAGACCAAAAGAGTTTGACAAACAATATGGCAGGGAAGGGTACCCGTCGTCAGATGCATAAACCAATTGCATAGAAAACTAGGTCCAACTTCCCTCGGTTGATTTTATCCCCTCCATCCCCCAACCCCCCACCCCTTCCCCAAAAAGAAGCCTGCACAAACCAATTGCACTGAACCAACTAGGTATGAACTGCCGTGTCATCGTAATCCCCATTTCCAAACACAAAAAACTTCCCTACATCAATCAATTACATTGAATTAACTAGGTCTAAATTCCCCTGTCATTTCAATCCCCATTTCATGGGAACCATGTCTAGATTACGCGGTCAACGTCACACATGATTACATCAGATAGTTCTAAAGGTGAACAGATATGCAAAACATCAAATCTGCGCGATGGTTCTAACGAAGCGGAACGATCGGCCGACCCCCCAGTCGGATCTGATAGGCAACAGAAAGAACAGCGCAACCCTAGATCCTGGCGAGGCGACGCGACGGGAATGTTGGTGAGAGAGAAGCAGAGGAAGGAGGGGGGACTGGGGACGTACTGGTAGGTGCCGACGACGGGGGTGAAGAGGAGCGTGGCGGAGATCCAGTTCTCCGACACCTTGTGGTGGATCTTGGTGGTGATGTCCTTCCACAGCCCAGGCATCACCTGCTGCTGGAACGGCGACAGGGCGTACACCACCGCCTTCATGCGCACCGGCACCTTCCCCATCCTTCTCTCGCCTCGCCGCTCCTCTCCCTCCCCGGTGTGGTTGCTCCGGCTCCGATCACCTCACGCCGATGATGGGTTGCTTCTGGATCGTTCGTTTTCCAGACGCGTCTTAGGGTTCCGTATATAGGAGAGATGCCGTTGGGCCCCGAGCCCATCTGCAGAGCACAGCTAGTTACCAGTTAGCGCATCGCATCAATCTTAGTGTACCATACAGGCCCGGCCCAATTATTTCAACCACATGCTTAAATGGTCAGACGCCACATGTCAGTGAAACGTGCTGTGACCTTTTTGTTTTTGCAAAATTGAGCGGTACTGGCTTGTATTTATCCTCTTCTAGAAAATAGAGTAAACTAACCATCTAACCATAGGTTGATTCTCCCGTGTCTTGCTTGTTATTCCCTTCAATTCCTACGTGGTCATCACTTCATCATGTCAAGACCTAGGCTACTCAGGAGTCCGGCCGCCCGGTGTAGCCGCTTGGAGATGATAGCATGGGATTTTATTCAGCCTATTTGCTAAAAATAGGATTAATGATATATATATATATATTCCATTTTTTATGAGTATAATTTTTAGCACGGAAATTAAAGAAAGAACATGGAGGATAAGATACACAAGTTTTGGACGAGTTTACACCTCAATAATTGGCATGAGAAAATAGAGGATCTTGCCTCATATAAGGAAATGTAATCAAATCCCGAAACATATTATCAAAACGGAGTGTTTCAATGCAATACATCTTATAGTTTGGATTTTTTCTCAAAAAACTATACACTTTGATATGTACACATTTTGCCGTGCCACATCGACGTAACATGGTGTCATATCTAGCAAAAACAAGCAAAATGCTAAACTAAGATAAAATCTTGTCCAAAGTCTCTTTAATGAGATACTAGTGTATCTCATATAAGAAAATAGAGGATCTTGCCTCATATAAGGAAATGTAATCAAATCCCTAAACATATTATCAAAACGAGTGTTTCAATGCAATACATCTTATAGTTCGGAATTTTTCTTAAAAAACTATACACCTTATTTTTTCAAAGAACGGAGGAAAATTCGTCTAGATTTGCCCCTTTAAAAGTTTTGGACATTATATTTCTAGTGTGTGTCGATTTGGGCGAGATGTGAGGCGATGACCTGGGTTTAAAAAAGGGAATTCTCTCTTAAAAGTATCAGGAATATCAAGACTACGACAAGAAATGTAACATATTGATGTTCGTCGATGGCACACTTTGATATGTACACATTTTGCCGCGCCACATTACCGTTATTAATGAAAACAAAACACAATACAAACGATGGACGACAAGACAAAAAACAATCAATAAAAAATAATTTTTTGCAAAAAATGAAAAAGATACACTAACATCACGTGCACCTTTCCAGCCGAGTATTGTTGATTTTTTTTGTATTTTTCTTATTTATTTATTTTTATGATTTTCGCAAACCTTGGAAAGAACCTCAACTTTCCTAATGCAAATCTTCCATTTTCAATTTCTTTCCGGTGAAATGACAGTGACTACCGACTAGTCACTCTTCTGCCCAAAGACATTATGTCAACCAAAAAATAATGGGCGTGCGATGCCAGTGATATGCACTTGTCTGTACAGTGCACATTCCATCAGGTATTAATCCAGATCAAAGCGTGTCGCTGATCTGTGTACAAGTTGCCACTCGACGATGATACGATTAGGCGTTTATCCAACACAAAATCGCAGGCTTAACATTTCTACCAAAACCTCACGGAGAAGTTTCTTATTTGCATTTATTACTGTTGCAGTCAACAAATGAATCACCACATATGACATACTCCCTCCGTTTCGGTTTACAAGTCCTACGCGTATCTCTAGGTTATCAATTTAACCTATATAATTTGAATTATATAATATAAAAATTATATCATTGGAAAATACAAAGTCTAAAGTTTGCGGTGATATATTTTTTATAACATATACATCATACTAAGTTGCTCAATTTGGTGACACAGAACTACGTGCAGGACTTGTAAACCGAAACGGAAGGAGTATCCACATCTACGGCTTCATGAATCATGAAGCAGAACCCTGAACGGCACACACCCAACCCAACTGCGTATGCTCTAAGCCGGACCGGAACGGAGCGCATAATCAAGATCAGCTATGAGGTCTTCTACATCCTCGATGCCAACCGATATCCGGACTAGATCATCAGTCAACCCGCGCTCCTCACGCACCGCAGAAGGGATGCTTGCGTGCGACATGAAGCAGGGCATGCTTATGAGCGACTTCACACTTCCTGCATCGACAAGTAAAATGGACCAGCGAGGGTGAACAAGGTTTTATAATTGTACTGTGAAGGGTGATAACATGAATATAGGAGTAATGATGGTTCCTGAAAAAATGGTGCAGCCGATATATGATGATGGCAAACGGAGATAGAAAAATAAGTTCTCTGGAGCTCACCGAAGCTAACTGTCACGTTAAAGTATTTTGTTGTCTCGACAACGTGCTTCGAGAGAGACAACGAACCAGTTAGGAAACTGAGAACAGAGCCTGCTCCCTTTGCCTGCAAAACGAAAAAAATATGAAAATGAAACAGATGTTGCAACCAAATGGCTTAGACAATGTCCTAGAAGATCTGAAGGCTGAAGGCCCGATGGCAAATACTCCCTCCTTTCCAGATTATAAGACGTTTTGGTTGGCTAAAATAGCATACCAAAACGTCTTATAACTCAGAACAGAGGTAGTAGATGATAACTTAAGCTACCTACTTAATACAGGAAACTTGAAAATTGATAAGCACCTGAGAATAGTGTAAAGATCGGCCTGGATGGTCAGGAAGTCCAGCATAGTTCACTTGCTTGACCCTCGGATGAGAAGCTAGGAATTCAGCAATCTTTTGTGCATTATCCTACAAACAATAAACTAATCGTCAGCCTAAAAATGACTACAAGTACTGAACCTCTGCAGCAAATAAAATCAATACAAATTTAATAGCACAAGCTCCAAAGTTTGTCAATAATCAGTAATGTACATTTGAACATACGACAAGTTATAGCTTTACATTTAAAGCAAAGTATCACCTGTTGCTTCTCCACCCGCAAAGCCATGGTTTTGATTCCTCTTAAGCAAAGCCAGCAATCAAAAGGTGCCAAACCCGACCCTTCGGCATTTTGCAGAAATGCAATCTCCTTAGCCAAGCTGTTAGCAATTGGAATAAGTATTAGTCTGAGAGTTCACAAATATTTCAATTTAAACAAATCTACACTCTACGGATTTAAAGGAGTATTTAGTAGCTATATTCCATAAGAAACAGACAGACAGCCTGATAGTGTTTAGGCCAGCACCTCAGAAATATTCACATCACACAGTAATTTACAGGGAAAAGGTACTGCAGATTTTATTACTCCCTCCAATCCATAATAAGTGTCGCTGTTTACAAGATATTGTGGGTACCACCGTACCAAGGAGTAGTGCTTGCCAGGAGATACTGACAGGTAACTATGAGTAGCAATAAACATACAGACAGCAAATGCAACTGAGGATGATACATCGGTGTGATCATTACTAACAGGGGGAGGGGATAAAACAGACCTTTCACCCTTCACTGCAAGAATTCCAGCCATGAGATCACTATGTCCGGCTATAAATTTGGTAGCTGAGTGCATCACAATATCTGCACATAAGTCAACAGATTGCCATAAAGTAGACTAAATGAGTGAGATGGAAAGATACTGTTTCGTTGTTAAGTAAAAATATGATTTTGTACCTGCTCCAAGTTCTATAGGACGGGAAAGCACTGGAGACATAATGCTGTTGTCCACCAAAACAAGAGCACCATGAGAATGAGCTATCTCCGAGATTTTCTGTGAAGTACAAAAAACACTGGTCAATGACTACCTAAGAAAGTACATTGGATATATAATGTCTTAGATACATTCTTCATGGTCAATGACATGCATATATCAACAGTATTACCTTTATATCAGTAATTTGCTGACGAGGATTGGTGGGACTTTCAAGCCAGACTAATCTAGTCAAGGGTCCAACTGCAGAAGCCACCTCACTAATTTTGGTTGTATCCACTCGCCTATCAAGTCACAATGCATATGATACATGTTAGTGAGCGGCAAGAGAAAACAAGAGGACAACTGTGCACAAAAAAATAGTAGAACTAACTTGACTACAATTCCACTTCTTGGGACGACTTGTGAGAGCAGGCGATCAGAGCCACCATATATGTCCTCTCCGGCAACTATTTCTTGTCCTGCGAATTGTGAATTTGCCAAATGAGCTCACAAACAATTACAGGTTCAATGACAATAAGTGATTAATATAAGAGTAAATAAAGCAAATATGAGGTACTTACCAGACTGGAGGAGGCGCGTTACTGCAGCTAGTGCTGCCATCCCACTAGTGAAGCAGAATGCTTGATCTGCCTTCTCAAGCTTAGCCATGAGGCTGGAGGTGTGCTCACATTTATTAAAACCAGTAAAAAAATATAATATATATTTACACTAGACACAGTAAACAAGAAAAGGCAGTTGGAGTGAGACTGACCTCTGAAGAACATCACGAGTAGGGTTGCCACTTCTAGTATAATCATAAGCTCCCATGACAGTTGCTGAAGGCTGGAAAATAACATTGAGGATAAGCTACTAGAAATCAAGGAAAGAAAAGTCAAAAGTGTGGACCATATGACCCACCCCAAACTTACAAGCTTTAAGCTATTGTTCCTCACAGTCAAAGAACAACAAATATTCACACACAAAATACATTAGCGATACATGCAAACTACAATTGCTATATTGATACATAACTGGTAAGAATCTACACAACTAAATTATTCCTATATAGATCATTCATTCAATACTCAAATCATAGTATTGTTCGAGAAACAAAAAAAGGACACAAAATGGGCAAAACGACCAAACTAGGATAGATGTGATGAATTACTAAAACTAGATAACTTGGTATTTCAAACTGCATTTCAGTACCATGGTATACTCTGTGAGCAGCATTTAAACATACCGACTTCTAGGCTACTAAATTTCTTCAGGTTCCCACATGATTGAAATATCCCTTTATAGATTGATATGCGGCAGAAATTCAAACTAAAATCCTAAGATCCAATTGATTCCAATGGCACGCTGCCTACTAATAAATATCATCAGAAGTAGTACCAAGTAACACACAATGTGCTTCTAAACGGCAATCAAGAATGCATTTGATAAAAACATAGACGGAATTCAGTGGTTGCTAGTTGCTCGCTACCATCTGTGCATGATGTAACCCTAAATCACCTGCTTGAACGTGGCTGTCTGGTACAGCGGCGTGCTCAAAGCGCCATAACTGTCGAACGAATTCTCGAAGCTGGTCAGTATCGTCGCCACGCTCGGCTCCTTCCTCTTCAAGCCTACACCCAAAAGGGAAACATTGTACTAGTACACAATTCGACCAAAACCAGCACAAAGCCCCAATCGAAAAGTTTAAAACCCACGAACCCACCATCATCCGAGGAATCAACGGCCCCAGGAGCCTCCATGGAGACTGCGTACGCGCTCAAATCGCGCGCGGAGTCGCCGGAAGGTCCAGCGATCGCCGCCGGGGCCTTGGGCGGGGCCGCTGCCATGCGATGGGAGAGCGTGAGGCGCGGGTAGGCGAGGCGGAGGGTCTGTGCTGAGGAGGGGCTAGAGTTGGGGCATGGGAGCGAGGGGGGTGGGTTGGACTGGAGGAGGAAGAGACGGCCGGCAGGGGTGGTGACGGCGGCGGCCATGGTATGCGACAGTGGGGAAGCGGGAGTCTGTTTGATAGCGAAATGGGATATAGGTTTTTTTTTTTTCTGGTTTAGCATATATGGAACGGGGTTGGGAGGACTGACTGACAGGTGGGGTCCAGAATCAGTGGAACAGATCATTGCCACTTTTGCGAAAATGGGATTTCGTGTCTAGATACAATGGACCAGCTTTTCCGCTCGCGCACAGTCCAGCTTTTCTGCCCCAATTTGAGGAGTTTTCCTGCAAAGTCCATGAATTTACATAAACCACCGCCTATTGTTGCCGTCCTTGCGTAAACCACTATTTTTATCTGTTTTTGCACAAACCGTCAATTATTGGTGTAATAAGTTGCACATATGTCTAAATCATATATTAGGTTGATTAATTACAAATATCAGGATCGGGGTCAACGAGGTAGTGATAATGTGGCAAATATTATAGTTTGTATTTTATTGACCGGTAAAGTTGACTCGCAAATACCAGGATCGGGGTCAACGAGGTGTGAAAAAACAAAGTAAATATAGTTTGTATTTTATTGACTAAATTTATGGTTAAACTATTTTTTTCGAAATACGTATTTGTCTTGTAAACTGGAATGGAGGTAGTAATAAAGTTGAGCACGAGAAAAAATTCACGTGCCCCATAAGTACGCTTTCAATGAAGTATTTGGGCACAAGTTAATAAAGTTGAACACGAACAAAATTAAAATAAAGAATAAAGATTCGAATATAGTGGAGAATAAGATTGCTAAGAGATGGCAAGGGAGATTGTTAAACGGTGATGGTAGAATTACTTTAGTCCATTCTTGTTTGACAAATATGATGCCCCTTTTTTTTTAATAAATCACAGTCGCTGTGAGTGGAAGAGTGGACTTCTATAGAGCCGGATTGGTATGCAGGAAAATAGAGAGAGAAAAAAAAGGAAGTATCATTTAGTAAAATGGTCTATTGTTTGCCAACCAAGGGAACAAGGAGGTCTAGGAATACGGAATATTGAACTAATGAACCTGGCTAAATGGTCATGGAAACTTGGAACAGGAAAAGGAATTTGGTAGACTATTTTTGGGAAACAAATATGTTGAAGGGAAATGCATTTCTGGAGTTAAACGCAAACCAAGGAACTTACAATTTTGGTCTGGTTTGCTAGATGTAAAGAACAAATTCTACAGATTACATATATTTTTTACTTTTGCCCTTTTTTACTTGTTTTGGACATGTTACAGCTGTGTGTATCGTATTTATACAGAGATCGGGTCTAATGATTAGATCTTTTAAGCGTCGTTTACCCAAATAATTAGAAGGTGAACCCGGAAACGATCATGAGCATGTCGTCCCGTGTCCGTCGCTCGCAGGGAATGTCGGCGCTAGCTGCCTTTGCTCTCTGTGTGTGTGTGTGTCTGGGCTGGTGATGATGGTGCCGATCTAGCTAGCCTCCAGGGATTCGATGCTTTACCCAACTCCTACGACTTTTATGTCCTCTTTGTCCCCATTTTTTATTCGTGTCCATCAGTGTATGCGCAGCTTCGTCCCGTCCCCCACCCCCCACATTCTACTCAACTCCAATGATCCCATCTCGGTCGGTCTAGCTAGCTAGTTTAATCATCTCGCCAGCCAACCTCATCACATGCCAACGCCAAATTATACACCTAGCTAGCGGCACAACTGCACAAGGGACAACTGGAGTTAGGTAGTAAAAGGCGTGGCTTTCGCGGTGCATGCAGAGACCCTGGAAAACGTACGATTAGGTGCACCTGTTTTCTACTAGTGGCCTGATCGACACAAGAAATTTGGAGATCCACGTGCGCCTTATACTACCTTGGTGAAATCCGTATGTGGATGCACGCGTACTTAGAATTTTGCCACAAAAGGATCGTCCCTGTCCCGTTCAAGCTAAATGCTCCTACTACTAATTAGGGACCCATTGTAGTTTGTCTGTTCTATCAAAAGGCCCATTGCCGGTCATTTGGATGCACGCATTGTCGAAATGTGGAGACTTGAGAACGAAATGATCCATTCAAAAGAATTGGTCAAGGAGCGAGCTATATATATATATATAAAATAGCCTGCTAAATACGGGCATAGCTACGCATAGCGTATCCACCGTTGATTCTATCCTCTTTTGATATATGGAGCACATGTATCCAGACCCAGGATTTGTCTAAGAACTAACGCCGTTAGTGTTCTTTTGCCATGCATGCATGAAGCCCTACCAAAACAAAGCTTGTATAATTCCGTTTGCATGAGGCAAACCCTAACGAGCAACATGCAAAACAAAGCTTATCTAGTTTTGTTTAGGTGAGGCAAACCCTAACGAACAACATGCTGAAAAACCAAACTTATTTAGTCTCTCCCGCCAAAAAAACAATACACTAAACCAGTTAGATGATATTTTAGGGTTTGCATAGTACCACAAACCTTCACTAGGGTTTGCATACTATGTAGAACTCATTTTAAGCCTTGTTGACTTATCTTTTCATTTTAGATGCTAAAAGTTTCTTTGCCAAACAGCGAGCTAAACTTTTTAGGATTTTCACGAGCCCCTAGGCATCGCATGCAAGTACACACACACGCTGCTTCAAACGCCGTTAGGCACCGTTACTACTTTCAAGATCCAGCCATAACCATCTAAGCTAGTAGTGTATGTGATCTCTTTATCCAACGGTCCTAAGCCTATGCGCAGCTATGCCCATGTGTAGTAGGATTTGCATATATATATATATAGAAAGCGGATTTGGTACGTTCATCCTCGCTAGAGAAAGCATCTAGTACCACACATGCGTTCCGCGATGCGTACTCAATGTCTATCCTTTTTCATTTAGGAACTACACCAAGTATTTGTGAATATACTTTCTCTCACCCAGCACATCACATGCACAAGCAAAAGAGGAAACTTGTCATAGTTTGGCAGTTCTATTTTGGTGATATTTGCAGCTTTTGTTTGAAACTTGGTTTGAAAAAATGTCAAAAAGAGGTAAGTGGCTGACTAGTAGCAGTAGCAATTTGTGCTCTGTCGGCCAGCCAAATTGTGGACCAAGAAAGCCCAATTTGAAATTCAAACAAAAGGTACCCGTCGATGGGCTCTCTGACCCGGCGGTACTTAACTTGGGCCAGAATCCTGACCCCGCGTAGGGTACCGATAAGCCAAGACAACGATGGTACCGATTTGTGTACGCGGCATCGGCGGACCTAGCGATCTGGTGAAACAGCTAACCACCATCGGCGTCTAATCCGTTTGGATTCTGCTAGAAGCTCGCTCGGGGCGATTTGCAGGACAACAAATCTCCCAGATCCGGAGTGCCGAACTAGTAGATGAACATCCAGTACCAGCTTTGTTCTGATTCCGAACCCCTAGATTCTTCTCTAGATCGAAACATGCCTCGTGCTACATCCGTTCCCCAATTCAGTTTTTTCAAAGGGATGGTCGCTGCTTCTTGAGCCGTCTTCACTGAAGATAGGACAAGGTCACTGCTTCTTGAGCCAGCTCCTGAATTCTGACGGCAGTATCCCATCGTTACCCTCGATGGACAGCAGCTATGATAGGGAGGTCATCCTGGCATGAACAACCCCGTCGCCAACCTTGCAAAGTTCAGATGAAAAAAAATGAAAACGACAGATGGGAGAAGATATAATCTCAAGAGGGGAACACGATGATTACCGAGCTAAGAGTCCTTGACAGCCTGACCCCATCAAAATAGCGAGCGAAGTGCAGGGCAAAGATTCCTGTGTCCTTCCTGCAAATGATATAATTTCAAATGGTGAAATTTCGAACAAACAGTGATGATTGATATACAGATTGACCATATCTTTGAGCAATCGTCAGACCTGTTGCAGACAGACTGCCCCGACAAATTTGGAGGAAACTTATGGTACATTGTTGGGAACTTTTTCAGCCATCCATCGAAATACTCCTTGATGCATGTCTCTAGTGCTGCCGTTAGTTGAGTCTGGATCTTTAGGATGGCTGATTCGGAGCTAGCAAACTCGGTACCGGGATTGTCGTCCCGGAAGATGGTGTTGTCCATTGGGCGACCTCTTCCGGCCGTTGGCTATGAAACTTCCGATTCCTTAGGACGGCCGATTCGGTGCTATCAAAGGACGGCTTAGGGCCTCTGTCTGAAATGCTCGGTTCGGTGCCTATGTCCCGAACACTCGGTACCAAGATGTTTCGGTGCTAGCAGAAGACGGTTCGGTGCCTCGGTTAAAAACGCTCGGTACTGGAAGTGTCGTCCCTGAAGCCGGTGTTATCCGTTGGGCGACCTTGTCCGACACTTCCCGTTGCCGATGGCTAAGAAACTTTCGGTACCTTGGGACAGCTGATTCGGTGCTAGCAAAAAGGACGGTTCGGCGCCTCGGTCCCAAAACGCTCGGTACCGGGAGTCTCGTCCCTGAAGCCGGTGTTATCCGTTGGGGCGACCTTGTCCGGCGCTTCTCGTTGCCGTTGGCTAAAAAACTTCCAGTTCCTTAGGACGGCTGATTCGGTGCTAGCAAAAATGACGGTTCGGTGCCTCGGTACCAGACGCTCGGTACAGGGGGGTCATCCTGGAAGCCAGTGTTATCCGTTGGGCGACCTCGTCGGCACTTTCCGTTGATGTTGGCTAAGAAACTTCCGGTTCCTTAGGACGGTTGATTCAGTGTTAGCAAAAAGGACGGTTCAGCGCCTAGGTCCAAAACGCTCGGTACTGGGAGTGTCCTCCCTGAATGACGGTGTTATCCATTGGGGCGACCTCGTTCGGCACTTCTCGTTGCCGTTGGCTAAGAAACTTCTGGTTCCTTAGGACGGTTGTTTCGATGCTAGCAAAAGACGGTTCGGCGCCCGGGTCCCCGACACTCGGTACCGTGAGTGTCGTCCCTGAAGACGGTGTTATCCGTTGGGCGACCTCGTCCGACACTTCCCGTTGCCGTTGGCTAAGAAATTTCCGGTACCTTGGGACGGCTGATTCGGTGCTAGCAAAAAGGATGGTTCGGCGCCTCGGTCCCAAAACGCTCGATACCGGGAGTCTCGTCCCTAAAGCCGGTGTTATCCGTTGGGGCGACCTCGTCCGACACTTCTCGTTGCCGTTGGCTAAGAAACTTCTGGTACCTTAGGATGGCTGATCCGGTGCTAGCAAACTTGGTACCGGGATTGTCGTCCTAGAAGCCAGTGTTGTCCGTTGGGCGACCTCTTCCGGCACTACTCGTTGACGCTATGAAACTTCCGGTTCCTTAGGACGGACGATTCGGTGCTATCAAAGGACGGCTCGGGTCCTCGGTCCGAAACGCTCAGTTCGGCTGACGATACCCGCACTGAAGCAGGTCCTCCCCGCCGTACTCGGCTGAGGATGGGATAGATCGCGCTGACAAGCTATACTGTGCCCCTCCACGCCCCATCCGTCGCCCTGAACGATTGGCGACACCTGATGTATATGGCTCGTCGCGGTGGGGCGAGAAATCAGGGGGCATGGTGGCCGATAGGTCGTGGTCGGCTTGATGCTGGTTCTGGACTACCCCAGGGCCTGGATTTACTGACCTTGATTGGGGATCGATGGTGGAAAGGTCGGCAGCGAGAATAAGGGATCGAAGGTGTGGGTTGAGATGGGATCTGGTGAGGAACAAAATCAAAAGCCGACTGGTGCAGAAACCGGGGAGGTCGCCGTGGTGCTGCGGTGCGGAGGTGGGAATCTGCGCTGTGGAGGAACCAAGTCGGCCTGGGGGAGAGGAGAGGAGCTGTGGTCTGTGACGGAAGGATTCGTGCCGGAGATGGGGTCTCGAACGGTGAGCCGTGTGCTATATAATGGAGTTTGGCAGCGTCCCTCTGCTCCGGCAACGACTCCCTGCGACGAGCGGAGGACCGTGAGCTCCCTAACCACAGTCAGGGCCGACTCAGACTGAGCGGTGGCAGGTATGTGGCAGTGCAGAGCAACAGTGGTCAGTGGAAAAGTTAGGAGAGGAAATACCTCTTTAGGAAGTCAGGTGTGTGTCTGGTAATTGACAAATGGGAGATAAATTCACTACACGTGCACGGATCTCCAAACAACCAACGGCGTGAGATGCTTCCACTAACGAGGATGGACACACAAGGAGTTTTGTCTATGTATGTATATATATACGACAGAACTATTCAGAAACACCCCCTTAAGAGGTTCCTAGATAAGCTTATCCAGGAACCCCCACCTAACTACCCTCCCCCACCTAACCACTTTCTTCCTCGTCACATCTATCCGGCCACCCTCCTCCCCGCCGTCGGACACCCTTCTCCTCACGTCAGCCCTTGGCCCACAGCCTTCGCCCTCCCGCAGGCCTCCTCCCTGCTTGCCACCCTCCTCCCACGTGTCGCCCTCTGTCCGTCGCCCTCCTTCCTGCAGGCCTCCTCCGTCCTATGTCGTCGGCCACCTTCCTCACGCGCTGATCCTTCCGCCCACGCACCTCCTCCCCTGAGGCCTCCTCCTTGGCCTCCGGCCACCCTCCTCCCCACGCGTGCCGGCCTCCTCCATGCTCACCTCACCCGCGCATCGCCGACCTCCTCCGCCCTACTCGCTGCCGGCCTCCTCCGCACCAGGCGCCACCGTGCCCTCCTCCTCGCATGCCACCGCAGCCACCTCCGCCCCGCGCGTATCCAACCTCCTTTGCGCCCTCCTCCCCCGTGCGTGGCCAGCCTCCTCCGCCCAGCGTGCCGTCAGGAAGTTAACTAGTAGAAAAGAGGGAGTTAACTTGTATAGACGAGGATGTTAAGAAGGGCCACAGAAGTTAACTTGCACATGCGGAAGTTAACATTCAGTCCACGAAAAAACACACACAAAATCGATTGTCCGTCAGGAAGTTAACTAGCATAGAAAAAGGGGGTTAACTTGTACACACGGGACAGCTAAAATGTTTACGGAAGCTAACTTGCATAGGTGGAAATTAACATTTATTATTACTGCAACAAACTGGAAGTTAACTTGAAAAGAAAAAGAAGTTAACTCGTGTTCGTGTGGAAGTTAACAAGGGTTTGTAGGGGTTCGTAGCATGGAAAACAAAAAAATTCTACCACATGCAAACAAACAAGCCAAGATCTATCTACTAGATTGTAGCAACGAGTCGATAGTGAAACTCACCCTCGAAGATTCCAAAGTGGTTAACGAGAGCGGATTCTCGTGAGTGATGTAGTCGTACTCTTGCCGATCTCAAGATCGTGTAGACGATCCTTCCGGCGCCGCGTTCCGGCAGCGCTCCTTGATCGGTCACACGTTAAATTTTCGATGAAGACCTTCCTATCCCTTGTTCCAGCAGGCAGCGGAGGTTGTAGCACTTTCCTCATGATTCCTAAAGACGACTGACAGTGGCAGGAAGTAGAGGGGAGATCTCGCAGGGCTTCGCCTTAAGCCGGAGGGAGTATGGTGGACTATGAGAGAGCCTTGGTGATCTAGGGTTTAGAGGCACCAAGGGAGAGAGAGCTAGGCCGGCGGCTAGGTCTTGGGGAAATCCCCAAGTCGGCGACTAGGGTTTGCCCTAGGGCGGCGGCGGCTGCAGGAGGGCCGACGGCTAGGGCTAGGGTTTTGGGTGGTGGAGGTGTGTCTAGAGGGGCACCCCTGCCCCTCCTTTTATAGGTGGGAGGGCACGGACAAGGGGGAGGGAGCCCTCCCCCAACTCGGCCTCCTTGGCCGGCGGTGGAGGGAGAGGGACTTCCTCCCCAAGTAGGTTTCCTACTCTCCCTCCACCAAGCAAACTTGCCGTTTGACTTTTCAAATTGGCGTTTGACTTTTCAAACTAGGATTTGATTTATCCCTTTATTTTGCTCAGCGATGACACCTAGTACATGATGCAACCATTCCAACTTGTTATGACACATTCATGTACCCTTCCCCTCCGGAGTGCCAGACCTTCCGGAACCTTCTAGAACATTCCCGATGAAAACACCGGAATCATTCTCCAACTCCGAAACAGGACTTTCCTTACATGAATCTTATTCTTCGGACCATTCCAGATCTCCTCATGATATCCCGGATCCTATCCGAGACTCCGAACAACATTCAGTCTCTTACTCATCATTCCATAACTACTCAACAACATCGAATCCTTAAGTGTGTCTCCCTACGGTTCGTGAATTATGCGGACATGATCGAGACACTTCTCCGAATAATAACCAATAGAGGAATCTGGAAATTCATATGGCTCCCACATATTTCTACGATTACTTTGCGATCGAATGAACCACTTACATATGATACGAATTTCCCTTTTTCTCACGATAGTTTACTTATCCGAGGTTTTGATCGTCGGTATCTTTGCCTACCTAGTTCAACCTTGTTACCGATAAGTACTCTTTTCTCGTTCCCGTGATATGTGATCCCTTGTGAGCCAGTCAATGCTTGTAAGCTAATTGGATGACATTCCACCGAGAGGGCCCAGAGTATATCTATCTGTCATATGGATGGACAAATCCCACTCTTGATTCATGTGTCTCAACCCATACTTTTCAAACACTCAATGCCACCTTTATAGCCACCCATTCATTGTGGTGTTTGATGTCATCAAAGCATCCTTCTGGTGATGGTGATAAACATGATCTCATGGTCGAAGGAATTAGGTTACTATGTATCAGAAAGCATATAGCAATTGAACTATTAAAATGACTTGATCTTTATGCTACGCTTATCTATAGGAGTATGTCCATCATACCATTCTCCTAATGATATGATCTTGTTGTTAATAACATCTCAATGTTCATGATAGGGAAACCACAATCATCTATTAACCAATAAGCTAGTATTATGAAGAGGCTTTACTAGGGACTCTAATTTAGTTTACAAATCACACAAGTATTAATGTTTCCTTGTTAATACTGTTATAGCATGAATGTAAACATTTATCATAAACACAAAGATATAATAATAACTATATTTATTACTGCCTCTAGGGCATATCTCCAACAGTCTCCCACTTGCACTAGAGTCAACTAATCTATATTACATGGTAATATACCGAACACCCATGGCAGTTTGGTGTTGGTCATGTTTTGCCCTCGGGAGAGGTTTAGTCAACGGATCCGCCACATTCAGATCTGTGTGTACTTTGCAAATCTTGATGTCCCCATCTTGGACATGGTCTCGAATAGCATGAAAACGCAGCTTGATGTGCTTCAGCTTGTTGTGTGACCTTGGTTCTTGCGCATTGGCTATGGCGCCCATGTTATTACAGTAGATAGACATTGGGTCCAGCGCACTTGGAACCACACCGAGCTCTGTAATGAACTCCTTCATCTATATCGCTTCTTGTGAAGCCTCCGAAACAGCTATGTATTCCGATTCAGTTGAAGATATCGCCACAACGCTTTGCTTTGCACTCCTCCAGCTAACTGCTGCACCATTCAAAATAAATACGTATCCAGATTGTGATTTAGAATCATCCGGATCGGTGTTCCAACTAGCATCGGTGTAACCATTAACAACGAGCTGTTCATCACCTCCATAAGAAAGAACCATATCCTTAGTTCTTCTCAAGTACTTAAGGATGTTTTTGACCGCTGTCCAATGATCCACTCCTGGATCACTTTGATATCTGCTAGTTAAACTAACAGCATATGCAATGTCGGGTCTAGTACATAGCATGGCATACATTAGAGATCATATGGCTGAGGCATAGGGAGTCTTACTCATCCTTTCTCTATCTTCTGCCATTGCTGGACTTTGAGTTTTACTCAAGGTCGTATTGGGCAACATGGGCAAGAACCCTTTCTTGCTATCTTCTATTCCAAACTTCTTTAGAACTTTGTCCAAATATGTACTTTGTGACAATGATATTAGGCGTCTTGATCTATCTCTATAAATCTTTATGCCTAATATGTAAGCTGCTTCGCCAAGATCTTTCATTGAAAAACTATTATTCAAATATTCCTTGACACTATTAAGAAGGTCTACATCATTCCCAATCAACAATATGTCATCTACATATAGTATTAAGAATGCTACAGAGCTCCCACTCACTTTCTTGTAAATACAAGCTTCTCCATAAGTTTGTATAAAACCAAAGCTTTTGATTACCTTATCAAAACGTTGATTCCAACTTCAGGATGCTTGCTTCAATCCATATATGGACCTTTGAAGTTTGCATACCTTGTCAGCACCTTTAGGATCGACAAAACCTTTGGGTTGCATCATATACAACTCTTCATCAATGTCTCCATTGAGGAACGCTGTTTTGACATCCATCTGCCATATTTCATAATCGTAATATGCAGCGATTGCTAACAAAATCCTCACAGATTTTAGCTTTGCTACTGGTGATAAAGTCTCATCGTAGTCAACTCCTTGAATTTGTCGAAACCCTTTTTCGACAAGTCGAGCTTTATAGACAGTAACATTACCATCAACATCTGTTTTCTTCTTGAAAATCCATTTGTTCTCGGACCTTCCTACCATCCAGAAGTCCACCAAAGTCCATACTTGGTTTTCGTACATGGATCCAATTTCGGATTTCATGGCTTCTTGCCATTTATTGGAATCTAGGCTCATCATCGCTTCCTCATATGTCTCAGGGTCATCGGTGTTGTCCACCAACATGACACTCATAACGGGATCATACCAATCAGGAGTGGTACGAGTTCTCGTTGACCTGCGAGGCTCTGTCGAAACTTCAACCGAAGTTTCATGATCATCATCATTAGCTTCCTATCTTATTGGTGTAGGCACCACGGGAACTTCTTCCGGTGCTGCGCTACTCGCAAGTTCGAGAGAAGGTTTAACAACCTCGTCGAGTTCTACTTTCCTTCCAGTCACTTCTTTCGAGAGAAATTCCTTCTCCAGAAAGGATCCATTCTTGGCAACGAAGATTTTGCCCTCGGATCTATGATAGAAGGTATACCCGATAGTTTCCTTCGGGTATCCTATGAAGACGCATTTTTCCGCTTTGGGTTCAAGCTTGTCCGGCTGTAACTTCTTTACATAGGCTTCGCAACCCCAAACTTTAAGGAACGACAATTTAGGTTTATTCCCAAACCATAGTTCATATGGTGTCGTTTCAACGGATTTAGATGGTGCCCTATTTAAAGTGAATGCGGGTGTTTCTAATGCATAACCCCAGAACGATAGCAGTAAATCTGTAAGTGACATCATAGAACGAACCATATCTAAGAGAGTTCGATTACGACGTCTAGACACACCATTACGCTGTGGTGTTCCCGGCGGTGTCAATTGTGAAAGTATTCCGCATTTCTTCAAATGCTCGCCAAACTCGTAACTTAGATATTCACCTCCACGATCAGAACGTAGAAATTTAATCTTCTTGTTACGTTGATTCTCTACCTCACTTTGAAATTCCTTAAACTTTTCGAAAGTTTCGGACTTATGTTTCATGAAATAGATATACCCATATCTACTCAAGTCATCCGTGAAGGTAAGAACATAACGATAACCACCGCGCGATGCTACACTCATTGGTCCACACACATCGGTATGTATGATTTCCAATAAGTCTGTAGCTTGCTCCATCATACCAGAAAATGGAGTCTTAGTCATTTTACCCATCAGACATGCTTCGCATCTTTCAAGTGATTCGAAATAAAGTGATTCAATAAGTCCATTGGAATGGAGTTTCTTCATACGCTTCACTCCGATATGACCAAGACGACAGTGCCACATATAGGTCGAGTTATCGCTCAATTTCAAACGTTTAGCCTCAATGTTATTTATGTGTGTATTACTACAATCGAGATTCAATAAGAATAGACCATCTATCAAAGGTGCATGTTCATAAAACAATTACTCATATAAATCGAACAACCATTATTCTCGGACTTAAACAAGTAACTGTCTCGCAATAAACAAGATCCCGATATAATGTTCATGCTCAACGCAGGCACCAAATAATAATTATTTAAGTATAAAACTAATCCCGATGGTAGATGAAGACGTAGCGTGCCGATCGTGATCACATCAACCTTTGATCCATTTCCAACGCGCATCGTCACCTCGTTCTTCGCTAGCTTCCGTTTATTCTGCAGCACCTGTTTCGAGTTACAAATATGAGCAACCGAACCAGTATCAAATACCCAGGCACTACTACGAGTACTAGTGAGATACACATCAATAACATGTATATCGGATATACCTTTCTTCTTGATGTTGCCGTTCTTCAAATCCGCCAAGTACTTTGGGCAATTCCGCTTCCAGTGACCCTGTTGCTTGCAGTAAAAGCACTCAGTATCAGGCTTAGGTCCAGCCCTGGTCTTCTTCGCCGGTGCGGCAACTTTCTTACCGCCCTTCTTGAAGTTTCCCTTTTGCTTAGACTTGCCTTTATTGAATTTGGTGGTCTTATTGACCAACAACACTTGGTGCTCTTTCTTGATCTCCACTTCTGCAGATTCCAACATGGAGAAGAGTTCTGGGAACGTCTTGTCCATGTTTTGCATATTGTAGTTCATCACAAAGTTCTTGTAACTTGGTGGTAGTGATTGGAGGACATGATGTATCCCCAAAGAATTAGGAATCACTATACCCAAACTTTGGAGTTTGTTTGCGTGCCCAGACATCTTAAGCACATGCTCACTGACGGAGCTGCCCTCTTCCATCTTGCAGTTAAAGAACTTTTCAGAAGCCTCATAACTCTCAACTGTCGCGTGAGCCTCAAATATCATTTTGAGTTCACGGACAATATCATGTGGGTCTGAATTCTCAAACCTTTTATGAAGCTCCGATCCCAAACCATACAAGATATCACACTGAACTGTGGAGTACTGATTCTTCCGAGCGAGGAAAACATTCTTTACCTCATCGGTAGCATCAGCTGCAGGCGGGTCACCCAGCGATGCATCCAGCACATAGGTCAAATTACCAGCATTGAGGACAATCCTTAAATTGCAGAACCAATCCGCAAAGTTGCTTCCATTGTTTTTCAACTTTTCTTTCTCTAGGAACGCATTAAAATTGATGGTAGGGGCCGCCATTGATCTACAACATATTTGCAATAGTTTAGACTAAGTTTATGACAAATTGAGTTCTAATTAATAGTTAAATTAACCTAGGTGAACTCCCACTCAAAACAATATCCCTCACATTGTTTTAGTGATCACACGAACCAAATCCACCACATCAAAACCGATCATCACGAGAGTTGATATAGCTTCATTGGCGAACAATCGACATGTTCATCATATCTTTTATATGATTCATACTTTACCTTTCGGTGATCCGTGTTCCGAGACCATGTCTTTACATGCTAGGCTCGTCAAGATCAAACCTTAGCTTCTGCATGAGCAAAACTGGCTTGCTCATGTTGTATTCACTTGCAAAATCTAACACACCTGATCATCACGTGGTGCTTCGAAACAACAAGCTTTAGCAACGGTGCTAACTAAGGATGAACACTCTAAAACTTGAAATTTGTGTGCTTGAGGGATCATCTTATAATGCTACCGTTGTTAACTAAGCAATATAAGATGCATAAAGGATTAACATCACATGCAATTCATAATATGTGATATGATATGGCCTTTCTTCTTTGTGCTTCCGATCTCCATCTTCAAGCACGAACATGATCTCCATCATTACCGGCATTGCATCAAGGTCAATGACACCGCTCCATGGTTGTCGTCCACCAGCTTCAACTATTACAACTACTTTGAATAGACACGCGTGTCTTAACAGAATTTAAAGACAACCATATATTCGCCGTTGCTAACTTACAATAAGGAACATTGCATACATCAAATATAATCACAATCATGGCCATATCACATCACAGCACACCCCTGCAAAACAAAGTTAGACGCCTCTAATCTTCTTTGCATATTTTACGTGGTTTGGGGCTTTCAATAAGTGTCGCTCTAACTTACGAACAAGAACCACAACGTTGATGCTAGAACTATCAAGTGTCCGTTGTAAATTGGATCTATACTATAATGGGAGAGACAGACACCCGCAAAGCCACTTATGCAATACAAATTGCATGTTCAGCGTGGAGCAAGTCTCATGAACGATGTCATGTAAGGTTAGCCCGGGCCGCTTCATCCCATCATACCGCAAGATGCAAAGTACACAAGAAGCAATTGATAATAAAAGTACCACCGCCCACAATCACCATTGTGTTCTACTCGTGCAACAGATCTACATATAGACACGACTCTGATACCACTATAGGGGTTCGTAGCATGGAAAACAAAAAAATTCTACCGCATGCAAACAAACAAGCCAAGATCTATCTACTAGATTGTAGCAACGAGTCGATAGTGAAACTCACCCTCGAAGATTCCAAAGTGGTTAACGAGAGCGGATTCTCGTGGGTGATGTAGTCGTACTCTTCCCGATCTCAAGACGACTGCCCCCTTGGGCTGCCCCCCTCCCCTATAAAAGGACCCCCTTCGTCGCTTCAAGGCATCACGTGATGATCGGGTGTACTTGAATCCCGAGCATATCTCGGGTGTAAGACAGTTACACACGCGAATACTAAGGTTCTTACTTGGCGAGTCTAGCATGTACAGACATGGCCTCGGAACACGGACCGAAAGGTTAAGCATGAGTCATATAGTAGATATGATGCCCATTTGATGCTCGCCTTTGAAGCTACACCGACTCACATGATGATCGGACTTGGTGTAGTGGATTTGGTTCATGTAATCACCAAAAAGACACGAGGGATGTCGTTTTTGAGCGGGAGTTCATTTCTAATTTGGATTAGTAGAACTCAATTTATCATAAATTAAATCAAAGTGAATTTGCATATTTTGCTGTAGTCATTGGCATTCGTTCACCACCTTATGCATAGTTGTAATTGAGATAATAGAGCTATAGAATTCTGGATATATACTTTACGAACTGGTATCGTATTGTGTTGAGTGTCAATCTAAAGTTTAAAGTCCTATTGCAAACTTTCAGCAAAATTCTATTTACTCCGTGAAATTTAATAATTGGTATTAAATCGAGAGTAACAATTCCAGTGTTAGTATCTTAAGTATCATGTTTGCCTCTATGATTCTTGATTATTTTAATATCAAGTTTATCTAGGAGCTGAAAGAATTGTTTCAGAAACCATCATGTGTGGCAGATATAACGATATCTGAAACAATATTGTGGTTGTAATATGATAGAGTATAATATGTGTTCTCATATTGGATGAGAATTTACAAAGGTTGGAGATGCTAGACATCCTAATCATCCAAAAGGGTTTTGGAAAGTAACGCTATACTCACGATTCATCTTTATAAGCTACAATAGCTTGATCATGAAAGTCGTCATGATAAGGATGAATAGAAGATGTATGTAAAGTGTTTACTACACTAAAAGATTACTAAAGAATGGATTTTGAAAGAACGCCGATCATTTGATGATGGTGATCTACTTCAAAATGCAAGTCCAAAGGTATTATTATTTGAATATACACGCTTTGGACTATGTGTCATGTATATGGCGCTACTTTTGATGTTGATAGATTCTTTTAAAAGGAAAAGGAAATGCTGAAAGAGAATCTATAAAATATATTTGGCAGAAAAGAATAGATTGGAAATATCCAATTTAGGTATATGGGCGATATACATGTTATGGTTGTATTCTTTGCTTGTTAAACAATGTGGTTCTTGGGTATTGGATACTGAATTGGTTGGTATGAAATTTCATACGGAACGACGCAGTTCATGAACCACAATGGCCTAAGTAACTAGCAAGAGATTATGTGATGATGTTCATCAAAAACAAACAAACCGTTGTTTGTATTTCTCGTTGACATCAAAGCTTGATTTCAAGATTTGTTTTAATAATTGTTATTTGAATCAGGTATTATGAGAACAAAGGTTGTTCAAATAATTACCGTATTCCATATAAGATAGATGATTTACAAATCTAGTTGGAGAAATCACATCCATAAAACCTAATGCTAAAATGTCGCAAGACAAATGATTGAAAGATCACTTACGAAGTGACATCGCTGTTTAAATTATATTGGAAAGAAAACATGAAGAATCCCCATATTCATGGATTTTTGGAGTCTTTGATTTGATGAAGTGACGCTTGTGAGACTTTCCTTGGGATAATTAAAAACTTCGTTCAAAGGCCAAAGAAGAACGAACGACTAAAATATTGGAATTTATACATATCGATGTATGTAGTCCATTATTTATAGTCGTAGTTTATGGGTTTCAACTTCATATACTTTCTCCGGAAATTTGAGTGAATGTTCACTTAATGAGAATGAAGTATGAAATATTTGAAAATGGTTCAAAGACTTTCAAGATGAAGTAAAAATCATTGTAACAAGAAAATAAATGGTTTATGATTTTATCATAAGGGATTTATTTGAGTTACAGGTGTAACAAGAAAATAAATGAATGATGATTTTATCATAAAGGGATTTATTTGAGTTGCAAGTTTAGCAAAACACCTAGATTTACATCTCCCGAAACACCATAGGAGTATGGAGTGTTTGAGATTTGTAATGAAACCTTGTTTGACATGGTTGGATCAAAGGTGTTATTTATAAAACTGCCATTATGTTTTAAAAGATTAAAGCTTTAGAGACTACCGCTTTTACACTGAAAAGAGCTCCATCTTGATCCGTTGAAATGACACCATGGAAGTTATGGTTTGGGGTAAAACCCAAGTTGTCATTTCTTAAATTTTGGTATGCTAAACATAAGTAAGATGTTTACAACCGAAGTCGGATGAGCATGTCTTTGTAGGTTATTTCGAATAACAATTGGTTATTCCTTCATAACACCAAGGACAAAAGGGTTTGTCTCTTGAAACGTGAAGTTTCTTGGAGAAGGAATTTTTCGTAAAAGTTAAGTGGGAGGACAATAGAACTTTGATAAGGTTAACGAACCTTAGCTATATGTGCTGAGTTGCGCAGAGCCGGAAATCGTTCCGAAGGCTGCCATAATGCTCATAGCTTATGTGCCTCAAAGGTTGTGGTCACGGAGATCTAAGTTCTTATTGAACCAAGTCGGTCGGATAAACATTCAAATACTTAGATTTGAGAGTAAATCATTATTGTTTGACAATGATGAATCGACCACATACAAAGAAGCGATGATGGGCCCTGACTCCGTCAAATGGCTTGAAGCCATAAAATCCGTGATAGTTCCATACACGAGAAGTCAAGTTTTGAACTTGGAAGACCCTCCGGAAAGGTGTAAAAACCTATTAGTCGTATTTGGATCTATAAAGAAATAGACATGGATGTTTCACATCTATGAAATAGTCGACATGTTGTAAAGTATTTTACGACAATGTTCAAGGAGTTGACTATGACAAGATCTGATCTTTCATAGCGATATTTAGTCTGGACTGATTAAAGTAGCAACCACTACATATAATTTGGCATATGGTAGATGAATAAACAAAACAAAGTTCTTCTAATAGAATGGTTACCTAGGACGTGTACATGGCACGGTCCAAAGGGTTTTGTTAAATTCAAAGGATGCTAAAAGGGCATGCAAACTTCATTGGTTGAAGTAAGCATCGCGGAGTTGGAATCTTCACCATGATGAAAAGGAGTTTTCATCAGGAGACGATGAAGATGCTTGCATTTGCAAGAAATTAAGTGGGAGCGCTGAGACATATTTCTAATACATTATGTGGAGGATATCTTGTTGATTAGAAATGATGTATCTTTTATTGACAAAGGTTAAGAATTTCATTTCGATGAAAGACTTAGGCAAAACCCGAATATTTAGCATGAATGTCTATAGTGGATAGACTGTGACGCTAATATGTTTATGCCAAACGTACATATATGAGATATTGAAGGAGTTCAATATAGAAACAACACGAAACGGTTCTTGTTGCATGGAAAGGAATTGAATCAAGATTCAAGTGTATCGACACTTGATAAGTGAAATAAGATTCAAGTGCTTTGACACTTGATGAGTGAAATCACGAGAATGTTTTGATCAATCATACCATGATATGTACACATCCAGATATGTCCTATGCTCTAAGTGCTATGAGCATATACCAGAATGAATCATAAAATGATCATTGGACGATAGTGAGGATATTCTTATGATCTTTTGGAAGAACTAAGAATATATTTGTGTAGAGGTGACAAACAATTACAAATAGTTCATTGTAAAGCGTTACATTGACACTAGTTTTGTCACAGGATACAAATTAAGTTTATCTCAATTTAAACTATGGGTGGCACAATGTAATGGAAAGAATATTCCATGATTGATTTGGATGAAATCCATAGTTAAGACATTGTGACGAATACTACAACAAAAGGCTAAGTATATGACTGCTATAGTAGCGGCAAAGGAGGGAATTTGTGTCAAGTAGTTTGTTATCAAACTAAGGTGTGGTTCACAACGGGCTAACACTAAAGATATATTGTGTGACAATAGTATCGAGTGTTTTAACCCCAAGGAACTAAAGGTCTCACCAAAAGACCAAATTTATACAACGCCATCTCATTAGAGAATGAGTGATGCGTGGAGACGCAAAGACATGCAAACACACACGGACCTGAAAGCATCAGATCCGTAGATTATGTTAACCATTTTGCTATGTATATGGAACACCAGAAAGCCATAGGTGTTCAATACGCAAAGTTTTCAAACTAGATTATTGTCTCTAGTGCAAGTGGGAGACTGAAGGGAATATGCCCGAGAGGCAATAATAAAGTGGTTATTATCGTATTCCTTATTTATGATAAATGTTTATTTTACATGCTATAATTGTATTAATACGGAAACGTTAATACATGTGTGTTTAATAAACAAAAAGGAAGTTCCTAGTTATACCTCTCTTATAAACTAGCTCGTTGATTAACATGATGATCAAAGTTTCCTGATCATGGACATTGGATGTTGTTAATAACGAGGTCACAACATTAGTGTAATGATGTGATGAACATTCATCCGAAGTATAGCATTACGATCAAAGTCATTGAGTTTATATTGCTATAACAACTTACTAAGTGATCCTAATCCTTAGACCATGAGATCATGTCAATCACTAACACCTAAGAGTTTCTCGATGACATCAAACGTCACACCGTGAATCGGGTGATTATAAAGATGGATTCAGAACTACTAAAGTGTTATGTTGAGACCCATGGATCGAGAGTGGAATTTGTTCATCCCGATGACTATAGATATGCTCTGGGCCCTCTCGGTGATATCACATTGATTAGCTTGCAAGCAAGTGATTTGATCACTAGAATGTTATATCACGGGAACGAGAAAAGAGTGCATGTCGGTAACGAGATCAAACTAGGTATGGAGATACCGATGATCAAATTTCGGACATGTAATATATCGTGAAACAAAGGGATTAAGATACTAGCGTAAAAGGTTCACACGATCACAGAAGTCATCGTTGAATGTGTGGGAGTCAGTATGGATCTCCAGGTCCCGCTACTGATTATTGATCGAAGAAGGGTCTCGATCATGTCCACATTATTCGCGAACCGTAGGGTGACACACTTAAGGGATACCGACACCATTCGGAGCAAATGATATGCCAGAGAAAGAAAAAGGAAAGCGCAGGAATTTATTTCACTAGACACCGAAACTGTTTCGGTTGAAATTGTTGAAACTGGTTCTGCATGTGAAATTGAAACGTTGTAAGCGGTTTTATGTGAATGTTTGTTAATTAAAGTAATTAACAAAATTCTGAATAAATAAATAAAAGAGTTTTATTTAAATGAGAGCTTGCATTAAATTTGGTGGAAATTTAATGCATGTGAGTGGATTTTTGAGTGGAGGCTTTTTAATGGGAGTGGAGGCTTTTCATTTTGAGTGGGAGCTCCACCCACATGAATGTGGAAGAGGTGGGGGCAGCCCCATGGCTGGGCGCCATGCTCCTTGGGTGCCCCCTCTCCCCTATAAAAGGCCCCCTCTCCTCCTCTCAAAGAACACCTCCTCGCGAAGGATCTCTCTCCCCCCTTTAGAATTTCCCCATGGTCTCGGATCAGCGAGATACATGTTCCCGGTGGCTTTTTCTGGAAGGATTTGTTGCTTCCGCTGCTTCGCTGGAGCGAGGGCGCGGAGGTTGTCGGGTACCCAGACGTGTGTGCGATCACGGATGCACCACCGCTTTGAGGTGCGACTTGATCGTCTTTGGACCGGCTGGACCAGATGGACTTCATCACGATCTTGAGATCGCAAGCGTCGCTCACATCATCCACAAGTACAACCTCGTTAACGCTATTCGGTCTTCGAGGGTATGTATTCTATGGATTTATATCCACCCGTTGCTTGTATCTAGTAGATAGATCTTGGTACTTAGTTGTTCCCATCGTAGGAAATTTTTTGTTTTCTATGCTGCGAACCCTACATGGTGATCTAGGGTTTAGAGGCACCAAGGGAGAGAGAGCTAGGCCGGCGTCTAGGGCTTGGGGAAAGCCCCAAGTCGGCGGCTAGGGTTTGCCCTAGGGCGGCGGCGGCTGTAGGAGGGCCGGCGGCTAGGGCTAGGGTTTTGTTGGTGGAGGTGTGTCTAGAGGGGCACCCCTGCCCCTCCTTTTATAGGTGGGAGGGCGCGGCCAAGGGGGAGGGAGTCCTCCCCCAACTCGGCCTCCTTGGCCGGCGGTGGAGGGAGAGGGACTTCCTCCCCAAGTAGGTTTCCTACTCTCCCTCCACCAAACAAACTTGTCGTTTGACTTTTCAAATTGGCGTTTGACTTTTCAAACTAGGATTTGATTTATCCCTTTATTTTGCTCAGCGATGACACCTAGTACATGATGCAACCATTCCAACTTGTTATGACACATTCATGTACCCTTCCCCTCCGGAGTGCTGGACCTTCTGGAACCTTCTAGAACATTCCCGATGAAAACACCGGAATCATTCTCCAACTCCGAAACAGGACTTTCCTTATATGAATCTTATTCTCCGGACCATTCTGGATCTCCTCGTGATATCCTGGATCCTATCTGAGACTCCGAACAACATTTGGTCTCTTACTCATCATTCCATAACTACTCAACAACATTGAATCCTTAAGTGTGTCTCCCTACGGTTCGTGAATTATGCGGACATGATCGAGACACTTCTCCGAACAATAACCAATAGAGGAATCTGGAAATTCATATGGCTCCCACATATTTCTACGATTACTTTGCGATCAAATGAACCACTTACATACGATACCAATTTACCTTTGTCTCACGATAGTTTACTTATCCGAGGTTTTGATCGTCAGATCTCCGCTTACCTAGTTCAACCTCGTTACCGATAAGTACTCTTTTCTCGCTCCCGTGATATGTGATCCCTTGTGAGCTACCACATGCTTGCAAGCTAATTGGATGACATTCCACCGAGAGGGCCCAGAGTATATCTATCCGTCATATGGATGGACAAATCCCACTCTTGATTCATGTGTCTCAACCCATACTTTCCAAACACTCAATTCCACCTTTATAGCCACCCAGTTACGGTGTGGTGTTTGATGTCATCAAAGCATCCTTCCGGTGATGGTGATAAACATGATCTCATGGTCGAAGGAATTAGGTTACTATGTATCAGAAAGCATATAGCAATTGAACTATTAAAATGACTTGATCTTTATGCTACGCTTATCTATAGGAGTATGTCCATCATACCATTCTCCTAATGATATGATCTTGTTGTTAATAACATCTCAATGTTCATGATAGGGAAACCACAATCATCTATTAACCAACAAGCTAGTATTATGAAGAGGCTTTACTAGGGACTCTAATTTAGTTTACAAATCACACAAGTATTAATGTTTCCTTGTTAATACTGTTATAGCATGAACGTAAACATTTATCATAAACACAAAGATATAATAATAAATATATTTATTACTGGCTCTAGGGCATATCTCCAAGAGGGTTTCATGTGTGTTTGTGTGAAAAAAAGAAGTTAACAATCAGAAAAATCCCACCACCCCCTTCCTCGAGCGGAAGTTAACATGAAAAAGAAACGGAAGTTAACTCGTGTTCGCGGAAAAGTCAATATAGAGTCCACGAAAACACGAAATATCGATGCTCCGTCAGGAAGTTAACTAGCATAGAAAAGGTAGTTAAGTTGCGCACATGAGGTAGTTAAGAATGGTCGCGGAAGTTAACTTACACAGTGAAAGTAAACATTCACTATTACTGCTACATTTTGGAAGTTAACTTAGAAAGAAAAAGAAGTTAACTCGTGCTCGCCTGGAAGTTAACAGAGGGTTCCTGGTGTTCACGTGAATAGTAACAGGAGGTTCCTAAATAGTTATTCAGGAAGTGGTTCTTGAATATCAGAGCTATATATATATATGGGAAATAGCCAGCTACACATGGGAATAGGTGCGCATAGCATATCCACCGTTAATTATCTCCCCTTTTGATATAGGGAGCACATGTTTCCAGACCCAGGACGTTGGCTCAATAGTAACGCCGTTAGTGTTCCTTTGATGCATGCATGAAGCCCTAGCAAAACAAAGCTTATCAAATTTTATTTAGAAAAATATACCTAGCTAGGATGTTATTTTGCCACTAAAGATATAGTTTTACTACGTAAAAATCTAAACATTCGCAAATTTCTTATTTCCTTTAAACACACAATATGTTTCTCTCCTTTTTCCTTGCTCCATGCTAAATAGATGGATAACATCGTAAAATATATTCTAGTATTCATTTATTTATCCACTTTGAACAAAAGTGATCCATAATGTCTTAACTAATACAAAGTCATAGTCACCTCCTTCTTCAAACATATACAAACATGTATGTTCAAACACATATATAACAATATTTTCAACACCCAAGCTCAAGTGCTCCCTATATACGTAGAAAAACATACTTTGGGGGCTAAAAAATGCAAACAAATACATGCACACACACATACACATTCCAAAAGCATGGTAGAAATTTTGGTGAAAATACATTGTATTCTGGGCCACGCATCGAGCTAAGCTAACTTCCTGCCACTCCTGTATTAGTTGTCCCTCGTGCGTCACCGGTCACTCATCCTAATCATACAACTTAATTAACTCATGACACCCTGCCTCAATGTGCAGCTACGTACGCACAGTTGTGGTTAAAATAATGGCATGTTTTTATACCCACTGCTGTGACTCCTCAAAAAACTAACTTATCTATCCTCTTTGTGCTAATCTACTCTCTTATCTTTATCCTTTTTTATATTTGCATTGTTTCCTTTCGCGTAACAGTGGCAGTGGCGGGCCTCTAAACTTTTTTAAGTTTGGACAATCATGTCTAAGATTCTAATTTTTTTTCTTGGCAAAATCACTGCTACGAAAAACGCAACCTGTTGCGCCGGTTTGTCATGGTTTCGTCCATGCATGCAACCGAAGGGTCATCTGCCAGACGCCGCATTCCTGCCCATGAGAAGCTAACACTTGCTTCTCGTAGCGGTTGAAAAGTGGTAATATAGGAAAATTTTGGTAAGATCTATGTGATTTTCGCTTCTTACATATGTACAACCAACAGTACCATACATACACTGATTAGAAAAAAGAACAAACATTATTGACACTAGGTGACATTAGCAACTAAAGTGAAATGCATATAGCAATCCTAGCGATAAATAGGGTTGAATCAAAGTAAACCACATATTAAAGTACATATGTTAATATGCTGGGAATAAGGACCTAGATCTTGTTCTAGTGGGTAGGAAATCTTATTAGATGTCAAAGTGATTACTTTTTTCCCTTTAACTTATTTGCTCCATGCCAAAAGGATGGATAGTGCCCCTATTTTTGATACCCCTTATTTTTTGTTACCCCGTTTTTTCTAGGAACCAAATAGGTCCTTAATGTGTTGACTAATACAAAGCCAAACCAAATTAACTAAAATCCACCCAAAATGTATCACATTCCTCTTCCATTGACAAGATAAAACTAATTAAATAGAGGATGGTGCAAAGAAAAGGAAGGCCAACATATGCGATACACATATAGTTGGGGATAATATAATGACTTGTCTATACCCGTTGATGTGAGTCATCAAAAAATAACTTTATCACACTACTTTTATGTTTATTCTTTTTTGATTTTCTTTCATGCCACCAATGGTCATAAAAAATAACTTTATCCTCTACTTTTATGTTTATCCTTTTTGATTTCCTTTCATGCAACCAATGGTCAGCTATTTCATCCACCAAGCGTTGAAAAGGAATAAGAATAGAGTTCGTGCTACCATCTACAAGTGGATCCACCCATCAATCGATTGAGAAGCCAAGTCTGACACTTTTTGAAAAAAAAAGCCTTCAAACATTGTCTTCCTTCTATCAGAAGCATGTAGTGACCAAAGACCATGTATGTTCAAACATATATCGAACAATATTTAACAAGTCTATCGTATAGTGAGCTGAATTATACGACATAAAGCATTAGAGCTTCATTTTTCCACGAGATTACTTAAAAAAAATGACATCTTTGCAAATTTATTTTTTGATAGGGGTGGCAAATTTATTTTACCGATTCTTTTCTGCTTACAAATAAACCGACGAGCAAGTTCATAAGAGTACTATACCATGTGAAAAAAGGTGCATCACTATACATCATTAACAACTAAAGTGAAAGACATAACTATTCAATAATAAACAAGGTTAAAATAGAGTGAAACCACATAAAAAATATAGCTAGCTAGGATGTTATTTTGTGGCTAAAGATATAGTTCTACTATGTAAAAATCTAAAAATATGTAAAACATATTCACAAATTTCTCATTTCCTTTAAAGACACAATATTTTCTCTCCTTTTTTCCTTGCTCCATGCCGGATGGATGGATACTATAATAAAAATTACTTGTATTAATTTGTTTTATCCACTTTTCACAAGAGAGGCCCATAATGTCTTGAACAATACAAAGTGGTAGTCAACTCCTTCAAACACATACAAACCATGTATTTTCAAACACATATCAAACAATATTTAACAAGATAGTCAACGCCCGAGCTCGAGTGTTCCCTATTTTTAAAAAATTCGAAAAATATATTGCTTGGACTCAGAAAAATCTACAAACAAATACACGCATACATATACACATTCAAAGGCATGGTAGAAATTTCGGGGAAAACACATTGTATTCTGGGCTACACAAGAAATAAATTTTTCTGACAAAAAATGAGTCTTACTCCTATATATAGTCATAATGTTTCCTATAACTCAAAATACTACTTAAATTTCTACAAAATTTCGCAATAATATCTAGGGCATGTGTACATATTTGCACGATAAATTTTATGATTTTATGAAACTCGAAAGTATAAATTTCAAAAAATTAAATATAGGGAGCACTGGAGCTCGGTGCTACGAATCCGTTCTTACTGAAGCATAAGCTTCGTTTGCCTGTGAGATTTTTTCATTGCTAAATAGAGTAACATATTTATGAATCTATTTTATATAGTGGTAGGAAAAAAACATGATGAATGTTGGTTCTATCAATGGAATTTTCTCTTCTTAAAAAAATACACCGAACAAGCAAGTTCGTAAGATTAGTATGTCAAGAAAAAAAGAATATATACGGTGCCAACACTATACGATATTAACAACTAAGTGAAAGGACATACCAATCCAATAATAAACAAGGTTAAAAACAATGTGAAACCACATAAAATGTATAACTATATGTTATTATGCCGCTAAATATATGGTTATGGTATGATTCTGCATTATCTAACATCGTCTACTGAGAGGGTGAAATAAACGAACCGGTATGTAGCTGCTAGAGAGAGGAGATCAGGAGGAGCTAACTAAAACCCATCTAGGGTTTCGTCCTCCTTGCCATCAATATCATGGTCCGCTCCACCTCCGGTGGCCTTGGAGCCTTGGAGGTAAGGTGGACTATGGCCGATCGCCGACGGTAGGTTTTCCATTCTTTGTTTAACCTAATTTTTCACCATCTTCTTCAGGATTGTGAGGATATGGCTATGCTTTGAAGTTATAATAAAGTCATCCCCACTCTATCCTAGCTCCGGTGGTGCATCTAGCGCCGATAGAGAGCGCTTGGGGTCGTTTGTCTGGCAGTTCATATTCGTTAATGGGATTTCAGGCCAGTCTCATTTGATGTACGGTTGTTATCGTTGGCAATGGTTGCTGCTCTGTTGCGCTGATTATTTGTAGCCTTAGCGTTGATTCTTTGTGCTAATCTACTCTCTTATCTTTATCCTTTTTATATTTGCATTGTTTCCTTTCACGCAACAGTAGCGGACCTCTAAACTTTTTTAAGCCTGGACAATCATGTCTAAGATTCTAATTTTTCTCTTGTCAAAATCACCGTTACAAAATCAAGTAGCACAGCACGTTGTGCCGGTTGTCATGGCTCCATCCATGCACGCAACCAAAGGGTCATCTGCCAAATACTGCATTCCTGCCCATGAGAAGCGCACTTACTTCTCGTACGGGCTGAAAAGAATAAATATTATCGGCACTACACAACATTAGCAACTAAAGTGAAATGCATAGCAATCCTAGTAGTAATAGACATGGTTGAATCAAAGTAAAACCACAGTTAAAAGTACATATGTTAATATGCCGGGAATAAGGACCTCGATCAGTGGGTAGGAAATCTTATTAGATGTCAAAGTGATTACTTTTTTTCCTTTAACTTATTTGCTCCATGCCAAAAAGGATGGATAGTGCCATAGAAAAACCCCTTGTTTTTATTACCCCCACTTTTTCTAGGAACCAAATAGGTCCTTAATGTGTTGACTAATACAAACCTAAAACAAATTAACTAAAATCCCCCCCAAAATGTATCACATTCCTCTTCCACTGACAAGAGAAAACAAATTAAATAGAGGACGGTGCAAAGAAAAGGAAGGCCAACATGTGCAATACCCATATAGTTGGGGATAATATAATGACTTGTCTCTAGCCGTTGTTGTGAGTCATCAAAAATAACTTTATCCTCTACTTTTATGTTTATCCTTTTTGATTTCCTTTCATGCAACCAATGGTCAGCTATTTCATCCACCAAGTGCTAAAAAGGAATAAGAATAAAGTTTGTGCTACATCTACAAGAGGATCCATGCATCAATCGATTCAGAAGCCAAGTCTGCCACCTTTTTGGAAAAAAAAACCGTCAAACATTGCCTTCCTTCTATCACAAGCATGTAGTGACCAAAGACCATGTATGTTCAAACATATATCGAACAATATTTAACAAGTCTATCGTATAGTGAGCCGAATTATACGACATAAAGCATTAAAGCTTCAATTTTCCGCGAGATTATTTTCATTGCTATATACATTGACATCTTTGCGAATTTATTTTTTGATAGGGGTGGGAAAGTAAAACATGATGCATTTTGGTTTCACCGATTCATCTTTGCGCACAAATACACCGACGAGCAAGTTAATAAGAGTAGTATACCATGTAAAAAAGGTACCAGCACTATACATCATTAACAACTAAAGTGAAAAAAATCAATGATAGACAAGGTTAAAATAGAGTGGAATCACATAAAAAATATAGCTAGCTAGGATGTTATTTTGCCACTAAAGATATAGTTTTACTACGTAAAAATCTAAACATTCGCAAATTTATTATTTCCTTTAAACACACAATATGTTTCTCTCCTTTTTCCTTGTTCCATGCTAAATAGATGGATAACATCGTAAAATATATTCTAGTATTCATTTATTTATCCACTTTGAACAAAAGAGATCCATAATGTCTTGACTAATACAAAGTCATAGTCACCTCCTTCTTCAAACATATACAAACATGTATGTTCAAACACATATATAACAATATTTTCAACACCCAAGCTCAAGTGCTCCCTATATATGTAGAAAAACATACTTTTGGGGCTAAAAAAATGCAAACAAATACACGCACACACACATACACATTCCAAAGGCACGGTAGAAATTTTGGTGAAAATACATTGTATTCTGGGCCACACAAGAAAGAAAATTTTCTAACAAAAATGAGTTTTATAGTCCTATATACAACCATAATTGTTTCTGCAGATCAAAATACTACGCAAATTGTTAGAGACTCTTCGTGATAGTATATCTAGGACATGTGTACATATTCATAGAATAAATTTTATAATTTTCTTAATCTCAAAAGTGCAAATTTTAAAAATTTCAAAGGGGCACTAGATCTCGGCTGCTACAAATCCGTTCTCGCTGAAGTATAAGCTCCATTTGCCCGCGAGATTTATTCATTGCTAAATAGAGTAACATATTTATGAATCTATTTTCTCTAAGGGTAGGCAAGTAAAACATGAGAGTTTTGGTTTTACCAATGGAATTTTCCCCTTTTAAAAATATACCGACCAAGTTCGTATGATTAGTATGCTATGTCAAGCAAAAAAAGAATATAGATGGTGCCAACACTACACGATATTAACAAGTGAAGTGAAAGGATATACCAATCAAATAATAAACAAGGTTAAGACAGCATGAAACCACATGAAAATGTATAACTAGATTTTTTTTTCGACAAAGGGGAAAGCGAGCCTCTACATGCCATTATGCCGCTTAACATACCATTTGTATAGGAAATCTAAAAATGTGTTAAAGGTATTCGTAAATTAATTTATTTTTCTTTAGAAACACAAAGATAGTATCATTAAAGAAAATCCTAGTTTTCAATTATTTTCTCCACTTTAAATGAAAGAGGTCCATAATGTGTGTTTTTCTAGCAAGCATAATGTGTTGACTAGTACAAAGCGGAAGTCATCTCCTTTTCTTCTAAAAAATCAAAAAAGAATCAAACGAAAACCCCCACAAATGTGTATCCCATTCCTCTCCACCGACGAGAGAAACCGAATTAAGAAAGAGGACGGTGCAAATGAAAAGGAGGGGCAAACCAATCACGCACTTAAACAAAGCGAAAGGTAGGCGGGGGAGCCAAGCTAATGCGGTCCTAATCGACGATTAAGCAGCTGAGCCTGCACGCTAATCTGTTCCGTCCGTGGCTCCGGCTGTAGCTGCGCTGTGCGGCAGCCGCAGCATCTCGTCTCTCTTTTGTTTAATCTCCGGTATCGCGTCCCTGTCCCGGCCACCGGGGTGGTGGTTCGCATCCGGGTTGTCCGAGCTTCGAAAGCGACCTCCCCTCCTCCCTCCTCTTCCTCCTCCTCTTCCTCGTCGCCAAGAACCCAGAGCCCACACATCCCCCTCTCTTCCATCCCCAGACGCTCCTCGTGCAGGAAAGGCTCCCGCTTTCCGGCAGATTCTCCCTGCGGCCCTGCGGAGGTGAGCCCGTGCTCGATTGTACTAGTTTTCTATGGGTCTATGGTTCTCGATTGCGGTGCTGCGCGTGGTAGCTTTTGGGCGACTCTGCTCTGGCTCTGGCGGCGCAGGGCTCGAGCCCTGATTAAAGCCTTTGTTTTTCTCTCGGGCGCCGTGAAGGCGGCGGATGATTGTCTGTTTGCTTGCTTGCTTATCCGTTTGCCCCGAGCTCAGTTTGAATTCCTGTCTTGCTGTTTTTGGCCTGCTCAATCGGATCCCTGGTTTGCGGCTGGGTCAGTTGGATCCGACCTCTTGGGGAGCAGGTGGACTCTTGCCTTCTCCACTCGGTCCCAGTGCGCTGAGTTGAATTAATTGTCCATTGCGTTGAGTTGAAGTTTGAAAATTCTTGCCCCCTTGTTCTTTGTCGGGTGTGGAAGTTTTACGCTACTTTTACCGGAGAATTCGAACGGGATTCCTGCCTTGTCTTGGTCACTTGTCAGTTCAGGGGAACCATCTGTGCTCTGATCTATTTCATTTCGTTGCGTTGGTTCACGTTGACCACAATCGGTGTAGGCTTGGTTCAACCGTCAAGTAATCTAGTACCTTAGTCGCGGAACTCTCTGTAGCCTTTTGCAATCACAGAGCAGCTCTACTTTCATTCTGTCGGCGTTCTTGCTGCGATTCTGCTCTGTACGTGAGTGGTGCTTTGCTCTGTTATTCGGAGGTTCGTTTTCGACCATGTTCCTGTTTATCCTACCGAATCTATGCGTTGCGTGCAATCAGAGATTCTTCGCCCGATTTAGAAAACTGTTGGCAGTTCATTTTGGATCCATTTTGTTTTGGTTATGTTCTTTTTGGATCCCTTGTTTGCTGAAACAGAGCTGGGACATTCCAGGCCCGGTGTATCTGTCATCCAACTGTTTAATCTGTTAGACTGTCCAGTTCAGTCGGTGGGGAACAGCTTTCTGAACCATGTTTGTTTCTTCGCTGCACAATCAGGCAAGCTAGGATATACCCTGTGAGCTGAGGATAATGGCGGGCGGCGGCACTCAGCAGAGCCTCAGGAAGTACCTTGGAGCCCTCAAGGACACAACCACCGTGAGCTTGGCGAAAGTGAACAGTGATTACAAGGTTGGAGACTTTTTTTTTTATGATTCATGTGTATTATGTTACAAACTTTCCATGTTTGGACCTCTACTGCTATTGCCCTTCACTCACTCTTGCCTTCCTATTTATCCCCAATAACAGGAATTGGACATTGCAATTGTGAAGGCCACGAATCATAGTGAGCGTCCATCAAGGGAGAAGTACATAAGAGGTAATGGCATATCATAAGTGAACGCTGCATCAATTGACCCATTTCCAATTTTGTCAAAAGATTAGCATGAGTACGAATCCAGCTGAATATACATCAGAACAAACTCTTTTTCAATGATAGGTGCTATTCTGCTTGAAATTCATCCATCTTATATTGTGTTTTTTGGCCCTAGAAACCTTGTGTAGTATTGCACGTGCTATTTTTTGTCGAACTTTAGTAGTTAATGTTCTAACTGACATAGGTTACATATTTATTGGTTTGCAGAAATTTTTCTTTCCATTTCTGCTGCAAGGCCACGTGCAGATGTAGCTTACTGCATTCATGCCCTTGCGAGGCGTCTTTCAAAGACACGAAACTGGGCGGTATGGATTTATTTCATCTATTTTGGATAGTCAAATACAATGCTGTCATCTTTGTTTTCTGATGATTCTTTTTATATATTCTGGTTAGAATGTGGTAGCTCTCTTTTTGTATGGGGACCTTTTTTACACCAAGAATCTTTGTGTAATCATTTTAAACTTTGTGTCTAATTGATGTTCATGAAACTATGGTAAAATGTAAAGGTTTGCTATTCATAAAAACTTTAAATGTTCAAACTTCACATTTTATACACCACCCTAGTTGCTTTGTTTATAACAGCATATCATGTAGTATTGGGATTGGTGGATTGTTTAGCCTGGCATACTGGTGAGCTAGAGATTTTAATGTACTTAATTGATGCAAAATAACTCTCTATACACTTTCCATATTTAATTTAAATTCAGGTGCAGATCTGAATTTTACGTGTTAGGATGACACTCTCCTCCCTCGCTTGCGCTTAATTTGGAAATACATATTATATTGCAAGACCTATATATGTGTATGAACTTTAGCAAACCAAATTATCGATTGTTTATTTGTTTTTGTTTTTCTCGAAAAAAACATTTGTATCAAAGGTGACTAGCTTCCTTGTAAAATTTTATAATGCTTTTATGGGTGATGCAAGAAAGAACTTATGAACATCGTTTGCTTGATTATTTATAACTCAGGTTGCATTGAAGACATTAATTGTCATACATCGTGCCCTTCGAGAAGTTGATCCCACGTTTCGTGAAGAGCTTATTAATTATGGCAGATCTAGATCACATATGCTAAACATGGCCTACTTTAAGGATGATTCTAGTTCTGGAGGTAATAATTGATAGTTTCATACTAGTACTATCACTTGTATGTGACATTATGATTTTGATAAATTGTCATGATTGTTTGTTCTTTACTTGCCTGTTCAGCTTGGGATTATTCTGCATGGGTGCGTACTTATGCTTTATATTTGGAAGAGAGACTTGAATGTTTCCGTGTGCTGAAGTATGATGTGGAGTCAGACCCTCCGGTATGTAAACCCAATGCTTGTTTCTCTTCAACAATAAAACTAATGATACATAAGTGCTCGTGTACATATTCCACTTACCTGCACCTGTGAGACTTTTTTGAATGTTTCATTTTATAATTTGTTTCAGTTCATATAATCATGTGGAGCATGTTAAACCTGCTTGAATTATTACTAGACAAAAATTAATACGAATATTATGCACTCTGAAGTCAAAACTCAAAACTACTTTTATGTCCTGTTATATGCTACCACATAAAATGAAATTGTTACAACAGTTGAATTTCACATCTAACTTTTTTGATGGACTATTCTGATATCTGCAGAGGACACGGGATCTTGATACTGTTGGTGTGCTTGATCATCTGCCACCACTTCAGCAACTTCTTTTCCGGCTCCTTGCCTGCCAGGTAACGAGCTTTTTGCCCACCACTATGTCTTCAATTTCACCTACTCCTGTTGTCTAATGTTACATATTAAGTTTGAATTGCTCCAATTTTGTAGCCACAAGGGGCATCCTCTTATAATGTCATAATCCAACATGCGCTTTCAATGGTAAGTATAGCCCTTTCTTCTCTTTCTTTATATAGATATGATTGTTGCATTTTAAGCACTGTATATGAGTGGATTGGCATTCATTGACTCTATTTTATGCATTACTGGAAGGTTGCTTTGGAGAGTGTTAAGATCTATACTGCCATTAGTGATGGGACAATCAATCTAGTTGACAAGGTGAGCTTTTCTGTGCTTACCATTTGTGGATAAGTTTATAAAACCTCTTGAATCACCAGCAATGTTTATTTAGTTTGCTCATCCAATTGACACCTTATTATCTGCTGCAGTTCTTTGAGATGCAAAGAAATGATGCTGTCAGGGCTCTTGATATATACAAAAGAGCAACTAACCAGGTAAATTTCCTACCCCTTCTCTGTTGCTGACCCACTCTTAAATTGTTCTCCTGGATTATTTTTCATTTTCTTATAGCAACTTAACTCAAATCCTGGCATGTAAAGAGCTTCAATATATATTAGCACTTATGAGACTTCAGAATGGAACAACATATGGGACAACCAAACAAATATTGTTGACAGGCTAGTGTTGTTTATGGATTCTTGTGATCTTCCCGTCGACAGAATAATTTTTCTTCAGTGCTTGATTTGATGACAACAGTAAAAAATATATTGATGCTGCCACCCCAGTCCATTTGAGCAATTGCTTCGCGCTATGGTCCTTCCCTTCAACAAGGATTAGCTATATGCATTCTCAAAAAAGTGTTCACCATGGGGATTCAACATTTTTTTAGTTTCTTCTACATCATAGCTGTATAGCCTATGTGTAAAACCCATCTTAAAGCACATTTTTTCCCACTTCAGCATCATCAGCTCTGGTGGTGCCGAGCCATTTTTAAACTGAAATTCTGAACCAGTAATTTAATCCTTGCGAACTATGTTGAATAAGAATATGTAACCTGACTGATATTATTGGGATTTAATATATATATATATATCTTTCATTTTGCTCCTCAGTCCGAAAGATTATCAGAATTCTATGAAGTGTGTAAAACAATTCACGTAGCTCGTGGTGAGAAGTTCTTAAAAATTGAACAGGTTCGTTAATTTTTTTTTTGAAGTCTTTGCTATTTATTTTCTATATTAGCAAGCTGCTGAAAATATTTTGATGATAACTTATGCAGCCTCCGGCATCATTCTTGCAAACTATGGAGGAATATGTGACAGATGCTCCTGCGATGAAAGATAAGGTTTGGAAATTGCTTAAAACCTGAACTTAGTTATTGATAGAAATGTTTATAGACCAACTTCAGAATGAGTTGTAACAAACGAACTAGCATTGGTTACTGTTTCTGTTATTTGGGGGTTCTAGTTAGTTCTGTATACTCTCTTCAGTTAGCTTTTTAGCAAGTTAGTTCTATATATATAGGAAGGTGTAGCTGAAATTCATGCACTGTATGCTGAATGAGCCTTAAGCTAAAAGAAGAAAAAACATGATCATCCGAACAAATGTTTAGCATGATCAGATCTGTGCGTAATTGCATAAAAATTGGAATAGTAATTGATTAGCATGGACTCGTTTCAGGACGCCCTTCAACCATTTCGATCATTTTATTCTCACGATTCTCCTTCCTTATGAGTTCCTTGTTGAGTTCGCTCTTACCACATTTTGTTTTGTTTTTAGACCATACTGGCTATAGAATACAACAAAGAGCCTGAGGAGGAAGTAAAGCCAACTTCACCTCCTCCTGTTTCCGAACCCGAAGTGGAACAAGAGCCGGAGCCAGAACCAGAACCAGTAACAGAGCAAGCACCTGCATCTGAACCAGCTGACTTGCTGGTAACACTCTGTGCTACTCACAAGGAGGTCGATAGCCATGTATAATCCTGCTAATATTTCCTTTGCTTGTCAGGGTCTGAATGAAACACACCCTTCTGTAGCCGAAATAGACGAGAAGAACGCTCTAGCGCTGGCAATTGTTCCAATTGGTAAATATACCTCCCGTGAACAAAAAACCGGGGGTCCAAGTGAAATGCACGCCACTCACTGTTTGTTCATCGCTGCAGATGACGTGCCCCGAGCCGCTCCCTCTTTTGAAAATGGAGTCACAGGCTGGGAACTGGCCCTTGTCACTGCACCCAGTTCAAATGAAACTGCTGTTGCTTCAGGCAAAAAATTGGTACTATAATTTTTTCCCTATATGTATATGTAGCAAAACTCTGTTCTGCTGATGGGCTAGACGTTCATACTAAACTTGACTTCTTGCAGGCTGGTGGACTAGACTTGCTCACCCTTGACAGCCTATATGATGACGCGAACCGACGAGCGAGCCAGCCCGCGAGCTACAACCCCTGGGAGACCCCGGGTGCTGCCCCGATGATGCAGCAGCCAGCAGCAATGCCAATGCAGGATCCATTCTATGGCTCGAACGGGTACGCGGCGCCCCACGCGGTGCAGATGGCCGCCATGGCGCAGCAGCAGCAGGCCTTCATGCTACAGCAGCAGATGATGATGGCCAGCCACCACCACCCTCAGGTCCACCACCAGCAGCAGTTCCAAGCAGCCCCTGCAAACCCATTTGGCGCCAACCCATTTGCGCCCGCTGGTTCCCACCACCCTTACGGTGGCGCCAGCTCTGGAATGATGCCCCTCCACACCGGGCAAGGCAATGGCTACACCGGGCTAATCTAGGCGGGAGGTGTGGTGGTTTGGCCAGTTCACAGATGGAGGAAAACTTGTTCTGCCCATGTTCTTTTCACGCTCTTTTTTTTTTCTTGCTGTCGCTGTGACGGCTTTGTTGTAGCACAGGCAGGGTAGGGGAAAGGAGGGAGTGACACGGCCGTTGATCGGGGGTGAGGAGTGTAGCTGTTCGTCCGATCGATCCGGGTAGGCGCTTGTGTATTTTGTATATGGCATTTTTTCGTATGTGCAGGTGAGTTGGGGGATATATATACATGTCTGGGGATTGGATTATTCTTGGACATTTGGTGCGATGAACAATAATGTGACAATTCTTTGTAGTGTAATGGAGAAACTGCTGTTTTTGTGCAACATACGTGTTCTCCCCCATGTTGGTGAGTGAACTGCTATTCTTTTTTTTGGATCAAACCATGGACGAATATGTTGTTCAGTTTGTGGATTTGCTAGATTTCCAATTTGTACACAGTATGACTTCTCTGACCGAAAACTTCAATATTGAAATATGTGCATAGGGTTTTCTTTTTTGCAAGATTTTTTCTGTTCTTGTGAGTATCAACTTGTACTACTGTATTATTTTACTAGTAGTTTTTTATATTCACAACAATGCGGTCTTACGGTCTCCGAAACCCATGACCGTGGTATCATATGATAAAATTGAAGTCATTAAAAAGAGCATGTCCTATTGAAGAAAGTCAATTTACATCCTTAATTGATATCTACTCCTATTGTATGTATTAACTTGTACTCCTATTGTGTATTAACTTGTACTCCTACTCTTTTTTTTCGAAAAGGAGGTGAAAACCCCCGGCCTCTGCATCGAGCGATGCACACAACCTGCTTTATTAATTATCCACTAAACCTTACAAGGAGAAATACAAGGATCAAACCGAAATCCACCAATCCTAGCGATCGCTACACCTAAACATATGAGGGGGATGCCCATGAACAGGGCCATTTGCCGTGACATCACACCGACGCGTCTCATCTAAGAAACCAATAGCTCAACCTGCCGCCCATTGACGCGCAAGGAACTCAAACCGGTCCGACAGACCCACAGTAGTCGTCGCCGCCATCTTTCGCAATCCCATCTTCAGGAGAGATCAATGCATAGCCCAAGCTAGGCCAACCATCGACACCACCTCGACGTCAGACAGCTCCACCGACCTGCGCGAGTCCAACAAGCCATATCCATCACCGAGACTCTGCGACACCTTGCCGCCGAGACTCGCCGTCTTCAATGCCACCGATGAAAGACCGCTCCACCTTATTCCTTCTGCATCCAGCACATGCTCCAAGAACGATGCCCTCAAGAGGGAGACGACGTTGAACGCGCCGCCATCGTCTGATCCGGGAAGGCCCAGATCTAGGGTTTCCCCCGGAGCAGCTCGAGCGACGAAGAGACGAAGGTTGCAAGGTCGATGCCTCCAACAAGGTTACGGCGCAACAACGCCGCCATCGCCCGTCGTCAACGAGTGAGAGCCCGGTTTTCACCGGATCCCCCGCCTCTCGACACCCACAGCCGGATGGATCTCCGCCGATTCGTGCAGATCGGCTCCGCACTAGCCTCCCAACCGCGCCACAACTGGCCGAGGCCAGAAGCACCGGATCTAGATGGGAATCGAGATCCACGACCAGCCTCCTCCGCCCGAGAGGACGGCAATGGCCGCCGCCTGGTCCAGATCGCCGTCCGACCACCGCGCCCGAGCACATCCGCTGGTGCCGCCCCAGCAGCCCGTCGAAGTCCTCGTGACCCCTCCTCACCTAGCGCCTTCGACACTAGGGGCCGCCGCCACCGCGGCCACGCCGGTGGCAGCGGCGGAAGGGAGACAGGAGATGGAGGGAGAACTTGTACTCCTACTGGATTAACATGTACTCCTATGTTATTTGCGTGTGATGACGGACAGATAAGGAAGCTCGACATATTGGATTGTGCCTCTTCTTTGTGAATATTAAATTGTAATTGTACTCCTATTGTAATTTTTTCTGATGTTCAAAACAATGCTAGGTTTTTTTTTCTGCAACATGTTTTCTTTTTGGTTCTTCTGACTATCAACTTGTACTACACAATTATTGTACTAGTACTTCCCGATGTTCACAATAATGCTGAATATAAGGTCGGTGGATAGAACATCTAATAGAATATGCTTACAAATAAATCAAAGAGGAAACAAAATCATATTGAAGTCACTAAAAAGAGCATGTCCACGGAAGAAACTCAATCTACATCCTTAATTGATGCAGTATCTATTTGTGTGTGATGACGGACACCTAAGGAAGCTCGTCAGATTGTATTGTGCCTTTTCTTTGTGAGTATTGACTTGTACTCCTATTGTATAACTTACTTATGTTTAGAACAATCAACAATGCTAATGCTTTTGTGTCTTTGAAACGCACACCCTGCATTACTAGTAGTGCTTTATAAAACATCGGGTGATACATCATACTGAAATACATGATCATCATTCAATAAAAAACTTATCTAACAAAATACGCTTTACATATATATATAAATCAAAGAGAAAACAGAAGCATGGATAATAACATAAATAATACTCCCTCCGCCTCAAAATAGATGTCTCAAATTTATCAAAATTTGGATGAATCTAGACACTAGATTCATTTAAATTTTGAAAAATCTAAGACATCTATTTTAAGATGGAGGGGAGTAACAGTAACCCCTAATTTATTAATCCTACATCCTTAATTTTGCGTGTAACGACGGCAACATAAGGAAGCTCAACGGATCCCATGAACAATCTTCCACCTTTCCTCTCGACTATCTCGGTCGGCCTCACGCCCTTGGGTCCTCGCATCTCCTCGACAATCTTTCCATCAGCATTGATCCTCAAGGCTAGGAGGTGGCTATCGACACCAAAGGGGAGCTCCGTCTTCTCACGGTGTAGTGCCACCCAGTATCCTCCTGTCTTGTCGGGCCTCACATTGTCGGGATAGCCCGGAAGATCGGCGAATAGCTCGATGGTGCCCGCCTTGGAGCCATTGATCCAGTACCTCAGCAGCTTACATGGCCCCGTCGACGAGATGACGAGATGTGTCCGATCGGCGCTGAGGGCGAGGCCATTGGGGTAGGTGATGCCGGACTTGAGCACGACGGTCTTTCCTGTCCTCGGGTCGTACCTCATTAGCCGGCCGGTGGAGTCGCCGGTCCTGGTGACCATCTCGTGCTGCGACCTCTGGTACGTCATGGAGCTGTCCGTGAAGTAGACATCGCCGGTCACCTGGTCGACGTCCACCCCGTTGGTGAAGCGGAGAGGCGCGCCGTCAACCTCCGTGACCAGGACGGTCGCCTCCCCGCCGCCCGGCGCCACCCGCAGGAGCCCCTTGTAGGCGTCGGCGACGTAGAGGTACCCCGATTTGAGGTGGAACCGCAGGCCGAGCGGCCGGCCGCAGTGGCTCTCGGTGGCGGTCTCCGGGCGGAGGACGGACGCTGTGCACGCCTCGCTGCTGTAGTCGGAGTTGTAGGCGTAGGTCGTCCATCCGAGCGTGTCGCCGTTCCACTTGAGCACACGGCCGTCGGAGACGCCGCTGTATGGGCCGTTGCCTTTGGCGTCGAAGGCGACGCTCTCCGGGCCGCGCAGGAGTCCTTGTGGCAGCGGCAGGTGGCTCAGCCTGGCGTCGATGCTGGGGACGGCGGCGGCGGCGCTAGGCAAGATGAGGAGGAGCAGTAGGGCGGCCATGATCGTCGCCCCGAGACCCCTCGTGCCGCTCGCCATGGTTCGACGATCCGGCGATCCTGGCTCGATCGATTTGCCTGGTTCGATTTGTGAAGAGAAGAGGGCGGGTGCCTCTGCTGATATAGCGACGATGGAAGGGCCCGACTCCCTGCACGATTCGGCCGTCCGCCTCCGTGTAAGGAACTGACGGTGAGACTCCGATTTCTTGTCATATCGTTTGTGAGCATACACCCTTTCTCCTTCAGCGCAAAAAAAACACCCTTTCTTATTTCTTTTATTTTCTTGTTCATCCATTTTATTCTTTAACTTTTTTATTTTTTGATTCCTTCTTTCTGTTATTAGTTTTTTCACTTCTCCTTTGGGTTAGGTTTCATTACAGGAGAAATGGAAGACGCCGATGGCCGGCCGGCTACGCGAAAGGCCAAATGTCGAGCCATCGGCGTAGTGGCCTCCCTCGGCCAGCCGTCCAGCCAGGCCGTCGGCGTAGGAAAGCCTGTTGGCATAGATGAAGGTGCCGAGGGTAGCCCTCGGCGAAGCGCGACCGTCGGCGCAGGAGAGAAGGTTGTGCCGACAGTGGCCCTCGGTGTACCTTCAGTCCTTGACGTAGACACAGTTCCAGCACGGCGGCGAGAACAATGTTAGAAAGCCCAGGTTGTGCCGACATCCTGTCCATCGGCATAGATCTTCGGAAGAAATTGGTTGGTATGTGCAGACGGCTGGGCCGTTGGCACATGCCTCCAATTTTTTTTATTTAATTTTAGCCATAGCTATCTTTTCTTTTACCTCATTAATTTTAAAAAAATCATAACTAAATCATTATAATTCAGAAAAATACAAATAATATATCAAAATTTGTAGAAAAATAAGATCTATCTATCTACTCTCAAATATTACACATTTGTAAATAAAAAGTAAGTGAAACATAAAACATTATATATAGTGTAAAATAGGCATAAGAAATTCAAAAACGATCCAAACAATACGAAACCTTCGCGCTAGTTAGAAGAAAAATATCAAACTTGGTAAATTGATTATGTCTCAAAAACCTTCACAAGATGACCTATCTCATTCGAGGTTTACTGGTTTTCGGGTCAAATGACCAATATTATGGCTAGAATCAAGTCATAGTTTGTGATAGTGTGTTCATATTGTGCATACATGTGTATCATGGGATGGCGAATAACGTTGCAGTAGGAAGACACTAAAAAGCCATTTTCCATTTTCCGACTGCAAAAAAACAGGTTGTTTTGTGAAGCAACCATCAAATGGCTAATTCAAAATGCTACCACCATATTAGTCAAAAATACTAGATCACCTTACATGGACAATGTCCTAACAGGGGATCTCAAACCTTTACGTCTATCTCTGGTAAAAAGACAAATTTCTGCCGAATCGATAAGAAGTGGGTCAGATATGAACTATAGGTACATGATCTGATGCTCATGATTTTAAAAAAAATCATTTTTAGGTTTAAAATATGATATTTTATCAGAGAGCCACTTCAAGTTTAGCGAGTCTCAGCCCCGAGTTAAGAATCTTCATGCCCGCCATTCGACAAAGTTCGACGAAACTAGTAGAAAAAGGCCTATCCATATGGATCATATCAGTGGCGCACGCGGAAAATGATGCGCCACTGACCTGCACTTATCCGTGGCGCATGCTCAGAACGGTGTGCCACGCATATGTGGGCCCATCGCTGGTGGCCGACCCCGTCCATAGACGGCATGTCCGTGACGCATGGGATACGTGTGCGCCACGCATAACAGCGATATCAGTGGCACACGACCATCTGGTGCGCCATGGGAGTAGGTGGACCCAGGCATCTAAAAAGGTGGAAACTTATCAATGACGCACCATATAGGGGTGTGCCACGGATAATTTTCAAAAAATCTGCCTTCACCCCCCAGTGGATTGACTTTTTTGTTTTGCAAATAATTATAGATAATGCAAAATACTCAAAAATAAAATCTTTTCATATATAGGTAGGTTATATGGTCCAGTTTGTAGAAAAATTAAGAAATATGAATTTTGAATTTTTTTGCAAAAAAACTTTATGGTATGGTAAAATGGTCATAACTTTTGCATACGATGTTGAAAAAATATTTAATATACCAAATGACGAGAACGAAATTTCACATCCGCTCACAATGACCTTGGGTCGTTTAGCGATTTTTTAGAATCTCAAAATTCAAAAAGAATAAAATGTTATGACAAAAACAAGATTTTTTTCCTTTAGAAAAAAAATTGAGGCAACTTATCTGTGCCGAAACAAAATAGGGTGCACCACAGATAAGTTTAGAAGGATTTAAAATTTGAATCCGGCCGGCCACTACCCCCTTCTCCTTATCTTATCCTCCACCTTCCCCTCGCATTCCCCTCCTCCTCTCTTCTTCCTCTTCATACTCCTCCTCTCTTATTCATCTTCCTCCTCCTCCTCTCTGCTTCTTCCTTCTCCTCCTTCTCCTCTCCTCCTCCTCCTCTATTCTTCATCCTCTCTTCTTCCTCTTCCACCTCCTCTTCCTCCTCCTCCTCCTTATCCTCCTCCTTCTCCTCTCCTCCTCCTCCTCCTCTCTTTGTCCTCCTCCTTTTCTGAATCCTCTCCTCTTCTCCTCTCCTCCTTCCCTTCTCCTCTCCTCTGACCGCATCGGCCTTCTCCGGCAGTTCACGGGAGGCACCACCTCCCTCCGCGTTATCCTCGACCTCCTTCCTGACAACGCGACGCGGCACGACGTGGCGACGATGAGATGATGACGCGGCAGATCTAGATCCACTTTTTTTTGAAATTTGAAAATTTTATTAGTGGCGCACCATATTCACATGCGCCACAGATAATTTTGAGATATCCGGACTTTTGTAAAATTTCGAAATCGATATCAGTGGCGCACCGTATCCCAGTGGCGCACGTCCAGGTGCGCCACGGATAAAAATTATCAGTGCCGTAACCACTGACCCCATTTTAGGTGTGCCATGGATAAGACTTTTCCTACGAGTGCGATAGTTTAAAACAAGCATAAGAAATTCAAAAACTATCCAAACAATGTGAAACCTTCACGTGGTGTCATATTATGTGACATAGTTAGAAGAAAAAATATCAAACTTGGTATATTGATTTTGTCTCAAAATAACCTTCACAAAATGACCTATCTAATTCGAGGTTTCCTGGCTTTTGGGTCAAATTACCAATGTTATGGCTATAATTAAGGCATAGTTTGTGATAATATATCCATATTTTGCATACATGTGCATCATGGGATGACGAACAATATTGCAGGAGGAAAATTTCCTTTTCGTCGCACCAAAAAGCCATTTTCCATTTTCCGAGTGCAAAAAAGAGCGGTTTTGTGAAGCAACTATCAAATGGCTAATTCAAAATGCTACCACCACATTTTTCAAAAATATTATACCACCTTACATGGACAATGTCCTAACAGAGGAATCTCAAACCTTTTCTTCTATCCCTGGTGAAAAAGACAAATTCCTGTCAAATCAGTAGGAAGTGAGTTAGATATGAACTACATGTACATGATGTGATGCTAATGATTTAAAAAAAATTATTTTTAGGTTCACAATATGATATTTAATCAGAGATCCACTTAAATTTTAGCGAGTCGCAGCCTCGAGATAAGAATCTTAATGCCCGTCGTTCGACAAAGTTTCACGATAGTTTAAAACAGGCATAAAAATTCAAAAACGGTCCAAACAATGCAAAACCTTCACGTGGTGTCATATTATGTGACATAGTTAGAAGCAAAAATATCAAACTTTTTATATTAATTATGTCTAAAAAACTTCGCAAAATAACCTATTTCATTCGAGGTTTCCTGGCTTTCTGGTCAAATGACCAATGTTATGGATAGAATCAAGACATAGTTTGTGATAATGTGTTCATATTGTACATACATGTGCATCATGGGTTGGCGAACAATGTTACAGGAGGAAGTTTTCCTTTTCGTCACACCAAAAAGCCATTTTCCGAGTGAAAAAATGGGCAGTCTTGAAGCAACCATCAAATGGCTAATTCAAAATGCTACCAACATATTTTTCAAAAAATACTAGACCACCTTATATGAACAATGTCCTAACAGGGGGATCTCAAACCTTTCCGTCTATACCTGGTGAAGAAGACAAATTCCTGCTGAATCGGTAGGAAGTGGGTCAGATATGAACTACAGGTACATAATCTGATGCTCATGATTTTTTTTAAAGTTATTTTTAGGTTCACAATATGCTATTTCATCAGATATCCACTTCAAGTTAAGCAAGTCGCAGGCCCAAGCTAATAATCTTCATGCTCGCTGTTCGACAAAGTTAGACGATAGTTTAAAACGGGCATAAGAAATTTAAAAATGTTCCAAACAATGCGAAACCTTCACGTGGTGTCATATTATGTGACATAGTTAGAAGCAAAAATATCAAACTTGGTATATTAATTATGTCTCAAAAAAACCTTCACAAAATGACCTATCTAATTCGAGGTTTCCTGGCTTTCGGGTCAAATGACCGATGTTATGGCTAGAATCAAGGAATAGTTTGTGACAATGTGTCCATATTGTGCATATATGTGCTTCGTGGGATGGCGAACAATGTTGCAGGAGAAAGTTTTCCTTTTTATCGCACGAAAAAGCCATTTTCCATTTTTCGAGTGCAAAAAAGGATGGTTTTATGAAGCAACCACCAAATGGCTAATTCAAAATTCTACCACCATATTTTCAAAAATACTAGACCATCTTACATGGACAATGTCCTAACAGGAGGATCTCAAACATTTTCGTCTATCCCTGGTAAAAAAGATAAATTCCTGCCGAATTGGCAAAAGTGAATCAAATATGAACTATAGGTACATGTTATGATGCTCGTGATTTTTTTAAAAAAACATTTTTTGTTCAAAGTATGTTATTTCATCAGAGATCCAATTCAAGTTTAGGGGGTCTCAGCCCCGAGCTAAGAATCTTTATGCGTGCCGTTTTAAACAGGCAAATGAGATTATGGTAAGAATCACGGTATAGTTTATGATAAGTTGATATTGATATCATATTTGGATTCCTCTCATTTTTATGATCAATTTAGACATATTATTTGTCAAATTCCGATTTACAGATTTAAAGATATTAATTATTCCATATTAAATAGAAAATTAAAAAAATAATTATATTTTTTTTGAATTCAATAATATTTTTACTTATTTATTATTGTTTACTTGAATAATTGTTTATAATTTAAAAAATACAAACATGTGACATGATGATATAAGAGTTAATAGGATTGATATAATAGTATTGACAACAATGTATAAATTGCTTTGCGGAAACAGATTCTGAAGGAACGAGGAAGTTAAGCGTGTTGGAGGTTGAGTAATGAGGATGGATGACCGACCAGAAAGTTTGACCAAGATTGCAATTTGATCAAAAATTAAATTAAATATAGTTAGTGTTAAAAATGTTCAAAACGAGAGATTGACGAGTCAAACAATTCAAAGATTAAAAAATTGAGTTTTTTTAAACAATTTAGGCTATGCCGACGGCCTGGCTCTCGGTGTAGAAGGGCGATGTGACGGGCTCGTGTTGCTCCTGGGTTGGGCCTGTGTCGACGGCCTGACAATCAGCGTAGCTCCAAGGCTGGGTCGTTATCAAACGGTTGTCGCCTGACATCGTAGGGCCTGCTGCAAGCACTATGTCGAGGGGGATTTTATATGCCGACGGACGAGGGGCCATGCCGACAACTAGGTAAGCCGAGGGGGCTACGCCGACTGCCACCGTCGGTATAGCCTATGCCAACGGTAGCCGGCCGTCGTTGCCTCAATTGTTTCCTGAAGTGTTTTATTGTTATTTATGTAGTCCTTTGTAGTTCATCACGTGGTTCACCATTTATATACTTGACCATGAATCCACCATTTAGAAAAGTTTCATGCAGTAGCTTTTTGTTTTAAATTTAACACAATGAAATCTATTGTCTTTGTTTATAAAAATTTTAACGAGTCACATTAACATTCGTAAGCGCAATAAAATGTTTCATGGGTAATATGATACATTTTGAAATTTATTAGTTGTTATCTAGTAAACATTTCGTAAAAATAAAATAAATTGTTGCATCAAGATTCTATTTGGCGCGCATATATACTTTATCCAACATACATGGACCCGTTTTCATACATGGCGTAACTCATTTGTTCCATACTCGCATTAGGATGTTTCATACTCGCAAGGAGTGTGACTATACACCTACTATTATGAAGTTTGCCCCATAGGTTACCTCTGGACTGGTTCGGGAAGCTACTAACCTGATGTGGAGTAAATCTAAAGGTCCCAGAGTATTATTGGGCACTTGTAGGCTTAAGGACACCCCCAAAGATTTAGAGCTTCTAGCAAACTATAGTGACAGTTAGAAAACATGGTCCATTATATAAGAATCTTCTTACTCAAATAGACCTGCCTTTTTGGATTTGAGATTGAGTATAGTTGTTGACATAAAAATTTGATCACTATCTCCATCCCTCCAATTGAATTACATCCAAGTGATGGAAAAGAAGGAGAAGACCTTAATTTGTGATTCCACCGATCAAAGACGGTTGGCCTTGAGATCTTATAAGCTTGATTGCTTCATGGAGTTTGTAATTGTCCAAGATTAACTCAAGATCTATCACTAGTGGAAGAACTCAAAATTGGTTTGGTAAGCTAGCTACCAGAGAAGAAGGTTCAATCCAAGTGATATTTGTGGGCTTAGTTAATCATGACCTATCCAATAGATATTAGAGTCCCCCAAGGGTTTAAACTTCGGGATATATCATAGTGTACTTGTGTCCATCCACTCTTGGTTATTTTTATTATCTCTGATTACTTGTTCTTAGTTTAATTCTACCTTGCTTTATTTATCTTGCTTTCTAGTGTGTTCTTGCCATATTGGATTGTTCACATAGTTGCATTTTTTAGGATGGTCCTTGTTACATAGGAACTCACCCAAATTCTCATCTTATTAATCTTATTGTGTTGGCTTCCTTTTGTCATCATGCATCCTTATCCATGTTATATCGTACCCATTGATCACACGTGTATGTCATATTGATGAATTAATATGTGTGTTTAGGGTTTTAAGGACGGTAGGGTGGAGGGAGAGGGAGGGGAAGTTAGCAAGGTCGGTTCCACGTCGTGATCTGCCCAGCAGGAGAAACACTATTAGATGATGCCACAGTAGACGAAAGATCGTGAAATTCTATGACGGTAGGAGAAATACTTGCAGAATCTGTTGCGGTAGAGAATTGTCTTTCCTGGTCTGCCGCGCCATAGAAATTTCCGTTGTTTTCTGTCGTGATAGATTGTATTGTCGTAGCCATTGAAGAATAAATGTGAGTTGCAGTAGGATCATTTTGATAGTCTAAGAGCTCAAGGCGAGCACCACAAATTGTACCTACACCATGGTTATGTAACAACGAGGAAGCATGCACAAAATCATCAAATTGGTCAATAGATAAGGAAGAGGTGGACAATTTTGGAGAAGAATCCGAGGATGGAAGATTGGAAAAAAAAGTTCTCATGAAAGACAAGGTCGTGACTGATGTAAACTCTATTCATTGGGAAAAAAAGATTCATGTATCCTTAAGGAAGAGAGCTATACCCTAGAAAAACACACTTTTTATATTAGAATTTTAGTTTTCGTGTGTTGTAAGGGCGTAGATAGAGCCAACATGCACACCCAAATACTTTAAGAACGGTCTAGTGAGGAACCTCGCCAAGGAGACACTCAAGATGGGTTTGCATATCTACATGTTAGAGAGTAAGAGTTATGAGAAAGCAATCCGTAGAAAAAAATCATTCCAAAAGAAAGAAACTAGTGCATGGGCAAGTAGTGTAAGTCTTGTCTCAACAGCGTGTCTATGTTTGCGTTTAGCCATATTATTTTGTTGGTGAGTATTCAGACAAGAAATCCGGTGAGTAATGAAAGGTTTTGAAAGAAAGAATTAAGCTAAATTTATTCCCTACCCCAATCCGATGACTAAGGAGACATTCAACATGCTTTTGAAACTGAATGAATACAACAAAGACATATTTCTTAGGTTTGAGCAAATAGAGCCAAGTGAAATGGCTATAACCATCAACAAAGCTCACATAATAATTGTGACCACTAACACTAACAAAAGTTTGGGCTGGACCTCATACATAAAAATAGATAAATTCAAAAGGAGTAGTGGTTACACGTTCTGAAATTGAAAAAGGAAATTGATGAGTCTTGCCCTGGCGAGAGGCATCACACACTAACTCTAATTTATTAGACACAGACGGAAGATCATTACTACTATGGACATGTTGAACAAGTTGATACGCCAGATGGCCTAGACGGACATGCCACTTGGCAGAAGACACCTTAAGACAGCTGATAAACACCTTGAAAGATGGTACATCTGGGGAGTAAAGGCCACCACGATAACGACTGCTTAGAATAATTTCTCTTGTGGTCCGATCCTTGACAAAGGAAAATTAAGGATAGAGTTTGATATAGGCATTATTGTCATAAGAAAGTTTGAAACCAACAATAAGATCGGAGAAACTTTAGGAACACGAAATGTATTATTGAGACGAATAGGTTTAGAAGGAGTAGGAAGCAAGGCTTGACCAACATGAAACATGCGCATACTTGAACCATTTGTGGTGTGGACATGATCTTTGGAGTAGTAAAGTTCCTTCATATGAAGTTCGTCTAGCTGGTTAGTGAGGTGATCCGTTGCACCAGTGATCATGTACCATGCTAGATCAACATGATTTTTTTTATAATGGACGCTTTATTGCTTAAAAATGTTTAAGCATTACATCCTAAATCTGCATAACTAGGATGCACACAACCGACACAACTTCTAGATCCGACAAAATAATAATAAAAACAAGACGAATTACAAGAATCATCAAAGCCTATAAAACACCTATAAAGGTGGAGGGACGATCCTGAGATCAGGCTGCCATCCATGTCGGGAAAAATATCTTTCACCGTATCCTCCAAATGAACAAATACCTCCATAGATAGGTCTCTCCACTCCACACGATGTAGAGGTGACCACGAACGGAGAATAGCGGTGCATCTATAGATAACCAGCTTGTAGAGGATCAATAGGGTATTATGGAGTGTGCCTGCGTACCGCCTGGTTGGCCAATAAGATTTGCTTGTCGGTGAAGCGGCCATCATTGCCAAGGCTAAGAAATTCGCTCTGAAAGCGTTTTAAGCAGCAAGAGGATACATGGACCTCCTCGCCACAAAGATGGCACACATGACGGCTCCCACCGGGAGGGCCAGAGCACAACCACCAGAACCAGAGATGACACTAATAGAACCGGAGCCACCTAAAGTGGGTATCTTCCCAGTGTTGTAGTAGATGGGTTTTCACAGTTGAAAGATCGGTATAAGCGACTAGAGGGAGGTGAATAGGCGCTACTCAATTTTTGACTTCTTTTCAATTTTAAGGCTTGACACAAAGTAGTTTCTCTAGATATGCAACTAGGTGAGGAAACCTATATGAGAACAATCAAGTAAGCAAGCAACAATAAGGGAGTAAAGGATAGAAGTCACTAAAAGTTGACACGGAGATGTTTTCTCGAAGTTCCTTACTTTTGAGGGTAAGTACGTCTCCATTGAAGGGGTGAGCGGTACTAAGAACACCAGCGCCATAAAAGGCCTCACCCTATTCTCCCGCACACCCGCCTCACGGAAAGCACACGATCCACTATACGGTGGCCTTCAAGGTTAAAAGGGCATGTATGCCCCATGTGTGGTTTTGGTAATTAATGACAATCTCTATGGACTAATGTGTAAATTGAGTTTCACTTGTAGGTTTTTCCATTGGCATCGCTTGGGCCATGTGTTGGTCTCAAGTTTGAAAGATGAAGAAATGTCCAAGAGCTTTGTGCCATTGGAAACATGAAGAAAGAAGGAGCTTGAATGTTGATCAAGACAAGTGCAAAGAGTTGCATCAAGATGGATCAACCTCAAGAAGGGATGAAGAAGGGCAAGCTCAAGATGCGCCATCTCTAGAAGATCTCATGCTTGAAGCTTGCCATCCTCATGATCATGGAGTGATGAAGACAAGTTCAAAGAAGAGGTTTCCCCATGGAGTATGGGGGAGCAATTTGCAAGTCTTCATCTTCATCAAGCAAGAGCAAACAAGAAAGGTGTTCCCACTATAGAAGAACAAGACAGTCTACATCAAGTTCAAGTGGGATTCTCAAGGCAAAGGTATGTTTTTGATAGGGATTCTCTTTTGCCGGTCTCGTCTTGTTAGTTGGGAGACTGGGTTTAGGATAGATAGTTGTACTATCAAGAGGGGATCACAAGCGGGTGTCTCGTTTGCATCATTCGGAGAGAGATCAAACCTTTGCATTCATAGCATCATCTTTCTTGGTTGTTATTTGGTTCTTGTCCATGAGAGGATCTAGAGCTTATGGTCATCATCATAACAAGCTCTAGTTCATCGTCTAAGGATTTCCCTTGCATATCTTATTGCGGTTTTTGATCTTGCGAGTTTTCCGGCTCCACATATATATTCATGGTATTTTCTCCCAAGGTGATACCCAATATTCGTCGTTATCTTTCCAAAAAATTGGTTTCATCTCATTTGGAGTTTGGATGCAAAAGTTATTGCATTTCTGGTTTTTGGAATTTCCCTGACCGGAAGTTCTGGCTTCTCATCGGAAGTTCCACTAGGGCATTTTGCATCTGAACTGTATTGTATCCTCTCTATTTGGTTTGTTGTATTTTACGGAATTTGGGCCGGAAGTTACAGCGATAATACCGCCCCACCTAAAGTTCCGGCCAGGGACCGGAAGTTCCGCTCGGGCCTAGTTACCGCTGGAAGTATCGATTGAAAATCCGGCTCTTGTTCCGCTCACGTTCAGTAACCTTCTGTTTTGGATGTGTCTATTTGACGGAACTTCAGTCGGAACTTCCATCGGAAGTTCTGCTCCCACCGGAAGTTCCGGTGGACCGGCGGAAGTTTTGACCAGGACTCGTGTTTTCTCGCATCGTAGTTTTTGACCGTTGGCTGTGTGCCACCAGAACTTCTGGCCTCCTACCGGAAGTTCCGGCCAGGGTCGCGAATGCCCATAACAGGCAGATCTAGGATCCCTTTAAAAGGGGCTCCTCTTCCCCTTCGTGGGTACTAGCTTTTCTTCTTGGTTCTTGGCTTTCTCTCTCTCCTCCATTGTTGACCTTGAAGAAGCTTTCCCTCTCCCATTTCCCCTCCTATGATTCTTGCATATTTTTAAGGGATTTGAGAGAGGAGATCTAGATCTACAATCCCTCCAAGCTAAATCCCTTCTTTTTGAAGGAATCATTGGGATCTAGATCTTGGAGAGTTTTGTATTCTCCTCTTGTGTTCTTCCTCTCTTATTCCCCCAATAGCTTTTGTAGATTTGGTGGAATTTGAGAGAGAAGGACTTGCCTCTTGCATTTGTTGCATAGGTTTGAGTTCTCCTCGGAGATTCGGCGAGTACAAGCTTGTGGGATTGTAACTCTTGGGTTCTTGGAACACTAGACGGTTGTGTGGTTGGATTGTTGACCTTTTGTGGTCTTGTAGCCTTTTGTGGCTTTGTTGGTCTTTTGTGGCATTGTAGCCTTTTGTGGCTTTGTTGTTGGGAGCCTCCAATTGAGTTGTGGAGTTAGCCCCAATCTTGTATGGGTTCAGTGACCGCCCTCAAGCGTCCCATAGTGGAGCGAGTGCCCGCCTTTTGTGGTGCGCACTCGGGAGAATAGGGTGAGTTATACATCCAAAACGTATCTACTTTCTCGAACACTTTGCTATTATTTCTTCTCTAAACTTGAGTGATTTGGAGACAACTAACATGGAATGATGCTGTTTTTAGCAGAATTACCTTCGTGTCTTGTTTTTATGCAGAAAATCAACTATTAGGAAAAATCCCGGAAAATATGCCAAAAACTATATTTCACCAGAAGATCCACGGAGCCAGAAGACGAGACGGAGAGGAGGCCTGGGGGCCACATCCACCCTAGGCGTGGACCCACCACTAGCCGCGCCTGGAGGGGTGCAGCCACCCCAGGCACCTCCTCGGCCTCCCTCTGCGCCTATAAGTTGCCTTTCGACCTAAAAACCGAGGGGGGTTCGATAGTTTTTTAGAAAGAGTTCTGCTCCACCGCCGCCACCAAAAACCAAGATTCGGATCCAGAAACTTCGTTCTAGCACCCTGCCGGGATGGGAAATTTGGAGAGGATCATCGCCATAGTCATCACCAACGCATCTCCATCAACCACCGATGTTTCCCTCATCCTTGAGTGAGTAATCCCCCGCTGTAGGCTTGGGGATGGTAGGGATTGGATGAGTTCTATCATGTGATCGAATAAGATCTGTTAGGGCATAGTGCCCAGTATCTCTATTAGTTCTATTTGACTTTGTTGCAACTTGTTGTTCTTAATGCTTGTCACTAGGGCACGAGTGCCATGATCTCACATCTAAACTTATTATAGAATCATTATGATAGTATTGTTTGTGATCTTATCTGCAAGTTGTGTACACATATCATCGTACGGATCCAAAGGCCCAAAGTGACAATAATCAGGACAACCGGAGGGGATGGCTATGGTGTGAGTATCACATTTGTTCATGGAGTGTTAATGCTTTGCTCCAGTGCTCTATTAAAAGGAGCACCTTAATTGCCAGTAGTTCCCTAGAGGCCCCGCTGCCACGGGCTGGCTGGACAGAAGGTGTTGTGCAAGTTCTCATTGCGAGCACGTATGACTATATTTGGAGCACATGCCTAGGATTGTTTAGTACTTAGATGCTTGTTATTATTTATCTGCAATGCCCTAGATCTTGAAGTTACATGTTTAGACTCGTCCATGCAACACCCGTCCATCCATCCCTATGCCTACTTTCGAATCCTCATCATTCAAGTATCACATTACTATTGCTCCTGTTTCACTGTTGCTGTTGCTTTGCTATTGCTACTATAAACTATTACTACTGATAAACTTCTGTGAGCAAGAACTATTTCCGGGTGCAGCTGAATTGACAACCTAGATGTTAAGGCTTGCAAGTATTCTTTGGCTCCCCTTGTGTCGAATCAATAAATTGGGTAATACTATCTGCAAAGACTGTTGCGATCCCCTACACTTGTGGTTCATCAAGACTATTTTCTGGCGCCGTTGCCGGGGAGCATAGCTTTATTTGTAAGTTCACTTGGATCTATTATTGTTCACTTCTACTCCTTTCATCATGGGGAAGTCTCGTGATGGAAAGTTCCCTATTTTACCATCCACTACAAGAAGATATACAGTCCTAAACACCTCTGTTGCTCTTGATTCACCGTCTATTATAAGTAAGCTTGTCACACCACCACCACATACACATGCTATACACACTGCTACTACTGTTGAGTCTGAAACTGCTTTTGATGCTCATGATGTTACTTCTACTGTGCTTGATGCGAGTGGTTCATTAGGTCCTTTTCTAGATGCTACTATGGCTAGTCTAGGAAATACCAAAACTCCTAGTGAAGCCACTATTACACCTGTTAGCTCACCTGAGGCTAGTGAGAGTTATGATATTAATGATGGTTACATTGAGTTCACTGATGATTTTGTTAAAGAGTGCCGAAATACACATGGTACTAGTTCTATTAAGAGTCTCCTTGCTAGACGTACTATCATGCCTAAGTTGTCCTCTGATCCTAAGATTGCCACCTCTCCCATAGATATTAAAGATGAAGATTATGATTTCTCTCTTGATTTATCTTATTTAGATATTGTTGAGAAAGAACCTTTTTGTGGGACTGAAATGAGAGTGTTGTGTCTCATATGAATGAGCTTTCTACTATGAGTGCTTTGTTCTCTGATGATTTTAAGATGCACAGGTACTTTGTTACTAAGATCTTCCCTTTTTCACTAAAAGGAGAAGCTAGGGCTTGGTTTAATAGATTACCTCCTGGTTCCATTGATAGCCCTGATTGCTTATTTCTTACAGAAATATTTTCCTCCCAGTGCTAGACATGCTGCTTTGCGGAGACTTTTTGATTTTAAACAGGGAGAAGAAGAGAAATTGCCTGAGTCATGGACAAGGTTCTGTGCCTTGATTCATGCACATCTTGGATGTCCATTACCTAAGAATGAGCTTCTTGATATTTATTATAATGGACTAACTGATGATTCTAGGACATACCTAGATAGCTTTGCTGATTGTGTTTTGAGGAAAAGGACTCCTATAGATGCTAAAGAATTAATGACTAAAATAAGCAAGAATTATGATGATTGGACTTCAACTGAGTTGAATGCACCTGAGCCTATTACTCCTGAACCAGTTGTTCCTAAACCAATTCCAGCACCAACAACAAAGAAGAGGGGAGTTATTACATTAAATGATGAAGTGATGAAGGAAACTAAGAAGTGTCTAAAGGAGAAAGGTATTAGAGCTGAAGATGTGAAGAATCTACCTCCTATAGAAGAATTATGTAAGCCCATTCCCCACTCATCTACTATTGAGGTACACTCTCTCCAACACTATGATGAAGGTGATATTCCTTATGGTAAGCCTCCTGGTCAATGTTTAGAGGAACTTGACACATTTATTGTTAAACAAGGGTATTTTAATAAGCAAGTTCAGAATCATTTATTGGAAAACTCTAGAGCTATCCATGAGTTAAAAGATATTGTGGAAAGAACTTCTAATGATATTAAAATGCTTTGTAAACACTTTCAAATGGTTCAAACCCAACTTGATCAACTTGTTAAGGTACAAAAGGATATGCTAGTTAATGCCTCAGGAAATAAACATGCTTATGGAATTAGAACTAGAAGTGGTATAGCTACTCAAGATCCCTTATATCCTGAAAGACACCCTAAAAGAATAGAGCGGGATTCCCAACAAGGTGAAGATAGTGTTAGTCCTCGTAAGAGGAAGAAAAAGAAACATAAGATAGTTGAGGAACCACTTGAACCTGCTGTAGATCCTAATAATATATCTGTCTCTGATGCTGAAACTGAGAGTGGTAATAATAATGAGTCTCTTGATAAGGAGGAAGGTGAGGAAGAACCTGAGAAGCACACTAAGAACACTAGGTACACAAAGGAAGATTTTATTGCTAATAAACATGGTAAAGAGAGAGAACCTTGGGTGCAGAAACCTATGCATTTTCCAGGTAAGAAACACAAATCAAAGGAGGAAGAACACTACAACAAGTTTTGTAAGTGGATGAAACCTTTATTCTTGCAAATTCCTTTGACTGATGCTATTAAATTGCCTCCTTATTCAAAGTATATGAAGGATATTGACTCCTAATGAGGAGATTTCTACTTTGCTTGCTAATTACTCCTTCAATGGTAAGGTTCCAAAGAAACTTGGTGATCCAGGTATACCAACTATTCCCTGCTCTATTAAGAACAATTATGTTAGAACTGCTTTATGTGATTTGGGAGCTGGAGTTAGTGTTATGCCTTTTTCTCTCTATAAGAGACTCCGGCTAGAAAAGTTGATACCAACTGATATATTTTTGCAAATGGCTGATAAGTCAACTACTATTCTTGTTGGTATATGTGAGGATGTTCCTGTTCAAGTTGCTCATAATTGCATGGTTTTAACTGATTTTGTTGTGCTTGAAATGCCTAAAGATGATAACGTGTCTATTATTCTTGGGAGACCTTTTCTTAATACTGTAGGTGCTGTCATCAATTGCAATCAAGGAAAAGTAACATTCAATATTAATGACAAAGAGCACACTGTATATTTCCCCAAGAAGGTTGTTAAAAGCTATTGCCTGAATTCCATTGAAAATATTGAGAGCATCAAGGTTGAAGAAATATATTGTCCCATTCCACAAGAAAATTTTGAAACTATTATGATTGGGACCATTGCTATCAAGTATGAGGTAACATAATCACCTTGTGGAATGCAAAGTTTTGCTTCATATAAGATTGTTTTGGTAATAAGACTTGATCAACCTTGTTAACAAAAGGATTTTAATGAACAAAATAATGTTTCCACTATGGTTATAATTGCTTTCTTTTACTTTTCTCCTTCCTAGTCTTTGCTTTAGCTTTAGTTTTGCTAGGTGTTTGCTTGTTTCAGTTTCTTAGAGCTCATGTAGTTTGGCTTTTGGTTTGCTTTTGCTTCCTCTGAAAAAACTGTTTCTGCGAGAAAATCAATTTTTATACCCTGAAAATTGGCCAAAATAAAGTTTCCCGGAAAATCCCAGAAAATTCAAAATAATTTTTTCCTCGAAAAAAGGGGCAGAGAGGCACCTGAAGTGACCTAGGGGGCCACCCCAGGCCACCACGCCCATGGTAGCCGCGACCTACCAGGGGGTGGCGCCTAGGGGAGGTCTGGCCCACCTGGCCCCCTCTAGGCTGCCTCCTCAAAGCCACCTTCTTTCTCTCTCCCGAAAAACACCGGAAAACTTTCTCAAGCTCGAGTTCTTGCTCTTCTTGCTCGTGATTTTCGATCTCCTTGTCTAGCCCATCTCAAGTGATGATTTTTTGAGGGATTATTCCTTGGTATGTGCCTCCTCCACTTGTCTAATTAGATTTGTGATTGGTAGATTGTATCTTGAGTATTTTGCTGATATAGGTGATAGGTTGTTTGAGCTTGCATGCTTGTTCTATGCTTAGAAACTTTGTTTTGATGCATGTGTAGTCCTCTAGCAAGTTCCTATAGTAGTTGCTCATCATTTATCAACTTAGAAATCACTTGGTTTGATGGTTGTCTAAAATTTCAGCAAGGAAGATGAGTGCTTATCCACTGAATCAATATAACTTGATGGTGCATGAGCCAATGAAAGTTCATCGTGAGGAGGCAATTTATCCTTCCATATATCCATGCCATGAATTTATGAGAGCTACGGGGATCCTCTAAGATTTCCAAACTATGGTTACAAATGCAGGGTTGGAACACTTTGTTGAAGGTGAACCATTCCAATATGTTAAGCTAACCATAGCTTTTGTGCAGGACTTCCGGTTCACTTGGTCTACTTCTAATCCCATGGTCCATTAAAAAATATATAATATACCTGTCGACCTGCCTTTTGCTGATTTATGTGCAGTAGTTAGAGTACCTCAGTGGGGATCTTGCGAGAAGATCAAGGAGAGGCCCAAGTCACTTATGGATTTATATGCTAAGATTTGCCAAGGTTTTGACTTCTCAAAGGAAAGTGGTAAAATTCGGAACATTCAGCTTCCAGCTATTAGATACTTTGCCTATTTCATTACCAAGTGTCTTCTTGCTAGAAAGTTATCTTCTTTTGATCGAGCTTTTATCGCAGCTACTCTGAGTAGGAATAGATCTTATAGCCTGGGTGCGCTGATAGCTCACCGTATCACCACCAATCGCGAGAAGGGTGGAATTTGTGGAGGTCTCATTGCTTCTAGGTTGCTAGCTTTCCATGGTTTAGAGCCTCATTATTCAAATTATCAGTTCCCCATAGAGAGGATTGATATTGAATCCATGATTCAGCATGGTTTTGTTTCCTTGGGGGATAATGTGAGAAGTTTACCATATGAATTATCTTTTGCCCAGCAAGGTCGGAGAAAGGGTAGGACTGAGAAAATAGTTTATTTGCCTGCACCTGCTTTGTTTAATTTTGATAATAGGCAAGGATGGTCGCTTACGGAGGAGGAGGTTGACACATATCTGGGGGAACTCTCTCAGCAAGAGGAGAATGTTGAAGAGGATGCCGAAAATAATTTGGTTCAGCCCTCCAACTTAGGAGAGTCTTCATACCAGCAGCCCTCATTTGATTGGGGCGCGTCTTCTTCTTCATCGCAAGCGCCTGACTATGATCATTCCTATGATGACCCACCAACATGGGGTTACTACCCGCGCTATTGAGACCCACTTAGGCCAAAAGCCTAAGCTTTGGGGGAGGTATACCGACATCACACTCATATATATATCATGTTTGTTTGGTTCTTTGTATATCCATTGTTTCGCTTTATTTTTGGTTCTTGTTGCTTCTTTCTCAAAAACACAAAAATACCAAAAATATTTTATTTGTTTCTCTTGGTTTGTTTCTTTGCTTTGGTTTGCCTTAAAAGAAAAAATCCAAAAATATTTTGCTTTGTTTGGTTTGCTTTGTTTTTGTTTGGTTTTTCTTTGTTTGCTTGTTTCTAAAAAATTCGAAAACACCAAAAATATTTGTTGTTCTTCTTTGGTTTTGTGAGTTCTTTGCAGAGTTCAGCCGTCCATAGTGGATTTTGGTTTCATGTTAATATTCAAGTCACACAAGTGAAGGGCAATAATGAAGATTAAGACAACTCGAGATGTGGTAAGAGGCTGGTAACGAACTCTATTTATTTCATTTTTGTACATATACTCATCATTGTGAGCATGCTTAGCCTGTTTGTGTAAGGTGTATGTCATTATGGATGCTTAGTAGTTCTTCCTTATCTATGATTAACTCCAGCTTGCTAATAGTTTGTAGCATGTCATATGAATGTTTGCTTGCATTGTTTTATTCATACTTTGGTATGATATTGTGGTATCCTCCTCTGACTGTTCATGTGAATTGACTTGGCACATGCTCACGCATGCATATGACTAATCAATAGTCAGTAAGCCTCGATGATTTATTTTGCCTCAGAGTTCTTGTATTACTTTCATGCCATAATTAGTCATGTTTTGTTGCAAGCATGATTATGACAGTTATTGCTCTCTCGTTTGTCGCTCCCTCTCTATTGCTAGCCTTTACTTGCACTGAGTATATGCTCTACCTGTGCTTCCAACTCCCCAAAACCAATATTACCAGCCGTGTCCACCATAGCTACCCATCAGCATCATTTTCTACTTCAGCGCATATTCTATATGCCGTGTTTTCTTCCAAAATAAAATGTTTTTCTGTTTTGAGAAAGTTAGTTAGTAAAGCTCTCACGAACTTGATGGCACGCTTTATTCCTTGCGCTTAATAATCCTGAACCATTGTGACTAGTCCATGAAAGTTATGTGCTTGCTTATTATATCTTTGAGTCGAGAACCGTCTTTGTCACGAGGGAACTTTCAACACATTGGATATCTCATCCAGTTGATTCTTTGCTCTTTTGTTTACGGAAGTCGACGATGTGAAATAAAAGGGGAGGTTGTGAGTTCATGGAGTTTATACATTGTGTTAGAGAAACGTTTAGGCCGCTAGCCTAAGCCATGCCTAATCATGGTGGAAACTTGCAGCATCACCATAATGAGCATCTATGAAGCATCCTCAATAAAAAGCTACACATATGGTAAATAAAAATATTGCTGAGATGCTCATTGTCTGCTTGCCTTGTCATTTTGGTTATGGGAAAGCTCATGTACCATGTGCAAGGGTATCTCGTTGGCGGTTCTCGATGATATGCATGTATTTAAAATGACAAGAACTTTCAGGTGACCAAAGTTAAGTAGCATGCGGAGCGACCCTCGTACTCAAGGGACTTGGGATTTCCAGTTTATGGTCCGTCAAGCATATAATTCAGAGTGGACCTCACTTTCACCTTAACCACATGAAGATGCCTATGATAGAGGCAATGAGAGCTCAAAGCTAACGAGTACTTTCCTTTCAGCATTGGGAAGCCTTTCAAACCTTCACAAAACCATTTTCACAACTTTGTTGAGTCACCACTTATTCTATGAGCACCTTCTTGAGAGCATAGTTGTCATTCTTGTGTTTGTTCCAAAACTTGGTTAATTATGTCATGAATTTGATGCTTGTATCTCTGATATATTTACCTCTAGTCTTCACTTGAACTTCAGAGGTGCCTTGGCATTCATATTGTGCTCTACAAACAAAGCCAAGCAAGATACCACTTTATCATACCTTATTATGAGCATTGCAATGTTGCTTATGTTTATGTTTCATGCTACTTATTATTATTGAGTTGGTTTCTCTTCATAGCTTGCAATGACTATTGAGTAGACTTAGTTGCATACTTCTTATTATGAATTGTCTAAGCATCTACTCCTGTTCTGAGAATATATACATCATATAAATCAAAGTGTTCGTGAAAGTTCTTTTATCGCACTCAGTTTTCAACTGAATTGCTTGAGGACAAGCAATAAGCTAAGCTTGGGGGAGTTGATACGTCAAAAACGTATCTACTTTCTCGAACACTTTGCTATTGTTTCATCTCTAAACTTGAGTGATTTGGATACAACTAACACGGACTGACGTTGTTTTCAGAAGAATTACCTTGGTGTCTTGTTTTTGTGTAGAAAATCAACTATCAGGAAAAATCCCGGAAAATATGCCAAAAACTATATTTCACCAGAAGATCCACGGATCCAGAAGACGAGACGAAGAGGAGGCCTGGGGGCCCACACCCACCCCAGGCGCGGGCTCACCACTAGCCGCGCCTGGAGGGGGTGCAGCCACCCCAGGCACCCCCTCGGCCTCCATCTACGCCTATAAGTTGCCTTTCGACCTAAAAAACGAGGGGGGGGGGTCGATAGTTTTCCAAAAAGAGTTCCGCTCCGCCGCCGCCACCAAAAACCAAGATTCGGATCCAGAAACTCCGTTCTGGCACCCTGCCGGGACGAGGAATTTGGAGAGGATCATCGCCATCGTCATCACCAACGCATCTCCATCAACCACCGATGTTTCCCTCATCCATGAGTGAGTAATCCCCCGCTATAGGCTTGGGGATGGTAGGGATTGTATGAGTTCTATCATGTAATCGAATAAGATCTGTTAGGGCATAGTGCCTAGTATCTCTATTAGTGCTATTTGACTTTGTTGCAACTTGTTTTGCTTAATGCTTGTCACTAGGGCCCGAGTGCCATGATCTCAGAACTGAACTTATTATTGAATCATTATGATAGTATTGTTTGTGATCTTATCTGCAAGTTGTGTACACATATCATTGTCCGGATACAAAGGCCCCAAAGTGACAATAATTGGGACAACCGGAGGGGATGACTGTGGTGTGAGTATCACATGTGTTCACAGAGTGTTAATGTTTTTCTCCGGTGCTCTATTAAAAGGAGCACCTTAATTGCTAGTAGTTCCCTAGAGGCCCATTGCTGCAGACAAGAGAAGATGTTGTGCAAGTTCTCATTGCGAGCACATATGACTATATTTGGAGCACATGCCTAGGATTGTTTAGTACTTGGGTGCTTGTTATTATTTATCTGCAATGCCCTAGATCTTGAAGTTACATGTTTAGACTCGTCCATGCAACGCCCGTCCATCCATCCCTATGCCTACCGCACTCGAATCCTCTTGAATTCTTTGTTACTATTGCTCATGTTTCACTGTTGTTGTTGCTTTGCTGTTGCTACTACAAACTGTTACTACTGGTAAACTTTTGTGAGCAAGAACTATTTCCAGGTGTAGTTGAATTGACAACTCAGTTGTTAAGGCTTGCAAGTATTCTTTGGCTCCCCTTGTGTCGAATCAATAAATTGGATAATACTACCCGCGAAGACTGTTGTGATCCCCTACACTTGTGGGTCATCAGTGAGCCTTTTTTGGCGTCGGTGAGTTGCGTGCTTCCGCATCTGGGGTGAGGCCTTGTGTGGCATTGGGTGAGCATCAAGCCACCACACCTCGAGGTGAGCCATTTGTGGCGTTCGGAGAGCATTGGTACATCGCATCTCTCCAACGGAGACGTAGCTTCTTTGGAAGTGAACTTAGGGAAACAAATCTTCGTCTTCGCGTCCATCAGTTATCTCTCAACAGAGCCCTTTACTTATGCACTTTACATTGTGATAGCCATCGTGCTTGAAGTATTTATATCTTTCTATCACCTTGTTGCTTGTATTGCTTAGCATTGGTTGTTGGTTGATGGCTAACGTGAAGCCTATTGGGAACCCCAAGAGCAGGGTGTGAAGCAGCACAGCAGCAAGTTTTACCTTAGTACTAAGAAACCGAGGTTATCGAACCATTATGAGGAAGGAAACGTCATACAGGTGTTGCAAGCAACACGAATACCTACACAACACAAACTCAAGACTTTGCCCCAACGAATCAGTGAGGTTGTCAAGCTCGCCGGTTTGTTGTAACAAAGGATTAAACGTATGTTATGGAATGTAATGGTTTGCAACAAGTAAACAAGGAACAGTGTAAGATGTATCAATGGTAAAGATTGGACCGGGGTCCATAGTTCACTAGAGGTGCTCTCCTTAGATAAACAACATGGCATGAAGGGTAAACAAATTACAGCAGGGCAAGTGACAGGAACTGAACAAGGCATAACAATGCAATACCAGACAAAAAGATCCTATGTGATTCGATTGGGCAATACAACAATATACATAGACCGCCATCCAACTGCATCTATGACTAGAAGTCCACCTTCAGGTTATCATCCAAACCCCCTCCAGTATTAAGTTGCAAGCAACAGACAACCGCTTTAAGCAAAGTGTGTAAGGTAAACAATCCACTTGTTCCATGAACAAGAGACCGTTGTTTTCTCCCTAGTAGCAACAACACATCTACAACCGAAGAGATTTCTGTCACTTTCCTTGGAAACTAGAGGCATGAACCCACTATCGAGCATAAATACCCCCTCTTGGAGTCACTAGCAACTACTCGGCCAAGATAGCTACTAACAACGGAGAGCATGCAAGATCACAAACAACACATACATGATAGTATCAAATATACAAAACCATTAATCAATATGACATAGTAATCTCAATATCCATCGGATCCCCACAAACACAACATGCATGATTACAAATAGATTAGATCTTGATCATGAACGGAGCTCACAAGATCTATACATGAAAGCACAAGGAGGAGATACAACCATCTAGCTACTACATGGACCCATAGTCCAATGTGGAACTACTCATGCTTCATACCGGAGAGAAGGCCTCCGGGGTGATTTCCCCTCCGGCAGGGTGCCGGGAAGAACTTCAGATCCCCTCGATCTAGGGACGACGGTGGTGGCGGCTACAGAAGGTTTCGTGGAGTTTTTATCGGGTACTTAGGGTTTCTGCATCGGGGGCTTCTTATGGGAGAAGAGGCGAGGCCGGGAGGCGACCAGGGGGCCACACCCTGCCCAGGCGCAGGTCCACCCTAGCCCGCGCCTAGGGGGTGTGGTGGCCTTCTGGCACCTCTCTGTCTCGTCTTCTGGATTCGTGTCCCCCATGGTAAAATATTGACTTCGTCTTTTGTCCCGTCCAATTCCGAGAATATTGATTTTCTGCCTTTCTAGAACCAAAAACAGAAGAAAACAGGCAACTGGCACTATGGCAACTTGTTAATAGGTCAGTTCCAGAAAAGATATAAAACACCTCAAAGTGTAGACAAAGCAAAGCAAAGCAAAGTAGATACTAAACAAGCATGGATCATCAACAATTATAGATACGTTTCCGACGTATCAAGCATCCCCAAGCTTAACTCCTGCTCATCGTCGAGTAGGTAAGTGATAAAAAGAATAATTTTTGAGGTGACATGCACCGTCAAAACCAAGATCAAACCATTTGCAAGCATTGAAAGCTGGGATCAAAGAACTCTAAACATGTGCATGAAAGATGGAGTTCTAACAATAAGACATAGTAACTATGCATGCAACATGAAAGGCTACAAACAAAGATCATGAATAACATGCATTGCAAAACGTTTGTTTGTTTCACATACAGAAAACATGGCATAGTGGCAATTAGCTTGTCCCTCATAAAGTAGCAAATAGATGCCTAGGACACCTTCAAAATTCACAAGGGTGACTAGAAACAAATAGCACAAGAACAAGTAATATCACAATATGCATCAATCAATAAGTTTTGTGACACTTCACATAGAATGACAACTATGCTCTCTTAATGGCGCCTAAAAGTAGAAGGTGGAGACTCAAATAATGGTGAAAGAAAAGCCTTTCATAAAGGAAGCAGGGATTTCAAGTTTCAAAAAGAGTTTCCAAAAATTATGGTACTTGCTAGCTTTCAGCCCTCATTTCCCCTATCATAAGCATCTTGAAGTGATTAAGGTTAAAGTGAACAAAGATGGATTATATGCTTGACAAAGTATAAGTTGGCAATCTCAAGTTCCTTGAATACGAGGGCCACACCTCATGCTACTCAACTTCAGTCACCTGCAAGTTCTTGTCATTGTAAGTACATGCGTATCATAGAGAGCCGCCAACGGGGTACCCCTTGCACATGGTACAGGAGCTATCCCATAACCAAAATGACAAGGCAAGCAGACAATGAGCATCTCAGCGATCTTTTTATTTACTATATGCATAGCTTTTTATTGAGGATGCTTCATAGATAGCTCACTATGGTGATGCTGCAAGTTTCTACCATGATTAGGCATGGCTTAGGCTAGCGGCCCAGACGTTTCTCTAACACAAAATACATACTCCATGGACTTACAAGTTCCCTCTTTATTTCACACCGGTGACATCCATAGACAAAAGAGCATGATATCAACTGAGTACAAAGTATAAGTGCAATGTTGAAAACGTTCCCCGTGTCAGCACGGTTCTGCTAATTCCAACGTATAAGTGCAAGCATATACAACATAGATGACACAATGGTTCAATTTTATTAGGGGCAAAGAATATAAAGTGTGCCATCAAGTTTGTGAGGGCTTTAATCACTAAGTTTTCACATAACAAAATAGTTTTAAATTGGAAGATAACTGAAAACAAGAATATACTTGGAATGGTGTGACACACCATGCATAGGAATTTATAGTGGACACTTTGGAATAACCTTGTTACTTGGGAGTTGGAAGCATGAGTTGAGCTTACTCATACAAGTGGAGGCTAGCAAAAGACTGGGAGCAACCAACTAAGAGAGCAATAATGGCCATAATCATGTAGAGCAACAAAACATTACTAATCAAAGCATAGAGCGGTACTACAAGTCAAGGACTAAATTATCATAGAGGCTATGGTGACTTTTTCATAGTCATAACATGGTGTAAGCATGTGCCAAGTCAACCCAAGCAAAGCATCAAAGGAGAATACCACAATACTATGCTTTTGCATGCTAAAACAACGCATAATGTTTTCAAGACACACTAAGCAATCTCAATTGTTTGGAACAAGACATGCTACAGTAATAATCATTAAGCATAAGGTCAAAACAACACCTAGCATGTCATGATAAAGTCTAAGTCACAGTCAATACAAGCTCCTCTTGCACTTAACAAGCAAGAACTTTCTACTCCTTTCCAACACCAAGCAACTTATTTGAAACAACACAGTGAAAACGGGGGTCCAAACTACTTTATTCAAGCAAACTAAAGAAACTAAGCAAACCAAACAAAAACTAAGACGCTCCAAGAACAACACAACTTGTGCATGAAATAATAAAACGAAGTGTCTAGACAAACCTGAGCTTTTTATTGATGAAGAAGGGGATGCCTTGGACATCCCCAAGCTTTGACGCTTGTACCTCTTGGATATTTCTTGGGGTGACACTGGGGTGGCATCCCCAAGCTTGAGATTTTGTCCATTCTTCATCTCATTACATTATTCTCTCTCTACACCTGAAATTTTTCCTTCATACAAAACTTCACACAATCTTCATTAGCAACATTAGTGTATTCAAAAGATAATAGACCTTTAGGCAAAGCTTTGGAACAACAAAACTTTTCACTAAAAACACAAGCTACTGTAGCAACTCCTTCAAAAAGCTCAATTCACCTAAGAAGCAAATGCAAATAATGGCAGAAATCTGTTAAAACGGACCAGCGGGTAGAAACCGATTTTTTCGAACATCTTCTATTGATCAAATCAAAAGGTATTGAACTAACAAAAGTTATCTAACATACTGGGGGGATTTATTCGTAAATTTTTAGCTCAATCTGAGTTACAGAGACTCCTCGGGAATGTTTTTGGTGGAGGACAGAAATCTGTTTCGGGACAGCAACTCCCCAAATCTTACTTCCCTCTTATTAGAGGTCATTCTTGGCACAAAAAGCAAACAAAAAGGATAAGTAGAGGTCATTAGTGAAGTAATAACTTCCAAGACTCAAGGAAACTCTTGGGTTATCTCCCAACAAGTACTTTTCTTTAACGCCTTTAAGTTAGGCACAAGAAGCAAGAAGAATCAATTATTTTCAAATGAAGAAGCATTAACATCAAACCCTGCTTTCAAAGGAGGAGCAAAAAGCAACTTCTCGCTCTCATAGGAAAGTGTTCAATACCTTTCTTGAATGGAAATTGATATTTAATGATGCCTTCTTTCATATCAATGATGGCACCAACAGTTCTAAGAAAAGGTCTTCCCAAGGTAATAGGAGAAGAAGCATTATATTCAACATCCAAAAAATATATATATCAATAGGAACATAAGCATTATTAACCATAATGTGAACATCATTAATACTCTCCATTAGTTTCTTCTTAGCATTATCATTGAGTGGGACATCCAAATAACAATCTTCAAAAGGTGGCAAATCAAGCATTTCATAAATCTTCCTAGGCATAATAGAGACACTAGAACCAAGATCACATTAAGCTTTGAGATCAAAGTCATTCACTTGCATATTAAAAATGGGTTCCCAACTATCTTATACTTTCCTAGGAATAGAAGCTTTGTGTTTTAGCTTCTCTTCATTAATTTTCACAAGAGCATCTATAATATGTTTAGTGAAAGAAACATGCATATCACTAGCATCGGGACTTCTAGCAAGCTTTTGCAAGAAAAGAATCACTTTAGAAATATTGCAACCATCTATATCAAATTCAAACTTATCATCACTAGTAGTATACTCAAAAGGCTTAGGCATAGTAGGAGGAGGAACAAGGACTTCTTGTGGTTTAGTGGTATCCATTCTAGTGATGGTGCACACACTATTATTTGTATCCATTTCATCTTCCCTTTCCCACTTAGCATGAAGTTGAGCTAACAGTCTAACATTTTCATCAATAGTAAATTGTATGGCATGAGCATTAGAAAAGGTATTTTCCATAGGTTCAGGTTTAGCAGCCATTTTATTAATCAAGGAGGACTGTGCTTCAGACAAAGAGGAATCATTTTTCTTAGCACTCAAATTTTTTGACTGTAAACTAGGAATTTCTCTATTCATATTCTCAAGCTGATGACTAATATTTTTCAAGATAATAGATTGTTCCTCCATAGTTTTAGTGAAAAACTTATTTTGTTCATATTGCATTTGCATAGAATTCTTGGTGGATCTCTCTACTTCTAGAATCCTTTCTTCACTAGGCATTCTAGATCCACCATGATAAACACTTCCACTAGGAGGATAAGGCTTGTAATTACCATAAGTATTGTTGCCAAAATTGTTGTTTCTAATGAAGTTCACATCAACTTGCTCTTCTTGAGCAACCAAAGAGGCTAAGGGAACACTATTAGGATCTAGAGGAGTTTTCCCATTAACAAGCATAGCCATAATAACATCAATCTTATCACTCAAAGAGGAGGTTTCTTCAACAGAATTTACCTTCTTACCATGTGGAGCTCTCTTAGTGTGCCATTCAGAGTAATTAACCATCATATTGTCAAGGAGCTTTGTTGCGGCTCCCAAAGTGAGGCCCATGAAGGTACCTCCAGCAGCAGAATCCAACAGGTTTCTTGAGGAGAAGTTTAAACCTGCATAAAAAGTTTGGATAATCATCCAAGCAGTGAGTCCATGAGTGGGACAATTCTTAACCAAAGACTTCATTCTTTCTCAAGCTTGAGCAACATGTTCATTATCAAGTTGTTTAAATTTCATAATGTCACTTCTCATAGATATAATCTTAGCAGGAGGATAGTACTTTCCAATAAAAGCATCTTTGCACTTAGTCCAAGAATCAATACTATTTCTAGGCAAGGATAGCAACCATTCTTTAGATTTCCCTCTCAAGGAGAAAGGAAACAGCTTGAGCTTAATAATATCTCCATCTACATCCTTATACTTTTGCATCTCACAAAGTTCAACAAAGTTATTGATATGGGCAGCAGCATCATAAGAACTAACACCAGAAAATTGCTCTCTCATCACAAGATTCAACAAAGTAGGCTTAATTTCATAAAAGGTAGCATCAGGAGCAGGTGGAGCAATAGGAGTGCTTAGGAAATAATTGATGTTGGTGCTAGTGAAGTCACACAACTTGGTGTTCTCAGCAGAGTTCATTTTGGCAAAGGTGGGCAAGCCAAAAACAACAGCAACAACTAAAGCACGAACTATTTTTTTGTGTTTTTGAATAAAGGAAGCAAACCAAACTAGACTAATTTTTTTGGAGTTTTTGAAAAGAGGCAAAGAAAACCAAGCAAAAGAAACTAAGCAAACTAAAAACAAAGTAAAGAGAAAGGAAGTGGAGGACTCCCCTTGTGAAGACGTCCTTAGCCTCCCTGGCAACAACGCCAGAAAATCTTGATGGCTAACGTGAAGCCTGTTGGGAATCCCAAGAGCAGGGTGTGAAGCAGCACAACAGCAAGTTTTCCCTCGGTAAGAAACCGAGGTTATCGAACCAGTAGGAGGAAGGAAACGTCACACAGGTGTTGCAAGCAACGCGGAGACCTGCACAACACAAACTCAAGACTTTGCCCCAACGAATCAGTGAGGTTGTCAAGCTCACCGGTTTGCTATAACAAAGGATTAAACGTATGGTGTGGAAGGTAATGGTTTGCAGCAAGTAAACAAGTAACAGTGGAAGATGTATCAATGGTAAAGATTGGACCGGGGTCCATAGTTCACTAGAGGTGCTCTCCTTAGATAATCAACATGGCATGAAGGGTAAACAAATTACAATGAGGCAATTGGCGAGGCGAGCAAGGCATAACAATGCAATACCAGACAAAAAGATCATATGAGATTCGATGGGGCAATGAAACAATATACATAGACCGCCATCCAACTGCATCTATGACTAGAAGTCCACCTTCAGGTTATCATCTGAACCCCCTCTAGTATTAAGTTGCAATCAACAGACAACTGCTTTAAGCAAAGTGTGTAAGGTAAACAATCCACTTATTCCATGAACAAGAGACCGTTGTTTTCTCCCTAGTAGCAACGACACATCTACAACCGAAGATATTTCTATCACTTCCCTTGGAAACTAGAGGCATGAGCCCACTATCGAGCATAAATACCCCCTCTTGGTGTCACTAGCAACTACTCGGCCAAGATAGCTACTAACAACGGAGAGCATGCAAGATCACAAACAACACAGACATGATAGTATCAAATATACAAAACCATTAATCAATATGACATAGTAATCTCAATATCCATCGGATCCCCGCAAACATAACATGCATGATTACAAATAGATTAGATCTTGATCATGAACGGAGCTCACAAGATCTATACATGAAAGCCCAAGGAGGAGATACAACCATCTAGCTACTACATGGACCCATAGTCCAAGGTGGAACTACTCACGCTTCATACTGTAGGGTTTCGTAGCATGGAAAACAAAAATTTTCTACCGCATACAAACAAACAAGCCAAGATCTATCTACTAGATTGTAGCAACGAGTCGATAGAATAACTCACCCTCGAAGATTCCAAAGTGTTTAACGAGAGCGGATTCTCGTGGGTGATGTAGTCGTACTCTTTTCGATCTCAAGATCGCGTAGATGATCCTTCCGCGCCAGGTTCCATGGCGCTCCTTGATCAGTCACACGTTGATTTTCGAAGACCTTCCTCTCCTTGTTCCAGCAAGCGGAGGTTGTAGCACTCTCCTCGCGATTCCGTGACAACTGGCGTGGTACCTAAGTAGAGGGGAGATCTCGCAGGCTTCGCCTTAAGCGAGTATGGTGGATGAGAGAGTCCCTCGATGATCTAGGGTTTAGACACGCCCGATGAGGGGCTAGTGCTGGCGGCTAGGGTTTCACCTAGGCGTGGCGGCCAGTGCCCTAGGGCGGCGGCTTGGAGGCGGCTTGGTACTAGGGTTTGGAGGAGAGGATCTTGTGTGTCTCTAGGAGGAGCCCTGCCTCCTTATATAGGTGGAGGCCGGCCCGGCCAGGGAGGAGAGGAGTCCCTCCCCAACTCGGCAGGTGGGCACTGCCGTTGGAGGGAACTCCTCCCCAACTCGGTTTCCCCTTCCTCCTCTTTTCCTCTTTCCAAATTTAGCCGTTTGACTTTTCAAACTAGCTATTTGACTTTTCAAACTAGGATTTGAATTAATCCTTTATTTGGTTCAGCGATGACACTTAGCACATGATGCAATCATACCAACTTGATACAACACATTCATGTACCCTTCCCCTCCGGAGTGCCGGACATTCCGGAACATTCTAGAACATTCCCGATGAAAACACCGGAACCATTCCCCAACTCCGAAACGGGACTTTCCTTATATGAATCTTATTCTCCGGACCATTCCGGATCTCCTCGTGATATCCCGGATCCCATTCGGGACTCCGAACAACATTCGGTCTCTTCCTCATCATTCCATAACTACTCAAAACAACGTCGAATCCTTAAGTGTGTCTCCCTACGGTTCGTGAATTATGCAGACATGATCGAGACACTTCTCCGAACAATAACCAATAGAGGCATCTGGAAATTCATATGGCTCCCACATATTTCTATGATTACTTTGCGATCGAATGAACCACTTACATACGATATCAATTTCCCTTTGTCTCACGATAGTTTACTTATCCGAGGTTATGATCGTCGGTATCTCTGCATACCTAGTTCAACCTCGTTACCGATAAGTACTATTTTCTCGTTCCCGTGATATGTGATACCTTGTGAGCCAGTCACATGCTTGCAAGCTAATTGGATGACATTTCACCGAGAGGGCCCAGAGTATATCTATCCGTCATATGGATGGACAAATCCCACTCTTGATCCATGTGTTTCAACCAACACTTTCCGAACACTCAATGCCACCTTTATAGCCACCCAGTTACGGTGTGGTGTTTGATGTCACCAAAGCATCCATCCGGTAAAGGTGATATGCATGATCTCATGGTCGAAGGAATTAGATTACTATGTATCAGAAAGCATATAGCAATTGAACTATTAAAATGACTTGATCTTTATGCTACGCTTATCTATAGGAGTATGTCCATCATATCATTCTCCTAACAATATGATCTTGTTGTTAATAACATCTCAATGTTCATGATAGGGAAACCACAATCATCCATTAACCAACAAGCTAGTATTATATAGAGGCTTTACTAGGGACTTCAAATTAAGTTTACAAATCACACAAGTATTAATGTTTCCTTGTTAATACTATTATAGCATGAATGTAAACATTTATCATAAACACAAAGATATAATAATAACTACATTTATTATTGCCTCTAGGGCATATCTCTAACACATACCAGAGAGAAGGCCTCCGGGATGATTTCCCCTCCGGAAGGGTGCCGAGAAGAACTTCAGATCCTCCCCGATCTAGGGACTATGGTGGCGGCGGCTACGGAAGGTTTCGTGGAGTTTTTATCGGGTACTTAGGGTTTCTGCATCGGGGGCTTCTTATAGGCGAAGAGGCGAGGTCGGGAGGCGACCAGGGGGGCACACCCTGCCTAGGCGCGGGTCCACCCTAGCTCATGCCTGGGGGGGTGTGGTGGCCCTATGGCACCTCTCTGTCTCGTCTTCTGGATTCGTGTCCCCCACGGTAAAATATTGACTTCGGCTTTTGTCCCGTCCAATTCCGAGAATATTGATTTTCTGCCTTACGAACCAAAAAGCAAGAAAAGCAGAACCTGCACTGTGACAACTTGTTAATAGGTTAGTTCTAGAAAAGATATAAAAACACCTCAAAGTGTAGACAAAGCAACGCAAAGTAGATACTAAACAAGCATGGAGCATCAAAAATTATAGATACGTTTCCGACGTATCATTGGTGCACTTAGGTGAACTTAGTGGCTAGGTTTTGTGCTCAATAAATTAAATGTTAGTTTTATTCCGCATTTACTTGAGCCTAAACCGTAATAATTTTGAAAATCCTATTCACCCCCCCTCTAGGCGACTTGCATTGCACTTTCAAAGGTGGCGACCAGAACCTTGTACAAATCCTTGGGGCACTTCTCCAACAGTCTCCCACTTGCACTAGAGTCATCTAATCTAGATTACATGGTAATATACCGAACACCCATGGCAGTTTGGTGTTGGTCATGTTTTTCCCTCGGGAGAGGTTTAGTCAACGGATCCGCCACATTCAGATCTGTGTGTACTTTGCAAATCTTTATATCCCCATCTTGGATATGTTCTCGAATAGCGTGAAAACGTAGCTTGATGTGCTTTAGCTTCTTGTGTGACCTTGGTTCTTGCGCATTGGCTATGGCGCCCATGTTATCACAGTAGATAGACATTGGGTCCAGCGCACTAGGAACCACACCCAGCTCTGTAATGAACTCTTTCATCCATATCGCTTCTTGTGAAGCCTCCGAAACAGCCATGTATTCCGATTCAGTTGAAGATCTCGCCACAACGCTTTGCTTTGCACTCCTCCAGCTAACTGCTGCACCATTCAAAATAAATACGTATCCAGATTGTGATTTAGAATCATCCGGATCGGTGTTCCAACTAGCATCGGTGTAACCATTAACAACGAGCTGTTCATCACCTCCATAAGAAAGAACCATATCCTTAGTTCTTCTCAAGTACTTAAGGATGTTTTTGATCATGTCAATGATCCACTCTGGATCACTTTGATATCTGCTAGTTAAACTAACGATATGCAATGTCGGGTCTAGTACATAGCATGGCATACATTAGAGATCCTATGGCTGAGGCATAGGGAGTCTTACTCATCCTTTCTCTATCTTTTGCCGATGTCGGACTTTGAGTTTTACTCAAGGTCGTATTGGGCAACATGGGCAAGAACCCTTTCTTGCTATCTTCCATTCCAAACCTCTTTAGAACTTTGTCCAAATATGTACTTTGTGACAATGATATTTGGCGTTTCGATCTATCTCTATAAATCTTTATGCCTAATATGTAAGCTGCTTCACCAAGATCCTTCATTGAAAAACTATTATTCAAATATTCTTTGACACTATTAAGAAGGTCTACATCATTCCCAATCAACAATATGTCATCTACATATAGTATTAAGAATGCTACAGAGCTCCCACTCACTTTCTTGTAAATACAAGCTTCTCCATAAGTTTGTATAAAACCAAAACTTTTGATCACCTTATCAAAATGTTGATTCCAACTTCGGGATGCTTGCTTCAATCCATAGATGGACCGTTGAAGTTTGCATACCTTGTTAGCATCTTTAGGATCAACAAAACCTTTGGGTTGCATCATATACAACTCTTCATCAATGTCTCCATTGAGGAATGTTGTTTTGACATCCATCTGCCATATCTCATAATCGTAATATGCAGCGATTGCTAACATAATCCTCACAGACTTTAGCTTCGCTACTGGTGAGAAAGTCTCATCGTAGTCAACTCCTTGAATTTGTCGAAACCCTTTTGTGACAAGTCGAGCTTTATAGACAGAATATTACCATCAAGATCTGTTTTCTTCTTGAAGATCCATTTGTTCTCGATGACCTTAGGCCATCCGGTAAGTCCACCAAAGTCCATACTTGGTTTTCGTACATGGATCCAATCTCGGATTTCATGGCTTCTTGCCATTTATTGGAATCTAGGCTCATCATCGCTTCCTCATATGTCTCAGGGTCATCGGTGTTGTCCACCAACATGACACTCATAACGGGATCATACCAATCTGGAGTGGTACGAGTTCTCGTTGACCTGTGAGGCTCTGTAGCAACTTCAACCGAAGTTTCATGATCATCATCATTAGCTTCCTCTCTTATTGGTGTAGGCACCACAGGAACTCCTTCCGGTGCTGCGCTACTCGCAATTTCGAGAGAAGGTTCAACAACCTCATCAAGTTCTACTTTCCTTCCAATCACTTCTTTCGAGAGAAATTCCTTCTCTATAAAGGATCCATTCTTGGCAACGAAGATTTTGCCTTCGGATCTATGATAGAAGGTATACCCAATAGTTTCCTTCGGGTATCCTATGAAGACGCATTTTTCCGCTTTGGGTTCAAGCTTGTCCCGTAACTTCTTTACATTGGCTTCGCATCCACAAACTTTAAGGAACGACAATCTAGGTTTCTTCCCAAACCATAATTCATACGGTGTCGTTTCAACGGATTTAGACGGTGCCCTATTTAAAGTGAATGCGGCTGTTTCTAATGCATAACCCCAAAATGATAGCGGTAAATCTGTAAGTGACATCATAGAACGAACCATATCTAAGAGAGTTCGATTACGACGTTCGGACACACCATTACGCTGTGGTGTTCCGGCGGTGTCAATCGTGAAAGTATTCCGCATTTCTTCAAATGCTCGCCAAACTCGTAACAGATATTCACCTCCACGATCGAGTAGAAATTTAATCTTCTTGTTACGTTGATTCTCTACCTCACTTTGAAATTCCTTAAACTTCTCGAAAGTTTTGGACTTATGTTTCATGAAATAGATATACCCATATCTACTCAAGTCATCCGTGAAGGTAAGAACATAACGATAACCACCAGCGATGCTACACTCATTGGACCACACATCGGTATGTATGATTTCCAACAAGTCCGTAGCTCGCTCCATCATACCGTAAAATGGAGTCTTAGTCATTTTACCCATCGGACATGCTTCACATCTTTCAAGTGATTCAAATCAAGTGATTCAAGAAGTCCATCGGAATGGAGTTTCTTCATACGCTTCACTCCAATGTGACCAAGAGGCAGCGATTGCCACATATAGGTCGAGTTATCGCCGATTTCAAACGCTTAGCCTCAATGTTATTAATATGTGTATTTCCACTATCGAGATTCAATAAGAATAGACCATCTATCAAAGGTGCATGTGCATAAAACATATTACTCATATAAATCGAACAACCATTATTCTCGGACTTAAACAAGTAACCGCCTGCAATAAACAAGATCCCTATATATTGTTCATGCTTAACGCAGGCACCAAATAACAATTATTTAAGTATAAAACTAATCCCGATGGTAGATGAAGGGGTAGCGTTCCGACCGCGATCACATCAACCTTTGATCCGTTTCCAACGCTCATCGTCACCTCGTTCTTCGCTAGCTTCCGTTTATTCTGCAAAGACCTGTTTGAAAGTTACAAATATGAGCAACCGAACCAGATCAAATACCCAGGCACTACTACGGTACTAGTGAGATACACATCAATAACATGTATATCGATATACCTTTCTTCTTGATGTTGCCGTTCTTCAAATCCGCCAAGTACTTTGGGCAATTCCGCTTCGGGACCTTCTCCTTGCGGTAAAAGCACTCAAGATCGGGCTTAGGTCCAGCCTTGGTCTTCGTCGGCGTGGTAACTTTCTTACCACCCTTCTTGAAGTGTCCCTTCCTTAGACTTGCCTTTCTTGAATTTGGTGGTCTTATTGACCAACAACACTTGGTGCTCTTTCTTGATCTCCACTTGCAGATTTCAACATGGCAAAGAGTTACGCAACGTCTTGTTCATGTTTTGCATGTTGTAGTTCATCACAAAGTTCTTGTAACTTGGTGGTAGTGATTGGAGGACACGGTAAATCCCCAAAGCATTGGGAATCACAATACCCAAGCTTTGAAGTTTGTTTTGCCCGGACATCTTAAGCACATGCTCACGACGGAGCTGCCCTCTTCCATCTTGCGGTTAAAGAACTTTTAGAAGCCTCATAGCTTTCAATTGCCGCATGAGTCTCAAAGATCAATTTGAGATCCTCGACAATATCATATGGGTCTGAATTCTCAAACCTTTTCAAGCTCGATTCTAAACCATACAAGATAGCACATTGAACTGTGGAGTCTTGAGTCTTCGAGTGAGGTAAACATTCTTTAGTTCATCGGCGGATCAGTGCAGTGGGTCACCCAATGTGCATCCAACACATAGGTCAAATTACCCAGTGAGGACAATCCTCAAATTCGGAACCAATCCGTGAAGTTGCTTCCATTGTTTTCAACTTTTCTTTCTCTAGGAACGCATTGAAATTGATGGTAGGGGCTGCCATTGATCTACAACATATTTGCAATAGTTTTAGACTAAGTTTATGACAAATTGAGTTCAAATTAATAATAAAATTAATCTAGGTGAACTCCTCAAAACAATATCCCTCACATTGTTTTAGTGATCACACGAACCAAATCCACCACATCAACACCGATCATCACGAGAGTTGATATAGTTTCAATAATGAACAATCGACATGTTCATCATATCTACTATATGATTCATGCTTTACCTTTCGGTGATCCGTGTTCCGAGACCATGTCTGTACATGCTAGGCTTGTCAAGATCAAACCTTAGTTTCCGCATGAGCAAATCTGGCTTGCTCATGTTGTATACACTTGCGGAATCTAACACACCCGATCATCACGTGGTGCTTCGAAACAACAAGCTTTAGCAGTGCTAACTAAGGGTGAACACTTTATGACTTGAAATTCATGTGCATGAGGGATCATCTTATAATGCTACCGTTGTCTACTAAGCAATACAAGATGCATAAAGGATTAACATCACATGCAATTCATAATATGTGATATGATATGGCCTTTCTTCTTTGTGCTTCCGATCTCCATCTTCTAGCGAACATGATCTCCATCATCACCGGCATTGCATCAAGGTCAATGACGCTTCTCCATGGTTGTCGCCCACCGGCTTCAACTATTACAACTACTTTGAATAGACACGGGTCTTAACATAAATTAAAGACAACCATATGGCTCCCGTTGCCAACTTACAATAAGGAACATTGCATACATCAAATATAATCACAATCATGGCCATATCACATCACAACACCGCAAAACAAAGTTAGACGCCTCAACTTTCTTTGCATGTTTTACGTGGTTTGGGGCTTTCAATAAGTGTCGTTCTAACTTACGAACATGAACCACAACATTGATACTAGTATTGTTAATTACCCGTTGCTTAACTATGCTAGGAGAAACAGGCACCCGCAAAGCCACTTATGCAATACAAGTTGCATGTCAAGCGTGGAGCAAGTCTCATGAACGATGTCATGTAAGGTTAGCCCGGGCCGCTTCATCCCAACATCCCGCAAGATGCAAAGTACACAAGAAGCAATTGACAATAAAAGCATCAACGCCCACAATGACCATTGTGTTCTACTCGTGCAACAGATCTACATATAGACACGGCTCTGATACCACTGTAGGGTTTCGTAGCATGGAAAACAAAATTTTTCTACCGCATACAAACAAACAAGCCAAGATCTATCTACTAGATTGTAGCAACGAGTCGATAGAATAACTCACCCTCGAAGATTCCAAAGTGTTTAACGAGAGCGGATTCTCGTGGATGATGTAGTCGTACTCTTTCCGATCTCAAGATCGCGTAGACGATCCTTCCGGCGCTGCGTTCCGGCAGCGCTCCCTTAATCGGTCACACGCTCGAAGACCTTCCTCTCCCTTGTTCCAAAGCAAGCAGAGGTTGTAGCACTCTCCTCGCGATTCCTAGCAGACAACAGCGTGGTACCTAAGTAGAGGGAGATCTCGAGGCTTCGCCTTAAGCGGGCAGTATGGTGGAGTACGAGAGAGTCCCTCGACGATCTAGGGTTTAGACACGCCGAGGAGGGGATCGTGCCGGCGGCTAGGGTTTCACCTAGGCGGCGGCGAGTGCCCTAGGGCTGGCGGCGGCTTGGTACTAGGGTTTGGAGGAGAGGATCTTGTGTGTCTCTAGGAGGGAGCCCTGCCCCTCCTTTTATAGGTGGAGTGGCCGGCCGGCCAAGGGGAGGGAGAGGAGTCCCTCCCCAACTCGGCTTGGGTGGCGCTGGTTGGAGGAGGAACTCCTCCCAACTCGATTTCCTTCCTCCTCTTTTCCTCTTTCCAAATTTAGCCGTTTGACTTTTCAAACTAGCTATTTGACTTTTCAAACTAGGATTTGAATTAATCCTTTATTTGGTTCAGCGATGACACTTAGTACATGATGCAATCATACCAACTTGATACAACACATTCATGTACCCTTCCCTCCGGAGTGCCGGACATTCCGGAACATTCTAGAACATTCCCGATGAAAACACCGGAACCATTCCCCAACTCCGAAACGGGACTTTCCTTATATGAATCTTATTCTCCGGACCATTCCGGATATCCTCGTGATATCCCGGATCCCATTCGGGACTCCGAACAACATTCGGTCTCTTTCTCATCATTCCATAACTACTCAAAACAACGTCGAATCCTTAAGTGTGTCTCCCTACGGTTCGTGAATTATGCGGACATGATCGAGACACTTCTCCGAACAATAACCAATAGAGGAATCTGGAAATTCATATGGCTCCCACATATTTCTACGATTTCTTTATGCGCGAATGAACCACTTACATACGATATCAATTTCCCTTTGTCTCACGATAGTTTACTTATCCGAGGTTATGATCGTCGGTATCTCTGCATACCTAGTTCAACCTCGTTACCGATAAGTACTATTTTCTCGTTCCCGTGATATGTGATCCCTTGTGAGCCAGTCACATGCTTGCAAGCTAATTGGATGACATTTCACCGAGAGGACCCAGAGTATATCTATCCGTCATATGGATGGACAAATCCCACTCTTGATCCATGTGTTTCAACCAACACTTTCCGAACACTCAATGCCACCTTTATAGCCACCCAGTTACGGTGTGGTGTTTGATGTCACCAAAGCATCCATCCGGTAAAGGTGATATGCATGATCTCATGGTCGAAGGAATTAGATTACTATGTATCAGAAAGCATATAGCAATTGAACTATTAAAATGACTTGATCTTTATGCTACGCTTATCTATAGGAGTATGTCCATCATATCATTCTCCTAACAATATGATCTTGTTGTTAATAACATCTCAATGTTCATGATAGGGAAACCACAATCATCCATTAACCAACAAGCTAGTATTATATAGAGGCTTTACTAGGGACTTCAAATTAAGTTTACAAATCACACAAGTATTAATGTTTCCTTGTTAATACTATTATAGCATGAATGTAAACATTTATCATAAACATAAAGATATAATAATAACTACATTTATTATTGCCTATAGGGCATATCTCCAACACATACCAGAGAGAAGGCCTCCGGGATGATTTCCCCTCCGGAAGGGTGCCGGGAAGAACTTCAGATCCTCCCCGATCTAGGGACTACGGTGGCGGCGGCTACGGAAGGTTTCGTGGAGTTTTTATCGGGTACTTAGGGTTTCTGCATCGGGGGCTTCTTATAGGCGAAGAGGCGAGGTCGGGAGGCGACCAGGGGGGCACACCCTGCCTAGGCGCGGGTCCACCCTAGCTCATGCCTGGGGGGGTGTGGTGGCCCTATGGCACCTCTCTGTCTCGTCTTCTGGATTCGTGTCCCCCACGGTAAAATATTGACTTCGGCTTTTGTCCCGTCCAATTCCGAGAATATTGATTTTCTGCCTTTCTGGAACCAAAAACAGAAGAAAACAGGAAACTGGCACTGTGACAACTTGTTAATAGGTTAGTTCCAGAAAAGATATAAAAACACCTCAAAGTGTAGACAAAGCAACGCAAAGTAGATACTAAACAAGCATGGAGCATCAAAAATTATAGATACGTTTCCGACGTATCATTGGTGCACTTAGGTGAACTTAGTGGCTAGGTTTTGTGCTCAATAAATTAAATGTTAGTTTTATTCCGCATTTACTTGAGCCTAAACCGTAATAATTTTGAAAATCCTATTCACCCCCTCTAGGCGACTTGCATTGCACTTTCAAAGGTGGCGACCAGAACCTTGTACAAATCCTTGGGGCACTTCTCCACAACTGAATTGGAGGCTCCCAAGAAGACCTCGAATATCTTACACACGAGGATGAGCTATGGAGTGCGACTTCAACAAGTTCGGGTTTCCTTAAACCCTAGAGAAACAACAACTTAACAAATGATGGGGAAACACAAATCCCTTTGATGGAAAGCTAGGTCTAGTTCTCCTCCCTCGATTCCCCAAGGGGCATCAAGTTTGATTGGCTAGAGAGGAAGAACTAGGAGGTTGGAGCTCAACATTAATGGAGGAGAGAGGGTAGAAGCCGCATCCTTCACTTGGAGAAGAAGGGGGTATATAGCCCCCCATAAGAAGAGCCATTGTTGTTTCACTAACCCCGGAGTCTCCGGTCTTCAGGGCCGGAGTCTTTGGGCATGGCCAGAGTCTCCGGGGTAGTTGCTGCACTCCGGTAAGGACTCTGGTGGGGAGTACAGTAGGCGTTTTGAGGGACCCTAGAGTCAAGGCCAGAGACTGGGTCGGAGTCTCCGGGCTCTAGCCCTAGAGTCTCCGGTGGTGCGCGCGACTCCGGACCCATCTCCGGGGAGGGACACGAAGAGCAGACCAGGGGGCCGGAGACTTGCCACAAGACATAGCCGGAGTCTCTGGTCCAAGACCCTGGAGTCTCCGAGCCTGGACCCCGGAGTCTCTGGACTCAGGGGAGCCAACATACCAAACCTTCCAACAAAGCATCTTTTCTTGATTAAAATTTGAGCCCTTCGCCTTTGAAAAATAGAACAGTGTCTTGAGCCTCTTCACAGATGAACCTGCAATACTTAACACACGGTAAAAACTAACTTGTGTTGACAACAAACACCAAAACATCATTAAGGCAGGAAATGCCCTTTCCATCTCCCCTTTTTTTGGTGTTTGATGACAACACAAGTATTTGCACAATAATAGACAAGCACATGGTACAAGAGGTAGAGAGGCCCCCCTCGAAGAGAGCACACATAGATTTTCATATGAATATAAGTGCACAAACACAAGGGAGGACACTCCCCCTAGATATTACAAACCTACCCGAGAGCAAGGAAATAAGATGTTTAAGAGATACTCATACCTTGAACCAACAAAAGTGGTGAAGAGATATATAAGGGCATCCATTAAAAGAGGTCTTTACCAAACACGAGATATGAATCCATACGATAATTTACCACATAGTCTTTACGTACATAGCCATACAACATAGGTCCAAAAATAATGCGAGGCAAATAAGAACAAGTCACAAGCAGTGAAAGAATCAAATGAAGAGCGAGCTTGTGACTTCCCATGCAAATCCCACGCCATCACCTAATAGCAACTTCTCCCTCTTTGGCATAAAGACACTAAAAAGGGACAAGAGCGAGACTACACGCCTCAACCGGATCACTCATCATCCTTGTCCTCCTCGTCATCATCGGATATCTCCTCGGAATCTTGATGACCTTGATCATCATCATCAGCAGGGCCTTTGCGACAGAGATAAGAGGAAGCATCATCCTCAAACACATGCCAATCAATAGAACCTTGAGCCCACAAACCATAGGAGAGAGTGCGAGAGGGCTGTGGCTAAGCTGAACCTGATCCTTCAGCATCACTATCCTCGTCCCATTGGTGGAACTTCTTCAGAATCTTCTTGTCCCTCTTGTAAGCTTCATACTGACCCTTGCGAATATCAATGTTCATACAGAGCAACATATTTTCCCAAAAGGTGGCCTTCTTTATTTTCCCCTTAACATAGTGACAAGAAAAGGATGGCATGCGGGTATTGCTGGCATTATTCCTCCTAGCGCGGACAAGGCTGGCATCAGAAGGGCTATCCTCCTCATCCTCTCTAATCTCATCATCTGGCACGACAGCAGAATAGCCACGAGGATCTGCAGTGGTAGTGGGAGCCTTACGCTGCAACCGGAGAGGGGCATGGGCAACAATAGGCAGGCCCTCAAGCGGGAAAGGAAAGTTCATCTTTGCAAAGGTGGATAGCACAAGCCTCATGACATAGTGAGAATATGTGGGAGTCTTCTTCTTAGCAATGTTGATGGCCAATTCCATGAAGATGAAATACATGACGTCGAGGGGAGTGGCAGGAGCATCAGGGCCATTGATGTACACAGAATGAGCAAGAGCCATAAGAGGAACCAAAGCAGACCTAATAGTGTCAAGATTACCCGCTTGAGGATAATTGTTTTCATGAAACATGCGGATCACAATATGGAATGGTGGCCTTAGGTTCCTTGCTTCCCCAAGGAAACCATTCTTGTTGTATATAGAGCAAGAGGCTTCTTCTTATACTCAAGCCCGGTGGTCTCATGAATGCGATGACCAACTGGTGAATTCCTGCCCTCAAATGGATACTCCAAGACCGCAACAAACTCATTGATGCTGGACTAACAACGAACCTCACCAGTCATCCAAGTCATGGGCACTTCTCCGAACACGAGAGTTTCAAAGAACTGATGCACAATCTGAACATTGTAGTCTTGCTGAAAACCCATGAGATGATGCAACCCAAGCTTATCAGTGATCCAGAGAGTCTCAGAGGAATAGGTTTCGCTGTACATGAAACCAAAGTCCAGAGGACGCTACGGGCATACTGGCTTCTTTGTAGACAAATGGGCATAAATCTCGGTCACAATCAAATACTGCTCACGCCTCTAGAAACGAGCATCCAGGTTGTTATTTGCCATATCATAGGACAACTACCTCCTCATGACCTAGAACTCATCGTTGTTCAGCCTCGAGAGAGTGGTGAGATTGTCATATTTCTGTTTCTTAGCAAGATCCTCACGACGAAGACGTTCTTCCTCTTGTCGCTGCAATGACATGGCTTTCTTTCCCTTGGCCCTTTCAACATGTTCCTCATGGTTGTTATATGGGTGTCGACCGGCTATCTTGCGAGGGTTGCCCCCATAGTTCGGGGCCTTAGACTTGGTGCGACGAGGACGAGAGCTACCGGAACCACCTGCAAAAATACGCAAGAAGGCACGCAAATATAGCGGGGAATGAGTTTTGCATGTCCTGGAATGTATGGTGGAAGAAGTGTGAGAACCATACCTAAATCAGAGGAGAAACCCCGGAGTCTCCGGTCTCTAGCCTCAGATTTTTCGGCCAGGGTCGAAGTCTTCGGCCATAGGGGTTGAAGTCTCCGCACCACCGGAGTCTCCGGTCGAGGTGACCGGAGTCTCCAGCCTAGAAACTTGGCGAGAGACTGGAACAAGGGGGGAACCTCTCCTAGAAGTAGATCGGGTTCTCAAACATTCCTAGATGTGAGGAATTGCCACAAAACATGAAATCCATGGGGCACAAGGTACTCAAACCTCAAAAATCAACTAGGGAAACCCTAGACAGGGATTTAGAGAGGGAGAGGTCACCTGGCTCCATGGAAGGAGGACCCTGCCGGAGGGGAAGGAGCCCAGCAGCGAGGGGCAGGGGTTAGCTGGCGGCGGCGGATCGGGGGCAAAGGAGGGCCCCGAAAGCGACGGGCGAAGGAGGAGACGAGTTTTGAGGGGAGAAGGGAGTCGGGGTGGAAGGGAGTAACTGGGAGTTACCCCCACCCCAACTCTCTAATCTAACTGTCGAGAAACCGTCTAGGCCGGAGTCTCCGGGGTCAGACCCCGGAGTCTTCCGCCTCCACTGCCAGAAATCGCCAGAAACAACTCAGGATAGGAAAAATCATGGAAAGTACACAAAACAACCAGGTGAAGAGCCAAGGAAGATATAAACAACCATAATAACAGAATAAATGAACCACAAAGGATGCAAAGAACATCTAGACACACACCAATGTGTGTGTCGGTGGCCGAGGCCACCATGTATGAGTATACTTGGCTTGACACCACGTAGATATATCTTGGGTCCATTACCAAAACTCGTTATTTAAGCTCACATATCACAAAATGATATAAAGAATGATTTTCTTCGTTTGGGCATAACGGGGGGAGGGATAGCCCAATCAATTAGGACCGCACTCCCCCCTATGTCCATGCCTACACCTAGATAGAATAACATATGAATGCATAGGTATGGGTGCATGGTCTCAAGCCACATTACTCGAATCTATGATATTTAGCTCATGCCTTAACTCTTGGAATCTCTTCTCATCAAGGGGCTTGGTGAATAAATCCACGAGATTCTTCTCAGTGCTCACATAAGAGAGATCAATATCACCATTGTTCACATGCTCACGGATGAAATGATGACGAATATCAATATGCTTCGTTCTTGTGTGCCACCTGGATTGCGGCTTGCAGGCCTCGGCCGACGACCTGCTCAGGGGCAGGTGGTCCAGCGGCGGCAAGGCTGAGCAGCGACGGTGGCGGGGCATGGCTGCATGGCCGACACGATGACGTCAGGTAGGAGCAGCGCGGGTGCAGGTAGCGGATAGCGGATGCGGCTTTATTTATAAAACGAGACCAAAGCTATCTGAGAGACTCTCTTACATCAGGCGTACGGTTTAACGCAAAACATGTTTTGATTGCATACGATACGACAATGCAGATGAGGTTAAGGGACAAGATAGGAGTACATGAACGAGTTGCTTTCGGCAGCACGCCGTGGTGACGGGTGAGAGATCACATCAGTAATTCGTGGAGTCTTGGATGGAGCCCACCTCATCTCACCTCTCCTCGCACCAGCAGATAGTCAAATCACCGTGTGCCCCGTTCACCTTCCCGTCACCGTTCACCACGCCACCACCGGTGCCGGCGCGGTGCAACACGACGCGCCTCCACCGGAACCCGGCCTCGGACGGAGACGTGGCCGAGCCGGACCCGAGAGAGAGAGCACGGGAATCGGGCGGAAGCCTGATGGCGTGAGACGCAGCCGAACCGTATCCCTTCTCTCTCCCCAAGTCCCAATCATTGTCCTCTTCCCTTCCCCCACCACTCCCACCCCCCACCCCCACCCGAGCCAAGCAAGCAACCCCGCAACTAAAAGCGAGAAATCCCCTCGCCGCCGCCACGCCACGCCACGCCACCCGTCACGGTCACGCCGCGGGCCGGACGGACGGCAACCCTAGCCGATCACCACCAGCGCGCTCCCCGGCGTCGTCATGGCGGCGCGCGGCCTGCGGGGCGTCCGCGACGACCTGTCGGAGCTGGGCCGCCACCTGCTCGACATCGCCTGCTTCCTGCACCCGCTCCTCAACCCGGCCCACACCGACTCCCCGCCATCCACCCCCACGCACGCCCACCGCCGCGCCCCCGCACGCGCGCGCTCCCCCTCCCCGCGCCCTTCCACGCCGCCCTCCCCCTCCCAGTCCCTCCTCGCCGGCATCCTCGCCGACCTCGCCGAGATCGGCGGCTCCTTCCGCGTCGGCTTCTCCGGACGGACCCTCCCCGACCGCCAGCCGCCGCCGACGCAGACCCGGTCTCTCCCCGGCCAAGAATCCCCGCCTCACGCCGCCGCCGCCGCCTCTGGCGTCGCCGATGGTGTCCTCGGAGCGGCCCGCGCCCTTGCCGCCAGGCCCGACGCCTGGATTGACTTCCCCGTCCTCGCGCTCGATGAGAGTAATTCTCTCACCCTCTGCTCTAATTCGATATATATCTTGCCACCAATTTTGCTAGTATATGATCACCGTTCACCGATGATGGTGTCCTCCTAGAGCGCTTTTGTGGTACACACATATATGGAAGTTAGTTATACATGTTGCTGATTCACAAACTTGCTATATATTAGTGAAATCAGAAGGTTGTGCACTAGCTTAGAAATTCGAGTTGGACCAGGAAGGTCGGAGTCTTAGTGCTGTATAATATAATAATTGGGGGTATTTAGCAGTGAAGCTTGATGTAGAGCTACAACATCTTGTTTTCATGCGCTTGAGATTGCTAGTACTCCTCACAATCCCTTAAGACTAACATCATCACCATGCCATAGCTTTTCAAACAATTTGAATGTAGGTTTCAAACTATTTTGCCGTGGTTTCAAACTATTATGTGCATTTAGATGCATAATAATGCTGTGTTCTCTATTAATTTGCAGATTCTACAATCTCCGAGATCGAAAGAGATCATATGGAAGTCATCGAGAAGCTTGTCCCTGATTTGGCATCTCTGCGGGCTAATCTCTGCCCTTCTTACATGGATGAAGATGTTTTCTGGAAGATTTACTTCAGACTGCTTGAGTCAACCCTTAGTGACCATAATTCAGAGGTGTGTTATGGTATAATATGCTTTTTATGCATTGTTATCAAATAACTAACATACTTCCATGGTAGAACCCCATCTGAATGCAAGTTTCAGTCCAAACAATTTCCAGTCGTGAACTAAGAACATGTTATTGCAACATGGCACACCGCACACAGAGTTGGAAGCATATGTTCAAGCCAGCTTTCTTCTCCTTTTGTAGTTAACATATAAATTTCTACTATTAGTTTGTGCACTGCATCTATCTGTGTTATATGCATTTTAAAACTGACATAAACAAGACTGGGCAGTCATTGCAGCATACTTGTAGAAAACAGAGGCAAGTCCAACGTATCTGAAGATAAATACTATGATTTATCCTTGGAAGCAAATAAAAACAGGCCACGGAATACTGACTATAAAAGCTGCTCCATAAATAACTTGTATGTCTTAGGTGCTAGCAGGATAGATAACGTGTACTGAGGTTGGAAATTTGGAATCCCCTTCATCAATGAGATAGCGATGCTTAATAATCAATATATGTATGTTTAATATTTTCTATGATGTATGCGATCATTCTAAAACTTGGTAATAATTTGTCTACCATAACTACGTGAGTACAACAGTTTACTGATAATCATTTGCGTAAACTAATAATAATAAATTTAAAAAGAGAAAAAAGTCTTGTAGCAGTGCACTGCCAATTCCAGTTTTCACCAGTAGCAAGAACTTGGTAGGCCTAGATAGCTCAGTTGAATGGCATCTTTTTGGGCAGCACATAGTGTTACGTCTTCGGTAGCAGTGTGTCTGTCGTCTGCATCAGTATTGCAGGATATCTTGAATGATAAGTGACTTGTTATTTTTCTATCCCCTAGTGGCATTTATCTCTTTGTTGATTACTTACCAGTCATATCAAATTGTACTCTCAGGATGATAAGGATTATGTTATTTTTTCTATTCCCTGGTGGCATTTATCTCTTTGTTGCATTACTTACCAGTCTTATCAAACTGTACTCTCAGGAAGATAACCAGAATGTGCAAGGTTCTGTGCATCACGTAAATGAGATTGAGTCTCCACCTCATGTCTGCGAGATAGAAAGCGAGAAAAGCACCCAAGAGGGTTATCAGTCTTCAGAAAGCCACGCATTGACCAAAACTCGATCTGAGCAAAGCATTGACCAATGGGTGTTTGCAAAGTCAAAATCTGAGACGAGCATGGACCAGTGGTCCGAAGTACCTTCGGATGTAGAATCTTTCAGAGAAGGTAAAAGATACTTCAGTAGCGAGGCCGAGGAGATGAGCGACGTCGACAACTCCAACGTTGTCGTCATGGACAAGTACATGGATTCCCTCCTGCCAGATCGGAGGAGCCTCCCGTACGCCAGTTCCTCCGTGCGAAGGGATTCGGTAAGAAGGAAACCTGCCAACTCCTCTCTTGACTATAGCCACCGGCCTCCGCAGCCCACCCAGCCTGCATCACTGTCGAAGAAAGAATCCTGGGATCTCATTCAGGATTCAGATTTCGAAATACTTGACAGTTAGCAAATAAGAGATCGTTGTTATCTCTATGGCCTTTTTTATTTTTCTTTCGTTTCCCTGCCCTTCACCTGGTTTGTAAATGGCGGCCTTCAGGTGGTGCCAATGATGGTTGGAAAAGATCTTCACAGTAATAATATCGTGTGCATATGTCTCTCTGGATCTAGAGTATATATCCTCTCATACCACATGCTGTAACATAAGAAATTTGACATGGATCTGTCTGAGTGTGAGGCTTTGGATATTGGCCTCCCTGATGATGTAGAAAATTTGTGTTGCATGCTGTATATGTTATGCGTCTGGTGGGTTTGTGCCAATTCTGCAATTTGCAGAATAGGTACAGAAAATTTGTGCTGCACACTGCATCTGCATGTGCTGGGTTTGTGAGAGTTCTTGGATGTTCGGTGCAGAATAGCTGAACTGAAGGCGCAGCTCATCTCATGAATTTCGTTTGCAGTTGAGATTTTTTTTACGATGTTGGGTGTTCTTGTGGTTTCATAATGAGAAATCAGGGTAGTGTTCTTGGAATTTCATAAAGAGAATCGGGTAGTTTGACCCAACTTGTAAAGAAAACCCGAGCAAGAGCCAGAAAATTCTTAGAAAGCTTGGCTAATTATCATCTCAAAAAGTATTTGATGGATAATAATAGCCCCTACATAAATATAGATTCTGCGATGCAAGAATTCACAGTACGAAGATCCAACAACCTGTCAACGAAAAACCGAAGTGCGGTGACAGCCATGGCCGGACAGGTGCACCGAGAACGGCTGAAGAGAAAGCTTAGCAGCAGTAGTCTGAAGAACATGCAGGTCAATCCGATCGACGTGGGCAGGGCGGGGCATGGCGATGAGGCCGCTGCCGGTGCTAGTAAGGGGGGCCGTGGAGCCGCACGACCAGGCTGGACGGGTCTAGGAGCGGGTAGCGCTGCAGCGCGGCGCGCTTCATGTCCGCCAGGCCGCGCTCGTACCCCATCAGCTCCCGCCCCGCCAGCGCGCGCGCCGCCGCCGCCCTGCTCCTCTCCGCGTCCGCCTTCGTCTGCGCGAGCTCCGCGTTCGCCCCGCGCAGCTCCGCCCGCAGCGCGTCCGCGTCCGTCCGGGCGAGCTCGGCCTTGGCCCGCCGCAGCTCCACGCGCAGCGCGTCGGACTCCTCCCGCGCCACCAGCGCGTCCGCCTTCGTCTGGGCCAGCTCCACCTTCGCCGTGTGCAGCTCCGCCCGCAGCGCGGCCACCTTGCCCTGGGCGAGCTCGCCCTTCGCCCTGCGCAGCTCCGACCGCAGCGCGTCGGCGTCCCGCTCCCGCGCCCGCAGCTTCTCCTCCAGCTCCAGCGCGTACCCCAGCGAGAACGCCACCTCGTTCGCCGTCTGCGCACCCCCAAACACATTCGCCGTGTCGATCAGTCCGTCCACAACAGCAGATCACCCACACATGGCGCGCGCTGTGGTGTAAATTAATTCACCTGCAGCAATGACACGTAGCTCGAGGTGACGACGTCGGCCGGCCTGCACGCGGCGAGCTCGCGCTGCGTCAGCGGCGTGACGGCGCCCTGCAGCAGCCGCCTCGCCGCGATCCAGCGCCCGTCGCGAGCCTGACGGAGCGCGCCCCGCGGTTTCCCATCAGCTTTGCTGCCTGTCGGCGGCCTCCAGGGGCAGGAGGTGTCCGACCCCGAGCCCTCCTTGTCCTCCCCCGGCTTCCTCTTCATCCCAAGACAAGGCGAAACCTTGCAGTCTGGCTCCTTCTTCAGCAGGCCAACCTTCCGTGCCGGGCCGGTGCCGGTGCGCGCGGCCATGACGGCATTGCCAGGTTTGCCCACCCCTGTCGCATACAGACACACACGGATTGCATATATCACGAATTAGCACAGTTCACATCAGCATGAATAATGTTGTGAATTTCACCTTGAGGTGGCAGGATGATGATCTTGGCTGCGGACATGTTGGAGTCGTGGAGGTACGTGGTGAGATCGATAGGGGAACTCCCTCGAGCACGCAGCAGGTGCTGCGCCACGGCCTTCTCGGGCACGGTGAGCGTGGGGTCGAAGGTGGCGGACCTGTAAGGCTCCCCCCACTCCACCGGGCACGGCCACGGATCCGGCGACGACAGGAAGAAGAACTCCTCCTTCCACCCTTTGTACAGCTTGTTCCCACCCATCCGGGCGAAGAGCAGCCCGGCGGCGTCCTTGCCGCGGATGGTGTAGAGCCGGTGCGGCGGGAACGGGCAGAGCGAGAAGAAGTACCGGAACACGGACAGCGAGGGGGGCACGCCCGCGAAGTGGGAGAGGACGACGAATCCGGCCAGGGCTCTCCACCCGTTGGGCGCGAGCTGGCCCGGGGCGAGCCCAAAGTGGCTCAGCACCGTCCCGAAGAAGGGGTGGAGGGGGAGGCGCAGCCCGGCGTCCAGCGCGTCGACGTACACGCAGACGGATCCGGTCGGCGGGGGCGAGCACGAGGAGAGGTCGCCGGCGAGGACCGGGGCGAAGTCGTCGGGGATCCCGTACCTCTTGCAGATGTCTCTCAGGGTTTTCCGGGTGCGCAGCCGCGAGGTGACCCGCTCGGGCAGGAGCGAGGCGCCGTCGTCGCTCCCCTCGGCGCTGATGCGGAGAGCTCGGCCGCGGGTGGGCTCGTCGAGGAGGTTGTCCGGCGACCAGGATGCTGAGGTTGGGGAGGATGCCATGGCGGCTGGCGGGCTGGGGTTGTGCTGCGGCTACCTACGGATCAATACGGCAAGAATGTGGTGTTCTTTTTATTTTTGACAGTATATGGTGCCCATTTTTTTTTGTCGTGGTGCGCAAAAGGCAAAAAGCAAAGAGAGAATTTCTTAGTGTTTGACATTATTAAAAAATATGAATCCTTATTGACCATGGAATTTTTTCTTCACACTTTTCTTGATGCATCTATCAAACTGCTCACCCCGTTACAGCTCAGTTCATTTTAAGAGTAGCAAAGGGCACCATATTTTGGTTATAGGGCAACTGTTTTTGAGATATAGGGCATGAAAACGGCCGCCGCTTTACCAGGTGGTGCATTTTGCAGCACGGTTGCGGCAACAACTGTTCTATTTTAGGGCATGACATCGATGAAAACTAGTCAACTGCAACAATTAAACCTAACCCATTCGAATTTAAACTTGGGACAACGATATAATACAGTGATCTGCGGCAATTCAACTTAAAGTTTGATAATGCAACATAAACTACGACTTCGACAATCTGCTCATCCCAATCGAAGTCATCGTCAGAGTCGAAATTCGTTCCAAAAGTCGGAGCCTAACTCCGATGAGAGGAACCTGTCGGGCCAGCGACAATGGAGAGTGGCTTAGCAGTGGAGGGACAACTTCGGTCTTCTTCGTCTGTGTTGCGTAGAAGTCCAGCTCCGTCTGCACGAGCTCAGGTGGTCGTGGCGGAGCCTTGGCATGTTCATTTGGCTTTATATTGAGTTTTTTTTAATCTTTTGCTTAGGGTTTCTAGGGATGGTGTTGAGCGCTTATGACGAGAAGAAGCGACTTATGGGGGAGATAATGTACATAGTTTGAGTTTTCCGGTCTTCCCTCAATCATATCCAAATAATTAGATATGCCTCTACATGATAATAAATTTAGGAATTCTGATTGGAAAAGATAAAGTGGAGAAGAAAAGCTAGTACTTGGAAAGGGAAAATTGCTTCTTATGGTGGCAGATCAACTTTACTTGGATCTTTTCTTAGTAATGTACCTTACTACATGCTTTCCTTTTTATAGTGCCTAAGGATCCTAGGAAGAAGAGAATGTTTTTTTAAAGATTGCTTTGGGTTGAAGATGATAAGTCTAAGAAATACCACTTAGTAAAATGGAGCGATGTTTGTCAACCTAAATATCAGGTGTTTTGAGGGTGGTAGATTTAGAAGTTATGAATTTTTGTCTAGTAAGTAAATAGCTTTGAAAACTAGAAAATGAAGAGGGTAAATGGCAGATCTTATTATAGTTTGTCCCAATCCAAACTTACAACTTTCGATCTCATTTTAGGCTGGTTTGTGGAAAGTTAAGTACAGTTTTTCAGCTTTTGAAGGAATGTAGTGGGAATGGATCAAGGACTTGTTTTGGGGCGGATGTTTGTTGGGTTGGGGATAAATCTCTAGCTTCTAAATTTCCTAGGTTGTTTAATCCTTCCTTGAGTAAAATATTACTATTAGTAGAGTGTTCAACGGAAGGATGGCAATGCCTTACTGACGAGGACATATGTAGGTTGGAGGAAAATTGTTGTTATTTGGGAAAGTTTGAAATCCCTTTGTTTTAATGTTGATCTAACTTCTAACTGCAGAAGAGGACATATGTAGGTGGTTACTGACATCTTCAGGGGTGTTTAGTGTTAGATCTACGTACTTAGCACTTAAAGTTTCTCAGGGCCTTTGTCTTGCAAAAAACTTTGGTTTGTTAAATTCCCCTTAGAGTCAAAGTATTATGTGCTTAACTTTTATAGGGAGTATTCTGCAGTGTGATGTTCTCGAACATAGAGGTTGGAAAGGGAGTGATAAGTGTCTTTTCTATGATAATAAAGAATCTATAAATCATCTTATTTTACTAGTTCAGTGTCAAGGTTTATTTGGGGTGTAACTAAGGCAGCCTTTAATATGAGAAATGCACCAGTAGATGTTACTAATTTGCCTGATTTTTTTTAAACCTCTAATTTGCCTGATTGGTTGAGCAGTTTCTCAGTACAGTTTGAGTGTTTAGTGTATGTGTGAATCACTGCGTTGTTTTGGGCTAGAAACAATGCATGTTATTACAATGCAAAGTTGTATAGGGAGTGTGCTCGTCGTGATCCTACTAGTATTGTGTTATTACATATCCTTTTGGTTTGGTTTACAGATGCCAAAGTGGCGAAGAACACAAGTCAATTTGGCAAAACTGCTTGTACTGTAGTAGTGTAGTCACTGAGTTTTCCCACACAAGGCAAGGTTGGAGATCTATTGTGCTTCGGCTGGGAGATGATTGATCAATGGGATGTAACTATAAGAAGATGTTGTTCATTCTATTAAGATTTACTGAGAAATGCAAGAGCTGTTTGATCTGTTAGAGCAGTTTCTGCTTATATTTTTGTAGCGAGGTAGTATGAATGTTGGTTCAGTCCTTTTGGACGCTGAAACTTGGTTGATAGTTGCTACTTGCTGGGGGCCGCATGGGTGCCTATGCCTTTTCATTTTGCTGGATTGTCGATCTACAATGATCGCCAGTTCAAAAACTTCTTTATGTACACCTGGCGTTTTACTTGGAGATAGAACTGTTTTTCATCGAAATGAAAATTGGGTGCTATGTCTCTTTCATAAATAAAAAAGAGTCATTAGGACCGACCAAGTTCAGTTTTATTTTCAATACTTCTTCCTTGGATCCAAATTAATTGTCCTAAATTTATGAAAAATGTTGGCTAAATCTGCCTAACTTCAATTAACCTGCGCCAAATCAGAGAGATAGAGTATTTGTCTTTGGATCCAGTTCAGTACTGAATGATCACGGTGAATAAACGCACATGTTGCCGGAGAGGAGACGGATTCGGATAGGCCGATCGATCGATCCCAACAAGCAAATGCTCGCTAGCTAGCTATCCCAGCTTTAGGTACAGTCATCGATCTTTAATTCTCTGATGTACAAAACGAAACCACCAAGCCCAACCCTAGAAAATCATTGAGATTCGGGCGGCTCGGTAGGATGGCCGGTGACACGCCTTCTCTGTAGTCTGTAGGAGCCGGTGGCTTGGTCAAATCCTAGATTAAGGGAGTTAAATGGATCATTACTGATAGTTTAGGGGTTTAGTTTGGCAAGTAAAGTTTGAGAGAAATATGAACCAAACGAAAAGCTTTGTGTGTGTGTGCGCGCGTGCGTGTGTGTGTGTGTTGGGGTGGGGGGGGGGGGGGGGTTTGGATTTGGACTTTGTTCATAAGAAGTTGGATCTTTTTCCATGGCATCCTGCACCATTTTCTCTGGCATTGGGAAAATTAACTATATTATTCCTACAAATCAAACCATCCACATAAATTGTAAGTATTTCAATGTTTTTTTTTGTGATTTTAAGTATTTCAAATGCTCAAACATTCCATTTATACCAAAGAGGACCTAAGAATGTCATGAAACAAGCTTTGCCCTGCTCCGAGAATAGCGGGCCGAAGAGGCGGCGGCATGTGTTTAGCTCGCGCTTGTGTCTATATTCATCGTTTAGGTAGTCCAATGACTTATTTGTATTTTTTTCTTTTGAAGGTTTTTTTACTGCTATTGATGATTGGATTGCTAACATATCGGTAGAATTTGCCAAAATTAAGGAATATAATAAAACATTTTTTGTATAAAAAAAGTTCACTTTGATGTCATCGCTGCCAACCTAACCAGTTTTAATGGTCATCTATTTACCCAAACGATGCACACCCATCTATCTCCACATCCTAAATCTCATGAAGAAAATCCCCTTTCTCTCCTCTACCGGCCCTAATCAGGATATTCCTTCGAGCTCGCTACCAAATCTAGTGGCGTCTCCGTGCAACACCGCCGCGGAGTGAAGCAGGCGAGAGTATGCATGCTCGACCTGTGGATCTGGCGCCGCCGACCAGCGAGGCAGCATCTCGTCGGCGCTGATCTGGAAAGGCGGATGGCAGTGGAGGGTCATGCCACGGGAGAGAATGAGAGGCTGCATCTTGGGAGCTTCTCAGAGCGCCTCCTGTCCCTGCCCGTGGTCGTTGTCCCCAATCGCCTTCCTGTCGGATTTATTAATTCACATTGGGCATCGAAGCACCTACTCTGAGAGTATGTATCTCTTTCCATTTTCACCGGTTTAGTTCTCTTTAATTCTTATTCGAGAACACCAATATTAACTTCTTGTTAAGATTGATAGTCTGGATGCGGGTATTTCTAATTGTAATGATCTGCCAATCTCATTCGTAGAAAGCACCGTCATGAAGAAATACTTCAGTTTGCAACATCCATTGTTTACAGATGGCGAGTTTCAGTTATAACATGACATTCTTCCCAAAGTCCTTTAGAGATTCACTTTTGTTATCGCATAAGTATCCTCCTTATCTCGATGGTTATATTGATGCCCATCAGCCCATCTTGCTTTAATAATATACTCTCGTTGCAATCGTTTGGCTCCTCTTTAACATCCACCAGCTCACGGTTCTCGTTGAGGATGTAGTCACCGACATATTACGTGCTGGGTTACGTTTACTTTTGCTTGACGTTCTTGTATATCGAGAGATTATACTCTGGTTCATCATTACCTTAGTTTGAAACTAAACATACCTCTCGTACTGTTGGGAGCAATTACTGGAGGATGGATAAAGAAGAATTGTTCATGCATCATGAAAGATCAGGCCAATCATAGGCACAGATGGTGTCCACGTAAATCACCTTATTTTTACTAGATTCTGAGACGACCACTAAATCCAGATTGTGCTTTGCAATACTCTTAGAAATGTATCTATTTATCATGTTAGCAAGGCCTCTGGTGATATGCCTTCCATCGTAAATCACCTTATTTTTGCCCTTTTAATGTTGACTCACTTGGGGGGGCACTATTCTTTGAAGAGGCCACAGGGTGAATCCCCGACCTTTTAGGTCAATATGACATCTCCCTCTGATCTAAAAGTCAACTCGCATTGCATTACTATTCCCATTTGCATTCCAAGATGATATTCCCACTCACCTAAATTTCAATAAAATATGCTTTTACAGATTCCAGTTACATGTGCACTTAGAATTAATTTAAATTTGTTCACCGCCCTTGAATAAACAACAATCATGTAAGATTGTACTAAGAAATAATAATACATATACAACTTGTCACAAAATCATGTGATTACTTACACATTTTCGCTTGAACCATATTCCCTGTGCTCTTATGCTTATTTATAATTAACTACTCCCTCCGTTTAGAAATATAAGATGTTTTAGGTTTGTGAAGGAGATGTATCTAGACACCTTTTAGTGTATAGGTTCAAACGAATCTAAACACTAAAAGGTGTCTAGATACATCTCATTCACAAACCTAAAACATCTTATATTTCCAAACAGAGGGAGTAGATGCTTCTCTTCTCCTGTATTTATACAGTTTAGTGGGTTCACCACTTAGTTAATTTGCAGTTTGCATGATGTCATTCATTTTTTTTTGGCTACCTCCGCTGAAAATTGAGGTGCTTGAGGAAGAAAAAGAAGAGAAAGGCGAAGAGGGCGATAATGACCACGTGCAGGTAGGTGACAAGATTGAAGTATCGTTCCTCGATGCCAAGGTAGCCCTCGAGGAAGTCCCGCACTGTCTGGTCTGGCTGCCCAGGCACAGTGATCAGCTCCGTCCGATCGCCCAGCTGCGAGAACATGAGCCCGTACATCGTCCACGCTGCTGGGTTTGCCCAGTACACCCACCTCCACCACACCGGGATCAGCTGCATCCACACTCCCACATTATTGCTAGTCATGAACAATCTCCCCCCCCCCCCTCCTGGCCTCCTTTTTGTTCATTCATTTGTTTTGAGAAAAACCAAAACATAAATCATATATGCAGCCTATTGAAAAGGTTTATATGGAATTTCCACGTGCTTAGTTTTTCCATGTTTTCTCAAGTTTGCATTGTAATTATAGTGACAAATATTAGGATGGTTAATGATTGTAAGTGTAAGAGGGCATACCTTTCTTCCGATGGTGAAGCCGGAGAAGACGTTCCAAAAGAGGAAGAAAAGGAAGGACAGTCCAGAAGCTATCTCAATGTTTGGTGCTAGTGCCACTGTCATCATTCCCAAGAGTGTGAAGTACATGTAGCTTAGCACCATGTAAAGGAGAAACCAAATGAACTTGCCAGCAGTCATCTGGAACCCAATCATTGGGTATACGATTGCTGCGAACATGAACACTAGGACAAACATGTAAGGCAATTCAATTGCCACCTGCAAACATAAATCCAAAGGCAGAGTTGAGAAAAAAGTATGCAAGTCCCTCTAGTTTAGATTATATCTATTTTATCTAATAACAGATTGGGAAAAGCAATATTACCTGAGCTATGGCATAGGCAAGGGTAGAGTATGTGCCAGCAGCCTTTTCTCGGTAGACAACAACCCTCTCCATTGCCACAACTGGTTGTAAGATGCAGCAGTTATTGAAGCCCAGAAACAGTGCTGCTCCATATACGAGGCCTAATATGTTGAATATATCTTGTTGCTGCTTTCTGTTACACGTGAATACCAAGTTATGATATAATTGAGGTATGCTAATTTTTCATGAAAGGGACTCATTAGTTTGTTATCATTCCTACTTACATGGTTGATCCAGTTTGCCAGAATACAATTCCAAACATAATTGCTAGAGCAAACGTGTTTAGGAATCGAACAACATTGTGTTCCGGGTTTTTCCAATATGCACATCTTTGTTTCCACAGGCAAGCCATGCATTGCGCCCTAAAGTTTTGCCAGTATCTTGGAGGAAAATGTAGATCCTCTGCGTTTGGCTCTGGTTCACCAAGCTCACAAACTAAAAGCATGTTCTCCCTGTAGAAGCAAGGTAAATTTCATTACACTTATATTGTTGCTTATTATTCAATCCAGTTCACATTACAGCAGCCGTAGCTTCATGATAACAGGGCGCTTTCCTGTATAGGGAGGAGCTTCGATAAATTTGTGCGTAGTCCACTCCAATCTCATGTTCTGTTGTGTGTGAACTGATATCCAGCATCCATGCTGCTGGATTTTGTCCCTCTTTTATTCTAGGAACACCAGGTATAGCCTGTGAAGAAGTAATCTTAATATTTTTCTCTCCATCTTGCAAATAGACATACAATATCGGCCAGTATTACCTGAAAATACTTTATCATGTTGCTGGAAAGTGGACCTAGTGAACCACTGTATATGATCTGGCCGCCTCTTTTCATTAGTAGAAGCTGCAATTAGTCAAACTGAATTAATGTTGAGCAAGGTAATCATATAGAAGGCACTCCGTTTACTATCATTAGCAATTATATGTATTCTACTATTAACACACACAGAAAGAAATCTAAGGGCCAACTGTATTTTCTGTTTCAGTTTGGTAAAAAAGCATGCTACTTTTTGTTCTATGTAATTGATAAGGTAATACTCTTTTCAGTCTTTGATCTTGAGTAGTTCTTGCCACAACAGGGCCTACATGCCTTCTCTGTCTTGCTTGTTCGGGTACAGTTTTCCTTACCTATTTAAAATGTACACTTGCTACTCGTACCTCATCAAAAGATTCAAATATCTCAATGTTTGGCTGATGAATTGTGCAGACAACAGTTCGTCCAGTATCCACTGTCTTTCTCACTGTTCGCATGACAATTGCTGCAGCTCGGGCATCCAAGCCAGTAGTTGGCTCATCCATAAATATAATGGAAGGACTAGCTACCAACTCTACAGCTATCGTTAGCCTTTTTCGCTGCTCCGCTGACAGGCCAGTTGCTCCTGCCAGACCCACCATGGCATGCTTCAATCCAGTTAACTCAACTAGGTCCATGACTTGGTCTATAAACATCTGAAACATGCTTGAAGAGAAATCTCGTGAGATCCATGTTAGATGATACCATCCAACGATGATAAAGATCACAAGAGGTCAACGATCATACATCTCTTTGGCGTGATTCAATGTTTGAAGGCAGTCGGAGCCATGCAGAGAATTGAAGTGACTCATAAACAGTGAGGTTAGGGGAGTGAATGTCACTCTGTTCACAGTAGCCTGAGATCCTAGAGAATATCTGCTGCTTTTTCGGGTATCCTGCTATTCTAATAGTACCTTCAATATATCCTCCAGTTTTTCTTCCAGCCAAAATATCCAGCAATGTTGTCTTTCCAGCACCAGTGATCCCCATCAGAGCGGTCAGTATACCAGGCCTGAAAGCACCACTGACATCTTGTAACAACTGAAGCTTTTTTTCCGTTACTCCGTACTTCATCATCTCCTAGTGAAAGGTATACATAGTTTTGGTCAACAGTTGGCTTGAAGGGATGTAGCTTGTTATTAAGCGTATTGTGTGCTTAAGAACTAGCTTACCGTAGGCATGTCAACGGAATAGTTGATATGATCAAATACAAGGGAAAGAGGTCGAAATGGGAAGACTAAATCATCAGTTGCTTTGCCAGTTCCAACTTTATTGTCCGTGCACTCTGTCATTGTCTTTGTGGCATCGGTGCCAACTTGATGCTTCTGTGGTGCTGCAAATGATAAACAAACATGATAACCACTGATAGTATTTATGTTTCAACACTTGTGATAACTTGGTATACATACAGTTCATGAACTCCAGTGCAAACATGCTGAGGATATTGAAGACAAGTGAGAATCCAAATAGAATGCTAACACAGATCCAATACCAGTGCCACTCGGTGGGCATCCCTCTGATCTTGAGGATAGCTTCACCAACAGTATTAGCATCTTCGTAATGAAATTCCTATCAGCATACAATATTTGCATCATAAGTTTGCAACTAAGCTATATAGTTTATGCATTTGATCCAGAATCTTAGCTAGTTGAAAGGACTGCTTACTGTAGCCCATCTTTCGTCAAGGAATTCATTTAGGGAGACCGCATTTTGTGCATAGGTAATAGGGGATATCCAGTATCCCCAGCGCAACCATGGTTGGAGATCATCTGTTTCAACGTAGAAAGCATGTGAGTGTCTTAGCCTCATACGGGTCATAAAACATGTCATGTGTTATAGGTTTGTCATATATCTTCTGTGTACTGAGGTAAATCATACAACCTTTTGAAATGACGACGCCTCCAAATATGAAAAACACTATAAGGATTGTGGTGCTTAGCACGTTGGCCATGATTGGCGTCCTTGCTACTGCTGCTAATAAACGACACATGCCCATTGACATTTGATGCAAGACAAAGAGTGCCAAGTAGTGCTTCATGAATCTGCAAGTAGTTAGGCGACTCTTTTCTGTTACTCTAGCTTATTTAAACTTGTATGATCATAAGATATTGAATTGACCAAGAGGAGTACCTGATAAAGGAAGGTGTGTAGCCAATCACATAGTAGGTTAAGATGGTCCAAACGCCTGTCTGTAGAAGTGATATCGGGATGCTGATAAGGAAAATTGGAATAATGAGTGCCCATCCTCGCAATGCTAGCAAATCTCTTTGCTTGTAGAAAGTGGGAAGCCGCCTTAGTATCATTGTAAGTTCACTCATGCCATTGAAGTTTACTATCATAACAGTCATAAAGAGTGCTCCGACATATTTATTGGCATCAAGTACAGATTTGTGCTTCATACTTGTTCGAAGGAAAATGGTTGATATAACAAAAGCAAGGATAGTTATCTGTACGACCGTGAATATATACAGTGGGGAGTTTCTTTTCAGAAGCAGTACTTCCCTTGAAAAGCATGCCTTGACAATATTCCATCTGGACAAACTTGAACTAGCTTTTACCACTTTGCTCTTTACTGCATTATTATTTAGCACACATAGACCCTCTTGTACAAGTCCAGGGAGATAGGATGAACGGAAGGATTCTGCAAATTTTTCAATAGGACAGTATTGATACATGTTTTTATCACCAACCCAGTATTGCTTTTGGTCCATCACCGATGTCACCTGGCCAAATGGAGAAAAAATTCTGCCTGTTTGTTATGTCAATAAGGATTATTCACAAGCACATTTTGCAGAATAGTGAATCCATGGATGTAGTTGTGACTCATCTAGTGCCTCTCATACTTACTAGTTAGTAATTCTGACAATACTTTGTTAAGGATAGTCGATTGTCAGTATTATTGTCTTATTTAATTTAATGCATGGATCCTTTTTATTGCAGTTGATAACGAAGTACCTCTTGAAGGAAATCTGCTACATTCTTCCTGCTAGGGCATTTGAATCCCACAGTTCCGAAAAAATCGGTAGCATTTTCTCGAGGACCGTGATATACAATTTGCCCCTCGCATAAAAGGATTACGTCGTCAAATAATTCCAAAGTCTCGGGAGGTGGTTGCAGCAAAGAAATAACCATTGTGAGATCCATCAAATGAGCCATTTCCTGGAGGAACTTTATGATCTCGTATGTGGTGGAGCTGTCTAGACCTGTTGATATGTCATCCATAAAGAAGCATCTTGCTAGACCAACTAGCATCTCGCCTGCATTGAAGAAATTCATCATAAAAGGCATGCATGATAGGTATTTTGCTATAGGAAAATGGGTCAGTACTCATGGGAGTACGTACTCCCACGTTCAATATGTCATATGATTAATGTCATACCATAAAGTATGGAGAAGTTCTAGTATCAATTCAGGGTTGCTCTGGTTTAGTATAATAAATATCAGGTCCAACTTCATACCACTGAAAGAAATATGCTATTTTAAAATAGTGTGAACATGATAGTGACTTCAGTTTTTCTTAAGAGTTATACAGATTTCTGCAGGAACAGACCAATCTATAGTATTGTCACTGCCTTACTATTCTTATGCAATATTTTTCACCACCCATATAATCGAATAGATCCAGCAATTCTGTATGTCATTTTGCTGATATGTCACTCTAGGATATTTACATGTACTAACTATTTATGTTTTGTTCATTAGTATTTTATGTAATAAGGATGTCCTTGCAGCGGTGAACTTTTAATTATACTGTCTATTATAATTTTTTGTGTACTTCTGAAAATGTGAAGTGGACAGAGCTTGATGAGAAGAACAAGATACACGTTGAAAGTATTAAATGCTTACCAATTGTGACTCTTTTCTTTTGTCCTCCTGATATGCCTCTTCTCATCTCATCCCCAACAATGGTATCCGCACACTCAGACAAACCAAGTATCTGTATTGACACAAATTTTGTGATTATAATGTCAAGATAAGTGATAAGTTGAGAAGTCACAAAGTTACCTTGATAATATAGTTTGTTGTAAGGTTGCTTCCTTCTCCAAAGGTGCCTTCCTGAAGAAAACAGATTTAAGAATTTGGAAAATGTAATCTGGTTTAGCACAAGTGGAGAACAAATTAATTTACCACCTTGAATACTGAATCAAGATCTTGGTCCACTTTGTAGATGGCACCATGTTTTCTTATTGTTGCTTGCCTCAGCATATCTTAAGTGGTTCCAAACACGAACATTCTTAGTATTTATGTCACAAGAAAATAGTAACTCTATAAAATGCAGGTCCAAATACCTCTAGTAAGAAAAGGAAAAAGGCAGAATACGTTTCTTAGTGCTTTTTTAGTTTTTGGATTGCATTACAAATTAGCTCATTAGTGTATACTCCCTCCTTGCCAAAATGTAGTGCATATAAGATATTTCAAAAGTCAAACGGTGTAGAGTTTGACCAAATATGTAGGAAAAATTATGAACATATAGAGCACCAAATTAGTACCATTAGATTCATCATGATGTATATTTTCATATGGTATACATTTAATATTCTAGATGTTGACTTATTTTTCTACACACTTGGTCAAACTTTCCATCGTTTGACTTTTTGGCAAGGAGGGAGCACATAACTAAAGCTATATTACCATATGTAAAAAACACAACATACTTAAAGGTAAAAAGGTACCTTACCAAATTCACTATTGGTTCCCAACATCTTAGAAGAGAAATCAATTGTCTCTCTGACTGTCATCTCGGCATGGTGAAGATCATACTGGCTAATGTATGCATGCTGGTATTGAGGTGTTGAGGGATTCACTTCCTCACCATTGTACATGACCTTTCCTTTGAGCTATTTACATCAACATTAATGTAATTACTGATTTTCTTATTAGCAAGTGTTTTTATTGGCATGCAGATAAGTAAATCTACCTTCAATGAAGGATCCAACTTTCCTGCCAATGCTTTTAAGAATGTTGTTTTCCCAGAACCAGGTGCCCCTAGCAAAAGTGCCATCCTGATATGTAATGGGTTCGCAATTTTCAGTTAATGAATGATGAACTTTTAACTGTGGCACTTTAGGAATTGACATGTGTTCCAACTGAACACTTGATCTGAGACAAACATGGTAAAAAACCCACTATTGATTTAGTATAAATTAGACATATATGCTTACCTTGATGGTCGAAAAGCCCCGCTCGCTCCTTTTATAATTTTGATGGGTCTTTTGGTTGGAGTACACATGCGTGAATATGTTGCCAATTCCTGCAAAACAAAATTTAGAACGATGGTTTTGAATGTGACTTGCTCAGTAATACTGTATGTATATTGAAGAAAACACGTGCATTTAAACATACATAAGTCAGAGATTGTTGAACTTTATAAGAATGTGCTTATTTTGCAGTGTGATCAGTGGTATAATTTTTATGGCACCTATCACAGATTTTATTGGTCAAATAGATGGTTAAAGTGGAATATTTGAATGCGTGGGGGATTTTGCTAAAGTGTACGTCAGAAACTGGCCTTAGTGGTGTAACATATCAGTGACTCGTTCTGGTCTCTCACCGTTACCTATATGTCCCTGTCAAATAGTTTATCAGGAATTCCATGTATTTTCCAGGATTTCCACTCGTTGGCCGGTGATATCAGTACTGACGTGCAGATGCTTTTTCAGCGAAGTCCACAACCCCGCAACTGCTTTAGTTCCCACCTTTTCGTTACCTATATAAACGAGCTCTCTGAATGCCATCTCCAGTTTAGCTAGATCTAGATGGGTTTTCCACCAAGCAGAGGCTCAGATATACCATCTTTTTTTTATCCAAGATCAATCTGGTATGCCCGAGCTGGATTTTTTGATGATCTGTGGCATGCCGCCTTGCTGACTGCCGTTGCGTGAATCTAAACCATTGTCCTGTCATTTCACTTGGCCTCGGAGGGGAGAGGGATGTCATATTTGGTTCTACTTGTGTGAAAACTGGAAATATTTTACTAGTACCAGATTTGGTTCATTGATGAATATTCCTTGGCAGTTTGCACTATTCTTGAGCTTGGTAAGAACCACAGTGGAATCTGAGTACATTCAAAAGACAAACCGGATCAGGCCGAACATAAACATGATGAGGACGACACACTTAAAAAAAATCCCCCATACACAAGGCCATTTTTTTAGCGGCACAAGAAAAAAGTACCTGCAATTTTTTTGCCTGGCATATAAAGCATTCGCGGCTACTAACAAGGGTGGCCGACGAGGTTATACCATGAAAAATTGAATTACAGCGTTAAATTGGACCATGCTAGTTGTACAACACTACCGGCGATATGCGTTAGGTACATGAACCGGTAGTAATTATTTCGCCGTGAAAAAGACGGCGACGTTGACTATGAGTCTGGCGCGGAAGACTGGTCAAGTACGTCTCACTAACTATTGAGTCTCACTGAAGATGAGTCATTGCCATCCGAGTATGAAAAGGAAACCCTCGTCTCCCACTCTGTACTTTCTCCCGCTCAACCTTTGTTTTTCTCTCTCCATGAAGTTTCAACGGGCGGCGACCGCCCGGGGGAGGGGGGGGGGGGGGAGGGGGAGATCTCGAAGGCCGAGCTATATCCTTACTTTAGACAAAGGATGCCATCACGTGCAATTTTTTGGATATCATTGGCATTGGATTTCACATTTGGTTTTTTTCCTGTTTTTTCAAATAAATTTCTAGATTTCTCAACTTCACACATGCACATGTGCTACTTTTCTTTGAAGATCCGGAAGATTTTTTTTTAAAAGGAGTATATATTAATATCGCAGATATACCAATTGCACCCGGTCTCTGCAACAATGCATGCCTTAGCGGCCATACAGGCACAACCCAGAAAATAAGGAAGAAAAATTGTAAAAAGAAAAGTCCTGCTATAGAGAACGATTTCTCAAAGCAATGATACTAACACCATCAAAACAACACCAGTAGACCAACCACTCCAATAGCAACGCCTTCAAGAAGAAAACATTGCACACACACTGTCATTGCCCGATCAAAGATCATAGGTTTTCACCCTAGAAAAAGTCCCAATGTGCAAAATAATACCTTCAATAAGAACATTGCCAGACACAACCAATTAAGATCAGACCTTCGATTTTCACCCTGCAAGGTAAGACTGGGAACTCCTCCTATGTTGTCGCCCCCAGAAACAGTTGTTGTTGCGAGTCACAGATCACGCAGCCAGTTCCTTGTCGCCACAAAGACTCAAATCACCATCAATGCCCTCATGTTCCTGCTTTTCAGACATTCTCCGCATCTGACTTCACCATGGATTATCGAAAACATGACACATGATGATAGCAAATAGCAGAGCTTCGCAACATTCCCGCTGAAACCAAACGGCCAGAAAAAAACATGGGTACGCACGACCGAATACCTTTTGATCCAGTAATCTCCAGGCATGATGCGCCCATGGGAGCTCGTCGGCGGAGCCTTCCGGAACTCGCTTCTCCATGCCAGATCAACGAGGGTAGGCAACAAGCAGATCTTCGTCTTCGTGCTGAAGGAACCCTAGGACTGCCACCATTATTCAGGCAAAACCAGTAGACCCCACACCGCCAGCCGGCTTCCGGTGAGTGGAACGAGAGGGTCAGTCTTCGGCCCTTTCGAGCCCATGGCCGAACTCAGAGGTTGGGCCGAACTCAGGATGCAGCATCGCTGGAGGGCAGCCGCTTCCTCCTGGATCGTACCAGATCCCTATCTTTTCCTACGCGCCTCCCATCCAAGCCGCTAGCCTGCGCCGCCCTAGAGCGTCGCCTCCCGCAGCCCAGAACCACCGGCGTAGCCCCAAGGTGTCTGCCCCCCACGTGAAGGAGATCGGCAGAGTCCCCGAAAACCGTCCAACGCCTTCTGCGACCAAGGTGTGGCCGCCACCGCCGACCAGTGGTGATAGCGGCCGAAGAAAGAGGGCCCAACAATGACTTCTAGGGTTTGGAGGAGGACTCCCTAGGGTCGCCTCGCGCGAGCGACCCAGAGGAGGCTATGCCTTCAACATGATGAACGTGACTGTTAATATCCACTAGAAGATATCTATGACCCTAAATGGAACGGGGAACACAACCATATCATACCCTATGAATTCCCTAACCTCCTACATGGCGATACATGGCCTACGGCAAGAACTTCTTAGATGACATAGGCCACAAGTTCCTCACGTGCGGTTGTGAGGGTGAAGATACATGCCATTTCTCAAGTTCGTTGGACTAGAGCACCCACCGCACCTCCGGCAATCGTTGCCCAAGCTGTGGTTAGGCGAGATCAAAGAGAACCACGAAGTATTGAGGCCGGGTACAACGAACACTTGTAACCAACAATCGTAGAAGTGCAGGCTCGGGCGAATGATCGTGTGACGGCAATGAGGGATCGATGCGCTAAATCGGCCACCAGGGTGCAAGCCATTAGGGATAGGCTTGGGAATCTGTTAATAGATATAACTAGAGCTAATTATGTTACTATTATTAGTTCATACTAATTAATCTTGAAGTACATCGAGTAATCTATAATGTTCTTTTTGTGGTTTATTTTTTTCTTTATTTTGGACAAGTGTAAATGTCATGATAGACCATGAACAAGTATATGTGTACTGATATCCCCATATATATATATCAAATCATAACCTTTAATGGTTGGTCGTTTGGAAATATATATTATCCTTTTTTGGTGGCTTGCTGATCAAATAGAGTATAATGTTAATCAAACATAATATTGGGAAATATGCGACATGGGTTTGACCTGCCAAAAATTCGATAAGGAAAATGTTGGCATTGTTAAGCCTCATAGCTTTTTCCTCTTCATCCCACACATGTCGCTCTCAACCTTATCCAAAAAATCCTCCACCAACCACTAACTTACTATCCGCCTTACGCAAAGCCCCAACCCTAGCCCCTTCTTAGCGGCAGTGTTGACCTTTCTGCCACGCCGGACCACACTGTCTATTGCATTGGCGCTGACCTCTCCACTAGACTGGACCATATCGTCTACCGCGGAAGCGAGCAACTCTCTGCCTCACGAAGGATGATATCGTCTACCGCGGCGGCGCACAACTTTCTGCCACACCGGACCGCACCGTCTACCATGGGAGGCATGCACCTCTGTGCCACGCCGGACAACACAGTCTACCGTGGTAGCACACACCTAGACCTCATCGTCCGACTACATCTTGGTACGTCCCCAATCACTCGAATCTATAGTTTTATATTTTAGGGCATTAGAAATTGTTTGTATAACATTAATTGTCTTATGGTTTGTTGTGCCGTGGGATCTATATTAAGTTACAATTTCTTAAATAAATGTGTTAGCTGATGGTTTACATGCATTGGGATCTAGAAGATAACACTATTGGGTACTAATCAATGATCTAGAAAATTATTTAATTGCTAAGTTCATCATCTAAGGTATAGTTTAATTATTTGTTCATTTGATTGTCTAGATAATATCTATGTGGCCCAAACTATTTAATTATCTATGTGTTGTCACATTAGATGAGGGTTCCTCTGGATATAAGTAACAGAACAAAGATTTTACTCTTCATTTCACTCTCTATATTCAAATAATATTATCATTAAAGTACACACACGCCCACTATCTTAATCTTCCCATTTACATATCTAATACTTTTCAATTTCATGACTCTCTCTAGCTGCACTAGCAATGGTGAACAACAACAGTAACAAAGTCCCTTGGTCTCAATAGCCTTGTTTATGACTCTCTACCATGCGAGGTAAATTTATTTTCAGTTTACGACTCTATCAACACAAGACACATATAACTGAGAAAATATACTCCCTTCGATATAGGTTTGGCAATGAAGTTAACATGACCAATATTTTTTCACTTATTTTTAGGTCCCAATATTCATTCATTAGAGAAGTACCCCCTTTGATATAGGTTTGGCAATGAAGTTGACATTACCAGTTCAAGAAGGAAGAATCCAAAGCAAATAGTTAGAAGATATAGGTCAAAAATTTCTTACTATGTTTGCACCCTCAACAAAAACACAGTTTTCAAAAAATGATAATTCTATTTGAACTCCAACAATGCCAGAATCCCAATCTTACTCTAGATAATGTATAGTACTTCCCATCCAATGTATATTACTATAGTTCCTTACTATGTTCATGTCTTCCCATGTATTACTTCTCATCTAATTTGCCAGGAAGTATATGGTCCCTTACATATCTGAAGAAGGACAAACCATTGACTTCTCTTGTGGTTTTGTGAAGATGTCATCGTTGAAGTTAAAGAAATCATGATAATGAAGGTACTATCAATTTCACATCAAACTAGGGCGAATATGTTTGCCAACACAATCTATAGGAAGTTGATGTGTGGGCCTTCCTGTTTGGAGTCAATGTGGGCTCTCTTATCGTGACGATGCATGCTCTGTAGTGGTTTGAACATGTTGGCATTAAACAGATATATGTAGCTAGCTATGTAAGCCATGAACTTTTGTTGTGTTGAGAATTACTACATATATGTGTATATAATGCAATCTCATGTTCATGTTGATCATTTGAAGTTGCGTTTTGTGTGTTATGAGTTCTATGTTACTGTTCCGGAAAGTTAAGACATAATTAAATGAGGTTGAATAGTAAAATTGGTACAAAACATGCACCAAAAAAGGAACCATTCTAGACAGTATGTATGTGCCATCATAACACAATTGCCACAACACCTACTTTGTGCCAGCCTAAAATGGACCGCGACGTTAACGCAGAGGTGTCGTGAGCACTGAATGACCATGCATCGAGCAAAAAAAGTGACACGATGCACTTTCTCCGACGCAGTTATCCTTGGTAGTTTTTTTGCCGCTTAGCACGAGCGCGGCGACTAGACGTGTGTCTCGACGTTTATAACCGCCTGGACCTGCATGTTATGTTGTAGTGGCAAGGAAAGTGATCACTCGTAGAGTCGACCCGTGTGTGGTGCTGCGTGCATATTTTATGGGCGTGTGCACCCACAGTACCGACATGCAAGGCTCTGCATTGCTTGGGGTGCACAGATGAACATGGCCATTCAATATGCATGTCTATTAACTGGATGGCCAGTGCACGCAAGAGCCCAAATGATTTTAGGGGTATCAAACATACGACTAGCATTACCTCATCTCTAGCTTAGCCATTGTTACGTCTAATCGTATCAATTGTAAAAATAAATGTGTTGCGCGTCTCTCCACTATTGTAGACATATATTAAAGAAGACCATGTATCAACCAAAGGCAAACTCGACAAACAACTTAGAACCCAAGTTTACATAAACTACATCTTAGAACCCTAATTAAACTACTTAGAACCCTAATTTACATAAACTACAAGTTCTTCTACTTCTTCATGCGACCGGGGGGCGATGGGGCTTCTTAGGCATCAGAGTTGAAGGAGTTGTCGTCGTCGGGATACTTTGTGAAACGGAAAAAGGAAATCGTCCGCTCTCGCGTCTCTCGCTCCCCCGAGGGCGACGAGACGCCGGCTCTCCCTCCGGCCAGCCCCGCCCCCTCCACCTCCCTCCATCCTTCGCCGCCGCCGGCTTAGGTCGCAGGTCGAAGCCCTGGCGCCGACGGCAGCGGACTGTCCTCCCCCGTATCATGGAGATGGGGTCGGGCCCCTCTACTCCCTATTGGTGGTGCACTTCGAAAGGCCCTGGTCCGGCGTGGCCGGGTGGCCTAGGCGGTGGCGCCAACCTCGGGCGGCAGGCGCCATGGATTGGAGCTCCGCTGGACTCTGTCCCCGGCTCGGATCTGGGCACCTCAAGCCTAGATGGGCTCGAACATGCCCATATGGGCTTAGGCAGGCTGGTGTGCTGCCTCTATGGCGTTCTCTGGAGGTGACGGCGACGACAAGCTAGAGTGGAGGATGCGGCGCTATAGCCTCCCATTGCAACAACGGCGACTAGGGCTTTACGAGCCTATCTAGACCCGACTGGGCCCTCTTGGTCCTGGTGTGCCCTGGCTGCCCTGTCCGGTCGATGACCGCCTCTCCGCGGTGGAGGTGAGTTCCTCCCGCACACTGTGGGGCTGCTGTCCCTCACTCCGGCGTTGTCGTGTGCCCTTACTGATCGGGCCACGTGTCAGTGTCCACGAAGAGGCGGGTGAAGATGATTGCAAGATTGTGGTGGCTCATGCTAGTTGGTGGCATAGCTGGATGGTGGTGTTACGAGGTGTCAGGTTTTGTGTGGGCAGAGGTCGGGAGAAATCCCTGTCGGATTGTCTGACCCTGACGCGGTGCCGACTATAGGTGGCACCACTCCTTCCTGAAGGGCGTCGAGGGATTCCTCTGCCTCCACTTTACTCGGAGTGTTGAGGGAAACTCCAGGACCATGGTCCGGGTAGCAATACCGTGCCGACAGTGCTTCCCTTGGGAAGGGGCTGCTTGGTACTCAGCGCTTGGAGCATGGTGGGGCAAAGTCGGAGGGCGCATCGATTGCGGATCATCATAGCCTAGTCAATTCGCCTTTGTTTTCATTCTTTTATCTTTGGGCATGTTTGTGATGTGCTGTCTGCCCCAGCAGTGGTCTCGTGGTTGTTTCGGTTTGTCCCTTGGGCGGTGTGCTGTCTGGCCCAGCAACGGTTTCATCTGTGTGCTTTATTTATAAAGCTGTGCCATCACTCGTCGTTGGAGGAAGCACCATCACCTTTCTTGGCATTGTCGACGACCCTGGATCTTTTTTCCATCGAGGCCTCCAATCCCCTACACTTTTGATAGGGCTCTAGGGCGGACGATCCTTCATCCGTTGTGCCTCGTAGAAGCCTTTTTTTCTTCCACCATCTGACATCATCCTCCTCCTCCTCCCCTCCTTTCCATTCTCCTCCTCCTCCTCCTCCTTTTGATACTCCTCCATCATGAAGGGAGAGACACTATCACATATGATGAAACGAATGACTTGGAGAACAGGCTCTGGATAGACTGCGTGCTTGGCTAAGAGTCAACACTGCAAAGCTATTTCGATGGCAAGAGAGTAATGGCCAGTATTTTTTGATCAGAGGGTCGGAACCCTTCTAAGGTGGCAGGAAATTCCAATTCCATTCTAATTCGCACCCCAATTTTCAAACCCTCAACGACACTCACATTAATTGTCCCACCTCAGTCTGGGTCCCACATGTAAGTGCAGGCCCCGCACGTAAGGGTGAGATCACATGTAAGTGTCGGTTTGACATGTAAGTGTGGGTCCCACATATTGGTGAGACCCACATGTTTCACAGTTTTAGTCCACAGACGGTCAAGGGGAATAGATCGACCGAAACACTCTATTTGGTTGTCTGCGAGGTTGATTTCAAGCGAAAATGGCAAACTTGAGGAACTTTATACGCTGAGGGCAAAACCGAGTAGTCGAGACCATAGTGGGGCAGGAAAATAGTAGCCCCTTTTATCATGCTTCTTATATTAATCCTCCTCACAACATGTAACACATTTTTCGTAATGGTTATGTGGTACTGACAAGTCTCTTTGTTCTCTTATTTAGAGTAAAACTTTTGCAATAAAAATCCCTTTTAAAACAACTTTAGCATTGGCAATACAAAATATACACCATGACCCAATTATTGAAGCTTTTCATCCATGCATTGCATGCACGGTAAATAATACTCTTTGCATTGGCCCGAGCTCAACTAAAGCTCACCTAGGCATATAAACTAAGATATGCATGCAGGGCTGTCATTCGTTGATCTCAACTACGATTCTTTTACTATGTATATTCTCCTTCAGTTTGGGTTTGGTACTCAAATGCTTCCTGATGCATCCAAAAATACTTCCTCCGTCTTAAAATAAATATCAAAATTTATCTAAACTTGGATGTATCTATATACTAAAGAGTATCTAGATACATCTAAATTTAGATAAATTTGTGACATCTATTTTAAGACAGAGGGAACAGTATTCATCCTCCTAACTCAAATGCTTCCTGGCTAAAACTAATCCAAATCAAATCAATAGCCAACAAAGCACGGATCAGATCCCAGCCTTGTGATCAGCAAATCATGATATATTCCATGATGGGGAACAAGACATCGCCAGTCTCATTGACCAGTGTATACTATATGCATGTTTATTTTGCGAGGAATATACTATATGCATGTTGGGTGTGTATAATACTCCTTCTATCCCAAAACAAGTGACTTAGATTTATCTAAATTCGCATGCATCTACGCACATTTAAGTGTATAGATACATACTAATCTATACAAATTCAAGTTACTTATTTTGAGACGGAGGAAGTATATATATACTAAACAGCCTAAAGAGATCTTCTTGACTTGCCCTACACACTACATGTTGCATCTTATGCAGACAGCCACGTGCCAAGTGCCAACTGTGCATATTTCAACAGCTTTGCGTATCCAATAATCAACTCTTTTTTCTCTGCGAGTGTCCGCTCCATATCTTTATCTTTAGGGCCTTACAAATAATTACGCCATATCTATTAAAGAATCAATTCAACCAGCACAAGTGTAGAATCGAATATTCTCTTATTCTTTTTATATTAGTAGTTTACTATTTTATAATTTTGAAGGCATAAATTTATCTTGTACAAATGTAAGCTAAGGACTAATTAGGAGCTAATAAGAAATTCGCAAGAACATAACAGAATAAGGGCATGTTAGGTAGCCCATATTCCTTCAAGACATGCACTGCGGAGCAAATGGGCCGACTAGTTGTCCAGGCCACCTCCATGTTGTGGCAACAACACTCCCCGGTTAGGGTCGCCGGGAACTGCCGAATCGATAGTTTCTGTGGAGCCAAACCCAGGAGAGCGAAAACGCCTCGATGTACCCATCTGTTGCAAGCGTGGAGAATCACGGGAGACACGACCTTAACTCCTTTCCCACTTGTCTCACTCCCATCACCGCTCCACTGCCACGCTCCTATTTCCCTCTCATGTCCCATCAGCCGATCATGGACACATCGCCTCCTCTTCCACATCCCCCGATGGTTTCGGTGACCAAGATTGCGTCCTGGCGGGCTACGACGAGCGCCTACATCATGCGGGAGTATGATGCCCGCACCCTTCCGAGCTCGGTAGTGGCGATTGACCCAGCCATGGCGTCGGCTCTCAATCGACCGTCACCATTTGCATAGCTGCCACCCTCACCAACGAGGACGACAAGGGCAGCCATGCCGGATGCGAGGATTTGATCCCTCGCCGGGCTATGCTTCTCTAAGGTGGGCGAAGATAATTACGGGGGTTGCCGGCAGTAGCAAGGAGATGCATCATCCGCAGGGTTCGACCTTGTGCCAATATTCCCTCCTTCCCGCTTTGATCCATCTCCAATGCCCGGATATGCTGCTCCTCCCACACCTGCCATGGCGTCCCCACCTTCCACTACTTCCAGTCCTGCACCTCGTGCCCCTGCACTAGCAACTCCAACATCGGTGACCCCTGCACCAGTCGCAGCTCCCACTCCAGCAGTCGGTCCCGCTGTAAGTACCCCCATTCCCCTTGATTTGGGTGGTTAGGGTTTTTGGGGGTTTCTTAAAACCGTGCAATCTTTATCTTCGGCGATTTGAGCTTCGAGTAGTCGATTTAAGCGTAGATCATATGCATGTATGTAGTTAAGGAATTACCTTTAATATCCACGGATGCAAGCGAGCTACTGCTCTGCGGGCAGAGCACTAGCGTGGTGATCACTGGCATTGCTTCCACGTCCATGGCAATGAGCGGTTTGCACGCCTAGCCCTAGCATGGTGAGCACTAGCTTGTCTGTGCATTTCAATGTTGGTGATCACTGCGCCACGGCATTGTGTCCACATTGTTTGCTACCAGTCTAATCATTGTTTTCAATGTCAATGCATGTATGTTAACATCTGTGCGCTGTGAACTTCAATAGGATTGGGACGCGATCTTCCATAACTACGTCCTTCCTCGTCCAGAGCATGCTGACTACATCACCCAGAACAACTACTATGAGCAGAGATCCGCTTTACCTGGGGTGGAGCAGCATCTGGCGCGCGGGAGACAAAGGTGCATCTGGTTTGTCGTGCATGACTAGGGCATCATGATGTCCCACTGGTGCCTTGCTGGTTCTACGTGTAGCTGCGGAAAATACCTTGCAACTCTCTCCTTGCTGACAGAATTGCAAAGGACGTGGCCAAGCAGCTGAAGATCACTCCACATGTGCATGTGAGTGTGCCAGTATGGACTCGTAAGTTTTGTGAGCACACCATACATATGGAGTGGTACGGTGGTCACATGTTTTTCATGAGAGGGTGGATGAAGTTTGCCCACAAGACCGACCTGCGTGATGGCGACATGATCGTCTTCAAGCTGAAGAACGACAGGTTCAAGATAATGTGTTGCTGAGGTACAACAACTCCATCGGGGGGGGTGTTCCTTTGTGCATGCCATGGCAGGTGATCTTGTGGGTGTGTCTTTAGTTATAAGCTGATGAGGACGATGTAAGTATGTTTAGCGGCTAGGATATTGTTTGAACATTCTATTTTGAGCCAGGGTAAAGTAGTACTCATGTTGTATGAGATACACCTAATCGTAAACCTACACTATGTTTTTTTAACTGTACTATGTTGGTTGTTAACTATGTGTGTTAAGTTATTTTGTTGTTGCTATGTTTGAATGTGCTAGGTTGGTATCCTCATGACCTCTGAAAGAGGTGAACACATCTCACCCTACAATGAAAAGTTTGGTGGCAACCAAACAACACTCCTTTACCTCTGCTTAGCCAGGAACGGAAACTACATATATCGATCAATGTTGCCTCTACGTCGCCACTCATACGACACAGGATACCAAACAAATTCCACAACATGAATTTTGGACCGTTTCTCCGTGAAGTCGTGAACATACGCTCGAGGGTCTACCCGGAGCTCCAAATTTGGCAAAGACAACCAATCAAACCGAGATGAGAAGAATACCACACTCATCTCATGGTGGTTGTGTGCCCATCCTGTCTTGGATCGATTGAAAGCTGCAAGTTGGAGCGAAACTGGAGACCAAAATTGTAGCAATGAAAAAAATCTAATTAATTTTGCCTTCTGGTCTCTCCGTGCATGATGAGGGTGTTTTGTTGTGACCTATCAACTTTGTTTGAGTGTTTTAATGCGGCCTATCAATTTTGTTGAGTGGCCTGTCACGCTTTTTCATCCTGTCTTTTTCGGTAGGAGTACATTAATTCATGGACGGATATGAAATCTTTATTTATATTTAGAGCAAGTACAATAAGCTTATGTAAGCAGGCTATAAGGCTTTAAATAATATATTTGAGATGAGATGGAGGAGAGAGAATAGAATAGAGAAGAGTAGTGAGCTCTCATGCAAGAGTTAGCTTAGCACATGCTCCTAGACACTTTGTGAGTGTGTCCTTACAGCTAACTATTGTACAAGTTGATTATTAGTTGGCTATAGATGACATAACGACGGCTTATAGCCAACAACGGATTTTATTACCGAACTTTAGCTCTTAAATACTTAGAAAACAAAAATGACAAGAAGCCACGTGGTGGAGCGAAGAAGTGCCGGTAGCAAGGAGAGCTGATAAAGTGGTAGCAAGAAGTGCTGGTAGCAAGGAGTACCTGGGCAGCGTTTGCGACGCAGTTGAACAGCGTCGGCAGTGTCCTATGGTCGACGCGCACATCGGCCTCCACGGCGAGCTCCTCAAATCGCACCTCCACCTTTTCCGCCGCCACCCCCAGCCTGTGTGAAAATTAAACGTGTGATAAAAAAGTTGTCAGAAACTTATATTTATTTATTTATTTATTTATTTATGATGATTGCCTTTTTAAAAATTACTAGAAACCAGGCGCAAAGCCCAGAGCTAATCGCCATCAAATCTAGCTCAAACTTGCATATTATTCACTCAATAAATGCAAATCTAGGGAGGAGGACTCCTCTCTCTATGTTTTGCTCGCCGGGCGGTTTCACCTCACGACTCTAAATACTCCTACGAGTTATAATCTCCTTTTGGTCTGTCGCCGCGCGCAGCATCTGAGAAGTATAACAAAGTCGTAATGTATATAATCTCTGACTAATTGTACCTTTCCTTCTCCTCGCGGAGCATCCCAAGGAGGCAGCGGTTGTCCTCGTGGGTGAGCAGCGACGCCATTGCTGGTGCTGCCGTGGACTGCTCCGCCGCCTCCTGTCTCGGCGATGGCAGCGACATGCGGCTACAGCACGTTGGGCTATTTGGGGGCTAGATAGTGCATAAATGGGATCGCGGGAGGATGGATATATATAGACCATACTCACGTCCATATCAAATGCCATAACTCATTTGAGATTTGATCCGCCGATCGAGTGCATAAAGTCACATATGGTACCATTGCCGCATAATTATTCTGCTCCCTTTTTTATTCAACTATATAAAGTCACATGGTACCGTCCAGCTGGAAACTAGAGCTAAATTAATTGGGTTGTTACACTGTGAGGCTGGTCATAGTGGGAAGTAACTTAAAGTAGTAACATGCGTATGTTACCACTAGTCTAAGTTACTATCTCCATAGTGAAAAATAACATAGATATTGTATCATGTAAAGTCTCATTTATTACAATATAGACTCATTTTATCTTAAAATGTGTGATATTATGGTAACATAGCTAGTTACTTCCTCCGTTTCAGTTTACAAGTCCTACACGTAGTTCTATGTCGCCAAATTAAGCAACTTAGTATGATGTATATATTACAAAATATATATCACCGGAAACTTTAGACTTTGTATTTTCCAATGATATAATTTTTATATTATATAATTCAAATTATATAGGTCAAATTGATAACCTAGATATACGCGTAGGCCTTGTAAACTGAAACGGAGGGAGTACCACAAGTCTCTCTCTCATCATTTAATTCCATGTCATGTCATCTAAATGTTTAGTTGGCAATATATGTAGGACTATGTTACTACTCAGGTTACTCTCATTATGACTAGCCTGTTGCGTACGGTTTGCGGGAGGAGCACGTGGTTCCATTCGGTCACAGTTTAACAACAATTTTCAGGAGAATAAAGTTCTACAACCTCACTCAGTATTAGTATAGTTTTGGTTAGATTGAAACTTCATAAAGTTTGACCAATATATACAAAATTATATCAGCATTCAAAATACTTGGTACATATAATATCAAATATATTTCATAATGGTTCTACTATTATTGAGTTGATATTGGAGATGTTGATTTTTCTCTCTCTTTATATTTAGTCAAACTTTAAGAAGTTTGATTTCGAGCAAAACTAATAGCCATCCTAATATGAAAGGGAGGGAGTACTACGAAACGACATCCCGTACAACTAAACTTAGATTGTTTTTTCCCGTATGTAATAACAGTAATCAGTAATGACAATATTTATACTACCTTGCAAGGTCAAGATCAAAAGTGAGGCACCGCAATATATCGTTGTGGCCTTGTGGGGAGAGCACGAGGCTACGGTTTCCAGGAGGAGGTCCGTTGTCGCCCCTCACCATCGCTGCATGTTCTACCAACTTACGCTGCCCCGACACTTCCCCGAACTTACCCAGGTGATCATATACGTGATTGTTCGTTGTATAATTAAACCAACTAGCAGGGTTGCCATCCTAGATGAGAAGGCATCATATATAATATGCTGAAAGTTCCTAAGATATAAAGTTTTGGTTTACGTTCAATTATGGAATCTATGTGTTGTTATCCGACAATGTTTTAATTACGAAGAAATATTGAACATTTTGTTTATATGAATATAGTTATTGAACGTCGATCCATTATGAAGTATTTAGGTATAATTATGATGATTTATATTAAATATGGTTCACATAATGTAATACCCTCGAATCGGACCTATCCATATTTCAGCGATTCCCATCAAAAACCGCATATAAACGATTTGATGACTTCCACCAAGCACTTGCGTACGGGTGGAAAACGAAGTAATAGCATTGCACAATAATTCATGATGGAACTCACAATAACATATAAATACAACAACGACTCAACAATTCAAGAATACATTACAAAGATCCAAATCATACTGAAAACGATACAACATCCGAGTATGGATAAGATGCAAATTGGAATAAGAGTCCTGAAGAATAACCAACGGCGTCCATAACACTGTCTAGACCAAGACGGAAGGATAACCTTGCTAACAGCATCGAACTCTTACTATCATTCCAAAGAGGTGCCGACAAAGGGTAAAAGAAAACGAGGGTAAGTATTGAGGAAAGTACTTAGCGAGACTTAGAATTCGGCTGCTCTCGCCTACATGGGTAAGATGGATTGAAGCGGGAGAAAATCATGCACTAAAATAACTTATAAAGACATGATACAACTGTCGGCTATTAGAGAGGGATAAGAGAGACCTATTCGGAACCAACCCGATAGTAACACCAAACATAACCCATTCTAGGATTTCTCCTCAAGACCAAACGAGGAAGTCCTTCCAAGGAAAACTCACGAGTTGCCAGTTTATTTAATACATTCCATTGTAGTTGCCCAAACCTACTAGTCATGTCAAATTTAAGTCAACTTTATAATACTACTTTACTATAAGTTGTCTATGATCGAGAAATTATGCTCCAACTCGCCCATAACCGTGGACATGGATTTTTTAAAAGACTTAACTCTACAGGGGTGCACCAAACTATCCACACACACTTCCACCCAATGTTTGTCAGATCGGTTAACATACACCCATCGGTATGTTGGCGGAGTTTCAGACACGACGTTTTTAGAACCCAAAGCAAGCATACGGGGCCACCCAAAATAGCTACCCATACTAGGTATGACTAAGTATAGTACGGACCCATAGGTTGCGTGGAATTGTCACGCGAGCAGAGGCCATAAACACTATATTCTCATGATAGAGTGACCATCTACGCAATAGTAAAAAACGCTCATCGAGCAACAAATAATAAGTTTGGCATAACATGGCATATGTATGGAAGGTAATGTATAAACTTGAACTAGTTTGTGGCCCACAGTACGGTACTTCGAGAGTAGGTGATAAGCCGATAGGGGTGCCCATACACCTCACATGTAGTTAGCGCGCTCAGTCTCGAAATGTGTCAAGAACCCAGGTCCTAGGTGAACACAAGTGGATGGATAAAAGCCAAACTCAACTATTATCCAGCGGTGTCTTTTTATTAATTATATCTACTCCAATATTTAATTATGAAGTTATAAGTATAACCATGTTTATCTCCACCATTAAGCATGTGGCAACCTTCCAACCACTATGAAACTCGCAACTCGAACCAACACCTGAGCAAGCAACTATGACTTGCAAGGACAACTGTTTACCAAATAATGGGCAATAGGAAGTGACCAAGGCAATATGGTTGCAAGGAGGATAAATGGTACAAAAACTAAAGCATCGCAACATGTGTATCAATAGAGAGAAGTGAAGCCATAAAACAAAAATAGGTAGCATAAGATGAGTGCTCGTCTAAAAACATTGCCAAAGATACATCATCCGAAGAACTTGTTGTATCTCACATCAACCATCATCCTATCCGGGAAGAAGCAAAACACTAGAAAGAAACACTGAATACACTATTTAATACTACGGCAAAAGATCCGGCATGATCATAATATGATGCATGAAATGGAAAGTTAATGATGCAAACTATGTTGGGAAGATGTCCTAGGCATGTCATATTGATGATACAACATTGGCGAGGCATTTCCATCATTAAACAAATAAAGCACCATTTTATTTGTCATATTTTATTCCCATATACCTTGCTGGTGTTATTAATTCTACATGATGCAATCGATGACATGGATAGCATAATTGGATTTGTGTCATTTTTCTGATCGATTTGGACATACTATTTGTCAAATTACGATTAACGGAATTATTCAACACATGTGTGAATTAATGATTTAGAGAAGATGAGTTCAACAACAAGTTTTTATTTGTTTCTTAAGGATATGTTGTGTGTTGGTTCAGTTTATTCACAAATCTTAATTCTACCCTCCTAAGAATAGAATTTTACCAAAGGTTGTTCAAATTTTTAAGACTCAGCTTTACGAGCTAGTCCTAAATCATCAACTTAATTAAGTGAAACTTCAATCACTTCAAAAAGTTATATCCAAATTTTTTGATTTTCCTAGATTTTATATGCATGAATGCAATGCACACAACTATGTTCTATCCATTTTGAGTCTCTTGAACTACGGGATGTTACATGCTTCCACCCTTAAAATAAAACATTGTCCTCGAAGTTCGAGATCCTTCGTGTATCGGAAAGTTAAAAGAATTTCTAAGGATTTTGACTTATTCGGGAATTCCTTTGTTATAACATCTACGGTTATGGATACTATCTTTTGTTCTTGTCTCTAGTTGTGGTTTTAATGGGTCCACTATTCTATTCCAATGGGTTCAAACTTTTTCATCTGACTCGTCATGTAACTAATGTTCGAAAGTCTAACTATAGTCTTGAGAATACTTCCTATCATGGTCATTGGTCTTATCATGGATTCTAGTATAAACTAGTCCATTTGGTCTCTCCTATTAGTATGTTTTTGGGCACCTTAAGTCCGTCTAGGCTCGGTTACTGATTTCTACTCATTTTTCTTATGGTCCTTTAGGTGTAAGGTAAGAATAGGACATCTACCTTCAACTGTACCTTCTTCCTTTTGTATGTCCTCATACTATAAGTCGGGTTGTAATCCAAAGAGGGGAGCAGCGGGCGGGAGCCCGTAACATCCCCATAACATGCTGCAGGATGACGAGTTAAGTGTATTGGAAGGGGTGGTAATTGAGCGTTGGTCCGGAGACCGAAACTCATTACAAAGGGTGGACAACGGGGTCATGTGGGAGGATAGTGATTCGCTAGTATTTAGTCTAGGCCTCATACATATGTAATTGTGAATAGGATTTGCGGTCTAGATATGCAACAAAGCTAAAGACGTTTGTGGGTACAGTAGCACATCTCTCGGGAGTGTAAAAATGCGATATGTTACTCTCTGTCTAGAGAAGAACTGTCAAAGCAGTATGGAAAGGGACTCCATGAAGTCCTGTACAACCCATGAAGGCTGATTAACATAGTTTTTCTAAATAAATCTTACCTTCTCTAAAAACAATTTTCGAAAAATTTGCCTAACTTCAAGATCTATGATCCACGGTTGTAGTTAGTACATTCATACAACCACATATTTAGAACTTGTTGAGTACACTGTACTCAAACTATCTTCTTATCCCTTGCTAGATTACGGTAAGTTAACCACGACATCCAGACCTAATAAGAGGAAAAAAGGGGCCACTACGATGAGGCAATAGACATCCATTAGACATAGATATAGCCCGATAGGTAGATCTAGTACTAGACTAGTCTATAAGAGCAAGAGCAATAACACAGCCGGCAGCCGGCTCTATAGTCATGCCATGTCACCAATAGTCACTATAGAGCTAGATACATACAATGGATTGGCTATTGAGCTGGCTCTTAGGTGACCGTAGGCATTTAATGACTGCATGTGTATGGACTGACTATTACGATCAAATGTAAATTTTATCTCTGTAGCCATTTCAAGCAAAATACAAATATGCCTCCATGATATCAAGATATACCAAGGCAAATTGAATAATTCAAGTAACAACCCAATTCCACATAGCACCATAGCAAATTGTTCTTTCTAGATTTTCGATTAACAAGAAATTACGTGGCAAAACCCATTGTGTCAAGGAGGTTCCGCATATCTTTTATATAGATCCGAATATGAATAAAATAGTTATACCTTGGACCTGTGATGTTTCTTATGTACTACTCTGTGGGATGTAATGTTCGTGAAACAATGTTCTGTGAGTATTATACCAACAACTTGCACATTACAACTTTTAGTGATTTGCTGGGTCATCAAACGAGGTGTCCTGGTAGGGATATGGCGACAGTCGACGGTGGAGAACATACAAGATGGGAGGCCAGCAACACTGGAACAAGGAGGATGCTAAGGAGGGCAACAACCGGGAATGACGAGGAGCTGGGTTGGGGGCGGTGGCGCGGTGAGTATGTGGAGAAGACAAAGAAATGGGTTTTCTTTCTAGAGCTTTGCCTTTCTATTGGGTGTAATGTTTGTGAAACGGTGTTCTGTGAATATTATAAACGACTTGCACACTACAACTTGTAGTGGTGTGCTAGGTCACCACATAAGGTGTCCGTGTAGGGATATGGTGGTCGTCGACGGTGGAGGACATACAAGATGGGAGCTCAGCAACGCTGGGACAAGGAGGATGCTAAGGAGGGCAACAACCGGGAATGACGAGGAGCTGGGTTGAGGGCGGTGGTGCGGTGAGTATGTGGAGAAGACAAAGAAATGATTTTTTCTAAAGCTTTGCCTTATCTGCTCTTTTTTTCGGTGGACCATCCCACAAAGTAAAATAGAAGTCATGGAGCGAATACTCCAGACCTAGCGTGAAGATGGAAATATACGGCGTGAACTTGCCTTTCGCGGGAATTCGGTGGCGGGTAAACTGTAAATATTTTCTTGTGAGCTTTATCACACATGAAAATGTATTACCTTGGCGGGCTAGCCAAACCCAACAGCAAAAACCGTACAAAAGCCAACCAGGATTATATGTATTCCTAGGAGCTACTTCACGCCTCACAATAAATTAGGGTCGTACTATACGTCCCTAGGGGATAATTCCCCAAAATCCCCCGGGTCCTCCTGCTGACACGTGTCCTTTAAAAAGGCCCTAGATTCCACTTTTACTACAAACATACCTATTTTTGCTATAAATAGACCCTTTTTGCCACATGTAGCAGAAAACGGTTCGTTTTAAAAAAAGAATAAATAGACTGGACCTTATCGGAGAGTTCGCCGGAGACCTCGCCGGCGACCTTATAGCAAAAAAAATTCCTAATGTAGCAAAACTGACATCGCCGGAGACTCTCGCCTGAAATATCGTCGCCGGAGACCTTGTAGCTAAAAATTTACACTAATATAGCAAAATCACAAAACGGTTGTAGCAAAATATTTTTTCTAGTGTAGCAAAAGAGGACATCGCCGGAGACAGCGTCAGAGACTCTAGGCGAAGACCTCATAGCAAAACCGTAGAGATTGGTTATAGCAAAAAAATTATACAAAAGTAGCAAAAAATATATAAATATATAGCACAAATAATATGCTAAGGTAGCAAAACGCTCGTAGCAAAAAACAAAAGACAGACACAAAAGTAGCGGCGTCGGCCAACTAGAGTAGCAAGTGATCTAGACTGTGGTAGCAACAGTCGGACACCTATGTAGCATTGCCGTCATGGAGAACATGGATGCGTGTTACCGCGTCGTGCTCGCAGCAGCCATGGCCGCTCCACCCACAGGAGCACCTCCACTATGAAGTCCATCTCCGGCGACAATAGGAAGCACCACCGTCGTGGTCTTCGTGTCGTCGGGCGCCTCCGATGGGATCTAGCTGGTTGTGGCGGCAGGTTTCAGGGCGCGTGGCGGCGGAGGCAGGGCTCTAGCGGCCTGGTCTGGACGCGGTGGCTCGGAGGCGCGCGATCCCAGGGGAAGTCCATAGCACGGCGGCGGTGCAGAAATCCCCCATGTCATCGTGGTGGCGGCGGCAAAATCCATCGCGGCGGTGCCGAATTCCGGCGAGGGGAGCACACGGTAGTCGAGCAAGGTCAAGGGCACGACGGGCGGCGCACGCTGCAGCGGCCGAATATGGGTGGCCGCCGAGGACGCATGGCTTGGCCCGGACATCCCCTCCCCTCGTCTCCTCCTCTCTTCTTTTGGCTCAGTGGCATTTGTGTGTAATATGTATTTAGTGGGAGGGAAAAGGGTAAAAAATGTCGATTGAGGAGAAGTATATTTACATTTAGACGAAAAAAATCATTTACCATGAACCTACCTCTAGACTTTTAATAATAAAGATAAATATCTATTGTACTTCCTCCGTCCTAAAATAGATGTCTTAAATTTGTTAAAATTTAAATAAATCTAGACTCTATTTAACTTATAGATTCATTAAAAATTTAAAAAACTAAGACATCTATTCTGGACGGAGGGAATACACGTTACCTATTTATTCAGTACTGTTAGTGTTGGAATATTAGGCATAATTTCCACGATTAATTCCAGAATATAAATCATGACAAAACCAGCTACTAGCTCATGTAACTCGAACATACTAGATGTACTAAACAACAGGATGATCGGAAACAAACAGCAGCCTAACATGTACTCGCAGAACATGATGAATAACCAAACAGGATCACGTGCACGCACTGCTTCGGTTGTCGTAGTAGAAACTTTGGGGAAGAGTGATCAGCAGATGGCGGCGAAGGCGGTATGCAGCACCGCTGACTTGGATGGAAGACGACCCGTGATGGAGAACTCGGCGATCGCGCGAGCGCTTCCCAAAAACCTTATTCGCCCTCTCCCGTACAGGATCACAAGGGCGAGTGGTTCCGGAGACCTGCTCTCCCGTCCGCCGGTGCACGCCGGCAAGCGGGATGGAGTAGGACTACGGTGACGGCACAAGTAGAGAGGATGGCAAAACCCTTCGGGCGACCCGAATAAGCTAACCGGACCCGAATAAGCTAACCGTTTGACACGTCTGTCAATTTTCCTGAGCAGCAAAATAAAGCTCGGCTCGGCGAGATTCCCGCAACCCGCGGCCTTGTATGCAGCGTCGTGGCGTGAGGCGAGCGTCTTGGCGGCGTCGTCGGAGGAGGAGCGCGCGTGTGTATCTCTCTTATTTCCACTTACTTACAAAGTGGTGCAACACTCCTCCTTATAAGGTGGTGCAACTCTCCTCCAACTTTCCATGTGGGACTAAACTTTAGCTCCCACTACACTCCCATGTGAGCTGCCACAAACATGGGCCCAAACACATATGGGCTGCCATAAATTTGGGCTTTGAGATTTAGGGAAAATCTGAAATACTCATGGGCCTAAATGGATTAGCCCCATTATTTCTAACAATCCCCCACCAGATCTCAAATGCCCATTTGAAGATTTGCCAATCCTTGCTACTTGTTTATATACCAGTGTTTCAGCAGAGACTGTTAAGTTGAACTTCCGCCTAGAAACTTGAACTACGTCTATCAACAACTTGAACAATGGACGAACCTTGAATTGCAAGTTTGGTGCCAATAGATTTCGCTCAGAATCATAACTAGTACTTGGCTGTCAGTAGCCTACCCCGCGGGTTGGAGCATATGCGTCATACTCCCTGGTCTCTTCATGAGTTTACTAGAGATCACCCAGATCTCATAGACATGACGTTCTGATCGAGCTCATATAGGTGTGTTCTTTCAAGAATGCCCTGTAGGACGGCATCTTTGCTAATTAAAGCCAACAGAAACACATTAAGGCATGTTGCCAACCTGCCTTACAGATTATGAGAGTCATGCATCTTCACATAGAGAGGGTTACAAAATACTCTCCTCAGTCAAACCACTAGCTTGTTCTTCCCAGGTCCTAATTCACGGGATCTCCGATCACATAGGTTGGGTTACCACTAAGGTGTGACATCCATGGGTCTCAACCCCATCTCCCTCGATGCACTTTCTATCACATTTCGTGATAGTCCCTTTGTAAAGGGATCTGCCAGGTTTTTGTCTGTTTGAATATACGTAATAGTTATTACTCCGGAGTTTCTCAATTTCCTGACAGATTTCAAACGTCTCTTCACGTGTCTTGATGACTTCGCGTTATCCTTAGAATTGTTCACTTTGACAATAACAGTTTGGTTGTCACAATTCAAAAGGATTGCCGGCATAGGTTTCTCAACCACAGGCAAGTCCATCAAGAGCTCACGCACCATTCGACTCAACAAAGCGTGTGTCTAAAGCAAGATAAGTTCTGCTTCCATAGTTGACCTCGTCAATATGGTTTGTCTCTGAGACCTCCATGACACCTGCGCCACCTCCAAGGGTAAACACATACCCGCTTCGTATAGAGTTCATCAACGTCGAGATCCAATTTGAATCACTATATCCTTCAAGCACGGAGGATTCCCGAATAGTGAATCCCATAGCTCATTGTACCACATAGATAGCGCATGACCCTTTCAAGTGCATGCCAATGATCAATACCCGGGTTAGACATGAACCTACTCAACTTGCTCACAGCAAAAGAGATATCGGGTCTTGTAGCGCTCGCTAAGTACATGAGAGAACCAACAACTTGTGAATATTTCAGCTGATCATTGGTTCCTTCTTATTCTTTCGTAATGTCAAAGGATCATAAGGTGTTGGAGAAGTCTTGCCATCATTAAAGCCAAATCGGCTCAAGACCTTCTCAACATAATGAGATTGTGTTAAATTAATCCCATTCTCGTTCTTAATAAGCTTGATGTTCAGAATGACATCAGCCTCTCCAGATCTTTCATATCAAAACTCTTTGACAGAAAGACTTGACCTCATTTATCACTTTCATGTTTGTACCAAAGATCGAATGTCATCCACATACAAACATAATATAACGCTATCGCCCCACCATGACGATAGTAAACACACCTATCAGCCTCATTAATGACAAAGCCCAGTGAAAGTAGAGTTCTCACAAACTTTTCATGCCATTGCTTAGGTGCTTGTTTCAGGCCATATAAAGATTTTAATAACTTACACACCTTTGTCTCTTCACCTTTTACCACAAACCCATCCGGTTGATCCATATAGATCTCCTCTTCCAACTCTCCATTAGGAAAGCTGTCTTCACGTCCATTTGATGAACGAGAAGACCATAAGAGGCACCGAGGATAGTAGTACTCAAATGGTCGGTCTAGCGACAGTGAATAGGTGTCGAGTAATCTTCGCCTTCTTTCGTGTGTAGCCCTTAGCTACAAGACGCCTTGTACTTCTCAATAGTACCATCAGGCCTTAGTTTCTTCTTGAACACCCACTTACATCCCACGTGTTTACAACCATAGGGTCGTTACGATAATTCCCAAGTTCCATTAGAAAGAATCGAGTCCATCTCATTTTGGACAGCTTCTTTCCAATCATCTGCATCTGGAGATGCATATGCCTCGATAATGGATCCGGGAGTATCATCCACAAGGTACACGATGAAGTCATTACCAAAGGATTTTGCAACCCTCTGTCTCTTACTCCTCGTGAGAGGTTCATCGTCATCCTTCTCAAGAAATTCCTCATGTGGTTGTTCAGAATTCTCAATAGATGCACTAGATTCAGGAAGTATTTCAGAAGAAATCCTACCAATGCTATGCATATCTTTCATAGGAAAAATATTCTCAAAGAATGTTGCATCACGAGATTCCATTATAGTATCAACATGCATATCAGGTACCTCAGATTTAACCACTAGAAATCTATAGCCTACACTCCGTGGATCAGATCATAGAAAGATACAATCCACATCTTGGGTCCGAGCTTGCGTTTCTTGGGAATCGGTATGTTGACCTTCGCCAAACACCCCAAGTGCAAATCTGAAAGTGATGGTTTTCTCCCAACCCACTCCTCATAAGGGTCTTTTCTTTATTCTTGTTAGGAACTCTATTCAGGACATGACATGAAGTCAACAAAGCCTCCCCACCATGCCTTTGATAAACCAGCGGCTAACATGGAATTCACCAAGTCGGGCCAACAGGTTTTTCCTCTCGGCAACCCCGTTTGATTGGGGCGAGTAGGGAGGCGTCCTCTCATGAATAATTCCGTGTTCCTGACAGAATTCATCAAATATTTTGGGAAAATACTCACCACCACGATCCGACCTAAGACGCTTGATCTTTCTCTCTAGTTGATTTTCAACTTCGGCCTTATAGATTTTAAAGTAGTCTAAAGCCTCATCTTTAGTTTGCAACAAGTAAACATAGCAAAATTTAGTAGCATCATCTATTAACATCATGAAATATCTCTTTTCACCTTTTGTCAACACACCATTCATCTCGCATAGATCAGAATGTATGAGTTCTAGAGGTGCCAAGTTTCTCTCTTCGGCAGCCTTGTGAGGCTTTCGAGGTTGCTTTGATTGCACACAACTATGGCACTTAGAACCTTTGGCAATAGTGAAATTTGTAGGGGTTCGTAGCATGGAAAACAAAAATTTTCTATCGCATACAAACAAACAAGCCAAGATCTATCTACTAGATTGCAGCAACGAGTCGATGGAATAACTCACCCTCGAAGATTCCAAAGTGTTTAACGAGAGCAGATTCTCGTGGGTGATGTAGTCGTACTCTTTCCGATCTCAAGATCGCGTAGACGATCCTTCCGCGGCGCTCAGCGTTCCCAGCGCTCGGTCACGTCGGTCACGAAGACCTTCCTCTCCCTTGTTCCAAAGGTGATGGAGGTTGTAGCACTCTCCTCGCGATTCCTAAAGACAACGGCGTGGTACCGAGGTAGAGGGAAATCCCGGAGGCTTCGCCTTAAGCCGGTGCGAGTATGGTGGAGCTTATGAGAGAGGCTATTAGTGGTCTAGTAATTAGACACACCAATTAGAGGGCTCTAAACCAATTAGAAGGCTCTAAACCGAAATAGCTCTAAACCGGGGTTTAGGTCTAGGGTTTAGTTTAGAGGATAGGAACTTGTGTGTGTAAGGAGGGGAGCCCTGCCCCTCCTTATATAGGTGGGAGGGCTGGCCGGCCAAGGGGAGGAGTTCCTCCCCAACTCGGCCTTGGGAGGTGCGCCGGCCAAGGGGAGGAATTCCCCTCCAACTCGGCCTCCACCAATCCTCCTCTTTTCCCACTTCCCAAAATTGCCGTTTGACTTTCAAACTGGCCGTTTGACTTTTCAATTTAGGATTTAAATAAATCCTTTATTTGGGACAGCAAGAACACTTAGTACATGATGCAATCATTCCAATATGTAATGACACACTCATTTACCCTTCCCCCTCCGGAGTGCCGGACATTCCGGGTCCTTCTAGAATGTTCCCGATGAAAACACCGGAACCATTCCCCAACTCCGAAACGGAACTTTCCTTATATGAATCTTATTCTCCGGACCATTCCGGATCACCTCGTGATATCCCGGATCCCATCCGAGACTCCGAACAACATTCGGTCTCTTTCTCATAATACCATAACTACTCAAACAACGTCGAATCCTTAAGTGTGTCTCCCTACGGTTCGTGAATTATGCGGACATGATCGAGACACTTCTCCGAACAATAACCAATAGAGGAATCTGGAAATTCATATGGCTCCCACATATTTCTACGATTACTTTGCGATCGAATGAACCACTTACATACGATACCAATTTCCCTTTGTCTCACGATATGTTACTTATCCGAGGTTATGATCGTCGGTATCTCTGCATACCTAGTTCATCCTCGTTACTGATAAGTACTCTTTTCTCGTTCCCGTGATATGTGATCCCTTGTGACCAAGTCACATGCTTGCAAGCTAATTGGATGACATTTCACCGAGAGGGCCCAGAGAATATCTATCTGTCATGTGGATGGACAAATCCCTCTTGATCCATGTGTTTCAACCAATACTTTCCGAACACTCAATGCCACCTTTATAGCCACCTCATTACGGTGTGGTGTTTGATGACATCAAAGCATCCATCCAAGAAGGTGATATGCATGATCTCATGGTCGAAGGAATTAGGTTACTATGTATCAGAAAGCATATAGCAATTGAACTATTGAAATGACTTGATCTTTATGCTACGCTTGTCTATAGGAGTATGTCCACCATATCATTCTCCTAACGATATGATCTTGTTGTTGATAACATCTCAATGTTCATGATAGGGAAACCACAATCATCAATCAACCAACAAGCTAGTGAAGTATAGAGGCTATACTAGGGACTTCAAATTAAGTTTACAAATCACACAAGTATTAATGGTTTCCTTGTTAATACTATTATAGCATGAATGTAAACATTTATCATAAACACAAAGATATATAATAATAACTACATTTATTATTGCCTCTAGGGCATATCTCCAGCCTCCCACTTGCACTAGAGTCATCTAATCTAGATTACATGGTAATATACCGAACACCCATGGCAGTTTGGTGTTGGTCATGTTTTGCCCTCGGGAGAGGTTTAGTCAACGGATCCGCCACATTCAGATCTGTGTGTACTTTTCAAATCTTTATATCCCCATCCTGGATATGTTCTCGAATAGCGTGAAAACGCAGCTTGATATGCTTCAGCTTCTTGTGTGACCTTGGTTCTTGCGCATTGGCTATGGCGCCCATGTTATCACAGTAGATAGACATTGGGTCCAGCGCACTTGGAACCACACCCAGCTCAGTAATGAACTCTTTCATCCATATCGCTTCTTGTGAAGCCTCCGGCGACCATGTATTCCGATTCAGTTGAAGATCTCGCCACAACGCTTTGCTTTGCACTCCTCCAGCTAACTGCTGCATCATTCAAAATAAATACGTATCCAGATTGTGATTTAGAATCATCCGGATCGGTGTTCCAACTAGCATCGGTGTAACCATTAACAACGAGCTGTTCATCACCTCCATAAGAAAGAACCATATCCTTAGTTCTTCTCAAGTACTTAAGGATGTTTTTGATGTCCAATGATCCACTCTGGATCACTTTGATATCTGCTAGTTAGACTAACGATATGCGATGTCGGGTCTAGTACATAGCATGGCATACATTAGAGATCCTATGGCTGAGGCATAGGGTATTACTCATCCTTTCTCTATCTTCCGCGATGTCGGACTTTGAGTTTTACTCAAGGTCGTGTTAGGCAACATGGGCAAGAACCCTTTCTTGCTATCTTCCATTCCAAACCTCTTTAGAACTTTGTCCAAATATGTACTCTGTGACAATGATATTTGGCGTTTCGATCTATCTCTATAAATCTTTATGCCTAATATGTAAGCTGCTTCGCCAAGATCCTTCATTGAAAAACTATTATTCAAATACTCTTTGACACTATTAAGAAGGTCTACATCATTCCCAATCAACAATATGTCATCCACATACAGTATTAAGAACGCCATGAGCTCCACTCACTTTTTTGTAAATACAAGCTTCTCCATAAGTTTGTATAAAACCAAAACTTTTGATTACCTTATCAAAACGTTGATTCCAACTTCGGGATGCTTGCTTCAATCCATAGATGGACCGTTGAAGCTTGCATACCTTGTTAGCATCTTTAGGATCGACAAAACCTTTGGGTTGCATCATATACAACTCTTCATCAATGTCTCCATTGAGGAATGCTGTTTTGACATCCATCTGCCATATCTCATAATCATAATATGCAGCGATTGCTAACATAATCCTCACAGACTTTAGCTTCGCTACCGGTGAGAAAGTCTCATCGTAGTCAACTCCTTGAATTTGTCGAAACCCTTTTGCGACAAGTCGAGCTTTATAGACAGTAATATTACCATCAGCATCTGTTTTCTTCTTGAAAATCCATTTGTTCTCGACAGCCTTCCGGCCATCCGGTAAGTCCACCAAAGTCCATACTTGGTTTTCGTACATGGATCCAATCTCGGATTTCATGGCTTCTTGCCATTTATTGGAATCTGGGCTCATCATCGCTTCCTCATATGTCTCGGGGTCATCGGTGTTGTCTACCAACATGACATTCATAACGGAATCATACCAATCTGGAGTGGTACGAGTTCTCGTTGACCTCCGAGGCTCTGTAGCAACTTCAACCGAAGTTTCATGATCACTATCATTAGCTTCCTCTCTTATTGGTGCAGGCACCACAGGAACTTCTTCCGGTGCTGCGCTACTCGCAATTCGAGAGAAGGTTCGACAACCTCGTCGAGTTCTACTTTCCTTCCAGTCACTTCTTTGAGAGAAATTCCTTCTCTAGAAAGGATCCATTCTTAACGAAGATTTTGCCTTGGATCTATGATAGAAGGTATACCCAATAGTTTCCTTCGTATCCTATGAAGACGCATTTTTCGCTTTGGGTTCAAGCTTGTCCGGCAGAACTTCTTTACATAGGCTTCAGCATCCCCAAACTTTAAGGAGCGACAATTTAGGTTTCTTGCCAAACCATAATTCATACGGTGTCGTTTCAACGGATTTAGAAGGTGCCCTATTTAAAGTGAATGCGGCTGTTTCTACTGCATAACCCCAAACTGATAGCGGTAATATGTAAGTGACATCATAGAACGAACCATATCTAAGAGAGTTCGATTACGACGTTCGGACACACCATTACGCTGTGGTGTTCCTGGCGTGTCAATCAGCGAAAGTATTCCACATTTCTTCAAATGCTCGCCAAACTCGTAACTTAGATATTCACCTCCACGATCAGAACGTAGAAATTTAATCTTCTTGTTACGTTGATTCTCTACCTCACTTTGAAACTCCTTAAACTTCTCGAAAGTTTCGGACTTATGTTTCATGAAATAGATATACCCATATCTACTCAAGTCATCCGTGAAGGTAAGAACATAACGATAACCACATGATGCTACACTCATTGGACCACACACATCGGTATGTATGATTTCCAATAAGTCTGTAGCTCGCTCCATCATACCAGAAAATGGAGTCTTAGTCATTTTACCCATCAGACATGCTTCACATCTTTCAAGTGATTCAAAAATCAAGTGATTCAAGAAGTCCATCGGAATGGAGTTTCTTCATACGCTTCACTCCAATGTGACCAAGACGACAATGCCACATATAGGTCGAATTATCGCTTGATTTCAAACGTTTAGCCTCAATGTTGTTGATATGTGTATTTCCACTATCGAGATTCAATATGAATAGACCATCTATCAAAGGTGCATGTGCATAAAACATATTACTCATATAAATCGAACAACCATTATTCTCGGATTTAAACAAGTAACCGCCTCTACAATAAACAAGATCCTGATATAATGTTCATGCTTAACGCAGGCACCAAATAACAATTATTTAAGTATAAAACTAATCCCGATGGTAAATGAAGAGGTAGCGTGCCGACCGCGATCACATCAACCTTTGATCCGTTTCCTACGCGCATCGTCACCTTGTTCTTCACTAGCTTCCGTTTATTCTGCAGCTCCTGTTTCGAGTTACAAATATGAGCAACCGAACCAGTATCAAATACCCAGGCACTACTACGAGTACTAGTGAGATACACATCAATAACATGTATATCAGATATACCTTTCTTCTTGATGTTGCCGTTCTTCAGATCCGCCAAGTACCTTTGGGCAATTCCGCTTCGATGACCTTCTCCCTTGCGGTAAAAGCACTCGGTTTCAGGTTTAGGTCCAGCCTTGGTCTTCTTAAATCGTGGCAACTTTCTTACCATCCTTCTTGAAGTGTCCCTTTTGCTTAGACTTGCCTTTCTTGAATTTGGTGGTCTTATTGACCATCAACACTTGGTGCTCTTTCTTGATCTCCACTTCGCAGATTTTAACATAGCAAATAGTTCGCAACTCTTTGTTCATGTTACGCATGTTGTAGTTCATCACAAAGTTCTTGTAACTTGGTGGTAGTGATTGGAGGATGCGGTAAACCCCAAAGTATTAGGAATCACTATACCCAAACTTTGAAGTTTATTTGCGTGCCCGGACATCTTAAGCACATGCTCACTTGACCAGCTACCCTCTTCCATCTTGCGGTTAAAGAACTTTTCAGCTTCATAACTTTCAATTGCCGCATGAGTCTCAAAGATTAATTTGAGATCCTCGACAATATCATATGGATCGACTCTTCAAACCTTTTCAAGCTCGATTCTAAACCATACAAGATAGCACACTGAACTATGGAGTACCGATTCTTCGAGCGAGGTAAACATTCTTTACTTCATCGGTAGCATCAGTTGCAGTGGTCACCTAGCGGTGCATCCAGCACATAGGTCAAATTACCATTTGTGAGGACAATCCTCAAATTGCGGAACCAATCCATGAGTTGCTTCCATTGTTTTCAACTTTTCTTTCTCTAGAACGCATTAAAATTGATGGTAGGGCTGCCATTGATCTACAACATATTTGCAATAGTTTAGACTAAGTTTATGACAAATTGAGTTCAAATTAATTAATGAAATTAAACTAGGTGAACTCCCTCAAAACAACATCCCTCACATTGTTTTAGTGATCACGAACCAAATCCACTACATCAACACCGATCATCACGAGAGTTGATATAGTTTTAATGGCGAACAATCATCATGTTCATCATATCTACTATATGATTCATGCTTTACCTTTCGCGATCCGTGTTCACGAGGCCATATGTACATGCTAGGCTCGTCAAGATCAAACCTTAGCTACCGCATAAGCAAATCTGGCTTGCTTACGTTGTATTCACCAGCGGAATCAAAGACACCCGATCATCACGTGGTGCTTGAGCAGCAAGCTTTGGCAGTGCATACTAAGGGTGAACACTTTAGAACTTGAAATTTATGTGCATGAGGGATCATCTTATAATGCTACCGTCGTCTACTAAGCAATACAAGATGCATAAAGGATTAACATCACATGCAATTCATAATATGTGATATGATATGGCGTTTCTTCTTTGTGCTTCCGATCTCCATCTTCAAGCACTAAAATGATCTCCATCATCACCGGCATAGCATCAAGTTCAATGACGCTTCTTCATGGTTGTCGCCCACCAGCTTCAACTATTACAACTATTTTGAATAGACACGCAGGTCTTAAATGAAATTAAAGACAACCATATGGCTCTGCCGGTTGCCAACTTACAATAAGGAACATTGCATACATCAAATATAATCACAATCATGGCCATATCACATCATCAAGACACCCCTTCAAAACAAAGTTAGACGCCTCTACTTTCTTTGCATATTTTACTTGGTTTGGGGCTTTCAATAAGTGTCGTTCTAACCTACAAACAAGAACCACAACATTGATACTAGCATTGTTGATCACCCGTAGTAAATTGGATCTTTACTATGCTAGGAGAAAGCAGCACCCATAAAGCCACTTATGCAATACAAGTTGCATGTTAGCGTGGAGCAAGTCTCATGAACGATGTCATGTAAGGTTAGCCCGGCCGCTTCATCCCAACATACCGCAAGATGCAAAGTACACAAAAGCAATCTACAATAAAAGCATCAACGCCCACAATGACCATTGTGTTCTACTCGGCAACAGATCTACATATAGACACGGCTCGATACCCTTTGTAGGGGTTCGTAGCATGGAAAACAAAATTTTCTATCGCATACAAACAAACAAGCCAAGATCTATCTACTAGATTGCAGCAGCAGTCGATGGAATAACTCACCCTCGAAGATTCCAAAGTGTTTAACGAGAGTAGATTCTCGTGGGTGATGTAGTCGCACTCTTTCCGATCTCAAGATCGCGTGAGCGATCCTTCCGGGCGCCGCGTTCCATAGCGCTCCCTTGATCGGTCACACGTTCGATTTTCGACGAAGACCTTCCTCTCCTTGTTCCAGCAGGCGGAGGTTGTAGCACTCTCCTCGCGATTCCTAAGCTGACAACGGCGTGGTACCCGAGGTAGAGGGAAATCCCATGAGGCTTAAGCCATGCAAGCGGTATGGTGGAGCTTATGAGAGAGGCTATTAGTGGTCTAGTAATTAGACACACCAATTAGAGGGCTCTAAACCAATTAGAAGGCTCTAAACCGAAATAGCTCTAAACCGGGGTTTAGGTCTAGGGTTTAGTTTAGAGGATAGGAACTTGTGTGTGTGTAAGGAGGGGAGCCCTGCCCCTCCTTATATAGGTGGGAGGGCTGGCCGGCCAAGGGGAGGAGTTCCTCCCCAAGTCGGCCTTGGGAGGCCGCCAAGGAGGAATTCCTCCAACTCGGCCTCCACCAATCCTCCTCTTTTCCTTCCCAAAATTGCGTTTGACTTTCAAACTGGCGTTTGACTTTTCAATTTAGGATTTAAATAAATCCTTTATTTGGGACAGCAAGAACACTTAGTACATGATGCAATCATTCCAATATGTAATGACACACTCATGTACCCTTCCCCCTCCGGAGTGCCGGACATTCCGGGTCCTTCTAGAATGTTCCCGATGAAAACACCGGAACCATTCCCCAACTCCGAAACGGAACTTTCCTTATATGAATCTTATTCTCCGGACCATTCCGGATCACCTCGTGATATCCGGATCCCATCGAGACTCGAACAACATTCGGTCTCTTTCTCATAATACCATAACTACTCAAACAACGTCGAATCCTTAAGTGTGTCTCCCTACGGTTCGTGAATTATGCGGACATGATCGAGACACTTCTCCGAACAATAACCAATAGAGGAATCTGGAAATTCATATGGCTCCCACATATTTCTACGATTACTTTGCGATCGAATGAACCACTTACATACGATACCAATTTCCCTTTGTCTCACGATATGTTACTTATCCGAGGTTATGATCGTCGGTATCTCTGCATACCTAGTTCATCCTCGTTACTGATAAGTACTCTTTTCTCGTTCCCGTGATATGTGATCCATTGTGACCAAGTCACATGCTTGCAAGCTAATTGGATGACATTTCACCGAGAGGGCCCAGAGAATATCTATCCGTCATGTGGATGGACAAATCCCTCTTGATCCATGTGTTTCAACCAATACTTTCCGAACACTCAATGCCACCTTTATAGCCACCTGTTGTGTGGTGTTTGATGACATCAAAGCATCCATCCAGTAAAGGTGATATGCATGATCTCATGGTCGAAGGAATTAGGTTACTATGTATCAGAAAGCATATAGCAATTGAACTATTGAAATGACTTGATCTTTATGCTACGCTTGTCTATAGGAGTATGTCCACCATATCATTCTCCTAACGATATGATCTTGTTGTTGATAACATCTCAATGTTCATGATAGGGAAACCACAATCATCAATCAACCAACAAGCTAGTGAAGTATAGAGGCTATACTAGGGACTTCAAATTAAGTTTACAAATCACACAAGTATTAATGGTTTCCTTGTTAATACTATTATAGCATGAATGTAAACATTTATCATAAACACAAAGATATATAATAATAACTACATTTATTATTGCCTCTAGGGCATATCTCCAACAAAATTCGGAATTAAACTCATGCTGGACATCCGAGATATCAAACCAAAATTAATGTGACATAAACGAGAATGCCAAATACTGGTATCATCATTAACACCACCACAAATATGATTCACGGATTTATTACAAAACTCTGAAAGTGAAAATCGGAACAAGCCTCCGAACTCATAACCTTTACCAATAAATTGTCCATGTTTCGAAACAACGACTTTATTAGACTCTAAGACAACCTTAAACCCATCTCTGCAAAGAAGGGAGCCACTAACGAGATTCTTGTTCATAGTAGGGACATCTTTGCACGCGTTCACCGGTACGATCTTTCCGAAGTAAACTTAGATCCACCGTGCCAACACCACGAGCGAAGCATGTGATCCATTCCCCATTAGGACGGATGAATCCCGGCGACACGATAAGAAGTGAACATAGAGATGTCAGCACACATGAACATTAGCACCGTATCAAGCCACCAACACGGTGATTGAAATACTGAAACAACAGTAAATAAATTACCATAACCAACAGTATTGCTAGCGGTCACGACGTTGATGATCTTGGCCTTTTTCCCTCTCATGCTGCGTTACAGTCCTTGGAAAATGGCGGGCTCTCCACAAGTGTAACAAGACAGTTCACTCTTGTCCTGTTCGTCTTCTTCTTCTTGAAGGTTGTAGTCTTCTGTGCTTGTTAAAGGAGGGTTTGAAGTTCCTTTGTTCTTGCCTCACGGTTGCCTTTACGCACAAAGTTAGCAATAGCAAGACCCTCTCCTTTCTCAGTAGTGTCCTTAGCCGAGCCTTCTCCTCAACATCAAGGGACGCCATCAGATTTTCAACCGATATCTCCTGTCTCTTGTGTTTGAGAGTTGTGGCAAAGTTCCTCCATGAAGGGCAACTTAGCAATAATGCATCCCGCCACAAACTTGCGGGTAAGGTACACTTAAGGAGTTCGAGCTCCTTGGCAATGCAATCGTATCTCATGAGCTTGTTGAACCACGGGAAGGTCCTTAGTCATCTTAAAATCATGAAAACTCTCCATGATATACAGTTCACTGCCAGCATCTGCAGCACCAAACTTGGCATCCAGTGCATCCCAGAGCTCATTTCCGTCTTTTATGTGCATAAACACATCACACGCAGACGGCCAGAAGAATGCTCGAATACATCCCACAAATACAGATTAGCATCCTCGAACTTCTTCCGATCCTCGTCGGATATAGTTCCCTCAGTTTGCCTTTCTTGATGTGGAACACTTTCATCGTGGTCAGCCAAAGCTCAGCCTTGTACCGCCACCTCTTAAAGTGCACACACCGTAAACTTATCCGCCTCGGTGCATCGGTAAAACCAGCCATTGTTAATTCAGGAAATTGCCTACAATAAGGTTTTTGGATTGTTGGAATATTAGGCATAATTTCCACGATTAATTCAGAATATAAATCATGACAAAACCAGCTACTAGCTCATGTAACTCGAACATACTAGATGTACTAAACAACGGGATGATCGAAACAAACAACAGCCTAACATGTACTCGCAGAACATGATGAATAACCAAACAGGATCACGAGCACGCACTGCTCGGTTGTCGTAGTAGAAACTTTGGGAAGAGTGATCGCAGCAGATGGCGACGAAGACGGCGGTATGCGCAAAGACTTGGATGGAAGGCGACCCGTGATGGAGAACTCGGCGAAGCGAGCGCTTCCCAAAAACCTTATTCGCCTCTCCCGTAGGATCACAAGGGCGAGTGGTTCGAGACCTGCTCTCCGTCGCGGTGCACGCCGGCAAGCGGGATGGAGTAGACTACGGTGACGGCACAAGTAGAGAGGATGGCAAAACCCTAGATTGGTTTTCGGTGGTTGTTGTGGCGGTAGCCGCGCAAGACTTTATATAGAGCGGCTCAGGAAACCCTAACGGAGGCGAACGTGGGCGAGTCCACGTTACGCACGCTCGGTCGATTCTGAGCTCCACGATCCGGAGGCGACCGAATAAGCTAACCGTTTGACACGTCTGTCAATTTTCCTGAGCAGCAAAATAAAGCTCGGCTCGGCGAGATACGCGCGCGCGCGCGTCGTGTTGTGACGAGACGAGCGTGCGGCGTCGTCGTCGGAGGAGCGCGCGTGTGTATCTCTCTTATTTCCACTTACTTACAAAGTGGTGCAACACTCCTCCTTATAAGGTGGTGCAACTCTCCTCCAACTTTCCATGTGGGACTAAACTTTAGCTCCCACTACACTCCCATGTGAGCTGCCACAAACATGGACCCAAACACATATGGGCTGCCATAAATTTGGGCTTTGAGATTTAGGGAAAATCTGAAATACTCATGGGCCTAAATGGATTAGCCCCATTATTTCTAACAGTTAGCAGGCCTCGCGCCGCCATCGCTGCACCGAACGACGCAGCTGTCACTCTCTTCTAAGCCGTGGCTCCCGGAGAACCACGCCGCGGTGATCGTTCGCACGCACGTGGTTTCTTTTGTTGCGACGGTGAGAGGAACGGATAAGATAAGAGATCGCCAGCCTTGAAAGATGCATGGGTACGTACGTAGGGGCGCCACCACGATCGATCTCTGATTTGCTAGCTGACCTTATGTAAGTAAGTACAGTAGTTGTACGGTCCCGATCACACAATCAAATCAGAGTTGGATTGATATCAGTGTCAGTGTCCCGCTAGCCAGTTATTCCCGACAACGAGTACCTATATACAGTAACCAAAGCTCGGCCATACCAGATCATAATGTCCTACCTATCCATACTTCCCATAAGACAAAAAAAACCCACTATCATCAATCAATAATAATTAACTAATGATTGACTATGTGCTACCACAGGGCTCCACGTCACCTCGTAATTCTAGCTGTCCAATTGCATTGTCCGCCAAACAATCCATTCTTTCCATTTAAAATAGGCAACGTCACCTAGTAATTGATGTTTAACACAGGCCCGACTTCTTTGTCAAACCGAGACGCTGACAACCGCGCGGCCCAGACCTTTCTTGGACCCTTTTATGCGCATGGTATATGTGTGCGAGACCGACCCAAAATACACGATGATTGAACGCAGCTAAACCGCAAGTTATGGATCTATAACATATTTGCAAAGATAATATGAACTACTCCCTCCGTTTCAAAATATAAAATGTTTTAGTTTTGTGAAGCAAATGTATCTAGATTTATTTTAGTATGTAGGTTCATTCAATTTTAGGGTGTATCTACAGGGCGGCAGCCCTCTGCACCGGTGAGCCGTGTCGCGAGATGAAGTCCGCCGGTGGATGGTGGCTATAATCTGCTGGCTGAAAGGGAGGCGGTGGCTTCAATCTGGTGGTGGAGAGGGAGCTTGCGGGGGCGAGCTGGCCGACAGGTGGGGAAGGGTTGCGCCATGTCCAAGAGGAGGACGTTGAGGAGCCGGTGGACGCCTCCTTCCACTTCTGGTGGTCCTTGACAGGGTGAAGGGGATCCCGCGGAAGCTTTGCCGGCCACGTCAGCAAGCTCCTGTCTAGCAGAGCTGTAGGGAGGTAGACGAGGATAAGCAGGGGTGGGGGTGGGGGCGGCTTGCAGGGTGGAGCAGTAAAGTTATATGTAGTGGTAAAATAAACTTTAAAAATCTCGATAAATGCAAGTCACTTATTTTCGGACTGATGGAGCAGTAAAGTTATATGTAGTGGTAAAATAAACTTTAAGAATCTTGATAAATGCAAGTCACTTATTTTCGGACTGATGGAGCAGTAAAGTTATATGTAGTGGTAAAATAAACTTTAAGAATCTCGATAAATGCAAGTCACTTATTTTCGGACTGATGGAACAGTAAAGTTATATGTAGTGGTAAAATAAACTTTAAGAATCTCGATAAATGCAAGTCACTTATTTTCGGACTGATGGAGCAGTAAAGTTATATGAGTGGTAAAATAAACTTTAAGAATCTCGATAAATGCAAGTCACTTATTTTCGGACCGATGGAGCAGTAAAGTTATATGTAGTGGTAAAATAAACTTTAAGAATCTCGATAAATGCAAGTCACTTATTTTCGGACCGATAGAGCAGTAAAGTTATATGTAGTGGTAAAATAAACTTTAAGAATCTCGATAAATGCAAGTCACTTATTTTCGGACCGATGGAGCAGTAAAGTTATATGTAGTGGTAAAATAAACTTTAAGGTCCATAAAAAAAGAGTATTGCCTTTTTTTAAACTATTTGTATATTTATCTAAATTAATTCTTTCGTAACCGGTGCAACGCACGGGGCATTCTTGCTCATCCCGATCCCCCAATGGACGCATGTGTTCTCTTGGTAAAGCGGTTTCTGCGAGTGCACACGATTACATAACTAGAATCTTGGCCGTTTCGGAATAATTCCTTTTCCTCAAATTATATATCATTATATTTAGTTGATTTTTCAGTCAGATGAATTTGTTAGGCTTCACGTCTGCCAGCATTCTCCATTTCAGATGGTGAAAGTTAGGAGGTGGCGCACAGTTTCTGTGTGCTATGTGTCCCGTGTTGCCTATTGGTAAATACTCATTGAATGGATTAAACCTATTTTTGATTTATCCAAAAGAGGATTTCTATAAACTAGACAAACTTGACCACACAGCCCTCGGGGGATCGTGTCATCCCATCGTCCAGGTGCGTCAGACGCGGAGTAGCCTACCCGTTATCTTATCTCCTCCCCGTTTTTTCTCAACCGCGCCGCTCCTCCAAGTCAACCACGGATGCATGCCGCCAGAGCACGCCGCGATTCCTCCTATGCCCCGCATCGCTGCACACCATCGGGAACTCGCTGCCTCCCTCCTTTTGTCAACGGGACATGAGCTCGAATAGGAGAGGGGTGGCAACTGTAAAACTTATCTGGGGTTATGCCCCCTCACCGGCGCTCGCTTCGCTCCGCCTCCTGAGGCCTTAGCGCTCTGAGGTGTGGCCTTAATATGATCTAATTATTATTTATTGTAAAATTTTATGTCTCGTAGCAACGCACGGACATTCAGCTAGTATGCTATTAAAACGAGGTTCGTGGGAGCGGTTTAGTCCCACATCTTGCAAAGTGAGCAGATTAGTCCCACAACTTGCACCCTAAGGCCATTTTAGTCCATTTTAATTGAATTTCTCTAATTTTGACCAAATTCATCCATAAAGCTGACATGTGGCATCACAGTTTTTGCAAATTACTCTTGTGTATTTTTCTCTATAGCTTAAAGCCCTTAGTACGGCTGTTTGTACAAACATGAAAATAAATAAGAAAAACCTATTTGTGGAGTGGAGGGAGTTGAACTCACGACCTACGCTTGTAGGGAAAAAGGTTTACCACTACAGTACACACAATATTATGATAATTTGAAGAGCGATCATCTATTGTATATTATTTTGAGGCTGATTAGCCATAGCTCACCATCACAGACATGAAGCATATAAAGGAAAGTTAGCTTTAAGTCACACAACAGGCTAGCTAAATCTAGATGGCTCACACGGACGTGAAATGCGGAAAGAATAGCACACACGTAGGAAAGCTCGATTGACTGAGTGTATACACCTGGATACATATAAGCCTTTATTTTAGACATTCAAAAATATGTGTTCTACAGTTGTGAAAAATAAAAAATAATATAAATTTTCAATCCAAAATAATTTGTGTTCTAGACTACATAGAAAAAGCTTACATCATTGGCCACATGTACATATTTTTTGAAGGTGTTTTTGATACTTTAAATTGTATTTTTTAAATGTTTAAAATATAGGCCTCCACGTAACAAAACATTGGTGAATATACATGATGCGCAAGATTATGCTGACGCAGACACACTCATTTTTATCGTACATATATGTGCTTTTATACTATATAAATAAACTACGTTCTCAAATGCAGCATATAGCATATGTTGGCCTAGTGGCTTGTCCAGTTATGTATGCAGAGGAAGGTATCAGGATCAAATCCCATGACCACCTACAATTTTAACTAATTTATTTCTAGACTATTGACAGGTGGGTCCGTCCTTTAGTCTGCACCAGGACATAAATATTAGAGAAAAACACATAAGGGTTATTTTGAAAAAATTTGACGCCATAGTTATATGAATTTAGTCAAACTTGCTAAAATTCAATTAAATTGGACTAAAATGCTCTAACGATGCAAGTTATGGAACTAGTATTGCTCACTTTGCAAGATATGGGACTAAAATGCTTCCTCGATGCAAGATGTGGGACTAAAAGTGTATATACCTCTATTAAAACCAGCTGCTGCTTGGTTAGTCCGGCCAGACAATCTGCCGATCCATCTCTCGGCGTATGCTACGGACCTAGCCAACACGAACACTGCACGCAGGTACACCACCCCCGCCGCCACGCACTGCCCTCCCTCTATTATGTCCGGCCGGTGAGCCCCCTTCCTCTCGGTCCCAATCTTCCGCAAGCTCGCGCCTCGCCTCCGGCCGAGGTTGCTGCTCCCGTTTCTTCTCGATACAACAATCGTTGTTCCGTTCTGTCTCACATCAAGTTTCTGTTGCTCGGCTTACTGACAGCCGACCTGCAAAGGTATTTAAACTGGTGAAATTTGCTATGAGGCAGCAGTATGGGACTATTTTTAATTAAAAAATATACGGTTTTCGGACGTCGTTTTGTATGGGCCGACTGACAAAGGGCCGCTGTTTTAGGTTCGAGCCAACAAAGGGCAAAAAGATGACAACGCGCGGACGGAGCCGGCCGACAAAGGGCCGCTGCTTTAGGTTCAGGCCGACAAAGGGCAAAAAGATGACAACGTGCGGACGGATCTTCTTCTTTTTACTTACCGGTTCCATGGTGGGTAATATTGGCTAACTCGTATGATAAATTTGTCCAAAAAAGTATTGGACCGGAATAAACACTTCGTGCTTTATTATTACTAGCAAAAGTGCCTGCACGTTGCGGCGGAAGAAGTTAGTCTTTGTTATGCCGGTGGTGAGTTTTGTCTTTGTTGGGCCGACGGTGAGTTAAAAAAAATAGTGGTCTCGATCAATTGATTGAGTCCCCCATGATTTTATTTTTCTTCCGACGGTTTGACTATAAGCAGGGTATATATAAGTGGTGGCATCGTTGTCGCTCAGTGCGCCGCGATCGATCGTGAGCCACCCCCAATCCCACCCCACGCTCCACTGTCTCTATCTGCCCTCAGACCCGACGCCGTGAGCCGCCCCCATCCCACCGCACACTCGTCCGTCTCTCTCCCCCTTAGACCCGAGATCCATGCCTCGACGAACTATGCCTCCTGCATCCGCCCCGTGACCTTCTGTGCTCCAGTTTTTCAGTGCTTGTTGATTTGATTTGTTGTTTCTTTCTCATATCGAGCTCATCCTTGGCTTGTTGACAACCCATATGTGAAAGTATATAAATAAGTGTAATTTGGTTTAAGATAGCGAGGTGGTACTATTTGCAACCATCGGAAGTAGGTTCGGGCGTAATATTTTCCGACAATCCAGGCCATGAGAACGAGGTGAAACTAATTCAGAATCCAAAAATGCATGACGCGGGAGGAATAACAGGGCCAGCCCGTACATGTGATGGACAAAAAATTTAACACCGAGGAATCTTGTGGACCGAGAGTCCGGGAGGCGTGGCTTGCATATCTCGAAATAAAACAAACGACCAGTACGGTACACGGTACCGCGGCATTATAAAAAATTTAGTGAGAGGATAAACCTATTTAAAAAAAGTTGGACCGAAAAAAACACTTCGTCCTTTATTATTATGACTGAAAACGATTTTTGGCACACCACCAAACTCTCTCTTGGATTTGTTGTTTTCCATCTATTCCCCACGGTGATGAAACATCCCCAAATGCAATTATTCATACTTGGCCGTGAATTTTATTCACTTAAATTCACTTAATGGCCTGTGGCGTCTAAGCTCTCGGCCTGCATAATTATCCATACTTGGTCTTGAATTTTATTCACTTTAGCTATCTAGAACCTCCAATCTCTTATCGGTCCCAAACAGTCCACTTTAATTGTGCACAGGCTCACAATTTCATTTATTTAAGGGATTTGCTAATTCTCAGCTAGCTGAGATTTAGCTTATCGCATAGTCAAACCGTGGTCCGTTCGATTTGCTCCCCGTGTTAAGATTCGTGCCTGGGTGCAGGCCGGTTCGTCTTTTTTTTTTCTTTTGCAGAAGGCCGATTCGTCGTGACTCTTGTACATTGTCATGTGCGTCGCTGCCGACTTGTTTGCCCAGGTTGCCGCCTGTTCAGGTCTGTTTTTTTTAAAACAACCTGTTTAGGTCTGGTTGTTGCATGTGTAATGGGCCGCTTTGGCCTTTTTTGTTTTCCTTTTTAGTTTTTATTTTTTCTGTTTTTCTTAAAGATTTATATGTCTTTTCCTAGCGTTTAGTTATGGTTCAATCTGGTGGTAAAGGGCTATAGACACGTTAAGAGGCAAGCAATAGCCATTGTATATAGACTGTCCAAAAATAGTGTATGGTTGTATTTTTATATTTTTCCAGTGTATTTGTTTCTATGATCGTACTTTTTGCTGACATTTATTTTTGCGTGTTTTTTGTCTGGGTTTGAGTTGTTTGGTCCGTGAAGGTTGTCTGGTCTGACTTTTTTGTCGTTTTGGGCCTAGTGGTTCATGGCATGTTTCCTCTCGTGTGTCCCGTTCAGTCAGTCATGCTCAGTTCTTTTCTCTACCGACGTTGACTTATTTATTCAGAGAGATCAGGAGTGGCGGATATCGGTAGAGATTAGCCAAGAGAAACAGAGGCGGGGGCGGAGACGGGTTGTTGATTTGAGCGGCGGTTCTTTTTCTGGCGCCGGAGCCCTGTTAATTTGCGCCGGTGTCAGTTCTTCTCTCAAGACTATGGTGGAGAGCGATGGAGTCCCGTTGATTTCGATAGGTTCTTCTCTGGCGCTTGTCTTTTTTTGGTGGGGTTGTATTTTAACAGGATCTTCTATGCTTGTTGACTTTTTTTACTGATTTCATTCTCAATGTTCTACGGATCCATTGCTGCAAGTTTTATTTGCTATCATGGTTCTTGTAACTGTGAAGAGAGGAGAAGAGCTTTCTACGAGTTATCACTTTTTATAGTGTTTTTGTATTTTACTTGTACCGTAAGAGTCTTGGATTTTTGAGTTAATCAAAAAAATGCCATGCCAGACTGCCTAACGCTGGTTGCATTAATTTCACACTAGTAAAGCAAATTGTATATCACTTTTTTCTTCATCTTAAATTGCAATTTTTTCTTTAGACATCTTTCTTAGAAGATATATGTACAATCTAAATACTCAGTGATTTTCATATTAGTTTCCGAACATAACCGGATAAGCATGGTGGTTCAATGAGGTACGTTTAAGAGCGATACATACCTGAGGATTCCTAGTGGTACTATTATGTTGTTGACTTGAATATAGGGCAGGATTGCATTTTCCTCCATGTTCAAATTATAGGGAGGGTTACAACTGAGGATTGTTTCATGCCCTTCTTACTATGGGTTGAAATTGAAATGTCTTTTGTTTTGTGGTTCCTTACTAACATAAATTGCAACCGCACTTGCAACTGGTTTTCTCAGTAAGTTGCAACTAGGAATTGGTTGTGGTCCTTATTATTATTATTTATTATTATTAGTTGCAGTTGGACTTACAACTGCATTTTTCTTGAAGAGTTATAACTCGTTGCAACTAAGGATTGTTTCATGGTCCCTTATTACTATGAGTTGCAACGGAACTTGCAGTTGGCTTTTTCTCGGGAGTTGCAACTGAGGTTGCGATTGAGGATTGAAATGTTATTTTTCTTGTTTTGTGATCTCTTCTTACTATGAGTTGTAACTGGACTTGCAAATGAATTTTCTCCGGGAGCTACAACAGAGGATTGATTCGTTGTCTTTTCTTACTATGAGTTGCAACTGTACTCGCAACTGGCTTTTCCTTGAGAGTTGCAACTGTGATTGCATCCGAAAATTGTTTCGTTGTCCCTTATTACTATGAGTTGCAATTAGAATTGCAACTGGCTTTCTCGGGAAGTTGCAAATGTGGACTGTTTTGTGGTCCCTTCTTACTATGAGTTGCATCTGGACTTGCAAATAGTTTTCTCGCAGATTTGCAACTAAGGATTACCTTCATGGTCCATTCTTATTATGGGGTGCAAATGAACTTGCCACTAACTTTTCTCGATGAGTTGCAACTAGGTCTCTATTGAGGATTGTTTCGTGGTCTCTTATTAGTATGAGTTTCATCTTGACTTGCAACTGGCTTTCTCACGGAGTTGCAACTGGGGCTGCAATGGAGGTTTGTTTCATTATCATTTTTTACTATGCGTTACAACTGCACTTGCAACTTGCTTTCTCTTTGGAGTTAAAACTGAGGATCGTTTCATGGTCTCTTTTTACTATGAATTACAACTGGACTTGAAACTGGCTTTCTCGGAAGATGCAAATATACATTTCTTCATGGTCTCTTCTTACTACGAGTTGCATCTAGACTTGCAAATGGCTTTCTTATGGAGTTGCAACTGGGATTGCAACTAAGAATTTTTTGTGGTCCTTACTATGAGTTACAACTGAATTTGCAACTCGCTTTTCTCGGTGATTTGCAACTAGGATTGCAAGTGAGGATTGTTTCGTGATCCCTTCTTAGTATGAGTTGCATCTGGACTGACAACTAGCTTTCTCGTAGAGTTGCAACTCAGGATTTTTTCATGGTATTTTTTTTACTATGAGTTGCAACTGGACTTGCAACTTGCTGCTGATGTTGCATCCAAGTCATTTTGTGGTCCCTTCGTACTATATGTTGCAAATAGAATTGCAACTACCTTTTTAGCAAGTAGCCACTAGGGTTGCAACCGATGATTATTATGTGGTCCCTTTTTAGTATGAGTTGTAATTTGACTTGCAATTGACTTTTCTCAGGAGTCACAATTGGGGTTGTAACTAAGGATTATTCTGTGGTTCCTTCTTATTATGAGTTATAACTTGACTTGCAACTAGCTTTTCTTATAAGTTGTAATTAGGATTGCAACCGAGGATTGTCTCATTGTCCCTTCTTTCTATGAGTGGCAAATGTGCTTGCAACTGTCTTTCTCTCGGGAGTTGCAACTGATAATCGTTTCATGGTATCCTTTTACTATGAGTTACAACTAGATTTGCAACTAGCTTTCTCGGAAGATGCAAATATAAATTTATTCATGGTCCCTTCTTACTATGAGTTGCATCTAGACTTGCAAATGACTTTCTCACGGAGTTGCAACTAGGATTGAAACTAAGAATTTTTTGTGGTCCTTACTATGAGTTGCAACTGAATTTGCAACTGGATTTTCTGGATGATTTGCAACTAGGGTTGCAAGTGAGGATTGTTTTGTGATCCCTTCTTAGTATGAGTTGCATCTAGACTGACAACTAGCTTTCTCGCAGAGTTACAAACTGATCATTTTTTGCTATAAGTTGCAACTGGACTTGCAACTTGCTGCTGATGTTGCAACTGAGTAATTTTGTGGTCCCTTGATACTATAAGTTGCAAATAGACTTGCAACTGCCTTTCTTAGCAAGTAGCCACTAGGGTTACAACCAAGGATTTTTATGTGGTTCCTTCTTACTATGAGTTGCAATTTGACTTGCAATTGCCTTTTCTCAAGAGTCGCAATTGGGGTTGCAACTAAGGATTATTCTATGGTTCCTTCTTATTATGATTTATAACTTGACTTGCAACTAGCTTTTCTCAGGAGTTGTAATTAGGATTGCAAGCGAGGATTGTTCCATGGTCCCTTCTTACTATGAGTTGCAAATGGGCTTGCAACTGGCTTTCTCTCGGGAGTTGTAACTAGGGTTGCAACCCGAGGATTGGTTCGTGGTATCCTCATACTATGAGTTACAACTACTCCCACCGTCTCAATTTACTCTGTGTTTTGGGTTTAGTTAAAGTCAAACTTTATAAACTTTGACTATGTATATCATGAAAAATATCAACATCTAACATATGAAATAAATATAATTAGGCTCACCATAAAACATACTTTTATATTGTATGCAATAGATTTTATAAATGTTGGTATTTTGTAGAATATGTTTGGACAAGTTTTAATATGTTTGACTTTAATCAAACCTAGAATGCAAAGTAATTTGGGACGGAGGGTGTAGACTTGTAGATTTTTGTAAAATTCGATTTGCAATTTTCTTGCATTTGAATTTAATGACATTTTTCAACTTGACTGGATCTAGGATTTAATTACTGCCACAACTTCCTTGCAACTAGATTTTTTAATTCTAGTTTCTCTTATTTTCTTACTTCCCTTTGAATAGATTTTAATTAAACGTTTTGTAGTTAAGGTCTGTGCGATAAACGTATATGTTCGCGAGCGCCAACCATCGAAACACGGTTAATCGGTCAATTATATAAGAGAAAATACTCCCCCGTCCATATATAACTTACGTGGTTTTGTCTAGATTTGAATGTATCTAGACGCATTTTAGTGTATAGATATATTCGAATCTAGACAAACTCAAATCAATTATTTTTAGACAGAGGGAGTATTTGGTAAGATTTATCTGATTTAGCTACACCCATAGGGGCGAGAGGAATTAGTAGAAGTCTCACTCCCTAATGCCTTTTTCTTGTACGAGTACTCCATAGTGCCCTTTGGCTACCCATGTAATCACTAATTAAAAGAGTGAAGGAAGAAAATGATTCTTGTACTATAAGAGCCGTACAATTAAGCAAACTACATGTTAAAAAACTATGAACCAGATGGCCTAGTAAACTAACTAAAAAAAAAGGAAAAAAGGCCATCCAGATAGAACATGCCTACGATGACATAGCCCAGGCCCATGTGATTCACAAAAAAAAAACCAAACACAAGCAAACCACGCTCAACAACCGTGGCGACCAAACAATCAACAACCGTGGCGACCAAACAATCGGGGGAGCAGATAAAAATACGTAAATAAAAGCACACGTCACACCCTTTATTTAATCAATCATGCAGCATGCCCTAGCCCACACTCCCTTCAAATTAATTAGCTCACGCCTCCACGGTGTCGCTGCTTGTTGATACCCAACTTAGCTCGCTGATACCATGGCCAACGTTGAACATATATAAACCGGTCGTGTTTGGTATTACGGGGCAAGGTGGGACTAAACATGACTCCTACAAGTTACGGTTCGGCATTTGATTTTTCTTATTTATACGAACATGTGTAGCTGAGGCAGCTCATGGGGCGCAGATGCAAAAAAGAAGGTTGGCCCATACCATGAAACGGCCCATCGGCACAGAAGGCAAATCAGAGAGAAAAAGATATAACAAACCGGTACATGGCATATGCGGTAATATGAAAATTGGTGGGACGATAAAATCGTCTAAAAAAGAGTTGGACCGGAAGAAACACTTCGTCCTTTATTATTAGGTATAGATATAGATATAGATATAGACTAGCAGAGTGCTTGCGTTGCTACGGACTTTTAATTTTTATTATATCACACGTCTCACGTGTTAATATATAATATCTCACGTGTTAATATAAAATGTAAAAATATTCACTTGTATTAATCTTTTTCAATTGTTTGGCCGTCAAACTATTTAGTTGAACATTAACATGGTTATCGACTATTCAATTCCTCCTGAAAACAGAGGGCTTTCGTTCCGCTCTTCCACTCTTCAATACCAATTTAGCAAAAGAAAAAGTACAAAGCAAAAGCAGCGGACGGACTACTATTCAATTTCGATTTAGCTAGTACGGACAATTAATCGAGCACTGCGGCTGCTGTTGGATCATCGCCAAGCGCCTTCCTGCTGCTCTGGCCGCACTATGTGCAAAGCGCTCACGCGAAGCACCAATGCAGGGCCGCCTCCTGCCTACTCCCTTTGTTTTAAAATATAAGATATTTAAAGCGAAAATATATCTAGACTACTTTTAGTACATAGGTATACTTAAGTTTGATGTGAATCTACATATATACTAAAATAAGTCTAGATATATTTTCTTCATAAACCTAAAACATCTTATATTTTGAAACGGAGGGAGTACTATACATCTGCACCGTCTTTGCTCCGCAAGGGGCCCGCAGCTGCAGCCGTTGCCGCCGTTGCTCCGCAATCATGGACATCAATGGGCCTCACTTACATCCACCATGCCGCGTCAGAGAGGAAAAACCGGCCGTTGCATACGAGGTGCTTGACCAAATGCGCAAGAGAGATAGCCACCCATCCCGAGCACCACCGACGGAGCATGCCCCAGTGACCCCGTCCAAAGCAGAAGATGACGTGGAGGAGTCCCATTTGTCGATCTGTAGCATGGTGGATAATTCACCTAAACTGTTAGGGACAAAGTTGTCCAAAAAAGTGTTACGTGACTTATGAGTGGCATGGTGGGTAATACACCTAAACTGTTAGGCGGCAAAGTTGTCCAAAAAAAATGTTGGACGTGAAAACACTTTGACCCGTCCAAAGCGTAAGATGACGTGGAGTCCCATTTGTCGATCTGTAGCATGGTGGGTAATACACCTAAACTGTTAGGGGCAAAGTTGTCTAAAAAAGTGTTACGTGACTTATGTATGGCATGATGGGTAATACACCTAAACTGTTAGGCGGCAAAGTTGTCCAAAAAAAATGTTGGACCAGGAAAAACACTTCGTGACCCCGTCCAAAGCAGAAGATGACGTGGAGGAGTCCCATTTGTCGATCTGTAGCATGGTGGGTAATACACCTAAACTGTTAGGGGCAAAGTTGTCTAAAAAAGTGTTACGTGACTTATGTATGGCATGATGGGTAATACACCTAAACTGTTAGACGGCAAAGTTGTCCAAAAAAATGTTGGACCGGGAGAAACACTTCGTGCTTTATATATATATATATTATATATATATAATATAATATATATATATATAATATAATATATAATATATATATATGTATATGTATAGATATAAATTATAGATAGATTAGGTATGGATATATAAATATAGATTTCTTTGTACGGTATTTTTAAAATCAAAATATTTTTCCAAATGAATATTTTTAAAATATAACATTTTCTCAAACATTTGCAAAAATTAAACATCTTCCAGAAAATAAAATACGACCATAATAACCTGTAAATGAGAAAACAAGAAAATAAAACAGAAATGAGAAAACAAGAGAAAATCATGTACCTGTAAATGGGCCGGCCCTCGAAGGAAATCCTTTAGGCGGAGCCCAGGTAGCCCCCGCACAAGGCGGAGAATAGGATTTGCCGTCCCCCCGTGTCCGGCGAGCATCGAGAGCGTGGCGCCGCCGTAGACGACATTCATGGCTGTGGAGATGAATCTCCCTAACCCTTTTCTTCTCCTTTCATTCGTGTGAACCTACTCATTCTTTCTTCCCCCGATAGCCGCCCTATTAATTCCCCTCGCCTCCATCTCTACCGGATCTGTCGCCGACTTCTTTGACGTGGATTCGTCTCTTTTGCTTTCCATTCCCTGGCTGTTCACCACTGCGAAGCTCAACTCATGTGCGTGCTGAGGGTGTAGCCGCCGCTGTACCGGTTGAACCGGCACTGCCCTGCGCCGAGGAGGACAAGGACGGCAGACTCTTGGCCGCCCAGACCCGGCAGACTCTTGGACGCCTGCGACTCCTGGTGCCAACTGTTGGGCGTGCAAGGTGATAGGTTGTTGCCATTAATTTGTTCAGCTATATTCACCACGTTTTTCTTAATCTAAAGAGTACCAATCGAAGTAGTACATATTCTTCATGCTTTTCGTATCTGCTAGCCCTTTTTTTTTACTCCCTCCGTTTCAAAATATAAGATGTTTTAGCTTTGTGAAGTAAATGTATCTAGACTTCTTTTAGTATCTAGGTTCACTAAAGTTTAGAGTGAATCTACACTAAAACAAGTCTAGATACATTTTCTTCACAAACCGAAAACATCTTATATTTTGAAACGGAGGGAGTATCTCCTAGGTACTACTGTTGGTGGTGTGGGCGTTCCTTCATGTTTCGGAATGATGCTTTAGCTCCATGGACGAATTGGAGGAGAAAAACATTTTATAGTTTCAGAGATTCCAGTAATAGACCATACAATTGATCAGCAGAGATGTGTTTCCTCAAGCAAAATTATACGACCGTGCAATTTCCTTATCTCGTTCAACTTCCAGATATGGAGATACCCGCAAGACAGAAAGCATCATATGCTTATGTAATTTGTTATTGTTATGTAGGTGGGTGAGGCATCATATGTTATTGTTATTTGTTATTGTTATGTACTCCCTCCGTTTCAAAAGATAAGATGTTTTAGGTTTATGAAGAAAATGTATCTAGACTTCTCTTAGTGTGTAGATTCACTCCAAACTTGAGTAAACCTACATACTAAAAGAAGTCTAGATACATTTGTTTCACAAAGCTAAAACATCTTATATTTTGAAACGGAGAGAGTAGGCGGGTTGTCAATCCAACAACATGTTCTTCCAGGAAGCAGTTATCATTAGTGCTTTCTGTCATCTCTTCGTTTGTTTTATTTCTCTTGAACAATATTGAAATAATGGATATGTGTATTCTCCTTTGGGAATATTTATAATCCAAATCACTTTGTTTTTCAGGAGTAACAGAAATTTAATCTGTCTGGTTTGCTTTATGTTGCTATGAGTATAGTAGAAATCAATATGCGGGAGAGGCAGTTATGCTCCCAGTTTTTGAAATGAGTTATAAATGCAGTTTAAGATGCCAAAAAAATTTCGACAAAAATTTCGTGCGTACATCTCGACATTCTATGTGCTCACAAAGTCGTTTCGCAAATAAACAATATTTTCCGTGTCATGTAAAAAATACAAAATTCTAGCTGGCATTGCACTCAAACTTTGCACTGTAGCTACTGTTGGTGGTGTAGGCGTTCCTTCATGTTTCAGAATGATGCTTCAGCTCCATGGACGAAGAGGAAAAAACATTTTATATAATTTCAGAGATTCCGGTAAGCCATACAATTGATCAGGAGTGATGTGTTTCCTCAAGCAAAACTTTAAAATTGTGCAATTTCCTTATCTTGTTCAACTTCCAGATATGGAGATGCGCACAAGAATTTTTTCTGTCCACATGCAGTTATATTAGAAGATGAAAGACATCAGGTCGGGTGGCTTTCCTTGTCCAATTTTTTCTCATCTCTTGTTCATGCTTTCTTCTACCCATGCTTCAATAATCGAACGTTACTAACCTAAGCATTTCACTTGCTAAGCTGGCTTACAAAAAGCGAGATTTTGAAGTTGCATGCATCTTAAATACCCATGCAGCAGGCTTGTGATAGGTTATGGTATTAACCAAGTCATATTAGTGATTGGAAAAACTAGAGCTGGATAGACAGAAATCAGCATATGTTTATGCAATTTGTTATTGTTATATGTAGGTGGCAAAGCTGAATCGGTGGGTTGCCAATGCAACAATAGGTTATTCCTGGACCGCAGGTTTCATTAGTGATTCCTGTTATCTATTGGCTGTTTCATTTCTCTTGAACAATATTGAAATAGTGGACATCTAGAGTTTGAGCTGTCCTTTGGTAATATTTTTAATCCAGTCACTTTGTTTTTCAGGAGTGACAGAAATTTAATCCGCCTGGTTTGCTTTATGTTGCTACTAGTATATTAGAAATCAGTATGTCTGTAACTTAAATACTTGCATACTAGACCCGATAGAAGTGTCTATGCCTAGACCCAGCAGAAGTGTCTATGCCTGCGAGTCGGGAAGCGGCGGCATCGAGGAGCCTGATGCCCAACGCCATGCTCCTGGTGCCAAGTATTGGGCGTGCGAGGTGATAGGTTGTTGCCATTAATTTGTTCAGCTATATAGACCATGTTTTTCTTAATTTAATTAAAGAGTACCAATCGAAGTAGTACATATTCTTTATGCTTTTCGTATCTGCTAGCCTTTTGGTATCTACTAGGTGGCATTGCACTGAATCTTCATACAGTAGCTACTACTGTTGGTGGTGTGGGCGTTCCTTCATGTTTCAGAATGATTCTTCAGCTCCTCCATGGACGAATTAGAGGGGAAAAAACATTTATAGTTTCAGAGATTCTGGTGAACTATGCAATTGATCAACAGGGATGTGTTTCCTCAAGCAAAAACATACGATTATGCAATTTCCTTATCTCGTTCAGCTTCCAGATATGGAGATGCGCGCAAGATATTTTTTTGTCTGTCCATTGTAGTTAGAGATCTGAAAGACATCAGGTCAGGTGGTTTTCCTTGCCCAATTTTTTCTCAGCTCTTGTTCCTGCTTCTTCCGCTGATGCTTCATTAATCGAACGTTACTGCCCTAGGCATTTTCACTTGGTAAGCTGGGAGACAGAAAAAAAAGAGTTCTTGATTTTCTATGCTTTGATGTTACATGTACCTTAAATACCCATTCAGCAAGCTTGTGATATATTATGGTATTAGCCAAGTCATATTAGTGATTAGAAAAACTAGAGCTGATTAGACAGAAAGCAGCAGATGCTTATTTGTTATTGTTATGTAGGTGGGCAAAGCTGAATCCGTGGGTTGTCAATGCAACAACAACAAGTTCTTCATGGACGCAGGTCTTATTAGTGCTTCCTGTCATCTCTGTCTTTCATTTCTCTTGAACAATATTTAAATAGTGGACATGTAGATTGTGAGCTGTCCTTTGGGAATATTTATAATCCAGTCACTTTATTTTTCAGGAGTGACAGAAAGTTAATCCACCTGGTTTTCTTTATGTTGCTACTAGTACGTATATTAGAAATCAATATGTCTGTAACTTAAGTACTTGCATACTAGATCAACATCCTAGCATCAGATTATGGAGAACACCGATATACATTTTCAGACAAAGATCAACTGATAACATCTTTCCCTTAATTATCAATGTAGTTAGGTGTTCTTTACAGTTCCTTTTTCTTCAGCTCCATGCAAGTATGCAACTTAGTTTGTGTTTTAAATTTAATATTTCAGGACACACTATATCTTCACAAATTCCTATTTTATTGGTGAAATGGACATGCGCGGCAACACGTGGCACTATGGTCTAATACTCTTAGAAATATGTCTAATTTATCCATCTTAGCAAGACCTTTGATAATATGCCTTCCATCGTAAATCACCTTGGATTTGCCTTTCCAATGCCGACTAACCCAGGTGGCACTATTCTTGGAAGAGGACACAGTGTGAATCACCGACCTCTTTAGGTCAATGTGACATATCTCCTGGTGATCTAAAAAGCAATTTGCATTGCATTTCTACTACCATTTGCATTCCAAAATGATATTTCCGCTCACATAAATTTCAGTAATATGCTTTTACAGATTTCAGTTACATGTACACTTAGAATTAATTTAAATTTGTTCATCCGCCTCGAAGGAACAATAATTGTGTATGATTATACCAATAAGTAATAATACATGTACAACTTGTCACACAAATCATGTGATTCCTTACATATTTTCTCTTGAACCATAATCTGTGTGCTCTTGTGCTTATTTATAATCAACTGTATGCTTCTCTTCTCATAGATTTATACAGTTAAGTGGGTTCACCACTTAGTTTATTGGCAGCTTGTATGGCGTCATTTAGTTTGTTTGGGCTACCTCCGCTGGAAATTGAGGTGTTTGAGGAAGAAAAAGAAGAGAAAGGCGAAGAGGGTGATAATAACCACGTGCAGGCAGGTGACAAGGTTGAAGTAGCGGTACTCGAGGCCAAGGTAGCCCTCAAGGAACTTCTTCACTGTCTGGTCTGGCTGCCCAGGCACAAGGATCAGCTCCGTCCGGTCGCCCAGCTGTGAGAACATGAGCCCGTAAACCGTCCACGCTGATGGGTTTGCCCAGTACACCCACCTCCACCACACTGGGATCAGCTGTATCCACATTGAAAAATTATTTTTGTTCATCAGGTCAGTCATGCACAATCTATCCTCCCTTCTTCGTTCATTTATTTGATTTGAGAAAAAACAAAATCTAAATCATATTTGCAACCTATTGATGGGGTTGACTTAGGAATTCTATGAGCCTAGTTTTTCCGTGTTCTCGTCAGTATCCATTATAATTATACTGACAAATGATAGGAGGGTTAATGGTTGGTAGAGTGAAAGTCGTACCTCTCTTCCGATGATGAAGCCGGAGAAGACGTTCCAAAAGATGAATATAAGAAAGGACAATCCCGAAGCTATCTCAATGTTTGGTGTTAGTGCCACTGTCATCATCCCGAAGAGTGTGTAGTACATGTAGCTTAGCACCATGTAAAGGAGAAACCAAAAGTACTTGCTGGCGGTCATCTGGAACCCAATCATTAGGTATACAATTGTCGCGAACATGAACACTTGGACAAGCATGTAAGGCAATTCAATTGCCACCTGCAAACATAAATGTAAAGTTGGACTTGAGAAAAAATACCACTTCTTCTAGTTAAGAATATGTTTATTTTATTTTATAACAGATTGGGAAAAGCAAAATTACCTGAGCTATGGCGTAGGCAGAGGTAGAGTATGTGCCTGCGGCCTTTTCTCTGTATAGAACAATCCTCTCCATTGCTACAACTGGTTGTATGATGCAGCAGTTGTTGAAACCTAGAAATAGTGCTGATCCATATATGAGTCCTAAAATGTTGAATATATCTTGTTGATGTTTTCTGTCATGCATAAAAACCAAGTTATGATATAATTGAGGTATAAATTGTTGGTTTGTTGTTCATTCCTACTTACATGGTTGATCCAATTTGCCAGAATACAATTCCAAACATAATTGCGAGAATAAACGTGTTAAGGAACCGAACAACATTGTGTTCCGGGTTTTTCCAATATGCACATCTTTGTTTCCATAGGCAAGCCATGCATTGCACCCTAAAGTTTGGCCAGTATGTTGGAGGGAAATGTAGATCCTCTGTGTTTGGCTTTGGTTTTCCAAGCTCATCAACAAGAAGCATGTTGTCCCTGCAGATACAAGGTAAAGTTTCTGTATGTTTATATTTTTCTTATTATTCAATACAGTGTACATAACAGCAGTTGTAGCATTAAGATAACATGGTGCTTACCTGTATAGGGAGGAGCTTCGATACATTTGTGCATAGTCCACTCCAATCTCATGTTCTGTTGTGTGTGAACTGATATCCAACATCCATGCTGCTGGATTTTGTCCCTCTTTTATTCTAGGGACGCCAGGTATAGCCTGTGACAAAACGATTTTAATATTTTCCTCTCCATCTTCCAAATAGACATTCAAAATCGGCCCATACCTCAAAATACTTTATCATGTTGCTAGAAAGTGGACCCAGTGAACCACTGTATATGATGCGGCCGCCTCTTTTCATAAGTAGAAGCTGCAATGAGGTAAACTGAATTAATATACGAGCAAGGTAATTTAGTAGTACTTGTAATCATGTACTAGAACGTTCTGTTTCAAAAATGGCCCGTGTATTTGATTTTTAGTAGTATTTACTCCTACTATCATTAGCAATTATATGTATGCTATTTCAGCGCATGCAAAATAAATGTGTGGGCCAGCTGTAGTTGAAGTTTCAGTTTGGTAAAACACGGCTAGTTTTTTATCTATGTAATTGGTGAAGTAATACTCTTTTTAGTCTCTGATGATATCGAGTAGTTCCTGCCACAGCAGGGCCATATGCCTTTTTCTCCCTTGCTTGGTAGGGTAGAATTTTCCATCCTATTAACCTCTACAACTTACTCGTACCTCATCAAAAGATTCAAATATCTCAATGTTTGGCTGATGAATTGTGCAAACAACAGTGCGTCCAGTATCCACTGTCTTTCTCACTGTTCTCATGACAATTGCTGCAGAACGGGCATCCAAGCCTGTAGTTGGCTCATCCATAAATATAATGGAAGGACTAGCTACCAACTCCACAGCTATTGTTAGCCTTTTCCGCTGTTCCGCTGACAGGCCAGTTGCTCCTGGCAAACCCACCATGGCATTTTTCAAACTAGTTAACTCAACTAGGCCCATGACTTCATCTATAAACATCTGAAACATGTTTGAAGAGAAATATTGTGAGAACTGTGTTATATGATGCCATCTGAAGATGATAAAGATCACAAGAGGTCAATGCACATACATCTCTTTGTCGTGATTCGATGTCTGAAGGCAGGCGAAGCCATGCAGAGAATTGAAGTGACTCATACACCGTGAGGTTAGGGGAGTGAATGTCACTCTGTTCACAGTAGCCTGCGATCCTTGAGAATGTTTCCTGCTTTTTTGTGTATCCTGCTATCCTAATGGTACCTTCAATATATCCTCCTGTTTTTCTTCCAGCCAAAACATCCAACAATGTTGTCTTTCCAGCACCAGTGATCCCCATCAGAGCTGTTAGTACACCAGGCCTAAAAGCACCACTGACATCTTGTAACAACTGAAGCTTTTTTTCCGTTACTCCATACTTCATCATCTCCTAGTGAAAGGTATAAATGGGTATAAATAGTTTTGGTCAAGAGTTTACTAGAAGGCATGCAGCTATTTATTAATGTATTGTGTGCACATGAGCTAGCTTACCTTAGGCATGTCGACAAAATAGTTGATATGATCAAATACAAGGGAAAGAGGCCGAAATGGGAAGACAAAATCAGCAGTTGCTTTGCCAGTTCCAACTTTATTGTCCGCACACGCTGCCATTGTTTTTGTGGCATCAGTTTTAACTTGATGCTTGTGTGGCGCTGCAAACGATAAACAAACATGATATGTACTGATAGGACCTATGTTTTAACACGTGTTTTTTTGATAGGTTGTTAATACATACAGTTCATGAGCTCAAGTGCAATTATACTGAGGATATTGAAGACCAGCGAGAATCCAAATAGAATGCTAACACAGATCCAATACCAGTGCCCCTCTATAAGGATCCCTCTCATCTTGAGGATAGCTTCACCAACAGTATTAGCATTTTTGTAATAAAATTCCTATGAGCAGCCAAGAATAGCCTAATCAAGGTCACAACTAGGCTACAAAATTTATACATTTGATCCAGAATGTTAGTTAGTTGAAAGGATTGCTTACTGTAGCCCATCTTCCATCAAGGAATTCATTTAGGGAGACTGCATTTTGTGCATAGCTAAACGGCGATATCCAGTATCCCCAGCGCAACCATGGTTGTAGATCATCTGTTTCGTTGTAGAAAACGGGTCAACGAACACGTCATGTGTTGTAGGTTTGTCATACATCTTGTGCTATACTAAGCTAAATCATCTAACCTTTTGAAATGACGACGCCTCCAAATATGAAGATTGCTACGAGGGTGGGGGTGCTTAGCACATTGGCCATTACTAGCGTTCTTGCTACTGCTGCTAATAAGCGACACAGGCCCATTGACATTTGATGTATGGCAAAAAGTACCAAGTAATGCTTCATGAATCTGCAAGAAGTAAGGTGACTCTTTTCTGTTCAATTTATTTAAACTAGTATGATCTATGGATATTAAATTAACCAAGAGGAGTACCTGATAAAGGAAGGTGCATATCCAATCACATAGTAGGTTAAGATGGTCCAAAGACCTGTCTGTAGAAGTGATATCGGGATACTGAGAAGGAAAACTGGAATAATGAGTGCCCATCCTGGCAATGCTAGCAACTCTCTTTGCTTGTAAAAAGTGGGTAGCCGCTTTACTGTCATTGCAATTTCAACCATGCCATTGAATTTTACTATCATAATAGCCATAAAGAGTGCTCCAATGTATTTATTGGCATCAATTATAGATTTGTGGTTCATAGTTGTTCGAAGGAAAAGGGTTGATATCACCAAAGCAAGGAGAGTTATCTGTATGGTCGTGAATATATGCACTGGGGAGTTTCTTTTCAGAAGCAACACTTCCCTTGAAAAGCATGCCTTGAGAACATTCCATCTGGACATACTTGAGCTACATTTTATGGCCTCTATCTTGACTGTATTATTTGGCACACTTGGATTCTCTTGTACAAGTCGAGGGAGATAAGACGAACGAAAGGATTCTGCAAATTTTTCAATGGGACAATATTGATACATATTTCTATCACCAATCCAATATTGCTTTTGGTCCATCACCGAAGTCACCTAGCCAAATGGAGAAACATTTCTGCCAGTTTGTTATGTTAAAGTTATTATTCGGAAGTACACTATATAGAATAATGAATCCATGGATGTAATTATCTAGTGCATGCCATACTTAGTAGTTAGTAGTTAGTAGTTCTTATTTAATTTAATAGATGCTTCTTATTGCAGTTGATGATGAAGTACCTCTTGAAGGAAATCTGCTACATTCTTCCTGTTAGGGCATTTGAATCCCATAATTTCAAAGAAATTGATAGCATTTTCTCTAGGGCCATGGTATACAATTTGTCCCTCGCATAAAAGCATTATGTCATCAAATAATTCCAATGTCTCAGGAGGTGGTTGCAGCAAAGAAATAACCATTGTGAGATCCATCAAATGAGCTATTTCTTGGAGGAACTTTATGATCTCGTATGTGGTGGAGCTATCTAGACCTGTTGATATGTCATCCATAAAGAAGCATCTCGCTAGACCAACTAGCATCTCACCTGCATGAAGAAATTCATCATAAAATGCGATAACTTTGATGAAACAACAAAGCACTTTATGTTGACTATGAAGTTAATATTTTTTTGATTCGTTAAACTTGGCACTAGCACCATAGAGTATTTTTCTTCTATGTAAGTGGCATATTCTTATGTAGAATATAGGGTATTTCACATTATGATTCTGTAGAGAATATATATAATGTCCACAATAAAGTATGGAAAACTTCTAGTACTCACAATCAGGGTTACTATGGCTTAGTCTAATAAATATCAAGTGTGAACCTTGTAGCACTCAAAAAGTATACCGTTCAAAAAAAGTTGCAACCTGATAGTGAATTCCATAATTTAAAGAATGATATAGATTTCTACAGGAACAAACCCGTCTATAGTATTGTCACTGCCTCACTATTGTTATACTCCCTCCATAGCAGTTTGTTGGGATAATAGCGTTTTTGGAGATATATACAGGATTGTTAGGTTAAATTGTGTATTAGCTACCCCAATTAACTTCCCTGCATGGCGCCTTTTCTCCTAAAAACCCTCCCAACAAATCCATGTATTAAAAACCTAATTAAATGACCAATGCATGCCCTTATTTCTCCTGGGAAAGGAGGAGAGAGCGGCCATGCATGCCAAAGTGGTTACTCTCTGGGATTCCAGACATAATTACCGTAGTCAATGCTAAATAATCGTGTCTCTCTCCATCTTCATTGTCAATATGAAATCACCTAGATCATAGTGTTTTGCTAATTCAGTCCAGTAATCCGGTATGGAGGGAGTACCTTTTTTGGTCGCCCATTAAATCAAATAGGCCTATAAATTTTGTATGTCATTTTCTATTTAATCACTCTAGAATCTTTACTTCGTGTACTAAAGTAGTTTTTTTGTTAGTATTTCTCTGCCACATATGTCTTTTTATTGGTAAGTTTTAATTATGTTTTGATTACTTTCAAAAACACAAAGTGAGGATAGAGCATTATGAGAAGAACAAGATATACATAGTAGAAAAGATTAAATGCTTACCAATTGTGACTCTTTTCTTTTGTCCTCCTGATATGCCTCTTCTCATCTCATCACCGACAAGGGTATCAGCACATTCAGACAAACCAAGTATCTGTATTCATAATTTTTTTGTGATTATAATGTCAAGACAAGTGGTAAATTGAAAAGTCACAAAGTTACCTTGATAATATAATTTGTTGTAAGGTTGCTTCCTTCTCCAAATGTGCATGCCTGCAGAAAACAGATTTAGGAATTGGGAAACTAGAATTCTGGTTTAGCAAGAGTAGAGGAAAATATATTTAACCACCTCAAATATTGAATCAATATCTTGGTCCACTTTGTTGATGAAACCATGTTGTCTCATTATTACTTGTTTCAACACCTCTAAAGTGGTCATTCCAGACATGAACTTTCTATTAGTGTTTGTCACAGGAAGATAGAAACTCTATAAAAACAAAGCAAATGCCTTTAATGAAAAATGAAAAAATAGAAACATTGAATATGTTTTGAGTGTTTTTTGAGTTTGAGTTTCTTGTATAGAAAACTAAACCTATATCACCATATGTAAAAACACACCATATAGCAAAGTAAAAGGTCCCTTACCAAATTCACCGTTGGTTCCCAACATCTTAGAAGAGAAATCAATTGTCTCTCTTATTGTCATCTCAGCATGATGAAGATCATTCTGGCTAATGTATGCATGCTGGTATTGAGGTTTTGAATGATTCACTTCCACTCCATTGTACGTGACCTTTCCTTTGAACTGTTAAGAGATGTTACAATGAATATAAATGCAATTAGTGCTTATCTTATTAGCAAGTATTTTTGTTCGCATGCAGATAACTAAATCTACCTTCAGTGAAGGATCCAACTTTCCTGCCAATGCCTTTAAAAAGGTTGTTTTCCCAGAACCAGGTGCCCCTAGAAGAAGTGTCAGCCTGATACCAAAAGGGGACACAATATTTATTACATTAATGAATGATCAACTTTTAACCAAGGCACTTTACAGACTGACACATGTTCCAATTGAGCACTTGATTTTAGATAAATAGGCTAAAAATCCCACTATTGATTTTGTATAGGTTAGGCATATATGCTTACCTTGATGGTCGAAAAGTACCGCTGACTCCTTTAATAATATTAATGGGTCTTTTCATTGTAGTACATAAGTGTGAATATGTTGCCAATTCCTGCAAACAATGCTAAACAAAATTTAGAACGAGTTTTGGATGCGGCTTGATCAATAATATGTATATCAAAGAAAGCAACTGCGTTTAAACATACATACTTCAGAGATTGTTAGACTGCATTGGAACATGAATTATAGTTTTGGTTTTGGAATGTGAATTCAATGATATAATTTTTATGGAAGATATCACATATTTTATGGCCGGCTTGATGGTTAAAGTCGAATATTTAAATGTGTGGGCACCTTAGGGAAACTAGGAAGGAGTTAATACTTCCATAAGAAAGTCTTTGACATATGGGACTCTAATTCTACTTAGTTGTATGAACTCCCTAAAGTTGTAGCTAAGAACATTGAAATATGTAGGAGCAGTCTTCTTTGCCAAACTCTACAATTTTTTTGGCGGCTTTCTAATAGACTAGAGAATTGCTAGTTTATGTATGCTCCTTTTGTTTAGATGATTGATCCATGTATCGAGCCTCTGCGATCCGTGAATGTAATACTCATAATACTTTGGATTATGCAATAAAAGACTGTGTGCATCGATTGATGCAGAGACCGGAGCTATGCTCCTTTTTAGGAAAAAAAAAGATGTGCTCTTTTACCACAAATCATCATGCATTCCATACTTGCATTTGAAGCAGGGTCCTTCGCATCGGAAGTTCACGATTTCCATGAGTCCCACGCTATCTAAAAATACTGGGGCCACCGAATATTTGTATCTCTTTCAAGTTTAAAAGCCCCAAATTGCAAGATTTCATTGAGACAACATAACATGCTATCATTGGGAGACAATACAAGTAATAGGGGGCATGCTGGCAATCTTCTAAAATTTAGTGTACAACCAACACATTTTGCAATTTGTAATATACTAGCTGAGTTGACGTGCGAGTTGCTATGGAAAAAAATTGTGTGTAACAGCAAATTTCTTATCCCTTGTCACGGAAGAAAATATTTGTCGATCCCTGCATTACACTATTTTCATTCCAACCGTATCGTCGCTTTCCTTTGGCGCTTCAACACTACCAATCACAACATCGCCTTGATATAATAATTTTTTCATGTCAAGTAATGGGCTTTTGTGCCTTCTCCTGCACCTACAAGTAAATTTTTTCAATAGGTATATCTATCGATAGATTAAATAAACATTAAGCGAGAAGAGACACACATGCCAAATAGCCATGTTACTGATATTGCCACAAAGAGAGAGAAGATCATGGCGCTCCAGCGATCGACTGTGGTGAAGCAACTCTCAGTGTTGTTTCTAAAGACGATGCTAACCAGAAACCTAGATCTCCTCCGCGCCTTTTCAACGTATAATAAGGTGTTGAGGAGAAGCATCATGGATAGGCATGTAAGAAGTCCAAAATTCAATGAAAGTAGGACATGGTAAATTGAGAGGTCGATCCAAACCAAGGAAACCCCGCCGGGAGGCTCTCCTACGTCCCTGCCCCCACCGTCGTCTGGTTCTCATGCGCGCTGTTCGCCGATGCCCAAGCCTGCCGCCAAGGATCGAGCAGCCACCACCGCCCGCTACCGGTAGTGGTCTCCATCCCACCTGACAACCTAATCTCGACTATCGGCCTCCTCCATCTCATTCGACGCCCCCACTACCACAACATGGCACACCTCCCTAGCGACCCCAAGCCTGATGCACGACTTTACCACCACCAATCCCTTCTATGCAACTTCCAGCGGGCTCCTCGTGTAGCATGTAATGTACTAAGTAAGGCTACGATTCTGCTACTCCCCTTGAGTTCTTTTATTCCTGGTGATGTCAACTGACTGAACATGGAAATTCTGTATGAACACCTGATACCATGTACTCTCTCCGTATAAAAATAAATGACTTCCGTTTGTCTAGATTCGCATGTATCTATATATGAATCTAGACAAATCCAAATCACTTATAAAATACCAAATTTTTAACACCATTCACAACTAAATCATCTGTAAGTGAAATGTGTGTTCATAGGTGAATAGACCCATCCATGGCATGGCTTATCGACCGCCATGTGATCTACTGAATTTATTTTGTTCTACCCGCAAAAAAAGAATTTATTTTGTTCAACAAGTCCTGTAACTAAGGTGTCATATGATCCTGCCAAAGCCCCACTTCTAGTTCATTTGCCAAATTCTAGTTCAAATTTTGAGCAAAATTTTGAATTAGATTTTGGAAAATGAACTCGAAGTAGGACTTTGGCGGGATCCCACTTGACATCTTACCTATAACGGTTTTCTTGTCCTAGATTAAACTATTCCAACCATCTTCCAATAATATTTGTTACTATAGTTGAACTTTTCCCATTAGCGTCAATTTTGATTAATTGAACCCTGCCTAAGCAGCCACTACACTAAGTGTCTTTCAAAATATGCTCCTACATCCAACAATTAATTATGGAACAATTTTGTAGTCAATTAAAATCTTGAGTTTTCATAGGTACTATGCCACTAACCTCTATAGGATATTATGGAATTGAATGCCAAGAGCTTGTGGAAGGCGACATGTTAATGGTAAGATTATAAATTTGGGCCAAGACGAACATGCACACATAAGTAGAGAGATGGTAAATATGTGAGCTACTGTTATAATTAGTAATACTAGGAGCCTGCATTACTAGAGGATAAACAATAGCTGGAAGTGATTTTCACCAAATTCATTTTTATATCTTGCCACAATGACACTTGAATCATTTTCTTACTTAAAGTACGAGTTGACCAACTGAACAACCGCACATACTGAACCAAGGATGCAACTAAGCTATTATTCTCGATAGCCTAGATCATATTTGATTGGTTTTGTTTGATGGTCTTGCTTACAGGCTTGACTGAATATAGTGTGAAGTAAGAGAAGATAGAACGACATTTGTGTATTTTCTTGTCAGCGGTAGCTAAACTGCACAGTAGTAGTCATATCCAGGTTTATGCTATATGCATCATTGCCCAGTACAACAAATGACACCCTTCAGTGATGTTAATTCCAAATTTTATAGGAACACATGCGTAGCTACATAAGCTTATTCCTAAGGAATATGTCACCCACGATTACTATTTTCTTAGAACATGTATGTTTGGGTGACAACTGAATAAGTTCACATGTACATCTCCCAAAAATGCAGTGAAAACCGATTCTTGATAACCTGTGGTTGTGTGGTGACCGTTGTTATGTACTTCCCTTGTTCCTAAATGTAAGGCTCTCTAGCAGTTCAAATACGGATTACATTTATGAATGCCGGTAGTATATTTGAGTTTCTTGCTTGCATATCTAAACTCTTGAACATTAGTTATGCAAATACTAGAAAAACTAAACCACACAAATTCTAAAGATAATCACCTTAGTTTGAACTTGCCAATTAATTGTCAGAGAATTCCTATCCCTTGTATTCAGATTTGAAGCATAGTGAATGTGCCCAGTTAACATTGCATGCTACATTGTTGTTCCAGTTTAGTCCCTAAATCTATGTTGTAAGTCTTAGCTAGCGGTATTGTGTCCAAATTCAAAGAGAAATCGAAACCAGGACAACTTCTACATACTTTTATTTTGTAGCAAGACCATTGTTCATATTTTTTCCTTAGGCTGTTATCTATGCCTAGATATGCTGAACTATAGATAATTAGATTGTAGTCCTAATGCCCTAGACCAAGACATTTTCTACTTATTTCATTATGCAACAAGTTTAATAGTTCTGGCTGATGGTGATGTGTATGAAGGATCAAACCAAACCCAAATTTGGATACCCTCTTCTGTCATCATATAATTATCCATATATGTATTTTTATCTTTTTAATTGTTATTTTTTGCATGTGATTTTCATGACGAGTAGCTCCATATGGTGATGTACTTAGTACCTGTAGGCATACTAAATGTCGCAATGCTTTAGTCTGATTGTTTTACTTGGTTAGTTGTTTCCCCACCAAGTGTTATCTTCCAATCCCTATTCCTGATTCATACCGGTAGGAATTTAATTCCTGGATGGTTATTGGGTCAAATTATTCTTCATCTTAATTTTGTGCCATTCACATTCTTTACAAGGCTTTATATTGAAGGGATTTACTATGCGTAAATTGTCTCTAATTTACTCATTTGATCTTCACTAAGTAAAGTTCCACAAAAAATTGGAGGGACTCAAGGGAGCAATAGGGAGCCCGCTAGATTGATACCATAAACTTTGACAAAGTTTTATATGGTTTGACTTAGAAAAAATCTAATACTCTCTATAATTTGTCAAAGAGGGAGTACATATATCATGCGGGAAATACGAGTAGCTTATATTTTTTCGACTACAGATCAATATTCGGCTAATTGCGTTTTTTGTTTGGAAATTGACATGAGTTGGAGAAAACACTGGTACATAGAAAATTAGAGTGGGGTGAATATCAAGCACAAGGACAAGGACGGTGAAGAAAAAAATAAATTTGAGTGAATGTGGCAATACATGGATACTAAACTAGTTACGATATAACATAAATAATATATTCTTGATGCATTTCGTGTAGGCTCTTTAGAACACCATGTACAACCATATGCTTGAATTGATTATCTTGCAGAACCACATAGGCACGGAGAGTGGAGGTCGGTGCAACCGGTGTGCCAGGTAATCCTATCTTTTTTTAGACTATAGGTTGTAGCCTAGCATTAAACTAATGATACCAAATGGTCGAAGATACAAGGTACTGAACCATCTTACAAACAAATCCACACACACAAACAAAATATCAAGCAAACAACTTGTATAAGAAACCACTAAAAGCAGATCTACAAGCAGGTTGGGTCGACTACAACACGAGACAGAGACAGAGACAAACAATGCTTGAGGAGACCTATATACCAACAAGGTTGAACATGTTCGGATCGACAGGGCAAGCGGCACCCGATCCATTCACTCTCACCAAAGGGACCCCTGTCCCTACACTAGTAGAGAAAATCATAGTAGAGACATGGAAAAATCGCCGTTAGTATCGTCCTTTAATGATACCGCTAATCTGATGCCACTGATAATTACTAATGGTTGTATGTGCTGGGTATGCCACCAGTAACAGACATATTGGTAGCATGTCGTTAAAATATCACCAATATTTAAAGTAACTAAACCTAAACCTAATTCTATATCTGACCATCCACGTCGATGTGGCTACTGCCATCACCACTGCTGTCATCAAAGAGGTTGTTGCTACTTCTGTGGTCCGGAAGCGGAACTGTCCTCCAATGCTGCCATCCGCTATGGTCGTCCTCGATGGTGATGATACCAAAATTTTATGCGGACCACCGGCTGGCGGTCTCTAGGGGGAGGGGCTTGCACCATGTTCTTCGATGCGGTGATGGCTATGGCGAGCCCCGTTATATCCACCAGGTCATCGGGATGGATTTTTATAAGTGGACCAAACCGATATTTATTTGAAACAGAGGCAAAAAATTACCTCATCTATTAGTTAAAGAGGTAGAATATAATTACCCAGTTAATTGGCGAAAAACCGAACATAACTCATTACAACAAGAACATGTAGACTACTTCTGTGCAACGCCTGAAACTTCCTAATAACCCTGGCAGACTAATGAAAACACATGGATCAACACCTCGCAAGATAAACCCACTAAGAATACAATAACAAGGACATTGGACCCATCAACAACGACAACGGACACAACACCCTGAGCAGATGAGAAGTATCCATCAAGTAGTCATGGGAGCCTTCCCTATGGCACCACTCTTCTTATTTTTCCCTTGAAAGATTTATCCTTCAGAATTCCAGAGCAATGTATAGCACCCATATTCTTACTCTTCTCCCTAGTTGCCTTGTTCAACAAGAGGCAACCAATCATCTTGCCAAATCTAGTACCAACAACCTCTAAGCTAGTGAGTAATTCACAAAATTTATTGGCAAAGACAACCCTACTAGTAATAGTTGAGAACACACCGGATGCCACAATCTTGTCACCCATAGGAACCACCTTAGCAATGGACTCATATGAGAGGAAAATAATAGCACGAAAATTCAACGGTCGATGAAGTCAAGTAGCTAGCTAGGCTTCAGCGGTGGTGTAGTGCAGATGGAAAATCCACCGCCGAGGTCCCAAGGGAGTCCACCTCAAGATGCATCATCGATAGAGAAGTGGACATCCTAGCACTAGTATAGAGCGACGGTATGGACACCCTTGTTGAAAACAACACTGATACGGCCCACGGTTAAGCATAGTTGTGCATGCAAGATAAGGTCTGGCTGTGATGGGCCACGACAGGTCTATAAAAATTTGTGATACACTACGCCAACGGTTACTATGGTATCTCTATGTCCGATATCACCTCTATACCTATGGTTTTGGGTAAATACTCATTCGTAATGAGAACTAAATCTCGAAGGGGGCATTTATAAATATTTCAATTCATTTTAGAAGTGGAAGAACACTGGTAAAATGTGGTAGATTTTACAAGGATTTGGAACCACCAGCTACTGCCTACAAATATCACTTCTCTCTCACTATATGCTATCTTAGTTCACCATAGCCGTTGCACGGGTCGGCCTTTCACTCTCTCCCACTCTTGCTCGCTCTATGCCATCTCTATTCTAGCAACTAGACAAGATGCCCCCAAGATGGGAATCCTAGGAGTTAACTCTATCGTCACCTGTTAATCCCAACCACATCACTAAGTATATGGACAGACCTGAGAACAAATGTTGACAGCTTCCATCCCTAGTGATACAGAATTTAGTGAATTTATGGAAGGGGCCAATGAGAAGCCGAAGCGGGATTCTGATCAGGTGTGGACCAATGAGGAGGAGGAGACAACACTGAAGGAGGAGGGCAGCGACGAGGAGGATGCTTCACTATAGGAGGAGGATGGCGAGGTGGAGGAACCACCGCTGGTGAAGGACGACGTGCCACCGCCGATGACCGAAAAAGCAAGACCGTGCGAAGGTCGAGGATGGCACGGAATAAGGGTGCAAGAAGTAATGCTCGTATTATTTATCCTACTATCATTATGCACTACCTCCATACCTGTTTATTGGGCTAACGCGGAGTTTAAGAAAAAGTTTGACCATAAAATTTATCAATAAAACATGAGTTATATGTCGCAAAAATTATACCATTGGATTGATATTTGAAAGCTCTTTCCAATGATATAATTTTTGTGACATATGGTTCATATTTCGTTGGTCAAATTTGCAGTCAAATATATTACTTGGGCTCCATGTTAGCCCAATAAACCGGTATAGAGGGAGTAAGTGTTTTGTCATTGTTATTATCATTATTAATTAATTTAAAAGCATCTCTTTGTTTCCACATAGCCATGATGGAAAAAATCCTATTATCCATATGTAGGTCCAGTTTGTGAGCCGAAGAAATACAAAAGACACAATATCCATTAATATCTATTTCCAATGTGGTAGCTAGTGCTATAAATTCTACCAAGTGGCATTCTAACCATCTCACTCCCTCCCGCACTCTCCCAGATCTGGAAGTAGTGTGGTGGCATAACTGTGTCTCCTCCTAGCTACCGGAATCACTGCCTAGGCGTCTTTCAAGGGGTGTGTCCACCATGGGTGCCAACGCGTCTCCCGAGCAGCAGGATCTGCCTAGTGTGCCTCTCCTACGAGCAGTGTAGCCTACATCATCGCCTCCGCGTCATTCGGATCTATTACATGCTAACAGAATCGCGGATCTCTTGGGGAGGCTCTTCACTATATAGAAAGATGTAGCCTAGTTGACTTGCCATAGTTTTAGTATAGTTAATATCCATTGTTTTAGTGCATCTAACTTGTTTATTATAGCTAGCATTCCACTACTTTTAGCATATTGACTTGCATTGATTTAACATTGTTAAAGACTTCCCAATGTTTTAATATAGTTATCTTGTCATTGTTAACATCTCACGGTTTTAATATACCTAACTGACTACTTGTTTCAATATAGTTTTGGTACTACCACTGATGAATAACCTCATACTACTCCCTCTGTTCCCATTTACTCCGCTTCTAAGCAAAAGCGTGGATATCAAGGAAGTAACCAAATATTCCTTTCTCACTTCATGTTGCACTATTCTACCCCTAAGATAAATTCCAGTGCATGCATGCACAACTATTACTCTAACATGCAAAGCCAGCCGTAGGTGAAAAAGTGAAGGGAAATTTTGGAAATCATAGCTTGACGATTTGAGCTCCGCCGCGCAACAACGTGTCAATCCGGTGTCATCCACGATATCGGGGGAGCCGTTGCCCCGATCATGTAAACGTTCCCAGTCGGTAAGATTTCTCAAAAAGGTGATTGCCGCGTTATGTTTTTCGTGTTCCATATGGGCTACTTCTCCTCAGATCGATCTGGGTGGTCATCCATGGTAACCACGGATAATGCGCTTATCCGGAGTCATCCGGGATATCGGGGGAGCCGTTGCCCCGGTCACGTAAACGTTCCTAGTCGGTATGATTTCCTGAGTGAGGGTTGCACGCTGAGTAATATGAAAAAATGGTGAAAAAGTTAGGCATGGTGTAAAATAAAATAGAGGGAGTATATGTTAACATGGTTTAATGTTTAGGGTAGGATTTGATTTAACTGTATTATATTCAAGACATAAACTTTATGCCTTAAACTCTATTGTACGTCTAGTTGCCTTAAACTGTATATACATTATATTAAGTTCAGCTGGCAGTTTTTGTGAATGTGCGTATCTTCGTTATGGTTTTTTCAGTGTGCTAATCCTTCTGGTTTGGTTTTAATAGTATCTTGGTTACCCTGCATAATAAAGGATTAGCTAGCTGTCCAAGGTATTATTGCTAGCAAGACATTTCTTGCCTCCAAATCATTCTTAGAGGACAAGCTATACGGAGGGGCTTCTTCTAGTTTCTTACTCCTATCCTATGTAAATTTTCTAATCATCAATAACTATATTTATGTAATTTAGCATGTCCTTTGGCCCTATTCTTACTACTCATGAAATAATTATAAAGAGGTCGATGCATACCCTAACAATTTAGCTTGTTAAATGAGCTAAAACACAAAACTGCTGCTTTCTAAAAGAAGGATGATGCGAAGTAAAAACTCCGAGCCTCTCAAAGCTATCAATCTGCTGGTGTTGTTATCATTTAAATGCTTTTTGGTCGCAATTCCTAGCCCCAATACCCTGAACTCACATTCATAATATGTTTAAAACAATCGCCTATTTTGGTCACACTGCATACAAACAAGCTTCCACAGAGGAAGGGGTCAGAACAACCATCATTGGTTGCATGACCTACTTAATCGAGCGTCGAGTCCACGGTTGCTTGTAGTATCACAAAAGAAGGATGATAATATCCGCAGATTGCGAGGACGAGAAAAAGGCATTTCAAACAAATGAAAACCTGATCAAAATATGATATGGCATGTGGTTGAGCTTAAGAATTTCTGTAGCGAAAGTATCATAGTTTGTACTCCCTCCATTTCTTAATATAAGGTGTATAGTTTTTTGAGGAAAAATCCAAAATGTAAGGATTATTGCATTGAAACACTTGTTTAGATAATATGTTTAGGGATTTTATTACATTTCATTATCTTAGGCAAGTTCCTCTATTTTCTCATGCCAATTAGTGAGGTGTAATCTCGCCTAAAACTTGTCTATCTTACCCGGCCTCCACGACCGCGTGCCAAAAACCATATACCTTATATTTAGGAACGGAGGGAGTATCATTTATGACATGTTGGATTTTTTTTTGATGTGGAACAATTTCCTTTGCATGATAGTTCTAGTGACATATTGTTGTATGTAGTGGTGAAAATTGTCTGATATGAATGAATACAACATTTTACTGATTTAGTGCTTATGTTATATGACATTTTAACATGGTGTAAATTATATATTCATGTAGATAAAAAATAGCTCAACGTAAATGGGTGGAAGCAAAATAACTGTAACTGATGAGTTCCTCCTTAAGAAAACAGAGGAATGTCGAAGACTTTTTCCAAAATACCCCCTTTACCGGTGAAGGTTTTGGGATCGGTTGCCAAAGGGATCTTCACATCAACGATAGGTCTCGGACAACGAAGCCTTTTTCTGTTGCCGTAGTTTTTTTTTGGCATGGGTCCATAGTGTCGCTTTTTATTAGTGTACACAGCTCCTTAGCTTTGAAATGATCTGCATAATCGGAGCCACGACCCTAGAAAAGTCCACGCTCCTAGAGGGAACCTGCCCGTTAAGCTATGTCGAGTGAGGAGGTTTATATGCATCCTCCTCCTGGGTATTCTGTTTCCGAGGGGATGGTTTGTCGTCTTCGACGTTCTCTTTATGGCCTCAAACAGGTCCCTCGTGCCTGGTTTGAGCGATTTGCTTCTGTAGTGACTGCTGCTGGTTTCTCCCCTAGTGCTCATGATCCAGCGTTGTTTGTTCACACTTCTCCTCGTGGACGCACTCTTCTTCTTCTCTATGTTGATGATATGATTATTACCGGTGATGATCCTGAATATATCGCCTTTGTTAAGGCTCGTCTTCGTGATCAGTTTCTTATGACTGATCTTGGTCCTCTTCGATACTTTCTTAGGATTGAAGTTTCCTCCACTTCTGATGGCTTTTACATCTCTCAGGAAAAGTATATTCAGGATCTTCTTGCTCGTGCTGCTCTTGGGGATGAGCGCACTGTTGAGACCCCTATGGAGCTTAATGTTAAGCTTCAACCTACTGATGGTGATCCTCTTCCTGATCCGACGCGTTATCGTTATCTTGTTGGGAGTATTGTTTATCTTGCTGTCACTCCTCCTGACATCTCTTATCCTGTTCATATTCTGAGTTAGTTTGTTTCTGCTCCTACCACTGTTCACTATAGTCATTCTTCTCCGTGTTCTTCGTTATCTTCGTGGTACGATCACTCGTCGTCTTTTCTTTCCTCGTTCCAGCTCTCTCCAGCTCCAGTGCTATTCGGACGCTACGTGGGCGAGTGATCCTTCGGATCGCCGTTCACTTTCTGCTTACTGTGTGTTTCTTGGTGGTTCGCTCATTGCTTGGAAGACGAAGAAACAGACAGTGGTTTCCCGTTCGAGTGTTGAGGCTGAGTTGCGTGCTATGGCCTTTTTGACTGCTGAGGTGACCTGGTTACGATGGTTACTTGCGGATTTGGGGGTCTCTATTACCACACCCAGTCTGGTTTTGTCTGACAGTACAGGTGCTATTAGTGTTGCACGTGATCCGGTCAAGCATGAGCTTACCAAGCATATTGGTGTTGATGTTTTTATACACGTGCTCAGGTTGTTGCGCTTCAGTATGTGCCTTCAGATTTACAGTTGGCGGATTTCTTCACGAAGGCACAGACCAGAGCGCAGCATGATTCCTTACTCTCCTCAGTGTTGTGGATCCACCATGAGTTTGAGGGGGGTGTTAGATGTATATATATGTATATTATATTTCCCTCATATGTTAGGGGGCTTCCTGCATATTTGCCCTGTACATGTACTATATATTGTGGCATTTGGCCCCTAGAGGAATATAACTTGTCTATTCCTAACAGATGCGAGGGACTGGCACGGGGAGGGAAACAACCATAGCTTCATGCATCCCCATCATCCATGGAACTAGAAGGGAGCTCGGGCTGAGGAGATACATCAATACACATCATTGGGCATACCAAGAGCAAGATAAAGCCTCCTCTCTTGCCACAAAAACCACTAACCTGCACGAGGCAGCCATGTAGCACAGAGCAAAGCATCATGGCTTGCTCAGCCAGAGCGAACTGCAAACTGCACATCTGCCTCTGTTGATTTGTTATCGGGTGCAGACGATGCAGAACAACAGGACATCAGAGTGGCGAAGTCTAGATCTCGGGCGTCACCAAGCTGTCATTGACACTACAAGAGCATATGGTATATCGCTGCATATTTTTTGAATGGTGTATCACTATCACAAAATGGCCTACACATGTTTTCCTCTGACATATATATAGTTCTTTCATGGCAACTAACAAGGTGAGCGGACAAGTTTGCGCCGTGGAAGAATGTATTGCAGCGCTAAAGTGCGTTGTGGTAGCTAGCCATCACCACCGATGTTTGTATATATGAATTTGCATATATACACGGTTTGGGTTATAATTATTCGCCTATAGAAAAATGTGACATTGACTGTGGGTCTAGCGCGAGATATTAGTCAAGCGCAACCCACTGACCAGTGGGCTCCACCGAAGCCAAGGGTGTTTCCCTAAATATTAGAAACCCTCTCCCCCATGACCCTACACTCTCACATCCCTCACTTCGTACTTTCTTTGACCTATATATCTTTCCATGAAATCTTTAGGGGGCGGCTGACGCAGGAATCAAACTAGCCTCAAGGAATCAAACTATGATGTCGGTATGTACAGTTGAGGCTTTTCCACTCTCCTCAGGGTTTTTTTACATTTGGAGATTTTCACTTAAATTTGTGGATTTCTAGATCCCACACATGTGCATTTGCTCTTTTTCTTTGAAGTTCAACTTCAAGGAGTACCAAAGCACACCCTGACCTACTTCAAAAAAAAAATCTTTGACCCGACCTAGAATGGGGAACACAATGTCCCGAACATCGTCTATGACTACACTGGCGACCTCATCGCATGACATACGTGGCATACGACAGACAGTTTGCAGATTGTTACCATCGTCGCATGTGCACAATTGATCTACCAAGAATCAAGAAATCACATCATGACGACTAAAAATGATTTTTTTAATGTAGTTCGGTGAACTCATGTACTCTACATGGCATGACTACGAGTGATCCTCCCCATTGGTACAGTAATACCAGACGCCCTAGCGCCAACTCATGCAGTCGGCTCCCCTGCGTGCCGCTGCTATCAAATCATCATAGGTAACATTGTGTGACACTCCGGCATTATATAGGAGGCTCGGGCAACAAGTGTCCTACTATTACACAACTCTTATCCTATCCATACTACAAAGTCCAAATGTAACCTAACTCATACACAATATTCGATAGAAGATCAACACAAATCACTCTGTCTTGCACGTTTTTTGCGTGGTATACGGGGAGTACTTTGTAGGAATAATATTCACATGGTGTACGAGAAGTACTTCATAGGAAGAATACTTTAGGCTCAATACCGATCGGGGCCACCCATCGCGGAGGACCGAGCTTCTGTTCAAGGGGGGTTAGGTTTATGGTGCGGCTGGTCGAGGGTAACCTCCTAGAGGAGGTCATGTACTTGTTACCTCCTTGTTGTCGTAGGGAGCTTGAGGTGAGAGGTGCTCGTCCTTGATTGCCGACATGGCTAAGGCAGAGAAAATGGGTCGAGGCGTCACAGGGAGAGCGACATGCAAAGGAGGACCGGAGGCCGAGTGTCCGACGATTGTCTGGAGCAGTAGGGGTTAGGGAGGAAGGCATAGAAGTAGGTATTAAATGGCCGTGAGGGCATCAGTCAAAATGTAGTATTTGTGTTCACCAAGGAATATTATTCTGGGCAAAGCCTTTGTGTGTCTCCTTGGTATGTTCGTGTGTTTTCATGAGAGATTAGAATGCTGCCTAGTACGGAGTAGAAGATTTCTTTCCAACTGTAAATGATGCGATTTTGTTCAGGAATTGTACAGTAACTGGTGAGTAAATGATGCGATTTTGACAGCTCCAGCGCGACGCGTGGATCGTGGCATCATCTCAGCATCTCGCCGGTGGCCATCTGAGACTCTGACCTGAAAGGAGCTCAGGCCATCATCTGCCCCCGCCGGTGGCCGCCATGGAGGCGCGGCCTGCTGGTCGCGGGTCGGATACTGGCGCCGTCCTCGGCAGTCGTTTCGGTGGGCTGACGGATCTCGGGGAGAACCATGTCGCGGTCCAGATGGCGGAAGAGGCTCTGGAAGAAGGAGAATGGATGACGGTGTCTCGTCGTAAGGACCACCGGAGTTCGCTGCAGGCCTTCTGGGAGGAGGCGGGCTATCCCTCACAGACCTCGCGCTACCGGGAGCTCCGGAAGGGCCTTCGGTCGCCTGGGGTCGGATCCCCTCCCTGGATTCGCCATGCAAGATCTTCGTCGCCCCCGGCGTCTGGTCTGGCGCTGGGTGATCGCCAGTGTTCCTCATCGTCGCCGTCGGGCCTACGGTTGTCGTACCGTCCGCGCATGGGCATGTGGCGAGGTCCTCTGCCGAGGCGTCGGATCACGCCGCCTCCTACGCTCGCGGAGTTCGTTCCTTCTTTTGCGGCGAACGTGGCGGAGTCGGGTGGCCCCACTGGCGCGAAATCTCTGGTATCGAGGCCAGGCGGGACTCGATCGCGGGCGGGAGAACTGGCGGGGTCGGGATCGGGCCGTAAACATGCTCCGTGCCTTCGGAGACCGATTCCCCTCGACACCTCAATGTTTCGTCGTTCGACTGCTGCGCCTGCTCTTTCCTCCGCGCCGCCATCGTCCTCGTTTTGCCCTAATGTCCGCTGCATCTGGACGCCGGGGTCACCGTCTTTCGCTCGTACAGTGATGGCCGGGGTGCCCCAGCCACCGACGTTGGTGGGAGGAACTGCTGCGCCGGCTGCACCAACCATGCCCCCGGCGGGAGATGGAACTGCTGCTACGACAGCCAATCCAGTGTTGCTCTCAGTGTCTTCTCTGCCTGGTGGAGGACAACCAGGGATGGATAATCAAATTCCTTTCAGGCCTCTTCAGCCACAGTTCCGACCTGCGGGTCCATCGGGGTTCACTGCTCAGCCCACGGGGCAGTTCTTCCAGCCACAGATGAATTTTTCTAGGCCGGTTTTCCCACCAATCATCCCGCCTCAGCAATATGCGCAGATGTTTCCGCAATTTGCGTAACCTCCCGCTGCTGCTTCTGATCCTGTGGTGCCGCGGAACAAACGTAAGAAAAATAAGAATGTTCGGGGAGCACAGCCGCAGCCATCTGCGGTGCCTACACAGCAGACTTTTCAGCCTCAGTTTCAGCCTACACCGGTGCTCACACCGGGCATGATGTATGGTCCTCCGCCGGCCGTGAGCATGCCAGTGCCGCTCGTTTCTGTTGTCTCTACATCCGTGGTTGCTATTGGGGATTCTTCTGGTCAGGCTGATCCTGGAAAGACCAAGAAGATGGTGAAGTGCTGGAAATGCTCTGGTGATACTCATGCTTCCAAAAATTGTCCGGTTCAGCATTACTGTTTGGTTTGTAATAATTCTGCTCACCCCACCGCCAAGTGTCCAACGCTGAAATTGCCCAAGCCTACGATGATTGTGGCAGGTAATGGTACCGAAGATACTCTTTTCAATCAGTTGCCTGATAGCATTTTCAAGGCAAACTTGGCTCCAAAGTGTACACCGACGGCTAAGGTGACTATGGTGGGTGTGGTGGTTCCTGCGTCTGTCATTGAGTCTCAGATGACAAGGATCTGCCCTCTCAGTACTCAGTGGAAATGGGAGGCCCTTCCGCATGGTGATGATTCTTTCCTTGTAAGCTTCCCTTCTTTCGAGGATTTACAGCGTGTCGATGGCATACAGATGCCGGTCCCTTCTCATAATGCTCGGATTGTTATCAGTGTTTGGGAGATGCAGGATATCCAGCCGAGTTTTGTACTACCTCAGGTGTGGGTTCATGTGGAGGGTGTTCCTCATACCATCCGGCACTTCCATGGCTTGTGGGCGGTTGGATCTCTTCTGGGTACGACAGTGGATGTGGATTTACCGACGCTGTATAGTCGCAATATTGTGCGTATTTGTGTGGAAATGATGAATCCAAATGCACTTCAGAAGTGTGTGGATGCTAGAGGTCCCTACATTGGTACTACTGCTACTCTGAAGTTGAAGGGCTATGACTTTACTTTTCGCCCGGAGTCCCAAGATTTCCCCGATCCCTCGTTTACCCTATGTTCGAGGCGTAAGGAGATGATTCAGATGAGGACGATGGTCGGACAGAAGGGAAGGACCCTCTCCGATGATACCACTACTCGGACTCAGGGGAATCAGATGGAGATTGATGCGAGTTCCCAGACAGTTGTGGGTGGTCCTCAGGCCAACAAGCTTTCTACTTTGCCTGTGTTTGCGGTCACGCCTTTCAATCCTACTCCCCAAACTCCCAGGGGTAAAGCCATTGTTGCTGCTGCACGGCGCTCTCGCTCTTGCTTTCAGAGGCCTAGTTTGATCTCTGCTACTGCATCTTTGGTTTTGGATGAGGCGGATCTTTCTGGAGCCACGTCTCTTTCGCCGGCCTCCTCTCCTGCACCGACTGTGGTGCAGCACTCTTCACCAGGCAATGCCGACGCGTCTTCGCTTCTGGGTGTGGGGACGCTCGTGGACTTGGCTGCCGTGGGCCGGTCAGCATCACCTACTTCTTCTCAGCCGTCCTCGTCGACTACCTCTTCGCCTTCTGCTGCGCGGGAGACACAGGAGGTTCAGCCCACTACGTGGCAGGCACCTCAGAAGAGTTCTGCGTTGGGCCAGGAGGCCGATGGTCTTGGGCCACAGGATGGCCAGGGCCGTGGCATATTTCGACACAGGAGACGCTGGTCGAGCTGGGTTCGTTGACGGATGCAGCTGTGGAGGAGGATCAGCATTTGCAGGTTCTCAAGGTCTCTCAGATACCAGTGCTGTGCAGGAGTGCAAGGCATCCGGTGAGTACCGATGGTGCTTCGTCTACTGACATGGATTCTTTAGAGAAGGCCATGCGCAGGAAGGCGGAGAAGAACCTCGACACGGCTGGTAATCCCTCTTCATCCAAGTCTTTTATTCCTTTTTCATCGACTTGCATTAATTCTAAGCTTAATTCTGTTGGAATTAGTTTAGGTAAGAACGTAAGTGATGTTTCTATTTCTGCTAAGGTCTTGAAGCGGATGGAATTTGACCGGTTAACGGTTGTTCCAAAAGCCTCGGCCTCTTATATTTCCACCTACTCTGATGATGAGGATACAGACATCTCAAGAGATGGTCTGATCCTATCTCATCTAGTAGGTGAAGTTCTTGAAGTTGGTTTGGACGAAGATAGATTAAGCTCAATTTATGAGCTAATAACCGCCTAAATGAAATCAACTTCTGGAAAAAATGTAATAAATCTCGTAAACGAGAACTTGCGCCTAAATCTATTATTGTTTCCCAATGAATGACATATTTTTGAATAGCAGAGGTCTTCGAGACTTGGCTAAACATTTACACATTGCACTATGTTCTAGGGAACATAATTTGGATTTTGTGGCTATCTCCAAAATAGGTAGACGAGAATTTTCATAGACTATACTAGATCGCCTATCAGGCGGTATAGATTTTATGTGGAATTCTCATACACCCAGGGGACGGTCTTGGGGCATTTTACTTGGCGTGCGGGCAGACACAATGGATATATTAGCTGTTGCGGATGGGAAGTTTCATATTAAACTACACATCCGTAACAAAGCTGATAATTTCGTGTGGACTCTGGTTGCTGTATATGGTGCGGCTCAAGAGGCTTTCAAGGCCGATTTCCTTCGAGAATTGGTGAACTTAGCAAAAGATAATCCGTACCTTATCCTTATAGGGGGATTTTAACTTGCTTCGGTTTCCATTTGAGAAGAGCAAAGGCCGCTTCGATGATCATTGGTCCTTCCTTTTTAATGCTGTCATTGACAGTCTTGATTTGAAGGAAGTAAACATGATTGGTCGACAATTTACTTGGGCTAATTCTTTGGCGGAACCAACATACGAAAAACTTGATCGAGTACTGATGGACTCAGAATGGGAAGAGCACTTCCCTCTAGTTTCGGTACGCGCTCTAGAACGTATTGAGTCTCTGTCAGATCATGCTCCCATTTTGCTAACCACTGGTTTACCATTACCACGTTGTGGCCGTCCTTTCAAATTTGAGCTTGGATGGCTGCTTCGGGATGGTTTCCATGATATGGTGAAAGCAGTTTGGGAAAGGCCGGTTGCTGGTGCTACCCCAATCCAGAGATGGAATAATAAAGTGTGTTTGACACGAAAACATCTCGGGGGTTGGGCGCGTCACACTGCTGGTATTCTCAAAAAAGAAAACTTAGACTTTCTGCTACTATTGATGACCTCGAAGCTTTAGCAGAAACCCGGTTGCTCACTCCACTGGAAATTGAGCTAAAAAGGCTATCAAATGCGGAGATTGCCTGGTTACTGCGCGAGGAGGAACTCAAATGGTATCAACGCTCTAAATCACAATTTATTTTGCATGGAGATTCGAATACTAGATACTTCCACAGTGTTGCCAATGGCAGACACAAGAAGAAACGTATTCATTCCTTAAAGCATAATGACGAGCTGATTGAAGGACATGAGCAACTAAAGTCTTACATTACGAATTATTATAAGGGTTTGTTTGGGGATCCGGAGGAAGGCACTTTCTCAATGGATGAATCCCAAATTAATGATATACCCCAAGTTTCTGTGGAGGAAAACAAATATCTGACTGCTCCCTATTCTGAGGAGGAAGTCAAATTAGCTGTTTTCCAAATGGAGCATAATAAGGCACCTGGTCCGGATGGTTTCCCCGCTGAGTTTTACCAAACTTTTTGGGATGTAATCAAGCCAGATCTCTTGAACATGTTTAGTGCTTTACATGAGGGTCATCTAGATCTGTTTCGGTTGAACTTTGGTGAAATCATATTACTGCCTAAGGTTAATGAAGCAGAACGGATCCAACAATATAGACCGATCTGTCTTCTTAATGTTAGCTTCAAGATTTTTACCAAGGTTGCCACTATCAGGTTGAACTCTGTGGCTGATCATGTTGTTAGGCCTTCACAAACCGCCTTCATGCAAGATAGACACATTCTAGATGGTGTGGCTACCTTACATGAAACGGTTCATGAACTCCATAGAAAGAAATTGAATGGGGTAATTCTTAAAATTGACTTCGAGAAAGCTTATGACAAAGTTAATTGGTCCTTTCTACAACAAGCTCTCAGAATGAAAGGTTTTTCAGCGGATTGGTGCTCCTTGATCGAAAGCTTTGTAGTCGGAGGTAGTGTTGCCATCAAAGTCAATGACAATGTTGGCAGCTACTTTCAGACTAAGAAGGGGCTAAGACAAGGAGACCCATTATCGCCCATTCTTTTCAATATAGTAGCTGATATGTTATCCATCTTGATTGAGCGTGCTAAGTCTGATGGCCAGATTAAAGGTGTGATCCCTCATCTTGTAGATGGGGGGTTATCTATACTTCAATATGCAGACGATACAATTCTTTTCATGGAACATGATCTTGAAAAAGCCAAGAATCTGAAACTCATACTTTCGGCTTTTGAGCATCTTTCGGGATTAAAAATTAATTTCCATAAAAGTGAATTGTTTTGTTTCGGCGAGGCTCAAGAGGAGGTTGGCCTTTATAATGAACTCTTCGGCTGTTGTCAGGGCACTTTTCCGATCAGATATTTGGGTATTCCGGTACACTACCGAAGGCTTACAAATACTGAGTGGAAAATTGTCGAGGAAAGATTACAGATACGTTTGAGTAGTTGGAAAGGCAAACTTCTCTCTATAGGGGGAAGACTGGTGCTCATCAACTCAGTCCTTAGTAATATGGTTTTGTTTATGCTTTATTTTTTTCAACTTCCAAAAGGTGTCTTAAAAAGGTTGGATTATTTCCGATCAAGATTCTTTTGGCAGGGAGATAATGAGAAAAAGAAGTATAGACTGGCTAAATGGAGTGTTTTGTGTAGACCCAAAGAACAGGGTGGGCTCGGTATTCATGATCTACAGGTTAAGAATACAGCCCTCCTTACTAAATGGCTCTTCAAGTTGTTAAATGAGGAAGGGATTTGGCAAACTATTATTAAAAGGAAGTATATTGGTTCAAAGGCATTGTCCCAAATGGTTTGGAAACCTGGTGACTCTCACTTTTGGGCTGGTCTAATGGCGTCAAAAAAACATTTTTACGCTTCGGGACCTTCTCTATTAATAATGGGACGCAGATAAGGTTCTGGGAGGATAAATGGCTAGATAATGCTACCCTTCGAGAACAATATCCTTCGTTATATTCTATTGTTCGTTATAAGGAGGAAACGGTTGTCACGGTGCTCGAATCATTCCCGCCTAATATAACGTTCAGAAGGGATCTAATTGGTTCTAGACTTGACTCTTGGATCATGTTGCTACATCGCCTGGCACATGTGCAACTGTCGGACGAGCCAGATAAATTCCGATGGAATCTAACTAAGAACGGGTCCTTTTCTATTAGCTCTTTGTATGATGCTTTAATCCAGCCGTCTATTCCGTCGGTAGATAATAGGATGATCTGGAAGATGAAGATACCTCTTAAAAACAAAATTTTTGTTTGGTATCTTCGTCGTGGGATTATCCTTACAAAGGATAACCTTATTAAGAGAAATTGGCATGGAAATCCTGGCTGCGTGTTCTGTCACCATGATAAGACAATCAAACACCTATTTTTCCAATATAGTTTTGCCCGGTCTATATGGTCAATCACCCAAGCAGCTTCAGGCTTGTATCCACCACGTAGTATTGCCAACATTTTTGGGAATTGGTTACATGGTATTGATAACAAGTACAAAAATCTTCTTAGGGTCGGAGCGATAGCCATTATATGGTCGCTATGGCTATGTAGAAATAATAAGGTTTTTAATGATATGAACTGCTCTCTTCTGCAGGTTCTCTACAGGTGTACTCATATCCTTCAGGCCTGGTCGACTTTGCATCGTGCGGAATATCGCGATCTTTTCATGGAGGTGTGCACGCGGCTGGAGGATACGGCACGGGACTTTTTATCAGACATGGATGGCAGCATAATCTTCGGATAGACCTGTCCTCTGCACCCTAGGCGTTTTATAATTTCTCAGTTTGATATGTAATTCGCCTGTATTTTCCTTTTTATGTTTGGACCATGTGGATTGGTGTCGGCTATGTGCATCTATATGCAGAGGCCGGGTGTAAATTACTGTCTAAGTAATAAAAGCGCCCTTTATCGAGAAAAAAAATGAGAGATTGTAAGAGGTAGAAGAGAGAAGAAGAGGGACTGGATGTGGCAGCTCCAACGGAACTAATAATACTGCTAAAACGCAAGATAGTGTTAATAACTGTCTTGCTAACTTTACGAAAACATAATAGAACGGAGGATGTTGTACGGCTTCGTTCTGATCCTAATTAAAGTCGCTATGAAGGACCTAAAACCTGAGCTAGCCCAATTGCTTAATAAAGGCATGTTTTAGTTTGTTTAAACACAATCTAGACATTTTAGTGTGTATGTTCACTTATTTGCTTTAAACGTACAAACAAAAAGGTGTCTAGATATATGCGTTACGAAAAAGATCTAAAACATCTTATATTTTAAAACAGTGAGAGGGAGTAGATATTAACATCAGCAGACGATGTGATAAAGAAAAGAAAGGACGTTATGAGCAGTAGTTTCTTTTAACTTTGAGATTTTATGGTTTAGTCCAACAATGGCCTATAAATGTGCTAGCTTAGACGGGTCACAATGGGTGTAGTATCATAAAATAGAATCACGCACATGATATCAGTGTATAATGCAACGTCTATAATGTATGGTATTATATAATAGTATCACGATTTAATCATATTTATTGAATTGTAGAATTTCAATGTAAATTTGTGTTTAAGATTTATTTGACATTAATTTTTTTATTCTACGTGCTATGATATGGTATCTACCTATGATACTATCTCTCTCACATCAATAATTGCAGTGATACGTCAACATTTTGCATTCATGTAATGCATGATACCACCTATGATATTTCTATTGTGAGTAGTCTTAGACAGGCTGAGCACCGCGTTTTGAGTGCACACCTAGGAGCCACGGCACATGATCCTGAGATGCGCCGCCACCGCATAGTCTAGTCTTTTTTCCTATGCTAGTACTACCTCCTTCACGGTTTGCAGGACGCCTAATCAAATTTGGCTTTTTCTAAAACTACAACGTTTTAAGGCACATAAGAATTAATTGTTAAATAATATGGCTGCATGCAGAGGTGTGAATTAATTGAGTTTCCTTCCAACTTCTCTGCATGCAACGGACGTCCGCATGCAATCAATTGTTCACTATCTTCTATCCTTCCTCTCCTCCTTGACCGGTGCATGCACCTTAAGCCCTCGCTAATTGGCTGAAAAGGTTATCAATAGCATTAAATTCGTTTAATTAGGCGCGGCTATTAATTCACATGCTAATTCTGCAACGTACTCCACGAGATTTTTTAACCAATATGGTAACGCCTAGGTTCATGAGAATTTTATAGCGCGCCTTGCAAACCGTGAAGGAGGATCATGCCGCGTACCTAGGAAGTAGTTGTTATTCCAAGCAGTGATAAGTTGTTCCAGTTGTCGCTTACCTGGGCAGCGTTGACGACGCAGTTGATCAGCGTGGGCTGTGTTCTCTGGTCGATGCGCACATTAGCCTCCACGGCGAGCTCCTCGAATCGTACCTCCACCTTGGCAGAAACTCCCTGCCTGTATTAAAAGCGTGATAATAATATATAAAGAATTTCACCAGAATTTCACCTTGGCAGAAACTCCCAGGTCCCCCGAATCGATCTAGCGAGGACTCCTCTCTAAAGTTTCGCCGTGGTTATCAATCGCTGGCCGGCGATTCCACTTAATTCCGAAGCATGTTTTATTTTAAGAACTCAGAAGATGAATCCAACATTCGACTGCCTCGCGGTCGATCTTGGTATATAACAAATTCGTAAATGGTAATGAATATTTGCACCTTTCCTTCTCCTCGCGGAGCAGCCGGAGGAAGTTGCGGTTGTCCTCGTGAGTGAGCAGCGACGACGGAGGCCTCCTCTTCGATGATGCCATGGCTCATGCTGCTGCCAGTGGCCGCTTGGGCTGGACGGAGCAGCATGTATATATGGGAATGGTGCAGCATGGATATATTATTCGTGCAGTTCATACGTACAAATCACAACTACTGCAGGGCCCGCTGATGGTTGGCTCATTACTCTCTCTCTCTCCTCCCCTTCTCATTTTTTTTCAAAAAGGAGATTAAAACTCCGGGCCTCTATATAAAAAAGGTGTATACAGTGTTTTTTGTAATCGATGAAGATTTACCAAAATACAAGTGTACTCATCATCAAAGTATAAAATAGTACAACCGTACTTAGAGCCGAAATACATAAAAGTACAACCTTAGTAGAAGTCAAAGTCCGAGAAAGTACCACTGTACTTAGAGCCAAATGCACGAAAGTACTACTGTACTAGGAGCCAAAGTACATAAAAGTACAAGTATATTCACTGTCAAAGTCCACGAAAGTACAAGTATGTAATAACCCGAGTACAAAGTACACTAAGAACCTGAAATACAAAAGTACAGAACCGAAGTAATCTAAAGTACAAACACAACGGTTTTGAAAGTACAAAAATAAAGTTGTTCGAAACCTATCAACATAGGATCTAGTTTTAAAGATCTCGACACGAGGAGCTCAAAAATGAAAACGGTTCGTAATTTAGACAAATGATTCTTAAGATATTTTGTTTCGAATCATTGAATTTAAAAAATAAAGGGAAATTTGTACTCTTACCCTCGAGTACCTCCTCCCTCTCATCCTAATCTCATATTGCTTCTAGTTACGACGCTTGACAAGCATGCAGAGTTCCACTAGGAGGACCGCGCGAAGGAGAAGACGTCACTTGGCGCGACGACGACGCTCATGACAGACCTTTGAGAAGATCGGCCTTTTTTTTTAAGATTTTCAAATTAAAATCTCAATCGATTTTAGTTGCGCTAGGATTGATTAAGTGTTGCATCTGGCCCCACTTTGTACGGATGGCAGGTAAGCTGCTACTTTCAGGCCCGCAAACAAGTTTAACTCGATGGATCCACACTACCACGTTTGTACTTCTTTGTCTTTCTATAATTTGTGTTTTTTTCGTCGCAAAGTCTATTTTTTAATGTATTGCAACCATCATTTTCCAATTGTACATGGGTGCAGCTGGGATTTTTTCTGAACGCACCATGGTCGCCGATGAGAAAAAACTAAGTCTTCACATGAGTTACAACCGGTATTTTCCTAGTTACACATGGCTGGTAACCGATATTTTTCCTGTTATACATGCCTTGCAATCTACATTTTTCGGGTTACACATAGGTTGTAACCGAGATTTTCCGCTCTAGATTGCTGATGACCTCCCCGGTGGCTTCTACGCCACTGACTCATGCCCATCGGCGTTGTCGAAGTTCGGAAGAGATGCACCCAATAATGTTATCAACCCAAATCGTGGTCGACCTCCACCGTGGCCACTACGCCCTCCGTTGTCCTACTCCCAAAGTTATATATTATAATTTCCATGTTTTACTTTTATATTGCATATCTGCACTCTAATAATAAAACACAGTTAGCAAGGCCAAATTCGTTAGAATTGTGTTAGGCTTCAACTTTTATACTCGTTTGCTCGAGTCTATCAAAGTACTTTATCATGTTCGACCAGATCGATGATCAATTCCAATAATTTATTAGGCCTGGTGTATGAATGTGTTAGATATGTTTAATTGTGTATGGCTGGATCTGTTTAATGTGTTAGCATATTTTATATCATGACAACACTAATTTTGCTACAACTTCATATGTTTCATGTGGTGACACTGCATAAGAATGAATATGTTAGCATATGTTTCACTTTTTTAAATCTACCTATTTAACTCCAATTAGATTGGTTTAATGTGTTAGAATATTTTATATCGTGGTAGCACTAGTTTTGCTACAACTTCATATGTTGCTCGTGTGGTGACACTGCGTAAGAATGAATACGTTAGCATATGTTTCACTTGTTTAACTCCACCTATTTAACTCTAGTTAGATCCTTAATGCGTTGGCATATGTTTCACTTATTTATCTCTACCTAGCATTTTATAATAGGGATCCTATTTTTGTGACACTCCATAAGAATGGATGATTACTGAGCTGGTGTCAAGTTATTAGCTTATACGAATAACATATAGACAAAGACGTAACCGAGAGGGAGGGGTGCGAGGTCGTCCTTCTCCTCGTATTTGGTTAGAAGTTACTACTCGGACCTTCGACTCAAGGAGGCAACATCTCCTTGTGTGGTACCAAGTAGCATAAAACATTGTCCAGCTTCTCTGCACATCTTTCTAAAGTTGACGAGCTCCTGATATTAATGATTTAAACTTTCATTTATGTAGTTTCTATTTTTATGTGTTTAGATTCTCACATGATAAATGATTTGTGCTGTTGTCTTGTGTCGAGCAGAGCTACCGGGCAGGAGTTTGCGTTGGTACTAGAAGGCTTAAGTGTCTCCCTTTACGTGCTAATAATGAAAAAGTAAGTATCTATACTGATGACTCGGAAGTTATTTATTTGCTTCAATCATATAGCCGATTCAGCTTCTAAATTGCTATGCTAGCAGGTGAGAGACAACAGTATGGGTTCTACCTCCGGGCCTCCCTCTGTCCAACATAGGTTCCACACGAAATTTAGTAAGGGATCGTGACCATAATCTTTCGAAGACTGGCGGTATTATCCTTGCGGAACATAACACAAAGACAAAGACGTATCCGAAAAAAATACATGTATAGATATATAGCTATATTGAATCAATGTCTAGATGCATGTATACATGGGGGTGTATCAATTTCACAGTCAAGTATAATTGATAATTTGTACTGTATCTTTTTTTCGACAACTATAATTTCTACTGTATCTTGATGAAACGTGGGATGTGTTGATGGTACAGCTGAGGATGCATGTACTGCTAGTAATGGTCCGGATTCACAGGCCACGGTCAAAAAATCGTGTGGGATGGCCTAATCTCTACTAGCAGCGGTGAACCGAGCCCTATCCGCTCCCTCACTATGGCACACAGACTCTTTGCCGTGTGGGCAAAAGACACAGCAAAGGCCTTTCGGAACACGGCAAAGGCTTTGCCGTATGTATACACACGGCAAATGCCACATGGCAACGTTCGCCACGGCAAAGGCTCTTTGCCGTGTGTTTTCTAAATAAGACACGGCAAAGGCTTTGCCGTGTGTCTCATGCGTAGACACGGCAAGTAAAGTAAGATGACGGTTCCCGCGGAGATGACGGTGTCTATTCTTTATCGTGTGTCTTCTCGAAAAGTACACGGCAAAGAAGTTGTCTTTGCCGTGTGTCTCCTCGAAAAGTACACGGCAAAGAAGCTGTCTTTGCCGTGTGTCTCGTGGAAAAAGCACACGGCAAAGAAACTGCCTTTTTAAAAAAAATAAAAAAAAATTGTTTCAAACTTTTTTGAATATTATTTACTTGATAATCTTATATAGAATATTTTAACCCTTTGTATGTTAAATATTAGGTCAAATTGCACTCATAGTCAAACTTTCCCTGTGGTCACCCATCCTAACACTACTCTAGCTCTAGCACGCTTAACTTCTTCTTTCCTTCCAAATGAGCTTTCGTGAAAGAAATGATACCTTGTTGCTAATACTTCCATATCAATCCTATTAACTCTTGGGCCATGATGTCACACATCTCAGTTTTAGATTCCAAACAATTGTTTAAGTAAACAATAATGAAAAGTAATAATAATCTTGAATCCAAATAAAAAATAAAATGATTTTATTTTATTTCCTTTTTCTATTTAATATGGAATAATTCATATATTTAAATCCGTTAATCGGAATTCGACAAATAAAATGTCTAAATCGATCAGAAAAATGTGAGGAATCCAAATATGATATCCATATAATCTTGTGAAAATGGGGTGGTATAATTTTGAATTATCCATTTGGTGGTTGCTTCATAAAACCCTCGGTTTTTTGTGCCCGGAAAATAGAAAATAGCTTTTTGGTGTGAGGAAAAGGAAAACTTCCTCTAACAACATTATTTGCCATTCCATGATGCACATGCATGCACGATATGGGCACATTATCACAAACTATGCCTTGATTCTAGCCATAATATTGGTCATTTGACCCGAAAGCCAGGAAACCTCGAATGAGATAGGTCATTTTGTGAAGGTTTTTTTTAGACATATTCAATATAACAAGTTTGATATTTTTCCTTGCAACCATGTCACATAAGATTACACCACGCAAAGGTTTCGCATTGTTTCGATCGTTTTTGAATTTTTTGTAAAAAACCATGCCCATCCGATCATGTACATGTAGTGCATAAATGACCCACTCCCTACCGATTCGGCAGCAATTTGTCTTTTTCACCTGGAGTGGACGGAAAGGTTTGACATCCCTCGTTGGGACATTGTCCATTTAAGGTGGTCTATTATTTTTGAAAAATAGGGTGGTAGTATTTTGAATTAGCCATTTGGTGGTTGCTTCATAAAATCCTTCGTTTTTTATGCTTGGAAAATAGAAAATAGCTTTTTGGTGCGACGAAAAGGAAAACTTCCTCCTGTAACATTGTTCGCCACTCCATGATGCACAAACATGAACAATATGGGCATATTATCACAAACTATGCGTTGATTCTAGCCATAACATTGGTCATTTCACCCGAAAGCCAGGAAACCTCGAATGAGATAGGTAATTTTGTGAAGGTTTTTTTCAGACATAATCAATATACGAAGTTTGATATTTTTCCTACCAACTATATCACATAATATGACACCACGCGAAGGTTTCGCATTGTTTCGATCGTTTTTAAATTTTTTATGACTCTTTTAAACTATCGACAAACTTTGTCGAACGACGGGTATGAAGATTCTTAGCTCGGAGCTGAGCCTCTCTAAACTTTCATTCGATCTCTGATGAAATAGCATATTGTGAACCTAAAAATGATTTTTGTGGAAAATCATGCCCATCAGATCATGTACTTGTAGTGCATAAATGACCCACTTCCTGCCGTTTCGGCAGGAATTTGTCTTTTTCACCTGGAGTGGACAGAAAGGTTTGAGATCTCCCTGTTGGGACATTGTCCATTTAAGGTGGTCTAGTATTTTAAAAAAATGGTGGTAGCGTTTTAAATTAGCCATTTGGTGGTTGCTTCATAAAATCTCTCGTTTTTTCGCTCAGAAAATGGAAAATGGCTTTTTGGTGCGACGAAAAGAAAAAATTCCTCCTACAACATTGTTCGCCACTCCATGATGCACATACATGAACAATATGGGCATATTATCACAAACTATGTGTTGATTCTAGCCATAACATTGGTCATTTCACCCGAAAGCCAGGAAACCTCGAATGAGATAGGTCATTTTGTGAAGGGTTTTTTCAGACATAATCAATATACGAAGTTTGATATTTTTCCTACCAACTATGTCACATAATATGACACTACGCTAAGGTTTTGCATTGTTTCGATCGTTTTTGAATTTTTTATGACTCTTTTAAATTATTGACAAACTTTGTCGAACGACGGGTATGAAGATTCTTAGCTCGGAGCTGAGCCTCTCTAAACTTTCATTGGATCTCTTATAAATAGCATATTGTGAATCTAAAAATTATTTTTGTGAAAAATCATGCCCATCAGATCATGTACCTGTAGTTCATATCTGACCCACTTCCTACCGTTTTGGCAGGAATTTGTCTTTTTCACCTGGAGTGGACAGAAAGGTTTGAGATCCCCCCGTTGGGACATTGTACATTTAAGGTGGTCTAGTATTTTTGAAAAATATGGTGGTAGCATTTTAAATTAGCCATTTGGTGGTTGCATCATAAAATCTCTCGTTTTTTCGCTCAGAAAATGGAAAATGGCTTTTTGGTGCGACGAAAAGAAAAACTTCCTCCTGCAACATTGTTCACCATTTCATGAGATACATGCATGTACAATATGGGTAGATTATCACAAACTATGCCTTGATTCTAGCCATAACATTGGTCATTTGACCCAAAAGCCAGAAAACCTCGAATGAGATAGGTCATTTTGTGAAGGTTTTTTTCAGACATATTCAATATACAAATTTTGATATTTTCCTACCAACTATGTCACATAATATGACACCACGCGAAGGTTTCGCATTGCTTCGATCGTTTTTGAAATTTTTATGAATCTTTTAAACTATCGACAAACTTTGTCGAACGACGGGTATGAAGATTCTTAGCTCGGAGCTGAGCCTCTCTAAACTTTCATTGGCTCTCTAATGAAATAGCATATTGTGAACCTAAAAATGATTTTTGTGAAAAATCATGTCCATCAGATCATGTACCTGTAGTTCATATCTGACCCACTTCCTGCCGTTTCGGCAGGAATTTGACTTTTTCACCTGGAGTGGACAGAAAGGTTTGAGATCCCCCCGTTGGGACATTTTCCATTTAAGGTGGTCTAGTATTTTTGAAAAATAGGGTGGTAGCATTTTAAATTAGCCATTTGGTGGTTGCTTCATAAAATCTCTCGTTTTTTCGCTCAGAAAATGGAAAATGGCTTTTTGGTGCGACGAAAAGAAAAACTTCCTCCTGCAACATTGTTCGCCACTCCATGATGCACATGTATGCATAATATGGGTAGATTATTACAAACTATGCCTTGATTCTAGCCATAATATTGGTCATTTGACCCAAAAGCCAGAAAACCTCGAATGAGATAGGTCATTTTGTGAAGTTTTTTTGAGACATATTCAATATAACAAGTTTGATATTTTTCCTTGCAACCATGTCACATAATATGACATCACACGAAGGTTTCGCATTGTTTCGATCGTCTTTGATTTTTTTATGACTCTTTTAAACTATCGACAAACTTTGTCAAACGACGGGTATGAAGATTCCTAGCTCGGAGCTAAGCCTCTCTAAACTTTCACTGGATCTCTGATGAAATAGCATATTATGAATCTAAAAATGATTTTTGTAAAAAATCATTTCCATCCGATCATGTACTTGTAGTTCATATCTGACCCACTTTCTGCCGATTCGGCAGGAATTTGTCTTTTTCACCTGCAGTGGACGGAAAGGTTTTTTTCGCTTAGAAAATGGAAAATGGCTTTTTGGTGCGACGAAAAGAAAAACTTCCTTCTGCAACATTATTCTTCATTCCATAATGCACATGCATGCACAATATGGGCAGATTATCACAAACTATGCCTTGATTCTAGCCATAACATTGATCATTTGACCCGAAAGCCAGGAAACCTCGAATGAGATAGGTCATTTTGTGAAGTTTTTTTCAGACATAATCAATATATGAAGTTTGGTATTTTTCCTACCAACTGTGTCACATAATATGACACCACGCGAAGGTTTCGCATTGTTTCGATCGTTTTTTAATTTTTTATGCATGTTTTAAACAATGGTCAAAACGGCGAGCATGAAGATTCTTATTTAATATAAATATCTAATTTTTCGTGTATATGGATAGATCTTATTTTTCTGCAAATTTTGATATATTATTTGTATTTTTCTGGATTACAATGATTTTTTTATGATTTTTCTAAAAGTAATGTGATAAAAGGCAAAAAAAAAGAAAAAATGACTTTGTCGTGTGTACCGCGGAATACACACGGCAAAGGACCGGCGAGGGCACACGACAAAGAGACCACCGTCTGCGGCCATTAGCTCCTCCCGTTAAATGAACTTGTGGGGTCACGGGTCCCACCTCGTCGCCGTGACAACACCTATGCCGTGTACCGTTGTGGACTTTGCCGAGTGTATTTTCTTTGCCGTGTTCCTTTATGGGTCTTTGCCGTGTATATTTATTTGACGTGTTCTTTTTCAGAAATTTGCCGTGTTCACATACTTTGCCGTGTATTTTTTGAGTAACATACGACAAAGACTGTCTTTGCCGTGTTCCGGTGCGTTTGGCACACAGCAAAAACGTGTCTACACGGTAGCGACATTTTTTTCCCGTATAGGCCTATAGAAAATAACCCTTCTTTCACTTCAGATTGATATTGCATACGTGTATCTATTGTGTTTGTAGTTTCCACAATGTATATTGTGTTTGTATTTGTATCATGGATATGCTTTTTTCTCTAACTCGTATTAGTGCTCGTATTGGTGAGATTCATATATCCCGTGCCGTGTAGATGATGGATGATGTATGTAGACCCAGACGGACGACTACTCTTTGGTGCAGACCCTGGCATTCTTATAGACCTTGCCAGGCCTGCAGACGTAGCTCTGCTCCGGTGCGCAGTGGGAGTCCTGCGAGCACACACACATGCCTTGTATCGCACAGCCGGGTCAGTCCTTGGTTGCCGCGCCGCCACCAACTCCGAGCAGCATGTCACTCCAGCCGCTGGAGAAGAGGCCATCTGGGTCGTAGGCCTCCTTGACGCGCAAGAACTGGGGTATTCCCGGGTACTTGCTCGCTGCGCCGATGAAGGCGAGGTTCCGGTTCTTCCCCCAGTGCGGCAGCCCGCCGTACTTGAACACTCCCATCTGCTCGATCTCCTCCATCACGTCCTCGTGGAGGCGCGCCCTCCCTGGGTCGCGGCTCCGGTAGTAGGTCATGTCGAAGTCCACCATGTCCGCTGATTCCGCCCGCGTCGCCGGCTTTCCGAGGTGCGCCGTGGACGACCTGACGTAGCGCATGAGGATCCCGTCGTAGAGCTCGACGCCGCAGAGAGATTCTGGGTTCAGGTCCCGTAGCCGCTGGACGTCCTGGATGAACGCCCTAGCGCGGCTCACCGGCAGGGTGAAGGTGGTCTGGTGGTACAGGCTCGAGCCCCTCACGCGAGGATCCCACGGGCAGGCCGTCCGGAGCGCATCCTCCGGCGCTGTCAAGCAGCCGCCGGACGCCTGCATCCGATGCTGTGGCCCTACCACCGGGTACCCTGTGAAGGGCCAGCCGCTCCTCGGCGCCAGCCCGTAACCGGTCGTCGACAGTGCTGCGTGGACCACCCTCGACGTCGGGCATTTGCCGCCGCCCAACCGCTCCGACAGCTCCTCCGCCAGCCGGCTGGCTCCAATCAGCACGGTCGAGGTGGCGCGGAAGCCGATGAAGTCAAAGACGCCCTCGCCGGAAGCGTTCATGGGCAGCCTGTCGTCGATGCGGTACACCGCTCGGCCATGACCCGGGTACCAGGCGATGTCAGCGAACTCGTGCTGGTAACCCAACTTGGCCATCTGCTCCGGGAGGTCCTCGTCGTCCCGCTCGGTGAACGTTATCGAACGCTTGAATAGAGGCTGTAGCGCCAGAGTCACCTGCAAAGCATCGAGCACTTTATCGTATCGTTGTTACTTTACTTTTCTAGTCCCTCCGTTTTAAAATATAAAATGTTTTAGGTCTACAAAGAAAATGTATCTAGACTTGTTTTACTATGAGTGAACCTACGCACTAAAAGAAGTCTAGATACATTCTCTTCATAAACCTAAAACATCTTATATTTTAAAGCAGAGGGAGTACAAATTAAAAGAAAGGACGCGCATATATACTACCGGAATAACAAGATAGGCCGACAGACTTTTATACGCTGACGGCAAAATGTCAAGGCCGTCGGCGTAGCTTGAAGGACCGTCGATCCAGTTTTACCGTCGGTATAGGATAAATAGACCGACGGCAGCCGTCGGCGTAAACGGGACCATCGGCGTAGCATACTACGCTAACGGGCAGAGCGACAGCGTCAAGTCTACGCCGACGACGTCACACCTACGCCGACGGCAAAGCCATTTTTTTTGCCCCATTAATCTTAGAAAAATCATAGCTAAATCATTTAAATTCAGAAAAATACATATAATATATCAAAATTTGCAGAAAAATAAGATCTATCTATACAAACTCAAAATATTAAAAAAATCAAAAATATATATATAAAATACAAATACTTTCATATAACATATTTTTCATTTTCCGAGTACAAAAAACGGGGCGTTTTGTGAAGCAACCACCAAATGAAAGTTTCAAAATGATACTACCCCATTTTTCAAAAATACTAGACCATCTTGAATGGACAATTTCCTAACCTGGATATTTCAAACCTTTTTGTCCACCCTCGTAAAAAGACAAAATCTCGCCGAATCGGCAGGAAGTGAGTTAGATTTAAACTACAGGTACATGATATGATGCTCATGATTTTTTTCAAAAATCATTTTTAGATTCACAATATGCTATTTCATCAGAGATCTAATGCAAGTTTAGTGATGCTCAGCCCCGAGCTAAGAATCTTCATGCCCCTTGATTTAGAAAGTTCGACGATAGTTTGAAACGGGCATAAAAAATTCAAAAACGATCGAAACAATGAAAAACCTTCGCGTGATGTCATATTATGTGACATAGTTGCATGGAAAAATACCAAACTTGGTACATTGATTGTGTCTCAAAAAAACCTTCACAAAATGACCTATCTCAATCGAGGTTTTCTGGATTTCAGGTCAAATGACCAATGTTATTGCTACAATCGTGGTATAGTTTGCGATAATATGCCCATATTGTGCACGCATGTGTATCATGGGATGGCGAACAATATTACAGGAGGAAGTTTTCCTTTTCGACGCACCAAAAAACCATTTTTTTTATTTTCCGAATGCAAAATAGGGGTGTTTTATGAAGCAACCACCAAATAAAAGTTTCAAAATGGTAATCCCACATTTTCCATAAATACTAGACTACTAAATTGAATGGACAATTTCCCAACCGGGATATCTCAAAACTTTTCGTCCATTCCTCGTGAAAAAGACAAATTCCTGCCGAATCGGTAGGAAATGAGTTACGTTTGAACTACAGGTACATGATATTATGCTCATGGATTTTTACAAAAATCATTTTTAGATTCACAATATTCTATTTCATCAGAGATCTAATGCAAGTTTAGTGAGGCTCAACCCCGAGCTAAGAATCTTCATCCTCTCGACTTAGAAAGTTTGACGCTAGTTTGAAATGGGTATAAAAAATTCAAAAACGATCGAAACAATGCAAAACCTTCGCGTGGTGTCATATTATGTGACATAGTTGCATGGAAAAATACCAAACTTGGTATATTGATTGCGTCTCAAAAAAACCTTCACAAAATAACCTAGCTCAATCGAGGTTTTCTGGATTTCAGGTCAAATGACCAATGTTATTGCTAGAATCGCGGTATAGTTTGCGATAATATGCGCATATTGTGCACTCATATATATCATTGGATGGCGAACAATGTTGCAGGAGGAAGTTTCCTTTTCGTCGCACCAAAAAGCCATTTTTCATTTTCCGAGTGCAAAAAAAGGGTGGTTTATGAAGCAACCACCAAATAAAAGTTTCAAAATGATACTACCCCATTTTTCAAAAATACTAGAACACTTTGAATCAACAATTCCAGGGTATCTCAAACCTTTCCGTCCATCCCTCGTGAAAAAGATAAATTCTTGCTGAATCGATAGGAAGTGAGTTAGATTTGAACTATAGGTACATGATATGATGCTCATAATTTTTTGTAAATATCATTTTTAGATTTATAATATGACATTTCATCAGAGATCTAATGCAAAGTTTACTTTTTGTCGCACCAAAAAGCCATTTTCTATTTTCCGAGTGCCAAAAACAGGGTGTTTCATGAATCCTGACATAGTTTCGGTTGGTCTAATATTAAAAAGTTTTGATATATAATTAAATAGATGATAGGGATGTCATATTTGGATTCCTCTAATTTTTATGATCGATTTGGATATATTATTTGTCGAATTATGATTTACGAATTTATAGATATGAATTATTCAAATTTAAATAAAAAGGCAAAATAAATAAAATTTATTTTATTTTTATTTAATTCAAGATTATTATTACTTATTTATTGTTATTTACTCAAATAATTGTATGTAATGTAAAAAAATAAAGACATCCAACATTATAGTCTAATGGTTAATAGAATTGATATGATAATATTTACAACAAGTTCTAGTTTCTTTGTCGAAAGCTCACGTGGAAGGAATAGAGAAGTTAAGCGTGCTGGGTACTTAGAATTAAAAATTTCCATGTGAGATTAACAAGTTAAACAATTTAAAAATGTTAAAAAGATTTGAAAAAAATGGAAAAAAAAATTGGATTTTTTTTTTGGAAAAATGTAGGCAGACGCCAAAGCTGTCGGCGTAGCCAAACGGCCGTTAGTCATCTAGGTGGGACCCATACGATCTACGCCGACGGCAAATATACGCCGATGGCTTTTCTATGCCGACGGAAAGAGGGACTACGCCTACGGGGTTGTATGTCGGTGGCCATACGTCGACGGCAGCCGTCGGGCCAGCCTATACCGACTGGATTTAGGGACTACGCCGACGGGAACCGGCCGTCAGCGTATTTGGCTTATCCTGTAGTGAGCAGTATAAGACATTTTAGCACGGTATATCAGTGTTCTAAAACATCTTATATGCCATACAGAGAGAGAGAGAGAGTGATATACAGCTGGCTACATACATATAAGCTCATGTCGGAGTTTTTTTGAACTTTTAAATTGTTTGACTCGTTAATCCTCTCACTTGGTGAGTCACCTGTCAAAGCATCGTGCGCACTCTATCGTATTGTTGTTACTTTACTTTTCCATAAAAGAAACGACGCATACAACTGGGAAGTACCGAATTATAAGACATTTTAGCACGGTATATCAGTGTTCTAAAACGTCTTATGTGCCATACAGAGAGAGTAATATACAGCTCTGGCTACATATATATAAGCTTCTGTCAGAGTTTTCTTATTTACATGTTCTGAAAAATAACGAGATTATTTATGGACCTCAATTATCTGATGACTACTAAACATGCTAAATTTCGTCTAATAATATTGTCCAGTTCTATGCTCCACAAAAAAATGAACTTACTATGTCTAATTTCACACAGTATGTATTCGATGCTTTTCGGTATTTTGTTCTCAAAGAACACAACACCATATGTTTACCTCATTTTTCTATATTCCTATAACATCTAACAATATGCACTAGTAGAAAATGGCCTTTAGTACCGGTTCATAAGGGCCTTTAGTCCCGGTTTCGTACCCGGAACTGCGAATTCAGGACTAAAGGCATGTATCTCTAGCTACAAACCGGGACTACAGGCCACCACGTTCCCCATTTTTGGAGCGGGGGACGGAGGACATTTAGTCCAGGGTCGTAATAGGACCCGAGACTAGAATTTTTTTTTAATTTTCCTTGAACTTTTAAATTGTTTAACTCGTTAATCCTCTCACTTGGAACATTTTGTACACTAACTATACTTAATCTTAGATCAAATTACACTTGTGGTCAAACTTCTCGGTCGGTCATCCATCCTGGCACTACTTCACCCCCAGCACGCTTAACTTTTCTGTTCCATCAGAATGTCATCGCGCAAAGAATATTGTATCTTATTGTTAAGACTACCATATCAATCCTATTAGCTCATATCAATATGTCACACATCTTTATTTTTCGAAACTACAAACCACTATATAAGTAAACATTAATAAATAAGTAATGATAAATACTCTATTCCAATGAAAATAAAAAACTAACTAAAACAATATTTTATTCATTTTTTGCCATTTATTCATTTAATATGGCATAAATAATATCTTTAAATCTATAAATCGAAATTTGGCAAATAATATATCCATTATTATCAGAAAAATGTGTGGAATCCAAATATGGCACACAAAAAATTGCTAAAAAAGTATTTTTAAAATAACTTTTTCCCTTTTTGAATTTTAAAAATCTAAAAGAATCCAAAACGGCATAGGGTCATTGAAATCGAACTCAAAAAAAAATTCCGCATATTTTGATAGGTTGTATTGTTTTTTCCGACATTGTACGAGTAGAAGTTATATCTATTTGAAGTTTTCATGACAGTTTTTGGCAAAAATATGTCGAAATTCATGTTTGTTAATTTTCATAACAACTAAATCACTTAATATAACTATTGTTTAAAGGATTTTATTTTTGGAATTTTTTATAATTTTGTGGCATGCTTTTAAAATTAGAAAAGCGATCTGGGAGTGGGGGTGGACAGAAATCTCCTGCCGCGACAAGATTTTTGCCCGTTTTCCTGCCATGGCAGAATCGCCATAATTTTTTTGCCAGATTTTTTAGTCTCAGTTAATGTCTCAAACCGGAACTAGAGGGTGTTGCTTTAGTCCCGTTTGTAGACACCAACCGGAACTAAAGGGTGTTGCTCGTGCCCATATCCTTTAGTCCCGAGACGTATCATGAACCAGGACTAAAGGTCTGAAATGACCCGAGACTAGAGCTTTCCCAGCCTCCTAGCCGCTGAAAACGGAACGAACCAGGACTAGTCCTCATACTAGTCCCATCACAAGACATGCTCGGGACTAGAGCAAAAATTGAATGCGAACCAAAGCCCTTTTTTCTATTAGTGATGCATGTATACACTAATTCTTTAGAAACTATAAAACTTGCACATGTATATGTTTTGATTATTTCAATGAACCGGGTAGGAGGAACTATAAAACTTGTTTTACTGCCAGGATTACTCCAATCTTTGGCAGTACCTGATAATTATTTGCATGGACTTCATAGTAGGGCTGCCCATGTCTCACAACCATAATGTTATCGTGGTAGTGATAGACAAATTCACTAAGTATGCACATTTTGTTCCTCTGCGTCATCCTTTCACGGCCTGTAATGTGGCCACTTAATTCATGGATTTTGTGTACAAGCTTCATGGACTTCCCAAAACCATCATCTCTAACAGCCATTGTGTCTTCACCAGTCGTCTCTGGAGAGCTGTTCAAACTATCCAACACTACCTTGCACATGAGCTTTGCATAGCATCCACAGACTGATGGATAGTCAGATCTGGAAATCCAATTCCGCTCACGGGTGCAAATGAACCCATTGTGTAAAATCACATTTTAAAATAGAAAAAAATTACATGTATATCCGGACACTAAATGTCCGTACACAAGTTTGTGGATGAAAAGAACATTTTAGATGTGTGTCATGTAAAAAAGAAAATTTCCAGTGCTCAAACGTGTGTGTTCACGAACATGTTTTTTGTCTTTTTACACAAGCCACATAAAATATTCATTCTTCTAAAAACTTATGTACGGGCATAGAATGTCCGAGTGCATATGCGGTGTTCAAAAGGGGAGTGTAACGTCACGTATGTCATGTGTTTGTGCCGTATCTGTAATGGCCCGTTTGCTGTGATGTGGAGCGATGGCTGAGTTGTATATAAGTAGATGGGTAAATTCCTCAGTTGAGGTATCGACGAACTGAATACCTGAAACGAAACTCTATCCCTAATCCCCAGATCCATGGTCATACCAGCGGGCAAGAGCTTCTGCTATCAGCTGGATGCTGATGTTCCTCTGCACCGCGCTGGAGCACGCGTGGGCTAGCAGCAGTTCTTCACCCTTTGGTTACGCCGAGAAACCAGGAGGTGCCGGGCGGAATCGCTGCCGTTGAAACGTCGTCGTCCCGACAAGGAGAAGTCGCGACCCCGCCGCTTCTAATTTGCTCCAGCTAGCAGGAGAACTCGCCAAGGTGTTGCACGATGCTTTTTCCGGTGTTCCTTGCCAATTGCTAGCTGATGCATAGACCTACTAGCTCACTACTAGAAAAAAGGCCTACAGCCAGCGAACAAAATAAGTCTATCGCCGGCGCGCCCGCGACCATCACGCCGGTGGTAATTATATACCTCCGGCGCACAGCCTTGGTATGCCAGTGGTAGAAAGACTACCACTAGAGCACACAACCTTAGTGCACCGGCGGTACTCTTCGAATTCAGAATTTATAATTTAAATTTATTTTTTCCCCAAAATTTCAAAATATTTTAATCATGTGACTCTCTAGTCGCACGGAAACGTCTTTAACTCAACACGTTTTTTTCGGTCGGTCGTCCATCCTCAAATTGCTTCAGTCCAATTACATTTAAGTTCTAAGTTCTTCCGAATTAGATTTTGATAACAAAGTTATACTTAATTGATATTAGTATCCTATCAATCCTATAACACTTAGGCCATGATGTCACACGTCTTTATTGTTTCAATTCAAAAAAATTAATTAAATAGACAATAATGATTAAATAATAATAATCTTGGATTCAAATAATAATAAAATGAATTTTACTTTATGTTTGCCTTTTTCCATTTGATATGGAATAATTTATATCTTTAAATCCGTAAATCAGAATTTGACAAAAATATGTCTAAGTCAATCAGAAAAACGAGAAGAATCCAAATATGACATCCATATAAATCTTTTGCATCATGTATTTTTTGATAGTGTACTGCAAGGTTTCCAAATAAAATTTATTTAACAGTGTCAAAATCTATTAAAATTCATATTTAAAAATCCCTTTCAAACTTTAGGATTCTAAAAAAGGTAACGGCCTTTGGCAGATGAAATCAAATATAACTTTCTGCATAGATGATTTTTCATATAATTTTTTTTATCCGATGTCGTATGCAAAAGTTATCGCCGTTTTACCCAAACATAATGTTTTTTTCAAAATATGTCAAAATTCATGTTTGTTAATTTTTCTAACAACAATATCATGTAACATAAGTATATCTCAAAGGATTTTAAAATTTGAATTTATTTTTTCTAAAACTAAAAAAGGTGATCCATGGAAAGGGGGTGAGACCACACTTACCTATGGCGTACAACTATACTGGTGTGTCAACGGTATCAGGCCCCTATACAGCCAGCGCACTAGTATAGTTGTGCGCCAACGATACGTTATATATCGCTAGTGCACCACTATACTGGTGCGATGGTGGTATGGGTTGGCACGTGTCTGGCTGGGCCGAGCCATGTCGCCGGCGCGAAGAGATGATGGTGTGCCAGCGACATTGGTAGTAGCACCGACGCATAACCTTCGTCGTTCACCTTCTTTTTTATCCAACTGCGGTAGTGTATCTGCTATAGACATTTTCCTAGTACTTGCTAGTTGTCTTTGCAATATCAATTATAGAAAATAAATTTACATACTAGTGGAATTTGAGAGGAAAAATATGTGTGGATCCATATTATCATTATATAGACAAAACATACATGCTCGTGTCCATATGCGTCCCATTGGGATCACATACTAAAAGGGGAGGATAAACCCGTCGATTTCTATCCTCTCGGTGGCGCAAACAGATCAAATCGGATCAATATGGTGTCTGAAATACATCGGCCCATTGGAGATACCTAAAAGGACCGGAGAGAGTAGTATTTGTGTTTGAGCTTGTGACAATCCTACAGATCAAGATCTAAAACTTAGTACTACCTCTCCCAAGGAATAAGGCGCCCTCGTTTTTGCGTGTTTTTCTTTGACCAAGATTTACTCTTAATATATAAAGAATGTTGGTTTAAAATTAGCATCATGGGAAAGTGTGTTTTAATACGAATCCAACGATACTAATTTACATAATATAATTAAATTTTAGTTGCTCTATTTATTTGGTCAAACTTTGCTTTGGAATACGCATGTGCCTTATTTCTTGCAACCGAGGGAGTATTCGTTACTACCGGTACTTCCTAGTACCTCCGTCCCGGTTTAAAGGACACAATTTGCAAATCATGCAATCCCAAAATACTTAGGCACAAAAGCATTTAATCTCTCTAATTACTTTGGTGCGAAAAAGAATAAAATACCTGCATGCACATGTGTGAATAAATATGAACGTTTTGTTGGTTCTTCTTCTTCTCATGCATGTTCTTTTCCATTCTATAAAATGGACCAATTAAAGAATAGCGGTGGGCCCAGAGAATTACAATTTGTGTCCTTTAAATCGGGATGGAGGAAGTATAACATATAAATAAACACCCCATGTGCATTAAATACCATGTGGACACAATTAACAATGATGTAGTTACTACACCTATAGGGGAATAATTGTTATTTCCATTTATGTTGTGTGGGAGTATCTTATTTGGCTAAATGCCAATCTTTCGGGTTCGGCATCGGTAGTAGCACCGGCGCATATCCTTCGTCATTCGTCGTTCACCTCCTTTATTATCCAACTGCGGTAGTGTAGCTGCTATAGACATTTTCCTAGTATACTGGCTTAGTTGTTGACTTTGCAATATCAATTATAGAAAATAAATTTACATATTATTGGAATTTAAGATGAAAAATATTTTGTGACATATGGGTCCAGTTTATCATTATATGGACAAAACATACATGCCCGTGTCAATATGCGTCCCATTGGGATCACATACTAAAAGGGGAGGATAAACCTGTCGATTTCTATCCTCTCGGTGGCGCAAACAGATCAAATCGGATTGATATAATGTCTGGAATAGATCGGTCCATTGTAGATACTACCTCCGTTTGGGATTATAAGTCCCGCACGGATAACTAGGTTGCCAATTTAAACAAGATAATATAAATATTATAGAATAAAAATTATATCATTAGATACTTTAGAGGTTATATTTTTTAATGGTATAATTTTTGTGAAGTATAAGTTATATTTTATTAGTCAAATTAACAACCTAGGTATGCGCGTAGGACCTATAATCCCAAACAGAGGGAGTACTACCTAAAAGGACCGGGGAGAGTAGTATTTGTGGTTGAGCTTGTGACAAACCTACATACTCTCAAAAATACTAAAACTTTCCCATGATGCTAATTAGTATCAAAATCTAAAACTTAGTACTTATTACTAGTATAAATGATATAAATAAACACCCCATCTGCATTAAATATCATGTGGACACAATTAGCAATGATGTAGCTACTACATCTATAGGGGACTAATTGTTATTTCCATTTACGTTGTGCTGGAGTATCTGCCAATATTTTGGGTCCGGCAAAGAATGTGTTTTGGGTATGGATGTTTGGCCAATTAATTCTTCATGAAAAAAATATTATTGAACACTAGAGTATACTCGAAGGAATAGAGTAAGTACTACTACCTCCTTCACGGTTTGCAGGGCGTCTAATCAAATTTGGTTTTTTCCAAAACTGCAACGTTCCTATGCATGCAACAGTCTCCCACCAATGCATGCGCCTTAACCGCTCACTAATAGGCTAATTTTCAGCCAATACGTTCACGCCTAGATCCATGAGATTTTTGTAGAGCGCCCTGCAAACCGTGAAGGAGGTACTCCCTCCGTTCACAATTAGATCGCATTCTGGGTTTAGTCAAAGTCAAACTTTTTAAAGTTTGACCAAATATTTAGAAAAAAATAAAAGTATCTACGATATAAAACTTATACTATTGGAATCTTCGTAAGTTATATTTTCATAATATATGCATTTGGAATAATGAATATTTATATATTTTCCTATATTCTTGGTCAAAGTTGACAAAGTTTGACTTCAAAAAATCCTAGAACACGGAGTAATAAAAAACGGAGGGAGTAGTAGTAAAAATGTACTCCCTCCATCCCAAAATATAAGACTCCTAAGGATTAGACAAAAGTCAACATTTTATAAGTTTGACCACAGGCAAAAACAATTGGCTAAACAATTGGCAAGAACAGTATCCTAAGTACTTTGCTGTTGTGGTATCTCACTTAATTAATTAAGAAAGAGATGCATGGTTGCATACGATCATAGGCAAAAACAATTGGCAACACTAATCATAGACATATATGATCTTAAAATCATTAAATTTGACATCTCTAAGAAATAACACCTAGAGAGAACAATGCATTATGATAGTTTTTTCGTAAATTTTGGTTGCTTCTATAAAAACGTGATAACAAACTATACATTGTGAAAGGCCTAATGTACATGTACGTATAGTCCGTTATACATAGGTTATAGACCACCTTACCTGATAGATGACACCCAAGACGCCGAGGGAGACCTTTGCGGCGTCCATTTCCGGGTCGGCGGAGGTGAGCACCCGCACCTTGGCGTAGCCGTCGGTGGCTGGAGCTGGCGTGACGAGGCGCATTCCGACGACGTACTCGTGCAGGGCGCTGCCCTTCCCCCAGAGAGAGCTGCCGTGTGCGCCCGTGCCGAGCATGCCGCCCACCGTGAGCCCCCACCAGTATGGCGCGTAGGGCAGCGCAAGCCCGGCCGAGGCCGCCTCCGCGATGAGCTCCCGTAGCGTGATGCCGCTCTCCACCGTCATCTCCATCCTGGCGGGGTCCATGGCCACGACGCGGTTGAGCCGCCTGGTGCTGATGGCGAGGCCCTGGCCGTCGCCGCCGGGACAGGCTAGCGGCGGAAGGCTGTGGGAGTACCTGGTGGTCACCTTCATCTTGGTCTTGGTGGCCGTGGCGTTTGCCACGGCCTGCAGCAGCTCCTCCTCGGAGGAAGGGTAGACTACGGCTGCCGTGCGGCACGTGGACCCGTCCGGGAATGCGCCGACGGCGTTCGATATGGTGCAGACAGCCGTGCCATCACCGGAGGAGCACTTCACGGGGTCCGGTGGGGGGGCTAGCGGCGGTTGCACTCAGTATCATAAGGATGAGGACAGGCAGCTGCACAGGATTGATCTTCCTCATATTTTGGTCGCTGCGAACCTGATTGATGTCGAGGCTAGCTAGGCGGAGCCAGGATTTAAATTGTGGATGCGATGCAGGCCAGCTGGTTTTGCGCAGCTGGAGTATTTCATATGGTCTGCATAAATGCTTTGTGACCAAGCCAAGCGCCGATAAATTAGCTCTTAATTCATCATCTAGTTGTGTCGAATTAATTAGGGATGCCCAAAAAAATGCATGCAAGAAGCACATGCATAGGAGAGTAGGCTGATTTCTAAAAATTAATTGAGAACCAATAGGTTTGGGCAAAATCTCAGGGATACTATATTATTAAGCCTTTTGGGCTACTATACTAATAAGGGAGTGCCTATATCTCAGACGACTGAAAATTAGTTATGTCTAAGTCGCTGATGTCATTCTAATATTTGTGTTATTTCTCAGTTGCAACCTAGTTGCAACTTATAAAATTTGTACTAGTTCTCAGTTACAACCTAGTTGCAACTCATTAAATTCTCAGTTACAACCGAGTTGCAACTCATGTGTAGCACGAATCACGAGGTAAATCAAACGGTGAAAGAGGCGACTGAGACTTAAGAAGTTCTCAGACGCCTGAGAACTAGCAAATCCGTACTAATAAAAGCAGAACTATTTCTTTGGTTTCGTCCATTTTTTTTTGGATAATTTTACACCTACAAATCGGAGATAATTACCCACCTATGCCACGCTTAAGTCAATAAAAGCCGTTCAACAATTTTTTTTACCAAACGGCGCCGTCGATTTCATATAAAGAAACCCCTGGAGTTTTTACAAACAACAAAAATAAAGCGAAAAAGAAAAAGGAACCAGCCACGCCATGGTAGCAGCCCTCTGCCACATCTCTCCAGGTTGTACACAAGGGGACGGCCTGGTACAAAACCTGAAGAGAAAGGGTGTGGGGAGTTTACCATTAAAAGAACGAGCTAAAAAAAGGGAAGAGAAAGGCGATGTTGCTGGAGACAAAACGCAGATCAACACCCGATCAAAAGCTCGAATTGTAAAAAGAAATGTAAAACCCATCAGAGACAACAATAGAGCCAAAAGGAGCTTCATTTCGACGGAAGGAAGCATCACATTGTCGGTCACCGAGTAGCAGGTGCCCAACCATGGGATCTCGAAAAAGCCACTCGAACCACCAGTTTCAACGTCCCCGCACTCTCCTCATGATCTCTTTTGCTTTGATGTTTCTGCAATAATGCCCACGACGAGATGATGTTACATAATCTATAAGATACATTAGTGAGATCATCAGGTACCTTTCTAGAAAAACAAGCATTGTTGCGAGTCTTCCAAATCATCCAATACACAGCAGCAGCTCCACACATCTGCGAATCCCTTTGGTTAACTGGGAAGGACCCAATCACCCAATCAGGAGATCACAACTGAGTCTGGAGGCCTTACCAAATGAAAATCACAGACCACCACTTGACAAGTTAACAATTGAAACGAAGATGTTCTATAGTTTCTTTCTTTCTTTCTGGCAATAGAAATGACATGAGCCATCACCTGTACAACCTCTTTTAAGGAGATTATCTTTTGTGATGATCTTGTTTTTCTGAACTAGCCAGACGAAGATTTTTATTTTAAGAGGGATTTCTATCTTCCATAGAAGTTTGTAGGGGTAGCTCCCTTGATACCTCAACTGAAGGTAAAAGTTTTTGACTTTGAATGAATTTTTGTCCCAATTTTCCAACCAACTCTGTCAGGATGATCACTGAGTGGAATTTGATCCACCTGAACATTCAGAGATTCCTATTGAGCTAGAGTTTCTCCAAATAAGAGCCTCATGAACCTGATAAAACCCTGGCCCTCCTCCTTAACTCTCTTCATAGTAACTAGTTTAGTGAAGGTAAGGTGGTAGAGCCTGGTAAATTGGCTTGGAAGAGGTCAATCTTTTATCCATGTGTCTTCCTAGAATAAAGTTTTCCCACCATCATTTATAATTATGGTGGAAAATTGGTGGAAAGTATGGTTAACTCCCAACAAGATTTGCCATAAATGTGAACCGCCAGGCCCCACTCCTGCCTGGGAGAGAGTTTGATTTAGAAGATATTCCTGGATATGAACTGCTGCCAAGTTCCCTCAGTGTTTTCCAACTTCCACAACCACTTGCACATGAGGCTTTGATTCATGGTTGTCAGGTCTAAAACCCCAAGTCCAGCACAATATTTGGGAAAACAGACAGTATCCCAATTAACCAAGTCATACTTCCTTTCATTCTCTAGCTCATCCCAGATCATTCTTTCCCTATGTCTACCAATCTTCTAGATACATCCTTTTGGAGCCTCCCGATGGGAAAGCATGTATAGAGTTATGCTACTGAGGCATGCATTTACAAGGGTCACTCCATCACCTACTGAGAGCATTTTCCCTTTCCATCCTGCAAGTTTTTCCCACATTTATCATCAATTGGGCCCCATTGAGAAACAACTAGTCTTTTTTTATCAATAGGCATCCCTAGATATTCATAGGGAGCACAACAATTGGACAAGTGAAGATCTCACTATATTGTAGCTGCCTATGAGAAGAATTGCATAGACAAAAGATCGCACTCTTTTGGAAGTTGATTTTCATCCCTAAAATCTGCTGAAAAGGCACATAATGAACTTCATATTCATGGCATTGTCTAGGTCATCATCTAATAAAATAATGGTGTCATCTGCATATTTTAGAACTACCAACCCACCATCTACCGATGAGGAACCAACCCGGTAATAATCCTTCTTCTTTGGCCTTTCCAATCATCATAGCAAGCCCATCCCATACCAAATCAAACAAGAGTGGGGACGGGGATCACCATGTCTTACTTCTGCATGAGTAGGAAAGTAGGGGCCAATCTGGTCATTGACTTTAACATCAATTATTCCACCTCTAACCGTCTTCATTATACAGTCACTCGAAAGGTCACCAAAGCCTTTGGCTTGTATCATTTGATACAAAAATGCCCAATTAACCTTGACATATGCCTTCTCAAAGTCAATCTTAAGAAGTACACCAGATATTTTCTTGTGGTGCATCTCATGGATAGTTTCATGAAGGATCACTATACCCGCAATTATGTACTTGTCCTTAATAAAAGAAGTATGAGTATCTCCAATCACCTTGTGGATATCACTAGGCCCAATCTGTTTGCCAACAACTTGGTGAGGATTTTGTAGCTCACATTAAGGAGGCAAATAGGTCTGAATTTCTGAATGGTCACATCATCTGGCTCTTTTGGAATCATGGTAATAACTCCATGATTAAGTCTTTGGATGTCAAGATCACCTCTATGGAAGGCATCAAGCATCTCCTTTAAATCATCCTTCATATCTTCCCAGAATTCCTGATAGAATTCTGCAGGGAAGCCATCAGGGCTTGCTGCCTTGTTATTCTTTATATCAAATACCACATGTTTAATCTCTTTCATATCAAAAGGTAATCATTCTCACAATATAATAATAATGATAATAATCATAAATGGGTGAAAATAAAAGAGACACATCACATCTCACCAATTCCGTACATCTCCCATGCCTATGGAGATTTACTCACACATGAGAGGAGAATAGAGCAAAGACATAATCATACTGCAAATGGAAATCATCTCAATGTTACCATAGCAAACCACAATAACGCCAAAGATCAAATTAAATACAAACCATAGTAGGAATAGAGATTCAAATCCCTAATCTTACAAGTATGAATCTCTCTCTCTCTATCAGTACAAGTGGGGAATTATGGTGGAGTTGATGATATAGAGGCTAGAGATTTTCGAAGGATGAGATGAAGTTCTCCTCCTCCTATAGATCTGATCTCCTCTCATCAAGAATGGTGTGTGGCGGCTGTGTTCGTATTTTGCCCTTTGTGTCTTCACAAAAGATGCTTGTATTGATATAACAGAGACGATGGCGTGTCATACATGCAAATAATGTGGGCGGCCTCTGGCCGTACTGCATGTCGTTAAAGGTTTAGTAAGCCTCAGATGGAATTGTCTTCAATTGGATATTTGTTCATTTAGGTGTGATTAGCCCATAAATGCTCTCGGATCTTTCCAAAAGTGTCCAGTATCTAAAAGTCATCACAAAAGAACAAGGTTTTGCTAACTAGCAACATTAGTTGCAGTTGAAAGATCAAAATCAACGATACCAAGTGAAAACCAATAGAAAATCCTTGATAAAAGGTGTCAAAATTTGGAGCTATCACACGCATGTCTCTCTTTTCTGGAAAAGAGAGCACGAAGATACATGAAGAGGGACACATTTGCGGAGTAAGGAACAACATGATGAGCAAAAGTAAATAATGCATTTACTCACCTTTTTTCTGGATGCGGTCAGCGAGGGTGAGGCTACCTTGCGTGTGTAATCCACCTACCATCACGTCTCGCCTTTGCGCTCCAAGGTCGTGCTTCTTATTGAACATGGTGCCTGACCAATACTTTACCATCACCCTAAAGATTTCCGGGTTAGCCTCACCTATGTACCAAGGAGGGACAATCACCAAGTTGAAACTAGATGACAATCACCAAGTTGAAACTAGACCCGAATATGCATGATTACTAGTTCTCATTCATTTTTATATGAGTTCTGCATGACTATTAGTTTCTATTAGAATTTGATTAATTTTTCCTGTCTTTGACATGTGTGTAGGTGTTATGGACAATTAGAGATAAATCAATGCACGAGAAGCAAAGAAGGGTGCAATATGGAGGAGCTACATGCACCACACTTAGCCACAAGAAGGGTGGAAAAGTGATTTTTTCCATCAACATAAAATAAATATACAAGACAAATGGTGTTGTAGATCTCGTCCATACAAATCAACTAGGCCAAAGAACACCCGAATCGGAGTCCGTATGAAGAAATGGCGGCTAAAATAACAATGGATCCATACCGCCCGGCTGTACCATGGTTCTGGGTGACAAAAACCTCCATAACTTTTGCAATTCTTCACCGATTTCGCCCCATTCCTCTATAAACCTTCCTTAAGTTATAAGGATAGTATTTCGGGTCTTGGGGCTCCTCCTAGACCTATATAAGAGAGGAAGGATTCAAGGGAGATCCCAACCATATCAATCTACACGGGGGCGAAGCCCTGCCGCTCAACTGCTTCCATAGCCGTCAACGTGTCGCCTTCATCGTCTCCACGCCTATCTTCACCATCACCACCACACAAGAGAAGAAGGGACTTGGATCTTGAAAGGCTCAACACCGATCTCCATCGCCATCATCGTCAACAACATTTCCATCACCGACCCTCGTGTTTACTTTGTTGTAATTTCAAACTCTATGGTGAATTTGCACTTGTATTCATCGATAGATTCATATTCCATTCATATTAGTAAGATGATATTTATTGTAGCAATGTTATGAATTGAAATAAAGATGATCTGAATATGTATTAATTAACTCTCTTGATGTTACGTAAATGTCGACCACCATAACATTTTCCCTTTGGTACTTGATAAGGAATTATCATTGGACATGTGGTAGTGTTGAATGCGTTAAGTGTCATGTCACGTTGGATCATTATTCATGTGGTTAAGGGGGTAAGAGGGGACTCACAAAGCCCATATCCATGACCATGGGGTTAACCCTTAATTGCTAGGGGATCAGGGTGACTGACCCATATGATCGTTGTTGTAGTTGTGTGGAATGAAACAACAGATGGTTTGTCTGTAATCATCTTATTTGGAGCTCCTTCCATACATACACATAAAAAGACATAAATAAATCATAATCATAATTAACACAATTACTAGTGGTGGATCCAATACTTCTCGAGTACTTCTTTATCCATATGGCAACTCCCCACAACCATAGTTGCATGCTCTTTGTTTACTTTAATTATTAAATTACTTTATTCTTATTTACTTTTGTTCTCAATCACACTCACACTTATTAAAATCTTTCTTAAAATTATAGATAAATTACAAGTACTATTTAGTGAATAGTAACGAGGGGCATAGAGACATCTATCAATAGATCTTCATGGTCAGATAGTTTTATTTTGAACTAGCTACATATAGTATGTGCTTTTGCAGTCATTAATCACTGCACCTCCTAGCACTTAAGGCTAGGATAGCGTTCAGGTTGCATGGCAAATTTACACAGCTCTTGTCGTTGGCTTGTAATCATATATGTGTATTGGCGGAGGTTTGTACTTTTCCTCCTCGAAGCAACTCCTCGAGCGAGAGCTTAATTTTTTTTTGAGAACTTCCTTCTTATTCAAATGATATTAATGTTTACAGGAATGTTTAAGCCCTCAGGCGGGGCTAGAAACCATACGTGACGACCTACTAACAAGGAGGATGCAGTCCTTGCCAAGGTATGTACCTCCATATTGCATGCTCGTCCTTCATGGCTGAAAGTGGCATCGATGCGAGCTGCTGTGTCTTTCACCTCCTCTAGCACACTCGCAAACACCCCCAGATATTGGATCCTCATCGCCATTATCACCTCCATGCAATCACTTGCAACATGGACAGGTCCTGTTTGCAAGTCTGTCTCTAGGGCCATCGCCTCCCTACAAGCCATCGCCTCAAGAGAGCCCGGGTCAGTGATACCTGAGAACACCACTGCCGAAGCTCCCAAGAAAGTTCCATCCAACGATCTACAGACAGCACCCACTGCCCCTTTGGCCGCCGTTTTTGCCACTGCCGCGTCAACATTGATCTTCACCCTTCCCAAAGGTGGGGGAATCCAGCGCCGGCTCCTATGTCGAACATCCGTCACCACGGCCAGGGTTTGCTTCTTTGGAGCACTCATACTGAGATCCTCCAAAAATCTCTCGACAAAATGAATTGTGGACATTGGGCTTTGGAAGATTTCTTCATGGATGGCTTTCCGTATCGCATGCCACACTGCCCAGAGAGTCACCAGCGTCCTCATCAAGTCCTCCTTCTTCAGAGTATCAAAAAGAGAGAACGGCCACTTCCTCGCCGAACCCTCAGTAAACAGTGAAATGTGTTCCACTAATTCTGCTGCAGTTAGAGCCCAAACGCAGCGAGACATCTGACACTCTAATAAGGAATGGCGCCACGAATCCTCCTGTCCACAGATCGAACAAGCAGGAGTTGGTGCCATGTTTCGGTAATGCCTCAAATCACCCGTGGGAAGAGAGTGTTGAGCCAGCCTCCATAGAAAAATTCTAACTTTCGAGGGGACCTGTATTTTCTAGAGTTTGCACCATGATTTGCCTTCATCCATCGCATTGGAGGAGCCTGAGCGGTTTTCCAGCCACCCCTCTCTGGTATATTTAGTCATAGCCAAGGCTCTGTACGCCGACCTGACCGTGAACACCCCTCTCTTCTCAAAATGCCAAGCCCAGAAATCTTTTTGGTTCCGAGTTGACAGTGGGATGTTCCGTATGATCCCAACATCCATGGGTAAGAAGAATTCTCCAAGTCTGTCTTCATGCCATGACACCGTAGCTTGATCAATATAGTCACTCACCAGCTCTGGTGCATCTGATCGACGAGGAGCCACTGGCCGAAGCCTGGTGTCTCGAGGGAGCCAATTGTGCTCCCACGCCCTCGTATCCTTCCCGTCTCCAATCCTCTTAATCAAACCGATCTTCAGAGCATCCCTGCCCTCGATGATCGCCCGCCATATTTGCGATGGGTGAGATCCCACCTCCGCATTTAGAATATCCGTATTGGGGAAGTAATCAGCCTTCAGAACGCGTGCACTCAGGGTGTTTGGCTCCAGCAGAATACGCCATGCTTGGCGAGCCAGTAGAGCAAGGTTGAATAATTCTATGTCGCAAAAGCCCAGCCCTCCTGCGTATTTAGGTCGTGTCATCGTCTCCCAAGAGACCCAACATGTTCCGCGCTTTCCTTCTTTGCTACCCCACCAACATTTCCGTAGCATTGAGTTTATGTGTTCACAGAGACCCTTTGGTAGTTTGAAACAAGCCATTGAGAAAGTAGGGACTGCTTGATCCACTGACTTAATCAAAATTTCCTTTCCTCCCACTGACAGAAGTTGTTCTAACCATCCCAAGACTTTCTGCCAGACACGATCTTTTAAGAACTTAAAAGAGCCATTCTTCGATCTCCCAACATCGGATGGAAGGCCAAGATATTTATCTTTGAGAGTTTCTTTCTCCACACCAATCTCATCCTTGATGTTTTCTCTCACCATATATGTACATCCCTTGCTGAAATAAACAGGAGATTTGTCCATATTAATTCGTTGACCAGAAGCTCGGCAGTACCTCTCAAGCACCTCCTTTGCTTCCCTTGCTCCCTCCACAGTTGCTTCGAAAAACAGCAGGCTATCATCTGCAAAGAGTAAGTGGTTCACAGCCGGAGCCGTGGAGGCCACCCTAATGCCATTTAGCGCCGATGATGGATTCAAATTTTTCAAGAGGCACGAAAGGCCCTCTGCTGCCATCAAAAAATAAATATGGGGAAATTGGATCACCCTGACGGATCCCTCGCGTAGGTTTAAACTCATCCTGTGGTGTACCATTGAACAGAACTGTGAATGATACCGATGTGACCAGGCGCATGATCAAGGCCACCCATGTACTGCTGAATCCAAGCTTCAACATAATAGCCTCCAAATAACACCACCCGACCCTATCATACGCTTTCCTCATGTTGAGTTTTAGCGCACAGAATCTGTGTTTTTTGGATCTGCTCCGCTTCATAAAATGCAAGCATTCATAAGCGGTGATAATATTGTCGGTTATTAACCTCCCTGGTACAAATGCTGACTGCTCCTCTGAGATGATCTCTGGCAAAATCACCTTCAGTATATTCGCCACCACCTTAGATGCAATTTTGTATATCACATTGCATAAGCTGATAGGCCTAAATTGTCCCAACTCCTGTGGGCTTGCAACCTTTGGGATCATCACTATGAAGGTCTTATTGATCACCTCGGGGCTCTCAACTCCTGTCAGCACTAGATGAACGGCCTTGCATACTTCAGTCCCACAAATATCCCAATTCCTCTGGAAAAAGTGCGCTGGAAATACGTCCGGCCCCGGCGCCTTGGTTGGGTACATCTCAAACAAAGCATGTTTAATTTCGTTGTATTCAAAAGGAATAATAAGGTTGGCATTCATGGCAGCGCTAACACTACATGGAACCTTGTCAAGGACTACCGCCATCTCCTCTACTCCTTCAGACCGATATAAATCTTTACAAAAATCACTAGCCAATCTGCCATTCTCTTCCTCCCCGACTTGTAGAGTACTATCCTTCTTTCATAGCTCCACCACCCTGTTCTTTTTTCGACGACGGCTAGCACGCAGATGGAAGAATTTTGTGTTCTTGTCTCCATCTGCCAACCACTGCACACGCGACCTCTGTCGCCACATGACCTCTTCCCTCTCCAGGGCTTCTATCAGCTCGGTTGTTATACTCTTCTCCTCCTCCATCGGCCCCAGCATGTCCGATGCACTACGGAGAGCCTAAAGCTGGCCCTGCAGCTGCCGCACTCTCGCATGTACACTTCCAAAGGATTCACGTCCCACTTCGACAAGTTACCAGCCACCCGATCAAGCTTCTCATGCAAATCAGGTAGTGTACCCCCCGAAGTAGCTTCACTCCACTCCTTTTTTAGCATGGGCGAAAACTCCTCATGGCTCTCCCACATAACCTCATACCAAAACACTCTCTTATGTCTCCTATCCAACGTCCTTGGCTGAAAATCAAGCCTCAAAGATAGATGATCCGAGGTCACCACTGTTGCAAGATGATGAACCGCGGCCATTGGAAACAGCTCGCACAAACTGGGGGACGCCAGGGCCCTGTCCATCCTGGTTCGACTAAAAGACCCACCGACCACCTTCTTTTCAAAGGTCCATGGTACGCCCCTGTACCCAAGATCACACAAGCCGCACACATCAACCGCCTCTCTAAAACCAGCCATCTGGCTGTCACTTCGTTCGGTGATCCCCATGTGCTCTGATCTATGAAGAACCTCATTGAAGTCCCTAATACAAAGCCATGGCAAATCATTCGCCGAGCGAATAAATCTGAGCATGTCCCACGTCTTGAACCGCTCAGCTACTTGTGCTTCACCGTAAACAACCGTGAGACGCCACGGCTCCTTTCCCTCCTCTCTCACCACTGCATCAAGGTGGTATTGCGAGTAAGGTAAAATCTCTATGTTTATATCATTATTCCAAAATACACCGAGACCTCCACTATGTCCCGAACTGTTTATTGTAAAAGCCTTATCAAAACCTAAAGTGTGAGCTAACCCCTCCACTCGATTTTTCTGAAGTTGAGTCTCCACCACATACAAAATCGAAGGAGAAAAACGCCTCACTAAATCGCGAAGCTCACGAATTGTCACGCCGCCACCCAGGCCACGGCAGTTCAGGCCTAGTACACTCATTGGCCTTGGCGGTCCTCCCCGTTGGAGGCCGCCTGCTCAATGGTCACATTCTTCTTAGGTGACACCACCTGCCGTGGTTTCTTCTTTCTCCTTGGTGGCGTATATGCAGGTGGCAGCGGAGGAATACCCGTGGGCTTCCCTCCGAAAGGAACTACAGCCTTAGCCATCTCCAGCTCACGAGCCACCATGATCGCCTCCCCCGAGTTGGTCCCCGGTAGCAGCTTCTGCGGGGATGTATTCTTACTGCCAGCATCTAGGGCCGCCTCTCCCGAAGAGCGCTTCTTGTTTTCGCGCTCTAGCGGGCCTTCTCTCCCACGTCCTCGACCACCACCTCTTCCTGGGGCTCTGCCCCCGTGCGACCACCTCTCAGACCTTCAGCCCATTCACCAAAATTATTCTGCTTTGGCCTATTCCATGGGATATCCGCTAGCATCCATCTCCCATACTCCATCGCCTCTGGAACATGCACACCATTGCCGCACTCCAGGTGGACATGTCCCAAAAGTCCACACACATTACAGAACTTTGGAATTTTTTCATAAAGCACCTTGAAAACCAGGTCTGGTTTACCCTCGATCTCCAGGGTGACAAAGCGCAGCAGGGGCAGCGTGACATCCATCTGCACTCGTGCTCTAACATAATCCTGGATTGAGGAAGGTCTCACCTCAATCGAACACACCTTCCCCACACGTGACGCCAGATCTTCGACCACATCATGCTTCCGAAAAAGGTCCGGGATCTTGGGGATCCGAACCCACACATGCATCATATTCAGCGGTATGGAGTTCGTTGGAGAGAACCCATCATACTCCGCCAGAATAACAGCCTGATCCCTGAATATCCAGGGTCCCTCCTCCATCATCCTCGTCCAGTCACCCAAACATGCCGCCTGGAATAGGAACCGATTCTTCTCCAAAACCCTTGGCTTGATTTCCTTTGCAGCATTCCATGCGTGATGCAGGGTTTCAAACAGTGAGCTCGGACTGAAGGTCTTGGACGTATGCACCCTTCCAATGGCGAGCCACTTGACCTCCTCCTTCAGATTGTTTAGACGATCACCAGCAATCTTGACACTTCTCTTCTCCTCTCCCTTCAGGTTCAAGCGCTTGAGAAGCGCATCAATGTCCTCTTCCCCTTCCATCCACGGACGCGATCTTGCTCCCGCCTTCGCAGATGATTCCGCCATCACCAGATCGGAACCCTAGGCCAGACCACCCGCCGCGACCGGGCAGTTGGACAGAGCCAACCCCTTGAAGCAGTCCCAGCGCAGCGGTCCGGACTACAGGGTGGTTTCCGGTGAGAATCTCGGTCGACCAGCCGGCGGCGATGGGGTCGCCGTCAGGATCGCCTCTAAACCCTAATCGCCTGGCGAAAAGGTATTTATAGTTACTCTAATCCGTCGAGAGCTTAATTGAATTCCATAAAATTTCGAGTCAACTACTAACAACGGCCTAGACCTTTCTTTGACCCTTTTATGAGCATGTCATATATGTTCTTATACGTGTGGGAGACCGACCCAAAATACCTAATACAGTATGCCTCTCTCATGGAGGATCCCCTATCTCCCGCTCAACGCGAGACCGAGCAGCGGACGCCTGAAGCACCTTCTTAATGGGCCGCACCAACTCGGCCCACAAATAGGTTTGATTTTTTTCTGTTTTTTATTTTTGAGGTAGAAGATTTAGAATTAATATTTTATGAAATATATTATAGAAAAAATAATGTTTTGTATAAATTTTAAAAATATTCGAAACTGGAAATGTTTGAATTTGAGAAATGTTCAGATTAATAAAAAGTGTACATTTTGAAAAAAATAATTTCGAAAATGTTCAAAATAGAAATTTATTCAGATATGAAAATGTTAAAATTTTATGAGAAAGTTAAGTACAAAAAACAAACAGAAAAAGAGAAAATAAAAACAGGCTACATAATTCCGTATCTCCTGCTGACGGGCTGGCCCACCACGAGCTCCCGCGTGGGCGGGCGCTATTAGCACCCGCAATGAGCGGGAGATAGGGATTGGCGTTTCTCCCTCCCCCCTCCGGTGAGCATTGCTAGCGTGGCGCCGCCGTAGACGACGGGCTTTGCATTCAGGCTGTGGAGATGCACTGCCCTACCATTTACTTCTCCTTTAATTCGCGCGGACCTACTCATTCTTTGTTTCTTTCGTCCGCTGCTAATTTCCCTCGCCTCTACCGGATCTGTCGCCGACTTCTTTGACGTGATTCGTCTCTTCTGCTTTCCCTTCCATGGCTGTTCACCACTGTGAAGCTCAACTCATGTGCGGGCTGGGGTCCAGACCAGACCCGGCATCAGATCAGGTGGTTTTCCTTGCCCAATTTTTTCTCAGCTCTTGTTCATGCTTCTTCTACTGATGCTTCATTAATCGAACGTTACTGGCCTAGGAATTTTCACTTGGTAAGCTGGGACACAGAAGAAAAAAGAGATCTTGATTTTCTATGCTTTGATGTTACATGTACCTTAAATACCCCGTCAGCAGGCTTGTGATAGATTATGGTATTAGACAAGTCATATTAGTGATGAGAAAAACTAGAGCTGATTAGACAGAAAGCAGCAGATGCTTATTTGTTATTGTTATGTAGGTGGGCAAAGCTGAATCCGTGGGTTGTCAATGTAACAACAGGTTCTTCCTGGACTCAGGTCTCATTAGTGCGTCCTGACATCTCTTTGTCTCATTAGGTCTCTTGAACAATATTGAAATAGTGGACATCTGGATTGTGAGCTGTCCTATGGGAATATTTATAATCCAGTCACTTTGTTTTTCAGGAGTGACATAAAGTTAATCTGCCTGGTTTGCTTTATGTTGCTACTAGTATATTAGAAATCAATATGTCTGTAACTTAAGTACTTGCATACTAGATCAACATCCTAGCATAAGATTATGGAGAACACCGATATACATTTTCAGACAAAGATCAACTCATAACATCCTTCCCTTAATTATCAGTGTAGTTAGGTGTTCTTTACAGTTCTTTGTTCTTCAACTCCATGCAAGTATGCAACTTAGTTTGCATTTTAACTTTAATATTACAGGACACGCTATATCTTCACAAATTCCTATTTTATTGGTGAAATGGACGGGCACGGCAACACGCAGCACTATGGTCTAATACTCTAATTTATCCATCTTAGAAGACCTTTGATAACATGCCTTCCATCGTAAATCACCTTGGATTTGCCTTTCTAATGCCGCCTAACCTGGGTGGCGCTATTCTTGGAAGAGGCCACGGGGCGAGTCACCGAGCTCTTTACGTTAATGTGACATATCTCCCGGTGATCTAAAAGGCAATTTGCATTGCATTTCTACTACCATTTGCATTCCAAAATGATATTCCCACTCACATAAATTTCAGTAATATGCTTTTACAGATTCCAGTTACATGTGCACTTAGAATTAATTTAAATTTGTTCATTGGTCTCGAAGAAAACAACAATTATGTAAGATTGTACTCATAAATAGTAATACATGTACAAATCATGTGATCACTTACAGATTTTCTCTTGAACAATAATCTATGTGCTCTTGTGCTTATTTATAATTAACCGGATGCTTCTCTTCTCATAATTTTATACGGTTAAGTTGGTTCACCACTTAGTTTATTGGCAGCTTGCATGGCATCATTCCGTTTGTTTGGGCTACCTCCGCTGGAAATTGAGGTGTTTCAGAAAGAAAAAGAAGAGAAAGGCGAAGAGAGAAATAATGACCATGTGCAGGCAGGTGACAAGGTTGAAATAGCGGTCCTCGAGGCCAAGGTAGCCCTCAAGGAACTCCTTCACTGTCTGGTCCGGCTGCCCAGGCACAAGTATCAGCTCCGTCCGATCACCCAGCTGAGAGAACATGAGCCCATAAACTGTCCACGCTGATGGGTTTGCCCAGTACACCCACCTCCACCACACCGGGATCAGCTGTATCCACATTGAAAATTAGTTCGTCAGGTCAGTCATGCACAATCTATCCTCCCTTTGTTCATTTATTTTATTTGAGAAAAAACAAAATCTAAATCATATTTCCAACCTATTGATGGGGTTGACTTAGTAATTCAACGAGCCTAGTTTTTTAGTGTTCTCGCAAGTCTCCATTATAATTATACTGACAAATGTTAGGAGGGTTAATGGCTGGTAGAGTGAAAGTCATACCTCTCTTCCGATGATGAAGCCAGAGAAGACGTTCCAAAAGATGAAGATAAGGAAGGACAATCCTGAAGCTATCTCAATGTTTGGTGTCAGTGCCACTGTCATCATCCCGAAGAGTGTGTTGTACATGTAGCTTAGCACCATGTAAAGGAGAAACCAAAAGTACTTGCTGGCGGTCATCTGAAACCCAATCATTAGGTATACGATTGTCGCGAACATGAACACTTGGACAAGCATGTAAGGCAATTCAATTGCCACCTGCAAACACATGCGAAGTTGGACTTGAATAAAAATACCACTTCTTCTAGTTAAGAATATGTTTATTATATTTTATAACAAATTGGGAAAAGCAATATTACCTGAGCTATGGCGTAGGCAGAGGTAGAGTATGTGCCTGCCGCCTTTTCTCGGTATAGAACAACCCTCTCCATTGCTACAACTGGTTGTAAGATGCAGCAGTTGTTGAAACCGGTTAAGGAACCGAACAACATTGTGTTCCGGGTTTTTCCAATATGCACATCTTTGTTTCCACAGGCAAGCCATGCATTGCACCCTAAAGTTTGGCCAGTATGTTGGAGGGAAATGTAGATCCTCTGTGTTTAGCGTTGGTTTTCCAAGCTCATCAACAAGAAGCATGTTGTCCCTGCAGATACAAGGTAAAGTTTTTGTATGTTTATATTTTTCTTATTATTCAATATAGTGTACATAACAACAGTTGTAGCATTACGATAACATGGTGCTTACCTGTATAGGGAGGAGCTTCGATACATTTGTGCATAGTCCACTCCAATCTCGTGTTCTGTTGTGTGTGAACTGATGTCCAACATCCATGCTGCTGGATTTTGTCCCTCTTTTATTCTAGGGACACCAGGTATAGCCTGTGACAAAACAATTTTAATAGTTTCCTCCCCATCTTCCAAATAGACATTCAAAATCGGCCCATACCTCAAAATACTTTATCATGTTACTAGAAAGTGGACCTAGTGAACCACTGTATATGATGCGGCCACCTCTTTTCATAAGTAGAAGCTGCAATGGGTTAAACTGAATTAATGTACGAGCAAGGTAATTTAGTAGTAGTACTTGTAATGAACGTTCTGTTTTTAAAAAAATCAGGTGGCCAGTGTATTTGATTTTTAGTACTAGTATTTACTCCTACTACCATTAGCAACTATATGTATCCTACTTTTAGCGTATGCAAAATAAATGTGTGGGCTAGCTGTATTTGATGTTTCAGTTTGGTAAAACACGTGCTTGTTTTTGTTCTATGTAATTGGTGAGGTAATACTCTTTTCAGTCTTTGATGTCGAGTAGTTCTTGCCACAACAAGGCCCTATGCCTTTTTCTCCATTGCTTTTTTGGGTATAATTTTCCATACCTATTAACCTCTATAACTTACTCGTACCTCGTCAAAAGATTCAAATATCTCAATGTTTGGCTGATGAATTGTGCAGATAACAGTTCGTCCAGTATCCACTGTCTTTCTCACTGTTCTCATGACAATTGCTGCAGAACGGGCATCCAAGCCAGTAGTTGGCTCATCCATAAATATAATTGAAGGACTAGCTACCAACTCCACAGCTATTGTTAGCCTTTTCCGCTGTTCCGCTGATAGGCCAGTTGCTCCTGCCAAACCCACCATGGCATTCTTCAAACCAGTTAACTCAACTAGGCCCATGACTTCATCTATAAACATCTGAAACATATTTGAAGAGAAATATTGCGAGAACTGTGTTAGATGATGCCATCTAAAGATGATTTAGATCAAGAGATCAATGCACATACATCTCTTTGGCGTGATTTGATGTCCGAAGGCAGGCGAAGCCATGCAGAGAATTGAAGTGACTCATACACCGTGAGGTTAGGGGAGTGAATGTCACTCTGTTCACAGTAGCCTACGATCCTTGAGAATGTCTCCTGATTTTTTGGGTATCCTGCTATCCTAATGGTACCTTCAATATATCCTCCTGTTTTTCTTCCAGCCAAAACATCCAGCAATGTTGTCTTTCCAGCCCCAGTGATCCCCATCAGAGCCGTCAGTACACCAGGCTTGAAAGCACCACTGACATCTTGTAACAATTGAAGCTTTTTTTCCGTTACTCCATACTTCATCATCTCCTAGTGAAAGGGATAAATGGGTATAAATAGTTTTGTTCAACAGTTCACTAGAAGGAATGCAGCTATTTATTAATGTATTGTATGCTCAAGAGCTAGCTTACCTTAGGCATGTCGACAAAATATTTGATATGATCAAATACAAGGGAAATAGGCTGAAATGGGAAGACAAAGTCAGCAGTTGCTTTTCCAGTTCCAACGTTATTTTCTGTGCACTCTGTCATTGTTTTCGCGGCATATGTGTTAACTTGATGCTTGTGTGGAGCTGGAAATGATAAACAAGCATGATATGTACTGATAGGATCTAGGTTTTAACACTTGTGGGTTTTTGATAGGTTGCTAACACATACAGTTCATAAGCTCCAATGCAAATATACTGAGGATATTGAAGACCAGCGAGAATCCAAATAGAATGCTAACACAGATCCAATACCAGTGCCCCTCTGTAAGCATCCCTCTCATCTTGAGGATAGCTTCACCAACAGTATTAGCACTTTTGTAATGAAATTCCTATGAGCATCCAAGATTAGCCTCATCAAGGTCACAACTAGGCTACAAACTTTATACATTTGATCCAGAATGTTAGTTAGTTGAAAGGATTGCTTACTATAGCCCATCTTCTATCAAGGAATTCATTTAAGTTGACTGCATTTTGTGCATAGCTAAACGGTGATATCCAGTATCCCCAGCGCAACCATGGTTGGAGATCATCTGTTTCAATGTAGAAAACGGGTCAAAGAACACGTCATGTGTTGTAGGTTTGTCATACATCTTGTGCTATACTAAGCTAAATCATCTAACCTTTTGAAATGACGACGCCTCCAAATATGAACATTGCTACAAGGGTTGGGGTGCTTAGCACATTGGCCATTACTAGCGTCCTTGCTACCGCTGCTAATAAACGACACATGCCCATTGACATTTGATGTATGGCAAAAAGTACCAAGTAATGCTTCATGAATCTGCAAGAAGTAAGGTGACTCTTTTCTGTTCAACTTATTTAAACTAGTATGATCGGTGGATATTATATTAACCAAGAGGAGTACCTGATAAAGGAAGGTGCATAGCCAATCACATAGTAGGTTAAGATGGTCCAAAGACCTGTCTGTAAAAGTGATATCGGCATGCTGAGAAGAAAAACTGGAATAATGAATGCCCATCCTGGCAATGCTAGCAACTCTCTTTGCTTGTAAAAAGTGGGCAGCCGCTTTACTGTCATTGCAATTTCAACCATTCCATTGAAGTTTACTATCATAACAGCTATAAAGAGTGCTCCGATGTATTTATTGGCATCAAGTATAGATTTGTGGTTCATAGTTGTTCGAAGGAAAAGGGTTGATATCACCAAAGCAAGGACAGTTATCTGTACAGTCGTGAATATATGCACTGGGGAGTTTCTTTTCAGAAGCAGCACTTCTCTTGAAAAGCATGCCTTGAAAACATTCCATCTGGATATACTTGAGCTACATTTTATGGCCTCTCCCCTGACTCTATTATTTGGCACACTTGGATTCTCTTGTTCAAGTCGAGGGAGGTAGGACAAACGGAAGGATTCTGCAAATTTTTCGATGGGACAGTATTGATACATATTTCTATCACCACTCCAGTATTGTTTTTGATCCATCACTGATGTCACCTGGCCAAATGGAGAAAATTTTCTGCTAGTTTGTTGTGTTATAATTATTGTGCACAAGTACATTTTACAGAATAATGGATCTCTGGATGGAATTGTGACTCATCTAGTGCATGTAATACTTAATAGTTGGTAATTCTGACAATAATTTGTTAATCTATTGTGTGTACTATTGTATTATTTAATTTAATATCTCCTTACTGTTGTTGATGATAGTGAAGTACCTCTTGAAGGAAATCTGCTACATTCTTCCTGCTAGGGCATTTGAATCCCATAGTTTCAAAGAAATCGGTAGCATTTTCTCGGGGACCATGATATACAATTTGTCCCTTGCATAAAAGGATTATGTCATCAAATAATTCCAATGTCTCGGGAGGTGGTTGTAGCAAAGAAATAACCATTGTGAGATCCATCAAATGAGCCATTTCTTGGAGGAACTTTATGATCTCGTATGTGGTGGAGCTATCTAGTCCTGTTGATATGTCATCCATAAAAAAACATCTTGCTAGTCCAACTAGCATCTCGCCTGCATTAAGGAATTCATCATAAAATGCGGTAACTTTGATGAATTGACAAAGCAACACTAACACCATACAAAATTCGTACATAGGATATGGTACTTCATGTTACTAATTTTCCCATTATATAAAATATAAATGATTTATACCATGAAGTGCAGTATGGAGTCAGTAGTAACAAATACAGTGTTGCTCTGGTCTTGTATATTAAATATCAAGTTTGAACATGGTACCATTAAAAAAGTGTGAACCTGAGAGTAAAGCCATTTTTCTTGAGAATGATACAACTTTATGTAGGATATTGTGAATGTTTCACCAGAGTTATAAATTTTCTCACCGCCTATTTAATAAAATAGTCCAAGCGGTTTAGTATGCCATTTTTTTGTATCGTCACTCTACTATAGATTAGTATTCTATGTCATAAGGATGTCCTTGAGGTGTTGAACTTTTAATTATGTTGTATATTATAATATTATATCTGATTTGATTGGAAAATGCTTAGTGCGAAAAGAACGTGATGAGAAGAACAGGATATACATAGTAGAAAGCAGTAAATGCTTACCAATTGTGATTCTTTTCTTTTGTCCTCCTGATATGCCTCTTCTCATCTCATCCCCGACAAGGGTATCAGCACACTCGGACAACCCAAGTATCTGTATTTACAAAATAAAAATGTGATTATAATGTCAAGGGAAGTAGTAAATTGAAAAGTTACAAAGTTACCTTGATAATATAGTTTGTTGTAAGGTTGCTTCCTTCTCCAAAGGTGCCTGCCTGTAGAAAACATTTTTAAGAATTGGTAAAATGGAATCCTGCTTTAGCACCAATGTAGAAAATATAATTAGCCACCTTAAATATTGAATCAAGATCTTTGTCTTCTTTGTTGATGACATGATGGCTTCTTATTATCGTTTGTCTCAGCACCTCTAAAACGGTCCTTCGAACCAGGAACTTTCTTAGTATTCAGTTCACACAAAAACGAAATTGTATAAAAATCAAGACCAATTCCTTGAATAAATTAAGGAAAATAGAAAATATTCAATATCTTTTGGCGTGTCTTTTGAGATACAGTTTCAGGATACTTTTACAAATTAGCTCATTCGTGAACACATAAGTAAAGCTATATCACCATATGTAAAAACACACCATGCATAAGAAGGTCACTTACCAAATTCATTAGTGGTTCCCAACATCTTAGAAGAGAAATCAATTGTCTCTCGGACTGTCATCTCAGCATGGTGAAGATCATATTGGCTAATGTAGGCATGCTGGTGTAGAGGTGTCGAGGGATTCACTTCTTTTCCATTGTACATGACCTTTCCTTTGACCTGTTAATTAAGAGATGTTACATCAGCATAAATTCAATTACTCCCTCCGACGCATATTAGTTGACTTGAATTTGTCGAAATTTGGATGAACATATATACTAAATAGTGTCTAGATTCATCCGAATCTAGAAAAAATTGAGTCAACTAATATGGGTCAGAGGGAGTAGTATTTTGTCATTAGGAAGTGCTTTTTGTTGGCGTGCAGATAACTCAATCTACCTTAAGTGAACTATCCAAATTTCCTGCCAATGCTTTTAGAAATGTTGTTTTCCCAGAACCTGGTGCCCCTAGAAGAAGTGTCATCCTGATACATAAATAATGAATAACGAACATTTAACTGTGGCACTTTACGGTGTGAAAACGTGTTCCGACTAAACACTTTATCTGTGATAAACAGGGTAAAAGACCACTATCGATTTAGTAAAAAATGACAGATGCATACCTTGATGGTTGAAAACTCCCGCTCTCTCCTTTTATAATTTTGATTGGTCTCTTCATTGTAGTACACATTTGTAAACATGTTGCCAATTCCTGCAGAACCAAATCTAGAACACTGACGAATGTGGGTTGCTGTGTTTAAGACACCACCAACATTTAAATATACATACTCCAAAGATTGTAAAACTCCATAAGGACATGCATTATAGTTTTGGTTTCGGAATGTGAGTCAAATGTATAATCTTGTGGCACATAAAACATTTTTTTTTCATAAAATTGATGGCTGCACCGCTAGGAACTGTCACTGGTAACTTCCATATATATGGTTGGCTACAAAGTCTCCGACCACTGCAGTCACGTACGTCCTATTTTGTTTGATACGTTAGCTGTTACACTATTTTACTATACTTACTATTTTACCTATGTGCTTGCAGTAGTAATGAACTTGAAGTAAAAAATAATTATAGTGGTGGGCTGGATGATTACATAAAAGCCTGATATGAGTATTCACTGTGAGGGCCGCCGCCGCCGTTGTTCTTCGATGAGCTCATAAATCTACCATTACTGCATACCTGGACAGCGGTGAAGACAGAGTTGAGCAGTGTCGGCTGTGTCCTGTGGTCGACGCGCACATCCGCCTCCACGGTGAGATTCTCGAAACGCACCTCCACCTTCTCCGTCGCCACGCCCAGCCTGTGTGAAAAAGGTGATACGATTATATATATAGTACCAGTTGGCATGCTGCAGAAATTTGTCATGAAGATTACCCATTCTAATACTTCCTCATTCACAAATTAGAACGCATATTATCCCCAAAAAATTAGAACGCATATTATATTTTGTCAAAGTTATAATACTTATAAAGTTTGACCAACTATATGTCAAAACATACTAACTTTCATAATGTTAAATACATATAATATGAAAAATATAGTTCATAATGATTCTAATAAAATTGAGTTGATGTTATAGATGTTTATATTATTTTCTAGATATTTAGTCAAAATTTATTATGTTTGACTTTGAACAAAACTAATATACGTCTTAATTTGGGAATTAGGAAGTAGTGATGAAGATATGCTGACGAAATTAGCATGTGATATACCAAAATAAGATTTCACATGCTTTTATTTATACTAAACCGGATGGAGAGAGTATATAAAATAGTGACTTCAGACTTCTCTACATGCTTCGCCACTCTACCTACGTGCTGCGGCAAGGCCGCGCTCCTCCTCGGTCGATCCCCGGGACGGATCGATATCGCGTTGCTTTCACCGTGGAATCTATCCATATATGGTCTCATACTCCACTCAGTACCTCCAACCCTGACACCCACGACCAAACAACCCAAATTTTGAGAGGACTCATCTCTAGCTGCAGTTTTCAGCAATGCGGTAGAAAAACCGTGGCTACTTTATCAGCCGCCGCATTTCGCAGCACCGGTTGCTCTAGTAGCTACTGCAAAACAACGTTTTACGTTTAAACTTTTGCATTGCGCCAAAGTAGACTACATCCCTGATCGACATCAGAGTCATCGATTTTGCCCTAGAAATCGGAACCGAGGGACGACGAGTCATTGACAGGGCACGTGGTTGGATGGACCAACGCCGTCGGACCTCTTCTTCTTCGTCGCCGCTGATGTGTAGAAGGCCAGCTCCGCCTGCATGTACCGGGGTGGTTGAGGCATAGCCGCGACATCCTCATGTCGTCGACCACTGTCAGTGGCCGCAACACTATAGGTGGTGGGCAGGAAAAAAATTCGTTGAAATTTCATGAAATTTGGCAAAATTTGGTAAATTTCGTTGGGCCACGATTTTTTTATGCCCCATTTAAAACATATCGCTACTCTATCAGGCCTGGGCCCTGAGAGGCCCCCAATAGCCAATAGCCCACCATTGGTTCAGTATTTATAGCTCAGCTGGGAAGCTTGGCGTGCCCTAGCCGCCGCACTCTCCAATCCCCGTCGTCTCTCTTACAACAGATCGAAAATTCCCCACTACCCAGCTCCTTTGGCTGCACCGTGAGGCTCTCTCATGGCTCCACGGCCTCCTCCAAGTGACCAGCATGGGGGCGTGACAGGAATAGTGGCCTTGGCATGGATGGCGCCACCACACATGAAGCCACACAATCTCCACCTGCCTTAGGTTACTCTTCTGCTATAGCTAATCCATAACATGTACATTTTTCTACTGTACTTTAGGTTATTGTTAGAGGAATTATCTACTTGGCAATCTGCTGTCAAGTATGTGAAGTATCTATTCAAGAAGAGGAATCAGGAATCACCGTGTTTGTTAGAACTTTGTAGTTTACAAATGTTAGGATGCATGATTTTGTATGCTTAGAACTTGGGGTCTTATTTTTGTTTTTTAATTCTACCGGAGTTGATTGTATTTTAATATATCTTATTGAATCATTGTTGTCTATTCTGTTCTAGAAATTTTGTTTAAATTTAAATTCGTATTCTGCAAATTTGTACAAAATAAATTCACAAAATTTACGAAATTTGGTGAATTTCATTGGTTCATGAATTTGTGGGCCGAAGGAAAAAATTTCCGCAGGTGGGTAGGGAAGCGGATGTCGGCATGGATGATGTCGGCAGCGAAGCGGTTGGAGGGCCGCATCCGGACGCCGTTGGAGCACCTTGAAAGAACATGTGGGCCCCCATGTGTGGTTTTGGTAATTAATAACAATCTTTATGGACTAATGCTTGTATCAAGTTGTACTTGTAGGAATTGTCCATAGACAATGCTTGAACCATATGTTGGCTTCAAGGTTTGGAGAAGAAGAAAGTGAAGAGGATCAAGTGGTGACCAAGGTGTTCAAAGAGTGATCCACAGATTGGTCATGTGAGAGTTAAACCTATGACAAGTATGTCTTGAAGAATAAGATGGAGTAATATCTCTGGTGCACCTTCAAGACATCAACATAATGAAGAAAAGAAGAAATGATGTGCAAGCTAAAGATGTGCAATATCTAGAAGATCTCATGGTTGAAGCTTTCCATTCTCGGTGATCATGGATCGATGAAGACAAGGTCAAAGTAAAGGTTTCCCCATGTTGTATGGGGGAGTAACTTGCAAGTCTTCATCAAGAAAGTGCGTACAAGAGCAATCAAGAAAGGTGTTCCATCTTGAGAAGGACAAGACCATCTACATCATAATCAAGTGGAATATGTGCAAGGCAAAGGTATGATCTTGATAGGGTTTCTTTCTTACCGGTCTCGGGATGTTAGTTGGGGAGACCGGTTTATAGGATAGACAACCGTACTATCAAGAGGGGCTCTCAAGTGAGTAACTCGGTCATATCTTTCAGAGTGAGCTCAAACCTTTGCATACTTTGCATCATCCTTTCTTGGTTTTTATTTGGATCTTATCCATGTGAGGTTCTAGAGCTTGTGGCAATATTCATAACAAGCCCTAGTTCATCAAAAACGGATTTCCCCTTTATATCGTATTGCGTTTTTGATCTTTGAGGTTTTCCGGTTTCTCACCAAAAGAGGTATCTCACTTTATAACACATGAAATGTTCTCTCTTAGTGGTATCCAATATTTTCACTTTTTGTTGGGTACCTCTTGTTGTCCTCTTTTCAACAAAATTGGTTTCAGGTCAATCGGAGTTTCCAAACTCTAGATATCGCCATTTGAAGTTTGCCTCTTATTTGGTCCAGATCGGAGTCTCCGGTCTGCATGGACCGGAGTCTCCGGTGTGGTCCAGAGTTTTCGGAACTGTCTCCGGTGGTGACTTCAGAATCAGGGCTGGGACATACTGTATGGGGGTCCGGAGCCAGGTCCGGAGGTTACCCCGGAGTCTCCGGTGTTGGCTCAGTCGGGAGTCTCCGGTGTTGGAAGACCGGAGTCTCCGGTCTTGTTGGGTCAGGGATGGCCCAGGTCATTCAGATGGGTGGTCCGGAGGCTAGCCCGGAGGTTGGGCCGGAATCTTCAGTGTAGACCGGAGTCTCCAGTCTGACTTTTCCCCAACGGGCAGAAAACCGTCAAAAATCTGTGGGCCTATAGAAAGGGGCCCTTCTTTCCCAATGGAACTGCTCAAGTTTTACAGGCTTTCTCCTCCATTTTTGACCCTCTTGAGCTTGCTCCCCCTTCAATCCCTCCCTTGATTCTTGCATATACTTTAGGGATTTGAAAGAGGAGATCTAGATCTACAATCCCACCAATCCATTTCTCCTCTAAGTGAGGGGAACATCTTGGGATCTAGATCTTGGAGTCTTTTGTGGATTTTCTCCATTGTTCTTCCTCTCTTATTCCCCCACAAGCTTTTGTAGCTTTGGTGGAATTTGAGAGAGAAGGATTTGAACACTACTTGTGTTCTTGCCATTGCATTTGGTGCATCGGTTTGAGTTCTCCTCGGAGGATTTGGTGAGTGAAAGTTGAGAAGCTTTTTTACTCTTGGGTTCTTGGAACCCTAGACGGTTTGTTTGTGTTGCAGGTTGTGGCCTTGGTGGCATTGTGGCCTTGGTGGCGTTTGTTGGGAGCCTCCAATTAAGTTGTGGAGAAGTGCCCCAACCTTGTGAGAGGTTCCGGTTGCCACCGACAAGTGCACCGATAGTGGAAGCGTGGATCGATCCCATTGGGGTGAGATTCACTGGAGAATAAGGGAGGCCTTTTGTGGCGATGGTGGTTTGATACCACCCCCTCTCCAAACGATACGTACTCCATGTTGGGAGGAACTCGGTAAAATATCGTTGTCCCCGTATGCCTTGGTTATCTCTATACCCGAGCTCTTTACTTATGCACTTTACATTGTGATAGCCTTCGTGCTTGAAGTAATACATATATTGCTATCAGTTTGTTGCTTATATTGCTTAGCATAAGTTGTTGGTGCACATAGGTGAACCAGTTGTTCTAGGCTGTGCTTATCAAAGTAAACACTAGTTTTATTCTGCCTTTGTTGAGCCACTCTAGGAAAAGTTTTAATCGCCTATTCACCCCCCTCTAGGCGACATCCGTATCCTTTCACACCTCGACTAGCGGCGGCGCGGCGACATCTCGTCAGCGGCAATTGGCTGACGAAAAGTCCGATTGGGCAAGGAGGGGGGCGTGCGGCGGCCTGATCTAATGCGCCCGCTCCCGCATCGGCCCTGCCACCGCCCAACCTCTAGACGCCACCGGAGTACATCGACCTTGATCCGTAGATGGACGAGGCTGCGCCGACGCGCGAAGACCAGTAGCTAGGGCTAGGAGTAGTTTAAATTCCGTTTTTTATATTTTGAATGTAAATTAAGTACGGATTTTGCCTGTTTTTAGTGCGAACTGTTTGTGTTTGAATTTGCAAAAAAAAAATCCACAGCTAGGACGGACGAATTGGTCGGGCAGCTGAGCTCGGCTGGCCGGACACACCGATTTCTTTACCCATATTGACTGCGGCCCGACCCATACGGACAGAAACGAACCGTTTGGGTCGACCAATGGATCGGTCCGATGAAGATGCCATAATACTACTCCCTCCGATCTATATTACTTGTCACTAAAAGTGATATATCTAGACATGTTTTAGTGCTAGATACATCTATTTTAATGACAAATAATATGGATTGAAGAGAGTAACAAACTCGTACTAGTGTATATCTGTACATTTGCTTCTCCTCGCGGAGTATCCGGAGGAAGCGGCAGTGGTTATCGTGGGTGAGCAGCGACGAAGGGCTCTTACTTATGCGTTCCCATTTAGAGCAAGTTAATAAAGGTCCATGTCACTTAAAGCCATCATAAATCCCAGCAAGCTAATTAGATGGACTTTAGCGATGAAGGGCTCTTGTTTAATGTGTGCATGTTCTTGGCACAAACCTGGCTCTAATCAGCATCCACCTAGGTTCCAACAATCTCTTTAAAACGCCCTCCAAACCGTGACGGAGGGAGTACCTATTACATTAGCTGTTAAGTGGGCTCTATTAAAAAAATAGCAATTAATTCTAGCATGCTATTAGGTCTAGGCTGCATGGGGCTATTTTTCCTTGTTGCTTGTGCTATAGTCCGGCTCTTCACATGTAGCCAGCTTCACTCTCTCTTCTTCTTTCTCTCTTCCACATAGGATTTAAATGACATGACAATTACTATACTTGCTCACTGTGCATTATTGTACTTGTTCTTATATATTATCTCCTTATACTTTCGCTCTCTTAATTTTGATCGAACCAGTCTCGTCCAGTTAGAAACGAGAAGTACTCCCTCCATTTCAGTTTATCAGACACCGTGGAAGGAGTTCTTATGATTTCGGTTGTTCTACAGTTATGCAAGTATGATTCATGTTCACCGGGAGCCCGTGATTCGTTCCTTCATGCCAGGTATCTTATCTTACTACTAGACTATTCGTGAAATCTAGTATAGCTATCAGTTGACCTGGTTGTGGGGCCTACCGCGAAGTCAAGCGTCCTCGCCCCGCGATCGCGATCCAACGAGGTGCAGCAATCAGCCCAGTCCGGTCCAGCGGGCAGGCTCTCGTGGGCCTTTTTCCGCTGCCTACGCATAGCGGGGACGGGTCGTTTCGTACTTTCGGGGTAGCTCTCATGGTTATTAGATGGTTCTACACGGGATGTGACATGTGTAATTAGGTGGAAGTTGCATGCATGGTGGTTGGGTGTTTAGGCTCTTGAAATTTGTCTCTACTGTAATTAGATGGGATGGTAGATTGACAGGGGATGTGACCCGTGTGTAAGTAGGTGGAAGTTCCATCTATATATGGTGGTTGGGGTGTTTTTAGGCTGCTGAAATTTTGTCACTGCTGTAATTAGTTGGGGATGGTAGTTCTACAAGGATGTGAACTGGATAACTTCCATATATGGTGGTTGGGTGTTTTTTAGGCTGACGACTTTTTTTGCCTCTGCTGTAATTATAAGTGGATGAGGGATTTTAGTTCTATATAAGGATGTGATGAACTGTGTAATTAGATGGAGGTTTTTCATCTATAGTGGTGGATGTTTTTTTAGGAAAACTGCTTCGAGCTTTATTTAAATCAAAACCATATTGTGACAGTCAGTCAAAAGACTGTGAACTAAGAAGGCCGGTGGCTCAGCGTCCCATAAAAACAGCTCTTCGTGTATGATGCCAAATTTAGCACACGAATGAGCCATCTGGTTAGCCTCGCGACGGGTAAAAAAATACTAAAAGAAATAAAAGACACACTAAGGTCAAAAATCTCATCTAGGACAGGCTTATTCACAGAAAGATCAGCTCTACGGCCTTGCAAAAGTTGCGCCAACTTAGAGCTAGCAGTCCATGATGGGATACAAGATGGAAGTTCCCCGCCCATGTAGGCCTTTTTTTTGTTGATGAACAACCATACAGTGTTGGAACATTTTTCGTATTTTTTCTGGTTTATCGGGTTTAACATTTTTATCGATCCTCTAGTAGCTTCCATCTACATGGGATTGGGAGGAACATAGGTTAATAGGATGTCAGTTTTAGATAGGATGGTATTTCTTTTGTTCCACCTGGTATGGGCAGTTTTGATAGGATCGTAATTTTGGAATAGCATGGAGAGTTTTTTAAAAAAATCCTGGTACATTGCAAGATGGGGTAGTCTTGATGACATTGCACTTTCTTTCTTCAAGATGCAACCGTTTCAAAATTATTGTACATGGGACTGGTAGTTTTCTGCATAAGTAAGTGCAGAGCAAAGTCATTTTTAGATGTCAGTTTATTTATTTATTTTATAGATTTTCGTAGCATGGGAGTTTTTAAAACTACCAACAATTGTTCAAAAAATAGGCCGAATCAGTAATTAATAGGCAGATTACTCGCTACTAGGGACCTAACTGTGTCGATTATCATTAATCCTCTATGTTAATCGTTTAGTCCGATTAATAGGTCTGACACTTCGATTACTAGGTATGTTCCCGATTAACCACTATACTTGGTCAAAAAAGTTGCAAAATTATCAACACATATCGCCTATCCACCCGCTAGCCCGCCTTAATGAAGTAAGTTTTGCGAAGCTCCCAATCGATCCCTGCCTCCAGGAGCTTGATTTCCGCTATTACCAACCAGTTCCTTGTCATTGTTGACCAGTTCCTCATAGTTGCCGACCATACCTCAGATACAAGAGCTCGAGCGCCTTGAGGATTTCATCCGGGAGCGAGCACCTTGAGGATTTTATCCGGGAGCTTAAGGCTGCCTTTAATAGGATAGATGGTTGAGGCGCAAGAGGATTCATACATATTTTAGGTGGTAATTTTGTAGGCTGCACTGATTAATAGCCGACCGAATTCCGATTAGTCGCTACTTCCGAGCCAACCGAGCAGTTAACGATTACCGATTTTCTTACCATTGCTATCAACCCATCGTCTACATGGGTTGGGATGGTAGTTTTCAGATAGAACAGGAGTGTTTATTGTGTACATGCAATGGGGCAGCTTGATGTGGAGCTCCTCGAAACTCACCTGCACCTTTTGCCACCGTCACTCCCAGCCTATGTGGAAATCGTGATATAATTGTACCAGATCGAGCTAGCTGCCGGAATTTGTCAGGAAGATTTCACGTACTAATATTTGCGATGATTGCCCTTAATTTGAATGAGAAACACGACGTTTTTGCGAAGAACTAATTGAAGGCTATCATCTTCAGATCAGAAGACGATCGAAAAAAACTGCCTACCGTACGGCAGATCCAGCTCAATAATTTTGCATCCACTTGATGGTGTGCGTGCATGAAGGCATTCCCGAATCCTTATTAGACGGTAGATCTTGAAAACGTATAAAACTAGTAGTGAGCAGCTGCTTAAGACTTGTCGATCTGCACGCTTCGCCACTCTGCCTTGCCCTTGGGGCTCCTCCTCTGTCGATCACCGTGAAGGACGGCCATCTAAGCGGATTAATGTTTCGGGTTGCTTTCACCGTCACCGCGAGATGTATCCATATATATATATATATATATATATATATATATATATATATATATATATATATATATATCCATATATATTTTTCTCCATCGCCACGATCTCGAAGCGATGCAGCATGTACTACTACGTACTGTACGTCGTAGCTAGGCTTGTATGTAGAGGCGCGCGGCTAGCTAGCTACAGCAGGCATATGCCTCGGCGTAGTACAAATAAACGTGAAGGAAGCGCGATGGCATACCTTTCCTTCTCGTCGCGGAGCATCCGGAGGAAGCGGCGGTGATCATCGTGGGTGAGCAGCGACGACGGAGGCCTCTCCGGTGCCATTGTTGCTGCTGCGGCTGCGGGTGGTTGCTCCGCTTCCTGCTCCATCACGGACGCTGGCAAAGGCATACTACCTACAGCGCTATATATGCGGCTAGCCCGATCGAGTTCCGTCCAGCCGCAAGCGAGAGGTACTACTACAGTGCTAGTTATAATAAATTCGGTCGTTCCACAGTCATAGAAGCATGATTCACGTTTACTAGGAGCACGTGATTGGATCCTAGCTGGTCCTCCTTTTTTCTGAACGGGCAATGTCCCCAAGGACCTAGAGCAAGCATTACATCGGGAAGTGGCATAACAGTTACTACTCACTCCGCCCATATTAGTCGACTCAAATTTGTCAAGATACAGATGTATCTAACACTAAATCTTGACTAGATACATTTTTATCTAGATGAATCTAAACCTTCAGGTGTCCGCATCAGCATCAACAACGCATTTCTCCCCCTTGCCACCGAGGCCGACCAAGAGGAAGAGCAGATGAACTGAGGCACCGCACCAGAAGTGGTGGCGCTTATTTAGCAGAAGGAAGCTCGCTACTGGGGCAAGCTTCAGTGACTCGCACCTCGGGGGCACGACGAAGCCGCTGGCACCACACCGATGTGCCATGATAGAAAAGAGCCCCCGCCAACCTCCAACTATGGCAGGGCTTCCACCTATCTTCGCCATCCCCACGCCTCCACAACCCGTCGAAGGAAGAAGATGGAGCACGACAGCGCACCATAGCATTATTTGCGGAGATCCCTGGGGTGGGAAAGCTCGTCGCCGCGTCTATCCATCCGTCACAGCATATATCAAGGAAATGCTACCAACATAGGATGCTCCAGATGTAGCCAGCAAGATCTAGAGCCCTACTCCAAACTACCGGCAAACAGTCAAAAACCCTAATCCTACCACTACTGCCTACCCCGAGACATCCATCTCCGAGCGGCAACACCACCGGAGAGGGCTCGGGAAAGGCATGGCCTCACACGAGAGACCTCTCAACCGGAGGAGAGAGGGGCGGCTACGGAAAGAGTTGATCCCGATTCAAGAAACATCATCCCTGTTAGAACTAATCTTGTTATTAGTGTTGTTTTTTTAGATAAAGTAGACACAGGGAGTGCATGTAGTAGTAGCTGTGTCGCGGTGTGCACATTCAGATATGTGACCATGTACAAACACGCAAAGCTAGAGTGTTAGTCGCAAGTATTGTTAGTCTAAGAGTTTAGTGGTCAGTTCTGTTAGGATGCATGCATACGTCTTTGGCCTGGTCGTGTGGCCGTTGGTGTGCTATGCAAGTGCTGAAACGTGTACATGGCGTGAGTTTAGGATCAGCAGATAGTGGAGTCTTATCTTGTACTACCTATTTAAGGTGAGCAAAGAAATGAGAAAGAGAGGCCAGTGTGGGCAGAGAGAAAGATGTAGCCACGGGGATCCAGGGAAGAAAGTGTTGGCAAAGCCATTTGGTCTTCTTCCTTGCATGTGTGCGTGTGTGTTCTTGAGAAACAAGAGATATCGTGAGAGAGAGATAGAAGAAGATCAGGAGCTGCGTGTGGCGGCTCCATCAATCCCAAGCGGCATCTCATCTTAGATTATTTTTTTCTTCTGACGCCCGTCTCTAATAACAGTAACAGGTAACCAGTGATGCTGACATATTTGTTTATTACCGTCCAAGGTTAAGACCAAAAGTTCAAACAAGGCACCTTGCTCTACCGCCGGCGCCCCTCTGCCTTCTGTCGGCCGCACTTTGCCCTTCCCCGAGCTCACCGAACGGCTATTGACAGGTGGTTATATATATACTTTATTTTTCGTAGCAAGTGGTTCTACAGTTCCCATCATACATAAATCGAGGGATGAATTGATGATGCCAGTGTCCCTCTAGCAAATTATTGTTATGAGGTCCACTATTGCTATACGTACCCCAGATCTTGGTCATACATGTTCCATCAGCCAACCATCCATTCAATTCCACTACTACACTAGATGGGTAAATTAAATAAAATAACCTAAAGTCGTAAGAAATTTAAAGATTAACCCTATTCGAAAAGAAATTCAAACTAGATAATCCTTTTCTGCCACTCCCGCCCGCGCGGCGCCGCAGCCACTTGTGCAACGCCAGCTACGATGGCGCCGCCGCCGCTACCGCCATGTCGGTGGGGCCCGCCGCAAAGCTGAACGCTGGCACCGCATGTAGCGCCAGTCATGGCGCCACATGCATGCTGTGCCACTCGACACGGCGCCGCACGCCGCTTACGCTGTTGTCCATGGGCGCCAGCTACCACATGCAAGCCATCAGGCCTGGCGCCACATGCATGCCTGTTGCGCCACTCGACACGGCGCCGCACGTTCTGCCACGCCGGCTCCACGGGCCCCAGCACCTTAAGTGCGGCGCGGTCGAGGCGCCCCCACACTGCGCCATGGTGGCTGACGCCGCACACCTGGAGCCCTTAAGGCGGCGCTGGGTCGGCTCAGCCCGACCCTCTTCTCCATTTTCCTTCCTTTCCTCTCCCCTGACGAACAGAGACATGGCGGCAGCTAGGGTTCATGCCCCCCCTCCTCTAATCCCTCCCCAAATTGCTCAGATCTTGAAGAATCTCTCCGTGGATCTTGTTCTTCACCACATCTCCCGGGTATTCCTCTTAAATTTGTCCAAGAAAACTCTCTATTTTGCCCTAATGTTGATGGTTTAGGGAAACCTTAGTTTATCCAAAAAATGAAGATATATAGTTGATTTGTTGATTACTTAGAGGGAGAATAGATAAGATGGTAGTATGTGTATGTATTGGATGAGCTTTTAGTATGATTGAGGTTGGAAAATATATAGGATGAGCTTTTAGTATGTTTGTTGTAGATAATAATGTGGGAATATTCTTGCTTAGTAGCTTATGTACATTTTAGTTATAGATAGAATTTTAACTTCCATACTATGAATTCTCCATGTACTTGTTAGTTGTAAATTGTTTTCATAACTATTGAAACCTTGGTCACATAAAGATGCTTATATAGATAGAATTATTTATATATTTTGCTCTCATAGATGCTCACATATAATATTAGGTCACATAGCAATTTATTCTTTTAGTAGTTGGTTTATAATATGCTCACATATATAGTTCTACTTTTTATAATTAACTGGAATGTCGGAATCAGAATCGGAAGAAGCCCGTACACCACCCCATGTACAACCCAGGTTCGTAGAAGGCATGTCGCTTCTTGAGCCGTCGTACGATAAGGTTCACCATGGCCACATTCTTGTCGAGGGGATCAAGGTAAGAAAAATAAACCCTCAAAATCATTATATGTTTCTCAAGTTGGATGAACATGTTATAATCGAGCTTCTATGTGCGCAGCCTCTTGTTCCCCTACGACTGAGGTATCATGGGCATTTCCAAGAGATGATGCGGTATGATGATCGGTACATGGTGCACATCAAAGCGCTAGGATTGCTCTCATTCATCCATATGGTCAATCGTGGTTCACCGCACATGAACCCTGCTGCTATCACCGCGCTCGTCGACCGGTGGAGGCCGGAGACACATAGTTTTCACCTCCGTACCGGCGAGATGACCGTCACTCTGCAGGACATGTCCATGATCCTTGCACTCCCTATCCAGGGGAATCCTCTGTGCATTAACACAGGCTTCCGACGACTGGCGTGAGCGGATGTGTGCCCTTACCGGTGGTAAGTGTCCTAGTGACACTATAAACTCAAAGGGGGAGAAATTGAGAGTCACAGTCGGGGCTACTTTCAAGTGGATAGCACAAAACTTTAGTACATGTCCTGAGAATGCTAGTGAGGATGAGATTATTATATATGCCCGTGTGTATGTGTGGTATGTCATCACAAAGACTATATTTGCTGATGGTAAGGGCAACATGGATCACTGGAACTGGCTGAAGGCCTTAACTGTGATGGATAAAAAATGGAGCTGAGGTTTGGCGGCATTGGCCTTCTTGTACCGACAGGTAATTGGTTGTTTCTATTGTTCCTCTCTTTACATATGCTCTTCCAACTTATGCATGACTAAGTTTGTTTGCTTTCTTGCATAGCTGGACGAGGCATGTCGAAGGACTGGGGCTGAGGCTTATATCGGTGGTCCGTTGCTACTCCTCTCGGTGTGGATGTGGGAACGCTTTCCAATTGGTAGGCCAAAACATATGCCTTTCAAACCCTATAGTGATGGCGGGTAAAGGTTGAAATGGTCCACATGGGCTTACAATTGGGACGTGGTCTCAAAGCCTCCAACCGACCTACAAAACGCGTACCTAAGATACACTAATGAGTTTGACAACCTTCTCCCGGAGCAAGTAAGAATTTCTAAACATACTCCATTTAGCATTCCTTTCAAGTGCTCTTCTCATTGAACTATCTTGTTTGCGATTAAGGTTGTATGGGAGGTATATGGTCCTAGGGACAATTTTGGTTGCGAGGAGTTCTGTCTTAACCCACGGTGCGACGCGGAACGCAATCTATGGTATATAGAGTGCCCCATGATATGCATATGGGTTGTTGAGCATTATATGCCGCAACGGGTTATAAGACAGTTTGGTCTCTATCAGGCTACCCCTCCGGATTAACAGGACACCGACGAAGCTCTTCATCGGTAAGAATTGGTTCTATACATGTTTTTGAAGACAATGTATGATAGTTGTGTGTGCTAAAAAAGTTTCTCTTTATTCACATACAGGTTGGACAGGCTCAAGAGCAAGAAGACTGACTGGGGCAAGATTCACCAGAAACACGTAGCTAGATTTCTTTTATGTGTGAGAGAAGCTAAGAAATCAAAAAGAATGACCGCAAAACCCCATTGTGAGGACACTTTCAGCGAGTACCTTCATTGGTTTCTAGAGAACACTCGTGTGAAGCTCCTACCGGATGCATATCCGGAAGATATATTGGAAGAGCCGCTGCCTGCTTGGGACGAGCTGAGGAACCTTGAGTACAACCAAGATGTTAGATAAGAGCGGCAAACCTCCTTTGCCCCCGTGATGAACTTTGTGGTAAGTCGGTAGTTCATGTTCCCGTTACTATCTTAGTCGGATTTATGTAATATGTGTCATTGATTTGCTTGCAATGCAGCGCACGGAGGTCCGGAAGCAGGTGGATGGGTTGGAGGGCGCTTTGGAGTTTCTGAGGATGAGGAGGGAAATAGTAAGTTAAGGGATTTTGTTAGGAAGCAGGCAAAAAAGCTACGACGCTTCGCGAACTTGCTTGGTTGTCGGGATCCCGAGGTTGTTGCGACGTCGTCCAAGGAACCGGCAAAGTTCACTTCACAAGAGGAAAGCAGCCCCGACGATGAGCAATCTTCCACGGTAAGAGATAAACTTGCACCGATGACATCTTTCTTGAATTTCCATGTATCACTCTAATGAGATCATTGCTCTTATTGTAAAGACCGAATACAAAGACGAGGCCGTGCCGGACGACATGTCATTGGAGAAGTATCAACGAAAGGTACGGTCCGCAATCAAGCTAAGGCCAAGAAATCGTCCTCTTGTCGAGTCCGATCCCGAGGACGAGCCGCGGAGGAAGAAGATTGCTCCGAGAAGAGGAGGCAAGAGCAAGCGTGCTAGAAATTAGTTGCTAGAAAGTAGTAGTTGTGTGAGACTATATTGGTTCAATGTTGTGCTAGAAATCATCCTATTGTTTGAGACTATGTTGGTTCAATGTTGTGTGAGACTATGATGTGTTGGTTCAATGATGTGTGAGACTATGATGTTTGAGACTATGTCGTGTGAGAGATTGGGGAAGAAATCCCCTAAGTTTTTCTTCAAATCTTGGGGTTTTGAGTGGAGATTGGGGAAGAGTGAGCCCTAGCCGCAGCCGCCGCCGTTCTAAGTGGTGAGTGGTGAGGAAAGGAAGGAAATGGAGAAGAGGGTCGGGCTGGGCCGACCCAGCACCGCCTTAAGGGCTCCAGGTGTGCGGCGCCAGCCACCATGGCGCGACACAGGTGGGTGCGACGCCTGATCAAGGCCAAGACTTAAGGTGTCAGTTGGGGCCAGAGCAGAGCCAGCGGCGTGGCACGCCGCAGGTCGAGTGGCGCAACAGGCATGTATGTGGCGTCAGGCCTGACGGTGCTGCATCTGCGTGCCAGCGTAGCAGGAAGGCTGCCCAGCCGATTTGAATTTCTTTTCGAATAGGGTTAATCTTTAAATTTCTTACGACTTTAGGTTATTTTTATTTAATTAACCCAGTAGACGTGGATGTGATGCGCTCCTCCTGGGTCCTGGCGTGGGGTGAAGTCGCATGTACAGCAGTGAATCCATCTCATGTACCAGCGGTTGTGCGTACCGGCCGGTATACGCCGCGGCCCGCTGTTACGACCGTGTTTCAGATAGGTGGAAATTGAGAAAGAATCGCGAGAATCGGATCGAATGGGGGATAAATCGTACCGAAGTATGGAAGAACGAGGAACCCTAGCTATGCTAGACTACAAGACAACTAATTGTTTCTCCTTCTTAATTTGCTTCATCACGGCATCGCCATACATATAGTTCAGTTACAGCTGTAAAAACATTAACTGAACGTTGAAGTTCAGATTACTACAGTAATAACATCCCACTCACTTGTCCGAGCTTAGTAACCGCGTCTCATTGCAGCCGTAGAGCTTGACTTACGAGTTCCGCCTCCATCTGAGCCATCTGTTACAGAGTAGGTCTTGACACCCGCGCGTGTAACTCGAATACTCGATGCGTCTGCGACCCAACCAGCTGGGTTATTGGCGTCGGTTCATAACGCCAAGGTAGGCACGTACTAGCAGCAGGCCGGCTCTCGATCCGATCTCGCCCCACATGTCGACGAGTCTACCTACTACTACTATGTGACAGCCCAACACCAGGGAGGAGGGTGGCGAGGACTTCGTCGGGCTGCTGGGGCGGCACCAGCGGATGTGCTCGGGCGCGGTGGTCGGATGGCGATCTGGACCAGGCGGCGGCCATTGCCGTCCTTGGATCGTCCTCTCGGGCGGAGGAGGCTGGTCGTGGATCTCGATTCGCATCTAGATCCGGTGCTTCTGGCCTCGGCCAGTAGCGGCGCGGTTGGGAACCGATCGGCGGTGTGGGGATCGCTGTGTCGGATCTAATAAAGGTGGTTGTCCTTTGATTTCCTTCACACGAAGACGAAGATCTGTTGATGTCTGCCCTCTTTGATCTGGTCTGGAGAGGCGGGTTCCGGAAGGCTCCGCCGGCGAACTCCCATGGGCGTCTAATGCCTGGAGATTGCTGGATCGGAAGGTATTCGGTCACGCGCACCTTGTTTTTCTGGCCGTTTGGTTTCAGCGGGACCGTTGCGAAGCTCTGTTGTTTGTTCCCACCTAGTGCCATGTAGAGCCATGGTGATGTCAGATGCGGAGAAGGTTAGAAAAGCGGAAATTTGAGGGTAGCAATGGAGATTTTTGTTCTTGTGGCGACAGGAGATATGGCTGCGTGATCTGGGACTCGTTGAAGCGACTGTTGGTGCGGGAAGACAACACAGGGGAGTTCCCAGTCTTATCTTACAGGATGAAAATCCAAGGTCTGGCCTTAGCTGGTTGTGCCCGGCAATGATCTTGTTGAAGGCATTGTTTTGTGAGTAAGGACTTTCTTCAGGCTGAAAACCTATGACCATTGGTCGGGCAACGACGGCGCTTGGGCACTGTTTCCTTCTTGAAGACGTTGTTATTGGAGTGGAGGATTACTGGTGTTGTTCTGATAGTGTCACTGTCGTTTCTTTGAGGATTAGTTCTCTGTAGCGGGACTTTTCTTTTTTGTAATTTCTCTTTCTTTTTTCTGAGCTGTGTGCATCCGTAGAGCCACTAGGGCATGCGCTGTTGCAGAGACTGGGTGTAATTAGTGTCCTTGTGATATTAATATATACTCTTTTTCAAAAAAAAAACACCAAAGCATCTACTATAGCAGGCAGGCACGCACGCACGCAAAGACACAAAAACGATAAAAGATGACCTATTGTACAATCTATTTTTATTATCTTCTCTAGATTACATGCAAGAATGGTTAAAAGAAGACCCCCTTCTCTAGCATTGTACATGTCCTTATTTATTCGGAGAGATTCTTGTTGCGATTTCTGGAACCAAACAACGCCGGCTGTAAATGAGGTGAAGGGAGAGTAATTGATCGGTTTCTAGACGGTAGTTGTTACTTACCTTGCACGGTGATTTTGTCCGAGAGAGCCTTTCTGTGATATACTAATTCCCAACACTGGTATGCTGGAATTACTTGTTTTTACTCAAGTGGAAAAGCACCCATCCTAACCAGAGTCTCATATAAAAAAAATACTTGCTTCCTGCACAATATCGTTTTACACAAGCACCAATTCAACTGAATCAACAAGTTCTACTGAATGAATATAGTGAGAACAAAGGTGTTCACCATCAATTATATAGACCGAGTCTCAAAACACAATTTCACATAAACATGATATGATGATTGATATCTATACATCTGATGGCAACTCATAAGGAACAAAAGAGTGTTGTTTACATATTGCCCAAACAACCCCCTTGCTAGATCAAAGAAACCAACCATCTAATATTTCAAATCACTACTCTAGCTAAAAGATGAACACATAATGAGGTTGGCAAGAAATCTGTGCTGCTACAACACCTTCCACATGCCAAAATATTGGAGTGATGAATATAAGACCAAGGGGACACCACCCAAATTCTTCCATTCTAATCCTAGCACCTCCTTAGGAAGTTCCGGCCGTTGCTACTTCACTTGGTCCTCCAAAGCTGCAATAGGAAATTCATATAACAAGAAAAAAAAATCCACAAATCCAACTTACAATAGACCACACCAGTAGTATAAACTCAACGTCCTACGTACCTATAGTACGAATACCCATTTACACAAAAAGAAAGGGGTTCGCATACGCTCCACAAGCCCCAGAACGATGCCGAAGGCCAACCAGTGTTGCCCAACCACACAAGGCCAGGAACAACGACAACCACCACCACGTATATGATCCAACAACGGCATGAATAGAAGACACAGCAGCGCAGCTCGAGACCACCCACAAGCATGAAAAGCAGCCACAAGACATAGCCATTGTGTCGTCCATACCTTCCTTGTTGCTTCATGTTAACAGGCCAGCAGCAGGCGCCTCCCATTCTCGCTTAGCTCAACAACCTGCATGAGCACAATAAGGAAAGCCGACATGATGATCAACTTGCCAGCTCCAGTCAGCAATCACATAGACAAACACATAGCCTCCACCGCCTTTGCTTAGCCGGACCTAGCGGTGGCCCACCCGGCCGGCGGCAGGTTTGTCCCTTTTTTTTCTTTATTCGTTTAGTTCCACATAGGAACCCCAAGGTGGAGGTAACCCCTCCCTCCGCCTATATAAAGGGGTGTCTATAGGAGAATTAGAACACACCAATTTTTATCTGAAAATAAATAAAAGGTCTGTGTTGCTTATCTTTTCTCTCTCTCTCTCTCTCTCTCTCTCTCTCTCGATCGCAACCCCCTTATCAGGACTGTGTGAGCAAGGAGTTCTTTAGCGCAGAGCACCGTCACGCTGCAGGATTCATAGTCGGGAGATCTACTTCCGCAATCTTGGCTAGATCGAGGAGAAGCGGAAGTCGTCGTCAAGCACCGTACGTGTGTGACTTCCTCTGGCGGCACCATGCTTTCGGTGCTAGAAGTTGTCGGGGAGCCGCGGGACATCGTGACCTCGAGATCAGCGTTAGGACGTCATCTTCATCCACGTTCCTCGCGGTACGTTAACTACGCTCGGTCTTCAAAGGTGTGAACACCGTATTCTCTCCCGTTACTACATTATTACTAGATAGATCCTGGCATTAGGGTTTTGGTCATAGGAATTTTTTCTGCCCTCGAACCCCAATAGTAGCCCCAAAAAACTACACAATCAACACAAGACCACCAGGGCGAACTACAACATGGGCCTCTAAATCTGACAGAAAAACAGAGGGGGTGAGGAGAATACACTAGATCTGTGCGATAATCAATTGGGAAACAACCACTAGATCAATTTGTAATCAAATCGTCCTATTGTTCAACCTGAAAATAGATGGACATAGATGCGCGCTAGGATTGGAACAAAATCACTTAATACATGGCCCTAGAAAACTAATCGCGGTTGAAAATGGTTCACCAGAGGAGGTGGAGTACATAGAGAGAGGTCATTTACCTCCGCCGCATGCGCGAGTGGAAAGGAGAGTCGGCGTCAACGCCGGCGACAAGCAAAGAGGTCGGAGCGAGGAGGGCGACAAAGGGAGAAATGGGGAGAGAGCAGATCGAGCTTTCGAGAACTGATTTGCGGCATGGGCGGCATGGAGTAAATTGCAAAAGCTACGATAATTGGGGCTAGGGTTTCAAAAAACTACGACAATTGAGGATCGCTGCAAAAAACTACGAACCTTCGGGCTACCAAATACAAAGAACTACCACATCTGCGTAATGGCCGAGTTAGACTCGTTTGACACCGTTTCTGACAGAGATGGCCCACTGTCAGGCTGACGTGGCACGAAGTAACATGCTGAGATACACTGATAGACTGCTTACATATTTTGGGTCTTTTTTGCAAAAGTGCACGGGACCCATTTGTCATACCCCTCCCTTCCTCTTCTCTCTGTCAAGTGGACCATGGCAGTGAGGTTATCCCTAACCTCAAGCCACCGGCCATGGAGAGGGAAGGGGCAGGCCGCCGCTATCTAGAAAGGCCTAGGGTGCCGCCGTCGTGGGGGAAGAAGCGCGAGGGATAGGGCACCGCCGTCATGGAGGAAGGGGCTCGAGGCGGGGAGAGGAGGGGATCGCCCCCGCCGTGCCGAGCGCTCGGCAGCCACCGCGCTTGCCTCCCCGCGCCCACGCCAGCACCGCGTGCTTTCCGCCCCGCGCCCCCACCGACGCCGCGCGCTCGCTGGCTGCCCTCGCTGAGCCCTCGCCCATCCACGTTGCAGCTCGCCGGCGAATCCATGGCAGGGAAAGGGCGCAGCGGTAGGGGAGGGCTCGTCGGCCGTCCTCGCGCTCTTGTTGGCCCCGCGTGTTCGCCGGTCTGCTTGTGGGCGGCGGCGTCCGGCGACGGCGGTGGAGTAGCCCTCCGGCGACGGCGGTCCAGAGCAGCGGTGGAGGAGAGGAAGACGACCTCCCTCCTAGTGGATTTGGTCAACACGGCTCAGTTAGAAAAAAAAATTAGGGGAAAAGAAAGGATAAAAAAAGAAGAAAAAGAATAAGTAAAAAAATTGGCACTAAGTTTGGAATTATAATGTTTGGGAGGACTATTTGGCAAAATGCACATGACACGTCAGCTTGACAGGTGGGCCAGCACTGTCAGAATGACGATCAACTGGTGTTAAACGAGGGTTACAGCTAACTGATAGTTTTTTTGCAATAATTAGGCACGAAGTTAGTAGTTTTTCTCAGCAAACCTGAATTTTCATAGTTTTTTAAAGCCATGGCATCAATTGTCGTAGCTTTATACAATTTACTCGGCGGCATGCGACGAGTGCGGGTTGGTGTGGCTGACTGGTAGGGACCCAGTTTGGTGCGCGTGTAAGTGTGAAACAGAGTGCCGGATACTTTCCCACTCCGCTCATTGCATCATCACCACTTTTCAGTAAAGAAAAACAGTGAACATGATGAAGTTTTTTTTACAAACACAAGCTGGGTGGTCGACACGTACCTCAGTGGTACCCACGTTGTTCAAATCAGCTGTCCAAGGAGATTGCCAGTTCGGTGCTGCAGGCTAGTCCACAATTGGTGACACAACCACGATAGACCTTAGCACAAAAACGGAAACGAGCAGTCTGCGGCTGTGCTGGCTCACAGACGCTGCCCGCGGCAGAGAGAGTCTGCACAACTTTTGGGCATATATCTTATCTTTGCGAGTTTGTGCGTTGTGATGAGCCAGTCTCAGGCACGGCCAGGCTCACATGCACGTACAACGTACATGAGTTCGCGCGCAGAGACCCAGAGGGATTTGGTAATCCTTGGGCCGATTCATTAGCGGGATGTACAGATAACAACAGATCATTCTTTTTTTTTTGTTGGTCATCACTTGTCTAGTGTCCAGTGAGATCTGTCTGGGATGGAACATGAAAACATACTTAGAGCATCTCCACTCGATTGGGTGTTTCTAGGCCAAAATCCGAATCATTTTTTGACCGGACAAAACTAGATTTTGGCATGAAAATGTTGAGTTTCCCACTCGTGTTTCTAGGCCGTGTTCCCAGGCATAGAGAAAATGGCAAAATATTCAAATTTTTATCGTTTCCGCCGGCGAGAGCTTGGTCAAAAGGTGTTCGACAGAATTACGTCCAACAAGTCCTGCGATAAATTATTACAGAAATCAGATAAAAAGGCTCGGCCATCAGTCGTTGATAGGGATGGGCTCCTCCGGCGGGGTCGGGCGTCTCGCCGGCGGACGCCGACTGGTTGGAGGAGGTGAAAGCGGAGCTCGGCATAGAAGCGTCGTTCGGCGCAAGGACAGGCATGATCTCGGTGTTGTCCTCCTGAAGGATGGCATTGCGGCGCGCCATGTACCAGGCCTTGACCGGCGAACTCATCGTCGACGTGTCCTCGCCGCCCATCAGGAACTGAAGATCCGTGTTCCTCTTCTTGGCGGCGAAGTTGGCCTTGAGGAGGTCGATCTTTCGGCCTTGGTTCAGGAGCAGCTGCGCCCACCTCTCGTCGCTCTTCTCCGCCCTCCTCTCTGTGTGTGCCTTCGTGTCGGCGATGCACTTCTCGATGGAAGCTTGGAGGCGCTTCGCGGGAGGAGCTGCGGCTTTGAGCATCTTCGCCTTCTTCTAGCCGATCGCTGGCCTTCCTTTGTCGGCAGCAGGGGGAGGAGCCTCCGGGTTGTACACGTCGTCCTTGGTCTTGGCGAGGCTCAGGCGAGTGTCCCGCCTTTTCTCGTAGTGCTCGATCTCGGTGAACACATGGTGAAACTTGAACTCCGTCTTCATGTCGTCCCGGTACAATCCGAGTGCACGAAGGAGCTGCAAAATGCAAGACAAAGTGTGTCAGGATATGGTTGAGCTTGTCATAACTTCGGCTAGTGTTCGTGAAATACCTTGTTGTCCATGTTTTCACCGCGGGCTTGAGTGTGTTCGACCTCCTCCACACAGCTGTGCCATTTGGGACACGCATGCTGGATGAGCCCCCAATGGTTGTTCATCGCCTTCTCCTCTCGCTCCATATGAATTTTGTTATACTTCGGGTCGCAAAGGCTACGCTCGTTGAACGCTAGCTTCACGCGCTTCCAGTAGTTGTCGGATTTTTGGTTGGCACTAGTGTCAGAGTTTCCAGGCTTCGGCGAGATAAAGGTCCTCGGGCACCGTCCACTTGATCCATGGCTTCGACGCCGATGTGCCCGGCTTCTTCTTGCCCTTCACCGGAACCACGACATCAACCTCGGCGTTCTCGGCCTCTGTCGGTTCTCCCTGTGTCTCCTCGGCGTCGAGGTCGGCGAAATCCCGAGACTCGATGTCGTGTTTGGTATCGGCCTGGGACTATTCTTGAGTGAAGAAGGAGGGGTTGAAGGCGGGCGCCGAGCCTTGGGCGATCATTGTAGGGTTCGCAGCATAGAAAACAAAAAATTTCCTACGATGGGAACAACTATGTACCAAGATCTATCTACTAGATACAAACAACGGGCGGATGCATATCCGTAGAGAACATACCCTTGAAGACCGACAAAGCTTAACGAGTTAAACTCGTGGTTGATGTAGACGTTCTCTTGCCGATCTCAAGATCGAGAGGAAGTCCTAGCGCCGCAAATCAGCTGCACATCCGTGCTCGCACACACGTCTGAGGCACCGAGGAATCTCTGCCTCCTCGCTCCAGCGATGCAGCGGAAGCACAACTCTTTCTTGCCGAAGAGCCACCGGGAACATGTATCTCGCTAGTCCGAAACCATGGGGGATAAATTCTAGAGGGGGAGCGAGATCCTTCACGAGGAGGTGTGAGTGAGAGAGAGGGAGAGGGGTGCCTTTTATAGGAGGAGGGGGGCACCCAAGGGGGTGGCCGCCAGCCATGGGGGCTGCCCCCTCCTCTCCTTCATTCGTGTGGGTGGACACTCCACTCACAAAAACCTCTTCAAATCCTTCCACTCAAAATCCCACTCAAACTTTCCATTAAATGTCCAGCAAATTTAATGCAAATTCTCATAAATAAAACTCCTTTTATTTATTCAGAATTTTTTCAATTACTTTAATGACAAACATTCACATATAACCCCTTGCTAGAATTCCATTTCATATGCAAAAACACTTTCTGCAATTTCACCCAAAAACCTGTTTCGGTATCTAGTGAAATAAATTCCTGCGCTTGTTATTCTTTCCGGCATGAAACTTGTGCTCCAATTGGATGTCGGTGTCTCTTAAGTGTGTCAAACTACGGTTCGCGAATAATGCGGACATGATCGAGACCCTTCTCAGATCAATAATCAGAAGCGGGATCTGGAGACCCATACTGACTCCCACATATTCAAGGATGACTTTCTTGTGATCGTCAGAACCTTTTACGCTAGTATCTTAATCCCTTTGTTTCGCGATATATTACATGTCCGAGATTCGATCATTGATATCTCCATACCTAGTTTGATCTTGTTACTTACATGCACTCTTTTCTCGTTCCCGTGATATAACATTCTAGTGATCAAATCACTTGCTTGCAAGCTAAGCAATGTGATATCACCGAGAGGGCCCAGAGTATATCTATCCGTCATCGGGATGAACAAATTCCACTCTCGATCCATGGGCCTCAACATAACACTTTATTAGTTCTGAACCCATCTTTATAATCACCCTGTTACGGTGTGACGTTTGATGTTATCAAGAAACTCTTCCGGTGTTAGTGATTGACATGATCTCATGGTCTAATAATTAGGATCACTTCGTAAGTTGTTATAGCAATGTAAACTCAATGAATTTGATCGTAATGCTATACTTTGGATGAATGTTCATCACACCATTACACTAATGTTGTGATCCCGTTATTAACAACATCCAATGTCTATGATCAGGAAACCTTGATCATCTTGTTAATCAACGAGGTAGTGTATCAGAGAGGCATAACTAGGAACTTTCTGTTTGTTTATTAAACACACATGTATTAACGTTTACATATTAATACAATTATAGCATGCAAAATAAACATCTATCATATACTTGGAATACACATAATAAACACTTTATTATTTCCTCTCGGGGCATATTCCCTTCAGTCTCCCACTTGCACTAGAGACAATAATCTAGTTACATAGTGATGAATCTAACACCCATGGAGTTCTGGTGTTGATCATGTTTTGCTCTAGGGAGAGTTTTAGTCAACGGATCTGCTACATTGAGATATGTGTGTACTTTACAAATCTTTATATCTCTATCCTTGACATGCTCGCGGATGGAGTGAAACAGGCGCTTAATATGCTTGGAATTCTTGTGAGACCTTGGTTCTTTGGCATTGGCAATGGCACCATTGTTGTCACAATAGATCACCATTGGGTCCAACACGCTTGCAACCACACCTAGTTCGGATATGAACTCCTTCACCCAAACTGCTTCCTGAGCCGCTTCTGAAGCAGCAACATATTCGGCCTCCGTTGTTGATCCCACCACCACAGGTTGTTTGGAACTCCTCCAACTAACCGCTCCGCCATTCATGAGAAATACGTATCCGTATTGAGACTTAGAGTCATCTGGGTCGGTGTCAAAGCTTGCGTCGACATAACATTTAGCGACGAGCTCTTCTTCACCTCCGTACACAAGAAACATATCCTTAGTTCTTCGTAAGTACTTAAGGATATTCTTGACCACTATCAGTGTTCCGAACCTGGATACGATTGGTACATACTAGTCAAACTAATAGCATGTGCCACATCCGGTCTTGTACATAGCATGGCGTACAATATAGAGCCTATGGCTGAAGCATAGGGGACTTTGTCCATTATCTCTCTTTCTTCCGCCGTAGCCGACTTTGAGTCTTACTCAATGTCTTGCCTTGCAACATAGGTAAGAACCCCTTCTTACTTCCGTCCATTTTAAACTTCTTTAAAATCTTATCAAGGTATGTACTTTGCGATAGCCCTATTAGGCGCCTAGATCTATCTCTATAGATCTTTATGCCTAATATGTATGACACTTCACCTAGGTCCTTCATTGAAAATTTGCTGTTTAGATAACTTTCAACACTATTTAAAAGATCTATATCATTTCCGATCAATAATATGTCATCCACATATAATATCAGAAATTCCACATTGCTCCCACTCACTTTCTTGTAAATACAATCTTCTCCATAAGTTTGGACAAATCCAAACTCTTTGATCACCTCATCAAAGCGGAGATTCCAACTTCGTGATGCTTGCTTCAATGCATAGATGGATCGCTGAAGTTTGCACACCTTGTTAGCATCCTTAGGATCGCCAAAACCCTTTGGTTGTATCATATACAACTCTTCTTCAATATTACCATTGAGAAACGCGGTTTTGACATCCATCTGCCATATATCATAATCGAAATATGCAGCAATTGCTAACATAATCCTAACTGACTTTAGCATCGCTACGGGAGAGAATGTCTCATCGTAGTCAACTCCTTGAATTTGTCGAAACCCCTTTGCGACAAGTCGAGCTTTATAGACGGTCACATTACCATCAGCATCAGTTTTCCTTTTGAAAATCCATTTGTTCTCCACGACCTTTCGGTCATCAGGTAATTCCACCAAGTTCCAAACTTGATTTTCATACATGGATTCCATCTCGGATTTCATGGCTTCTAACCATTTGTTGGAATCCGGGCTCATCATCACTTCTTCATACTCCACAGGGTCATCAATTTCATCAACCATGAAATTCATAACAGGGTTTCCGTATAGCTCGAGAGCTGCACGCGTCCTGCTAGACCTGCGAGGTTTGGTAGTACTCTCTTTCGGAGTTTCATGATCATTATCATTAGTTCCCTCTTCAATTGGTGAAGCCAACTCCAGAACGACTTCCGGCGCTGCGCTACTCACCATACTTTGAAGAGAAGGTTCAATAACCTCTTTGAGTTCTACCTTCCGACTACTCACACCTTTCACGAGAAACTCTTTCTCTAGAAAGGATCCATTCTTGGCAACAAAAACCTTGCCCTCGGATCTGTGATAGAAGGAATACCCAATAGTTTCCTTAGGGTATACTATGAATATGCATTTTTCCGCTTTGGGTTCGAGTTTATCCGGTTGAAGTTTCTTCACATAAACATCGCATCCCCAAACTTTAAGAAATGACAGCTTAGGTTTGTTTCCAAACCACAATTTATACGGTGTCTTTTCAACGGATTTAGATGGTGCCTGATTTAAAGTGAATGCAGCAGTTTCTAGTGCATAACCCCAAAATGACAACGGCAAGTCCGTCAGAGACATCATAGATCGAACCATATCCAATAAAGTACAATTACGACGTTCCGACACACCGTTTCGATGTGGTGTTCTGGCAGGTGTGAGTTGTGAAACAATTCCACACTCTTTCATGTGAGTGCTAAACTCATAACTTAGATACTCACCTCCATGGTCGGACCGTAGAAATTTGATCTTTCTATTACGATGATTTTCCACTTCATTCTGAAATTCCTTGAACTTTTCAAAGGTTTCAGACTTGTGTTTCATCAATTAGATATAACCGTATCTACTCAAATCATCCGTGAAAGTAACAAAATAACGATATTCACCTCGCGCCGACACACTCATTGGACCACATACATCAGAATGTATGATTTCCAATAAATCTGTCGCCCATTCCATTGAACCGGAAAACGTCGTTCTAGTCATCTTGCCCATAAGGCATGGCTCACATGTATCAAATGATTCAAAATCAAGTGATTCCAAAAGTCCATCCGAATGGAGCTTCTTCATGCGTTTAATGCCAATATGACCTAGACGGCAGTGCCACATATATGCGGATATATCATCATTTAGTTTAATCCTTTTAGCATAAACATTATGTAACATTATTATCCAGATCCAATAGAAATAAACCATTCATCATCGGTGCATGACCATAAAAGATTTCATTCATATAAATAGACAACCATTGTTCTCGGATTTAAATGAATAACCACTTCGCATCAAACACGATCCAGATACAATGTTCATGCTCAGTGCAGGCACCAGATAACAATTATTCAAGTTTATTACTAATCTCGACGGCAAGTGGAGAGGTAGCATTCCAACGGCGATCATATCAACGCTTGATCCATTGCCGACACGCATATTGACCTTACCCCTTGCTAGCGGTCGCTTGTTCCGCAGCCCTTGATTCGAGTTACAAATATTAGCAACTGAACTGGTATCAAATACCCAGGTGCTACTGAGAGCACTAGTCAAGTACACATCAATAACATGTATATTATATATACCTTTGTTTGCCTTGCCGGCCTTATTGTCTGCCAAATACTTGGGGCATTTGCGCTTCCAGTGGCCAGTCCCCTTACAATAGTAGCACTCGGTATCAGACTTAGGGCCAACTCAGGGTTTCTTTTCAGGAACGGCAACCGTCTTGCCGCCCTTACTTCCCTTCTGTTTCCCCTTCTTGTCTTTCTTGAAACCAGTGTTCTTATTGATCATCAACACTTGATTTTCCTTCTTGATCTCCACTTCTGCAATTTTAAGCATTGACAGAAGCTCGGGGAGAGACTGTAGGGTTTCGTAGCATGGAAAACAAAAAAATTCTATCGCATACAAACAAACAAGCCAAGATCTATCTACTAGATTGTAGCAACGAGTCGATGGAATAACTCACCCTCGAAGATTCCAAAGTGTTTAACGAGAGCAGATTCTCGTGGGTGATGTAGTCGTACTCTTCCCGATCTCAAGATCGCGTAGACGATCCTTCCGGCGCTGCGTTCAGGCGCTCCCTTGATCGGTCACAAGTTCGGTTTTCGGCGAAGACCTTCCTCTCTCTTGTTCAATGAGGCGGAGGTTGTAGCACTCTCCTCGCGATTACAGTAGCTGTGGCGTGGTGCAGAAAGTAGGGAGATCTCGCAGGCTTCATGGCCGGGCGAGTATGGTGGACTATGAGAGAGCCCTTGACGATCTAGGGTTTAGACACGCCGAGGAGGAGGCAAGCCGGCGGCTAGGGTTGCGGTTTGCCCTAGGGCGTCGGCGGCGGTTTGCCCTAGGGCGGCGGCGGCGGCAGTGGAGGTGGCGGCGCCGGCGGCTAGGGTTTAGAGGTGGAGGAGTTGTGTGTCTAGGAGGGGAGCCCTGCCCCTCCTCTTATAGGTGGAGGGAGGCGTGCCAGGGGAGGGGAGTCCCTCCCCAACTCGGAACCAAGGTGGGCCAGCGGTGGAGGTGGAGGGACTCCTCCCCAACTCGGATTCCACCTCCCCTCCACTTCCCAAAATTAGCCGTTTGACTTTCAAATTGGCGTTTGACTTTTCAAACAAGGATTTGATTAAATCCTCTATTTTTTTCAGCGATGACACTTCGTACATGATGCAATCATACCAACTTGATATAACACATTCATGTACCCTTCCTCCTCAGTCTTGGGACATTCCAGAACCTTCTAGAACATTCCCGATGAAAACACCGGAACCATTCGCCAACTCCGAAACAGGACTTTCCTTATATGAATCTTATTCTCCGGACCATTCCGGATCTCCTCGTGATATCCTGGATCCCATATAAGACTCTGAACAACATTCGGTCTCTTTCTCATCATTCCATAACTACTCAAACAACGTCGAATCCTTAAGTGTGTCTCCCTACGGTTCGTGAATTATGCGGACATGATCGAGACACTTCTCCGAACAATAACCAATAGAGGAATCTGGAAATTCATATGGCTCCCACATATTTCTACGATTACTTTGCGATCGATTGAACCACTTACATACGATACCAATTTCCCTTTGTCTCACGATAGTTTACTTATCCGAGGTTATGATCGTCGGTATCTCTGCATACCTAGTTCAACCTCGTTACCGATAAGTACTCTTTTCTCGTTCCCGTGATATGTGATCCCTTGTGAGCCAGTCACATGCTTGCAAGCTAATTGGATGACACTTCACCGAGAGGGCCCAGAGTATATCTATCTGTCATATGGATGGACAAATCCCACTCTTGATCCATGTGTCTCAACCAATACTTTCCGAATACTCAATGCCACTTTTATAGCCACCCAGTTACGGTGTGGTGTTTGGAATGGAAGATAGCAAGAAAGGGTTCTTGCCCATGTTGCCCAATACGACCTTGAGTAAAACGCAAAGTCCAGCAACGGCGGAAGATAGAGAAAGGATGAGTAAGACTCCCTATGCCTCAGCCATAGGATCTCTAATGTATGCCATGCTATGTACTAGACCCGACATTGCATATGTTGTTAGTTTAACTAGGAGATATCAAAGTGATCCGGGAGTGGATCATTGGACAGCGGTCAAAAACATCCTTAAGTACTTGAGAAGAACTAAGGATATGGTTCTTTCTTATGGAGGTGATGAACAGCTCGTTGTTAATGGTTACACCGATGCTAGTTGGAACACCGATCCGGATGATTCTAAATCTCAATCTGGATACGTATTTATTTTGAATGGTGCAGCTATTTGGAGGAGTGCAAAGCAAAGCATTGTGGCGAGATCTTCAATCGAATCGGAATACATATCGCCGGAGGCTTCACAAGAAGCGATATGGATGAAGGAGTTCATTATAGAGCTCGGTGTGGTTCCAAGTGCGCTGGACCCAATGTCTATCTACTGTGATAACATGGGCGCCATAGCCAATGCGCAAGAACCAAGGTCACACAAAAAGCTGAAGCACATCAAGCTACGTTTTCACGCTATTCGAGAACATGTCCAAGATGGTGACATAAAGATTTGCAAAGTACACATAGATCTGAATGTGGAGGATCCGTTGACTAAACCTCTCCCGAGGGCAAAACATGACCAACACCAAACTGCCATGGGTGTTCGGTATATTACCATGTAATCTAGATTAGTTGACTCTAGTGCAAGTGGGAGACTGTTGGAGATATGTCCTAGAGGCAATAATAAATGTAGTTATTATTATATCTTTGTGTTTATGATAAATGTTTACATTCATGCTATAATAGTATTAACCAGGAAACATTAATACTTGTGTGATTTGTAAACTAAATTAGAGTCCCTAGTAAAGCCTCTTCATAATACTGGCTTGTTGGTTAATAAATGATTGTGGTTTCCCTATCATGAACATTGAGATGTTGTTAACAACAAGATCATATCGTTAGGAGAATGGTATGATGGACATACTCCTATAGATAAGCGTAGCATAAAGATCAAGTCATTTTAATAGTTCAATTGCTATATGCTTTCTGATACATAGTAACCTAATTCCTTCGACCATGAGATCATGCATATCACCATCACCGGAAGGATGCTTTGATGACATCAAACACCACACCGTAACTGGGTGGTTATAAAGGTGGCATTGAGTGTTCGGAAAGTATGGGTTGAGACACATGGATCAAGAGTGGGATTTGTCCATCCATATGATGGATAGATATACTCTGGGCCCTCTCGGTGGAATGTCATCCAATTGGCTTGCAAGCATGTGACTAGTTCACAAGGGATCACATATCACGGGAACGAGAAAAGAGTACTTATCGGTAACGAGGTTGAACTAGGTATGCAGAGATACCGACGATCAAAACCTCGGATAAGTAAACTATCGTGAGACAAAGGAAAATTGGTATCGTATGTAAGTGGTTAATTCGATCGCAAAGTAATCGTAGAAATATGTGGGAGCCATATGAATTTCCATATTCCTCTATTGGTTATTGTTCGGAGAAGTGTCTCGATCATGTCCGCATAATTCACGAACCGTAGGGAGACACACTTAAGGATTCGATGTTGTTGAGTAGTTATGGAATGATGAATAAGAGACCGAATGTTGTTCAGAGTCTCGGATGGGATCCAGGATATCACGAGGAGATCCGGAATAGTCCGGAGAATAAGATTCATATAAGGAAAGTCCTGTTTCGGGGTTGGGGAATGATTCCGGTGTTTTCATCGGGAATGTTCTAGAAGGTTCCGGAAGGTCCGGCACTCCGGAGGGGAAGGGTACATGAATGTGTCATAACAAGTTGGAATGGTTGCATCATGTACTAGGTGTCATCGCTGAGCAAAATAAAAGGATAAATCAAATCCTAGTTTGAAAAGTCAAATGCCAATTTGAAAAGTCAAACGGCAAGTTTGCTTGGTGGAGGGAGAGTAGGAAACCTACTTGGGGAGGAGTTCCTCTCCCTCCACCCGCCGGCCTTGGAGGCCGAGTTGGGGGAGGACTCTCCTCCCCTGGCCGGCTCCCTCCCACCTATAAAAGGAGGGCAGGGCTGCCCTCTAGACCTACACCTTGCCCCACTAAAACCCTAGCCCTAGCCGCCGGCCCCTCTTGCAGCCGCCTCCTCCCTAGGGCAAACCCTAGCCACCGACTTGGGGATCTCCCCTTGTCCTAGCCGCCGGCCTAGCCCTCTCTCCTTGGTGCCTCTAAACCCTAGATCGCCAAGGCCTCTCTCATAGTCCACCATACTCGCTCCGGCTTAAGGCGAACCCTGCGAGATCTCCCCTCTACTTCCGGTACCACTGTCGTCGCCTTAGGAATCACGAGAGAGTGCTACAACCTCCAGCCTGCTGGAACAAGGGAGAGGAAGATCTTCATCGAGTACACGGTGACCGATGTGACGGAAGCGCTGCCGGAACGCAGCGCCGGAAGGATCGTCTACATGATCTTGAGATCGGCAAGAGTACGACTACATCACCCACGAGAATCCGCTCTCGTTAAACACTTTGGAATCTTTGAGGGTGAGTTCTTCTATCAACTCGTTGCTACAATCTAGTAGATAGTCTTGGCTTGTTTGTTTGTATGCGGTAGAATTTTTTGTTTTCCATGCTACGAAACCCGACACCTGCCTCATAACAGAGAACTTTTTTGGTGGTGCATATACGAGGGGAACACTATCATTGGAATTAAGTTATTAGGGATCATTTTATTAATGCTACCATTGAGTATCTAATACTTAACACACAAAAAGATACACATAACAAAGTACATCAAATATAAGCGTGATGCGATATGGTCCTTCATGCTTGGATCTCCACCCGGTGCCTCCGGGTCCGGTACCAGGGTATCGGCGCCTCTGGCGTGTAGTCCACCATAATGATGACCGTTACAAGTACTTAGTAACAAAAAATAAACTACTTACCTTGACTATGATCAAATCACATCACAATGCCCTTGCAAAATAAAGTTAGACGCCTCTACTTTATTTTTGCATGTTTTACGTGGTTGTTAGGGCTTTTGCGCAAGAACCGTTCTTACCTACAAACTTAAACCACAACGCTGATTAGCTAGTTCTTTCTACTACACCACTTTCGGGGTCCTCCTTTGTAAATGCTATATAAACTATTGAAAGAGAGACAGACACCCTCTAGCCACTTATACGGAATAAGGCATATGTTGAGCATGGAACTAGTCTCACTTAAGCGTAGGCGTAAGGTCGGTCTGGGCCACTTCATCAATCAATACCGCGTTATAAACAAGTACACGTGGGAGTGTAATAATTATAGAATCAACGCCCACACGTTACAACTCGTGCGTTCTACCCATACTAGCAGTAATACGCATAGATCGGCTCCGATACCACTCTTGGGGTTTGAGGGCAGAAAACAAAAAAAAATATGATTAAAACCTTAATGCCAGGATCTATCTACTAGTAATATAGTAACGGGAGGAGATATGGTATTCATACCTTTGAAGACCAAACATGGTTAACGTACTACGAGGAACGTGGTTGATGAACTCGTACCGACGCTGACCTCGAGGTCACGAAGTCCAATGGCCCTGACAACTCCTAGCGCCAAAAGCACGACACCTCCCGAGGGAGTCACACACATACTACGGTGCTCGACTACGACTTCTGTTTCTCCCTGATCCAGCCAAGATTGCAGAAATGGATCTCCCAGCTCCGAGTCCTGCAAAGCGGCGGTGCTCAGTGGTGAATAACTCCTCACTCGCACATGCCTAACAAGGGGCAACAGTTGCAAGAGAGAGAAGAGAGATCGGCAACCAAATGCATTTTCTTATTTTATTATGTATTTTCATCCTTCTATGGGCACCTCTATATATAGGCGTAGGGAGGTGTTCCCTCCCCTTTAGATGCCCCACGTGGGACTAAAATCCAAAGGAAAAAGGAAAAAAACCGAGATGCCATCCGGGTGGGCCGCAGTGCCCACCGTGGCCCAGCCAGCAACAGCGGCAGTAGCCAAGGCCGGTGTCGGCCTAGCGGCCAGCGGCGGCGGCACCCGCCATGCGGCCCATGCATGCGCGTTGGAGGAGCACAGGCGGCCCAGCACGGCAGTGGGCAGCCCCCGGGTGGGCCGGCGCCCGCTTGCATGTGGCCCAGTAGCGACGCACAGCGACCAGGTCTCGAGTGGGCTGGCACCCGTGTGCACATGGCCCAACAGCAGCAGCAGCGCACAATCACTAGGTCCCGGATGGGCCGGCTCGCGAACGTGGCTCAACAGCGCGTGGTGCGACGCTCTGCGTCCCGCTGCCTTGAGCGGCAGCCACTATCTGCTGCTCACTCTGTGGGCTGGTTAAACTAACATATTGGCAAGGCACACAATAAATTCTAGGAACTCTCAAGAGAAACATTTGAATGTCCATCTACTAATTTTTTTTCGAAAAGTAGTAAATTGATAAATCACAACCATAGACCCATAAAATATTTTATACATATTCGACAAACTCAAAAGGATCAAAACTGTAACTAAATTTTTATATGCCATGTGTTGGTAGTATTAACATATGGTGTTCCGGATCGAAACCGGCATCACAAGTTAAGTTAGTGAGTAAGATGATGACATAGGGCAAGCTAATATTGTGTTGTTTCCTAGATGATTGATTGCTCTGATTTGTCCATGTAATACGACCAGAAGCATCGGCATGGTTTCCTTGATCAAAAACCATCATAACGGACTACTGCTACATGCACCAACCTAGTCAATTATTTGTAGGCCTGGAATTCGAGCCGAGACAACTCGACTCACTAAAGCTCGTTTAATTAGTGAGCTAGCTCAGCTCCACTCTTTTAATAGTCAAACCCAAAAATGAAACTCGGCTCGACTCGCAAAACTTTTGAGTAGCTCGTGATTAGCTCGCTAAAAGTTGTCAAATAGGAAACATGTTTGACTCTCTATGATGCAATTATTTTAGATTATTTGGCATGCATGATGCAATCATCACAATAATGAGCAGCAATATGATACCATCAATGTAATATGAAGTTGATAAGGTACAATAATCAGGAATAGTTGTTCACGTAGAGAACAACCCACAATAATATACTCCCCAAAAAAATAAGGCGCCTAAAATTTAGTCAAAAATCAAGAGTCAATAGATTTATCATTAAGTATATTTTCCTAATATGCTCATTCCATAATGTAGATGTATATATTTTTCCCTAAAATATTTGGTCAAAGTTAGTAAGATTTGACTTTTGACCAATCCTTAGGCGCCTTATATTTTAAGACAAAGGGAGTAGTTGATAATCATATCACACGAATAATTAACTCAACGGGAACAAACCAAGTGCACTATGCACATTTGAACAAACCAAAGTAATTGTGATCTCATATAGCAGTCCATAGTTCACTACGATAGCTTAAGAGTCCAAAGTCCAAGACATTACATTATCTCAGTCCATGCTTCACAAGCAAAATTTAGAGAAGATAAAGCATAATTTGTACTTCCTCTGTTTCAAAATATAAGATGTTTTAGTTTTGTGAAGGAAATGTATCTAGACTTATTTTAGTGTGTAGGTTCGGAGTGAACCTCTATGAACCTACACACTAAAATAAGTTTAGATACATTTCCATCACAAAACTAAAACATCTTATATTCGAAACGGAGGGAGTAGACACGTGCATTTGTTTCATCATGTTTCATTCATATGTGGGAGCTCCAGAAACTTCAAAAAAGCCTTCCACATGTCCATCATCTAGGTACTTGCCACCACACAATCAGGAAATAGAACAATTCAACATCATCATCTTCATCTTTAACCTGTACATAGACATGTTGGGCTTTTAAGGCTTTTAGGCCTCGTTTAACTCATAGGGTAGAAAACCAAAGAAAAAAGGAAATGGATAGGATTGAAGTGCCCTGCCCAGGTAAATCCTATAGGCATGGGATTGCAGCGAAGGATTTTTCTCTGAGATCAGATTTCATGCAAATTTTCCTGTAAAATTGCACTACCGAGAGTTCCTACAGGATTAATTCGTATAGGATTAGTTCCTGTGAATCAAACATCTCCAAAAAGAAAAAAAAAATCTCCAGGGTCCCAATCTATATATATATATATAATAATAAAGGACGAAGTGTTTCTTCCGGTCCAACACTTTTTTAGATCGATTTATCCTTCCACTAAAATACGTATTATCCACTGATACCACCGGTGGGGAAAAAAAGGAAAAAAAAAGTTTCCGTCGTTATTCGTTTTGTGTCTTAGCAGCCACCGATCAACCACATCTACTCCACCCGACTTCGCAAAACTCCACACGACTCGTTGCATGAAGATTCGCTTCCAGCAGTGAATTCCGCATGCGGCCGAACGACTACATTGCTGGGCTTTTTTTATGGGCCTATGCCACATCCGTAAATTTAAACAGCGAGCATGCAAATAAATAGTCCCACATCGCCAAACATATATGCGCTTAAGATTTGGTAGACAGCGTATAACTCAGGTTTAGTCCCACCTTACTCTTTAACCTCTATCTCACCGCTTTATATACCGCAAATTTACCTGGGATATCATCAGCAAGCTAAATAGGGATCAGCAAGCAAGCGCAAAGAATACCCATGTGCTGACGAGATATACAGTTGCCTAATTATACGTGACGAAGAGAATACCCATGTGGTGATGAGAACAGTGGCCTGAGATGATTAAAAAAAAGGAATCCTTCAACAAGTGGCTCCGACGCAAAACTCCACCTATGCCACGATTAATCCCGGCCATATGCAGCGGCGCGACATGTGGTCAGTTTAGTTAGTTTTTCTTAATGAAATTGAAATTATTAACTAAAGGGCATATAGAAATAAAGAAAATCCTACCGAGGCAATCGTATTTGTTTTGGTAGATATGCTCTTCAAGCACTTGAACCTGCTTGGATCACGGCGAGACAGATAGAAGCAGGACGAAGAGCAATAACACGACATGCATGTCGTGGTGGAAAAATATGGGTACGTATATTTCCCGACAAACCCGTTACACTAAGACCTACGGAAACACATATGGGCTCAGGAAAGGGGTCCCCCGAATATTGGGTAGCCTTGTTAAACCAGGTCGTATACTTTATGAAATGGGGGTTATCCGAAACTGTAGCTATCTTTATTTCACAAAAATGGGGGTTATCCGAAACTGTAGCTATCTTTATTTCACAAAAATGGGGGTTATCCGAAACTGTAGCTATCTTTATTTCACAAATTTCACAAGCGGGTATAGCGGATCATGTATCCGTGTATACATATGTCGAAAAGGGACTTGAATCTAAGATCTTTCTATAGGTTAGTAGAGCTTTTTATATGGCTATGCTCGTTCCAAGTTCGAAGTACCTTTTGGCCAAAGGGAGCTTGACTGCAAGACTCATCCGTCGAGCAGAGACGAAAGTCGGCCTTAGCGGAGACTGGGCACTACTTTGATTTGGCCGAGGATGGTAGATGAGCGTGGGCGTATCATCATGTGGTAGTGTGTCTGCTAGCCTCCATGGCTATGTTTGACCCACGTGTATGGCATAGTACCATCTCGCCCTCTTACACCAAATTTTACTAATTTATATACTCCTATTTCTTTTGTTTCAAAATAGATGTATTTGGTTTGTCAAAATTTAGATAAATCTGAACAATCTAAATTTATTTAAATTTTAACAAATCTAAGCAATCTATTTTGAGACGGAGGTAGTACTTTACCCGCTTGACGGTCGACAAGCCAAGCAAACACGAGCTGGATCAGATGAAACGGAACAATGATGGCTCTGATAACGGTCGTGGAGGCGTTGGTAGTTGAACTGAAAATCAAAGAGCAAAGAAAGCGGCAAGGCTAAAGGCCTAAAGGCGCCGCTGGCGCAATGCCTGAGACGAGACCGGCCGGTAAAGGGTCGCCTAAGGCAGCAGGACCGCATGAAAAAGGGAGAGAAAAGCGGAGCAAGCAGGGTTGCTTGGCGGCACTAGAGTCGAGTGAGTACCTGGCTTTGAGCGACTTGGAGCACCAACTACTGCGACGATAAGAAGTGGCGCATGAAAATCGTATAAACAAGTGAGAACGGCTAGGATCTCAGCGAATGCACCATGCAAAAGATTATTTTATCCTGGTGCAACGCAAGGGTATTTGTGCTAGTACTATATAAATCCCGAGCAAATCCTATGAATTAAAGGAGGCCTTAATGGGTTATTACAGGGCATTTGAGGCTTTTAGAGGGCTGTCTTTTATTTTTTGGCCAGATGAACAAATATGTGTTCATACTCCTTTAGCTCGAACTCATTTAATATCAAAAGAAAAATTGGAGCAACCGGCATGAGCGCTCTATTAGAAGAGAGAAATTCCATTAAACCCACACGGTCAGTTTATAAGGAAAACTGACCAAAACCAAACAACTCAACGCCACACACCGACCCCGAGGCCACGCACTGCGCGAGCCGATGACACTTCCGTCCAAGCAAGAAGGGTCGCCACTCAAGGAGAGAGATCGGGATCCGTCGCTCCGAGATCCACACCAGTCCTGAGACCGCGCACACTAGCTAAAGCCAAAACACCCCAAACACAGCACACCGGCCCGAGGCCGGCACCACACGAGCAGTCGACACTTCCGCCCAAGCAAGTGTCAAAATTTGAAACTTGGTTCGGCTCGTTAGAACAAGCTATTCGTTTAACTTCGGGAGTTTCGGGTTTTAGTTCCAGCATTAACTGTCTGTCAAGGAACTGGCTACTGGAGCAACAGAAATTAGTACTCCTTGATTACATATAAGTGAGGTGTGGCCTGGTCTGCGTATATAGTGGATCAAGCAAAGATCTCCAGTGACCTGCCGCCGATCAACAGAACCTGAAATGCGGCAACGCCGGCAAGAACGTTTTTTCCAGTGAAAAGTTCGATCAGCAAGCTAACCAGGCGGTACAACCCGCCGGAGCATGGCCACTTCGCCACTGCTGGTACCGTTCCAGCGCATGCTCCGCGCGCCGCCGCACGTGCTCCTCGCAGCACAAGAGCTGGTGCAACGCCGCCGCCTTGGCGCTCTCCAGCTCCTCTTCCAGCGCGCGCTTCGCCGCGGCGAGCTTGGCCTTCGCCTCCTCCAGGTCCAGCTCCGGCCCCTCGATGGCACTCTCCGGCCTCCCCTGTTCCGCACCTGCTGCCCGCTTCGCGGCTGTGAGCTCGGCCTTCGCCTTCAGCACCTCCGCCTCCGCCGCGGCGAGCCCGGCTTCCACCTTCGCCAGCTCCGCCCTCGTCGCCGCGAGCTCGGCCTTCGCCTTCTCCTGCTCCGCTTCCCGCTTTGCCGAGGCGAGCTCGCTCTTCGCCTCCGCCGTGCTCAGCACTGAAGGGGGCGGACGCTCCTTGTCGCTGGCTTCCTTCAGGCTCCTCTTCTTCCCGCGTCTGCTGTTGAAAATATAAGCAAATTACCATAATATTTAATCCGAAATAAGTAATAATAAATCATGACTATAAGTGCTAGAATTAATCTAATCATGTATACTAGCAGAACAAACGAACAGATCATATTCAACCAGAATAAACAGATCACATCTATTCCAAGAGCTAGTACAAGAAACTGCAATGTAAACTGAACTAGATAGGAGATTACGACGGTGCTGGAGGAGGAATCGGATTCGCGTCAGGTTGGGGTTGAGGTTGACACCAATGTCGTCGACCATGGCGTCGATGTAGAGGTTCTGATGTCCGGGAAGAAGTCCTCGTCGGGAAGGAGTGGTCGGTCGTGATGCGTCGATGTCAGTCGCAGACGCGCTCCCCAAAAACCTGATCGCCTCACCCGTACAGGTTCACGAGGCGGTGGTTCCGAGCCCTCTTGTCCCGTCGTCCGGTGCACGCCGGAAGAGGGGATGGAGAAGGTGTAGCGGCGGCGCAAGGTTCTGGAGGCAGAGAGATGTGTATTTTCTCGTATTAGGGTTTTAGCCTAAGGCCGTCTATATATAGGCGCCGGTCGGGTAAGACGTGGGGCGTAGTCCACGTCCGAGTAGTAACAGCCCACGTTTCCGGAAAAACCGGAAACGGTTGTGAAAAATAACTCGCACAATAATTTTCCCGAGCAAAAAGATAAGATCGGCACCGAGGCACAATTCCAAAAGCAGCTGCCTTGGCTGTCGTGGCGAGGCGTGGCGGCGGCGGCGGAGGAGGAGAAGCGCGCGTGTATGCCACTCCTCTTCACTCTCTTTAGGAGGTAGTGAAACATTCCACTATATATATTGGTCCAACTCCCTCTAAACTAGCAAGGTGGGACTTAATTTTGGTGCCACCCCTTGCTAGGCATGAATGGGCCAAGAGAATTTCAGAATTTGTATTAGGCTATGGGCCAAGGCCCACACCCAAATTCCAACAATCCCCCACAAATTCTCATAGGCACATATCATCACATCACATCAATCAGTTTCAGAGCATTTTTTATATACCGGTGCGAGGTGGAGACTGTTAAGTTGAACTTCCACTTAGAACTTCATGCTACACTAGATTGCAATTTGAATAGTGGACTATGCCTTGAACTACAAGTTTGGTGCGCACTAGTTTCACATAAGGTCTAGAACGATACAGGGCTGCCGCGAAGCTTCTCCGCGGTTTGGAGCTTATGCGTCATACTCCATGGCCTTTCATGAGTTTATTAGAGAGCACCCAACTCTCACGGACTGCGACGTTTGACAGTCAGACTCATATAGGTGTGTTCTTTAAAAGATGTTCTGCAGGACAACATCTTTGCTTAAACAAGCCACTCAAAACACATTAAGGTAAATACCAACCTGCCATGCAGAATAGGAGAGTATTGCATCTATACGGAGTGGTAGTATGCTATAAGGATACTCTCCTCCCAGTTGACCAACAGCTTGTCTCCTAACTCTACTTCACGGGATCTCCGATCACATAGAGCGGGTTACCACTGTGAGCAACTCAAAAAGTGGGTCTCAAACCCATCTTCCTCGATGCATTATCTATCACATTACGTGATAGACCCTTTGTGAAGGGATCTGCCAGATTTTTAGATGTTTGGATATAATCCAATGCAATAACTCCGGAGTTTCTCATTTTCCTGACAGATTTCAATCTCCTCTTCACATGTCTTGATGACTTCATATTGTCCTTAGAACTGTTTATTTTTATGATCACAGTTTGATTATCACAGTTCATAAGGATTGCGGGTATTGGTTTTTCAACCACGGTAAGTTCATCAAGAGTTCACGCCACTCGCTTCAACAATGGGTCGTGTCTAATGCTGTGAGTTCTGCTTCCATAGTTGACCTCGTTAAGATGGTACGCTTGCAAGACTTCCAAGAAACAGCGCCACCACCAAGTATAAACACATAACCACTCGTGGCCTTAGTCTCATCAAGATCGAAATCCAGTTTGAGTCACTATACCTTCAAGTACCCTTGGATACCCGGAGTAGTGAATCCCATAGCTCGCATGCCTTTCAAATAACGCAAAACCCTTTCAAGGGCCTGCCAATGAACATCTCCAGGATTTGAGACAAATCGACTTAACTTGCTTACAGAAAGGAGATGTCGAGCCTCGTAGCACTGGCTAAATACATAAGCGAGCCAATAATCTGAGAATATCTCAGCTGATCTTTAGCATCCTTAGGATCTCCCTGATTCTTTCGAACCAACACGCTAGGATCATATGGTGTAGGAGAGGATCTACATTCGCTATACCCAAAACGACTCAAGATCTTCTCCACATAGTGAGACCAAGCGTTATCCCACCATCATCATCTTTCGGCAGACTTGATGTTCAATATCACATCAGCCACTCCTAGATCTTTCATCTCAAAACAACGAGATAGAAAGTCTTTGACCTCATTGATAACATTAATATTGGTCCCGAATATCGATATCATCAACATACAGACATAAGATGACTCCCTCGCCCCCACCATGGCGATAGTACACACACTTGTCAGCTTCGTTTACAATAAATCCTTCATCAGTTAAAGTCCTTTCAAACTTCTCATACCACTGCTTAGGTGCTTGCTTAAGACCATACAGAGACTTCAGTAACTTGCACACCTTGCCTTGTTGACCATCTATCACGAATCCATCCGGCTGATCCATATAAATTTCCTCATCTAACTCTCCATTTAGGAAAGCCGTCTTAACGTCCATTTGATGAACGAGAAGATCATGCGAGGCAGCCAAGGATAGCAGTACTCGAATGGTGGTCAATCTAGCCACAGGTGAATAAGTATCAAAGAAGTCTTCGCCTTCTTTCTGGGTATAACCCTTGGCAACAAGGCGTGCCTTATACTTCTCAATAGTACCATCAGGTCTAAGCTTCTTCTTAAACACCCACTTACATCCTACAGGTTTGCACCCATAAGGACGATCAGTAATTTCCCAAGTTCCGCTTATGATGGAATCCATCTCATCGCTAACGGCTTCTTTCGAGGTCACATCTTGAGATGCATAAGCTTCTGACATAGAAGTGGGAGTATCATCCACGAGGTATACAATGAAATCATCACCAAAGGACTTCGCAGTCCTTTGTCTCTTACTTCTGGTAGGAGCTTCACTGTTATCCTCCACAGGATTATGAGGGTGTTCTATCGAAATGGTGGGTTCAGGAATTGTGATTAATTCTTGACTAGATAAACTAGGCATCTCCTGATTTGATGAACTAGACGAATCTTTCATGGGAAAGATGTCTTCAAAGAAAGTCGCATCATTCGACTCCATGATTGTACCAACATGCATGCGGATACCGAGATTTCACTATCAAAAATCTATAGCCAATGCTATGAAATGCATATCCCAGAAAGACACAATCCACGGTTTTTGGTCCAAGCTTGCGCTTCTTGGGTATCGGCACATTCACTTTCGCCAAACAACCCCAAGTTTGTCAGTAGGAGAGTTTCAGCCTTTTCCTTTCCCATTCCTCAAATGGAGTAATGGTTTTGTTCTTTTTGGGAACACGGTTTAGGACATGACACGATCTTTATCGCCTCCCCACCATTCCTTGGATAGACCGATGTATCTAACATGGAGCTAACCAAATCAGTTAGAGTACGGTTCTTTCTTTCGCCACCCCATTTGAGAGGTGAGTAGGGAGGCGTCCTCTCATGGATAATACCATGCTCCGCATAAAAGAATCAAATTCGTTGGAAAATACTCTCCACCACGATCGGATCAAGTCGCTAATCTTTCGATCAAGTTGATTTTCTGATTCAGCTTTATAGATTTTGAAGTGATTAAAAGCTTCATCTTTAGATTTCAGAAGATACACATAAAGATCGAGTGGAATCATCAATTAAAGTCATGAAATATCGCTTTCCACCTATTGTCAACTCACCATTCATCACACAAAGAACTGAATGTATTAGTTCCAAGTGGTGCCAAATCTGCACTCGGCGGTCTTGTGAGACTTGCGAGGTTGCTTAGCTTGCACACATACTTGACACTTGGAACTTTTGACGGTAGTAAATTTCGAATTAAATTCATATCGGCAAGCGCCATGCACCCAAAATTAATATGACAAAGTCGTGAATGCCAAATATTGGACTCACTATCATTGCAAACATGATTAATAACTTGAGTACATAAGTCTGACAAAGATAAGCGGAACAAGCCTCCGCACTCATAACCCTTTCCAACAAATTGTCCACACTTAGAAACTACAACTTTATTGGACTCAAAGACTAACTTAAAACCATCTCGACACGTAAGAGATCCGCCGACGAGATTCTTATTGATTGAGGGAACGTGCACATTCTTCATTTGTCGATCTTCCCCAAGCAAACTTCAGATCCACCGTACCAACACCTTGAGCGAAGCACGTGAGCCGTTTCCCATCAGCACGGAGCCAGCCCGTTCGACGATAAGAAGAGAACATGAAAATATCAGCACATACATGTATATTTGCACCGGTGTCTATCCACCAATCGTGAATTACAAACTGAAAGAACAGTGGGAAATATACCGTACCTAGCATCCTTCATCTCAATATCACCAAGGACAACATTAGCGGACTTGCCACTATTTCTATGTGAACGCTTGTCAAAGCGATTGGGGCAGCTAGGAGCCCAATGATTAGGATCACCACAGACATGGCGGGATCCTTTCTTCTTATACTCGCCTTCTTCTTGAAGTTGGTAGTCCGTGCGGCCTTGTTTTTGCCATCAAACTTTCCTTTGCCATCGACCTGTTCTTATTCTTGAACTTGTGGGACTGGAAGTTGTTTTTCTGCACTACATGTGCGCTAGAACTTCCATCAAAGCCTCGAGGACGTGTATCTTTTGCCCTCGCCTTTTCTTCAACATGAAGAGATCCGATGAGATCCGAAACAGAAAACTCCTGTCTCTTATGTTTCAGAGAGGTAGCAAAGTTCATCCAAGAAGGAGGAAGCTTGGCAATAATGCCTCCGGCCACGAACTTGTCCGTAAGTTACACTTGAACGCCGAGTTCTTTGGCAAGGGATCAGATCTCATGAGCCCGATCCACGATGGGACGGTCATCATCATCTTGTAGTCATAGAATTGCTCCATGATATATGATTCATTGCCGAGATCCAAACACCAAACTTGGCCCAAAGGCATCCCACGCATACTTGCCATTATCAAATGACATATAGGTGTCAACAATGTTGTCACCAAGAATATTGAACAAAGCCCCTATAAACATGGTGTCGACTTTTTGAAACGCTTCCTCCTGAACAGGAGAAAGGTCTCCCTCAGGTTTGCCAAGAGTGGCGCTATAGCAGCCTAGGTTTTTCAACCATAGAACTGCTCTCGCGCCATCTCTTATAATTGACATTAAAAAGGAGGCGGCCTTGTAGCCGCGGCTAAACCAGTTGAATTCAGTTGCCTATAATCAGGTTTTTGGATTGTTGAAAATATAAGCAAATTACCATAATATTTAATTCGAAATAAGTAATAATAAATCATGACTATAAGTGCTAGAATTAATCTAATCATATATACTAGCAGAACAAACGAACAGATCATATTCAACCAGAATAAACAGATCACATCTATTCCAAGAGCTAGTACAAGAAATCGCAATGTAAACTGAACTAGATAGGAGCAGATTACGACGGTCTGGAGGAGGAATCGGATTCGCGTTCAGGTTGGGGTTGAGGTTGACACCGGTGTCGTCGACCATGGCGTCGATGTAGAGGCTGCTGATGTCCGGAAGAAGTCCTCGTCGGGAAGGAGTGGTCGACGTGATGTTGCCAAGAAGTCGCTACAGACGCGCCTCCCAAAAACCTGATCGCCTCACCCGCACAGGTTCACGAGAGGCGGTGGTTCCGGAGGCCCTCTTGTCCCGTCGTCCGGTGCACGCCGGAAGAGGGGATGGAGAAGGTGTAGCGGCGGCGCAAGGTTCTGGAGGCAGAGAGATGTGTATTTTCTCGTATTAGGGTTTTAGCCTAAGGCCGTCTATATATAGGTGCCGGTCGGGTAAGACGTGGGGCGTAGTCCACGTCCGAGTAGTAACAACCCACGTTTCCGGAAAAACCGGAAACGGTTGACAGAAAAATAACTCGCACAATAATTTTCCCGAGCAGCAAAAAGATAAGATCGGCACCGAGGCACAATTCCGCAAACCGCGGCGCGCGCGCGCGTCGTGACGAGGCGTGGCGAGGCGGGCGGCGGAGGAGGAGAAGCGCGCGTGTATGCCACTCCTCTTTACTCTCTTTAGGAGGTAGTGAAACACTCCACTATATATATTGGTCCAACTCCCTCTAAACTAGCAAGGTGGGACTAAACTTTGGTGCCACCCCTTGCTAGGCATGAATGGGCCAAGAGAATTTCAGAATTTGTATTAGGCTATGGGCCAAGGCCCACACCCAAATTCCAACATCTGCTGCCCGGTTTGGATTTCACCTTCTTCACGGACGCCGATGCTTGCGCCGTGGCAGCCTTCTCCGCCAGCATAGTTTTCATCATGTCGTAGACAGCAGGATCCATGCCTAGCACACAACACCCACATCAGCTCTCGATCGATCAAACAGGGGAAACAGAGGAGTCTCAATGTTGAGTTCAGTTACCTTCGGGAGTTGAAATAATAGAAGAAGAAGGCGCCGGCGGCGATGGCAGCAATGCGAATGCGGTGGTTTTCATGCCGGCGGCTGCAAGGTTGCTGTCACAGAGGTACGTCCTGAGATCAACGGCGGCGCCGCCGTGAGCACGAAGCAGCTTGGCCGCCGATTTCTTTTCCTCGCCGGTGAGCACCGGTATTCCGAAGGAGCTTCTCGACGGCTCGCCCCACTCCACGGGACAAAGCCACGGCTCTGGCGACGAGAGGAAGAAGAACTCGCGTTTCCAGTTCACAACCTACACATTAAAATAAGTCTAGATACATTTCTTTCACAAAACTAAAACATCTTATATTACGAAACGGAGGGAGTAGACACGTGCATTTGTTTCATCATGTCTTCATTCATATGTGGGAGCTCCAGAAACTTCAAAAAAGTCTTCCATTTGTCCATCATCTAGGTACTTGCCACCACACAATCAGGTAATGGATCAATTCAACATCATCATCTTCATCTTTAACCTGTACATAGCCATGTTGTGGGCTTTTAATTAAGGCTTTTAGGCCTCGTTTAACTCATAGGGTAGAAAAAACAAAGAAAAGGAAATGGATAGGATTGAAGTGCCCTGCCCAGGTAAATCCTATGGGCATGGGATTGCAGCGAAGGATTTTTCTCTGAGATCAGATTTCATGCAAATTTTCCTTTAAAATTGCACTACTGAGAGTTCCTACACGATTAATTCGTGTAGGATTAGTTCCTGTGAATCAAACATCTCCAAAAGGAAAAAAAATCTCTAGGGTTCCAATACTATATAAATCCTGAGCAAATCCTATGAATTAAAGGAGGCCTTAATGGGCTATTACAGGGCATTTGAGGCTTTTAGAGGGTTGTCTTTTATTTTTTGGCCAGATGAACAAATATGTGTTCTACGCTACTTACTTTTTTCAGAGTTAAACGAGCTAAACAAGGGTAAACTTGGCTCCTTTAGCTCGAACTCGTTTAATATCAAAAGAAAAATCGGAGCAACCGGCAGGAGCTATCTATTAGAAGAGGGAAATTCCACTAACCCACACGGTCAGTTTCTAAGGAAAACTGACGAAAACCAAATAACTCAACGCAACACACCGACCCCGAGACCACACATCGCGCGAGCCGACGACACTTCCGTCCAAACAAGAAGGGCCGCCACTCAAGCGGAAAGATCCGGATCCGCCGCTCCGAGGTCCACACCGATCCCGAGACCGCACACTAGCTAGAGCCAAAACACCCCAAACTCAACACACTATCCCCGAGGCCGGCACCACACGAGCAGTCGACACTTCCGCCCAAGCAAGTGTTAAAATTTGAAACTTGGTTCGGCTCGTTAGAACAAGCTATTCGTTTAACTTGGGACTTTGGGGTTTTAGTTCCAGCATTAACTTTCTGTCAAGGAACTGGCTACTGGAGCAACAGAAATTAGTACTCCTTGATTACATATAAGTGAGGTGTGGCCTGGTCTGCGTATATAGTGGATCAAGCAAAGATCTCCAGTGACCTGCCGCCGATCAACAGAACCTGAAATGCGGCAACGCCGGCAAGAACGTTTTTTCCAGTGAAAAGTTCGATCAGCAAGCTAACCAGGCGGTACAACCCGCCGGAGCATGGCCACTTCGCCACTGCTGGTACCGTTCCAGCGCATGCTCCGCGCGCCGCCGCACGTGCTCCTCGCAGCACATGAGCTGGTGCAACGCCGCCGCCTTGGCGCTCTCCAGCTCCTCCTCCAGCGCGCGCTTAGCTGCGGCGAGCTTGGCCTTCGCTTCCTGCAGCTCCGGCCCCTCGATGGCGCTCTCCGGCCTCCCCTGTTCCGCGTCTGCTGCCCGCTTTGCCGCTGTGAGCTCGGCCTTCGCCTTCAGCACCTCCGCCTCCGCCGCGGCGAGCCCGGCTTCCACCTTCGCCAGCTCCGCCCTCGTCGCCGCGAGCTCGGCCTTCGCCTTCTCCTGCTCCGCTTCCCGCTTTGCCGAGGCGAGCTCGCTCTTCGCCTCCGCCGTGTTCAGCACTGAAGGGGGCGGACGCTCCTTCTCGCTGGTTTCCTTCAGGCACCTCTTCTTCCCGCGTCTGCTGCCCGGTTTGGAGTTCACCTTCTTTGCGGATGCCGATGATCGCGCAGCAGCCTTCTCCGCCAGCATAGTTTTCATCATGTCGTAGACCGAAGGATCCATGCCTAAGACACAACACCGACATCAGCTGTCGATGAAAACAGGGGAAACAGAGGGGTCTCAATGTCCAGTTCAGTTACCTTCGGGAGTAGAAATAATAGAAGAAGAAGGCGCCGGCGGCGATGGCAGCAATGCGACTGTGGTGGTGTTCACGGCTGCGGCAAGGTTGCTGTCGCAGAGGTACGTCCTGAGATCAACGGCGGCGCCGCCGTGAGCACGAAGCAGCTTGGCCGCCGATTTCTTCTCCTCACCGGTGAGCACCGGGATTCCGAACGAGCTTCTCGACGGCTCGCCCCACTCCACGGGGCAAAGCCACGGCTCCGGCGACGAGAGGAAGAAGAACTCGCGTTTCCAGTCCTTGAACGACGCGGAGCTCGGGTTGGGAATCCCCGTGAAGCGCAGGCGGGAGCCGTCCCTGGACCGGAAGCAGTACCAGCCTCTGCTGTGCCTGCGGTCGACGACGCACAGCATGAAGAAGTACCGGAACACGGCGAGCGACGGGGGCACGCCGTGGGAGCGGCAGAGCGCGAGAAACCCCGTCATGACGCGCCACCCGTTCGGGGTGAGCTGCGCCGGCGCGATGCCGAAGTTGGCGAGCGCCTCGCGGAAGAAGCCGTGCAGCGGGAAGCACATCCCGGCCTCCGGCGCGCGGCCGTGCACGCAAATGGCCCCCGGCGGAGGCGTCGAGTTCGCGCGCAGCACCTTGCCGGCGGGGCGCGCGGTGAACTCGACGGGGACGCCGTACTTCTCGCAGAGCGCGTCGACCTTGCGCTGCGTGCGCAGGAACGAGGCGAAGTCCTCGGGGCGCCCGCGCCCGTTCCGCCGCCCCGAAGCCAGAACGCCGGCGGAAGCGTCGAGGTCGGGGTCAATGGAGGAAGGGGAGGGCATTGCGCGCGTCGGTGCTCCTGGCCGGCGTGGTGTTTTTCTCCTGGACCCACTCATGGCTCCTGCTGCTCCTGTTTTGCAGTGCAGCGGAGAGATGAATGTGCAGACAAATTGTAAAGCCACTTTTGTCTTCGTCGCTTGGTCTTCTTTTAGTTTTTCTTTTCTTTTCGGTTTCAACTGTGCTTCCTACTGTTTATGTTCTTAATGAGTGTGGCACCTGTGTAAGACTTCTATGTTGCAGTTGTAAACTTTATATAAGTATATATATATAAGTACCCCTGGAAAAAACACTAGAAAAGAAAATCAACAACTAGTCGCATGGGAAATGGTGGATTGTTAACATATATTTTGATGTTCTTTTGAAGAAATAAATCCAGCAATTTTTATTTTGAAAGATCCAGCAAACGTTGGATTTGGATATATTAGCATAGAGAAAGCTCGCATAACAAGTTGTATGTCAGACCGATGTCGCTCGGACAAAATTTTGCCCGGGAGCGAGCAGAAAAATAGAAGAGATGAAAAAAACTCGGGCGACGGGCTAGCCACCCTCGTGGCACTATTCATCACCCTCTGAAGCACAACCACAACCCTAACTCATGGGACCATGGTCGTATCTCTTCCCGAGGTCACCACCTCGATGCATAACCGTTGTCCGGGGCCTCCGCCCCGGTACCCTCCTAACTCGTCGGTGAAACAAAGCAGGGCGATGGCGCCATGGTAGCATCGGTGACAGATATTGAGTGGATTGTGCAGACCTCTGTTTTGTAGATGGGTCTGCAGTATGACGAGTGAGGCAGCTACTAAAGCTTGTGCACATAAAATACATGCTATGGGTCCGCTTGATAGGATATGTACTCCAGATTCACCGTAGATTTGGTGATATCCCCGAATCTAGCTAGTGCAACGTTGTTTGTGAATGTAGGGCACAAGACCACATTGGCATGATCTTCCTCATTTTTATACTTTGTAGGTGTTCTATGGTGGCTTTGTGTCCTTTGATGTGTGGTCTTTTATTGCGAAAGTTCCGCCAATCTATTTATAATCATCAACAACCGTATAAAGAGTACTAAAAGTAATAGAAATACAAATATGTCCAAGGACCATCTAGCGACGAGTACAAACACTAGCGAGGTCCAATGGCAAGCCAATGTATACGACGGAGGGAGGAGTCGGAGTAGCTAGGTCGTGTAGTTGCGTTATGCCGCTAGGGGGCTTCTTGCCCGGTAGTAGGAGAGAAGCTCCGGATCTATGCAGCAAGATCCGTGGTGTGCAATGGTTCTCCTTACTCGCCTTTGTTCTCTTCTGGTCGGAGCTAGTGGTGGAGGAGAAGGACACCATCTCCAAGAATAAAGTTATGGTTTGTGTCAGCACCCTCCCGATGCAGGTGTTGTTGCCTCTCATGGCAGACCATGGTGGCGAGGGAGAGAAGCAAAGCATTGAGCAGTTGTAGGCCCAGTTCTTTTGGCGGCTTCTCCGAGAAGCCGCCCTACCCCCAGCTTCCTGGGGAAGCCGGTTCAAAAACATTAGAAGGCTTCTAAAGTGGTTAAGGCTAAACTAACTTGAAAGCCTCACAAAATTTTGGAACCGGCTTCCCGAGAAATAGTAGCGGCTTCTCGAAGCTCCTAAAGCAACAGAATATCCAGCATTATTGCTTAGAAATAAGCTGAATTCAGGTGTGTGCATTGAATTCATGCATACAAAATCCGAATAATTTTCACGCTTTTGAATAAAATTTGTCAAAGTGATTGAAGTTTCTCTTAACTTGGTGGAACTGAAGTAGATCATCAAGTTAACTACGATAAGTTTCAATATGACCTTTGCTAAAACCTTATTTTGGTTAAACATGATTTGATCTAAGGGTAGATCAAATGCAATAAAACTAAAACATCACACAGTGTTTAAATGATTAATATATGATCCTTAAGGGATCATATCATGGTATTCATTACAACAACTCATAATGCCAAGTTGAGTATATAACTCAAATAACAAGAATTTAATAATTAAATCTTGCTCTATTTTATCCTTATCTATTTATACCATGAGGATTATGGTAATACCTAACCTTAACTCTTTAGTTATATTAAGTAGGAAAGAAACCAAGTCAAGACCATTCATCATATATTTTTCTTCCAATATCAATCCTTATCATCTCTTTTAAAACAGATTCTAATATCCATTATTCATCAATGTTGAGTAATCAACTATTGAATTATCAATTCTTAGTCTATCAATTCTTGATCTATTAACTCTTTTCCTTATCAAAGCTTTCACTTTAAAGCCTTTAGAGAAAGAACTAAGAAGAGGTAGGTGGTAATGCTAGTCTTAGATATCATTTATAGGATGAGTGTTGAAGAGAATGAAATCACTATGATAATTGATGGAGTTAACTCACTCCTGAATGGATAGAAGAGTTATCTGGAAGGAAATATTTATATGGTAGCAAAAAAGATTATAAGGATAAATTCTAAAGATAGTTACCAATGAGTAATCCTATTTGATTAAGAAGGTATAGTCAATGAATAATATCTTCTAGACACTTAGAGATAATGAGAATATAATTATAATACAACTGTAATGTTGTATTGATAAAAGCCTTGATCAGCCAACTAGAAACCTAAACCATAAATGATCAAAGGATTATAATGATCATGCTCAAGCCATTAAGAGTGAATGATTATATCAAGTATAAGTGACATTGGTGGATAGAACATGACTAAACCCTAGTATAGATATGTTATCCTAGGTTAGTCAGGACAGGTCACAGTGGTATATTGTGAAGTAAGAGAGTAAACATTCAAGTGGACTCGGATTCATAAGAACTGTTTTAGAGATGAGAATATCTCTATGAGGAGACCTTATTGAGATTTAGTGCCAAGCTCATTGGAATTGCAGATGAATTTAAATGGATAACTTATTAGTGGGGATATATAAGTGAAGTAAGTTTACCATATTGACACATGATGATGGATATGAAGAAGAGTATATCTAGGAAAGGAATTCCTTAACTAAAGATAAGCTTATTGAGGTATGAAATAAAGGAGTTCTTGAGAAATCCTTAACCAAGGTTATATCAAGCTATGACAAGACCCATGTCTATCTCATTACCCAATACTTAGAATTAAGTTAGCAGTGAAACCAATTCCTATTCTCTAGCAGCCCAAGAATAGTATCTCTTGGTCAAATAAAACTTTCCAGAGATAATTAGAGAACCAGATGGGTGTTTATGGGTGTAAGCCTTGTCTGCTTTATTACCTTAAACTCTAATGGAAACTTAGACTATGGGCTAACAGAGTTACTTTTGGAAGTATTTCCAATATATATCACTCTAAGTGATTTAGTAATAGTGTCTTTAAACCTTAATATTCATCCATAGCCATAAAAATGTGAGTTTATTCAATGTTCTCCAAACTCAAGATCACTATTTGTAAAATGGAGATCTTCATTTCTACATCTATGATTATTATTCATGCATAATAACTTAACCAATATTGAGCTAAGGAAATTCTAATAATAAACACCCAGTAGATTTGAGTATAAGAAACCACCATCTTTTGAACCATAAACACTTAAAGCATTATTAGGGGTATATATTTATGAATTCTAATATGATACCAAGTGTATATAGAATGATATAATAATCATTAGCCATTTTAACCATTACCATGATAATTATCATGGTGAAGATGGAAATCATTTTTAGAAGATTTTCTGTACAACTAATAAATCCCTAAAATCTTTATTCCTATTTATATTCCCTAATAAAATTAATCCTTTATATAATCATGGATCATGAAAATACTAAACAGGAATGCCAAACCAATTAGTTACATCAACCATTAGAACCCAAAATGGATTTACTGAATTTTGAATATTTAAATCAATGAGGAAATTTGAATTGAAAAATAAAACAGAAAATATAAAAGGAAAAGAGTAAACAGAAATGACTTTCTCGCCCGAGGCCCATTTCTCTCTCCAGTTATCTATCGCCCATGTGCAGCCCGCTTCGGCCCAAGAACAGCCTGTGTCCTTCTCTCACTCTCACTGACAGGTGGGACAATCTTGAGGATCGCGGGTTGAGAAAGAAAATATAACATCCCAGCACTAGAGCTTAGAAATAAGTTAAAACCAAATGCGTGCATTGCATTCATGCATAGAAAATCCAAATAATTTCCGTGCTTTTAAATAAAAACTTGTCAAAGTGATTGAATCTTCTCTTAACTTGGTGGAATTGAAGTAGATCATCAAGTTGACTGCGATAAGTCTCAATATGACCTTTGCTAAAATTGTATTTTGGGTAAACATGATTTGATCTAAGGGTAGATCAAATTTAATAAAACTAAACCACCACACATTGCTTGATGATTAATATCAGATCCTCTAAAGATCATATCATAGTATTCATTACAATAACCTATGAATACCAAGCTATGAATATCATTTAAATAGTAAGAATGTAATAATTAAATCTTGACCTATCTTATTCTTATTCATTTCCTCCCTTGAGCATCATGGTAGTTCTTAGCCACTAATTCCTTATCACTTGTTGAGTAGGAAGGAAACCAAGTCAAGACCATTCACCATATATCTTTCTTTCCATACCAATCCTTATCATCTCTACTGAACTTTGTCCTAATAGCTGTTGTTCATCAATGTTGAGTAATCAACTATTGATTTATCAATTCTTAGCCTATCAATTCTTGATCTATTAACTCTTGTCCTTATCATAGCATCCACTATGAAGTCTTTGGAGAAAGAAGTAAGATCAAGTAAGTAGTAATGCTAGTCATAGATATCATATATAGGATGGTAGTGTTGGAAGATAATAAGATCAATATGATAATTGATGGAGTTAACTCACTCCTGAATGGATAGAAGAGTTATCTGAGATAAAGATATATGTGGTAACAAAGAAGATTACAAGGATGAATTCTGAAGATAGTTATCAAGGAGTAATCCTACTGGATCAAGTAGGCATAGTAAATAAATAATATATCTAAGTCCAATAGAGATATTCAGAAGATAATTATAATACAACTGCAATGTTGTATTGATAAAAGCCTTGATTAGCCAACTGGAAACCTAAGCCATAAATGATCAAAGGATTGTAATGATCATGCTCAAGTCACTAAGAGTGAATGATTATATCATGTATAAGTGACATTGGTGGATATAATATGATTAAAACCTAGTATAGATATGTTATCCTAGGTTAGCCATGACAGGTCACCATGATATAATGTGAAGTTTGAATATAAGATACTGGAGTAAAGTAGATATAAGATAGTATGATTAAGTTGATGCTAGAGCATCAAGGAGTTAGATAAGTAGAATATTCCTCTTATGAAATACTAAACACTTGAGGGGAAGTAGGATTTGATATATACATCTATTAGAGTAATATTAGTAATGGATGATAAAGGAAGTGTATGAATGGAGTTAACAGTAACCACTTGTTGGACTGAAGGTTACCATTAGTAATTTGATATAACCAAGTATAGATATAAGAAGATTATGAAAAGCTTAAGTGACAAGCTGATGGCTCAGTTGATGTGGAGCCTGTTGGGAACCCCAAGAGCAAGGTGTGAAGCAGCACAACAGCAAGTCTTCCCTCAGTAAGAAACCGAGGTTATCGAACCAGTAGGAGGAAGGAAACGTCACACAGGTGTTGCAAGCAACGCGGAAACCTGCACAACACAAACTCAAGACTTTGCCCCAACTAACAGTGAGGTTGTCAATCTCACCGGTTGTTGTAACAAAGGATTAACTGTATGGTGTGGAAGGTAATGGTGGTTTGCAGCAAGTAAACAAGTAACAGTGGAAGATGTATCAATGGTAAAGGTTGGACCGGGGTCCATAGTTCACTAGAGGTTCTCTCCTTAGATAAACAACATGGCATGAAGGGTAAACAAATTACAGCAGGGCAATTGACAGGAACTGAGCAATGCATAACAATGCAATACCAGACAAAAAGATCCTATGAGATTCGATTGGGCAATACAACAATATACATAGACCGCCATCTAAATACATCCATGACTAGAAGTCCAACTTCAGGTTATCATTCGAACCCCCTCCAGTATTAAGTTGCAAGCAACAGACAACTGCTTTAAGAAAAGTGTGTAAGGTAAAGAATCCACTTGTTCTATGAACAAGAGACCGTTGTTTTCTCCCTAGTGGCAACATCACATCTACAACCGAAGAGATTTCTGACACTTCCCTTGGAAACTAGAGGCATGAACCCACTATCGAGCATAAATACCCCCTCTTGGAGTCACTAGCAACTACTTGGCCAAGATAGCTACTAACAACAGAGAGCATGCAAGATCACAAACAACACACACATGATAGTATAAAATAGACAAAACCATTAATCAATCTGACATAGTAATCTCAATATCCATCGGATCCCCGCAAACACAACATGCATGATTACAAATAGATTAGATCTTGATCATGAATGGAGCTCACAAGATCTATACATGAAAGCACAAGGAGGAGATACAACCATCTAGCTACTACATGGACCCATATTCCAATGTGGAACTACTCACGCATCATACCGGAGAAGAAGGCCTCCGGGATGATCTCCCCTCTGGCAGGGTGACGGGAAGAACTTCAGATCCCCCCGATCTAGGGACGACAGTGGCGGCTACAGAAGGTTTCGTGGAGTTTTGATCGGGTGCCTAGGGTTTCTGCATCGGGGGCTTCTTATAGGCGAAGAGGCGAGGCTGGGAGGCGGCCAGGGGCCCCACACCCTGCCCAGGCGCGAGGTGGGCCCACCCGCGCCTAGGGGTGTGGAGGCCCTGGTTCGCCTCTCCGTCTCCCCTCTGGACTTCGTGACGCCCACGGTAAAATATTGACTTTGGCTTTTGTCTCGTCCAATTCCGAGAATATTTATTTTTTGCCTTTCTGGAACCAAAAATAGAAGAAAACAGGCAACTGGCACTGTGGCAACTTGGTAATAGGTTAGTTCCAGAAAAGATATAAAAACACCTCAAAGTATAGACACAGCAAAGCAAAGTAGATAGTAAACAAGCATGGAACATCATAAATTATAGATATGTTTCTGATGTATCACAAGCTTCTAAGATTTATAAGTGAGATTACAAAGTAATGTGTGAAGTAAGAGAGTAATCATTCAAATGAATTTGGGGTTATTAGAAGCATTCTAGAAGTGGGAGATATTCATATGAGGAAAGTATTTAGACCTTTAGTGTCAAGCTCATTGGATTTATAAATGGATTTGGAAAAATAAAATATTGATAAGAATATTCTTGTGAAGTAAAGTTCATCATGTTAACACATGATGATGGATATGAAGAAGTAGAATATCTAGGAAAGGAATTCCTTAATTAGAAGTCCAGAATTATGAAGTATGGAAGATAGAAATTCTTGGTAAACACTAAACCCTAAATATATAACCAAACATAATATCCATTTCATATGATTGATCTATTATCATTTTTCCACAATGGATTATAGTAATGTTTAATGTTTTCCTATAACAATTCACTCAAGAATATCTTTGTCATTCCCAACTATCATAACCGTATGTGTTTAGGAGTTATCTTTATCAATTCTTCTCCATAAGTCATTTCAGAAAATAATTTTCCATTTTAAAAGGTGATATCATTAAAGATCACAAATATAAAGACAATATGTTTTAGTCATTAATCTTTATCCACATCAACAAAAGAATATGAGTTTATTAAGTACCCTAAAACCTAGGGTGAATATTTACAATTCAAATCCTAACTCTTATGTTAGTTATAATAAAATATATACCTTGGTATTTCCTACATTCCTAGGAATAATATTAACAATATTACTTCCTTAGAATATCATGCATCAAATAAAGATATTAGGATCATTATATAAAAGTTTCCCTTCAAACTATAAGTTAACTAGAACTAAGTTTTATAAATGAATAAGCAAATATCATATAATAAATCCATGGTTTGTTATGGAAAGAAAATTTATAACAAAGGCCCTTACCAAATATTAGAAGGATCTATATAAAGAAAATAAAGAAATATAATATTATATAATAAAAGTTCACAAAATGGTTGTAAATAACTTTATTACTGCTGCTAGTATTTAGCAAAGAACTTCCATAAAGAAAATTCAAAACAATTGTTTAAATACAAAAGCTAGAATATAGAAAACAGAAAAGAATAAAGGAAGAAGCAGCAGCCAAGTCTGGCCCACGACCCACTCCTTCTCGCAGTTATCCAACGCTCGCGTGCAGTCATAGCAGCATCCTCGCTCGCTTCGCCGCGGCCCACACGGCCCAGCACCAGCTCACCAGTAGCCTGTACCCCTTCAGCCTCAAATCGTCATCGTCTTCCTCGCGTACTGGAAGCAGATCGCTGGCCGGAGCTCCGCCATTGATCCTCCGCGGCGTTGCGATGCGTGCCGCCGCTTCTAGAGGAGGGGATAAGAATGCCCGTATTCTCCTCTCTCTGCACATACCCATAACATCCGCTCTCGTGCTCTCTTCCATTTTTCCCCAATCTTGCTGAAACCTTAACCTCCGACCATCTCAAATCAACATCATCTCAAACCTCCCCGAGCTCAATCGTGGTGCCTGGGAGCTTCCTCTCGTCGTCCTGAATCGTCTGGCCGAAGGAATCGATCCCTCCCGTTCATTATTGACACCACCAACCTCATCGGTCCGCCGCTCGCCGTCGACCATGGTGACGCTGTCCGAGCTCGCCTCTCCTCGCTGTCACCTCTACAAGCTTCCTAGTGAGCTTCTGTTTCCAATGGTTCTCTTTGATTCGCCCCTAGCTTTCTTTTGTGTCCCATACGCATGAACCCGAGCAGGCAACCGTCGGAGCTCGTCGGAGCTAGTGCTCCAGTGACCATTTTGGGGCGGCGCGGCCATAGTTCGACTCGCCATCGCGTTCTCTTTCTAACGCACCTAGCCACAACCCCGCGCATGCAACGAATCCACGGATTCAACCATGATCTGAGGATCATCCATGGATGATGTCAGCGTGGCATCACGCTGATGTCATATTGCTATTTTTATCATTTTAGAAATTGTGTTAATGTTTTCTCTAATAAATAAAAACATTAGAGATGACATGGCAAAGGTCCCACCAGTCAGTGACTAGGGCTAGGTGCATGTGCAGTATAAAAAGTTAGTGTTTGTTTAGAAAATAAATAAAACAATATACATTCAAACACAAATAAATTCCAGAAATTAAATAAAATGATTAAAACTTAGAAAATCAATAACTTTTGTTTTATAATTCAGAAAAATATGTTTAATATATGAAAAAATTAGAAAAATAAAATCTATAATATAACATTATTATCAAACATTGTTATGTTAATTATTTAAATCATTATTATTTATTAAAGGTTTTATAAGTAATAAAACTCTTATAATTCATATTTTAATAATGGTAAATGATAAAAATATAAATAATATATCAAAAATTCTTAGAAAAACAAGAAATATAACTTAATACCATAATCATATATTATGATTTCACTTACTTAAATATTTAATATTTATTAAGAATTTATAAAGTAATAAATCTTATAAAAATCATATCTTACTATTTATAAATCACAAAAATAAGTGTAATATACCAAAATAATCACAAAAATAATATCTACATGCTAAAAATAAAATATTATACTTTTGAAGTAGGTAAAAACTTAATACTCTAATAACTTAAATTTAAATTTAATTTCCTTAATTGATAATTCATATAAGAGTAAATAAAAGTTTGCTAATAATTCTAAAATTAGCTACTTGAGGTCCAATAAATAGTATTAATCTTAAATATTGATAAAATGAATACAAAATGGTTCAACACATTTTAAATATAATCTTTTAAAATATTATGCCACCATAAGTGTAGAATATCTTTAAATAACATCTTTATCAAATATAAAATCTTCAAGAATAAATTGTGGTTAAATAAAATTATTCTTTTACTTCAAACTACAAGTTTATCGACATACCAACACACTATAGTGAATTCATAAGTCGATAAGTAATAGTATTCCCTTGGATACAAATCATAACCACACCTTTATAAGGAGATAAAAGCTTCTATTCCATTATAAAATTAAGAAAACACTACTCAAATAGAAGTAATACCATTCTTAAATAACTTTAAGGAAACAATATAAAGTGAACAAGATACAAGTAACATGAGCATAACACCCTATGTCCATCTATGTTCTAAAACTTAACTTTAGTCTACAAGACTTTAAACATAATGCTAAAGATTTTTTTTATATTTTTATAGTTAACTTTGGTCTATTTTAATTAAGACGTAAAGCATATCAAATCCAAACTATCTAGGCAAGCGTAAACAACATCAATCACATTCTATCAATTATATTCTAAAAGCTATCAGGATTGCTTGAACCTTAGTAAAGAAACCTTTTATTCAAATGTTATTCTTTCTGCCACTTCGACCAACAAATTTAAAGATAATATCCCCAACTCTTAACAACTAAAGTCAAGGACTTTCATCATGGTCAATAGATGACAATTAATCATAATCACATTGCTTTAAACTTTATTTGTATAGTTAGGATTGTTAACACTTAACCTACTTACAAATGTCATTACTTGTAAAGTAAAATGTGAAGATAGAACAATTCTTATATAAGCAGTCTTTGAGTAGCATTCCACATTTGGGTATCTTATTACTGATGATACTATAATTACATATTGTTTCACACACACTCACAATCCTTAATAAGAAGCACAAATGTGAAACTTATCTAAAAGTACAACACATTCTATAGGAACCATTTCCAGCATCCAAACACTAGATCAACGCTTATTCTGGGGATTCGAGTTTATCAAATTGCATTACATTACTATGCACAATAGCATCTTGCTTCTTTAAACATTAGTCCTTACCGGACCAATGATGCTGATTTTAGATATTGGATCTTATATTGTCTGGAAGACCATGAGTGCATAATCTTGTAATCACAAAAGGCAAGTTCACACTTGCTCATATCCTTTGATTATTTTCTGTAAAGTATTTTGCAAATCTAGTGTTTTCATCACTTGCATTTCAAAAAAGTCAGAAAACACTATTTTCATAATAATATGATTATAGGTTATTTACCATGAGGTAATAACCTAATATGAAAGTTCCGGTGGTAAAGGAACATATTCTCTAGGACTAAACAACCAATGTCGCCAGTGATTGTTGCGCAGTATATTAAGCGTTAACCATGAGATTTGGAATGGGACGGAGAAGTCATCTAGAACTTCCTCCTTTCACATGAACAAGATGTCCATCTCGTGACGCTGATGTATAAGAGACTCGGCATGGGTGGGACCCCTTAGTTCCCCACGATATTGTTGTCTAGACTATCCCTGAGTAAGATAGTCATAGGTATGTCCTCATATTGATGGGGGCGACCAGGTTCCTGTCTTCTCAGTGGATTCCACAAGGAGTCAACCATAGTTACCTCCTATGCAGATTAATAGAGGTTGTTCTGCTTGTGGGGTCGTGTTCTATGTGGGGTCGCGAGAAAGGGCAGTGATTGGCTTGGATCATCTACTGGGCCCCACACCATAGGAAGTGTGGACGGGAAAGATCGCATGGTTGTGCAACAAGGATTTGATCTCTCATGGGTAAAGTAACGCACCTCTGCAGAGTGTAAGAACTATAACTTGTTACTCCATGTTCCGGAAAGGAGCTACGAACGCGGCGGGAAAGGAACTCCATGAAAGTTCAGGTAAACCCGTGAAGGTTGACGGACATAGCTTTTCAGAATAAAAGCAACCTTTGAATAAATGTTTACAAAAACTTGCATGGCCTATGACCTATGGTCTGTGGCTATAGATATAGTGCATCAAACACTCTTTTTCTAGTGAACTTGCTGAGTACGCTCATACTCAACGTATCTTCTTAACCCTTGCTAGATTCTGAAGCCATTAAGACGACGTCTACATCAAGTTATGCTCCAGGAATCATCATCAAAAGCTCAAGCTCTTTAGTGAAGTAAAGGAAGTCAACTTATACATCAACTAAAGTGAAGAAGAAGTTGTTGATTAGATAGAAATATAATCTATAGCCATAGAACCTACTTCTGAAGAGTATTGCAATAGTAGTAATACAAGCCAAATAGTTAGATGCTAATCTTATTGGCATAATAGTTATGAGTTGATTTTTTTTTTCTTTTTAAGAAGTTCAATTCTTTCTCTTTAACCTAGAAGTGTTCTCTAGATCTTATGTAAAGAGTCGAGTTGTAACCTATAGTCATGTCTTGGACCTGTTGTGTTTCTGTTGTACCACTCTGAGGGATGTAATACTAGTGAACGGTGTTTCATTGGTGTTATGCCAACGACTATAGTGTACTACATCATGCAGTGGTATGCTGGATCACCGCAGAAAATTTCCAGGGGGTTTTCTGCAAAACTGATGTCGTCGTCATCCTCACGCACACAGGCACCTGCGTGCGCACCTCCGATGCCGTTCGCCGTCGTCATCAAAATCCGACCGCCGTGATGCTCGTCGTCGTCCCTAAGAAGTGTAGATAAGACCGTCGTGTCCTCCTCTATCCTCTCATACCAATCTTATCTTCTCTCACGCTCTCTAGCTCTATCTATCTTCCTCAACTGAAACCCTAGCTCACTGGAGTTCATCGTTCCTGTCATTCCAGGTCACCCCTTGCTTCCCCGAAGCCACTGCTAGAAGCTCCATCGTGAACTTGTTCACCTAGGACCAAGCACGGGAGCTGGCGCGCCGTGAATAGTAAGGAATTGAGCGTCATCTTCCGTCAGCCACTGTGGCCATCATCGTCGATTCGTCGTTGTCATGCCTCCTCGACCTCTCCATCGTCATCAGGGTGAGTTACTAAACCTCCTAGCCCTTTCTGATTTGTTGCTCGCACGCTGTAGCCATCTGTCCATGTTCATGCCGACCGCACCACCATGGGAGCTTGTCGCCTACGAGGTTCCGGCGACCATTCCTGGGTAGCGCCGCCACTATAGAATTCAGCATGCCGCGCTTATTTGAACTAGGTTAGCCTCACTTGCAATCGCGACGTCGATCACCGCCGGCGACCACCAACTGGCAGTGGTGGCCGTGCTGGCGTCACCTCGACAGCGTAATGACGTCATCCTTGACCGGGTCAGTGTGTTGACTAGTCCGTGCCTACGTGGCAGGCCAACGTGGCCACTAGCCCACTGGCCAGTGACCTAATCTAGGTTAGGGTGCGGTGTAAAAAGAATTTCCTATTTATATTTATTTTCAGAAAATGAATAAATAGTATAAAATCTATAACTTTTATTTCGTAATTTAGAAAAAAATATATATTATATATCAAAATGTTTAGAAAAATAAAATCTATAATATAACTTTATTATCAAACATTATTATGTTAACCATTTAAATAAATGTTATCTAATAAAGATTTTTATAAGTAATAATACTTTGAAAATCATATTTTAATATTCTTAAATGATAAAAATATAAATAATATATCAAAATTCTTAAAAAATAAGAACTATAGTTTAATACTATAATCATATATTATTATTTCACTTGATTAAATGTCTATTATTTATTAAGTGTTTATAAAGTAATAAATCTTATAAAAATCATATCTCATTATTTAACAATCATAAAAATATTTATAATATACCAAAATGATCATAAAAATAATATCTACATGTTAAAATTATAACCTTTCACTTTAGAGGTAAATAAAAGTTTAATACTCTAATAACTTGAATTTAAACATATTTCCTTAATAGATAATTCTTATAAGGATAAATAAAAAATTGCTAATCTTTCTAAAATTATCCCTTTGAGGTTTAATAATAGTATTAGTTTTAAATATTGACAATATGAAGTCAAAATAGTTCAACACAATTAAAATACATTTTTTATTGAATTATCATTCAAATATAAGTGTATATTATTTTCTAAAAGGATTCTTATAAAATTATAAAATCTTCAAAACTAATATCTTCAACTAAATAAAATGTTTTACCATTGTTTCAAACACAAATTTATAAAGGGATTGAAATCCAAAGATAATTCATAAGTAGTTAAGAAAGGTGGTTTCCATGTTATGAATCATAACCACCCATTATTACAAAGATAAATGATTCTATTCAATTATAATGTTAAGAAAACATGACCCAAATAAAAGTGCTACCAATCTCAATTAACCTTAAAGAAAAAATATGAAGTGAACAAATTATAGTACCATCTTATGACCAAGATAGATAAATCTAAACTACTAGTGTGGTTATTATCCAAATGAAGTAATTCTTTCTTACTTAAAAACTATAACTTATAAAAACACCTAAGAATGTTAACTTAAAGTTTAAATGCTTCTATTTAGATAAGTAAAATTTTCTTCAAAATTTATTCTTTTAAGATACAATAAAAGTAATTCTTAAGCATTCTAAAATAAATCTATTTAAGTAACAACCTTCTTATAAGGAGTCTTTAGATACCATTCCGCACATGAGTGTTTTATTATTGTATGCTACTTATTATACTTACAGGTTGCTTCACACACACTCACAAGCCTTAATAAGAAGCACAAGTGTGAAACTTATCTAAAAGGACAACACATTCCAAAGAATCCTTGCTAGTGAATTTGCTGAGTGCGCTCGTACTCAACGTATCTTCTTAACCCTTGCTAGATTCTGAATCCAATAAGACGACATTTATATTAACTTATGCTCAAGGGAATCAACATCAGAAGCTAGATCTCTTCAATGAAGTCAAGGAAGTCAATATATACAACAACTAAAGTGAAGGCGAAGTTGCTGATTAGATGGGAATATAATCTCTAGCCATAGAACCTACTTCTGTAGATTATTGCAATAGTAGCAATACAAGCTCCATAGTCAAATGCTAATCTTATTAGCTTGATAGTTATGCGTTTATTATTTCTGATTCCTCTTTATAAGAAGTTTCTTTCTCTTTCTTTAAACTAGAGTGTTCTCTGGATCTTTTGTAAAAAGTCGAGTTGTAACTTATAGTCATGTCTTGGACCTATTGTGTTTCTGTTGTACCACTCTGAGGGATGTATACTAGTGAACGGTGTTCCATTGGTGTTATGTCAACGACTATAGTGTACTACATCATGCAGTGGTATGTTGGGTCACCGTAGCTGGTATCAGAGCATATGCTTTGAACTTAGGTTGGAAACCTAGTAAATGGGTAGAACCTGTAGGAAAGATATCCGCAATGATAAAGAGTTCTATAGAGATATGATGGATATTCAATTGAGAATAATCTTGTCATGTTGGTAGTGCGATAATTCTTTATTAAGTTGCAATTCAAATTATTACCATGAGTTTTAACTCTATATGACTGATGATAATTTCTTATCTACAGTATCAAATGGCACCTCGATATCCACCCCGGAATGTTCAAGTATTGAACAGGACGTTAGATGACTACGAAGGAGATTGTACAAACACTCTCCGACAACTTCTATGGAGTCTCGATTGTAAATCAAGACTTCTGGTCAAGATTTACAGTTACTATGACGGGTAGGTATTAGCCAAATACTGTGTCGTGATGATGCTACCCAAGAAATAAGGACTTAATGGAGAAATGCCATCAGGAGGGAAAGGTGTATGGCATCGACATATCAGATTGCAGTAATGGCAGCCATAACCATGATCCGAGAACAGAAATCCCAAGCTTTGGTAGGTAGTACTCACACTATTATACCCCATGAAACCTCAAGTACAGAGCAAGAGTTAAATCATTCTACTCTAGTACGAACTAAACCCACTCTAGCTATAGAGTATATGGATCGTTATAGGTCTCTACTAAACACCTTCCATAACACTCACCAAGTAATAGTTCAGAAGCTGGACACTGTCATTGAGGATTTCACTGATCTTGTTAAAGCAATGACACGTAGAAAGAAGTTAGATAAAGAAGCTAAGGATCCCAAAGACATCTATTCAGGCGAAGTGTACAAACAAACCAAGTTCGATGATCCATAGTCAGAAACCTATGCCTACTATCAGAATAAACCTCAATCACTTGAAGACCCATGGACGAAGTATACCTCAGAACAGAAAACTTGGGGAGAAGCCATTCCAAATAATCCTGAGAAGGAATATTATGAATGGGGAGTAGAGTCCAAGGATGGGACTATAGGAAATCCCATACCTTGTGGTGCAGGTATCGGAGAAGAAACCAACTATAACCTTAGAGGGCCTTATGGACCATATGGGGGTAATACCAATCCTATCGACTTAGAATAATGTCCTGGTAGTTATTATACCAATACCTATGAATGGATCAAGGAAAAGGCAAAGGAACCATCTTACTTCGAGGAAGCGTTGAAAGAAACACAGGAATATCCTGAAGAAAATCACGCCAACTCTAGTCATTTTTCAATGACTAACCTCAATCTAGGTACTTCTAATCAAGAATACACACCTCTTGGATGCTCTTACGCTCCAGAAGGCAGTCGAAGGACTTCACGTCATCATGGACGGAACTCCAGGAAGCACTAGAAGAGGATGAAAGTAAGAATGGAGTGAAATCCGAAGGGAAGAGTGCTTGAATAATGTACATATTGGGCAATGCGTATTGTAGGTTTAGAGTGGTTTGCTTAAATAAGTGAGGATATACTCACATGAACAAAAGTTCTTGTAAGATATCTCTGTAATGTATATGAGAGGCGAATAGTTGGAACGTTCAGTTCATCTGTAACTTATATAAAACATATTTATGATACATGGTATATGTTCAGTTGTTATTGACTTCTGGATCTTTTTGAATCTTATTGATTGACTAGATCTGTACATGAAGTTTGACTTGGTGTGCAAATGCATGTTGCAACATCAAATTACTACTTGATGTTATGGATCTAGATAGAAAAAGGGAATTCGTGTAAAGGAGTGACGAGTTCTGAAGATCAAGATGAAGATTTACATGAAGAATGAAGCCAAGTATAAGGAGTATCAACACAATTTGAAGGATGGTTCAAGTTTAGATCATTATTAGTAGCAATAAGAAGGAAGATTAGTGTAGAAAATATATGGACCAACAAGAAGTGATGAACTTATGTTCACCCAAAATAGGTAATGTGGCTAAGAAATTAATGAAGTAGTTATACCAAGTTCATGGAAGTATCATGAATAAGTGCAAAGAAGAAGTTTTGGAACCGAAATGGTATTCAAGCTCTGACAATTCAGAGAGAATGCCAATAGTAGGTAGGATAATACATACACACTAGGATGGTCCGCGGCTGGAATTTGATCCGCAACTGGTATTTGGTTGACTTAGTTAACCAGATCATCTTAGTATATCATAAAGAGCATAAAACTTTGCCCAAGTTAAGAAATACATAAAGTAGTATAAAAATTAAAGCGGTCGTTTTCCAAGACACTTCGCGAAATTATACCTACCAAATCAAAAATGCCCAAACCGGGAATAAGACAAATAATGTTGCAAAATTCACTTTGTAGATCCACAAATGTGTGGGCAGACCGTAAGTTCTTCCACAAAACCTTAAGGAGGTACAATATAAGTTGGATAGAGCCAATGGTTACTATACATGCAATTTAGAGACCATTAAAAATCCCCAAGGGGGAGAGTAAATAGTAAATGGAAGTATTATTATTTGACTTTCCAAGTAAAGGTTAAAGAATAAGTACTAAACTAGGATAACATTAAACCTAATTTTCATAAGGTTAAAAAGAAGACATCATTATAGGTGATAGATCGAAGTTTACTTCAAGATATTAGGACTCAAACCTTAAGATAATTAATAAAAATAAGTTGAAGAAGTACTTAAGGTGATAAAAAAAGATTATCTAAAGCTTGATAAGGTAAAATCTTGAAGGAGATAAAATAGATTAATCCTAATAGATTAATTCTAAAGGAAACAACTCTTAAGCGGTCCTTAAGAGAGAATACCACACATCCATTTGAACATGTGTAGAGGAATAAGAAATTCCGATGGGTATGGACTAAATGTGTTTAACACCAATCTTCAAAAGGACTACCAGTATAAATCATACAATGAAAAATTAAAGAATAGTCTTTTGACCACAACTATTGTCTAATAAAATTTAAAACCCTGTTTTAGTGAGAGTTCCTAGACCTTAAATAGTATATAAAAGGAATGTCGATGAACAAGTAAAGGAGTTTGATTAGGATATCTAATTAGGGAAATGAATTAAGGAAGGGACACAATTTAAGGATTCCATAATAAGAACATATCCCTACGGGACTATAGTAAAAAGGAACTTTGGGGGTATTGGAGACAGCAAGTTGAAGATTGCCAAGTATGATGAGGATTCAAAGAAAATATTTGGATATGGATAATACAATTATTTCCATTTGAGTTCACCATGGAGTGAGAACTGTTGTGATCAATACAAGTCAATTCCTCATTTCGAAACGAAAGAGTGTATGAACTTTGAGGACGAAGTTTATTTTAAGGGGGAGATTCTGTAACATCCCAGCATTAGAGATTACAAATAACCTAAATTCAGGTGTGTGCACTGCATTCATGCATAGAAAATCCGAATAATTTTCACGCTTTTGAATAAAATTTGTCAAAGTGATTGAAGCTTCTCTTAACTTGGTGGAACTAAAGTACATCATCAAGTTAACATGCGATAAGTTTCAATATGACCTTTGCTAAAACCTTATTTTGGGTAAACATGATTTGATCTAAGGGTAGATCAAATGCAATAAAACTAAAACATCACACATTGCTTAAATGATTAATATATGATCCTTAAGGGATCATATCATGGTATTCATTACAAAAACTCATAATGCCAAGTTGAGTATATAACTCAAATAACAAGAATTTAATAATTAAATCTTGCTCTATTTTATCCTTATCTATTTATACCATGAGGATCATGGTAATACCCAACCTTAAATCTTTAGTTATATTGAGTAGGAAAGAAACCAAGTCAAGACCATTCATCATATATTTTTCTTCCCATATCAATCCTTATCATCTCTTTTAAACCAGATTCTAATATCCATTATTCATCAATGTTGAGTAATCAACTATTGAATTATCAATTCTTAGTCTATCAATTCTTGATCTATTAACTCTTGTCCTTATCAAAGCTTTCACTTTAAAGCCTTTAGAGAAAGAACTAAGAAGAGGTAGGTGGTAATGCTAGTCTTAGAATGAAATCACTATGATAATTGATGGACTTAACTCACTCCTGAATGGATAGAAGAGTTATCTAGAAGGTATATTTATATGGTAGCAAAGAAGATTATAAGGATGAATTCTAAAAATAGTTACCAAGGAGTAATCCTATTTGATTAAGAAGGTATAGTCAATGAATAATATCTTCTAGACACTTAGAGATAATGAGAAGATAATTATAATACAACTGTAATGTTGTACTGATAAAAGCCTTGATTAGCCAACTAGAAACCTAAACCATAAATGATCAAAGGATTATAATGATCATGCTCAAGCCATTAAGAGTGAATGATTATATCAAGTATAAGCGACATTGGTGGATAGAACATGACTAAACCCTAGTATAGATATGTTATCCTAGGTTAGTCAGGACAGGTCACAGTGGTATATTGTGAAGTAAGAGGGTAAACATTCAAGTGGACTCGGATTCATAAGAACAGTTTTAGAGATGAGAGTATATCTATGAGGAGATCTTATAGAGATTTAGTGTCAAGCTCGTTGGAATTATAGATGAATTTAAATAGATAACTTATTAGTGGAGATATATAAGTGAAGTAAGTTTACCATATTGACACATGATGATGGATATGAAGAAGAGTATATCTAGGAAAGGAATTCCTTAACTAAATATAAGCTTAGTGTGGTATTAAAGAAAGGAGTTCTTGAGAAATCCTTAACCAAGGTTATATCAAGCTATGACAAGACCCATGTCTATCTCATTACCGAAAACTTAGAATTAAGTTAGCAGTGAAACCAATTCCTATTCTCTAGCAGCCCAAGAATAATATCTCTTGGTCAAATAAAACTTTCTAGAGATAATTACAGAACTAGATGGGTATTTATGGGTGTAAGCCTTATCTGCTTTATTACCTTAAACTCTAATGGAAACTTATACTATGGGCTAACAGAGTTACTTTTGGAAGTAATTCCAATATATATCACTCTAAGAGATTTAGTAATAGTGTCTTTAAACCTTAATCTTCATCCATAGCCATAAAAATGTGAGTTTATTCAATGTTCTCCAAACTCAAGATCACTACCTGTAAAATGGAGATCTTCATTTCTACATCTATGATTATTATTCATGCATAATAAATTAACCAAGATTGAGCTAAGGAAATTCTAATAATAAACACCCAGTAGATTTGAGTAGAAGAAACCACCATCTTTTGAACCATAAAGACTTAAAGCATTATTAGGGGTATATATTTATGAATTATAATATGATACCAAGTGTATATAGAATGATATAATCATGATTATCCATTTTAATCCTTATCATGATAAGTATCATGGTGAAGATGGAAATCATTTTTAGAAGATTTTCTGTAGAACTAATAAATCCCTAAAATCTTTATTCCTATTTATATTCCCCAATAAAATTAATCCTTTATATAATCATGGATCTTGAAAATACTAAATAGGAATTCCAAACCAATTAGTTACATTAACCATTAGAACCCAAGATGGATTTACTGAATTTTGAAAATTTAAATCAATGAGGAAAATTGAATTGAAAAAGAAAACAAAAAATATAAAAGGAAAAGAGAAAACAGAAAAGTCTTTGTGGCCCGAGGCCCATTTCTCTCTCCAGTTATCTTCCGCCCATGTGTAGCCCGCTTCGGCCCAAGAACAGCCTGTGTCCTTCTCTCACTCTCAGTGACAGGTGGGACAATCTTGAGGATCGCGGGTTGAGATAGAAAATTTCTAGAGGGTTTTCTGCAAAACTGATGTCGTCGTCATCCTCACACACACAGGCACTTGCGTGTGCACCTCCGATGCCGTTCGCCATCGTCATCAAAATTCGACCACCATGATGCTCGCCGCCACCCCTAAGAAGTGTAGATAAGACCGTTGTGTCCTCCTCTATCCTCTCATACCAATCTTATCTTCTATCGTGCTCTCTAGCTCTATCTATCTTCCTTACCCGAAACCCTAGCTCACCGGAGTTCATCGTTCCGGTCATGTCAGGTCACCCCTTGCTTCCCCAAAGCCACCGCTAGAAGCTCCATCGTGAACTCGTTCGCCTAGGACCAAGCACGGGAGCTGGCGCGCCGTGAATCATGCGGAATCGAGCGTCATCTCCCGTCAGTCATTGTGCACATCGTCGTTGATTCGTCGTCTTCACGCCTCCCCATGCCTCCTCGACCTCTCCATCATCATTAGGGTAAGCTCCTGAACCTCCTAGCCCTTTCCGATTTATTGCCTGCACGCCGTAGCCGTCTGTCCACGTTCATGCCGACCGCACTGCCACGGGAGCTCTTCGCCGACGAGGTTTCGGCGACCATTCCTGGGTAGCGTCGCTACTATAGGGTTCAGCATGTCACGCTTATTCGAACTAGGTTATCCTCACTTGCTATCACGATGTAGATCGCCGTCGGCGACCACCAACTAGCGGTGGTGGCCGTGCTGGCGTCACCTCGATGACCTAATGACGTCATTCTTGACCGGGTCCATGTGTTGATTGGTCCATGCCTACGTGGCAGGCCAACATGTCCACTGGCCCACTGGTCAGTGACCTAAGCTAGGTTAGGGTGCGGTGTAAAAAGAATTTCCTATTTATATTTATTTTCAAAAATGAATAAATAGTATAAAATCTATAACTTTTATTTTGTAATTCATAAAAATATATATTATATATTAAAATGTTTAGAAAAATAAAATCTATAATATAACTTTATTATCAAACATTATTATGTTAACCATTTAAATAAATATTATCTAATAAAGATTTTTATAAGTAATAATATTTTAAAAATTCATATTTAAATATTCATAAATGATAAAAATATAAATAATATATCAAAATTCTTAAAAAATAAGAACTATAGTTTAATACTATAATCATGTATTATTATTTCATTTGATTAAATATCTATTATTTATTAAGTGTTTATAAAGTAATAAATCTTATAAAAAATATCTCATTATTTAAAAATCATAAAAATATTTTTAATATACCAAAATGATCACAAAAATAATATCTACATGTTAAAATTATAACCTTTCACTTTAGAGGTAAATAAAATTTTAATACTCTAATAACTTGAATTTAAACATATTTCCTTCATAGATAATTCCTATAAGGATAAATAAAAAATTGCTAATCTTTCTAAAATTATCCCTTTGAGGTTTCAAAATAGTATTAGCTTTAAATATTGACAATATGAAGTAAAAATAGTTCAACACAATTAAAATACAACTTTTATTGAATTATCATTCAACTATAAGTGTATATTATTTTCTAAAAGGATTCTTATAAAATTATAAAATCTTCAAAACTAATATCTTCAACTAAATAAAAAGTTTTACGATTGTTTCACCCACAAATTTCTAAAGGGATTTAAATCCAAAGATAATTCATAAGTAGTTAATAAAGTTTGTTTCCATGTTATGAATCATAGCCACCCATTATTACAAAGATAAATGAGTCTATTCAATTATAATGTTAAGAAAACATGACCCAAATAAAAGTGCTACCAATCTCAATTAACCTTAAAGAAACAATATGAAGTGAACAAATTATAATACCGTCTCTAATGACCAAGATAGATAAATCTCAACTACTAGTGTGGTTATTATCCAAATGAAGTAATTCTTTATTACTTAAAAACTATAACTTGTAAAAAAACCTAAGAATGTTAACTTAAAGTTTAAATGCTTTTGTTTAGATAAGTAAAATTTTCTTCAAAAGTTATTATTTTAAGATACAATAAAAGTAATTCTTAAGCATTCTAAAATAAATCTATTTAAGTAACAACCTTCTTATAAGGAGTCTTTAGATACCATTCCGCACTTGAGTTCTTTATTATTGTATGCTACTTATTATACTTACAGGTTGCTTCACACACACTCACAAGCCTTAATAAGAAGCACAAGTGTGAAACTTAATCTAAAAGGACAACACATTCCAAAGAAAACCTTTCCAGTTCCCAAACCCTAGATCAACGTTTATTCTAGGAATTCGAGTTTTTGAAATTGCATTACATTGCTTATGTATAATAGCATCTTGCTTCTTTAAACATTAGTCCTTACTGGACCAATCATATTGTTTTCAGATATTGGATCTTTTATTGTCTCGAAGACCGTAAGTGCATAATCTTGCAATCACAAAAGGCAAGTTAACACTTGCTCATGTCCTTTGATTATTTTTTGTAAACTATTTTGCAAATACAGTGTTGCCATCACCTGCATTTCAAGAAGGTCAGAAAACACTATTTTCATAATAATATGAATATAGGTTATTTACCATGAGGTAATAACCTAGTATGAAAGTTTCAGTGGTAAAGGAACATATTATCTTGGACTTAACAACCAATGTCGCCAGTGATTCTTGCATCGTATATCACGCGTTAACGATGATATTTGGAATGGAACAGAGAAGTCAACTATATCTTCTTCCTCTCGCATGTATCTGGATGCGTAGGTCGTGGTTGTTATCCTCATAGCGTGCATTAATTGGTAATTCGTAGAGGATATGTAGCATATGGGTGGGAACCCTCATCGTCCCACGATAGTTCTGTCATCTGACGGTCTGTACCAACCATTGCCATAATTCAATGTGTGGGCATGGCATACACCCGAAACATGCGGGATCACGGAGGGCAGTGATTGGCATGGATCATCTAATAGGCCCCACATCACTGAATTGTGGACAGGAATAAGCTGCCTGGTTGTGCAACAAGAATTTGATATCTCATGGCTAAAGTAACGCACCTCTACAGAGTGTAAGAACTGTAAACTGTTACTCCCTTTTTCGAAAAGGAGCTACGAACACAGCAGGAAAGGAACTCCATAAAAGTTCTGGTAAACCTATGAAGGTTGACGGACATAGCTAAAAGAACATGTTGGGCCCCCATGTGTGGTTTTTGTAATTAATGATAATCTTTATGGACTAATGTGTGTATTAAGTTATACTTGTAGGATTTTTCCATTGGCATCGCTTGGAGCATGTGTTGGCTTCAAGGTCGATGAAATGCAAAGAAGATATGTTGTGCAAGCTCAATATGCGAGGTCGATGATGAGGAATTAAGAGAGGCATTCCATCTTGAGAAGGGCAAGATCGTCTACATCGAGCTCAAGTGAAATGCTCAAGGCAAAGGTATAATCTTGATAGGTTTCCCCTTTTGCTGGTCTCACGTTGTGTGTGTGAGACCGGGTTTAGGATAGATAACCGTACTATCAAGAGGGGCTCTCGAATGAGTAATTCGGTCACATTGTTCGGAGAGAGCTCAAACCTTTGCATACTTGCATCATCGTATTTGGTTGTTATTTGGTCTTATCCATGTGAGGATATAGAGCTTGTGGTAATCTCCATAACAAGCTCTTGTTTATCAAAATCGGATCTCCCATATGTATCTTGTTGCGATTTTGATTTATGCGGCTTTTCGATTTCTCACCAAGTGAGGTATCTCACATTATATTAATTGATACACTCTCACTTGGTGATAATCAATATTTCCACTTTTTATTGGGAACCCCGTGTCGTACTCTATCCAACGCAATTGAAATCGGGTCAATCGGAGCTTCCAGTCAAAAGTTATTGCTGTTTAAATATTTACCCGTCAATCCGTTTTCTGGGCCGAGCGGTAGTACCGCCCGGGCGGACCGGTACTACCGCCCGCCCCTGAGAGCGGCCTGTTTTCTTTCTGCCTTGCTGGGTACCTAAATCCGGTACTACCGGACGGCCCAGATATTTTTCCCAGATCCAGATCTAGATCCTGCGCCAGCCCATCTTCTCACACCGCATCGCTCCCAGCTGCTTGTGCGTGCCAGCCCACGCCCACGTTGACCAAGACGCTGCCTGCCACGCCGCTGCGTGTTTTCCGCTGGCCCTAGCTTCGCTGTTGGGCCCATTGCTGCCGCTTCCTTGGTGCACCTACTCACTGCTGAAGCGCTTGCGCGCGCCGCCATCGCTATTGGCCGCTGCCGGTCGCTGCGCTCTCGCCGCCTCTCGCGCTTGCCGCTTTATATCGCTGGCCGCCAGCTGCAGCTGCTGCTGCTGCCGAGCCTGCTGGCTGCCGCTCACTGGGCCACGTGCTGGCTTGCCCTGCCGCTCGCCTCTCAAGGCTGATGTCTTTGCTCACTCACTGGGCCAGCCCCACTCGCATGTGCTGCTCCCACGACTTGCTGCTGTTTCAATTTCCTGGAGCATGCAGTACTACCGTTTAATTCCGGTAGTACCGGACCGGTCCGAAAAATAGCCCCAACGGCCAGATTTTGCCCGTTTCTTTAAATAGCTTCACCCCTTTGTCTTTTAGGGTTGCTTCTTCTCTCTCCATTCTTGCTCAAGCTTTGCCCCATATTCTCATTCCCTCTTGAGCTTGATTCTATGATTTCTCTCCAATGATTCGTGCCAATATTTGAGATGAATATAGAGGAGATCTAGATCTATATTTTGACCAAACCAAAACATCTCTTTGTGAGTGTATCTTTGAGGATCTAGATTTTAGGGCATTTTGTGTCTCTCTTTGATTCCTCCTCTCTTGTTCCCCCAATATCTTCAGTAGCTTTGTTGGAACTTGAGAGTGAGGGTTTTGAGCACCTTTGTGGTGTTCTTGCCATTTACATTTGGTGCATCGGTTTGAGTTCTCCTTGGAGGATTTTGTTTGAGTTACTCATTGGAGCTTGTCCCTCTTGGGTTCTTGGAACCCTAGACGGTTTTGTGGCTTTGGTGGCATTGTGGCCTTTTGTGGAATTTGTTGGGAGCCTCCAATTAAGTTGTGGAGAAGTGCCCCAACCTTGTGAGAGGTTCCGGTTGCCACCGACAAGTGCACCGATAGTGGAAGCGTGGATCGATCCCGTTGGGGTGAGATTCACTAGAGAATAAGAGAGGCCTTTTGTGGCGTTGGTGGTTTGATATCACCCCCTCTCCAAACGAGACGTACTCCATGTTGGGAGGAACTCGGTAAAATATCGTTGTCCCCGCGTGCCTCGGTTATCTCTATACCCGAGCTCTTTACTTATGCACTTTACATTGTGATAGCCTTCGTGCTTGAAGTAATATATATCTTGCTATCACTTTGTTGCTTGTATTTCTTAGCATAAGTTGTTGGTGCACATAGGTGAACCTTAGTTGTTCTAGGTTGTGCTTAACAAAGTAAACACTAGTTTTATTCCGCCTTTGTTGAGCCACTCTAGGAAAAGTTGTAATCGCCTATTCACCCCCCCCTCTAGGCGACATCTGTATCCTTTCAATAGCTTTTCAAAATAAAAGCAACCTTTGAATAAATGTTTTCGAAAACCTACATTGCCTACGACCTATGGTTTGTGGTCGTAGATATAGTGCATCAAACAATCCTTGTTAGTGAACTTGCTAAGTACGCTCGTACTCAACGTATCTTCTTAACCCTTGCTAGATTCTGAAGCCAATAAGACGACATCTACAACAACTTATGCTCAAGGGAATCAACATCAGAAGCTAGATCTCTTCAATGAAGTCATGGAAGTCAATATATACAACAACTAAAGTGAAGACGAAGTTGCTGATTAGATGGAAATATAATAGAACCTATTTTTGTAGAGTATTGCAATAGTAGCAATACAATCTCCATAGTCAAATGTTAATCTTATTAGCTTGATAGTTATGTGTTGATTATTTCTGATTCCTCTTTATAAGAAGTTTCTTTCTCTTTCTTTAACCTAGAGTGTTCTCTAGATCTTTTGTAAAGAGTCGAGTTATAACTTATAGTCATGTCTTGGACCTGCTGTGTTTCTGTTGTACCACTCTAAGGGATATAATACTAGTGAACGGTGTTTCATTGGTGTTATGTCAACGACTATAGTGTACTACATCATGTAGTGGTATGCTGGGTCACCGCAGCAGTGTTGTGTGGTGTAGCTTCTCCTGGCCGGCCGCGGTGGCGAGGGGGAGAGGGCTTGTGGCGTGGCGCCCTTGGCGTCAGCCAGGTGCTTGTTTTGGCCTTCTATGGTGGAGGTTGTCGATGCAGAGACCAAAATCCGTCAGGACTGAGTTCATCTGCGTCTTCTAGGCTGCCATGGTGGCTGCCATCTTGGTTCTCTATGGGAAGAGGAGCACGAGGTGCATTTGCACCCTCCTGAAGCTATGTCTATCCTTCTTCGAGCTCATCACACAAAGGAAAAATTTGCCTCTGTGTTCTTTTGTCGCAAGAGCGGCGATTCCAAGTGCCATGGTGGCATTATGTTCAACCTCCGGCTTGGAGGGCCTTCCCGAAGCTTCTCGTTGGAATCTGCACTTAGTCACCATCAAGTGGTTCGTCCCCGACGGTGTCTATGTGGCCGACAATGGAGACCCGATATCGATGGAGGCAACCGAGGATTTTATCATGTTTTCTGTTTCATTTCAGAGGTCCTTTGTGCAAAAGTCGAGGCCTTGTCTTTAGATATTATGTTTCTTAGGACAAGTGATGCTAGGGGCCTCTATATATTTTATACCCACCCTTATTTTACGGTTTTGCTAAGTCACATCTATTTATGACATAGCTTAGGTCGCAGTCACTTTCCCGGCCATTCGATTAATCATGGTCAAGATTCGGCGGACGCGTCTCCCGCTGCCTGCATGTGGAGAGTAGGACCATGAGTTGGGAGAAACACATGCCATCACGCCATCGTATATATATAGCTGCATGGGATTGCTAGTGGGACCTTGAGTATAACGGATATTGAAAATTTTCTGAAATAATGGACAGTTAAGGGTTGCAGTATCTAGGCAGAGAAATAGGCACTTGGAACTTATATTTTTCTATATTTTTTATTTTACAGTTTTGCTAATTGTTTTCTTGTAACAAGGCGAGTTGACTTTTGTTCTTGTGATTTTTTTGTGCGTGGGCTTCTTTTTGAGTTCATATATATATATGCATTTAAATTTATTTTTTATTTCTTGTGTAGATCTTACCGAGTTGCAACTGAGTTTTTTAACAGTTGCAAGTGGAGTTGTTACTCGGATCATTTTGAATTGCAAGTGATATTGCAGCTGCAAACTTTTGAGTTCCAAATAGAATTCCAACTGAGAACTTTTTTCACAGTAACAAGTATAGTTGCAATTGACAATTTTTTTAGTTGCAAGTAGAATTGCAACTAAATTATTTTTTTCAAATTACAAGTAAGGTTATAACTAAGATTTTTCTAGTTACAAGTGGGGTTGCAACAAATATTTGCCAGTTGCAAGTGTGGTTGCAACTAATATTTCCAGTTGCAAATGGTGTTGGAACCGTAATTTTTCAGTTATAAGTGGATTTCTAGTTGTAATTGAGTATTTTGTATATGTGAGTGGATCATAGCTTTGAAGCTTTTAGCAATGATTTATAAGCAAAAGTATTAGTAGAAACTTGAGTAGTACTTGACACGGGCTCTCGCCTTATCCCGCTCCCCACCGCTCTAGTGAACAGTAGGTTGAGAGTCGGCTTGCCGGTTATGGATCCTCTCTCCCTCTCCTCCGGCGGTCTTGCCGGCCGAAGTGATGGGGAGAAGGGGGGCAGTCTTTCTCTGTAGATAGTAGATTAGTTGTAGCTTGTCCTCCCATCGTGGAGTTTTGGAGTAGGGTGTCGGGGATTTCTGGTTTCCCCTGGCGCATCTGGATTTGTCGTGCCGTCTGAGGCAAGCTCCGGTGGTCGGAGCAGCGGGCGACCACGACCCAGTCCAGGATCTGCGCAATAAAAACCAGATCAGTCATTTGCTTCCTCTAGATATGCGCTGCTGAGGGGGGCTTCTCCTTTCCCTGGCGGGCCGTGGAGGCGAGGAGGTGAAGGGGAATAGCTCGATGATGGCTGGATCTAGTGAGAGCAGGGGTGTTTCTTCCGCTATGGTGCTCTGGCGCGACTCACAACGGTCTCAGCTAGGGTGCTCTATTTTGCTTCCATGGAGGATGCGTTTGGAGCTCTTCTCGCTGGTGTGGCCCCCAAATAAGCGCCGCCGCTAGGATTCGCAACGTTGCTGCTTGCCTAAGTCATAGTCAGCTAAGCGTTAGACATACCCTATTTTAATTACAGTTTTAGGCCTCCAAGGCCTTTCCTGTGCGATAAAAATCAAAATACGAACTATTAGTCCAATTCCTTTGGGGATCGGTGCGTTGTTCAATATAAATCATCAAAATAGATATGACCTGGGGTTACACATTGTTTAGATTGCAAGAGAAACACATTTGCAAGTTCTACAAAATCTTAAAAATCATGAACATAGGTATTTAGTTGCACTTTGGCCATTTATCGTGTTTTTTTGTAAAAAAGTGAGAAAATAAGATTCTAAATTCAACCTCGCGGACAGAGGCAATTTGGATGAAAATAACCTATAAAAAAACAAATTCACAAAATGAACTTCGGCCAAAAGAAATTTACTCCACTAACCCTTTTTACAACGATGTACATGTTGGCGCCGCACCCTGAAGCGCAGCGCCATGAGGCGTGGCGACGCGCGCCTGCCAGCATGGCTCGCCCGTGGCCTCATGGGTCCCGGTCCCGTTAGTGCGGCGCCGCGCCGCACTGTGTAGTGCAACGCCAGCGCGCGTGGCGCCGCATATTAGGTCTTGTACCAGCGCGCGAGCCAGCCCTCCCCGACCCAGCTCATTCCTCTCCCACACAGGAAGCTCATGGTGGCTAGGGTTCGTCGGCCCCGGTGATTCCCCTCTCTAAAACCATAAGATCTAGTCAATTTGTCCAAGGATCTTGCTCCCAATCCCTCCCCAGGTATCTCCTCTCAAATCCCTTGCTATTTGTCCAAAAAATTCTTGCTAATTTCCCCTTTTCTTCAAATTTCGGTGAAACCCTAGGTTCAATTAGATTTAGAGATTGAGATGAATCATTGCAATGCTTATTTGATATTGAGGTTTAGATATGGCATAGTACTCTTTGGTAGAACTCTAGTTGGTTGATTTATCTTTGAAGTATATGTTAGGTGCTTCTTCATATTTGCAATTCCATATGGCTAGAGTAAGATGGACATATGGTAGAAATCTAGTTGGTGTTTTGATTTATCTTACAATTATATGGTAGAACTATAGTTGGTTGATTTAGATTGCAATTCTAGATGCTAGAAGTATAGGTAGAGTAGGATGAAATTTTTGTTCATGTTAGAATTATAGGTAGAGTAGGGTAGGATTTTTTTTATGTTACAATTATAACTAGAGTAAGATGGAGTATATGTGACAACTATAGTTGGAATAAGATGGACATTTTGTAATTGTTCTTATTCTCTCTATTGTTTTGAATATGTAGGATGTCTCTAAACCCCCTTCTAAACAATGCTCACCATGATATTCAACACCGTGCCTACAAGATGTCAGAGAAGAGACATGTACTAAAAACTTCCATGCAAGTCGAACAAGATGCCATGTTTGTTTAGATGGAAATCTAACCTTTGCCATTGTATGTTTGCAGGAGCTTCAACCCCTACGACTTAGGTACCACGAGGTCTCGTCCGGCAAGATACGTTATGATGAGCGGTACACTCCGTACATCCAGCAGCTAGGACTCCTCACCTTTATCCACATGGTCACTCGGTCCACACCGGCCTTCAACCCTGCTGCGATCGCCGCGCTTGTGGACCAGTGGAGGCTAGAGACGCACACTTTTCACCTTAGGACCGGTGAGACTACGGTCACTTTGCAGGACATGAGCATGATCCTGGCACTCCCAATCGAGGGAAACCCTGTGTGCATAAGATCGGATTCAGACGGGTGGCGTGAGCATATGGTCGACCTTATAGGGAAGGATCCACCCGAGGCTATAAACTCGAAGGAGGAAAGACTGAGGGTCGCTGCCGGGGCTACTTTTAGTTGGATCATCCAGAATTTCAAGATCTGCCCCGAGGATGCCGATGAGGAGATGATCAAGACATACACTCGTGTGTATGTGTGGTACATCATCACGAGGACTCTCTTTCCTGACAGCAGTGGGTATCGTGCTTAGTGGCATTGGCTCAAGTTGCTCCTTACTTTTGACTCTACCCTCAGTTGGGGTTCGGCGGCGTTGGCCTGGTTGTACCATCAGGTAATCAGATCTTTACAAATGTTGTTGTATATTTTTGCATTACCTCAAAAAAATTTATTCTTACCAAATGGTTGTTCACTTCATCTGCATCTAGATGATGCTTGTCTTAGGAGCACCACCGATGCAGGCATTGGTGGTTGTTTGCTCCTTCTTTCGGTGTGGAGCTGGGAACGCTTCCCCATTGGACGACCGAGATTGTTGAAATTAAATCCTTATATTGATAACGGCAAGGACGACCTTCTCCCCACGTGGGCTTACAAGTGGGATGTGGTCTCCGAACCGCCAGGCGACCCAGTGGAGGCGTACAAGAGGTACACCAATGAGTTTGACACGATCACCATGGATCAGGTAATTTCCACGGGTGCGGTCAATTATATGACTTGAACTTGTAATCTTTGAACTTGACATGAGTGTGGTATGCTGCAGGTGACGTGGGAGCCATACGGTCGAGGGGAGCGCTTTGGTGTTCCGGAGGACTATCGTCTTAACCCTATTTGCTTCAGAGAATCTCATATGTGGCTAATGCGTTGCTCCATGGTGTGCATGTGGGCTATTGAGTATCACCAGCCACAGCGTGTCATGACCCAGTTTGGGTTATTTCAGATTGTCCCGCCTGAGTGGAAGGACACGGACATAGGGCTCCATGGGTAAGCTATTAACTGTCTTACCATGTGATGTACTTATCCTTCGCCAAATAACGCTCTAGGACTTGTTGTAGTGTGCGGCTTAGACAGGAAGAAGCAGATGAAGGAGAAGGATTGGGACAAGCTTCATAGGAAGAACCTTGAGAAATTCAGGAGGTGTGTGATCGAGGCTAAGAAAGCAAAAGGAACACAAGATAGGCCCTTCAGTCAGGATGCTTTCAACAACTACATCACATGGTTCATTGACAACGCGGGGGTGGAGATATACCCATGGGCATTTTGGGATTCGATCTTGGAGCAGCCATTGGTGTCGTTCTGAACAATACAACATCATGGTCAGAGAAGGGCGACAAGCCGAGTTTGCTCCATTGGTCAACTTTGTGGTAAAGTGTGCCGAATATTTTTTTCCCGTCTTGGAGCTTCTCACACCTTGCATGGATAACTTACTAGTTTCTTGTTTATGACAAAGCGCGGAGGTAAGAAAGTCCCCCGATGCATGCGAGGACGCTTTGGACATATACCCTCGCAGAGAGAAGGGAGAGGGTCTGTTTCGTGAGTTCGTTAAGAAGCAGGGCCAACGGTTAAGGCGGCTATCGAACTTGCTAGGTTGTCGTGACCCCGAGGTGGAAACACCGTCCGCGTCACGGTCCAACACGCCCGAAGGTGACAATTCTGGAGATCATCACTCCACATCCGAGGGCGAGTCGAACACATCCGAGGTAGTACAGCCATTGCATCCCCCACTAACCCTTGCATTTCTCCTGAATTTGTCCTTACCAATCTTGTTTTGTTGATAGCCCCAAGGTGAGGAAAGCGTTTCCGACGAGCTGACATTGGGCAACTACACTCGCTACAAGGTCCACGAGCGGTCCGACTACATGTTCAAGCTAAGGCAACCGAAGAAGCCTTACACACCCGACCCTTTCGCGACCAAGGCAAAGAAGTCCAAGCATCCATACCGTTTAGAGGTGGATGATGAAGATGAACCAAGGAGGAGGAAGATGCCCGCGAGAAGGGGCCGAGGAGCGAAGACCACGCGTGGGAAGTAGAGTAGATGTGGTCACAGGAACATGGTAGATGTGAACTTGGTACTTTGGTGTTGTTTGAACTTGGTACTTGTAATGGTGTCGTTTGAACATGGTAGATGTGATGTTGTCGAACCATGTTGTGATGTTGTCGTTTGAACCATGTTGTGATGTAGTTGTCGAATCTTGTTATGCCCTCACAAAAATTAAATGTATCAATCCTCCCCCAAACAAACAGACAAATCGAGCTTGTATGGGTCCATCCAACTCAACAACATCATTTGGGTCCATCCATTTCAATTCAATCCTCAATTGCTCCAAGACCTCGGCATAGGTTGGAGTACGCTCAAACACCAAATCGAGCTCGTCCGGGTCCGGTTCTATGTTACCTCTCAAAAAAGCATCCTTGTTTACATGGTGAACATGAACAATTCTTGCCATGCCTAAGATAATCACAACAACAATACCATGGTCAACATACTCAATAGATACCCATGCTAACATTAACACAATACCCAACCCCTATGCCAATGCAACAACATTCTACCATGCATCTTACAAAACAGGCTAGAGTTTGCAAGATATGGACCAAAACCAGAAATTAGTGGGTGAAATCAAAGAAGAAGAGGAAGAATACCTCAAGGCACTTGGGGGAATCGAAATCCACGGAGAGAGGCTTCCGATTTGGGCATTAGGAGGGAGGAGGTTGAGGGGGGGGGGACCGGAGCCGCCGCCGCCACTGCTGTGTTTCCTGTGTGGGTGAGAAGAATGAGCTAGGTCGGGGAGGACTGGCTCGCGCGCTGGTATAAGACCTTATGTGCGGCGCCACGCGCGCTGGCGTTAACGGGACCAGGGCACACGAGGCCAAGGGCGAGCCACGCTGGCAGGCGCGCGACGCCACTCCTCATGGCACTACGCTTCAGGGTGCGACGCCAGCGTGTACGGCGTTGCAAAAAGGGTTAATGGAGTAAATTTCTTTTGGCCGGAATTCATTTAGTGAATTTGTTTTTTTATAGTAGGTTATTTTCGTTCAAATTGCCGCGGACAGAACTGTTCTGAAAAATCGATTGCATCAAGCAAAGATTTGTTCGTGATCCGCCCTCCACTGACGTGCCATCAACAAGAACGTCTTCCAGCTAAAACAATCCATCAACGAGCCAATCAAGCGGCAGGACCAGCCGGAGCACGACCTGTTCGCCAGCGCCGGTACCTCTCCAGGGCATGCTCCGCGCGCCGCCTCACATGATCCTCGCAGCACAGGAGCTGGCGCACCGCCGCCGTCTTGGCCCTCTGCAGCTCTTCCGCCAGCGCACGCTTGGCCACGGCGAGCTTGGCCTTCGCGTTTGCCGCCTCCATGGCGAGCTCAAAACTCAAATTCTCCTGTTCCGCGTCTGCTGCCTGCTTCGCCGCGGCGATCCCGGCATTCGCCTTCACCACCTCGGCTTCCGCCGCGGCGATCCCCGCATTCGCCTTCGCCAGCTCCGCCCCTGCCCCGGCGAGGTCGGCCTTCGACTTTTCCTGCTCCGGTTCCGGCTTTGCCTCCCTCTTCGCCTCCTCCAGCTGCTCCCGTGTAGCCACCCTGTTCGTGCCATCTCTGTCGTGCCAGCTGGGGAAGCCCGGCGGTGGCGAACACACGCCGGAGGGTATCGCCGTGTTCAGCAGCGTAGGGGACGGACGCTCCCTGTCGTTGGCTTCCTCCAGACTCCTCTTCTTCCCGCACAACGGTGGCGACCCTGCTGCTTTGCTGTCCAGTTCGGCATTCACCTTCTTCGCGGATGCCGACGCTTGCGCGGCAGCCTTCTCTGCCAGCATAGTCTTCATCATGGCGTAGACAGCAGGATCCATACCTAGCACATAACACTAACATCAGCTCTCCATGAAACAGGGGAAACAGAGGGATTTCGATGTTCAGTTATTACCTTGGGGACAAGAAATATAAGAAGAAGGCGCCGGCGGCGGTGGCGGCAATGCGAATGCGGTGGTTATCGTGGCGGCTGCGAGGTTTCTGTTTGAGAGATACGGCCTGACATCAACGGCGGCGCCGCCGTGAGCACGAAGCAGCTTCGCCGCCGATTTCTTTTCCTCACCTGCGAGCACCAGATTTCTGGAGGAGCCATTTGGCGGCTCGCCCCATTCCACGGGGCAAGGCCATGGCTCCGGCGAGGAGAGGAAGAAGAACTCGTGTTTCCAGTACTTGATGGAGATAGAGTTCGGGTTGGGCAACCCCGTGAAGAGCAAGCCGGAGCTGTCCCTGGATCGGAAATAGTACCAGCCTTTTCTCTGCCTTTTGCTGACGATGGACAGCGCGAAGAAGTACCGGAACACGGCGAGCGACGGCGGCACGCCGGAGGAGTGGCAGAGCCCGAGAAACCCCGTCATGACGCGCCACCCGTTGGGCGTGAGCTGGGCCGGCGCGATGCCGAAGTGGGCGAGCGCCTCGCAGAAGAAGCCGTGCAGTGGGACGTGCATCCCGGCCTCCAGCGCGCGCATATGCACGCAGATGTCCCCCGGTGGAGGCGTCGAGTTCGCGCGCAGGTCGCCGGCGGGGAGCGCCGCGAACTCCTTCGGGACGCCGTACTTCTCGCAGAGCGCGTCGACCTTGTCCTGCGTGCGTAGGAACGAGGCGAAGTCCTCGGGGCGTCCGCGGCCGGACCACCGGCCCGACGCCAGAACGGCGGCGGAGGTCGCGCTGACGACGCCGTGGTCGCGGTCGGTGGAGGAAGGGGAGGGCATCGCGCGCGACGGTGCTCGTGCTCCTCCTGGCCGGCGTGGTGTTTGTCTTTCGCAGGCGCGTCTCGTGGACCCACTCCTGGCTCCCTGCTGTCCTGTTCTGTTTTGCAGCGGAGAGATGAATGCGCAGACAAATTGCAAAGCCACTTTTGTCCCATAGAAATATTTTCTCACTTTTGTCTTCGTGGCTTGGTCTGGTCTTCTTTCAGTTTTTCTTTTTATGTTTCCCTGTGTATTGTGCATCCTACTGATGAGTCTGGCATGTCTGTAAACTTCTTATAAGTATAGGTACTTCTCGAAAATAAACAGTAGAAAAGAAAATCAACAACTAGTTGCAAGGCAATGGTGGATCGTTAAGAAATAATTTGATTTCTTTTGAAGAAAAAATCCAGCAATTTTTATTTTGAAGATCCAGCAAATGCTGGATTTCAATATAATAACATAAACAAAGCTCATACAACAAGTTGTACGCCCGACCGATGTTGCTCGGACAAAATTTAGCACGAAAGCGAGTAGAAAAACAAAAGAAATGAAAAAAAAAAACTCGGGCGACATCCTTGTGGCATTGTTCGTCACCCTTCGAAGCACAACCACAACCCTGCCTTATGGGACCATGGCTGTAACTCCTCCCGAGGTCGCTGCCTCGATGCACAACCATCGTCCGGGGTCACCGCCCCCACAACCTTTGACCTTTTCCGTGAAACAATGCATGGCGATGGCGTCATGGCAGCATCAGCAGCAGATCTTGCGAGGATTGTGCAGGTCCCTGCTGATGTAGAGATGGGTCTATAATATGATAACATAGGTGGCAAATAAAGCGTGTGTACTATGGTGCATATTGTGGGATTCACCATAGATTTTGGTAATCTATCTGGATCTAGCTGGTGTAACGTTGTTTGTGAGTCTAGGGCACAAGACTATGCTGTGGCATAGTCTTTCTCATTGTCATATTTTGTAGGTGTTGTGGCTTCAGGTATGTTGATTGTGCTGTATTTTTTGTGAAAAAATCACTGATCTATTAATAATAATCAACAATAGTACAAAGAGGACTAAACGTAATAAAATTTATAAATAGATCAACGAACCACCTACGACGACTATAAACACTAGCATGAGCCAAAGACGCTCCACCGTCCTCGCCCCTCCATCACTGGAGACGAACAAAACTTGTGGTAATAAAGATTTTTGCAGTAGACAAACGAGAAGTGATCGTGCTAATGCCACAAAGAACCAACGCACTAGAGGAACAACCATCACCAATAATGACATACATAGATCGGAAGAGACTGGTCTGCAAAGCCACTTTTGTCAAATATTTTCTCACTTTTGTCTTCGTCGCTTGGTCATCTTTCAGTTTTTCTTTTTCTCTTCCCATTTGTATTGTGCATCCTACTGTTTATGTTCTTATTAATGAGTATAGCATGTATGTAAACTTCTTATAAGTATAGGTACTTCTCAAAATAAATAGTAGAAAAGAAAATCAGCAACTAGTTGCAAGGGTAATGGTTGATCGATAAGAAAATAATTTGATTTTTTTAAAATCCAGCAGTTTTGAAGACCCCGCAAATGCTAGATTTCAATAAAATAGCATAGAGAAAGCTCGTACAACAAGTTGTACGCCCGACCGATGTTGCTCGGACAAAATTTAGCACGAAAGTGAGTAGAAAAATAGAAGAAATGAAAAAAAACTCAGGCGACACCCTTGTGGCATTGTTCGTCACCCTCCAAAGCACAACCACAACCCTGCCTTATGGGACCATGGTCGTAACTCTTCCTGAGGTCGCTGCCTCGATGCAAAACCCTCGTCCGGGGTCACCGCCCCCACAACCTTCGACCTTTTCTACAAAACAATGCAGGGCGGTGGCGTCATGGCAGCATCAGCAGCAGATCTTGCGAGGATTGTGTAGGTCCCTGCTCTGGAGATGTAGAGATGGGTCTACAATATGATAACATAGGCGGCAACTAAAGCGTGTGTACTATGGTGCACATTGTGGGATTCACCATAGATTTTGGTGATGTATCCGGATCTAGCTGGTGGTGTAACGTTGTTTGTGAGTCTAGGGCACAAGACTATGCTGGCATGATCTTCATCATTGTCATATTTTGTAGGTGTTGTGGCTTCGGGTCTGTTGATTGTGCTGTATTTTTTGTGAAAAAATCACTGATCTATTAATAATAATCAACAACAGTACAAAGAGGACTAAACGTAATAAAATTTATAAATAGATCAATGGACCACCTATGACGACTATAAACACTAGCATGAGCCAAAGACGCTCCACCGTCCTCGCCCCTCCATCACTGGAGACGGACAAAACTTGTGGTAATAAAGATTTTTGCAGTAGACAAACGAGAAGTGATCGTGCTATTGCCACAAAGAACCAACGCACTAGAGAAACAACCATTACCAATAATCACATACATAGATCGGAAGAGACTGGTCTGCAAAGCCACTTTTGTCAAATATTTTCTCACTTTTGTCTTCGTCGCTTGGTCATCTTTCAGTTTTTCTTTTTCTCTTCCCATTTGTATTGTGCATCCTACTGTTTATGTTCTTATTAATGAGTATAGCATGTATGTAAACTTCTTATAAGTATAGGTACTTCTCAAAATAAATAGTAGAAAAGAAAATCAGCAACTAGTTGCAAGGGTAATGGTTGATCGATAAGAAAATAATTTGATTTTTTTTAAAATCCAGCACTTTTGAAGACCCCGCAAATGCTAGATTTCAATAAAATAGCATAGAGAAAGCTCGTACAACAAGTTGTACGCCCGACCGATGTTGCTCGGACAAAATTTAGCACGAAAGTGAGTAGAAAAACAGAAGAAATGAAAAAAAACTCAGGCGACACCCTTGTGGCATTGTTCGTCACCCTCCAAAGCACAACCACAACCCTGCCTTATGGGACCATGGCCGTAACTCTTCCTGAGGTCGCTGCCTCGATGCACAACCCTCGTCCGGGGTCACCGCCCCCACAACCTTCGACCTTTTCTGCAAAACAATGCAGGGCGGTGGCGTCATGGCAGCATCAGCAGCAGTTCTTGCGAGGATTGTGTAGGTCCCTGCTCTGGAGATGTAGAGATGGGTCTACAATATGATAACATAGGCGGCAACTAAAGCGTGTGTACTATGGTGCACATTGTGGGATTCACCATAGATTTTGGTGATGTATCCGGATCTAGCTGGTGTAACGTTGTTTGTGAGTCTAGGGCACAAGACTATGCTGGCATGATCTTCATCATTGTCATATTTTGTAGGTGTTGTGGCTTCGGGTCTGCTGATTGTGCTGTATTTTTTGTGAAAAAATCACTGATCTATTAATAATAATCAACAACAGTATAAAGAGGACTAAACGTAATAAAATTTATAAATAGATCAATGGACCACCTATGACGACTATAAACACTAGCATGAGCCAAAGACGCTCCACCGTCCTCGCCCCTCCATCACTGGAGACGGACAAAACTTGTGGTAATAAAGATTTTTGCAGTAGACAAACGAGAAGTGATCGTGCTATTGCCACAAAGAACCAACGCACTAGAGAAACAACCATTACCAATAATCACATACATAGATCGGAAGAGACTGGTCTGCAAAGCCACTTTTGTCAAATATTTTCTCACTTTTGTCTTCGTCGCTTGGTCATCTTTCAGTTTTTCTTTTTCTCTTCCCATTTGTATTGTGCATCCTACTGTTTATGTTCTTATTAATGAGTATAGCATGTATGTAAACTTCTTATAAGTATAGGTACTTCTCAAAATAAATAGTAGAAAAGAAAATCAGCAACTAGTTGCAAGGGTAATGGTTGATCGATAAGAAAATAATTTGATTTTTTTTAAAATCCAGCACTTTTGAAGACCCCGCAAATGCTAGATTTCAATAAAATAGCATAGAGAAAGCTCGTACAACAAGTTGTACGCCCGACCGATGTTGCTCGGACAAAATTTAGCACGAAAGTGAGTAGAAAAACAGAAGAAATGAAAAAAAAACTCAGGCGACACCCTTGTGGCATTGTTCGTCACCCTCCAAAGCACAACCACAACCCTGCCTTATGGGACCATGGCCGTAACTCTTCCTGAGGTCGCTGCCTCGATGCACAACCCTCGTCCGGGGTCACCGCCCCCACAACCTTCGACCTTTTCTGCAAAACAATGCAGGACGGTGGCGTCATGGCAGCATCAGCAGCAGCAGTTCTTGCGAGGATTGTGTAGGTCCCTGCTCTGGAGATGTAGAGATGGGTCTACAATATGATAACATAGGCGGCAACTAAAGCGTGTGTACTATGGTGCACATTGTGGGATTCACCATAGATTTTGGTGATGTATCCGGATCTAGCTGGTGTAACGTTGTTTGTGAGTCTAGGGCACAAGACTATGCTGGCATGATCTTCATCATTGTCATATTTTGTAGGTGTTGTGGCTTCGGGTCTGTTGATTGTGCTGTATTTTTTGTGAAAAAATCACTGATCTATTAATAATAATCAACAACAGTACAAAGAGGACTAAACGTAATAAAATTTATAAATAGATCAATGGACCACCTACGACGACTATAAACACTAGCATGAGCCAAAGACGCCCACTGCCCTCGCCTCCATCACTGGAGACGGACAAAACTTGTGGTAATAAAGATTTTTGCAGTAGACAAACGAGAAGTGATCGTGCTAATGCCACAAAGAACCAACGCACTAGAGAAATAACCATTACCAATAATGACATACCTAGATCAGAAGAGACTGGTTTGCAATCATACCAACGGATACAAAAACGACTAGATCCCAGAAGATTCGTTAGACACACGACTCCACCCACTCCGTCGACTCAGGATGCACCATCAGAACAAGGATAGGATGGAGAGGACTTTGTTCTAACTTCAGGATGTAGCCATCGCCTCTCCACCCTGAAGAAACATGAAAACATTTGAATGTGTTGCATCATAGACAAAACCCTATTTTACATATTCTGAAATCGTGTGCCTAAAACAAGAAAACACGTGCCCTACGACGCTCGCGAGGACCAATGTGCTACGTTGGCGTTCTGGTTTGGTTCTCAGGGAGTGCTAGGTTCGTTTGAAGCTGAGATCGCAACTATGCAATTCCTTATTTCAAGGATTAATTTGTCTCCTCACACCGCGACAGATAATTTGTCTCCCAGGGACAGAAAGTGCTAATATATAAATATTACTCCATCTATTTTAAAATATAAGATGTTTTAGGTTTGTGAAGTAAGTGTATGTAGACCTTTTTTAGGTATAAATTCGCCCAAATCTATACCTAAAAAAAGTCTAGCTACACTCTTTTCACAGATCTAAAACATCTTATATTTTGAAACGGAGAGAGTATTATATAGTTGTAGAATGTCAGTCACCATACATTGTCTTTTTTTTTAGCAAAAAATCTTGGTACATAGCCTGCGGCAACAGTTTAAAATTCAGAAGATGATATCCATTGCCACGCCCTAAGACGGAGTATGAAGAAAACGCTTAGCAGTGCATCACACGCCGCTGACGCTAAGGAGCAGGCCCGTGGAGCCGAGCGGCACGACGAGCCGCGCCGGGTCAAGGTCTGGGTAGCGGCGCAGCCCGGCGCTCTTCATGTCGTCCAGGCCGCGTTCGAAACCCCGCAGCTCCCGACCCGCCAGTGCGCGCGCGTGCTCCCTGCTCGTCCCAGAGAAATCCCGCCGCCGCTGCCGCCTTGGTCTCGGCGAGCTCGGCCTTGGCCTTGCGCAGCTCCGCACGCAGCGCGTCCGCCTCCTCCACGGCGTCGCGTTCCCGCGCCCTCAGCACGTCGGCCTCGCGCTCGCTCGCCCTCAGCTTGTCCTCCAGATCGAGAGCGTATTCCAGGGATAGCGCCACCTCGTTCACCGTCTGCGCACCCACCATGTCATGCCATGTCCATCAATCCAGAACACGAATGCACATTACACCAAGAATTGAATTTTGCAACTGTGCTATTGTGCGCCCGAATCGTAGTTTACCTGGAGCAGCGACACGTAGCTTGAAGCCACGACATTGGCCGGCTTGGACGTCGCGAGCTCGCGTTCCTGCGACGGCGCGGCGATGCCCTGCAGCAGCTGCCTCGCCACTTGCCAGTCGCCCGTCTCTCCGCCGCGATGCTGACGGAGCGCCCTCGGCTGTTCTCCACAATCTTTGCTGGACACCGGCGGCATCAGGGGTGTGGAGAAGCCCGGCGGGCAAGAGATGTCCGACGCCGAGCTCTCACGCTTCTCACGGTCTTCCGCCACCTTCCTCTTCTTGCCGGACGACGGCGTACAAGAAGGCACATTGCATTCTTCCAGCGCAGGCTCGCTCTTCACTGTCGCAGCCGCCCTCTCTGCCCGGACAACCTCCATGGTGACATTAACAGGTGCTTCCATGCCTAGCACATAGGAATTTAGAAATCACGAATTAGTACATGTGCACCGGCCCGAATCCCACAAAGCTGCCGGAAAGTTCACCTTTTGGAGTTGGTGACGGTGAAGGCGCCCGCCGGATAATCTTAGCCGCGGCCATGTTTCGCTCGTGGAGATACCTGGAGAGATCGATCGGGCAACTGCCGCGAACACGCAGCAGTTCATCCGCCACGGCTTTCTCCTCGCCCGTGAGCGTCGGCCCGAAGGTGGCGGATCTGGAAGGCACGCCCCACTCCACGGGGCACGGCCACGGCGCCGACGACGACAGTAAGAAGAACTCCTCCTGCCGCCCTTTGGTATAGCCGTTCAATCGGCCGAAGAGCAGCCCGGCGGCGTCCCTGCTGTGGAAAGAGTACTGCTTGTTCTGGGCCTTCTGGCCTAGCGTGGCGAGCGAGAAGAAGTGCCGGAACACGGCCAGGGACGGCGCCTCGCCGGCGAAGTGGGACAGCACGACGAAGCCGGCCAGGGCGCGCCAGCTGTTGGGCGCCAGCTGGCCCGGCGCGATCCCGAAGTGGCTGAGCACCGCGCCGTAGAAGGGGTGGAGGGGCAGGCGCATCCCGGCGTCCAGCGCGTCGACGTGCACGCAGACAGACCCGGGAGGCGGGAGCGAGCACGCGGAGAGGTCGCCGGCGAGGATCGGGGCGAAGCCGTCGGGGACGGAGTACCTCTTGCAGATGGATCTCAGGGTTTCTCTGGAGCGCAGCCGCGAGGTGACCCGCTTGTTGGTCTCGCCGTCGCGTCCGTCGGTGCTGGTGCGGGGAGCTTGGACGCGCGTAGGCTCGTCGAGGAGGCCGTCCGGTGACCAGGATGCCGCGGTCCCAGAAGATGCCATGGCGGCTGGGCTTGTCCTGTTGCACCCTGTACGGCCGATTCGGCTACAGTGGGGATGACCAAGGGGGTGCTGCCGGTCGCACATGCATGGAGTCAATTAAGTGTGGTGTTGCAAATTTTTTTTTTTTTTTGAACGGGAAAGGGTCCGAAGACCCTAGAGGCTGTATTCAATTACTAGGCGGTGGGTACAAATTACATAAAGGCCCCTTAAAAGGGCAGAGCTAAAACTTTGCAAAACAGGCTCTAGGACAAAAAACTAAAAAGCAATCCGGTCCTTGAGCCTCTTCTCCGCCGCCGACAACGATGAGCAACCTTCGCCGGCCGCCTGAGCACCGCCGGGGACGAACCACTTTGCAAAGACACAGTGGGGACTCGGTGAGGCACTCGATCAAGACCTCCACTCCGGAGGTTGAAGATAGCGCCATCATGGCGCCAATCGGTCGCCGACCGGCAAGGGTAGCGACCAGCGCAAACACCGCCATCCACAGCCACTGCGATTGAATCGCAAGAGCGACCACCGGAGACGAAGAAAGCCGACGCCGGTTCGCGCCAAAGACGGAACCGCCACCACGACGACTCGGCTCAAAGGCTTGCCCACCTTCCACCTTCCTCTCATCTCAAGGAGATGACCTTCCGCAGTAAGGTCAACGGCCACCACATCGACAGAGATCCAGCAGGTTCTTGGTCGCACCCCCCGTCCTCGCCACCACGGCCGGCCACAGGAAGAACACAATCAATCATCCGCCAGGCACCACTCCGCTCCCCCTCGCCACCTTGGCCGGCCAGGAACGGAAGAACACCTTTACCTCCGCCATGCGGGTGGAGCAACCCGGCTTTATTGACCAAGAAGCTTCCTTCGCCGTCAGAGCTAAAAGCTCCAACCACCGGAGCAGCACCACGAGGAGACAGAGGAGGACACGACTCCAGATCCAGTCGGAGGGATCTGAAATCAACTTCTTCACGGCATCACGCCGACACCCGGCATCAAGCCAAACCCTACAGCTACTACTACTGCTAAAACCTAAATCTACACCGGCGCCGTCCTCCCTCCGCCACTCACCGGCTAATCCGGTGAGGGAGGCATGGGAGGGGCCCGGGAGGAAGAAGGAGACTCGCGGGTGCCTCTCGATTGGTGCGGGGTGAGGAGGGGGGTTGGTGTGGTGTTGCAAATTACTACACGAGAGATTTTCGTTCCGAGACTCACAAACAAACATCACTATCCCAAAACGGTTGAAAATGGTGCTCCAACATATAAGCCCTTCACCTCTCAAAAAAACATAAGCCCTTACAAGTGGCTATTTTAAAACCCACTCCTTCACATTTTGCGCGAGCCGAGCTAACCGCTCCTCTCCCCTCGCGGCACCACTGTCGCTCTCCATGCGCGTTGCACATTATCTGGTCCTAATTTGGTCAAAGAGGAACTCTCGTCTCGATCCGCTGGCACCACCATTGGATCTTGTTCGGATATCTCCCGTGGACGAGCAACCTTGCGGCTACCCATGCCAGCGGCGGTGACAGAGGGAGAGGGGTGGAGGAGGGAAAGAGGCGACCGTTGGGGGAGGCCATGTTGCCCTCAGGGAGGCGAGCGAGGGTGAGAGTCGGGGGTCCGATGCAATTATGTGTATGAAGTTCTATTTAGAAGTATCTATGTTTTTTTTGAAATAAGGAGAACCCTGACCTCTACATGAGTAGATTGCACATAACCCTTTATTACTCACATCAAAAATCTCTATTGATTAGTTTCATGCTAAGATGATGACTAATCATAAATTTTAGTCTTGTACTACAATTTGTTTAGACAATATGGTGCTCCCCATTAGAGATAAAGAATCGAGCGGAGATTTGGTGCACACGAGCACGAGTGCTTACTTGTTTTTGGTAAAAATAAAAAAAAGTAATTTTGAGTTTAAATAATAAAAAATCTCGGAACTACATATACATGGTCCATTTATTTGTGCCAAGTTTCAATAAAAAAATCATTGTATCTTAGGCTACGGGGAAAGAAATTCTGACAGTAAATAAGACTAGCAATACAATTTTTAATAGAAATTTGTCTTTTTGTGTAGCGAATACTTTTAAACGAATTTTTTGCCATACATTCTAGATGTATGTATTTTAGCTATACATTTCTTTTCATATTTTCTGGAGACCAGAAAAATACAAATTTCAAAAAAACTTAAAACAGAAGCACCCAAAGACACTTTCCGGAAAGAAGCTTTCTTTATTGAACTTTTGTTTTGGAAACCAGGAGCGCCCCGAAGGGCGTAGAAGCTTATATTAAAAACAAACGGCGAGTGTACAGTTCTATCACAAAGGACCCTATAAAATTGAAAAATACACATAGGTCCTTGATAAATGCAGAAAGGACCCTCCTGAGAGATAAACCAACGCCATCGAGTCCTTATCTCTCCCCTCCGTTGAGCGCGAGGCCGGTGACGCCGTCGCCGGACACCGAAGCGGGGACGCACCACTTGCTTCGGAGGCGGCGATGAACGCGGCGGCCGTCCTCAGAAAGGGCCTCCATTCGGAGGTTGCTGATTTGCCGGAGATCCTTGCCAGCTTGGATGACGAACGGCGTAAGCGCCGCCGATGTGTTGCTCTTGCTCGGTGAAGAAGCTTCTCTACTCCTGCGCCGTCGAGCCTCGAATCTCCGTCTCTGTCGGCGATGAGAAACAGCCGGCCCCCAAGCCCCACTCCTGCCACGGGTGGGCAAGGGCCAGTAGAGAAGAAGACGTCGCCAGAGATCGCAGCCCAGCGGCAGAAACCCACCAACCTCCCTCCGCATGCCAACGCCTGCTTCTTCCTCTACAGAGTCGCTCCCTCCCTCGCCGCCACGGCCGGCCAAGGGAGCAGAAGAAGAGGACTGAACCAGGCCGCCAGGGCGGCCGCGCTTATTGACCAGGCCCCCGCCGAGCTCCCGTCGTCGCTCCCACCATGGGAGCTCGCCATCGTACTCAAGGCCGGAGGAGAAGAGCCCCAAGAGATCTTATTGAAGGAGAAGCCTGGCCGTTGCAGATCTCCGCCGCACCTCCCCCGCCGGAGAAGAACGCCGAGGACGGCAACCACCAGGGCGAGCCGAAACAGATATCGGTGCTCCGGCCACCTTCTTGGGCGAAAAAAACTACAAAAAAACAGAAAAAGCCAAGCCCCCTCCCTCTCACCGCCGGCCACCATGGCTGCCGGCGACGGGAGGGAGAGAGGCCGGCAGCACCACCGGGGAGGAAGCTCAAGGGAGAGGAGGAGGGGACGGCACGGAGGCCAGGCTCCACAAGGGGAAAAGTCTTGTTATACTAGCAGTTTTGGATCGATCCTTCTATTAAACTTATTATTCACATCTTTAGCTCTCAAGATGTACTCTTTTCTGATAGTGGGTTATCTAGCATCATGGGAAGAGCCGGTGAGTGCATTAAAGTAAGTAAATATATTCTTTTAAGAATAGATATTGCGAATAGGCAATTCACTTTGTCTAACAACTGTGAAACCCTATGTTTTTTTTTTTAAATCACGGATAGGCAATTCACTTGGTGTAAAACCTGGAAGCCACCCAGCTTCAAAACATGACAAAAATTAAGTAAATAAAACATGCCTTTGTATTGTTCGTGGGCACGCGGGAGCTTAAAAGTGCATTTTTCTCTACAAAATGATACTACTAGTACAAGAGATAATTTTGTATGGATCCAACGCAAAAACAAAATTGTACAGATCGTGCTTATCGCTTACTGTTACTGGCCGAGCTACTGTCCTTGTGAGAACACAACAAGCTGGATGGTCGACACGTATCCAGTGGGGCCCAAGATGCTTTGCCCGTAGAAATTGCTAGTTTGGTTCTGCCGAGCCAGTGCAGACTTTGTGACATACCGCGACGATGATGGAGCTAGCTAACACGAAAACGGAAACGAGCTGTCTGCGGCGCCTGTGCTGGGCCACACACGCTGCCCACGACAGAGAGAATCTGCACAACTTCTGGGCAGCTCTCTGCAACTTTGCGCGTGGTATAGAGACCCTAAACTCGGATCGGTAAAAAGGGGGGGGTATAGAGACCTGTTCTTCGCGTTTACGGTTTAGAGTTTATTCATATAGGAGTAGCATCCATATTTTAACCTCTATTTTTAAAATTAAAATCTTGTGGAATAATTACAGACACGACCATAGATTGTGAATTGCAATTTTAGATTCGATTGTTTATATATTAACGCGATCATTGCAAATTTATATAGCAAATTTACATATCTTACGGCGGCGGGGCGCACTAGGACCAAAATCGGCCTCGCCATAGCTCTACGGGCACGCGACGGCGCCGGCTAATCGTCGTCGAGGACGACGATAGGGATTACACCCTCCTCCATTGCGTGGAGCTAGGCCAGCACCTGCTGCAGCTCCTCCTCGTCCCGCAGGAGCTCGGTCGCGCGAGCCTCCGCCGACACCGCCATGGCGCGCTCCTCGAGCTCGTCGCGCGGCAAATCCTCGTCGGAGAGGGCACGCGTCTACGAGCTCGAGCCCTGCGAGTTCTCGCTGGCGTACCTGCGCGCTTGAGGCGGCGTCGCCGGAGTCCGCAAAGCACGGATAGCTTTCGTGTCCGAGCCCATTGAGTCGGAGACATCTGACTCGTAGCAGCGGTGGAGCTTGCGCGACACCGGCTTGTGGTGCTTGATGTAGTGGAGGCTCGCGCGCCTCGCCGCCCCTACGGACGCAATCCGATGACGACGCATGTCCTCGTCGAGATCCTCACGCGAGCTCCGGCCCCACCCGCCACCGCTTCCCACGCCACTGCTTCCCCCGCCGCATCGGCAGGGCCCCCTCCACTGCGACCTCCCCCATGGCCAGATCCCCCAGCCCTCGACGACATGGCGGCGTCGGCGGCTCCGATCTACCTATGGGCGCTGTGGAATGGCTCGCCAGAGCTATGGATGGCAGCGGCGCTAGGGTTATCGCGGCGAAGGGACTAAGGATTGCGACCCGTAAACGCCTCGCTGCCCCTATTTGTAAGGATTTGGCTAGGCCGAGTAGAGGGGCCCATAAAAACTTTTATGGACCGGGCCGAGTAAGGGTCCTGCTAGCTCGCACTAGTAGGCCATGACCCGTATAGTCACCAGAATTTCGCGTTTTTTGCCCTTTTAAGGGTCCTGCTAGTGATGCTCTAAGAGCATCACCACCCATTCCCACGGCTCGATTTTGGGTTGTACTGGGCATCGAATTGGTCCATGATTTGGAGAACGTCAGCTCCTAGTTATACGCCAGTAATAACCGTGAAATTTATTATTCGGCAATTTTTATTATATACTCAAAAAATGAAACTAGTTATAATCATGTCTAGTCCTATAATACACTGTTTCGGGGTCTTCGTTGTCGCCATTTGCCGTCTGCGACTAGAACCTGTGTCCTTCGACGGTTTAATGCGGATAACGGAGACCACGATCAGTGTAGGATGCATGGACCGACGGCCACAGCTGCTGTAGCATCCCACCGTGTTGTCCTCCGTGCGGTACAAAGAGGCACGCATGGCCGCGCGGGTGCCTCGGGAACTCCTCTGGGTCGTGCATCCAAGCTGGCACACGTCTATACTGTATTCCGGAGACACCTGCCACTTCGGCCTCGAAGGCAGGATGCCCGGAGGTGGGGTGTCTCGTTTGGCGACGAAGCAGTGCCCGCGGCAGCTGCTGCTCTTGCTTGGGCTCCGTGGTGGCTAAAAGTGCAAGTACCGCAAGCGAGTGTGATCTCCTTCGGAGATATGGCGAATCACACTAGCTAGTGTCCGGTTCGCCCAGCACAACTGTCGGTCGGCTTCGTTGTGGTTGACCGGAGGAGGGTCGTTGCCCTCGTACCTAGCGAGCTCTCTTTTTTGCCGATTAGTGAAGAAGGCGGTTCAGGTCACGGTGTTGTCGGGGCACCAATTGGGATCCATCCGCTGCTCCGGCGTGAGCTCGAGGTAATAGTGGCTCATGATGGCCGCCCGACGGGTGGAACCGCGAGGCACGGGAGGGACAGACACCCCTCCGGTGCTCATCATCCAGTCGAGGGGAAGCCGGTAGCCCGACGGACATGGGTTGCTGGAGGCCCACATCACCTTTGTCTCCTCGAGGGTGAGATAGGTCCAGTGTGGGGAGTCCATGGTGAGAGAGAGTGGTGTGGATTTATGGATGGCAATGACGGTCGCCCTAGATATAGCGGGAAAGGGCGGAAAACCTAGGCTGGAAGAGTTGGAATGAAAGGTCGGGTTCGTGGGTTGGGTTCAGCTAGGAGCGGCGGATACAAAACCGGGTTGCGTCGGCCCTAAAAAGAAATAGGAGGGTAGGCTAGGCGTGATTTTCAGCGCCGGCGTCTGATAGCCCTTTAGAGAGCTTTAGGGACCCTGAGTGAAGATGCTTTAGTGTCTCAGTCCCGGGCGCTCAGGCTCACGTAGAGGAGTTCGTAGTACGAAAAGGCTCAAAAGTAAAAAAAATTATAAATAGATATTTGCAGCACTGACTATAAAAACTACTGTCATCACTTGTGTACTTTCCGTGGAGAACACTAAAACCTGATGCTTAACTAGTCCTTGCTGAACACTTGCCCCTACTATTTAGTGGTAGTAGTACGTATTATATGAGATCGAGATGTATTATTGTTGTCTTGTTTTCTGGATTAGGCGGCAGATACGTCTGGTTGTGTAGGTCGAACAGTCACTTCCCGACGGCACATGGTCTTCGTAGCCCCGTGAACTTACCCTTATTTTTCACCTGCATCATCGTGCTTGTTTTTTTAAGGGGTCTGGAAGGACCCAGATGCTACCATATATTTAAAGGAATGCAAAAAAAAACATGTGAATAAGCAAGGAGGACCCTAAACATAATCAAAGAAGCAATCCGGTCATTTGACCTCGCCACCGCCATAGAACCACCGCCGCCGGCCATCTCCTTCCAGTGGGGGACGAACCACTTGGCTAGATGAAGACGGTGAGTGCCGACGCCAGGGATTCAGAGAGGCCTCCGTCTTGGATGTGATTGACACGCCCTCTTGGCGTGAAGCCGGCCCTTCGAGGCAGCAGATAGCCACAAAAGCAGACACCCTCGCCGTCCATCCCATCTTCCCCCTCGCCTCCTCGGCCGGCCAGGTCGATGTGACAGTTGTCGAAGCCTCTGAACCGCAAAAAATGGTGCTTATTAAACCGGGACCTTGCGGTAGGATCTGCTGCCGACAACTCCCACCACGGGAGCCTCGCATCGCAGATCCACCACTCCCTCAAGATGCAACGCCGATGCACCAGAGAGAAAGACCCCCACCATCCCTCTGCATCGCAGCCTCCCCCGCTAAGCCTTCTTCTCCCCCGCCACCACGGCCGGCCACAGCAAGAACACCAAGCAGAGAGACTAGAAGCAAGGAGGGCGACCACTTGGGCTTATTTGTGGAGATGCCTGGGGAGATGCAGCTTGACATAGCCTCCAACCGCCGGAGCTCGCCGCTAAGCCACCACCTACACAGGTTGCACCAGATCTGGCCCAAGCAGATCCGAGCCCTACTCCAAAGTCCAAACTACCGGCATCAAGCCGAGAACCCTACATCTACACCTAAAAACTACTCCGGCGCGTCCCCCTCGCCAACTCCGGCCGGCAAAGCCGCCGAAGAAGGCTTGGGTTCGGCCCGGCTGACGCTGGTCAAAGGTCAGGCGCGGGGTGCGAGAGAGGGAGAGGTGAGAGGGAGGCGGTCCCTGTCCACCCTGCATCATCGTGCTTGTTAAGAACCCATAACCACTTCAGTTATGATTCTCGAAACGTGTAGACTGGCATGCAACATCTGGGCCTCATGCATTTGACAAATCAGGGTTAATACAGGTTACCACAGATGATTTGTGTGAATCTTACATAGAATCAAAATACCTTAGTCATTAGCATATATATTGTTGATCATGTTATAATTATTCATGTGCATACAACGTTTAGGTATTTAAGCACTGTATCAAAGTAAAGAACACCCGAGACTTTTGCAACATCTTGATGGTCTTATATGCGAAGGACGTGCATAAATGTTCTAGGGTGCGACGAGAAAAATAAATACATTATCGAGTATTGAAAAACACATCATCATTAGCACCACCCTAGAACATCTAACAGTTTACTAGCGGCGCCTAAACCTCTTGATTCATGGGGTTTTGTGTCGATCATAAGTTTAGTGGTATCTTTGTCACAACTAACGGGCAAGCACCTATGTTAGTATGGATGTTGTTTTATTTATAAAGCTGGGAGTATGCCTGTTTCGAGGAGTATGTTTGTCACAACTAACATGCGCTGTCAATTAGAAGCCCTCTCCTGCCAGCACCATGGGCGAGGGGCTTACCATATAGCAAACATCATTCACCTGTGCTTTTCGAGCATCTTGTAGTGGTAAGTGAAGGGAATATGCCCGAGAGGCAATAATAAAGTTGTTATTATCGTATTCCAAGTATATGATAGATGTTTATTTTACATGCTATAATTGTATTAAAAGGAAACGTTAATCTATATGTGTATAATGAACAAAATAAAGTGTTCCTAGTTGTTCCTATCATATAAACTAGCTCGTTGATTAACATGGTGATCAAGGTTTCCTGATCATGGACATTTGATGTTGTTAATAACGAGTTCATAGCATTGGTGGAATGATGTGATGAACATTCATCCGAAGTATAGTAATACGATCAAAGTCATTATGTTTAAATTGCTATAACATCATTACAAGTAACTTTAGTCCTTAGACCATGAGATCATGTCAATCACTAACATATGAATAGTAGCTTGATAACATCAAATGTCACACCATAACTGGGTGACTATAAAAGTGGGTTCGGATACTCTGATAATGTTATGTATAGGCTCATAGATCAAGAGTGGCATTTGTCCATCCAAATGACGGAGAGATATACTCTGGGCCCTCTCGTGATATCACATTGATATAGCTTGCAAGCAAGTGACGGGGATCACTAGAATATTATATCACGAGAACGAAAAAAGAGTACATGTCGGTAACGAGATAAAACTAGGTATGGAGATACTGATGATCGAATCTCGGACATGTAAAATATCGCGAGACAAAAGGATTTAGTTGCAGTATTAAGGTTCTCACGATCACAAGAAGTCATCGTTGAATGTGTAGGAGTCAGTACGAATCTCCAGGTCCCGCTGCTGATTATTAATCAGAGAGAGGTCTCGATCATGTCTGCATTATTTGCGAACCGTAGGATGACACACTTAAGGGATATCGATACCATTTGGAGCAAATGAGTTGCCAAAAAAAGAATATCAAAGCGCTGAAATTATTTCAATGGACACCGAAATTGTTTCGGGTGAAATTTCAATCGACACCATGTGAAATTGAAAAGTAGCAAGGATTTTATGTGAATGTTTGTTAATTAATGTAATTGAATTTTTTTTGAATAAATAAATAAATGGAGTTTTATTTAATGAGAGATTGTATTAAATTTGGTGGAATTTTAATGGGATTTTAGTGGATTTTTTAGTGGATGAAATGGAGAGTCAAATTTGTGAGTGGGAGCTCCAATCACATGAATGAGGGAAGAGGTGGGGGCACCACCTTGGCCGCCGGCCATGGGAGGGGCTGCCCCCTCCCCCTATAAAAGGACTCCCTCTCACTTACACCTCCTCGTGAAGGATCTCTTTTCCCCTCTAGTACTATTCTCTTATGGTCTCGGCTTAGGGAGATACATGTTGCCGGTGGCTTTTTCTGGAGCGAGAATTTGCTGCTTCCGCTGCACTGCTGGAGCGAGGTCGCGGAGGTTGTCGAGGTCCCGCACGTGTGTGCGATCACGGATGCTCCGCTAAGTTGCGGTGCTGCCGGACTTCCACACGATCTTGAGATCGGCAAGAGATCGACTACATCACCAACGAGTCCATACTCGTAAAGCTTTGTCGGTCTTTAAGGGTACGTATTCTGGATGTATATCCACCCGTTGATTGTATCTAGATAGATGGATTATGACGTATACAGTTCCCATCATAGGAAAAATTTTATTTTCTATGTTGCGAACCCAACAGTAAGTGTCACAAGACTAACATGTTATACTCGATCCATTCCAAAATAATAATGTTCTAGTTTTTTCCTTACTAAAACTTCTTTAAGTTTCACTAATTTTTAGAAAACTATATCAAAATCTAAAACACAAATTTAGTTTTATTGTGTCAATCATATAATAAATTTTAATACTATATAAATTTGATGTTGTGGAAAG